>OY728129.1:1859710222-1862110222 GCA_963277665.1 Viscum album | reverse complement strand
TTCCATTACATCCCAAAGAAAGTAATATATTCTTTAAGGAAAATATCCATTACTTAAATACAAATAGAATTATAGTCCTATTAACTGGAAAACATTTTTGATGTGTAAATTGACATAAAATTATTACACCATATGGTGGATCAGCATTCTTCTCTATACAAGAATGGTTATTTCCCATAACCTGTTCCACCTGCCTCAATATAGTTATAATTTATTCACATCCAGTTGTATCTCTAGCCCTATATCTATTGTCATTCTTATGAGTGAAATACCTATATGAGAACATGCATTTATGTGGTTCACATCCAATACAATATTAACTATTTATAAACAACAAAATACAATAGATTATAACATAACATTATGAAACATAATATATAATACCAACAATGTTGAACCAATTAATATGACTTGAAAAACTCATGCATATCTAATATTTTAATCATAAACATGGATTATTTGGGATGTTTTTTAGATCTTAAAAAACTGAAGCCCTTCACAATAGATTGTAAAGAAGATAGAAATTACTATAATAATATTCCCTAAGAGTTTAAAACCAGGTGCATCTTCAGGAATGTTTTAATGTACCAAGTAATGCTCAAGACAATATTCTGTTTCATTTCTCAATGTCATTAACCTTAGTTATATTTATTCTAGAAAATCTTCCATTTTTAGTATATAGAAAAATATCTATTACTAATAAAAAACTACATAATACCTACCTTGAGAAACTATAGGATGTTTTTCTATAATTATCCTGAAGTTATTTAATATACTTATATTACATAATCTATGATTCTTAAATCTAGTTGCCAATATTCATTGTAACTTTCTTATGATACCAACTATAAATAACCCAAACCAAGTAGCATGGAGTAGGTGGATAGATTTTTACATTGTAATATGACACAATGAATGTCATCCCAAATGACTGAATAGTTTAGTAGTCTTGATAAACTTGATATATAATTTAAATTTATATCAAAATTGAAAATATAAAATACAAAAAGTTTTTTTTCGATAATCCTATTATTCCTTATTGAGTATCCCTGCATATCAATCATAAAAGGATTCCTCGTATACTGGGGAAAAAATATCAAAAAGGGGTAATTTCATATACTCAGTAAGGGTAAGCATATAATGGAAGAAATCATGAATAAAGAATCACAATCAATATGGAGAGGTGAATAACTAAAACACATTCTATTTAAATAATAAACTAAAAATAATATTGATGATATAAATTATGAACAAATAAATCCATATAAATAATTTCATAAGATTGAAAATTATCCATGGATATTCAATATAATCAAATAATCACATCAAAATAACTTATTTCACTTTAAGTGAATGCATACTATTTGACATCTAAAACATGATTTAAGGACCATTCACAAAATAATTGGAATATTTGGGTATAAACCTATCTAATTTGACCAACTGATTTTTCTCTTGTAACTCATCAATGAATCTAAAGGAAATCAAATAAAATTCTACACCTATCACATAATAAGTCCCTTGGATTACTAATATGTAATGTCTGAAACATAATCAACATGAACATTCTGATTAAAACACAAACATGAGAAATTTTAATACTTAAAAATATCATATTAATATGATAATTAACCATTGAGAATAATATGGTGAAGGGTTTTAAATTTGTACATCCTTTTTTAGAATAATTATAAAATATCCAAATAAAGAATAATTATGTTATCTATGAAATATATCCCCATTGTATAATACGTACAATAAAGTTTTGATGCCCCCGATGAATAAAAATACCCTAAAAATATTAGAAAAAAAACATTTTTTGGATGATATCTATTTCATATTAAAAAAACCATTTAAAATAAAAAGTTCTCAAAACATTTTGAACAAACTTTTATATGAAAATAACATTTTAAAACATGTAAAATAAACTTTAAAACATTTATTGGTAATGATGTATGAATGTTCCAGTCATTACATATACATTTAAACAAATATTCCAATCACATTTTCAGTAAAAACCAATCAAACCTTCATTTTAAAATGACCTGAATGTTATATTGAAATGATTTTTTAAAAGTAATAATTGTTAATAATTTATTTAATAATTATGTTTTAAAATCCTTAAAAAAAATTAAAACAATTTTATAAAACATAGATCTTGATGAAAATGGATTCTCCATCAATGAGAAAAATAAAGTCATATTTTCTTAGAAAATTTTGTAAAAAAAAGTAAGTATTTAAGAGTGGTAAAATATAATTATTACATGAACAATTTTAAGGACAAACACATGCTAATAAGGTATATTTATTTTAGTATACAAATATCAAATAAAACATGAGGACAACTTACACAAAAACAATCCTGAATAATGATGATATTGTGATATAAACCCTTATAACTTTTTTAACTTCAATATCGTAATCCCTATAAAACATAACATCAAATTAAACATTAAATACCATTAATATAAATTGATTTATGATATATTATATCAAATTGGATGTATATATACACAAACAAAATAAATGGTAAATAAGACATATGTCTCACATAAGTAAATGTGAGATGAGAAAACCATTACCTCACATTTGAATTTACTTCTATGTTTTGAAACCCCATTTATTATAAATTTATGTTTATTAAATATATATTACTGAACCATATAATTATATCTCAAAAAAATATTATTTACATATAGTGTTTTATAACCTGTTTATTAAAAATTCTTTATTAAAATAAATATTTTGGGAGATAATTTGTAACATACCAGGTAATTATAGAATAATAAATTTTTATATTTATTAATATTTTTGATTTATATTTTACCTTAAAGGGACTCTATGTCTGATAAAATACCCAAAACATGACAATGGGTTTCTATGAAATCTTACGTTACACAAAAGGCTGAGTTAAAACCAAAAATTAATATATTATTATTGTAAGTTGTATTTATCACATAGCCATTAAAATGGAAATAATGTAAGATATTAAATAAATTATGAAAATAAGGTTTAGTCAAGTTAATATAATGATTTATAATTAAAAATAAAAATAAAAACCAATTGAATATAAAATTTGTGTTCTTATGAAAAAAATAATTTAAGTGTGAATAATTGTGTTTATAAAGTAATAAATTATCACATTTTAGATTATATTAGTGGAATATAAATTAGATATTATGTTCAAAATTCATCTTATATGTTTTATCGATCAGATATATGAATAAAACATTTTTTGGAATAAAAGGACTACTTTTAAAAAAAAGTATTTTTACAACCTTTTGATGGAGAACACTTTTTAAATATATTTTTGACAATTTTATATGTAATATTTGAAAATATAAACTTCTTATTTGGAATTGGGACCTTAAAATTTAGTTTGGATAAACGTTTGTATTTTTATGAAAATATTCACATTTTAGTGAATAGTGAAAAATACTACATTTTAATTCAAAACTGTTTGTTTGTCTAATTGATTTATATTGTTAGATTATCCTTCTACATGGGTTTTATGTATATTTATATGATTTTTTATTATTAATATAATGTATTATAATGGATGTTGTTTCAGATTGAAGTTAAATAGAAAAACTATGCGAAAGTTTAAAATTTTTACATCAAAACCCATTTTCTCGATCCGTTAATGAGATTAGGGTTAAATATAATTTAACCACTTTTGGTAAATGAGTTTTCAAAAATAGATATATATATAGTTTTATTCAGTATTAATTTTTTTCCCATATGATCAAAATAATATTTTCTAAATAGTTACTTTTTTATTTTTTTTCCCATAGTTAAAGGTATATAGGTTAGTTAAAGGTGAAATAAATATTATAAAATTATAAAATTACCCAAAAAATTGGCCTAATATTATTGGATGATTTATTATTGACCATAAAAACCCATGGGACTATATTTGGTCTTTTGGAATCCATAATGGCGTGATTATGAAATTTATAACATTTAATTTAAAATAACGGAAAATTTGTCATAAATATGCCTCTTCTTATTAA
Source organism: Viscum album (assembly GCA_963277665.1). Lineage (NCBI taxonomy): Eukaryota > Viridiplantae > Streptophyta > Magnoliopsida > Santalales > Viscaceae > Viscum > Viscum album. The sequence continues at coordinate 1,862,106,209 of OY728129.1, read as the reverse complement.
AACAATTTGAGCATGGCGTTGTGTAAGTGATATCTTAAACTATGAAAAATAATTAGAAATATAAAAAAAATTAACTAGAACATGGTAATTCATTTATTATTTTTATGAATTAAATAATTATATTTAGTTATGATACAAAGAAGATTTTGTAATATATTTATTTAAGAAAAAATCAAATAAATGAGATTAATAATATTAAAATACCTATAAATTGAAATATTTTATTCCATAAACTAATTGTATAGATTCATATGAATAGTACAAAATGATTAAATTTAATGTTTTCAAATGAATCATATTTTTATAATAATTTAAAAAAGTCATGTAATGAATATTGTTAAAATTGACATAATTCATATTTTAAAATATAAAATATTTAATTAAAAGATTTAATTTTTCTAAAAATATACATTCTAGAAAAAACATTATATAAATAAAAAAATTGCATTAATGAATCATTCATGGGACATTTGTAATTATTTGTAATTATTTTAACCCACAATGTGTAAATTACATGATAAAACAGTAAGAGTCAAAAGGGGTTAAAAGAAAACGGTAATGGTTAAGAAAATAATAAAATATGTATAATTTCATTAGATTACTATATTTAGACTCATACTCATACTATATTAATAATAAATGATTTCAGATTGTTTTGGAAAAATATTGAATTTATATTAATTTAATAGTTTTGATAATTCTAAGGGTGCCCTTCCCCTCCCATTTATAAAAGCACAGATTAATCTCTATTAATAAAACTTAAAGAACCTTTTGTTTTAGATTTTATCTGCGAAAAAACCTTCATATAACCCTTATGAATATTCTAGAGGCATTAGATTAGGCAGAACACCCCCCTTGGAGGTGTTCAGGAGTTCTTCAAAGGTGATCAACTGAAGAAGAGGTATCGTTTTGTTTAAGTATTTTTATTTTACTTCTTCTTCGTCATCCATAAAATACAATTCATCCTATATGAAATAATAAATAAAGGGTCCTAAATATACTACGGTGTTGCCCAAATAATATTATCACCTAAATTCATCTCTACTTCCATTAAATAGTAAGGGAATTAATCATTCGTGCGTATGTGTGAACTATTTCCTCCACGAACCGATCTAATTCGTTTTCTATAACCATATATCATGACTAGTTATACTTATAAAATTAATGTTAATATGTGATATTAATTACATATTAATCATTATAAGATAATAATTTTTCAATTACATTCTTTCTTTCTATGTGCATAAAACTGATAATGTCGTTCGTGCATACATGTAACAAATCACCTCCACAAAGAGATGTGACTCGTTTTTATTCATTATATCACTTTTCTGATATTAATAAATATATTTTAATGATTAATATGACATTAATAATATTATTATAACTATATAATGGTAAAATAATACTTAAAATCGTTCCATAACAATCAATGAAAAATGAATATGTAACTATGCGTACGTACGACTTACTGTTTCTGGGATTATAATGTTGTTCAATTTTCATAACAACATTTCATGGTTATATTTACAGGTATAATTTATGTCATAAAATGATAATTTTAGGAATATAATTCATGATATTGAGGATATTTGACCACAAGGACTTGTTACATCTTACTAATATCATTTTCGAGTCAAGTACCCTACATCAAAAAAAAATATAACACAAACTTAAATAATTAACAAATTATTATAACACAGTAATTAAGGATATAAAAGGAGTAATAAATATTAAATGGTTTTGATTTAAGTAGAATTTAGCATCAGTTTATTATGTAGTAAGAGTAAGGAACACACATGATGAATCAAACTCAAGGTAAGTGACTTCGTCTCAATCTCCTTTCATATAGGAATATTATGATGTTATAAGACACAATATTTTTTATGTTTTATAATAAAAACCTTTGAATTATAATCCATTACAATATTTTTAAAAGGAATCTTTTTAAGTTTCTTAACATAATGAAAAAAGGAATATTTTTTTAATTTATGTAGAAACATAACTTCTTCGCCGCTATAAAAGTTATATGATATTTGGATTGTCTTAAAATCCTTAACACTTTTGAAAAGAGAAGAATTAAATTATTAAATTTTTGGGTATTTTTGTATTCAAAAGGGTTTTGAAAGGGGATTTACTATCTGAATATATTTACATGATTTCTTGTGATTGGAAATGAAATTTTATGAGTGTAATATTAACAATTATAATTTTTTATATATTAGGAAAATATAATTGTACTTGGACATTTGACTGGTGGTTACGTGACAAACCAAAGAAAGGTCGTTACATAATAAACCAAATAGGTATGGTTATATGATAAACCATGGATTTGTGGTTTAGTTATAACCCTAAATGTGTTGGGTATGGAAGTTAGATGTATTGTAAATACATTTGTAAGTGTGATATGTATAGTAGTTGACCGTATGTTCAGTCCATTTAATTATGATTATGTAACAAGTTACCTTTATTTGTTATATGTGAAATCAATGTGTTTTATTGTAATATTTTCATTAAAAAAATTTAATAAATGAACTTCTATTGCATGAAGAGAATTTACTACTTCTTAAAGGTGAAAAGTTTTACTTTATTATAATATATTCCTTGTTAACATGTTTTTACAATAATAATAGTTTTCCTTACTTGTGTCTCCATTACTAACCTTTTTATACTCATCCCTTGTTTTAAAATGTTTTTTAAAAGATTTTAAGAAGAATAGAGTCAATGATGGCATCAAGGAAACGTTATGATGTTTAAATGTGAAATTAAACCAAGTTTCTTTTTAAAATTTATTGTTTTTTGAGAAAAATGTATATTGAGTAAATGTGTCCAATTTTTAATAATTTAGTTTTTATGTATGATTTATGGACAAATTCTCTAAATCTATAAACATGAAAAGAAACTCAATGTGAAATGAAGTCAAAATATTTACATAAGTCAAGATTATGTATTGTTTAAGCATGGGGCCTAATAGTTGGTATCAAAGGATGGTTTAGACAACTTTAGATGTTAGGGAAGTGTTTATGAATATGTTACAAGTTATATATATAAAAATGGTAAGAATTATATAAAGAGTCATAAATATTTAATAAAAATTTAACGAACTTGATATAACATGAATAAATAAATCATACTATTTATTGTCCTCATAATATAGTATATGATGATTTTATTGATATAATTACACTATCATTTTTGGTTTTAGTAAATGGATGGATCGATAAAGAAACAAAGTAATAATTTTTATGAAGAAAAATTTGGTGGTTCTATGAAAAAGATAATGAATGAAATTGGAGGTAAAATGAGATCTATCATGGTTATTCGAAAACAACTATTAGAAGTTTTAATTAACCAGTAGAACCTTGGTGAGTTTTCTGATGCTTCATTTATGAGAGAAATGAATCTAGTGGATATTTAGGTAATAAACATAGTGGTTAGTATATTCTCTGAAATATGTTATGAGTATGTGGAAATAAACACCTAGGGAAATGTTTCCAAGGGATGGGAAGATGTTATAGATGTGGTAATTAAGGTTATAAATCAATAACATTCCTAGGAAAAAGGAAGTGTTCAATTTACTCTAGGAAAGGTAAATATATTCTTTCCGAGTTATCAATTGAGTGTTTTAAATGTTGGAAGTATGTCCATTATGAAAATTATTATACTAATAATAAGCCTCTTGAATGAGATTAGGAGGAACATACAAAAATATTTTTAGCAATACATAATGACATTCCAATTAAAGATGAGGAAACTAAAAATGAATTATAAAAGATATGGATTATTTGTTATCTTATGTTTTGACATTATTGAATAGTAGGAAATGATTAAGGATTTTTTGTAGGTAATATATTTTATACAATAATTTTTAAAAGAATTTTTAATGGATTACAAAGAACACTAAATGATAAAAAATTATATATATAGAGGATTCAAGTGTTATGATAGACTGTAGGATGTTGAAATGTTTAAAAGTATTAATTCTATTTTGATGATGTTATTACTCTAGAATACTTATTTCTAGTATATGTAACCCTAATGTTTGTTATGTGAAAATATTTTGTGAAGAAAAATTATATTTTCTTTTCGGACATAATTAGATAGGTATGTATAACTATTAGAGTTTCTATGATCTTTTGTTTTGATGTAATTATTGGTTATTACATTTTCAGTTTCAAAATAGAATGTATGAGATAATAATTAAGGCTGAGGCATGTTACGGTTATTTTTTTTGGTTTTAACTAATTTTTGTAAAGTTATAAATTATATAATTTTAAGACAAGGATAACTCGAAGAATGGGTGACAACCTGTCACATGTGACATGGTAGTGGAAATCAAACCTACAAACGATGTGTGATAAGGACTTATCACCTCCAAATGGACTATAAGAATTCCCTAGTTAGTATGAAATTTTATTTTTAGTTAAATGAGTTGATTGAATAAGAATAAGTATATTTTTGGATCTTATGTTTTCCCTAATAGATTTCCTTGGTATAAGAAAATGCTTTTAGGAATAATTGATAAATGTTATTTTGAATGACGTTCAATATTTTAAGTACCCTATATTTCAAAGGAAGATAGAATACTATTGGATTTTATTTGAGGATTAATTGTTGAATTTTATTTTAGAATAATATATGATTTTTTTTATAGACTTATGGTGAATTGGTTTATTTCTGGATATTATTAACCTATCTTATAAAACATGTGATTTTGAAAAATATTTTTTTGGTATTATACATTATGAGTGATCGATGTTATTTGGAGATAAATGAAAATGTAACCAAATTATTCTGAGTTTTTTGTTTCAGAATTATATTGAATTATTTAGAGGGATTTTAAAGATAATTTTTGATTGAGAGGTCTGTCTTGAAATTTTTGCATTATAGTTTAATTTTTTATATTAAAAGTAGTTTTTCATCCTCCAATAGTGTATTTGTTTTTGGGAATTTTTTTATGTTATTCAATTTATATTTTAATTGGTTAATTTTTAAATAAAAGAGAAATATATATTTAATTTTTTAGATTATGTGATTATCTACAAGTTGATTCTAATGTTTTAGGAATGAAAAATTCAACATGAATGATCATCGTTTTGAGAAAAAGATGATTTTGTGGTTGAATTCAATTAACTGGTCAAACTATACATGTCAAGTAATTATATTTCATAATGTTATTATTATATTTAGTAAAATAATTCCCCAAAACTATAAAAAATAAAATTTAAGAAGAAAATATGGTATCCACATACTTTGATCAAAGGAATTTTGACCCATTACATATTTATGGTATTTTGCTGGTTAACATTCCCATGATCAAGTTCTCTATTACTCTCAATTAGTTTACGAGAGTTAATTTCTATTTCCAGGTCCACGTTTTCCTGCATAGAATCCTAGAAAGTGTTATCTTGGGAAACCATCATATTTCTATTTATTTATATTAAATTGGATGTTTTATTGACTCTTTTTGAAATGTGGGATTTTAGTGAAGAAATTTTGAAAATTGAAACCTTAATTAACTTGCCCAAATTTAAAAATGTGAGTATGCAATTTCCAAATGGGGGGATGGATGTAACATCTTATGTAATTATTGAATAATAATTTTTCTTATTTACCAATATTTATGAATTATAGTTTACCATAAAAGGACTCTATGTCTGATTGCAAACCCGAAACACAATAATGAGTTTCTATGAAATCTTAAAGTGCACATAATAAAGAGTTAAAATAGAAAAATAATATATTGTTATTTTATGTTGTTGTTATCTCCTAGTAATTAGAATTTTGAGAAATAATTATTTTAACTAAATTATGAAAATATTGTCTAAACAGGTTTATATAATGATTCATTGGTTAGAAAATTAATTATAAATGAAAATAGAAACTAGTTGAATATAAAGGATGTGTGTGTATGAAACAATATTTAAGTGTGAATAATTGGGTTTAAAAAATAATAAAATCACTTTTTTTGGATTATATTAGGGAATTATACATTAAATATTATGTTTAAAATTCATCTTATTTATTTTCTAGACAAGATATAAGAATAAATTCAATTATATGAATAAAAATTATATTTTTCAGAAACGGTCTTTTACCGCCTTTTGATGGAGAACCATTTTTAAATATATTTTTTGAAAATATTATATGTTCTATTTTACAAAATAAACATCTTATTTTTAAGTGGGGCATGAAAATTTATTTTTGATAAATTTTTGGTATTTTTATTAATACTTTCATATTTTAATAAATAGTGAAAAATAATGCATTTTAATTCAAAACAACATTTTCATATAATTTATTTATATTGATATATTATAATTTTACATGGTTTTAATGTATAATTAGATGAATTTGTTTCCAATCCAATGTCATTCATTGGATGTTTTTTCAAATTGTAATTAAATATAAAATCTATGTGAACAATTGAGCATTTTACTTCAAAAACCTATTTTCTCGATCCATCAATGGGATTAGTGTTATACCTTATTTAACCACTTCTATGAATTAAATCTTTAGAAAAAGACATTAATGTTTGTACTCAGTATAAAAATTGTGATCTAATTATACCAAACTAATTTTTTTGAATAATAATATTAATGTTTTATTTTCCACGGTTAAAGGTAAATAGGCTAATTTAAGGTAAAATAAATATTATAAAATCATAAAATTACCCTAAAACATTTACTAATGTTAGAGGATGAGTTAATATCTATTTTGAATATCCTTGTGCAAAATATTTGACCTTTGGATTCCACATAGTGGTTATTATGAAATTTATAACATTTAATATTAAGCAATGGAAAATATGTCATAAATATGTATCTTCTTACTAAAACAATTTAAAAATGGGGTTAATAAGTGGTATCTTAAATTATGAGTTGTTTTTAGAAATCTATAAATATTACCAAAAACGTGGTAATTTATTTTTAATTTTTATTAATTAATTAAGTAAATTAAATTATGATATAAAGATTATGTAGTAATAGATTTATTAAAGAAAGAATTGAATAAGTGATATTAATAATATTAAAATAAATATAATTTTGAATATTTGATGCCATAAATGATTTTTATGGATGAATAAGACATTTTAGTACTGATTTAATGTAGTTTTTCCGAAGGAATCACATAGTTATGATATTTTTATAAAGTCATTTAATGAATAGTGTCCAAAATCACATAATTCATATTTTAAAATATTAAATTTTTAATAAAATTATATAAAAATTATAAAAATCAAAAATTAAGAAAAAAAATTTATATAACACTACAAATTACATTATTGAATCGTTCATTGTATGTTTGGAATGATTTGGATATTATTTTAGCCCAATATGTGTAAACTTCTTAATAAAATAGTAAATGCTAAAAGGGGTTAAAAAATAAGGATTAAAAAAATACTAAAACTTATCAAAGGTTCATTGTATGATATGATTTAGACCAATACTAATTCTATATTCTATATAAATGAGTTTAGAACCATTTGGAGTTGATATTGTATTTATATTAATTTAATAATTTTAATAATTCTAAGGGTTACCTGCCCTCTCCTATAAAAAGGCCCCCATTCCTCTCTATTGATAACACATCCAAAACCTCTTGGTTCATAAAATTTCTACCCATGTCCCATTTTATAATCCCTCTTCACATTATTCATGCCTTATTTTAATTATAAATCCCATCTTAGAGTTGTTAATGTGTTTTATAAAGGTGATCAATGGATGAAGATGCATCCTTTTCTTTAAGTATTTCTATTTTATTTCTTCTTCCACTTCCTTCAAATATTATTCTTTTTAAATGAAATAAAAAACCATTATACTAAATATAATATGATTTTATCATGATAATATCATCACTAATATCCATTTCCACTTGCAAAAAATGGAAAAGGAATTAATCGTTAATGAGTACATATGAACTATCACCTCCACAAACCAATCAACTTCGTTTTTCATTACCATATATCTTGAATTGTTATAATAATATAATTAAGGATAATATGTGATATTAATGACATATTAAATATTATAATGTAATAAGAAATTAACTACATTCTTACTTTCCGTGCACAAAAAATGATAACGTCATTTTCGCTTACATGTGAACTATTACCTCCATGAAGTGATGCGACTCATTTTTATTCATTATATCACTTTTATGACATGTATAATTATATTTAAATGATTAATATGATAATAATATTTTTATGATAATTATGTAAAGATATAATAATACTTAACATATATCCATAATGATCAAAGAAAAAAGGAAAGCGTTACTCTTGCGTACATATGGCTTACCATCTCCATCATTATAATGTTGTTCATTTTTCATAAACACACTTCATAGTTTAATCTAAAGGTATAATTTATATATAAAGATTATATTTTCTTGAATATTTTTTTTATATGAAGGAATTATGACCACATAGATTAGTGACATCAAACCAAGTTCATTTTGTCTCAAGTACCAAATATCAACAAAATGTCTAATGTAAAATCAAATAATTAACTAATTACAAAAACAAGGAAATTAATGACATAAAATAAATAATAAACATTAAATTTTTATTAAGAAAGTATAAATTAACCTACGATTATTATTTATGAATAAAAAATCAACACACATGATGAATCAAACTCCAGGTAAGGGACCTCACCTCAATCTCCCTTCATTAAAGAAAATTTTTATGTTATACACTACCTTTATTTATAAGGTGTATAATCAAAAACATTGAATTTTAATTCATTATGAGGTTTTAAAAAGGAATATGTTTTTACTTTATTAGTAAAATGAAAAATGAATCATTTTTTAACATATGCGGTCACAATGACTTCTCCGCTGCCATAAAAACAATTTAAAATTGGGCTTCCTCTATAGCCTCAATGTTTTTAAAAGGAGAAGAAATCCCTTATTCCCATTTTGGGTATTTTTTTATAGAAAATTGTTTTTAATGTTGATTGACTATATAAATATATTAAAGTGATTTATTGTGATTACAAATAATATTTTATGAGTAAAATATTGATAATTGAAATCCTTTTTGTGGTTTGATTATATAACAGTACTTAGACATTTGACGAGTGGTTATGTGATAAACCAAAGAAAGGTGGTTATTTGATAAACCAATGATATCTGGCTCCATGATAAACCAAGGATGGGTTCTTATGTTATAACCCCCAAGCAATTGGGTATAGAATTTATCCATATGGCTAATCAATGTGTAATAGTGACATGTGTGGAAGTCCATCGTATGGTTATTCAATTTAACTATGATTATGTTACAAGTTACCTTTATATGATATATATTATTTCTCTGCGTTCTATGGTAATATTTTGTTTATAAAAAATTGTAATAAATGATATTAAATTCAGTTATGGTTATTTTCTACATCTTAAAGGTGAAAAGTCTTACTTTACAAAGACGTATTCATGGATTACATGTTTTTACAAAACTATCATTTTTCATTCTTTTTTTTATCCCTTACTAGAATTGTATTAACATTACATGTTTTGAAATGATTTTCTTAGTATTTAATTAATAATATATCCAATTATGGGATCAAGGAAATCTTTTGAAGTTTAAACATGAAACCAAGATAATTTCTTTTAAAAAAATTAGTTTAATGAAAAAATCGATAGTGATTAGAAGATTCTACTTTGTAACATTTAAGTATTCATGTATGAGTTATGGAATAATTCTCAAATTATATAAAATTTAAAATATCATAAATGTGATATAATTTTAAATTCATTAATTAACTCCAGATTATATAATATTTATGTTTACGGCCTTACATAACAGCTTTATTTTTCATATATATATTAGTTTGGTAATTTCGGTGCTATTAATTTAATCATGGTTAAATAACATAAAAAATTATAAAAATTGCATAAATGTCATATGTTTTAATTATATGTGTATTTTCAGTAATCTATTAATGTTATAGATAGAAAATGGATCACACTTTTCCTAGAGACGATAGGAAATGAGGACACATGAATACAATTTCCATTTTTCTTGATGGTTGGAATGAAAATTAAATAAATATTCATTAACATATGAGGAATATTTATAATTTAATATATATAAATTTTATTAACAAAATATGTATTTATTAACTTCTATGTATAAATAAAATTAAAATATTTCATATTTCTATGTGGAAGTTGTAGTCTGCATGTGCAGAAAAATGATGTTATTGATTTCCAATAATTTTGAATGTAAGAATTTAGACATTATATTATATTTATAAAAGTATTTTTAGAACATAAATAACACATATATTCATTAAATATTACTTTAATACCTTTTGTGTAAATCGTAAATGAAAAACGAATTACTTCGGTTCGCAAGGCAGTAGTACGCCGTACACGCATGTGTCATTATTCTATCTATCTTGGAATGGAAAGTAAAAGGGTATATGTGATATTAAAATTAAATAAGTATATAAATACTTTAATTATATTATAATTATGTTAAATTAATCATTATAACATCCATGAATGGTTGTGATGGAAAACGAATTACATCAATTCTTAAGGTAGTAGTCCACCGTACAAATGATCAACGGGTTTGTTTCCCATTTAATGGAAGTGGAGATGTATATGGTTTATTAAAATAAAAAACATATCATTATATATTATATAGTCACATTATTATATTATGAAATTTTAATTATTTTTAAGGCGGTGGAGGAATAAATAAAATAGGTATGCATGTCTAAAAATTTTACATCTTCTTCTGAGACACTCATTAGATTTATACAGAAATAATTCATAAAATAATTAATAATAATAATAATGAATATAATATGTGTTAATATAAATAATTTAGGTATTGGCTAAACCAAATGGTTTTGATGTACGAATATGGGCGGAGAGGGAGTGTCCTTTTATAAGTGCGGGATATGTGAGACATGGAACTTCTTAAAAGATAAAGTGATAACCATGTTTCTCTTAGGAAAAAGAATATAAAATTAATAATTCATGAATATTATAGATTATAAAGTCAAAATATAGTCATAAAATTTGTTTTGGATATGTTCTAGGTTCTTTTTAACCATTAGCATCTTCATTTAAGATGAAAACATTTAAAATTTTGTAATGTTTTATAGTCAATTTCAAAGTGAAATTGATTCCCATGGACAACATTAGATTAATAGATAAAAATATTATCTAATTAAAAATTAAAATAATTTTCTAGAAAATTTATACATTATAAATAAATTAGATGAAAATTTAGTGTTGAATTGAAATTCAAAATTTTTCATTATTCATCAAAAAATGAAACATCATAGAAAAATAATAAAAATTCACCCAAACCAAATTTATATGTTTTAATTTAAAATTTAAATTTTATTTTTAAACATTAATTTTATAAAATTTACACAATTTAAATTTAAAATATGCTACCCATTAAAATGTGGTAAAACTTATTTTATAAAAATATATGTTTTGATGTGTCATATTGTGTGAGTTAGCATCTAATGACTTTAAGATAAATTGGATGAATTTTAATTTTTTTTAACAAATAAAATTTAAATTTACATATTACAATTAAATAATATTAATTAATTGAAATTATTAATATAAATCAATTTTTCACATAAAAAGACTTTTATTTAATCATTCTCATTATATTCATTTGGTTTTTATGGGAATTTTTATTTAATAGGTAACCAATGAATTCAACTATATATTTTCATAAGTTATTTAATCCTATAATCTTCAATTTAATGGCTAGGTTATGTCTTATTAGATAGAATAATAAAATTTTAAAAATATATTATAGTTCAGTAACACTCAGTCTTGAGTGTTATGCAAGCCATTGTGGAAGTCAGTGTTTTGTGTAACATAATCTAACCTTGATGTTCCATGTAGAGAAAACTAAAATTTATGTTTCTTGTAGTGCATAATTAATATGGTATTTCATATAATGCAATCCAAACTTATAAAAAACTCTATTTAGTTTTTCGTGAAATTAATAATATAAAAAAGAATAAAGTAATTCAAAGGAAAAAATATTTAACAAAATCATTAGGTGTTAAAGCATTTCAACATAACAAATAAAAAAAGAATTTAATTATGATTCATGACCATCAACTTTTCATGGTTCTATATTTATTTCATAAAAACTAATTAAAATTTTATTTTATATTATATAATATATTAATTTTATATTAATTTCAGTATTATACCACATGGGGTTACATGTTGTGTTAATTTCTTATACCATGAGAAAAAAAAATTGAATATTATGAACAAGGATTCAAATAAAACAATTTTTCCACCATTATATGTTATGTGAAAATCTCCTAGTACATTGTAATGACCTAATGTTTTATATATGAAATTCCATTTACAAAAGGAAAAAATACTTTTTAAGTAATGATGCTAAGGAAAACAGATCCACTACCTTTGTTATATTAAACAATTATAAGTTTTATACTATCCAATTTAAAATGCAGTTATTCATCATAACTATTGAAAATATATTTATTTTATAGTGACCATTAATTTTATTATATATCAAGGATTGTGATAATGTTCAATTGAAATAGACAAAATAAGTAATGGCCTCGAATAGTAGGATCACACCTTAAAAGCCCATTTAATAAGGATTCCGTGGAATATAAAATCACTAGGATTTTCAATTGAAAAATCCCATGATTATACTAGATAATTGATGTATTAGTGAAACCATTTACATGGAAATTTCAATCATAGTGAGATCACACCCGAAAGCATCTTCACTAACCTATCCCAAGAAGGTGTCACCATCCTACACCGTACCCAATGGAAAAATAGTGGTGAAAGAAGGTGTTATGTATATAAATTATAAATTCTAAATTTTATATTTATACTTAAAATAAATTAATTATTATATTAATCCATTTTATTTATTTCTTTATATATGATTCAATAATGAGTTTGATATAAATTAGATTTCAATACAATGAAACAGAAATTGTATATTTTTCAAATGTATGAAGAATCTATTTTTGATGAATTCAATAATTTTAAAATAAATTTTACTTTAATATAATATTCTTATTAAATAATATTTACTTAAATTTAAATGATCATATAATTTTATGAAGTTAGATGTAATTATTTTATGTGTCGAAAACTATTCTTTATAAAAAAACCTACAATTTTCAATACATATGCATTTTTTATTCAGAAGTGTAAATTTTAATACGTATAGAATCATTTTGAAAAAATGAATACTATTTTTTAAATCACCATATTAAAAGTATCCAATGATGAAATTTTCATAATTTTCTATTATAGTTAAATTTCCAGTTAATATTTAAATAGAGTATAAATATATGATATGGATTATAAGATAAAATATGTCTAAAAGTGATGTAATAAATACTTAAAATATTATAAATGACCAAAATTATATTTATCCTGTATAATAATGTACTTTTATGTTATTTTATTAATTTTTTAAACACATAATGAATCCTCCAAAACCAATATTATGTTTTATGTTTCTTAAATCAGTTATTTATAAACAAGACTCACTTACACATAACAAGAGGTATTATTTAAATTATTTAGAATAATATAATTATAAACTATTTAAAGAAACTCTGATTTTGTAGAAACCATTGGATAAAACCATGTAAAAATTTGTATTTTTTAATATTTGATCATATAGAGTCCAAAACCAATGTTTTGAAATAAATATGGAATTTCCATCTAATTCTCTATAAATAACCACAAATTCTGTTTTAAAATCACACTAAAAATAGATTTATAACAAGTTAACTCTAGATTTACCTCTCTATATCTCTCCAAATATTTATCTATGTTCTTAATAAGGCTCCTACGTAGCTTTTAGTGGTGCTCTCTCAAGGTAATGGATACTCCCCGTATGATTCCAAATTTGTTATGTGAATTTTCACACAAATCATTTGTATAGTAGATACCCATCAACATTTCCACTCAAGTGTATTCATTGAGTTTTACTTATGCATAATAATGTTTTGGGAATTCTATTTATATAAACCACAATCCTTAATCATGGAATTAAAAGTTATAAATATATCCTTATATTTTATTATATATGTGGAGTACTTATGCATGCACGTTATATGAATGTGATAAGTGGGAGAAGAATTATATAGACCTAAAATTCATCAATTATTGTTATTATATTATGATATTCCATGTATATTTCATTAAAGTATATTATAATCATGTTATGTTATGATTTATTTGTGGTTATCCTTGAAATATTTTTATAGTTTCACATTTTATGTTGTTAACACATACCCATGATGCCATTATGTTATCATCATATATCATTGTTATAAGTTCATGATTATAATTATCAACCCTATAATTACACAATTATATTATTCTTGTATCACATGTACTACATTAGGTTTTTATTTTATTTCATTATTACCTAACTGGGATTTAATGATCACCCCTTTCTAATGTATGTCTCCTGGTTTTCTCATGTAGTTTTAGAATAGGATAGAAATTACCATGTAAATACTTTATCAAAATTGATGTTTGTTTTCTTATGTTTTTTCTGAGAACCAATATTTTAATATGAACATATAATCATGATATTCTAGGATATTATTACATGTTCCAATATGTAATAAATAATTAATAAAGGTGTATTAAAATATTTTTTCTCATAGTTTGTGTCATAGGAAGTTCTAATTATTTTTTTAGGATTGGGAAAAGAAAAACCTAGTTAAATACTATTAGATTAGAAAAAACATATGAAAGAATCCATAAATTATGATAATGTTTTTATTACCTTGTTTCTCGGAATATAAATCCCTATCTAAATACTACAAGTGGTTGGGGCCCTAACCTAGTCGTACCTAGGGGAATTTTTTGTAACAGGGGTGCATTGAGACAAACTCGATTATCACCGGGTTTATGAAATAGAGTACTTTTTTATCACCTGGTTCGATCATCCCTGGGTATATTCTTTGATAAATTCACTTGCTTCATAGTAAACATTATCAAGGGGAAAATGTTATCATATGATTTAATGTTAGAAAATAGATCACAAATAACTAAATGTTAAACCTAGAATTCACTAGTTAGGGAATATATATCATTTTTTGTACACCACTTTAATATTTAGGGTTTTACACTTATTTGTTTAATAGTTTATAAATTATCATCCAAAATATTTTTGTATGTTAGTAAATGTCTAAAAATATGTAGATATATGTCAACAATGAATGTGAGGGGAAATTTGATTACTTGCCAACTGATATGCCCAATACAATAGGATTATGAGTTTGGAGCATAATTAAAATACTACCTCAATTAAGTCATGTTTTAAATAGAAATATGAATCAGAGGGAAAACCCACATTAACCTGACTGAAAATTATTTTTTTTATTTCAAAACCTCTTTTGAGGAAATGTGAGAAACCATAGTGACATCAAAGACTTAATACAGAACCATGCCTCCATGGGCCAAGTTCATCAAGACAAAATAAAATCCAATTCAAAAGTAAGAAAAATCCCCACCCTAGCAAAAAAAAAACATGACCAGCATCCACCTTCCCATCGCTGCACGGCTAGCTGTCTCGTGTAAAGATGCATGGGCCCGGTTCCGATGGCAAACACCATACCCTCTCAAAACATCCAATTCCGTGTAGCAATAAAATGGAGGACGCTTCCTGCTCTGAAACTCATTTGGGTAGTCCCTTATAAGAAAACAGAATACAGAGTCTCTTGGACCAAACCCACAGTCACAGAGCGCCACAACAAATTCACAGAATTCAAACTACATAGCCTCTATAGTGCACAACTACACAGAACAACCCAACCTTCACCAAGTCATAAGAGGTAAGATCTGAATCTCCATAGTCTAGAATACATTGCATCTTCATTTGAGCCTTCACTAATTTCAAATCATACCAAACTCGCAGGCCGCGAAGTAGTGACACAACAAACCGCAAACAATACCAATGCAATTAGGAGTTCCCATTGAAAATCTCACACTCTGGTACCACAATACCAATAATTCCACTACACCCAAAATAGAACAACCTCAATGGTATCTTCGATTATGATATTAAGAAAAAAATCACATCTGAGATTCACAGATCCAACACAGATAGCATAACCAGATCCAGAAATGCAGAAAATCTAAAGATAAAACCCCAACAATAAAACGGAAAAAGGAAAACAAAGAGAAAAAAACCAAACCCCAAAGGTATCTGCTCGACCTTGACACAAATAGGAAATATAATATTTCCACCTTCACATGCTCACCCAGAAACCACCTCGAACTGCCATGTGCACTACCAGCAGACACAGAACCGCACGCCGACCCACGTGAGGAGAAGCATGATCACTGGTCGCGTGCTTCACCGCGCTCCCAGATGAAACCCTACCCGATATAGAGGTGGTATAGCATAGAGAGGCTAAAAAACAATGAGAAGGACAAGCCAGCCATGAAAATTAAGGCGCTGCTCTAGGAATAGAATCCATCATCACGAGACTGCCACGAAGGATAAGGAGGCGATCTGATGTGATCTGAAGTGAAGCAGAGCTCGGTAGTGATAAGGGAAACCCTTCCGAGTCAATTCCCCTTACAGGATCATCTAATTACAAGTAAACTAAACCAACCTAATAAAGATTAAGTTTTAATGCATACCTTTATGTGATAATGGCCTCTGAATTTCAATGGACCATATAATCCCTTGATCATGGAATAATGAATCAAATCCATTGAAAAGTTATTCTCCACACATCAATGCACTGATCGTGAGGTATGGAAGGAGGTGATTATCAATGGTGTATTTTGATAAAATTTTAAAGCTTGAGGTAGATATAAAAGCGATGTCTTGGAGATAATTATAGAAAATGTTTTTCGATAAATATTTTCCTTGCAATCTCCAACGTAAAATTGAGATGGATTCCATTAGTCACAAGTAATATGGCGATGAATCCATCAGTACGTATGAGGTGAATGTCACAAGAATTAGATGATATGTGTCTAGAGTTTTTTTATCCCTAAATATAAATTTAATCAATTCCTTGGTGTTATAAATCTTAAACTGAAAATATTTGAATATTTGAGACTTTGATAGCTATGAGTAAATTAGTTGCTGTGCCATAAAAGTTGAAACATATATCAGTAAACCACTTGGGTCTCAAGGGTCTAGAGATAGGAAATGAAGGATGGATTTTAATTCTAATGGTATGATGGATAAATCATAAGGGGGAAATAAAATCCAACAACCCACTTGTTAATAGTGTTGATGAATAATCTCTAAAATTTATTAAAGGGGATACGAAAGATTTATATGTGATAAATGAACGGGAACATAACTAGTGATCACCAGTGGGAGAAACCCACCAATACGAAAGAAGAAAAGAATGCTTCAGTCAACACCCAACCTATGTTTCCAATATATTGAATATGGACACTTTGAAAATCCATGCAGTAAGCCAATGGTTTTCAATGAAAAATGATGAAAAGTGCTCCATGTACTAGAGAGAAAATATGATCTATGACATCGCATATTCTAAGGTGGATCCCAAAACAAATTGGTGATAGGTATGATAGTAATTCACTCAAATATAGTAAAATGACTATTATATTTTTCTTTTACACATTTATTCATGTATTTAAAGTTACGTTTAGCTAATAAAACACCACCTAAAAACCCATAAGTGGAAATATTGGTGAAGAGGAAAAATAAGACAATCATTGAATCTAAATCCAATAACTCATCCCATGTCAAATAGTTTGTCCTGAATTTCTTATAAAACCTTAGGATATTTCCTTTAGTGGATTTTGTTTCTATTTTGGTCTTGTATTTTCTTTCCTTGTATATAGACAACATAAATATATATGAGAATGAAGTCACACTTTATATCGTAAATCACCTTATTAATATATAGATGTTCAAGGAGAATGATTAATCTCCTTTGGTATAATCTTTGAAAGAATTGATATTATTTCATTAGGTGTATGTTTATCTACCTCATATTATTATGAAAAACTAATAGATAATCCATGAATACACACCCATTATAAGGTAATTTCTAAATGTGTTTCTTGCTGAATATTCCGGTCTTCTTGGAGTTGAGAGGTTGGGTTCCTGATAAAAAAGTTACCTAGATAATTAAAAATACCCAAGACTCTAAATAGAATAGACAGTATTGAAATTTATGATCTGAAGAAGAATCTATAAGAGAGTATGTATAAATGGTTAATAATCCCAAGTGGTTCATCATGGGGTTCCCTGATCGTTTTTGTAGATGAATAATGGTGGAATACATCTCTGTTTTGATTATCTTGAGCTCAAAAGGTCACTAAATAGAACAAGTATCGTCCACCATGGGATAATTAATTTTTTTATTATCAATGTAGAACTCTGTACTTCAGTAAGGTGGATCTTCAGTCATTATATTTTCAGGTAATAGTGAAGAAGGATGATATAAGAAAGACTTATTTTTGTACAATGTATGGGAACTATGAGTTTACAATGATTCAATTTCGACAGACTAATAATTATATTAATTTCATTTATGTTATAAATATACTATATAGGGATTACCTTGATTAACTGTTGTTATTCATTATAGATGATATCTTATATACTCCAAATGTAAGGAGGAACTTGATAAGTATTTTAATATTGTCATGAGGTCCTTGTGGAAATAAAATATGTATACGGAGTATAGTTTATATGTTTTTTAGATGGATAAAGTAACATTAATGTTTCATGTTATCTAAAAAAAGGAATATAAATGAATCATTCAAAAATAGATGTAATTCATGGATGGCCCAGACCAATATCAGTGATAAAATTCAACAGTTTTCTTGGATTAGTAACGTACTGATGTGAATTTTTGAGAAAATTCTCATGATTTTAAATCTCAATAACCAAGAGAACTAGAAATGTGTTAATATTTTTCTATAACGATGAATGTGAAGAGACATTGAAAAAGTTAGATATGAAGTTCATCACTGCAATTGTACTCATATTACCCGAAAAACAGAAGGATTTCTGATTAGATTTTTTTGAATTTAAAATGTTCTAGGGATGTCTACACATGAAAATGATAATTGTAAATTATATGCCTCCAAAAAACTAAATATTCATGAATGGAACTTCCAAATAGATGATCTTTAATTAGATTTGGTGATCATCACATTTAATATTTGGAAACATTACCTCTGTAGGGATAAGTGTGAAATATAGGTTGTTCACAAAGGCCTCAAGTATATATTCAAAAGGTTCACAATAAACAGTAATTAAGGTGGTTATATCATATCCTGAATTTTTATTATTCTTTTAAATACAATATAAATAAATAAAAAAGAATGGGAGATTCTATAAGTTTAAAGGATCCTACAACCCTATAGATGGTGATGATTGAAAGGTATACAACCATCATTAATATGAAATGGATGGACTTGGTAATACTTTAAGGATCATCATTCAATTATTCTCAAATAACATCCCAAACATCCATTCTTATGAGGACCAGTTAGACCCGAAAAAATGATGAGGTGATATAGGAAAATGTAGTGAATATTCCAGAGTTGAAAATTGTTAAAGATAGAGTTATAAGGGTTAGCTCATGGATATGTGTACCATAAAAACCATACCTCCCACATATACTAAATCCAGTGGTGGTCACATTAGAGAATGATATTTAATATGATAATCATCCAATGATGGTCATATATCATAGAGACAAAGTTCTAAAAAAAATCCAACACACATAGTAAATGTACTATTTTAGAACAACATGTTTGAGGAAGAAACATGGGCAGTAGATGGGGTGATGAAACAAAAGGAAACTATTCTATTTTAGTTTAGGAAATGAAATTTTTAATGAGAAATTTCTGATGTAGGGAATACATTAATTACCAAATGATTTATAAATGATATTCTATTTTAAAATAAAGAAATTACTTATTAAATAATGATATTATAGAAAAATCATATACTATTTTTGATATTTTTCACCATTATAAGGTATATCCTCTTAGATTTAAAAATCATTAAAGAGAATAATTGTTGAAAGAATAGTCATTGTATTGTGACTGTTTAGACCATTATATATTAATAGTTATGATAAAGCATAATTGACACTAATGAAAGAGGTGATGGCCTCAACCCGTAGGATAACACCAATAAGAGCTCAATTTTGAGCGATTAAAATGGGGATGGAATCACTGGGAATCATCATTGAATCCCTATCCTATACTTAACAACTAAATTATGAGAGAAATCTTTTATGGGAGAAGTTCTAGCTTATTGTGATCATGGCCCCCACCTTGTTGCTAAACCACCCCAAGAATGTGTCACATGCACACACCTTACACTTAGGGTATATGTTGGGGTAAAATGGGTTATGTATCTAAACCCTAATAGTATGAATTTTAATAATATTATTTTTATTAAAATAGTTATCATATTTATTCCTTCCATTTTTATTTTACAAGTTATAAAATAAAAAGTTCAATAAACATTATATTTTAATACAATGAAACTCAAATTTAATTTTTGTGAAATATATAATTCTAAGAAAGAAACATTATTTTCTAAATTCAATATATTTTGATGTAAATTTTATTTTTAAAAATGATATTATTAAATAATATTTATACAAATGTAAATGATGATATAATTTTATGATGTCAAATGTAATTTTCTAAAATGGAAAACACTATTATCAACATAAAAAATCTTATTTTAAAAAAAGGTATTTTTGATTTAAAAGATTAAATTTTAATAGTTAGAATAACTATTTTAAAAATATAAATATTATTTTTTAAACTAGGAAATTGAAATCATCCAATGCGAATTTTTTCATAATGTTCCGAGATAGTAAACAATTTGGGTAAAAATTAAATATGAAATAAGTATATGGTCTTGATTATGACATCATAAAATAATAATTTTTTTTATAAATACAATAAATATTATGAATGATCAAAATTATGATTCTTATTTATGACAATGAATATGAAGTTATTTTATTAATTTTATAAACCTTAGATGAATCTTCAAAAACATTTATTATATTTTCGGATTTTAAAATTAATTATTTTGGAACATAAATCACTTCCACATCACCAAGTGTGTTATTTTAATGAGTTCAATTATTAAACTTATAAAATTTAGAAAACCAATCATATTTTGATGAAAAAAAGGTCACCTAGGTCACAAAATATGTTAAGGTTTGTGGTTTTTATTAATTTATCATATAGAGTAAAAAACCTATGTTTATAAAGTAATAAATATTTCTCATCAATTTCTCTATAAATACCCATGAATCCTCCCTTTCGTCATCACTAAAAACCCTGGGTCATAAAGTTACTCTACCAGTACTATTCTATAGACCTCCCATTATTGCCTCAATATATTTAGGATCTTCTCCAAGGATTTTAGGAGCACCCACTCTAGGTAAAGGATCCTCTCCTTCTCTGTATTATTTAATAAAATTTTAATATCAAACCTTTTGATTTATAAATTTTAATGTCGGGATATTTTTTAAAACATTCCTATTACATTCCTTATCATATCAAAGTTATGTGAGACCCCTTTAACATTCAATAAAATCTTCCATGAATACTTATAAACCACTGTAATAATACCAAAATTATCCTATTATTTCCATGATAATCGGTTTTATATTGAATACCCATCCCTATTTTCACTCAACGTTATTCACATAGATGTAACTACCCTTAATTTATCTTTTAATTCTATATATTCTACCCAAAAATCATAATAAAGGGATTAAAATTGATGAAATACAACCTTATATTGTATAATCTATGTGGCATACTTCGGCATGTATATGATATGAATGTGATGGGTGGGACCATAATTATATAACTCTCTAATTAATTAGGCAATGTTTTTACTTAATAAGATGATATGAATGATGTATAAGAGGTTATACTAAACATTTTATTCTATGAGATATCAGTATTTATCCTTGGATTTTTTTGATGTCATGTTTTATTTTGTTTCCATGATCCCATTTTTCTTTTATATTATCATATTATATCTTGCTTTGACATTAATTTTTAGGTTTGTTTCCCCTCTTATGTTACCTTGATACTTATATTGCCTCAAAAGTGATGATTTAACTTATTCTATTATTTGATTATTCCATTAATGAGATTTACGACTTACAACTTTCTTATATTCATCAAAAGAATATCCCATGCACTTTTAGAAGAGTGATAGAGTTATAGTGGCAGGTTATGAAGTTTGTAAATAATGATTGTTGGATATTATTATGCTACATACCTAATTCTAAAAATACACTTGGCCTTATGATATTTTCGTAATGTAATATATGTACCATGATATAATAAATAATTAAATATGGTTTATAAAAATATGAGTTGTCATTGATTTTATAGTCTTTAAGATAGAAACATTCGACCATATCATTTTATCTAACATTCCTCCGCCAGTAACATCGATGTTATTTTCTATAAGGTTGATTATAGTTTATAATGGTGTATTGATTATCAAATACTGATTCTAGGGAATATAAATACTAAATATCCCTGACCACATTTTGATAATCTATTTGATTATCTAGAGGAAGTTATATTGTTTTTCTAATATTTATCTTTACTCTATATATCTTCAATTAAAGTAAGATAATAGGAAATTCAAAAGATGGAGTTTTGATGTCATGGTGTTTACAATTATTGATAATTTATTGTGATTTTACTAATGCATTTAGAGTGTTCTTAGATTTATAGAGTCAAATATATTATAAGTATTTAGTGTATTTTTTGGTAATATAGTATGGATGAAATCTTTGTCTTTTCAATATTAAGGGTTAATAAAACCTAAATATTTTATGTATAGATATCCATGTAAAACTTTTGGTTTTATGAAATTTAGTTATAGGTGTAATTTAATTCTAGAAAAATTAATCTCAATTAATCATAATAAATTTATAGTTATGCTGGTTGGGGAATTCCTTGAATGGGTCTCGGATATGTACCATTATTTAAACAACCATAGAAGTATACGAGGTTTATTAGTGACTTATGATAGTTAACATTTCTAATGACAGATTTTACTTAGAAATAAGTTATAATTGAATTGGTGGGACATATCCATAATTTAAAAAAGTATTAAATAAAATATTTTCATATCCTTCCCAGGATAAGTTATGGATATGAAGAATATTTTGGTGATTTAGTAGAAACTTTGGGAGATACTATTATCCAAGAAGTTTTTAACAAGGTGTATGTATCAATTATATTGAATCCTCATGTAGGAAACAATCCTATGCATAATTTGGAGTAGGTTGTTATCACAACCCTATGTCACTTTTATGTATGGGACCACATTTCTTTGATTTTTATCATTATTTATAGGCTCCTAATAAAATTTCATTATAATTAGATATGAATAGTGATATATGGGTGGTCTCCATGTTTAGTGAACTATATGTGAAAGGTTATCAACATCAGTATAGATTAATGTTATGTATATAGACCCTATTATAGTTATAGGTCCATGTTTAGTGCATATAAAGGAGAATCCATGTTGATTAAAAACAAATATCTTGTAAAAAACATGCAATCCAGTAGATAGGTTTCAAAACTATTCACAATATTGGAACATTGTTTACGAACCCACATGGAATTTCCAAAAAATAAATTCCCTTCATTACCATAGTCATTTTAACTCTCATTTATCCCTTAATTATTACCATTTGAAAATTCTAGAATCATCTAGCATCAAACCCTTGCTTCACCTCATCTTAGACGTGATCACTTTTTATTTATTCATCAAGTATTCAAAGATCTTCATGTATGTGGTTATTCTAGGATTCCTCTAGTGTATGTTTTATTTTCAAGAAACTATTCCTTATCTATGGACATACTGGGATAGGTCCCATTATTGTTTGAATTTCATTTATGTTTATAGTTTTTAGGGTTTTATTTTTCCTTCTAAACACACCTTCTTACTTCATTAGGTGTAAAATAGAATGTGAAAGTGGTTTTGATTATATTTCGAATGGGTGAAATAATGTTCCTTCTAATTATTATAAAATATAAATGTCATGATGTTTAAAAAAATATTTTGATAATATTAGAGAAATAATTATTTCTCTTAGGTATTTAAGTATTTAAAATTGTAATCATTTTTTATTTATTAATATTTTAATTGAGTAATGGTTTATAAAAATAATATATTTTACATGTTTTTTAAAACACACACTAAGTGATTAATGAAATTATTAAATAGGTTTTTATTAGAATATGTATATAAGTTTCAAGATTATTTTGATCCCTGAAATGTTAAATATCACCTAAATGATTTTATGATAAAATCTTTTGTTTAAAGAGTTGTTCTGATTATGTAAATTTGGGTGTTCACTTGAATAAAAATCCCTTAAAATAAATTAGTTTTATGATTTAGATATATATTCTTTGTGATAATTAAAAAATAGTGGAACTTAATTTAAAACATATGTATTTAAGTTGGCTAGGGCTTATAGTATGCTATGTTTAGGTGATGGAACTTACTAGAAAATATCTCAAGTCCTTTCCAATATTGACACATGATTTTACATGGAAATATTTGTCTAGTGGATACAAATATCATTATTGTCTGTCCTTCCAAAATTGAAACGTGATAAAAAATTATATTTAATGGATATTATATTCATATATCAATATTTCTAGTCATTTATAGTATTGGAACACAATAGGGTATGATTTGACTCTGTTTAGTGAATCTTCAAATCTCTTAGTTATGTCCTTACAATGACTCTAGGTATATCTACCAACATTACCTATGGTATCTCACATGTTTTTTTATTTATAATTTGGTTATTATGTTTTCCTTATTCACATAATTCAATATCTTGATGATAAAAATTTCAAAATAATTCATTTATTTTTCTTCTTTATTTACATTGTAAAGTTTACATTTATATAATATATCTCAAAATAATAAGATATGTATTATTTTTCACGGGTTTACCACGGATTACTTGGAGGGACCCTTCATATAACTTTATTCTCATGAAACACTTACAAAATTTAGGTGTACATCAACAATTCAGTGACTGTTATCTGTAAAGTCAATGCACCACTTAGTGTCAATAGATTTTTGTGTCCACTAATAAGAGGTTTCCAAGAGTTTATGTGGAGGTAATTATCCCTCATGAAACATAGATATTGGTAATGACTATTTTCTTTTATATTAGTATATACCTATGTAGTGGACTCAGTCTCTTGTATCACCATATTTTTATTCCATCTAATTTCATATATAATTTTCTTTTTGGATTAAAGGTTTTATTTATACCTGATTATGTGGCTATGATTAATGATTTCTACACTGATTTCATTCTATTTTTATGATAGTTTTTTTTTCATAATCCCTGTTTTATATTATTTCATGTTTGGTATTATACATTCTTCTAAGAAAAATTAATTTTTTAATTGAAATTCCAATCTATGGATTGTCTTTTCAGGTTCGTAGGATGAATGTTTAATAGTTATTTTTATTGGGTGAAGCCAATCCCAATGGTATTTCCTTGATGCATAGGAATTTTTTCCAAAGCATAGGGATTGAGAACAACTTGTGAGAAACTTCATGGGAATTATTAGGTACTATGTTAGGGGTATGTCAGGTTGTTTCATTAATAAATGATTTAATATCTTTTTTTATTGATTTTATTTATAGAATATATCCTAGAATGTAGATAGGAATTTCAAGATTTTAAGTGTTGGTTGTGAGTTATTATCTGAAAAAACTCATCCAAACAAGCCTCATGTTTCAACGGGATGTTAAAAATGAGTATTTTGAATGTAATTTGTTTTATATTTTCATTTTGAGGAATTTTATGTTGATAAATGAAGGATTAGAGGGAATTTCTATGTAGTTTTATTAAGGTTGATGGGTTTTAGACCCTGTGATATCCATCTAACACATTCTTGAGGAGTTTATGTGTGACCCACACATTTGGAACATTGTTTTAATAAAAAAAAAATTTAAAACCAACCTTAATCCCAACCATGACGTGAGACCCTCATAGTTAGCACATGGTTTGGTGAACCATTTGGTTTAATATTAAATAATAGAGAATTTAGTGATTTTCATGTTTTAATTTTCTTCACATAATTCTTCATGAATCTTATAGTTATTTATTAGATATTTTTTGTTTTTAATTGAGGTTATTGTCTTTTATTTATGAATTGTTTTACCTTTATATTATTACATGTAAAACCATTCCCCATCAAATATTCCTAGTGAATTCCCCGATGGATTTCGGGGATAAGTTCCCATATGAAAATCCCCCAATCAACTTGATTTTAATCATATATATGATGTAAAATATTTTAGTGATGGATGAAAAGATATTCATTATCATGGATCAAGATAAATAAGTTAATAAGAATATAATTAAAGATAAATATAATGTTTAATAATTTATTCTCATTAATACTCACCCCTTATAGGGAAGTAATAACGATCAAGAGATAGAGGATCGGTTGGAGAACATGGAGTGAATATTAAAATTCCAATAGAATTCCAAATCTATTATGGTAGAATAGTGTATAATTGATACTCGAGGTACCTCACATAAAATGGTTTGATTATTTTGATTATGTTATGCTTCTTCAGTAACTACAAAGGATTTAATTCAAGTTCATGTTCACTCAGTAGTTAAATATTTATACTATATTACTCGATAAGTCTTAGAAACTTATATTCCTCCAAAATGTGATATGGACCAAAATAAACCCCAAGAGGGTACTTTTGGGATTGAAAAGAATTTTAATCACAATTGTTATTGGAATTTGGATCACCCACACCTTTTTACATACAAAACAATGTCGCATCACAACACACTTATCTTATGATCAATGTGACATGTCTACTTGTATGTGGAATTAAATTAATCAAATCAAATTAAATATGAGGGATAAAATGGAGAAAATAATTACTATTATGAAATTTTACTACTTTAGTTACATGGGTAAAAAATTAGAATAAGAAACGTTTTTATTATTTTTATGTTACCATTGAGCCAACAAGACTTTTAATTATATTTCAGTCATTAATATTTCATTATTATGTTCTTATATTGAATGTTCACTCCTTTTAAATGATCAAAATTGAACCCTATAAATTTTGGATCTTTCATTGAAACATTATTTATTTATCCTCTTCCCTTTCTTGAGATTTTTTGGTAAATCTCCATTGTTGGTGACTTATGATTTATGCTTGGACAGGCCCCAATGGGTAGTGTTTACATTATGCATGGATCATTCAACTTAATTTCAAAGCTTCATCGTCACATAATAGTTTCAAGATTACAATAAAAACTAAATTTGGTATTATTTTAGGTTCTAATGAATAAGTTTTTTTTTCATTCTTTTCATTAGTCCCTACAAAAAAAATCTCCTATAACACCCCAAACTTCCACGGCACGTTTCCCTTTGAATAATGCAGTAGCATGTGTTGTACACAACATGGAGTTTTAACACACCATGACCAATCAAACTAACTGTTATGAATAGTAATACCCACTCATTGAAATTTTATAATTTTTATTTTTCAAAATGAACATTATTTTTGTATTCGTAATATGAAAATTAGCTTCGGGTGAATTTTTGGTATTTTTCAGAAATATTTCAATTATTAATGAATACTGAAAAGAATTGCATTATTGTTTAAAACCAAATTTTTATTTAAATAATTATTTATTTAATTTTAATTTATTTTAGGTAAAAATAGATAAATAATACCTTATATGTTCAGTGTAATTCATTGGAGTCATTTTATAATAATTTTAGATATATAAAATTTTATTGAACATTTTTCCTTATTTTATCCTCATTCTAAGAGCATTTGAAAATTTTCATAAATCATAAATTTACCACTTTTGTGAGATGAATTTCAAAAATATGAAAAACACAGTAAATATCAGTAAGTAAAATTTTGTTCAATAAGATGAAAATAAATTTTTGTGAATAGTAACTTTTGACTTTTATTTACCACGGTTAATAGTAAATAAGGTCATTAAAGGTAAAAATGATATTAAAATTACCCAAACACATGCCCCAATTCTATTAGATAAGTGTTAGTCGACCAAAAAAACCTTATGAATAAAATAAGATCCCCTTTGGTTCACATGTAATAGATTAGGACATTTATTATTATTTTATTTAAAGAAGAGTTAAAAGTGTTAAATTCAATGTTTAATAACTAACCATTTTTAATATGGGGTTACACAAAATATAAATTATACTATAAATATTAATTTGAAAACTAAAATGATTTCCTAAATAATTTTGTTTTTTTTATAATTTTTAGACATCAAATAATTTAATTTATTAATGAGACAATGATGATGCAGTAATTGATTTATTAATGAAATATTAAAATAATTGATATTATAAATATCTAAATAAATGTAAATTAAGACTTATAATGAATTACACTAATTTTACAGGTTAACATAACATGTTAGGGTTGATTAAATAAATTTTATTTGAAGTGATAATGTTTTTATGGCTTTCAAAAAAATCAAATACTATGTAGTGTCAAATTGGAAAAAATTCAGTATTTAAAACAAATACTATATTATTAATTGATATAATATTTCTAAAAATATAAGGACTGGTCAAAAGGAATTATATAAGGTTATATATATTAATAATGAACCACTTGGGGTTCTTTTGGCAGTATATATTACGTTTGTTAGCCATATAATATAAAAATAAAATGAGACATGGTAAATTCCAAACTATTTAACGAGGAGTAAAATCTAAAAGATATGGTTAATATGGTGACCTAAACCTGTATAAAACCTATTGGTTGAGATGTTTTTGACCAATCACCACCTTATCCTTGAAATAAATTATTTTTTATCCATTATAAAATTATAATGATTTTATTATAAAATAATATTTCAAGCTTTCCCTAAAGTGACCCTA
Source organism: Viscum album (assembly GCA_963277665.1). Taxonomy (NCBI): domain Eukaryota; kingdom Viridiplantae; phylum Streptophyta; class Magnoliopsida; order Santalales; family Viscaceae; genus Viscum; species Viscum album. The sequence continues at coordinate 1,862,077,238 of OY728129.1, read as the reverse complement.
ACCTCTCTTATAAAAGGGTACTTACCCTTATCTTAATTTCACAACTCCAAAGACATTTTACTCGACTAACCCCTGACCAAATATCCTCCCAAATTCCCTCATAGAAATATAGAGTCCTTACATGGATCATAAAGCCAACCTAAAGTTCCCTTTTGATCAACTCAAAAGGAAACACCCGAAAAAGAGGTAATAATTTCACCACCCTCTTTCAAGTTCTTTTCATCTTTCCCTTCCTCTTTAATTGATTACATACCAAAATAATAACTCCAGTACCTTAAATACTGTGATGTTTTTATAAATATGGTACAATTATATTCTTTATTCTATCCATCCTATAAATGACCATGTCATCATACGTGCGTATGTACGGCTTATCTTCTCCAGGTCGTGGTGTAGTTTATTATTCAGACACTTATTTTTGTTGGAATGGTATAATAATGAGTAAAAATGATGTAAATAATAAATATAAATTGTTAATTATTTTTTATATATGATATACCATCCATTTACATGTGATTTTACCCTCAATATAATGATATTGTCGCTCGTGGGTACGTACAGATTACCGTCTCCATGAATGCGATGAGATTCCTTCCCCATCGTAATAATTCAAGAATAATTTTCATTTTATGATTAAAAATAATGTTTATGGACAAAATATCATTCTATATATAAATAAAATACATTATATCCATAACAAATGCGGATTATGTAACCAAGCGTATAAAGGAAAAATAAATCAGTTATCACCCGAAATGATGATACTATAGAAATATTATTAACAAACCAATATTAGAGGATCATATATGATTTCATATTTATGTATATAGTTCTTTTATAATTTAATAACAATTTGGTAACTATTATAAAAGAGTTTAACAAACCATCAACTAAATAAAAGTACATGGTAAGAGTTTATTATACAATCTCTTTACATACTTGAGGTTGTTAATACGTAAGTATCTATTGCGACCTCTTTATCATCCACATCTGTGTTTTCCTAAAAATGTAATTTGAAACATTTTTACTATTTACTAGAATATGGGTTAAATTCATTTATACAATTATTTGACCAGATATTTTTTTAAAGGAATCTTTCCGTCATTTTCCAAACCAGGTACATTATGATCTTTTCAGCAAAATTAAGGTAAGAATGTCTTTTTTCAACTTATACGGCAGGTGAAGCTATTTTCCACCATTATTACATCGTCGAAGCTTCCCATACAAGATTATAAGAATATTTTCAAAATAAATGTTTTATTTTATAATTATATGACTTTTAAATGATTTCCAAATAGAAGGAGATATTTCTATAAAAATGTTTTGATTTCATATATGACAATATCCTTTGATGGATTTTAAGCTCATTTGAAGTTGATTTGTTATGATAAAAAACTTCTATATTTTATAGTAGGTTTTGTGATATGTTTTACTATGGATGTGTTATTTTTACACCATTCATGGTTTATGGAAAAAGTATTGACATTTTGTATTCTAGTTTTAATACGAATGTTTATGTTATGTTTAAACCTTTTCATATGAGGAATTCATTGGACTTAGTTAGTGATGGGTGGAGTCTGCTATTGCTTCTCGATGAATCATTTGGTCTCATGAGACAAACTAGTGTCTTGAAACAAGGATTTGAAAAAAATATATTTGTAGTCTTGGTAAAAGACCTTGACTATGTGGTTATGAAGTCTGGCATTATGCATTCCATCATTATGAAATTGGCTATTTATATTGTATTTGATTATTTGACTCTGTAGAATATCAATGTGAATATGTAAATGAAATTATTGGTTTCATATTTGTCATATTATGCCGAATCATATGTTTTAATGGTTTATATTTTAGTCTTTTACATATCATTAAATGTTTATGCTTATTTATGAATGTTTCTCCTATATTATTATCTTTACTGAGCATCTGAGCTCACCCCTTTCTATGTTTTATTTTTTCTAGGATGCGAAGAAGTATATTATGAATGATCTTCAGGGATAGTCTATGCGATATGAATGTGGTCAATGGAGACAATGTTGTTGTTGTTTTTCATTTAATAATGTAATGTAAAAATTATGAATGTATCTAGTTCATCCTGGGCTACTAAACTGATCAGTCTTTCAGGATTTGATCCCATGTGATCATGCCAATGTTTTGTAATAATGCACTAACTTTGGCTAATAGGGGTCAGAGTGTTACATCTCCACCATGATTTGGAAGAAAGGTTCTTCTACACATATTTCTGGGAAAAAAATGATCGCACTTATAAAATTGAAAATTACCCAAATTCTTTATAAACTATGTCAACTATCGAGAGAATGGATACAAGATTACCCTCCCCCTCTAAATCATGTCTGATATAACTATCTGTAAAATAGTTGCAATTCAACACCATTTTATGAAGATGACACTAATGGTGATAATTTTAAAATTCAGATATGGATATTTAAAGAATTATATATGCTAAAGATATGATAGAGGATTAAGGATTGAAATTCAATATTTCTATGGTAATATGAATCTTGATGATTTTATATATTTTTTCTGGTAAATCATATGAATTTTCGAATTTAAGGATTGTTCCATTGAAAATAAGCACGTGGTATTAATTATAAAAATATCAAAATTATCTATTTCTTTGGTGGGATATTTTGAATAAATAATGGAAATGTGATGTTAAAGAAAAAATATAATCATAGGATAAATTGAAAAATATTTTTAGAATATGATTTCTACCCCTGAATTATAAGAAAGATCATTATTTACAAATGTATAGCTTGCGAAAAAGAGATAAAATTTTTGAAGTGTACATTCATAAGTTTGATCATTCAGTTTATGAGTGCTGTTCTAGAGTATAAATAGGATATTATTTCATGTTTATTAGGTTGATTAAATTAATATATTACACATTTTGTGGAATTGAATCAACATTGTTCACTTGATTATGTTTTCAATATGTCTATAAATGTGGAGAAACAAAACTGAACATCAAAGGAACTGAAATCTATGAACTACGGTAGAGGTAAATACTTTTTGTAAATTTTTTTCTCATAATAAATATGTGGTTGGTTTGAGGAGTTTGGAAGGCACAAGATCCTTGATAAAAAGAAGAAGAGGGTCAGAGAACCAAAAAAAGGAAAACTGAAATCCATTATCCATGGAAATCAGATGTTCTTCTAATGTCATGGGTATTGAAATATTTAGGCCAATTATAATAACAATTGAATTACCTCTATAAATGATATCAAATACCATTAAAGGTCCATCGAAGAAGATGAACATGGAGGTGTAGAATCTATAAATAAATATCATGTTGTATAAGAAGCTGATGTGGGTTAGATGTTTATACTATGAATAGTTTTGAAAACAGAAATATACGCACAATTGATCAAAAATAATATATATTCCAAAATAATTTCATGATAAATAATTGAGTATGGATGGTATGTATTGATATTTTGAGATGTAAAAACGTTTCTTCAAAAACTCTAGTATAGAAATTGAAACTTATAACTCTGAATCATCTTTAGACTATCCAATAATAATGGTTAAACAATGGGGGCACACTCCAGGACAAAAAAATATTTTGAGTTCATTTTCCTTTGGTAGGAAATATATTTATGAGGTATTTTATGATTTTATTCCTATTTAATTTTATCAATTTCTACTAGGAAGAACACTATATTTTGAATGAGAAGTGAAATAATTTGGGGGAAGGACTCATAATCGATTAGAACATGGAAAATAAGATCACACATTCTCATTTGGAACCATCCCATACTCTTAAAGAAAAATACATTCCATACTATCCCAAAGGAGGAATCTTTATTATTAAATATCAATTTGAGAAATAATTCCCTGAAACCCATTTTTTCGTTATTGATGATGGAAAATTCATTCCATGAAAAGAGGAGTTATCACCATATGTTTGATCATTCATTAATTGAGGACTATCATGATGTTTTTTCTAATGATATTTTGGTAGTATTAGTACCCTAATAAACAATAGATTTTCCTTTTACTATTTGTAAATTTTTTATGTAAACTAGTATATTGGGGTAATCCTAGTGAACAAATGTAAGTAAAGAAAAATTTTGACGAATTGACTAAATGAGTCTTTTTTAGAATGGGAATGATCCTCTATTCTGTTACAACATTATTAGTCTCACAAAAGTATGATACATATTAAATGTTAATTTATATAAGATTTTTCAATAATATTATCATCAAATATATGTATCCCATTCAATTAATCATTGATATGTCAATGAATAACACGAGTCATATATCATTTTGAAAGGTAATCCTCAGAGTGGATGCCAAAAGATTCTACTAAAGGAATGGGATGAGTGGAAAACAATGTTAAAAAATGATTCCAGATTTTTGGAGTTGTTGGTCCAATAATTTCACCTCTCAAATAATCATAGTACATTCATGTGATTGATGAATGATGTTTTTAATCCCTTTATTCATAAAATTATTCTTATTTATCGGAATGATATTTTAATTGATTAAAATTATGAGGAGAGACATGTGGATCATCTTCTATAGGTATTTTTAATTCTGTTAGATGAAAATCTACATGAAATACTGGGAAAGTGTGAGTTCATTTTATCATTTTTGGGTTTTATATATATGTGGTGTCTGAATAAGGATTCATGGTGGATCAAACAAAATTATAAGCAAATAAGTGCATGAAAACAAAACAATCCATCGATGAAGTAATAAGTTTTCTCTATTTTGGATCTTTTTATCAGCACATTTTTTTCAATTTTAACATCATCATGGAACACGTCACTAAATTCATGATAAATGGGATATTTGAGTTGTCAATAGAATATAATGAATAATTTCAAATCATTATGAGAATGTTATGTGATGTGATGTGTTTTATATTACTTATTTTTTATAAAGTCTTTAATGTTGAGTGTAATAAAAGTGGAGTTGGGATCGACATTGTTCTCATCCAAAGTATGTTTCCCATTGAATTTATAAATGAAAAATATAATGATTCAAAAATTAATTACAACACTTATTATAAGGAACGCGACCTGATTGTGAGGAACCTAGAGTATTGGTCACAGTATTTTAGACCATAACAATTTGTTCTTAATTTTGACAATAAGGCATTGAGATTTATCAATGTTTAAATAAATTCAGTTAGAAGAACGAATAATGGGGGTGATTCTTGAAATATATCTCATTTTTTTCCAAATATAATAATTTTTTAGAGAACATATTCGCAGATTCACTATCATGATGTTATGGTTTAAATACTATTTTGAAAGATCAAATTTTGGGACTTTATCTTATGAAAGAAGATTATTAGCATGACTTGGAGTTAAATAATATTTTAATATATTTTAAAAATTAAGATATTGGTGATTAATAAATTCATAATGGTTTTATCTTCAAGATAAAAAAATTAACTATTCCAATGTGTAATTACTATGACATACTGATCTAAGAGGCATATGAAAGAGTGATTTCCGGTCATTTTTGAAGTCACAAAAAAATGGATTTACTAAAGGATAAGTTTTACTATCTAAAGACACAATCAGATATCCAAGAAATAATTTTGAGATATAGTACATATCAAATAGAATATATACCACTAAATCATGTTTTATACACTCCATTACATATTCTAGAGTAACCATGGGAAGATCACAACATAGATTTCATTTTTGGTTTCCCAATGACTATGTGTTGTTAGGATTAAATAATGGTTACTATTTATTAAATTTATCATATTTATATTTCATATAATTTCATATGGAAAAATATTCAGTGAAAGTGATTTTTTTTTTAAAAAATTGTTTGAATTTATGGAATTCTGCACGATATCGTTTCATTTTTAAAAACCAAATTTTTTATCCATTTTTGATTATATTGTATGTAAACATTAGTATGATGTATATTTTCATCAATTGTAATCACCATTAATTTGAAAAAAAATCTATTTTATAAATAATACATTTAACAAAATTATGAGAAAATTATTTAATAAGAATACATGAGATTGATATTTACAGGTTTCACAAGCTAAATTTGAATAAGAAATATATCCAAGTGCTACCACCTCAAATTATACATATTAGTTAGTTTATGGTTTCAATAAAATTAGTCATATGGAATTTTTCTATCTGACTCATAATTGTTTTCTGAATATTGTGAGAGAGTCAATGGAAAATAAGATGAAAAAGTTTTATTAATCAATTTATTCTCTAAAATAGATGCCTAATGAATGGTACATGAGGTGATCTAAAAATCATAATAAGTAGAAAATTTTCCAACCATGAGAAAAATTTTGGATTCACCTCCAAATAGATAAATTAATATCCAAAATAAATAGAATGTTTGAACCATTATCTAAAGGTTCATTCTATTTACTTGAACTAGTGGGAAACAATTCATACAAGATCGTTTTACATGATAATTGTTGGGGTGATTCTACAATGTTCAATAATAGGGACTATTCTCCATAAATTGATGATTATGAATCCCTAGATTTCAAGAAATCCCATATCTAGAAAGGATAGAATGATATGTAGAAAACTCAACCCAAAGGAGTATACTTATGGGATTGACATGAATTTTAAGCTTACATGTGTTTCGAATAGGTCCATCCTATCATTATTGATATCCAACATAATAGTGTACCACAACAAATTCATTTGGTTCCCAAAGTGACATATCCATATGGAACATGAAGTAAATTAAAATAATCACATTATAGAGGAGGTATAACATGGATAAAAACATTATAAATGAAGAATTTCACTACATTAGTTATAAGGGTCATTAAATATCATGGGAAAGTTGATTTTAGGATTTTAATGGAACCTTTGAGTTGACCCATTGCTTATAATTTTATTTAGGTAATTACTCTATATTAATTTTAAATTTTTAATGTATTTTCTCTCCTTTTAAATGAACACAATTGAACCCTACTAATTTCAAATACTTCTTCACAACATTCCTACTTTAGCCTCTTCCATTTTCCCTGAATTAGTGATACATCTCCATTTCTAGTGAATTAGTCTTTATGGTCAAATAATATATAGTATAAATAATTTCCTTAAATAACAAGTCATTTTAAATTATTTTATAGCTTTATATTCACATAACCTTTTTTTCTCACAACGTATCACAAATAAAAAGGTTAATAATGGAGTATATTAACTTGTTTTTGAGCTTCTTAACTTTAGACCTGAGATGGTTTAAAATATTAAGATTAAATATCACCATTTTGAAATAACATTTTAACCTAGTATTAAATCATAGGTTTGTCTATTAAGGCTCCCCAACTATGAAAAAGTGGAGGATCAAGCCCTAATGATCGAAAGGGATAAGGCTAGAATTTTAGGTTTGATGAATACCCCATCAATGACTTGTGGAAGTGAAAGTGGATTTATTATGAAGAATGTAATTTGACAACTTAAACACCCTAAATGTTTATAATTTGGGTATAAAATACCATTATGCTAGAAATCCACAAAAGTGTTCTATTATTATTAGAGCATGGGTCATCTTCGAAGGTTCAATTGGTAAAATCTCCCACATTAGAGAAATGAAACATCTATTATAGGGGCTTAGAGGCATATATGGATCATCTTATGGGTATATTCAACTAATGATAAAGTCTTAGGGGGTTAGAATCAAGCTCACTTAGAGACCAGTTCATATCATACTACAGATAATCCCTCAAAGAATATAATATGAGATAGAAAACAATTTGAGATACAATTATTATAGAATCATATATGGAAAAAAATATATGAATCATGTTCCATTGATTCATTTAACTCTAACTATATTGTGCAGTAGTTGAACATTTCATATGAGCCTATATCATATATTTTGGAAATATCTATACGTATTGGTAAAAAAAAATATGTCTTACGATACTCTATATTCTATATCATATTATATGTGGTGGATCTAATATTGGATTCCAATATTCTTACAATAGAGTTTTTTGATATCTTATACAGAATAGTATTGGTGATTTCATGTAAACCTCAAAATAATTGTTATCATTATTGGGTTACCAGTACTAGCCATAATAAAAACCCTTGGGTTCTTAAAGGGGGATGGTACATAAGAAATAATCAATAAGGAACTACTCTTCATGAGTTTAGTGGGTAAATATGTTAGATAAAACCTATTTTTGTTTTAGTTCAATGAAGGGAAATGTTTGAGTATGATTCCAAACATGGTCTATGAGTTTCATAATGTGATCCTGGAAAACCTTTTACGCATAGATCCTGAGCGAATACTCAAATTATCCATTGATCTAGAAGTAATAAAAAAATTTATCATAAAACTGAATGTAAAGAACCTAATTGTGGTATGTAAATATTCAATTGGATGATTTAGAAGACAGTGTATTTATTAATCCCAGTGTCTGTCCATTGGTCCCACCTATTCTCTTGGAAAATAAATAATATAGGAATATTAATGTGTGAATCATCTATTAGAATTTGAAATATATTTATATCAAAAAAATACCACATTTCTCTCATTGAGGGCCAATTTGATCAATTCAGATGATCAAGGTGGTTCTTAATGATTGACCTATGATTAGGGTACCATAAGCTTATGGTAAAGGATTTTGATGTTCCCAATAAATCTTTTAGAAGAAAGTATGCTGACTTAATGTATCTCATGATTCCATTTATACTAACTAATTATCATGTGGTATTCATGGAATTTATAAACCAATGATTTCATTGATACCATGAATCTTTTAATGATGTATTTTTGAATGACATATTTGTTTATTTCAAATGTAAATAAGGGGATGGGAATCTATTGATGTTTTTTGGAAAACACTATAATTATAACCTCGAGGAATGGTTATCAAAATGTTTCTTTTTGGATCTAAAATATATTTCTATTGAAAAATTTGGATTCGTAATGATGGATTTTGGTTGATCATGAATGGTGAATTTTATTGCGTTTTGGGAATAACCAATGAATATATTTCAGATATATAGCTTCTTGGGTCCAATGGGTTAATACTAATTATTTTCAATGACTTCACTAGGATTTTATTTCCTTTTAAAAATCATAATTTTAATGTGGTAAAATTTATATGGACCCCTGAATATAAATCCTTATTTTATTAATTGAAATAGATGTTCACCTCGATAATTATTTTGTTTCTACCTATGTCCATAAAGGAATGCTTTTTGTATTGCGATATATCATGCGTGATATTTAGTTGAATAATAATTAAGGGTGATCACATGGTTGTATATGGTTCCCATTAACATCGTCCACATAAAATTAATTATTCAACCCCTGAACATGGTCAAGTAATATTATTCAAGATCACAAATATTGGGGCAAAATCTCTTCATTGATAAAATAATCATGTGTATAAGACATACAATCATTATCCATATCGACTATAAAAAAGGACTTAAAATTATTAAAAGATAACTATAGTACCAAATATGGGAACTATACCAACAAACAAATACTTTTAGTTTAGAATAACCATTGTTATAGCCTATTTATGGAAAGTAACACTAATAATTGGCTTAAATTTTTGAATAAATAATATTATACAAATAATTTTTAAAAAAAATTGGAATAGTGTAAGGTTTTACCAATGATGTTTAAAACCATTGGTATTGCCTTCAACACATATCCCAACTACATGGAATCACCTCATCCCACACTCCCATTCCAATTCCACCATACAAGAAACCTTCCTTTTCCACCCCGTACCCAAAGATCTATCTCTAGTTTGTGTTTTAATTCTATTTTTCTTGAACATCAAATTCGGTATTTACAAATCCATCATCATTTATAACATGAATCATTAGCATTTTTTAAAGTTATTTAAAACTATCAAGTAATATTTTATCTCGATATTCTTATTGATTAATTGAATGATAGTTATTGTTATTATAATTCCTTATTTACATGCAAAATAAATTTTATTATAGGTTATGTAATTTTTTTAATTTATTTACTTAATACTAAAAAAACAGATATAATGAGAACATATTATATGTTGTCATATATTTTGTAAACCAATAATTTATTATTATATTACGTTGATTGTTTTGGATTTATTAGGGGTTATGACATTAATCATTTCAATGTGTTATTTTAATAATTAGAATTATTCATTTCATGTCTTAAACATGTTTGGATTTAAAATATAATTTATGTTTTGAATATATAGATTTGACTTATTTTTATATAAGGGTAAATAAAGATGGAATTTTATTTATTAGATGGAAATATTTCTTAAATTGTTTTATTTATTTGGATAAAATATTTCTGTAAAGGAGAATATTTTCCTTTTGATATGTCCAAATGGATGTTTTTATTATGAATTATAGTTTTTTGGTTGTTTTGAGTAAGTGTTTATTTCGACCAATTGAATAATGGATAGTTAATTATTTTACAATGAATACTATATGTTTATTGAAGAAACACAAATAATTCCATGATTAGTTTATAACTTGTGAGCTTTAGAACACCATATATACCATTTTTTATGATTGATATACATTATTTACTATATATTATAAATCGCATATGTAGTAAATTTCTTTAGTTATACAAATCATAATTTTTTTGCAATAACTATTGCTATTACTCATTGTTAAAATAGATTTTAAAATTTTGGTTTTATATATTATATATTTTTATCTAATGGGATTCTATTATGAAATTATAGACATTAGTGATAAATATATAATTTGAATTATTTTCTAATGGTATTTTCCCTTATAAAATTATAGTATTCATGATAAATTAAGTTTTTTATTAATAAGTATTCATTTATGTTGAATTTGGTATTTGTGGAAAAATATGTTGTGTGATTTAAAATAGTTTTGATCTGAATCTTAGTTCAATTTTTTTAAAAGTGAGGGAAATAATGTGAAATAAGTCATGTTTCCATAAATATATATTGAATTTTGGAAAATTAAAATTTCATTTATTTTATAAATTTACATTTTATAATTTTTTAAAATAATTGATATATATTGGATGTATGAAGCTGATTGTATTAGAACTTATTTTACAAACAAGATGGTGTGTTTTTTATATTTTTCATTTACTAATTATTTAGAGATAAGTATTATACACTTCCCATATTATAATTTTTCTCGAAGGCCATGAATAAGTTGTGAAAAATCCATCTACCATAAAATTATTTTTTCAAAAAAGATTTTATGTATGGTATCACAATGGGAGAAGAGATGATCTCATTTTAGTGATGATCTGAATGAGAGGACTGGATTAGATATTTTTTTGTATAACCTATTTCTGTTTATTCATCATCATGGGAAAGAATGTATAATGACTGAAGTAGAAAATGAGATCACCACACATGATGCATCTATTAAAAATCGTAATGTTCATGGGATGAAAAATTAAAGGATGCTAAAGATACAACAGTATATCAGTTTGTAAAAATGAGGAATCTTGAAGATTTAATATAATGGTTTCATGGAGAAACCATGTATAATATAATACTACCATCAATTATAATCCTATATTTTTTAAGTAATGACATCCATCTAATTCAGCTGTCAAACCATTATATGGAATGGATGTTAGTTGACCAAAGTGAATTTTCTTTGGAAAAAATTTGATTTCCCAAATTATTGAATCTTATTAAGGGAGAAAGGTACCCTAAATTATTTTATAAAACATGGAAAATCTTGAGGGAATACAATTTTTAATGGAACACCATATTGTGCCCCATATAAATTAATATTTCAATTTTTATTTATTTGTAGAATTCAAAATCATTATATATATAGTGAAATAACAAAAAAATATGTGATGGAATAATAATGAGAAAAATAAGGATAATTATGAGTTCGTTTGTCATAAATATGGATTATCATAGTATAAATTTGATGTTCATTTTCCTAATTTTCAATATGAGGTGTATACTGGTAGGTTGGTTCTATCGTTTTATTGTTTTAATCATTTTGGTCAGATGCTTACATCGAATTGCACACAGGCAGCCTTCATACTCATTTATAACCTTCATCCACTGATAATTTTCAAATAACCATTTATTTTCTATGGAATACTAAGTTATATAACTTCAGATACTAGCAATAAAATGGATGTATACATGTAACATTAAATAAAATAGTTGAATCATCTTTGGAATGTGGGTTTGTGCACATATGATGCTTGTTTAAAAGACATACATAAGACGTGTTCTACACTTATGTGTATGATTAATTATTTTCATAATTATATAATTATGAATGTCTAGAGAGTGAATGGAAAACATTTATAAACTAGTTTAATGAAGAATATATGATCTAGAAGACTTAAATATCTTCATATTTTTAGTTTTAAGGGACATTAATGATTATTGGAAATGGATCCTCCATATCGATGATCCCACTATGAGTATGGATTATATTTTTTTCAATGGAATTTATTTGTTTTCAATGGTAGTCAATGAAATATCATGATTCCATTAATGTCATCATGTCGAAGAAGTCATAAAGAAATAGGTTTCTAGAAGTTGATAATCTAAAAATAGATTGGATGATAGAATAAAGAAAAAATGAAGAGAAGTCCTCATGTCCTAATATTTCAAGAAACATCTATTTAAGAATTTGATTGTATAAGTGAAACGATTGGTAAACATTTTCTCAATAATAATATATGTGCAATAGATTCTTTTATAGTACAAATTTACACTATTTGATAAAATAAATTATAAGGAAGGAAAAAATTCATGATTAATTTATGTTATGACCATGAAAAAATATATGTATATTTTTCATGAGAAAGTTTTCAAGAATAAAGGGGATCCATCCAATGCTATTTCTGGTTGTATGATGTTTCATGAATTTTATTGAAGGTCATTAAATATCACATTATGTTGATGAGGATAATTATGAATACTATGAAAATTTTTATATTCATTTAGATGGGTTCAGAAAGTACATGTAGAAATATAATTACTTATAAATTATTTATGATGGAAAATTTCGAGTATGTCATGGAATTATATTCTATACATAGAATAATTCATCTTATTTTATGGGGGGACTTATATAATTCTTTTACCAGATATTAAAGTGATGAGGGTCTATCTAGGATCCAACATATATAGGGGAGCATGCTCAATCATAAGGGATAGACATCACCAAGAAGGTGGAAAGTTGGTATGGGTTGACCCTATTATGGATGGGCATGTGAAGAGGGAATCTAGGCACTTAATAGAGCATGTAGCAGGCATCCATAGGGGTCGAGTGGGTAGTCCCACCCATTGTATCAGTGTGATGTGTATCCAGGTGTCGAATGTGATTCTTGGTTGAGAGGTGGATGAGACATAGAAATTTATTTATCAGTTGTGGAATGAATATAAGTCTAGTATGGGACACAAACATGGATCATCCTCTATTCCACTACTAAAACATATTGACAAAACCTATTATACTCGATCAAATTATGCCACATCGTTCAACCAGTATATGTCATCTTCATCCTTTAGGGTTCTTGGTATTGGGAACAACCTCAAAATTTACACCGCTTTTTCTAAGATGCAACATCTTATATCTCAGGTTCTTATCAAGTCATGATCGGTCAATTAGATCTTGGGATGATGATATCATGATCCATAATGCATTCAGGTTTTCTTTTAATGAAATTATCCTCTAAAGACATTCAACTTCCATGAAACAAGAAAAAAATAAATTTATAGATGATTTTTATGCAAGTAATTAGACAAGGCATGTGATTATTTTTCATTTAGACATGCGGACAATAAAATCATGAAGGAAGTGAAATTGTGATTTCTAGCATCATATTCAAATGATTCCCACATCCAGTGATTTCAAGCATTGATATCATTAAGAATTAAATCAATTTGATTAAAGTGGTATAAAAACTGAGAATTCTGTTTTGTGGAATAGTATAGTGAAGGAATTTTTTCGCTTAGAAATAAGTAGATAAGTCAATGGTTTTGTACTAATGTTACACAATATCTCTCATTTTTTATAAAAATGGTGCATCACCATGTTCTAACACACACAAAAGGAAAAATATTTATAAGCCTCTTGGATACACAATGAAGGGGAGTTATTCACTGATCCATAGTTTAAAGAATTACAACATATAATTATTCTTATGTGATGAAAAATACCTTCCATGATAACCTTGAATGAAGGAGAAGATACCATGAGTCTTTAACTTGTGTTTTCCAACATGAGGTGGAATTTGACTAATTTTATAGGATCTAGTGATGATAAGTACACTCACAATATGATTACATGAAGGAATTATCTATTTTTGAAAATCCAATTCGTTAATGAAATGGAAGAAGACACCATGAAATTCTACTCAAGTACAATAATAGGATTTGATTTCATAAATAATGCTTTCTTTTGCGAAGAGGATTATTCTACATAGTTACATTTGTGTGACTATAATTAAATAAAAATTATACTACATATAGTATCCATACAAAAATGATGATGGTAGTGTCCTCATGTATATAAACATATATGGATAATTTTCATAAAACAAATAGAAGTTTTACATGAAGTAGAAGCCATTCTGTATATGAAATCATGAAGATCCTGCATGAATATGCATTGATATTTAATAATTCATGTTTGTATTTAATTATGAATTGAAAAATATATATGACATTATAATTCACACATAAATTAAGTTTTAAATTATGGAATGAATATGTTTAACTGATTGAGATTTTGACACTAAAAATTAAAATCTAATATTTTTGACTGAGTTGACATCTTATAGTTATCATTTGGTTCTAGGAAGAACAAAAGATAACCAATAAGATTAAAATTATTAATATAATTTTTCAGAAACATATATTTAGGTATAAGTAAACTATTTCTTATTGTTGAGTTTTAAAGATCGCTAGAAGAAGAAGAGAGTGGGAAATCTATATTAATATGATTATCAATTAGGATAAAGAATAGTTATACATTATCATTTATACTACACATTCGTATTATTAATATTGGTGAGTATAGAGGTAAGAAGAAATTATGATGACACTAATATGATCATTCATTATATAAATATTCATAAATGAAATATGTGATTTTAGCTAGCATGAACAAGAACCTATGTAGTGTGTTATAAAGTAAAGAAGACTGATAATTATGAGATTATAAATTGAATATATATTAATTTTATTTATACTTATGCTTTATGAAAATGAAGATTTGTATCTTTCTATTTTCTGTTGTGAAGAAGAATAAGAGTTTTGTGTCAACTATTGTGGAAGTAACATGGAAAGAAGTTTGTGGATGAGCAAAGAAGAACTTCGACCTTGAAAATAAGTATCATCTGGTTAAATACATTATTGTGGTTAAAAGTTACTTAACAAATAATGTTAATAGTTTTTTCATAATTAGTATAAATAACTAGAAAGGTGTCGTATATTGGAAAAAGATATCACCAGTCCAGTGCATAATATTATTTTCATTCTATATTCTAATATGTATGGTCCAACACTAGCTATGGATTTTCTACTAGACACACCATTGTAACTCAATGTGTCATTATATAATAGAATCCTTATACTATTCATCACCAAATACACAAAGAACTAGATACTCTTATTTATTAGTGGAAATTGTGAAAACATAAAATGTTTTCCTATAATGATTTCTTATTGTTGTATTGGATATTAAAAATATAATAGGTTAATCACAATCTAAATAGTTCTATGAGGTAAAAGGTAATTTTTTTTAAATGTTCCCTACAATGATTCACCCCTCCCCTTCAATGTTCAGTGTTTCACAAAGTAATACTCCTTGTTAGTATCAGTGGAATAGTTTTACTCTAATTGATTCTTCATATTAAGATTAATCTCTTTTAAAGATTTTATTTTCTTCACTTGTCTTTACAATAAAGTGAAATTTTGATGAAGATTTTGTTTTCTCTGAGAATAATTCTATTTATACCAAGACCATGGAGAACCGGAGAATGAAAGAGAAATGGAATATTGAGAAGAACTACTTCTTATCTATATATGAGGATGTATCATTATCTGGATTCCATGTTAAAAATAAAGATATATCATGCAAGGGGAGGTAACTACTCATGGCTCTTTTTCCACCACGGATATGGAAAATCTATCTACATCCATTGAAATAATATATTAAAGTGATCAAGAGGTATGTGCTTGTTTTTATAAAAAAAATTATTATAGATGACATAAGTAGTGATTTGAGTAATAAAATACTAATTGATATTTAAATTAATGTATTAAAAAATATAATTCATGGTTATACCAATGAGTAATTCTCTTGTTTTTATGGATATTTGAAAGCATGTTGAATGTGATTACTCAGCCTGATTATAATTCAAAAGTAAAAAAAAATGATTTAAAAGAAAAACTTCCCTAATTTTTATAGTTATCTGGACATGTTATATCCCCTAAAGATGACATGAGGGAACAAGAATAATTTCCAAAAACATAACTAAAATAATTTGATGAGAGAGATGTATTCAAGAAGACTCTTTTAAAATCTATCTATACAATTGAATATAAATTTAAAATCAAAATTGATTTCAATGATTTAAAACTGAAATAAAATTCCAATAAAACTAAATAAATTGACTCTTTATTACAAACCAATGTAATGTTTAATGAGTTAGAATTTTAAAGACAAAAGATTATTTATGAAGATATGGTTTTTTAAATTAAATATCACAAAATCATCCTCAATATGATATTTCATAAATATAAAGTTCAGTTTTCCAATCATTAGAATAATATTATTGAGGATTGAAAAAATCATGTGATAGTTTCATCTACTACACAAAGTTCATTGGAGGTTTAAAAGGTTGAAAAACCTCCATCATGTGATAACAATTTCATGAAATCATTCAATGATCAATCTCAATAAACTATAACAAAAACATTTCCATCAATACTATAAATTAATAATGTTTCTCAAACTACTTCCTTAAATAGTTCATGTGGGAAAAGAAAACCTACAAAAGTATGGATGAATAAATAAGAGAATAATCAACCACTATGACTAGGGTGTAAATAAAAAATAGCATTGAACCTAGTTCCACACATAGATCCTAACAAGCTACGAATAATATCTAACAAATTCATACAAAAATTCCACGGATAATGGTTTTTGGGTCAATGTTAGTGGTACAACATGTTTTTGAATTGTGATGTTAATTGTTGGTATAAAATTATATATTATAAATCACAAATAGACCCATATCAAGGGGGGGGGGATCCAAGGATGAATAAGCATCACCCACAAGAAAATAAAAATTCGTATAGAAAAAAAAATTTAAAAATGAAAATATATGTGATTCATGAAATGAAAGTGGTAACAATAAAGGTTCATTATAATATCTATACGTATCAAACTTTCATGATTAAATAAGACCACAAAATCTAGAAAATAAAAAATTACACATTTGGATGTGTGAAAAAATATTTTGAGAAATAATTCACCAATAATGTATCAAAGAATAATAGTGTGAATACCATCAAATATAAATCCGCAAAGTTGAAGAAAAGTGATTCATCTAAAATTACTTTTGTTGATACAATAATTTACCCCTGGTTTGTATGGTTTAAGTGGTCACAAGTATTATATATTTGGTTATCTAATCCTAAGAGACCTAAGAAGAAACATATAAAAAATAAATTTTATGGGGGTGATTTCAATATGAAGTCAACAAATTAGATTCAACGTTAGTGTGTTATGAAAAAGATTTAAAAACGTAATTGAATTTAATTTATGAAGAATGTTTTATCCTAGTTCATTACAATGGTATATTTATTTAATTTCTTTTAATGGATTCAATGTCTTAAATTTAAAAGTCTTTCTTTCAAAAAAATATGAACTACTCATATTACTCATAGATCTTTTGTTTTAACTATCCTATATCTAATAACCTATACACTCAGTGGATCATATTCATGATAACTCCATGTTAGATGATCATCCTATCCCTATGGATGTGTAGCCTTAAAAGTATTGAGATCAAAGGAGAATGTACATCATTGATTGAAAATATTAAAAAAATAATTGATTAAGAATTATTAAAATTCAAAATAACATTCAATTCATCCAATTATACTCCATTGGATCAACCCACAAGTCGGTTATCCCACTATATATTTTATTATATCAATGGAAGAAGGGAGTAGACACATGTGGATGGAATTAAAGAAGGAAAAGAGGTAAATGACAATAAATCCACCATTGTGTGAATAATTTCACAAAAGATAATGCGAATAGATTCACTCCCTAAGAATATTATATCAATATGAATAAGAACATAAAAATTAAATAATAAGAACTTTTATTTGGAAATTAAAGTTATTTAATAACATACATGAGAAAAAACTGAAGGATCCATTATACAAAAGTGTAAAAATACTACTGAATGAATTAAACAACACCAAAAATTTCAAGACAATCACCACCCTAAATAAATAGGTATTTTATGGTCCTAGGGTTGATACACCATCATTCAATGCCATCATATTTTACCATGACAATAAATGGTTTGTGAGAAAATGGGAAATTATAATTTTCAATGTTGACCATTCAAATTGGATTAAGATTATTCCCATATGTCTATGTGGAAATATGTATTTGAAGAGGGAAAATATGGTATGGTAGTAGAAGAGAAATATCATCTTCCACATTTTTTATATTTCATTTATAAAGTTCTTCCAAATTGTAAATTCCATTCGTATTTTATTATGAAATTGGTGGGGAGAATTTATGGGACATAAAATATAGACAATAATTTAATATCCAAATTGGGCCACGTATATCACCTTTAAAACCCCTAAATTTGATCATTTTATAGCTTAATTAAATGTTACCCATAATTTTTTATATCTCCAGTTTAAATGTTAGCCTCATTGAGATTATCTTTTTCCCTCTATATTTATTTGACGGGTCTATGTTCGATTATTCATTGATAAAACATTTATGAATACTTGGAGAAAAAAGTCCATTTTCCCATGTAATACATCCATTTATCATAAAAGAATATATTTTACAATCAATGGGTTAAATAACATAACTTAATATTAATTTCAAATATTATTTATATTTAATTACACAATTTAATGCTTAATTGTCCCAAGCTGATGAACTTAAATCATGAATTAAACTATGAAGTGAAATGGTGTTTAAATAATAAAATTCACTAAAACTAGTGTTTATGGACATTGAAAAAGGTGAATATTTAGATATAAAAAAATAATATTATCCTACTTCAATGGCTAATAATACCTCCAACATGGGGTTTTCAAGTCCAGATAAAAAATTATCTCACAAATATTAAATTGAATCCCATTTTTCAAAAACATGTTAACATACAATTCTCATCAAAATAATTCATTCCAAAAAATCATAAAACCTATAAAAATAATCTAACACTGGATAATGTCACAAGAATATCCCAATCCCC
This sequence comes from Viscum album, assembly GCA_963277665.1. NCBI lineage: Eukaryota > Viridiplantae > Streptophyta > Magnoliopsida > Santalales > Viscaceae > Viscum > Viscum album. The sequence goes on along the minus strand of OY728129.1, from coordinate 1,862,057,777 downwards.
AGCACAATCTCATTTCACTTTAAAAATTAATCACAACATTTCATCCAATTTCAATTAAGTATGATGGCGTGTTGTGCATCACAAAAGACATAGGCGGTACTTTAATGTTCATGGATAAAAAAATGAAAGCACTAGGTGGGAATCACATTTTAATTTTAGATGAGTTTCCCAATTTTTATTTTTAATTTTTATTTTCTTTAATTCTATTTTTTTGGGTTTCTTTATTGTTTGACCACAAAAGTGTTGAATAGAACAAATATGGATATGAAATCTTTGTAGTAACAGTACCCAAGTTCCGAACATCACAAATATTTCCATTTCCATGAAAAAAATATATAATTAAAGCCCAAATATAAGAAAGAAAACAATGGAGACACGATCCCCAGTGCTGCAAGCATAGATTTGGAAAAACATTTCTCTATGTGGTATTTTTTTTATTTTTTGATCTGATACCCAAATTAAAATAAATGTGGACCCAAACTTTTGATATGATGCAAGGGACCAAAGAACTCAAACATGAACCCAAAATCCAATAGGCGTTTGTTCTTTCATTTTTATTTAGAGGATATAAATGTATACGTTAAAAATCATATCATAAAACCACACTTTCCAAAAACTGTTCTCATGAACATAAACTCACATTAGAATCATAATAAATGGATTAAAAATCATCTGACTTTTAGTTTTCATGTTTTAAATATAACTTTAATTCAAGAAATGATAATGAGTTCAGATTTTCCACAAAAGTCCAGTCTTTAAAAAATATTAGTTTTCGCTCCCCCAACATAGAATGACAGTTCCCTTAGTATTGAGAAATAAGATAAGAGAGAGTCTAAAATTAGGATTGATTTCAGGGATAATGTGATTTGAAATGAAATTTTGGATGAAATTCACCTAGTTTGAAGTTGTTAACCCATAAATAAGAAAATAATCACTTTGTATTTATGTCACATGTAAACTCCTTGAGGATTGTTAAATGTTAGTTCTTAACTAAATAGGGCATGTGTTTCATTATAAATTACCAAAATTATTCAACTATTAATCATCACACATAAGGAAAATTATATCGCCCAAGAAACCCCAAGGGGTTACCTTGAAAAAACAAAAAATAAACAAAGTATAGTAAACTAAAATCAATGAAGAAGATGAATTTCCTGCTAGAAATAAATTAATAAAATGTTGTTAGCTCGACAAAAACACCCCAACTAACCTCGTACCATATTTCAACATTTTTAGGATTAAATTTTTCTCCACCTCTAATTGATTAGGATTGAATCTTTGGGGTTTTATGGGAGTTTTAGATACTAATTCAAGAACAATCATCTATGTCTCATTGAATGGGCCACTGGAATGAATATTTAAACTGGCACATTGGATTTTATTCTTAAACTAGTGGAATATATCAAAGAGAATTTTATCATCCTTAGATTTAACAGGGGAAGAAATTAAAAATTAATGGTTTTGACTGTAACTAATGATGGAATACTTGTAATAGGATGGATGGACCTTTTATTATACCTTATGTTAGATAAAAGGTTTACAAACATTAATTACTTTGAATAATACTCAGTTTCATTTTACAAATTTGTCATCAAAAAATGTTCCTTTTTAATAGATTTTTTATCCCTCAAATTGGCACTATGATTTTAAAAAATGGGTATGTACTAAATGTTTTTTACTTATCCAAAGGTTGTATTGAGGTGTAATTCTAAAAATTCACTATTGGATCCATATAAAATAGAATCAAACAATAGATAAAACATTCAATCATGTGATTTCAAAAAATTTAATTCCTCTTGACTTAAAAGTCATTTATCCCTTCTATAATGATTTTTGAGTTCCTTTACAATAGTACAAATCAAATTCACCTCATGAATATCTTCTTTATCACTAATATGAGAGCTTGGGTTTTTGGTTTTGATATGAAGGCTTATTTTTCCAATGGTTATTGTCTTATTACCTTTACCTACAAAGATGACAGAGTGTATTACTACTAGGAATGTATGAGAACGGATTATGGTGGTTTTCTCCTTAAGACCCTATCTTGGGTGATTGTCAAGGACAATGAATTATATAGGGTAATTGGAATTATAATCTTTCCCTAAGCCATCCTCTAAGATCCCCTTAGGAAATCAAACACTTCAATCTATAAATTGGAGTGTGAAGAATGCTATTTGGAGATCTTTAAGTTGTAACTAACAGTACATGTCATATGAATTGTATTTCACACAAGCACCTGGACCACAAATGGGTTTGACGACATTTTTCTCTACTAACCCAACATTGATGTAAGGACATATTGGGTCTTTGAACATAGTATAAATGGTTCCTTTAGTTGTGTTACTAACATTAAAATAAAAAATGACTTCGTAATGAAATGAAATAGTCTTTTAAAGGAGAACATATCTGTAAGGTACTTTTACTATTAAGGAATGGTTTAGATTTCATAAAGAAGGGGAATTTTCATCTTAACCTAGAAAAATATTTCTCCCAACATTTCATTCAGTTGTGGTTTATATTTTCCTCACGTATATTGACGTAATTGAGAATATTGTGTGATTTTTTGTGAGGTTTTTGTTCTTTCACACTCATATTTGATATTTTAGACTCTTTGGTTTTTTAAAAAAACATTTTGATGGTAATTAGATGCCTTTAATTATTATATTACTGTTTTTATTGTTTTTCAATGGATCTCCCACATCATAAGATAGTCACTTCATTAATATGTTCATGAGCGGTTTGTGTGTAACTATATTCTCCCATTATGGCTAGGGATGAGGAATTCTGAGTATGTATGGGAGCCTTTTCAGTATTAATGGGTTGTAATTAATTTTTTTTCAGACTTAAGAGTTCATTTTCTCCCTTTTTACACAACTATTCAGGGAGTGGGAGTGGAATCGATTAGGCAAGGCATATGTTGGTTGGTTTATCTTAAAAGGATAATTGGTTGTTGGATTGGATATTGTGTGTTTTTTCACGATGGGATGTTGGTATTAGAAATGATTTTATTGGTATAGGAATTTTTATTATTGGATCAGATTATAGGTTTAAAAATTCTATTGAGGGAAGGGTTTGTCACTTTTTTGATGTATTGGTTATTGATTTTCCTTCCACCAAAATGAGCGATGGTCATTATAACTTGAATTGAATGTGTTTTATTACGTTAGATTTTTAAATTTCGATGCATTGGCCTCTACTTGTGGACGTAATAATATAAAAACCTTGATAGAAGTTCTGGTTGGTAATTTTTTATTATTATTGTAATGTTTAAACAAATTATTCAAATAGGATCAACAATTTTTATTTCCTGGACCTTCCAAATATGAATCTACTCAACCATCCTATTGAGTATAGAATGTTCTTTTCTATGATTTTATTATTCTCTATTATTGTTCATTCCACCATATTTGGGTGGATTTTCATGTAAAGGTGATGTTCACCATGTTTTTTTAGATCAGTGATATTTTTAAGATGCTTTTAAGAAACAGTTGGGCCTTAATTATTTAATTTTCCATTAAAAAATATATTAATAAATTGTTTCTTTCTTAACCCCAACCCTTTGTAAGAAATACTAATTTTTTATGGGTTTGTGATTCCATTGTTTGTCCCATGTTTAATGTGTACTTGAACCATTCCCATGACTCATATAATTTTTCTCAATCTGTTTCAGAAATATTTTTGATGTTTTGTTTAAGTGAAATTGTTTTGTGATGGGGGGATATTTTTTATTGAATTGTCTTTGCAATTAGTCCCAAGAGTGAATTCAATATGGTCTAAAATTCATTAACAAATTATTTATTTTATACTTCATAGAAAAATGATAGATTATAATTTTATCTAATTTTTTTTATTTTTCGGGTACCTGATTTTGAAAATTCAATTGAATTATTTTACATGAAGGTAAGGCATCTCAAATACCATCCCATAAAAGATTGGAAGTCACATCAGGACATGTGGTTTGAGAATGTATTGGGATTATACTATGGTATAATTGTTAATTGATGATGTCTCATTGGTATGTTAATGTGTAAGTTATTTATTCATGGATAGGTCTGTAACATTTCACAAGTTAGGGGTCTGCTCATTTTTATTTCCATTTAGGTTTTGACCCTGGTTTATATTTTTTTTGTAGAATATTCTCCATTGTATTTGATAAAATTTTATAATACAAAATATTTTGATCAAAATAATATAATTAAATTATTCTTTATGATTCATTAGACTCTTCACCCATCATGATTTTCACCCTAACAATCTTATTTCAGTTGTCAGGAGTATATGTAAAGTTGTGCAAGAAAAGTGAAATGAAATTAAGGGGAAAAGATTAGATAAATGTGAGAAGAAAATAGAAATGGTGGAGAATAAAATGAGCCTATAATGTGAATTAATTTGGTCCCCAATAGTTTTTCTAAAATTTGGTGACTCCCAAATTTACCGTTGTTTTTAAGGATTGTGATGTCATTTTTAGTACATCTTTTTTATCGATTCCTTAGAGACCCCTGAAGTAACGTAAAGAAAATTGCATTTAATGAAGATTATTTGGTTATAAAGTTTCCAACATGGTTTCAAATTTGTTTTATTATTAATTATTTTTAATGAATTAATTAAATTCTTCTTATATATAAGGGGTTATTTAAGGTTATTACCAGTGTTGGATTGAATGAATTTATTTTAATGATTTTAATTTATTAAATTCAAGAATGTTTCATATAACGAAATATGAAATTCCCAAATCAGTCATAGTATATTTGTATTCACTATCCGATATAAAAAAACCCATATATATAGAGAATCATATTCATGATCACCCCAAGGTTTAGGACAATTATATAAATCAGGATGATTAGCTTTAAAATTAGTGAGACCAAAAGAGGAGGTACATCATTGAATTAAGGAATCAACAAAATAGTTCATTAATTTTTTTTAAAATGACAATTATCTTCAAATATATGACATTTATAATCCCTCGGATCAACCATTTATATTTTTATACCTTAATTTATGTTATTTTGACAATGGAAGTGGGAAGTAATCTCATGAATGTGGAATTGATACAGAAAACAGTGAAATAACGTTCACTCAACCATTGTGTAGAGAATTTAACAAAATAAGATTTGAGTATCCTAACTCCACAACTAAATTTCATCAACATTATATAAATTAGAACATAAAAATTGAATAATAAGATAATTTAATAAGAAAAAAAATTATTCGACAATGTACGTGAGAAATAATAAAGATGTGATTTCCTAATGAAAGTGTAAAAATAAAACAGAATTAATAAATCATCTCCCAAAAAAATATTCACCACAACCACATAAAATAAAAAATTTAAGCTTCTATATTTAATCCCCCATCATTCATGTTTATCGGATTTAATGACTATTCTCAAAAGTTGGTGGGAAAAAATAGAAGCTAGAATTTTTAATGATGACCAGAAAAATCAAATCAAGATTGTCCATCTATGTTGAAATTAAATTATAAATTTTATGATGGATAAATATTTTATAGTAGTAGAAGAAAAATATTTTATTCCATATGTCCTATAATGTATTTATAAATTTCATCCCAATTTGAAATTCCATTCAGATGTTATGATGAAATTGGTTCATTGACTTTATGGGCCTTCAAATATGAACAATAATTTAATCACAAACATCGGTAGCCTATATCACCCTGAAAAACAATAAATTAGTTTTATTTACTATAATATTTCATTTTCCCTATAATTTTCTCTATCTAAAATAATAATTTAGGATTCATTTTGATTTAATTTTGGTCACCACATTTATTAGACGGTCTTAAAGACCATTAATCATTGATTAGATATTTGTGAATGTATAGCAAAAAATGTCCATATTTCTTTGAGATTCATCCGTCGATCCTAAATAAAAAAATCAATAAGAAAATTCCATTGTATCCAATAATATTAAAAAAATAATAATTTAAATAATTAATTCTACAAGATAAGAATTAATTAAACCTAAATTAATGCACTTTAAACATGAATTCCATAATAAAGCGAAATGAGGTTTAAATTAAAAAAATTATCTACAACTGTTGTTTATAGAAATTTAAATATAATACTTTTAATGTATAAACATCTAATATTATCCTGTTTCAATTGATATTAAACTACTAATATTAATATCTCTTAAATAGGCCGCATGAAAGATCAAAATGTAATTCCAATGTTACTAATGTAATACCAGTTATCTGGAATGATGATTTAGAATGAATGTGTAAAAATAAATATGAAAAAGATAAGGAAATTGAAAATAGAAAAAAAATTATTAATAATGATTTATATAAATTATATGATTGGTTTTTAACAAATTAAAACTCTTGTGTTGAAGACAATTTATGTAAGAGATGTAAAAAAGCTGACCGTATTAAAAAATGGCATTCAACCATTATTCTAGAATAAGAAGATATCCCTAAGAGTGTTATATATGCATCATATATGGCAGCCATTAAGAAGAAACATATTCCAAAAAATACGAAATTAATGTTAAGAGATCCCTGCTTCCCTGATATAAACTAAAATAAAAAATTATATGTGCAAGCAAGAAGACTGAAGAAAATAAAACAACGTGATTGAGAAAATTATCTCAACATTGATGATAAAATAAAAAATATGGGATGATAAAAATTAATCCGTATTATTTTTTTATTTATTTTGTGAATATAATTCATGTAATTAAAAATTAATAATGTTTTTATGGGTAGCACATGAAAAGTTGTGAGTGCTTTCAATTCATGACGATAATGGAAAAGATGCCAACATCCATGAATGATTACTCATTTGATTTTCAAATAAAAATATGATATAGGATCATCTTGGATGAAGATAAATATTGTATTTTTATATCCTAGAAATTAAGGATAATTAATATATCTTCTTTTTTATATTAAATTTTGTATCCGAAACAACTAGTATATAGAATATTATCTAGGCTAAAGTTGTGGATGTTTTCAACTCTATACATTTAGAGTATAAATATTCCTTCTAGTGTATTATCTATATTATAAAATTGCGAATTTCATTCATGAATAGATGCACCATTTTGAGTATGATGAGGATCTGTTCCCTTGATAATGATTTAATTTAAGAAAGATAATGTTTCTTCAAAAATCATTATTTTAATTAGTAACAAATCTGAATATTATGTAATATCCTTAATGATCTTGTATTTTTAAAAGTTATATATTTATTAATATATCAATCATTTTTATCAAAAATAATAAAATCAATCCAAATAGGGATTAATTTAATTATTCAATGATGTAGGAAAAATAGAATAATGGATGTGTCCCTAGTCCATTTATCATGCTTGTTGCACTTGGATGTCTCAAAATGTTTTTTAGAAGTAATCGAAGGAGTTTCAAGTGGATTGTTCTTAAAAGTGTTTCATAACATATTTAGTTTCTTCATACTAGAATTAGAATTGATAAACCTTGCATAAAATTATATGTGATTGAATTTAATGAGGTGATATGATTGGTTGATAAAGGAAAATTTTATTTTCAAAATAAAAACATATTATTTTATAAATTGACAATAGATCACTTAGACGTAGAGATAAATTATTAATGGTATGTTTTTTAAGTATGTATTGATACCCTATTCCCATGAACTTTTTATTTATTATGATTAAGGGGGATAAAAAGTGAAATAAAATTATGGACAAATTAAATTGGATAGATTTACATATTGGATTATTCATTTGGAAATAAAATTTACGGTATTTCTATGAAATATAAAAGGAGACTGAAATTAAATATGGTACATTCCTCAGGTCATTCTATTTTAAGAAAAATCATTGGAGTACTTCAATTTTATATATCGTATAATTATTTAACTAGTTCTATTTCATAAGTTATGTGCATGAGATATTTCGATATTTCACATTTAGAACATTTAAAGAAAAGTTATAGAAGGAAAATAAAAATGTATAATGAATATATGTGATGACCATAAACAAAATATTAATATATTTCATGAGGGATTGTTGAAGAATGAATAAAATCCTCCCAATGGTGTTTTTGGTTGGATGATTTTTTTGTGCACTTTATTGAAGATCCTGGAATATCACATCATTGAATGAGGATAATTATGCAGATCATGAAAATATTTGTTTTCATGTGGAATAATTCATGAAGTCCATCAAAAAATATAAATACCTATAGATTTTTCAGGATGGAAAATTTATAGGATATATTGAAATTATAGTCTATACTCAGAAGAATTCTAAGTATTTCATGGTGGGAATTGAATAAAAAAGTGTGCCATCTATGAAATGAACAAGGTTCCAACTCGATATAACCTTATAATGGGAGAATTATCAACCAATTTGGAGGGCCATACCCAAAATCTATTCACAATTTCATGGGTTCAACCACCCGTCAGATTCCATGTAAAGATTTTTCTAAGACCCTGCATGTAGAACATGATAGGAAATCATAGGTAGTTATCATCACATCCAACCCCATATATGTGTTTTTTTTGTATATGGGTGAAGACCCTGATTTTAGATTGATTGGAAAAAGGGAGTATGGGTATTATTAATAGATTACATAATAAAATAAAAGTATTATGTGGGATACCGGAACAACATGAACATTATTCCTCGTCAAAACAATTGGGCATAACTTAACAACCTGATCAAATTATACATCACTATTTGATCACCCCACTTCATCTTCAACCATATAACTTTGATATCTTGTACACAAGCTTGAAATCAGTGTCACTATTTCCAAGAAGAAACATCATCTATCTAAATCAATCAATAATATGAGCTCAATAAAATTTTTCTAGAGATGACGAGATCATAAACTATAATTAATTCAGGCATCAATTTTCATGACAATAATCATTTAAATATGTTCCTATTATATGCATTAATAATAAAATAAAACTAAAAATTATTTTTATTCAAGTTAGTGGATGAAGTATTGAATCATTTTCTATTTACTTGTGTGGATAATATGATTGTGATAGAAATGACCCCATGATTTCCAACACCACATTCAATGGAAAACCACAAGCAATGATTCCAAGAATTGATATATTTAGGAATTAAATTTAAGTGATTAAAATGGAATAAAAAGAAATCATTCATGATTGTATAATATTAGAATAAAGGCATTGATACGCTCTTATAAACACCATGGTAATAAAGAGGTGTTACACTTCTTCCACTCATGTGCTCTCTCTTTTTTTATAAAAAGACAGATTACCAATATTGTTTCTTATAAAATAATTCATAACAACTATAATCCCATTTGATATGAATATATGTGAAGTTATTCACTATTACATAACATAATGAACAAAGAATATAACATTCTGTTTTATCATGGAAGAATACCTTTTAGAAAATGAATTTGTGACATAGAAGATTGCACGAGCCTTTGACTTGTTTTTTCACACAAGAAGTGAAGCATGTTGAATCATTATATGAGCTAGTGCTGAGTTTTATACTACCACTATTTTTATGCGAAGGAACCATATATTACAATGAATCCAATTTTTTTGTTTGAAGGAAGAAGACACTTTCAAATTTTACTCACTTATATGAATAATAAGTTCTTTTCATGAAGCACACTTGGTTGTGAAAATAATATTATTTCCTTTGGTTTCACTTACACGATGATAATGAAAGAAGAGGGAATCCTTATTTAAGAACATTAAATAAAGGATTAATGTAGTGACCTCAAATATATGAAATTAAGTGAAGAAGTTTTTTAAAACAAATATAATCTTTAAATTAAGTAGAAACCATTTCAATCACATTCTTTCAAGAACAACATTCATCCATGATCCTTTAGATATATTACATTATACACAATGTTTATTCCATTTGGAAAAGATAAATTGATAATAAATGATAATGTACAATAAAATTATTTTTTCACTTGTGAAATGAATTATTTTTATCTGATTGAGATTTATATAAAGAAAATTATTATCTAAAATTTTTGACACAATTGAAATGTCATGGATATGATTTGGTTGATAAAGAACAAAGGTTAACTGATATAATAACAATTGTTGATATTTTTTGTCAAATAAATATAATATTTCATATCAACACTACTTAATATTACTGATTTCCAAATATCCAAATAATATTAATAGAGTGTAAAATATAAATTCAACTAATTATCACTTAGGTCAGAGTAGTGTTTTATGATATTTATTCTAATACACATTCATATTGTTCTGATAGATGAATAAACAGATAATAATAAATCTTTATGATTCTAATATGATCATTCATTACTTCAATATTCATAAAGGATGATTCCAATTATATTTTAAATGAATATGTACCATTGTAGTTGAAAATGAATTAATGAAAAAATAGATCTTTAGGGTTCCATGTTTTTCCTCCGGTTGTATTTGACCACCATCATTCTATAAAAAAAAGAATGTTTTAGTCAAGAACAAACATTGATAATTTTAGTCTTATCATTACATTATATATTCATATTATTATGACTGATGTCATTTTAAAAAGATAATGAAGTGAAAACATTTATTTTTTTCTATTAAGAATTAGAAGAGTTTCTTTCATTCTAATGTGTATGTAATAATTCTTGAAGTTAGAGGATGAACAAATAAGTACTATGACATTCAACAAAAATATCATCCAGTGAACGATGTTATTGGTTTTATAAAGTATTTTAATAAAGAAGGTAAAATATGTCATTATAGGAAGTATAATGTACTAGTGAGTGGATGGAAGTGGGATAAGGTCAAAACCACTCTAGGGAATAAGATTATTTCCATTCCCGAGAAATAGTAGGAACCCACATTGTCTAAGGATATTATAGTAGGGACATCAATAGAACATGATATCTCATTATAGTGTATAATACAAGCACTTTTCATTCCCAAACATAGTAATGTGTATCTAATATTATTGGGTAGTTATCATTTTAAAAACATCTGGTGTCATCCTTTACTACTATTATACACATGGAAGTGATAAAAAAGTGATTATAAGAATCATAATCCTAAAAGGTCAAAGTTTTATTGGGGTAAAAAATTATAATTGGTCTAAAAGGTATTGATACTAATCCCCCACCCATATATGTAAGGATTATAACCAAAAGTGGTCTTATCAACTGCATGAATAATAATCAAATGGTTAAAATAACCATGGGGACTAAAAGTATGCCACAATATATTTCTAGAACTGATGTTCTTAATGAATTACATGATTCCAATTTTTCACTTGGGAAAGGTCAGATGAAATCCATAGAGTGGAAATTTTTTTCACTAAATCCAATTACCATTGGAAGAAGAAAAACATCTTAGTTGAGTTTCCTTATAATCAAAATAATTTTTCATGTCATTGTTTAGAATTAAGTAATGTGAAAAAAATAATGATAAATATTTCTTTCAATTCATATAAATATTGAGGGCGAGGAAAAAAATGATTCAGGTTTCTAGTTTAACTTTTAGGATTAAGGTATCAGACCTGAATTCCATTCTATGTGAATTAGTGAAAATAAATAGAATGTTTTGTGCGCTTCTTATGTAATGAAACATTAAAAAACCAATTTATAGAATTACTAGAGACTATAAATGTTCTTGATTTCTATTCAAGAAACATATCAAAAAAGGTCAATACAATTGTGTTGAAGATGAAATTGTTGAAGGCTCATGATTATCACATCCTCCTTACTGAGTTGATTACAATAGAAATATGTTTTCTAATATGCAATAGTGTAAGGGTGTAATGTATTTTATTGTTCCATTAATATAGAAGTTTTTAATAAATTTATCTGAATATTTATTTTTTAAAAATTGTGGAAGTGGATCCAATAATTTTGTGTGACTCCGTGTAAATTTTTATGCCCTCATTTTCACATATATATTTCATCTAACTTTCCATATTCCATCTAAAATTCTTCTTATATGGATAGTTTGTTTTAATTTTATGCATCCAAATACAAGAAACATGAACACATTGAAGCATTATGGCTATAATGGTAATCATAGTAAAGGAATAATTATGAATGGTCTCTTAGCTCAAGAATGTATGGGTTTTTGTTCAGTGTATTTATTTAATATGTCCACGAGACATAAATATATAATGAGAATTGAATATGAGTGGTATGAAATATTTTACCCAGTTTTACATCACTTGACCATATTGGGGTAAATCCTGGAACATATACATTAAATACATAAAGCATTCGAGAGTATAAGATGGAATACCACACAATCTAGTTTCACTGTATTTTTCTGATAACTACTTGAGGTAAGTAAATTGAACATGTATATGTTATCTCATACAATATAATTATACATTTGTGTTAAAATATTTCTCTATTTTTACATAGGGAATATAAAAGTATATAAATATAAATCAGCATTCCTTAAATTTAATAAAGATAAATAATTTTTAAAAGAAATAGTTTTCTACATGGTTGAATTTGAAGGTAGAGGTATTGCTATAATAAAATAAAAAATATAATATTAATTTTCTTTTAATTTTCTTTTATAATTTATGAAATGAGATTATCTTAGTATTCATTCACTTAGAAAATATGATCTTTTTATGTTTTCCTAATTATGTGGTTTATTAATGAAAAAAATGTGATCAATGGTTACAAACATATTATCACTAAAAGAGTGGTAAATATGGGAACACAACATGTTGGTGTTATGGTTAATAAAACAGAAGACTATTTTCTAGTGCATTATATAGTAGGCCTTGATATGAAAAAGTATCCTATTATGTATTTTCACATAAAATACTAATATTGTATTATTACACTCATAGTGGAGTCGATATGATGAAATGAATATGGTTTGATTTAATAACGAGACATTGAACATTTATTGATGAATGAGGATTTAAATTTTTTTACATGAATCAAAACATTTATACTAATGAGCTATATATATTTATATCATTTTCAAATATATTTTTTTGTGAATAATAATTTGACAGATAAATTCAATGTCATTATTGAAGTAATCACCTAACATATTTTTTATAATGATTGGGATGAAATAGACACCATCACTGCCCCATTGGTCTCAACCAATTTATTATTATAATAATTAAAATAGTTTAATTCTAATAAATGATTTTGAACCTTATTTTATGATAGCTATCATATATAATCAATTATATGTGTTATCAATTCATTCGTTTTAGCTCAAATTGTGTTTTTTAGGTTTTTACAACTCAAATGTCATTAATATTGGAATCAAATATATTATATTAACTATGAAATTCATGTGATTTTCAATATAAAGTTGATATAGTTTTATTTGAGTTTTATTTTCTAATATTGAATTGAACTGTATTAAAACCTTAAAAACTAACACAATATAATTAAAATGGAAAAACACAAAAAACAAAACAAAATTCTAACCCTAATGGCCAAATGGCCAAATGAGCTAACTCGGAATATTAAACAAATTACCAACCCTAAATATTAAAATGTCCTCAAAATTTGAACAAAATGAACAAAATGACCTAACTGAAACTAAATTGGATTGAATTGAAAATAGAAGAACAAAACCATACCATACCCCTGTTTATCATGATAATAAGAATTTTTTTATTTTTCTAAAACAAATATTCTATGTTTCAATATACTTTATAATAAATATGATATGATTATGTTTTTTCACAACATATTATTTATTTTGATTGAAAATTAGAATCCCTTAATTAAATCAAGTTACCTTCTCCTTCTGGTCTTTCATACACATTAGGTTTAAATTTCAAATTAAATGCACATTTTGTTTCCGATGTTGTAAATGAGAAAATAATAAGAGATATGAAGTAAGAGAATTTCATATTATAATTTCCACATAAGAGTTATGTAAATTATTTCTCTAGAACCCATTATGAGTATACTATTTCAAAAATATATAAGTCAATAACATATAATGTCATATTATAACTCTTTTTTAAAATATTCATCAGGAAGCATCACCTAGGCGAAAACTATTATCCATCTAACCTAATGGTAGTAGTGTTCAACCAAAAAATTAGAGGATGTTTTACTAGGCCAAATCGCACTACTCCTCATTCCTAATCACACCTATACCCTTCCCTTTATATTCTGTATAGAAAAATTTCTTATCTTGTAGTTCTGTTAGAGACACCCTTAATATTTAGATAGTCGATAATGTAACCATCATTTATGTCTAATCCTCATAAAATATTTTTTCTCTATCTAATGATATATCCCACTCCCCATCCATAATACCTTTTCCACTTACCTATATACCATATTATTTTCCTATTACTTCGTTATCACCATGCTTTTTTTCATGCTCTTTTAACTTTTACACTATCACATTTTTATCCTCTTTATCATTATGATCATCAGGAGAAGAAATTTGAAATCACCCGTACAATATAACCTGGAAATCATTCACATCCTTGGAATCTATATGTACCAACTGATTATCATAGCTCTAGTGAATATATAGAAACATTGTAAATAATTTTTCCCTTAATTAAAATTTATTATTATAAATATAAATTTAACCATTGTCTTTTATACTTTCAGATTTATTTCTCTCACCAAACGGTGTCTTGGGTGTACACATTTGAATGATGTATGGAACTGACACACATAAATTATCGTCGAGTATAATGAATACAATAAAATGTTTTGTAAAAGTGGGATAGAATGAAGGAGTTTTATTTTGATTCTTTCTAAATACTACTACATCATTTTAATTAATCCTCTCCCATGGAGACACTATGAAAATGAAGTAAAGGCTGATTTTTGGGCTCAAATATGTGTATGAAAATTTATTATATTTAATGTTATATTATTATTGTATTTATATGAACATATATTTATGTGGTAGATTGATTATATATTTCCAAATGGTGATTCTTTGAATACTGCATGGATAATGGAATTAAGATAGCTATGTATAGAATATAAGAATTAGTTAGATAATGGTTATGTATTTATTGATGGAATAAATTTATTGGTTATACTTAACTTTAATAAATGTTCAACAAAATATTTTGAGGAACTTATTTCTCATTGAAAGGGAGATGAGTATAAAATATTTGTCTAATATGATGTTATTAATTGTAAATTATGATAATTTTTATTAATAATCTATATCTTATTATATAATATTACTTTTTAAGAATTTTTAAAATCAAATAAAAAAAGATTCTATGATTTATCTATGAAATATTGGGTGGATAAGGATATTTTAACATGAGTGGAATTTTGTATTTTTCATATACACATGCATTTAATTGGGTGAATATAGAAATTAAAAATGGATCTTATTTTCATCATCATTACTCATATAGAAAATTTCTAAAAACCCATAATATTTCACATATTATGATTTGGTAAAATTTTAGACCCCTAATTAGTAAATTCATCTCTCTTTCATGTTGACGTATATTTAGGTAATTACATAACCTTTATAAATTTTCATGTAATAATTTAATTCACTTTATATATCACAAAATATCACTAAATAAGTGAATAAAAAATATTTTTGAAAACTATTGTAGGATAGAAATTATAGATCAACTTCAATGAGTTTTTATAGCATAAATTTTTCAGATTAATACTTCATAATATATTAATAAAAAGTGAAAAAAATCTCAAATTTCCAATATGATAAGTTTAATCCAATTCGAAGATATATATCTCAATTTATCATTAAAAAAAGTAAGAACAAATATTCAAGAAAAATGATAACCTATCGAAAAATTTAAAAATATTACTAAATTGATTCATTCTCCATGAGACAATACAATCCTTCATTGTAATTGATTAAAATAAAGATAAATAAATTTTATATCCATCAAAATAATATGTGTTTAATTTTGATAAATGGGTCTCTCATTATCATTAAAAAACATGGAAACTATAATCTGAAAATTGGGAATGTAATTGTAAAACATTAGCGGATTCAGATAAAAAAAAGAAAAAACATCTAGACATTTATTTAAATAACACCATAGTTAAAGAAAAAATATATAATCTTCTTATCTTTCTTAAAAAAACGATTTGTTATCTTTTGATGATTTTACCTCGAGATATAAAAAAACATAGTTAGATAATGAAATTTGTTTCTAGAAATTTAATTTTTGGTTTAATCATATTTCTCAATGTTCATCATACATTTTACATGTGAGAAGTTCCCAAATTAATAAATTATAATATGAAAATAATTACAATCCATTAATAACAAGTAATAAAAAATATAAAAATTGTTAATCAAACAAATCATTTTTAATTTATGAATAAATTAATGTAAAAAATAAAAAATGTTGAGGGTGATGTAATTATCAAAATACATATCATAATATCATAGAGCCACTCAATAATGTAATGTAAAACTAAATTAAAGTATTCTAAAAAAATATAAGTAAAGTTAAATGAATGTCATGTAAGGGTTGAGAAAATTTATGTAGGGGTAAACCAAAACTTTTACATATTAAGTAAGGTTAAACTAATTTTATTTATTGAAAAAAATAATGTTATGTAAGTGTAAACTAATGTTATATAAGGGTATAAAATAGATAAGTGTAAAAAACGTCATTTAAGGTTAAACTAAAGTTATTAAAGGTTGGATATAATTTATTTAATTGTAAAAAATAGTTATATAATGGTAAACAGAATATGTATAGGTGAAGTAAGGGGTCAAATAAAGTTATGTATGGGTAGAAAGAAGTTAACGGTAAACTAAATTTATGTAAGTGTAACTAGAAGTTGAATAAGGGTAAAATAAACTAATTTAAGGGTAAAATAAAATTATGCAGTATAAAAAATTAAATGTTATAAACAAAGTTATATAAGGGTAAACATAACCTTGTACATGTTATGTAAGTGTAATATAAATTTGTCTAAGGCTAAAAAAGGTCATTAAGGATAAACTAATGTAATGTAATGGTAAAGATAGGATAAGTGAGGGTAAAACAATTTTATTTAAGGGAAAACTAATCTTATTTAAGGGTATAAACAATTCACATATTGGTAAAACATATAAGGGTAAAAAAATGTTATTTAAGGGTAAATAGATATTATGTAAGTGTAGAAAAAATGTTATTTAGGGATGAATTGTTACATTTAGAGGTTAAGTAATGATAAAATAAAGATGTTTAAGGGTAAAAAAATTTATGTAATGGTAAACTAAAGTTATGTAAGGGAAAATAGTTGTTAATTAAGGGTAAAAAACATATATATGGGTAAACTGAAGTTATGAAATCTTAAAATGACGTTAACTAAGGGTAAATAAATGTTATATAATTTTAACCATAAACTTTTATAGGTTATCTAAGGGAAAAATAAAGTTAAATAATGGTAAAAATAGTTAATTAAGGGAAAAATGATGTCATATAAGGGTAAAAATAAGTTAAGTAAGGGTAAAAAAAAGTAATGTTAGAGTAAAATAATGTTATGTAACTATAAAAAAAGAATTATTTCATGGTTAAAAAAGATATTCGGTGTAAAAAAAACATGTACAAGTTATGTATGGCTAAGAAAAAGTTAGGTAAGGGTAAACTAATATTATGTAAAAGTAAACAAGATTTATGTATGTTTAAACAATTCTATGTAAGGGTAAAATAAAGTACATTTGGTGTAAAAAGATGTAATGTATGGGTAAGAAAAGTTATGTAATTATATATAAAAACTTTTACAGATAACATAAGGGTATATTAGTGTTTATTAACGTTAAACTAATTTAAATTAAGGGTAAAAAAGTTTATTAATGGGTAAGCTATAGTTATTTAAGGGTAAAAAGAATTTATGTAAGGGTACAACGGATATTTTAGTGGTTTTAAGGGTTAAAATAATTACATAAGGATTTAAAAAAAGTTCTGTTATAGTAAACATATGTTATGTAATAGAAGTAAAGTATGGGTAAAAAAATTGTGTAAGCGTAAAGTATTCTAGGTTATGGGTAAAAATCTAAATAAAGGTAAAAAAATTATATAATGGAAAAACAATACAGGTTACATAACTGAAAAATATTTTTAGGTAATGGAAAAATAGTTATAAAAGGGTAAAATAAATTTTTTATGGGTAGAAATAATTTATGTCAGGGAAAAAATTTAATATAAGATTAAGATAATGTAATTTAAGGTGAAATAGAAGTTATATAAGGGTAAATAAATGTTATTTAAGGGTAAAAATAATATTTTATAGGCTATATAATGGTAGAATAGAGTTAATTAAGTATATAATATTGTTATGTATGGTACAAAAAGGATTATAAGGGTAAAACGATGTCAATTGAGTGTAAAAAAAGATATGATGGGGAAACATAATGTTATATAAGGGTTGAAAAAAATTATATAAGGATACAACAAAGTAACAATGTTATGTTGGGGAAAAATAATGTAATATAATGTTAGAAAGAAAATATGTAAATTAAAAAAAGTTATTTAGTGGTCAAAATAAGTCATTACAGGTTTTTTGATGGTAAAATTATGTTATCTAAGTATTTAAAAAGTAATGTAAGGGTAAAAAAATTATGTAGGGGTAAATAGATGTTATATAATGTAAAATAAGTTATGTAATGGTAAACTAATGTTAATGATAATGGTAATTTAGATAAGGGTAATAAAATATTATATAATTGTAAATAGAAACATGTACATGTTAATTAAGGGTAAAATAATATAATTTAAGGATAAGACATTTTATTTAAGGGTAACATAAAGTAAAATAATATAAAATAGATGTTATGTAAGGCTAAAAAATTTATTTACATGTACGAAAATGTTATTTATTTTTAAAAATTTATTTATGGGTAAAAAAGATATTTAAGGGTAAATAGAAACTTGTATAGGTTCAGTTATGGTAAAATAAAGTTTAGTAATGGTAACAAAATTAATTTATGGTAAAATAATGTTATGTAATGGCATACATAAGTTCTGTAATTGAAAACCTATGTCATGTAAGGGTTAATAATGTCATGTTAGGGTACAATAAAATTATCTAAGGGAAAATAGAAGTTATTGAAGGGTTATACAATGTTATAAATGGGTCAATAGAGGCTTGTACATGGTAAGGGTAAGAAATAGTTGTGTACGGGTAAAAAAAGTTATGTAATAGTAAATTAACATTATGGAAGGCTAAAAAAATTTATGTACGGGAGAAATAGAGTTATGTAAGGGTAAGCTAGTGTCATCAAAGGGGGAACAAAAGTCAATTAAGGGTAAAACATTTATAAAAGGGTAAACAACATTTTTTTGGTTATGTAAGGGTTAAATAAGTTCAAATAATTATTTAGAAAAGTTATGTAATGGTAAATTAATGTTTTTTATGGGTAAAATATCTAGTTTAAGGGAATAAAAATGTTATGTAAGGGTACAATAATTTTATGTAAGGGGAAATAAATGTTAAGTAAGGGTAAAAAATGTTATGTAAGTGTAATTAAAAACCTTTATAGTTTGAGTAAGGGAAAAATAAAGTTTACCAATGACATAAAAAGTGAGTCACATAAAGGGAAGATATGTAAGGTTAAATAGAAGTTATGTGATGGTAAAATAATATTATGCAAGAGTAAAATAAAGTAATTTAAGGATAAAAAAAGTTATATAAGGGGAAAACTGTTTTGAATAGGTAAATATATACTACTAAATGTTAATAAAGGTTAAAATAATGATAATTATTAGTAAAACAATGTTATATAAGGGTAATTAAATTTATATAAGATTGACCGAAAGTTATGTAAAGGTAAAAAAATGTAATGTATGTGTAATGTAATGTTATGTAATGGTAAACAAGAGTTATGTAAGGGTACAAAAAGTTATATAACGGTAAATAAAAAATCTTATATGTTAAATAACGAATTAATAAATAAATTTAAGGGTAAAAAAAGTTAAAAAAGGGAAAACTAAAGTTTTGTAAGGGTGGACAAAAGATACATAAGTTTATAATTGATTGTATGTAATGGAAAAATAATGTTATTTAAGGGTAATTATATGTTACAATAGGTATAAAACATTATATAAGTGTAAAATGAAGTTATGTAAGGGTGAAATAAAATAGTTCCACATAATATTATTATATATAGTTATAAATCTAAATAATGTTAACATTAAAACTATGCAATTTAGTAACAAGTACATAGTTTCAAATAATCTTAAAATATACGAATCTACATAGATTCATTTAATGTTATATTTAATACTTTTCAAATTTAATCTAAACCTAGAGGGGTGTGAATATAATGAAAATATATATTTATAATCTTGGTTATCCATATATACGTAATTTAAATAATACATAAAAAATAAACCAAAAGAAAAAAAATCATACCCTCATAGATTTGAACCATGAAAATATAAATACAATTAATTATAATAAAATTGAAAAAATCATTTCTTAAATATGATAATTTATAGAAATATGTATTAAAGAAATATAAAACAAATTATATATTGAATGGAACTAAAACTAAAACATGATTTGAATAAAACAAAAATAGATGAAAATGAACTCAAGTAAACTGAATTCATCCAAGATTAAAGGAACAAATAAAAAAAATCAAGATGTACCAATATAATGATAAAAAACTAATCTGAATATAGATTCATGAAAAAATATTTTTTTTTTCATTTTTGTTTGATTGATTAAACATTTTCATAGTTGGGGATAATACAATACATTTATATGAAATTTAATTCAATATTGTTTTGTTATTTTCAATTAAATATTAGTTAAAATGTATTAATTATCTTTAAAAAAATTATTTTGGAATGATTTTTTTCAATATTAAATGTTAATATAGAGTGAGGTATGTAAAATTGTAGGATGTTTGCCTTAAGAAAAATTGTTTTTCATGAGCGGAAAGAAGAAAGTCAAAAGTACGGAAAATGAAAAAAAAATTGTTAGTTTTAAATTAATGATCTCAAATATTAATATTTATTTTATCAATAAATTTTACATTTATATTTGAAACAATGAACATTAAAATCAATTAATGATATGGAATCTAATAGCATTGGTACAAATGATTATTTTCACCATATATTATAAGATGCGAAAAATTGGAAAGTACATTATCTACCCGGGATGAGTATTTTCCCCAATATATATTGGATCCAATTAAGTGCTTATATTATTTCTGGTATCTTTGAGTTGGAAATGGATCGCTAAGTGCTTGAAAATCCTCCTAGATAGGTAGAATATGCAAACAAATTGTAATGAAGAAGTGAGAACTATGTCAATTGTCCAATGAGGAGTTTATGAATGCTATGTAAACATTATATTCATCATATAAACCAAATATCATCGTTTTTTTGGATATATGCATAGAAAATATTAATTCATTATATGATACACTAGGTGATTTATATAGTCATCTTAGTAGTGATCAAGGTGATAAATATCTTGCTGATGGAGATGACATTGATGGTTGTGGTGATAGTGATGATGATTGTGATGATGATAGAGATGGTGATGATTATGGTGATGATTATGTTGTAAACGATGGAAGTCATAGTGGTAGTGTTTATATATTGATTTATCCTCTACATTTTTTACTAATATTTATACCACATTATGTTAAATGAATGATTTATATTATATGTATGTGTTGTTTTAAATGTGCAATTTAACCAGTTTCATTCAATAATTGTATTTTAAATTTTTATATATTGTGTTCTAGTTGTTTGGTGGTTTGGATTTAGGTGATTCAGGTGTGAGCTGATACTGAGTCAAAATGGGATGTGTTGTTGACTGCCTTAGTGATGGAGGGATATCCCAATGGTTTAAAAGATTGATGGGATTGAATGTATTCATGTGGTATCATTATTCTGTTATATAATAGAAAATTGATGTAACATATTCCAACAATTTCAAAGAAACTAATGGTTTAGGGTTATCCCCAAACCTATTGAACCAACATTTTTGGTGACCATTATAGGTTATAATAATGGTTCCCCAACATATACCAAGGGATAAAACCATTGGTTTATGGTATATTTTCTTTATGTTTACTATAATACCATAAACCATTTGATTTTGACCTTTCCTATTCATTGGTAAAATGAAATATCATTATTGATTCCCTTTTAGGAATTTTTCATCATATGCATCGAAAAAATCTAATTATGAATGTAATTTGACAATACTTTATACTAAAAGGATCCTAATGTTAATGTATGAGAGTAATATGTTTCTTATTAATAAAAAAGTAATAACTTATCTCCTTGATCTTATATTTCAGAAGCAACCAGTGCATGGTTTGTATTTAAACTTTGAGATAACTATATATGGTGTGGAGACCTATCACGAACCATCCTGGGTACCCTGTTAACCTGATAACTGATCCAGCCTTGACATAGCCCGAAGGGCGTTACCGATCCACACGAGTCAGCTACTAGAACCTAACATCGTAAAGCATACAAGTGGGAATGATTTTTTCCACAAGAATGCGGAACCAAAAGGTAAAAAAGCAGTATACATAATAAATGAAACTCTACTGGGAGTGATCTACAAGAATACAACATGACATGAAAACTCAAAGTAATATAACCGAAGTAGTAAAATAGGAAAAACAACACCAAGGTCCCTAAGGACACAACTCACTAATACAAAAACTAAACAGATGGATCCACCTCCAAGAGATTCCTTCCCTTTGCTCGAACCTAGAAGAAGAAAGTCTAAAAACACCCAAAGTCAAAATTATGGTGTGATCCTACGATACCACCAATGATTCCATAATAGATTCCAAATATAGATTATCTAAATAAAGGCATTCAATTTTAATGTAAACATGATTGGAAATCCAAAATCATATTTAAACAAAACATGATATACATTTCAAGTGATCGAAATAATTATTTTTAAGAAATGATTTTATAAATGGTGGAATATTTCTAAAAAATGGCTTAAGTAAAAAATTTATATAAAAAAATTATATAAATTTTGCAGGCATGTAAAGAAGTTCAAAAGCATTTGCACACATTTTTTTCTCAAATTTAAATAAACAAGCGAGAAAAATGGTCATCTGCCAAAAGGTACGATAATATTAACCAATTATAGGACTCTAAACAGTCTAAGTGAACATAGAAAAATGTGTATACATACATCCCTATGACACTGGACAAATGAGACTCGTCACCAACCCATTGGGTATGTGACCCACCGCAAGTATGTTTGAGAACGTTGTCATAGTGTAAAATGTATCCAAATAACTCAATAAACTACCTAAGGCTTGCATGAACTCTTACATGATGGGAAAACTATTTTAAAATGTCTTAAAGATATGATCAGTCCCATTCTTCCATTTCAAGTGTTCTAATTTCTTTCTATTCAAAACCGAAACAAGTTTTATTCAAAAACATGCCTTTTCACCAGATAAAACCAATGGGTTTCTATCAAATCATTTTAAGCCATTTTCACCAGTTTAAAATCCAATCAAAACTAATTCCATCATCAAAAACTATATTTCCACAATTAAATTCAACAATATAATTGAAATCATTTCTATCAAATCCACAATTTAAAATAAACTATTTAAATTACCCAATTTCCATAAACACACCCAATTCAATATAATTTGGGGTTTTCCAAATTTCTATACAGAAACCATTTCCAATATCTTGGTTCACTAGAATCAGGGTTTTATCAATTTAATTGGATGAAAATTGGAGTAATTGAATTTAAATCATAAATTTAAATAAATCAATCAATACAAGGATATTCAATTTGGATAATCGGAACGAAACGATCTACCTCAAGTTCGTTGATGTCAACATTAAGGATAAACCACCCCATATGGTTCAATAAGCCTCCTCATGACCTTATTATCATAATCGTCATCACAAAAATGCTACAAATTCATTAAGGGTTCCTAAATCCAAAACCCTCTATTTTCATTCAAAAGAAAATAATATATCACAGGAGATAATAGATTTTCTCTTCTGAATTATTTTCCAATTATGGTTCAAAATATTATATGTGATAATATTATTTTATCTCTCATGTATAATTTCAAATTATCAAATAAAATATTACATACAATTACATTTACTCTCTCCTAGATAATCTCTGGATTATCATTTTAAATTATCACATAAAATGATAATTTATCTCACCAGGATAAGTTTCAAAATATATTATCACATGTGATAATATTTATCTTTCATGGGAAAATTTTCTGTTGTATCGTTATATCAATGAATGTGCTTGTGATTATTCATTAGAATAATTAACTTTAACAATCTCACAATTATCATTTTAATAATACTTTGCATTTATATAGTGATAAATTCTTCAATAACTATCCTTTAGATAATTTCAAATAACATTCATTTACAATCGTTTTAACAATTGTCTCAATAATTGCATGAAATTATGTTCTGATAGATCTTTGGGATTATCTTTTGATAATTTGACGAAATTACCATTTGATTGTTTATCTTTATACTTTCCTTAAAAAATTATGCACATTTAAGCTTTGATAATTCATAATTATTATCATATGATAATTATAAAGAATAATTTTATTTTTACAAAAAATACAACATTTAACTTTTGATAATTTAATAACTCATCATTTTATAAAATTGTATAAGAATTATCCTCGATAATTTCATTAAAATGATTCATTATTAGGTTGTTGAAATTATCATTCGATATTTGTTAACAATTATATTTTGATAAAATTAGTAAAAATGAACCATTTAAAATGTGAAAAATTGGATCAAGGAATACCTTTCCGCCTTTAAAACAAAAATATTATTAAGATTCATCTCATCGAGACGAATTCAACAACATCGACAATGCATAATTCTGATCAATAATGTAGAAGTTATAGAAGGGAGAAGATTAGAAGAAATAATGATATAAAATAAAATTAAACAAAAATAAACAAATGAGGAACAATTTGTGCGATGGAAAACCTCACAAAGCACCTAGATATGAAAGAGGAACACTGAAGATATTTATTGGAGGTTTTTAAAACACCCATAAAGGGTTTTAGGTTTGATTTTACTTTATCAGATCGATCCACTAGGAGACACTATGTTGCCCGACTATTTAAAACCCCCCAAATGGATTACATTCATGTTAAAAACCCATCACTCAATTCACCCATTGTTTCAATCAGAAATTTATGAAGGAGTTAATTATTTCACCCAGTTAGTAGGTTTCTAAATTTTAAACGGTCAGAAAAAGGTTGAAATACAAAGTTTTAATGTACCTTGTCCATGAAAATGGTAGAAACCCATTGAATGAGAAGATGAATAGTAAAATTCTGTAAAATTTCTATTATTAAATCAATTAAATTATTTATTTAACATTAAAATTAAATAACATCAAATTTCTGTTGCAGGTAAATGTTATGACCTTACTAGGATAAACACCCTGTTACAGAGACAGCCGTGGTCTCAGAATTTTCAAACAATAAGAGGTTTGAGAGATATTAATGATTTATTAGGGAAAACATGGAATAATTAATTGATTAATATAAGAATGGTATTTTTGCGAGCGAGGCATCCAGAAACCTGATGCGAACAAATGTTATACCTTATCTAGGGTAAACCCCTCATTCTGGACCCATCAGTGATCTCAGATTTTCCATACGATGCACTGTTTGAGAGATATTTAATTTTTAATAAATAATATATTAAATATTATTTAAAAACATTATCTCACAAGAGAGACACCCAAAAGTCAGGCGCTTTCGAATTATATACCTCTTATAGGGTAAAAGGTTAAATGAATAAATGATATGACTCATTTCAACAAGGTGAATCTTTCATTTCAGGAGTCTAACTGATTAGAACTCTAAAATGAAGTGTGCTTGTCTAGGAGTAGTGATCATGATGGGTGACCTTCTGGAATGTTTCTGAGGGGGTGTGTGAGTGATGATAAAGCACACTGGAAAGTACATGTGTTGGCATTTGGGGACAATCATTAGTCATATGACTCGTTCAGGCACATGGGTGGGCCCATAGTGGGGACCACGTGTCTGCGGGGCAACTGGTGGGCGAGGCCCAGTTTTGATAAGACCTATGGTGTGTTCTATCTTTCTCCAGTGTGTGTCATATGTTTCAAAATGTTTTATGTGATCCCTTGTTCTATAATGAAGATACAAAAGTATTTTTTTTATCAATATTATTTGGTGGTTTATCCAAGATGTACTAGGATGCACTATAAAATCATTTTTTGATATCAGTGGCTTCGTATAAGGTGAGACACAATGGATTTCATTTCAAAATGGTATATTTATCCACATATTAAAGTGGATAATTTGATGCCCTATATTTTTCTTCAGATTCATCCTCTACCCATATATAAATGGGATGAAATATTCTTTTAATTCGTCATCATATTATCTCATACCCCATAGGTAAATAATAATATCTTGGTTTTCATTTATTTTATGACTTTATTAGTTAACTTCATGATAATCAAAGATAAAACAAAAGTGGAGGATTAGGGGAAATTTCATGAACAAGAAATGATGAAGCTTCATGGAATTATTTCATCTTTAATTTCTAATATTGATCCCTAGTTATCCAACTAATTCTAAGAAATTCAAAAGTCCATGTTATCCTAAGTGAAGTTAATCATATCATACCATCCATAAACTAATATGTTAATAGAGTCGGTGATCCGGATTTTTGAAGACATTATTTGTGCATGGGTCTTTAGATTCAATGGACTATGGGATATCCATATAAAATAGGTTAAAATGAATTACAAAATCTTCAATTAATTATTTATAAGGTAACACATTTCGAAGCTTTTTTATCATCCTAATTATTATCTACTCTATTGGACCATGGTGAGTGAGACCTGACTAGTAGCGATGCGAAATGTTTAGGACATGGATGAAAGTGTTCAGATTATCCAACAATCACAAGTGATATATTATAGATAGTAAAAATATTATTTTAATCCTCATCATATTACTTTATAGTTATTCTATGGTGATTATATGTTCTTAACAATATCACTTTAGTTGGTCATCAAAGGATTGGTAGGCCAGGAAAGCTAACAATGAGGTATTTGAGCCCCATTGAAATCATTGATAAGACATGGAATTTAACATATCAATTATATTTACCATCATATATGATGTTAGTTCATAATTCCTTCCATGTTCCTCAACTAAATATTTGTCATCCTAATTCCCTCCATGAATTAGGTTGTGGAAAGTTGTGATTGGAGTTGGATGTTTCAATAGTTGAATAACAAATATTAGCTATTGACTCCTAGAAAAATGCTCTATGGGGAAAATATATGACATTAGCTCAGGTAATACGGAATCACATGATTGATTTCAATATAAAAACTATTTTAATGAGCTACACTGTATTAATACATTTATTATTGATCTATTATCAAATCTAAAAAAATTAATGTATAAAAAAATTTAAAGGAAAAATCAGTTTTTAACTACAATGTAGTATGTTTAACTATTCATAAAAATGAAATTTTTAAGAAAAATATGAAAAATTCACCTTAAACTAATGAAAATATTACAAATTAAAAAAAATGTTTGTTTTTAAAAATATAATATATGAAAGTTTCAAAAATAGGTTTAAAATATGTGTTCTATCAAAAGGCGGAAAAAGTGCATTTTTAGAAAAATACACATTTTTCGGTAAAATTTTATTTCTTCTTAAAAAATATCTAGAAGAAATATTATAGGGATTTTAAACTATATATTAAATTTATATTTTATTAATAAAATTCAAAAAGGGTGATTTTATTATTTTAAAAAAAATATTCCAATTTAAATAGTTCTTAAAAAACACATCCTTTATATTCAATTGGTTTTAATTTTCATTTCTACATTATTTGGTAACCAATCAATCATTATTTAAGCATGTGTATACCATATTTTCATAATCATTTTAACACTATTCTTTCCCATTATTATAATAGATAGATGATCACTACTATATTAAATAATAATATTTAGTTGTTTTTTTATGCTCGATGTAGCATATCATGTATGTTATCTATCATTGTGTTTCCTTTTAAAAATGTTGGATGTTTCAATTCTCCCCAAAATACCATGTTAATAACAAAAAACTTATTGGATTCCTATTGCATATGGGGAGGTATTTCTAATTCACTTTGGTGACCACAAGTCTAGACACTGGTCTATGGAATGGGGAAAAGGGACATTAAAAGGTTGTATCATAGGATTTCTTTATCATTGTTTTGTAGTTTTTGGGATTTGGTAAATTGGATTCATAGTAATGTTTCATATACAAATATGGATATCAAAATGGTGTGTCAAGAACACATTTCCATGTAATAACTCTAGGTTAACAAAGCTAGGATTGAGGTTCTTGATGTTTAATGTTATGGTTATATATGATTTTTCTTTAATCTATGAACATGGTGTTTATATTTTAAGATTTATGATGGATTTATAGTTATTTTCCCACTATAAAAAAGATAGTGATTTGACTGTCACTCATTTCATGAAGATTTAAGATACATCTCATGCATTATACCATGGACACATGGATCAGATGTTATATGGGCCTTCTAGTCTATGATTCTACTAACTACTGATTCTAAACTATTTAAAGTGTAAATAAATTGTAATACATTGTTTTATCATATATGTAGTCGGTGGAAATATTCTCAAATATATCATCTTATATATGAATTTACTTCTAATAGAAATTCATGTGAATCTTGTACGAGACACTTGATAATGATGACAATGGTGGTGTCAATGTGCACAAAAGGCGTAGTGACCCGGGTGGGTTAGGATAAGAATATGGATCCTAAGTAATGAATACCTTTTGGGATGTAGTTTTTTAGGTATAGTCATTAAATATATCATACAACAACATATATAGATCCAATAATATGTAATAGAACTCTACTTAACTGAGTTAGTGATAATGTTTTCAACATATTCAGATCATCTAGGATAAATTTGTTATAAATAGAAGTGTGGGTCAGAGATACAAGATCCTATAGGGAGTAATTTGATGTGTAGATGCATGGAGAGGATGGGTTTCGTAGTTGTGGGTAGTGGTCTTGGAATGGTATACTTACCATAAATTGAGACCCTCAAGATGGGTGTTTTGTAATGTTGATATTTCTGATTGATATGGGAGCATTTATAATGTCTCATGAGATATGTTCTTATAATAATTTTTTCCTAGGTTCAGGCGGTCATACCGAGTGACCCTAACACGAGAACTGAGTTATAGGGATAGGTCGGGTAACTAGAGGCCCCTGACGTATGACTCATACCATAGTGAGTCATTGAATGGAATGTTTGAGGATGACCCATCAGATATTCTACCCTACGTTGGTGGACTTCGTAGATGATGAGGCATAGGTAGGTCCATTGGGTATGAGATTATGGTACGTGAGGTGTTACTTGTTTTGTGCCATATGATTAGTGGTGGATTAGAGTTTTTTAATGGAAACCTTTGGTGCTAGTACATTTTGTATTGAGGATTGGTTTTAAGGTTATGACCAGGGTGATTATTTTCTTTGTGTGTGTTGGAGGATCTTTTAGTAGTATGGTCAATGTGTAGGTGAACGCTCGTGTACTAGAATAATTGAACCATTGGTGGACTTTGACATGCATCATCATGTTCCATGGATTAAGGGTTTGTAAATATGTGATTGTGGCTTGATAGGGCTAGAACACACCATTAGCAATGGAACCATTTCAGGATGGTGCTTAGTAATGGGTGGGTTTGGTCATGCCATTAATTATGTCCGGCAATAGATGAGGCATCAGTCCTGGTGAACATTATATTGTTTTTTTAATAAAAATTTGATTGTCCTATATTTGGAAGTGGTATATCCACCACAAGTGTGTGACCCACATGTTAGAAATCTCCTGAGAGCATATGATTGGTCATTGGATCATCGTTTTGGAATTTTTATGTCCTCGAATAAATAAACATGAGTACTACTACAATATTTGATAAATTTTAGATAAAAATTACAATTCTGCATTGGGTAGAATCCAAGAATGTGTGTCCAGATCAAAATGTATTGTGACGATCCAGACGTGTTAGATCAACATTTAGCCATGTTGGTGCGTTCAGTATGGTAAGTTGTGGTAACCATTTTGGTTGGAGGACTAATCAACCATGGGTATCACACTGGATGATGGGTATGGACATCAGTGTAGTTACTTGGATGATTGTGGGATGCCTATAAATAAAAAGGGATCATGATAATGTTTTGGTGATTCATCGGTGACAATATCCATTTGTTTTTTTATTAAATTCATCTAAATGTAATTCAGATTATGTTCCATCATGAAATTGTGTGAAGTGAACATGAAACCACATCAGGCACATCGTTTTGGATGTAATGGGTGAGTTTTAGGGGTTTTCTAGGTACTCTCATGGAAAAGATTGGGTGAAAACATTTTTATCATGAACAATTTGACCTCGACCAATTCGAGATCATAACTGAGAACCAAGAGCATATTCTAAAATGTGATTGTGTTTATAGTTGAGAACTATGCTAAGATCAACATCAAGATGCTAAAGGCAAGTGCTGATTGAAAATTATTACGGTGTATGAACAGTAAATTGATATTGTAATTCATGTACTAAGTGAAATAGGGGAGCTCCATATGTTGGGTGAGGAATTGGATAATTATATGGTAATAGATTGGGATATATTTCCCCAATTAAGATTCATGATAGTATTTTAGTAGTGTTTTGAGCATTGGATCAGGCGTTTGGGAATTGAACGTTGTATGACTATGATATTTTTATGCGAATAAGTTATACATTAGAAGGCATAACATCATCATTTGATTAGGAATTTATCAACTCTGTAGGTTGGGATTTCCACTTGGGTGTGAAACAAGACTTCTCAAGGGTGTTAAGTAATATATTAGAGAGGTTGTAAAACAACATGTCTATAGAAGAATTTTGTTTTTCTGAGATATATATTTTATTTCAAATATATTTAATATATCTAAATGATGTTTTTGGTCTTTTGTTGATGTTTGAGTGTCATCCCAAGTTCATGGATAAGCCTCAATAGTGTTTAGGTGGCTAATATAGTAGATAATCCTACTAGATTGTCAGATTTTTAGAGGGGGATATTACTCTTTTCCCACAAGGTTTTTAGAGAATTTATTTTCATCTCTCCCTTATTTTTTTCTAATGTGTCTAGATTGTCCTCTACTTCCCAGCACCCTCCTCATTAATCTCCACAATAATTCTACATTGTTTTGATTTAGCTCTGGAGTTGAAATTTCAATAGTTTGTGGTAAAATATCCCAATTTATATAAGGAATCTATGCATCATAAGATAAGTTAATATTGAGATTCCACATGCACCTAGTGGTTTTGTGATTCATCACGCTATTTCGCAATTTTGTAATTTCTCATGTTTTTAACTATTTAAAATTGAAATTCTTTTAAATTTGGAATTAGATGTTGGTACATTTACTCATTGTAGGATTATGGATGTGAGACATACCCATTGGGTGAATTTGGGAATAGGTTCAGTGAAATAATGACATGTGGTGATAAATTAGGTGTTATGCCTATTTGAAAAAAATATAATTGATTATAATTAATAATTTCGGTTTATTTTCTTTGATGTAAGTGTAGGGAGCATGGTAGGTGACCTTTTCATATGTTATATGAATTTATGGGCCATGTTAATTTATAATGGCCCTTGGAACATAATAAAAATGCATCAAAATTGTTGGTGGTCTCATGTACTTTCCCTATAGTATTATACATTTACTGTATTTTATGTGGCTTCTCAAGCACACCACTAAGGGAAACACCTTAGGTTAATTGAAATTATTTTAATGTTTTAATTAAATACAAATTTTCTAATTAAAAATATAGAGTGTTAGGGGTCACAAATAACCCCATTGTGCTAGCCTATGACATTGGTCACTGGTGGACTAGGATGAGACTATTGACACACGGGGAGTCCTCTAGACTGATTGAGGGGTGAGGTATGACTAAATGCTACCTATTATATCATTCATGTGGGTAGTGGATACATCAAATCTATAAATGGGTTTTGAATTAGTGCACTACATCCTTTTGGACTTATAAGGACCCATCTTCCCCTTTAAAAGAATGTTTTATCCATATGAGTGTTAGACAAGAAATCATATTTTGTCTGATGTGACCAAGACAAGGTGGATAAACCTTAGGAGAATTGGGATCATCTTTGGTGTGAGGACTGACATAGAGTGACCATGAGTATCAAGATTCATCTTGTCCCATAAGTTGGTTGTTACCCTTATAGTGAGACCCCATGTTGCCAGTTAGACCATGATACCCCATTAACGATATCTTGGAATTCGATATCCTTAGAGACTTAGGTGTTAACCGAAGACCATGTTTTACATTGAGGAATCCAAGTATAGTTCCTCCATTAAGATAAACCATAGTAACCCTAGTGGGTGCCTCTTGATGGACCCACCCTAAAGGGGTGTGTATGGTTGTGGATATTGATATTTGAGGGTGTCATATATAATATGAACTGATGTTTAATCCATATGTGGAAGATATGATGATGTTTGGTGTTGGTGGTTGGTTAACATAAATGGTTTCTTTATTTCAATAATTTTCCAACATGAATAATTTTTCATGGATGGTATTCCATGTTTTGGATTTGGGTATATAGTTGGAGCCTTATTAATGATGTATCTCATATATATTTTTTGGATTCCATTGATTTAGAGCCATATATATAGACTACTATAGAATTCCCCCCATGATTGTTCAATGACATGTTATGGTACCCCCAAATTTGGTTCAAGATGGATGGACTACCACATGATGGGTCATTGGGAACATCAGATATATGATACGACTACTAGGAATTTAGAGTTGGATGTACAAATTACCATGGGATGTGCTCCCAGAGTAGTTTATGGTGTTTTATGGCTACAATAGATTTGAGTCATATGTATGTAATACCATGGAAAATGTCATAGAATCCATTAGATATCTATTTTTGATAACACATATTTAGATCAAGATATTTATAATTCCATAGGATATTTTACAGGGGACATCAGATATATGTTTTGGATGCCACGAATTTGTTTCATGACATATGGACAATGACGGGATGGGTCCCCACAGACATCAGTAATATGGTTGATCTATAATGGATTTGGAGCTTAGATGTTTGGATTATCTTGGGACAATGCCTTGGGTCATGAGGATAAAGTGGACTATTTGGTTCAAGAATATTACATGGTAGGCTTGGTCATCGTAACATTTTCAGATACACATAGATACTTGATGTTGATTGTATTGAAAATTGGGTTCATGAACCTAAACATAAAATTTTGTTCATTTATTAATTTTTTCGGATGTCATTTTTATATTTCAGCTGAGAATCAAACACACACATGTCATTTTATATATTGGTTAGTACATGAATATGTTGGTGGTGCAATGCTGAGTTTTATCCTCACAACCTACTCATGGTGATATTTTATATGGATAAATATGTATACATTAAACTGATTGTAATCACAAGTTTGGGTTAAGGCCCATCATTAGGTTTTTAGGTTTTGGCATTACAACTCAGATCATATCAAGAGACTAGATGATGTTTACATCACATATATAGTTGATTCCATTTATTTAATTATTTTATTTTATTATATATATGTAACTTATCTAGTGGGTGGTATATTGTATGTATTATATAGTAGAATAATAATTGCTGAAATTCATATTATTTTATTCCACTTCCAGTTTATTTTGTGAGGTTTAATTATTATTTATTTATTAATTTTTTCTTACTCTGATACATGGGGTATTAAAATATTTATCATGAAATGTAAAATTTAACTGTATTTATATGATGGAAGAACATAACAAAACTATCAAGTTAAATTGAAGATTTTATAGTGTTTATTTCCAATAATTTTTATAAAACAAAACAAAAGAGTGGGGTGTTTTGAAAATAATTTTATGAAAGAAACATAAATAAAGAGTTTAATTAATGAAAAAAGAGGGTTTGACACAAATGGGAGATCATTTCCATTTCAAGAATACTTCACACAATGTAAATTTTATATTTCCAAAAAGATCATTTGGTTTTGAGTATCTAATTTTTCAAGATTAATTGGAATCTCTCTTACTCTCCAATAATTTATATCAATGAAACTAAGATAAAACCATGAAAAAACAATTGTATTGAATATATATAAACCCAATTAAAGATATAAGGTATTCAAAATCAAATTAAAATGTAAATAAAGTGGGAATTAAAAGGATTCTTATGTTTTCCAATTGCAACAACACAGATCAAATACTCAAAACCTCACACCAGTCATTGATAAATAAAGAGCATACCAATCACATGTATCCAAACAGGAATTCAAATATGAAATACATTTTGATTCATAAAATGAACTATTTTTTATAACAAATTACCCAAAACTAGTAGCTATTATATGTGTTGAAACTCTCTTGACATGCATGCAACTCTCACACAATAAATGTAGGAGGAGGTATTGAGAACCCATATTTCTAGATATAGATCATTTCTCCATTTTGGACTGGAAAATAGTCTTATCTCAACTTCATAAAAATATAATAATTGTTGGTTGACATCTAAGATATATTCCTATCAAAATTTGAGTTCATCAAATCAATATAATAGGATATATTGGTAAAATAAAAAACTAAAATATTAAAATAGATAAGATTCAGGTTCCTATCCATATCTATTTGGGTGGGACAATAGATCGATGAATAGGGATTATTTTTCTTTATAATGATTACTTTCAATGTCATTTTGGATAAAAAAATAAAATTTCATTCTAATTATATTGAATTATATTGTAATGTGTGAAATTGACATATATTCTTGAGTATCCATGTAGTTTTTTCCATTTTTCATCTACTATATCATTTTCTCTCCAAATCACCTCCTCCTAAAAAATTTCAAAAATCTAAAATTATAAATTTAAAAAATAATTAAACTTAAATATTTTAATTAAATTTTAATTAAATATGGTTATAAAATTTTCAATATAAATTTCAATAAAATTTAACATAGCGGTGTCTGGGTGAAATTTTATAGTAAACCATTGTGCAATCACACCCCTACACCAAAATATTTTCACTCATACGAAATTTTAAATTCAAAAACCTATGCATGAAAATATTTAATTAATAATGAATATTATACATTCACATTAAATTTGTTTCATGATATACAAAAAATGAAAAGAATTATAACACCAAATTGTTAATCTCAGTATGCATGGAAATGAGTGTGTCTTAAATTATATCAGAAAAATAGTCAACGAGATATATAATACAATTCTTAGTAAAATATTCACAATTAAACCATGCCACTAAATATCCATTCATGTGTTTGATAACCATTTCATTATATTAATTCAACTACGTATTTAGTTAATATTGTCTATTTAAAAAACTTATACCCACCTGATTCTTTCCACTGAAACTACCCTACATACTTTGAAATCAAATTTCATGTTCCTATAAATTAATTATTCCGAAAAGTCAAAACATAATCTTATGACCGATATATACCCAAATTTTTTACATTTCCCAACTCCTATAATTATTTATTTTGGTTGTTTTTGTATTTTTTTTATGTTTTTTAGGGTGTATAAAAATTAGATAATAGGTACACAAATGAAGGAAAATCCACTATAGTAACGAAAATGATCAGATATGGAATGAACAAATAGAAAAATAATTTTGGAATTCTAAGTAATAGTGACATAACGTATATATTCCCTCAATTAGATAATAAATATTCACACTAGATGGTTGTGTGCAATTTTTTCGGTGATTTAAAATTACATAACTGACCAAAAAAACTCACAACGAGTATAGAAATATCTTAATGATTTTATAGTGATAGAATCATTTACATCATTAAAAAATACAAAAAACCACCCTTCATTGTTAATTTTATTCTAATTCTCACATTCTACTAGAGAAATTTATATTCATTAAATGTTAAAACAATATGAAATTAGGAGATTCATCATAATTTATCTATAATTTACAAGATTGTATGTGATTAAAAAATGAATATTTTTGCACCAAAGTGTAAATAATGAAGAAGATTTGGATATAAAGTAATAAATAATGAAATAAGTTAAAAATATTGAAAATAGAATAAAATAAAAAAAAATTTAATGAACTCATCTATTTTGGGAAAACATAAAATTCCATGTAGCATGAGAGAAAGAAAAAATGAATAAAGATGTTGAAAATACTAACTAATATAAGAATTTACCCCCCCCCCCCCACACAAAGACACACAAACACACCTCGATGGTTTGGTTTACTCACTATAGTAAAATGGAATGTAGAAAAGTAGTATATAACCTGGTGGGTGCCACTAATAGATTTCTCCCCGTAGATCAAAATAATAATCAACACAACCTTTATTCCGAGTTTTCTTTATTTATTTTATATATTTGTAAAAATATAATTTTGATTTTGATTTTTTGGTTTATTTTTTAAAACAATTATATTAAAGAAATATGTTCAATAATTAATTTATTATTATATCAACAATATATATGTGTTTTTATATTATCATTACAATTTTTCATGAAATCAGGGTACACTCCATGAATTTATTTAATTATTTTTTTAACTAAAAACCAATATTTATGATATAATTTTCTTGAGGGTGTGTACCCACCTCTTTATTATATACTTGATTATAAATAAAAATATAGTATGTTCATTTGGGATAATACCAATAATAGAATCATGTACCTGTATCAGTGCTTGTTTTCACTCACATATATGGTCATGAAATTCAAGGTGTTTCTAAAAGGAGGTGATGTAGCGAGAATGATAAAAAAAATTATTTTCAACTATTTTAGAGTTGATTTGGGTTAAAGTTAGTATAAAATTAAAGGGGGGTTCATTGAACTCATCTATATTATCAAGGGAATTATTTGTATATAAATATATTTATTTTATAGACAGATTGGAATCTTTTAAATTCATTATTTCTTCTGTGTAGAAGAAATCATTAATTAATGAAAAAACATGAAACTTTCCTTGAACCTTAAATAATTCCACACAATAATAATTTCCTAATATGTATTTCAATGATTAAAAATATGAAATTTGATCATGGTAATGAAGGTAATTTTATTTTAGTAAAGTGAGTACATAATTAAAATTAACTATAGGATATGGATGCTCTTAGAAGGGCTTCTTGATGGAATCACGTTTTTTGAAGTGGAATGTATCACTACCAAGATATATATAAATGAACTATTTTTTACATTAATTATAGTTTTTGAGGTTTTTATGAAATTTCTCCCCAAAATAATTGGCACACATCCATTCATTACGCCATCTTTTATTTTAAGCTCTTAAAAGGAAATAATAATTTTTATCTTAACCCTCATAAGATAATCCTCTATCACATGAGTGGGGTATGAAACATTAGAGTACCTTATTTGAACTAAAAGTCTAGTAATATTTAGCTCCCGGACAAGTAATGAAGACAATATAGGGTGATTCATAATGTTATCAGAGGTACCCAAATCAATCATGGAATCATAAAAGAAATACTCCCTTATGGTACATGGAATTGAGATTTTACCAGGATCCTTGAATTTGGTGGAAAGTATTACTTTGATCAATTTTGAGACATGACTTTATAAGATCAACTTTTAATCACCTCAAATCTACCATATATGTGTTGAAATCTATTTTTGAGAGTTTTCATATCAATAAATTTTAGTCATAACATCAATAAAGGGAAAGTTAATTTATACCTTTTCAATTTATCTAATATTTCATTATCATCATTAGTTTCTTTTGGTTTCCTTTGTTGTGTGGACCACTCAGGGAAAAGAATTAGAATTTCTAGTATATGGGTCTTATCAATAATAAAACCATTTCTTTTATTAGGACATTTATAAGGATAAGTATTTTCTACATTTGGATGTTTAGAAATGGTAGGAATGGTGGTCCCCTTAGTAGTGGAAGACTCTAATGGAGGTGTTATTTTGTTTTAAAGTTGACTTACACTCAGAATGGTGATGAATAACACATGAACCAAATACATTGGGTTTTCAATAGGATGAGAAGGTAGTTTACTTGACCCATGACTTTAGATTTTACCCACACAGTTGTCAATTTTTTATAATTGTGTGTTTATGGTCATTTATATATACTTGTTTTTTTTGGAAATAGATATTACGTTTATTTATTTTATTCCAATGTACTTATTGGCATGGATCATGTTTTTTTCATTTATAGATACTTGGATTTTTATTTACACCCATATTTTGATGGATATTATGGTACTTACCTAATGGGTTGGTAATAGTGGTGGCCTATGAATATTTTATCAAAACTCTTAGAAGGTTAACCTAGTTGAGGGTATTTGTTAGACTTTCAGGAATCATCACCAAAAATACCATTTTGAAGTGGAAGAAGAGGTTTCATTTTCCCTTGAAAATAAAAAATTTATGGATTAAGGTACAAACCACTTTAAATAGAATATACACCTTCTTTTGAGTCTGAGAATTACACCTCATGGACCCCTCTAATTCAAGCACTAACCCTTCTAAATAATTTATGAGCACTTTTTGGCTTGATTGTTATGATATTTTTTATAGTAATTTAGGTATGGTTCATTGGGAAACCACATCTAGTAGCATCAATCATGATACAAAATATTTCAATTGAACCTTCACAAACATATTTTATTAACAGTTCATCACATATTTGGAGGTGTGTAAATCATGAGAAAAACATTTTAAATAATTCATCATATACATGAATTATTTCTCCTTAATATTATCTTATTTTAAAAATTATATTCCTTTTTTATAGTTCAATAGGTTGGAATGCATTTCTCATGGAAAATGTGTTAGTTGATAACCAATCCTGTAACTTTGGAATTAATATATTTCATGCAATATTTATGTAGTATATTCCAATGATAATGATAATTCCCAATGTTTTAATAGTTATTCATCAACATTTATAATTTTAAATACTACTAATATAGTGTGAAATCCATTTAAATGATCATATGGTTCTTCTCAAGTAACTCTATGAAATATTGGTAATAAATGAATTTTTTGAGATTTTAGTTCCATATTAGGTGTTTTTTTATTCAATTTTTTTCGGTTGAATATTGATTTTAAATAAATTTATTTCATTTAAAGATTAGTTTTTTTAACCGATTATACAATTTATTTCAGTTTTAACATTCTATTTAGAGGAGGGAGAATAATTACGAATTAGAAGTGTTTTAGTATATAATGTATCATACATAAAAGGATTTCTTTGTGTGTATCAGTGTTGATGAGGTATTATCCTCTCTATTTCATGTTACAAAGCTTGTATTTCACTAGAATAATAATATGTCATGAATTAATCCTAAAAGGAAAAATAAATTATATTCCAATATATGTATTAAATTAGAATATATAAAAAACAAATATTTACAGAATATGATATGCTATTATAAATAAGAATTCACTAAAAACTAAATCTCTCTAAGGAAATGATGCCAATGTTTGAATGTGTTTTCATGACACATCAAATGGGATAGGTGTTATATTATTAAATTTTGGTTATGGGAGACCATAAATTTTCAATCAATGGGCATTGAAGAGTATATAGTGGGTATTTTAGATAAATTTTATTAATACTAAAAACGTTTTTTTGAAAAACATTTAAGAAATCTACTTTAATAAATTTTTTAATTGTTGAAAAATTATGTGGGTTTTGATAAAAATATGATAAGGTGAAAATGAATAGTTTATACACACAATTACATGTTTATTATTCTAATAAATTCATTTGTTTCAGATTAATTCATTGTTTCAGATTAACTAAAATATCACATACTCTCCATGCCTTTATATCAATGCAAGTGGAACAAAACAGTGAAAAGATACTCATATAGACCGAGTATTTTACTTATACATCATAAATGAGATTATAATATATATTTATATATCAATAATATGAGAATTTAAAGTATTATTACATATTACATTTTTAATATCATAAGTTATGCACTCAAAACGCCACACTGATCAGTTATAAGTGAAGAACATACAAATCACATGCAACAAATCAAGAACTAAAATATGAAATAACAAAAGATAAATGGAATTAAATTTATTTAATAAAAATTATAAAAACATAAATATTATATGTGTATAAATCTCCCTTGATATGTGTATTGATCCGTTACAATGTCCACTAATTCATTAACTTTCCAACTAGAGGCGATAAAGAAATAGGTGGGTCACCTTCTTCATCTCATCTCTAACTATGAAATTAAAGAACTCTAGAACCTAAAAGTAGTTAAAAATAACCCTAGGACTGTCTAAAATACTATTAAATAATTCTATTGTTAATATCCCAAATTGAGATACCAAGGTTCCCTTTTATAAGAAAATTGGAAGGTGGTTTTGGAAACCTAGATTTAAAGACACCACATGGGTCTTAGTTTTGGACTAGTAAACGACCATCTCAGGGCCTTTCCAAAAAAGAATAATTATTTTTAGCCTATAAAATTTATCTATAAATTTTTTTATTCCATTGATGTTTTATAACTGGGAATATCATTAAACCACTAAACTGAACTCTATGATTATAATTATTTAGTGTCATGAACGTATTAGTTTAGTTGGGCCACTATATACATAAATGGGAAATGGGTGTATTAAAATATTTTTAGGGTGTTATTTTTGTATTATGCCA
The DNA here is from genome assembly GCA_963277665.1 of Viscum album. Taxonomy (NCBI): domain Eukaryota; kingdom Viridiplantae; phylum Streptophyta; class Magnoliopsida; order Santalales; family Viscaceae; genus Viscum; species Viscum album. Next base: position 1,862,017,077 of record OY728129.1, on the reverse strand, counting down.
CCAAATTACACCATAATTTAATGGATTTATTTCTCATAATCTATAAAATATTATACATATATTCCTGGGAATCCATATAATTTGGCCCTTATTCGTCTACTTCATCATGGGACCGCTAAATCAGCTCCCCATATAAAGAATATTAATAAAATGAAAAATTGATCATTTTAATAATAATTCACATTAACCATTTTATTGAAATGATAAGTTCAAATGGTTGTTAAAATTAAATTTTAAAATTAAAAAAAGTATAACAATATGGTATAAAGAAGGATTTGAATAGTGAATTTTTGTTAGATCAGGTATAGTCTCCCCACAATAATGTATTAGACATCCATTATAATCGGGTTTCCTTTGGAGTTTGGAGATGCATACCAATGTCTCAGTGGTAACGATAGGATCATGCACCAGTTAGTGGCCTGAGGCAGACAAAAATTACTATGAGAATAAAATACTTGGGTTTACTTAGTACGGTTAGTTATGTTTGGTATTAGGACTAGAAATCATTAGATAAAACCCTTAATATAAATCTAAATATAAGAAAATATAGTAACGTTTTGTTAATGTACTGATTGTGTATCATCCACTCAATAACATCTTTGTATAGACACAAATAATTGGATTAAGACTTTTAATAGATGCACTGTGATTTAAAACCCCTAAAAAGGATGTTTGAGAATAAACTCGATATTTACATAGTGCAGAACAATTGGTCATAGCTACACACCCAGTTTTGGAACTCCATGGGATATGATTTGGATTATTCACATGATCATTGTGAACCATTATAATAGAATTAAATAATATTTTATGATTTAACGCATAGTTAATAAGGTTAGAGAACCTAATAGGAAAATAATCATTGACAGCTGAGGATAAACTGAAGGAGTTTTATTTGGTACCAATTATATCATTTTTTAACGACATTATCATAGGTTGAAATGAACAGTACAAAGGATAATAAATAATTATATTGAGTTTTCATAACCGTTTTATCATTTATTTTCATTTTATTAGATATTATAACAAGAATTTTTGGGGATAGTATTTGGTTGGAAAAATCATAATGAAAATTATGTTGTGGAAGGATTGTCTCTAGAAATTCATATGACTAATTGATTTCTAAATATGTATATTTGGAGTAAACTATTGAGAATATCAATATAATCCTATTATAATGGAAATCCTGAATTTTATAGTCTTACCCAATGGTAGTGGGTTAGAAGAAACACCTTAATTCATACAGTTATCTATTTTTCATTTGAAGGTAGTAATTAAAAAATTTAGGAAGAAATTTATTTTAAGGATGAATAATGTAATATCCCATGTTTTAGAAAATAAATTAGTTACTTATATTATTTATATATTCATTTAATTAAATTACATTATTTTATAGTAATTGAAACTTCAATATATAATATTTAGTATAAGATATAAACCAAACTAACAATACTTTTTTAAATCATAATAAGACATTGAATAAAGATTTCATTAAAGTGTGTATTTCATACAATGAATTATTATATATCATGGAAAATTACATCCATTAAAGTGAATAAATTAAAATATAAAAATAAATAAATAAATAAATAATATATTTAAAACATTAAAATCCCATGGATCATTTTCCCCATTAAGAATTAATGTTAGTAGAACTAAGACTAGAATGAGAATGAACATCATGAAAGTATAAATCAATATTCAAAACCCAAAAATAATGCCATAGAAATGAGAATTAATCCTTATATATTTAAAATCTAATGAATTAATAAGATGTAATGGGAGTTTTATAATAGTTATTTTACCATTAGAAAAGTAAATACAGTCATCATAAATACAGTCATTAGAAATATAGTTGTTTGAAATGTGCTTTTTTGATATTCCTTTATCCAATATTCATATGATGGTTTTGAAATCATTAGATATAAATTGAAAATAATATAACTCCAATATGAAACAAAAATAAAATATTTAATTGAAATGTTTATTTGTAAGAATATTTGTATCCATTAAACTTGATTATTAAAGTATTATATTACGTATTCATGAAATTCAATGAACTATTTTAATATTAATGGATTGATAAAATTAATTGATTATTATATAAACAATTAATTTTAATGGTTTTGGATAAAATATTTTATTGTAATATGTTTTAATGAAATTCATTAAGAGTCATGTAGCATTACCTTATTAAAATTAATCACTAATAAAGAAATAATTCAAATTAATTTTTTTATAAATTAATTATATTATATTAAAGTATAATTTCCATACATAGATATCACATCTTAATAGATGAATATTTATTACATAATATAAGGGTCCATGTTGGAATCATATAGGTCTACTTCCTATGGAAGCATGGACACATAAAAAATGTTTTGTAAAATATATACAACGCCTTCAACTAATTATTTCATAACAAGAACTCTTCTTAGAAATATCATAATTTTTATAATTATTCATATCCTAGGGAAAAGAAACATAATAAAGGGGTGGTATTAGATTCTCAATAAGGGTAAACAAGGTAGAAAGGAATTATAAATTGAGAATAAAATGATCATGAGGGTATAAAAAAGTTACCATAACATTAGAAAATCATACCTGACCTATCATAGATCATAAGTTTGATTCATGACATAAAATTTGGAATTTTATAAGTTTTGAATCATAAAGGAATCAAATAACATGATCCATGATATCATAACATTAGCATAAGAATAATTTTGTGGAATACATATAAGTATAATAAATATTTTACTCAGTAGTTAATGATCATTTCCAAGACTATCATAGTGGAATGGGATCACTCCAAATACCATCATATTAGTAGAGGTTCACTCCCAATACTATCACAATGTAATAAGTCCCTTATTGATCTGGTTTCACTCTCTATTCTAGTCACATTTATATAATGATATGTTAATCATTTCCCAATGAATTGGGGGGATATATAACTCCAAAAAATAAAATAATAAAAATAATAATTATGTATTCTTGAAGATCATAAAATATTCATAATATAATAAAAGATGGATAAAAATGGTTTTAATTAACAGTTCATCAATTTATAACCCATGGAAGATCACAATTTTTATAAACACTTCATCAATTAATCATGGAATAACCCATGGATAAGAAATGTTTTTTTATATAATCTTATAATCATTATCATAAACTATATAGATAAATGATAAGGATGGTATCCTTGGATAATATCCCTAATAATGAATAAGTAAATTCAATGGCTATTGTTATTGATGAATAAAAAACAATTAAAATATCTTTAAAACCTTCTTGGTAAAAATACCCTTTAACAATTAAAAATAACTTTTAAAAACACAAAATCATCCAAAAAATAAATAAAACATTTTACATTAAAATAAACTTATAATATTATATATTAATCATCAAATCATTCAGTTTTCATGATGGTGATTATTCATGACATATATGTTAAAAGAAAATAGTGCATTCATACTTTTCTAATAATGGTCAAGCAATACTATGTCAAGAAAATGAAAAGAACACAACATTTAAAAAACCTGAAAATAGGTCAAACATGGGTAAAAATTATACTAATCAATTCTTGTAGAATATAAAAAGAATTCATGAAAACATTTTTATAAATAATTGACATGGAATAAAATTGGTTTCTAACTGAAAAGACAGATAGAATTGTTTTTCCATAGAAATTTGTTTTTTTTGTTTCATGGGTCCTTTAAGAGATGAAATTGAAATGAAACAATTTACTGAAAAGAAATAACTATTGGAGAATAAAATTCATCAGATTTATTAGAGATGGATCATATTATTTAATCAGAAAAATATTAATCCTAAACAATCTCGATAAGCAATGAGATTATAATATAAAACCCTTATCGCATTGGAAACGTTTTAGTCATAATATGTAAGAATAAAAACCTTATTTTGGTGTTTTGATCCAATAATATTAATGAGAATAAAAATAAAATAAATTCATGGGTTGTATGAACATCTCACAAACGAAACAAGTGGTGAATATAGAATGTGCCCAACTAAAATAAAAGTGAGAAGAAAATGGATTACAAGTGACTTCTTTTATACAAAATGTAACATACTATATAATAAAAGTAGATTTAGTATACATATATTAATGAACCATACCCAAATATATTATACAATATATGATTTAATTATAACCTTTTATCACCCGTTTGTAAATAATTTTTTATTAGAATCACTGTTTTATGTGATATCTACTTCGTTTTTCATGTATGTTCTAGTTCAATAGTTATTTAAGGAATATAATAATAATAATATATATATATATCATATATATTCACTTAAATTATACATATTATCTTCCATGTAAATGTCTATTGCGAAACAAATCACATTGTTTCACAAGGCGATAGTCCACCATACATATGATCAACATTATCATATCCCCTGTGGAAGGGAAAGTAAAAAATAAGTATATATGCACTAATTAGTAAATAGGTATTATTATTTATAAATAACATATAAATAATTTATATCCATCATCATACCCAACCATGAGAGGTGTCAATGGAAAAAAATGACATTGGTCCGTAATGCAGTAGTCTGCCTTACACACGAATCATGATTTCATCACCCATTTGATGAAAGTTGAGATGGTAGTAGTTCATGATCGTAAAATAACAAGATATTAATATTTGGAAGATACTAAGGTTATTATATAATCACAATTTTGTTGTAACTAAAGGATGCATAGGTTGAAATAAAGTAAAAAATGCGCATTTAAGAATATTACCTCGTGTTTTGGTAACCTCCTTATATTTACACTAAAAGCCTTCTTCGATTGGATTTAATCCAAAAACAAATGACTATAGGATGAGAGGATAAAAATTTTAAATTCATTTGGTTAGTCATCAGATTGAACAAATTGGTTTTATGGTGTGAAGTCGATAGGAGAGTGGGAGGAATTTTATAAGTGAGGTGAGTGGAAAACATGTAATGTTTTGAAATGAAAAAGGTGTTCCCACATTTTCCAAATTCAAAAAGTATCCAAAATTGAGTTTTATATATTATTATACATTTTATGGTTGAAATATATCCATAATATATATTTTATATAAGTTTTTAGTAAATTTAAACCCATAACTCATTATTTTAACACCAGGTAAACCCATTTTTACCTTAACCACATTAAATATTTTTTATGATTTTCACTATTCAATTTCGTCGAAGAGTGAGTTTTCCATTTTATATTATATAAAATATTTTTATTTTAAATATTAAATTTATTTATGTTAATTAAATCCTTATAAGTGTGGAAATTAATTTAAAAATAATCCCACAGATGCGATCAGAAAGCGTGCTTTCAAAGAGAAAATGTTCAAAAGTTTACATTATTTTTATAATAAAAAAATATTAAAATTATTCCAATGAGAAAATTGAATTAATAGAAATATATTTATCTAATTATAATTTTAAATAAATATAAATTAATATTTAACTTTATAAATAAATTAAACTAAAATGTATTTTTCAATTAAAATTCCATTTTTTCACTATTCATTATAAAATTAATCTATTCAGAAAATTATTAAAATATAACACCAAGATAATTTTGAAATAATTATTTCAAAAAATAAAATTAGTTTGGAAAATATTTTGTTATTATTATGAAATTTGTTTTATAAAATATGTGTCATAATACCAAAATAACTTCTTTAAAAAAAGAGTTTTTAAGCATAACATCGGATTTATACATATATATTTTATATAAAAAATAAAATGAATATTAAATATTTTATTAAATATATAATATATAAATTTCATAAAAATCATTCATGTGTTTTGATTAATTTATTTAAGTAAAAAAAAATTATAAAAATAGTTTCACAATAAATATTTTCTATTATTTATTTTTTTAATTAAATGGTAACCATAAAATCATTTTATGTATATGTTTAAAGCCTATTTTTCATAATTTAGTTAATAAATTCTATAAATAACATGCTAATTGATAGGAAATATCTATCATATTATAATATTTTAATAATATGTCTCATTTGGTTTAAACTCTATGTTGTGTGTAACATGAAATAAACTCAATGTTTTATGTGTCGAAAAATATAAAAAAGATTAAATTCATTTGAAAAAAAGCTATTTCACAGAATCGTGGGGTGTTATAAATAGGGTTCGGTAGGATATTTTCTTATTTCAATACACAGTAGAATCCTTGTTGAAAAATATGTTAGAGCAAAAAAGGCTCCTTGATGTGGAAGTTAATTCTAGGATTCATGTTGGTTCTTGGGAAGAGGCATTACAATTAGATATAGAGGTAGAGACTGGGTAGATCAATCAATGGGACCAATCTATAGCCTTTATGGAATATCATTTAGTGAGCCTTGAATAATCCTATGAGAAAATATTTTAATTAGATTTTACTCTAAGAAACTCATGTTATTTGGAAGTTTATGGGAGAGACTCCAAATTATTAAGATATATATATTTTTTTGTATCTTATCAAATAAAAAATCCATTAAATTTCTTCTTTTATCAAGATTTCTCTTATTTATAATGTGCATAAAATTTCAATATAATTATTTTATATAGACTATTAAAATAAAATAAAAAAAATTTATAATACCAAGTGAACCTATACCTGAACTCATATGGAATCCCACCATTTTATTACAAAACATTCCTATATATGGTAGAAAAAGATGATCTTTTAATGTTAATGTTTTAGAAAATGTGATGAAAAAAACATAAAAATTGAAGTCATTAATTTAAATTCAATTAAATAAATCCTCATGGGTTCACACTATATTATTTTTACTATATATCATGTCATGGGGACATATTTCTAATGAATTTGGAGAGGGTGAATCCTAGTAAGGGAATAAACAATGGGGACAAAATCATTCGATCATGAGACATATCAATAAAATCATGAGTCATAAAAATTATTCATGAACAATTGGCATAAAAATTATAAGAACATGAATCATAACATGGAAATTGGGGTAAAAAATTTAAATGATCCATTAGTAATCATATCACTCAGGTATATATCCAGCGTGTCATAAATGAAAATTACCATGGTTAATCAGAAGGTATCATAAAACATGTCATACCTAGAGATTAAATTCACTACCCTTTGCATTAGAGCACTATCATGTAATAACCATTATATTAATTAATTTCATATGATCCACATAGATCAAAAGAAATCATATCATTAATAACCAGTGGTGAATAAATAATATGTTTTTATCATAATCCTAGTATTAAAAAGAGATTAAATACATGATCATTACGTCATTTTTAACCAGTGTAAAGAGAATGTAGATTTAGTGTATGAAAATCCCTGAATCAAGAAGTAATTTCATAGTATATTTGAGTACAAATTGAAAATATAAGAGTTTTCGGTACTCAAATAAAAAGGAAAAGATAATTTATCATGTAAAAGAGGGGAATTTGAGAAGTAAATTCGATAGAATCACGGATAAAAAAATGGGTTTTGATAAGGGTAAAATGATAAAGGATAAGGGAATCATATGAATAAAATAATACTCAAACAATAATTGGATAATTTAATGTATAAAATTGAACATAGTTTTGAAATTATAAGTCATACTACCCAGAAAGGGATCTTGAATAGAAAAAAGAAGTGGATATTTCTCTTACTATGGGGAGTTGTTCGTAAAAATCATGGATGGAACCTTGGAGGCATAAAGAAACCTTGGGGAGAATTGTTTTGGAGGAAAAATCACCATAATTTCAAACAGGATTGGCTGGTTGAGGATTGGAATTGTTAAATGGGTGGGTATTTATAGGAAAAGTGGTGGAATTGTTTAATAATTTCCAAACATAGGTCTTGAAGATCTAGGTTGTGCAAATTGGAAACAATTATCTTACCCATTATTTATTCTCATGGTTTTGGAAATATGGGTCTCAATTTATGATATTTTAATCCACTAAAACCTAAAAAAATTTACATCATATTTTTGGCATTGAAAAGTACATATTCCACAAAGTAATTGTTTTTTAAAATTAAAGTTTCTTTTTTAAATTTGAAATCCACTTAATGTTTCAATAATTGGTTAGAATATATTAAAATACTCAATAATAATAAAATAAAATTTTTTATGACATAGATTTTTTTAATTAATTATTTCATCATTATGAAATAATTATGACATCGTAAAATATACTAAAAACCCAAAACTATATTTTTTTACTATTCACAGAAAAATAATGTATTTTAAAAAATTATTATAAATTTATCCTATGCTGATTTGGATGTGCTAATTTAAAAGATAATGTTTATTATTATAGAATAATTCTATATATACGATAATTGTAACATTTATTTGTTAAAATACTTATTTAATATATAAATAACTATTTTTACTATATAGAAAAATTTCTAACACTTAAAAAAACAAAATTTTTTCATTAAAATTTTATTTTATCATTTATATTTAGATGAGAGTGATTTTATGGAATATATTGTTAAAACTAATATTATTTTGAATTCTATTTTTTATTTTAAAACTATATATATATATATATCTATAAGAATACAATTATGTATCATTTTTATCCAAAAACTAATTTAATAAAATCTTCTCAATTATTCATATACTTTATTAAGAAAAACAATTATTGAAAATGAATTGATGGAATAAACATTTTTTTATATATAGGAAATAACACATTATGTAATTATGCAATGGACTTGTATCCCCTTATTACACTCGCATACATGCAAATGGTGAGATGTGTTACGGTCATAGTTCCATGGGGTGGCTTAGCAATCTTTGATTAAGTGGTAATCTCCACTATTGAAACTTCTCCCATAGGTGATTCTGTTTAAGCCCCACTTGTTGACGATCTGCTTGGGTATGGTCAAGAGTGACCCCAATGATGCAACCTTCCTCCCAAGTTCTGAAAAAGGGCTTCAAATGAAACAAATCTACTAGTTGAGGCCATTTATTATCCTTTCTCTATCAATTATATTATGTCATTATGAATTATAAAAATAGAGTATAATGTTAAAATTATCAACTGACGGTACTCGTTCCAATAATCATATTGAACTACAATCATATTAACCAATGGTAATCTCCAACCAAAAGTCATATTTTACCAAATATCATATTTTATTAATGATCATATAATGATCAAATATCAATGGTCACATTTCCTTTCATACATAATTAACAACACTTCATTCTTTCACTCAAAATTTAGAAATATTTCCACATATTTTTATTTATTTATTTCTTAATATTTTCCTTGGTTTATTAATATTTTATTTCATTTCTATAGTTATTATTGTGGGGGTGATGATTCCATTAGATTTTGGTGGTCCATATTTTCCCATTTTATCTAATTTAATTTATTTTATTTTCAATTTTAGTGTTTTTTATTTCAATTTTTTTCATAGATGACTAATGTAATGATAATTTTTTAATGATAAATGATTTTGTTGGTTACTCAATATTTTTTACTTGTATAATATAATATTATAGGTAACAAACATTTAATCTACAGACAAATATAATTTAAAAAGTCTATTCCGTTACATACTCCCCCTTAAGAAAATTCATCTTTGAAATATCAACTCATTATCTTGGTTGAGAAAATGTGAGGTTAATTAAGTATAATTGACTTCTCTAGTTCCCACGTCACTTCATAATATTTATGGTTCTTCCACAACACTTTGGTGAGGTTGGTAGTCTTATTGCGTATAAAAATGTCTCTATAGTCCAAGATCTTCATCGGATGCTCCTCAAAAGAGAGTTCATGTGTCACGACCCGACCCAACGGGGCTCGAGCTGCGACTCCCAAATCCCTCCTCCAATAGGCCAGGGGCTGGCGACCAGTGCCGAGTAGGCTATCTCACACATGGGAGGTATTAGCCTATGGTACCTGTACGCACACACCCACAAACACCTCCATGCAACAATGCATAGATATATAAAACTGAAAAGGAAATGCATGCATACATCTATCCCAAACCAGAGTACAGCAGAAGTACAAAGGGAAAAACAGGGCCCACCAAATGAAAACTACAAAAGTGCGTCCAACCTGCTCTGAAGAATGGGAACGCTTCCACAAACACCCGCCAGAAAGCTCCCTCGGCACAACTCTGGTAAACACACCGGTCAACACGCTCACTAAGCTCCGCCTGCTCCGGGTCCTCCTGGGACTCCGTCGAAAGGAATGTGGTCTTTAAAAGACACAAACATGTGCGGGAAAATCCCGTGCAGGGGTGAGTATAAACATACTCAGTAGGCACCCCAAAAACCCAAAACCCTAGGGAGAAACTGAAAGTCAATAGTCTGCTCAACCCAGCCAGAGGGAACCCAAACGAGAGAGAAACTCCGTCTCATGACCATCCTCGGCTAAACACAACTAGTCAACTCATCTCAGCTCAAGTGTATGCCCATACATACACCTTGAACAATCCAGATATACTCATATCACGCCACAAAGCCATAAGAGGTACCGACCTCGTCACCAGCAACTGTCCACATCCAGGAGAGTACACCACACGAACACTATCATACCAGATGAATCTCATCCGAGAGATACACTCCATAGGGTCCCAAACAAACATCTCAGACGCTCACTCGAGAGACCACGCTCGTCGGAAAACATCACTGAGGAAACATCGTTGAAACACCATAACCAATAAACTCCTCAGATAGGGGATCGCCGCCAGGGTCCGCTAGGGGATACCAAGACCCACTCCGGTATACGTAGCTCACAGATAGGGGATCACTCCCAAGGTCCTATGGGGAATACCACGACCTGATCTGGCATACGTAGTTCTCACAGATAGGGGGTCACAACCAAGATCTGTTGGGGGATACCACAACCCGATATGGCGCTCGACAGAAACTCCACACTCAGATAGAGGATCATCGTCCATATAAAGATGGTCACGACGATACCGGAACCCTATCTGGTACAACTCGTGATGTAGGGGATCGAACCGACGATGCCGCAACCCTACCGAAACCACGCGCTGAGTAGGGGATCGCATAACCAACGATACTACAACCCTACCGACACCAAGTGCTGAGTATGGGATCGTATAACCAACGATACCGCAACCCTACTATAAACATCATCCAGAGTAGGGGATCGTATACCCGACGATGCCACAACCCTACTGGGAAAGACCCACCGCATAGGGGATCATATTCCCGATGATGCCACGAACCCTATGGGGTTAACCTGCTAGATAGGGGATCTCCGCCCGTGAATAAGCGGTCACAACGATACCAAGAACCCGATCCAGGGTAAAGATGCTAGACGATCCACTCCGGGCCCACCGGAGGGATGCCACAACTCTAACAGTTAAAACATCACATCGAGAGGATCACAAACTCATACGAAGGTTGTGATGCCACACGAACCCTCGTAGGAACGAACCAAGGGAGAACCCTCAATCACTGCTGGTCCAAACGTCGCTAACCCAAGATACCCGCCACAACGCCACACTGTGCACCTCTTAGGCCAAAACCAAGGCCACCATCGCATTCCACGCGGAAAAACATGCAAGATAGGCTGTTTACTCACCCGAAACGGAGCACTGGTGAAAAAGGCACTATTCACCGTAGCTAGCCCGTGCAGGGCCCACACAACGATCCCAAAACTCATCGAGGGGACCATACCACGACGATCCCCTCGAAAAAACAAGCGGAATCGACTACTCGCTCGTCCGAAACGGACACCCGGTGAAAAAGGCAGTATTCACCGAAGCCCAGCTCGGGTGGGGCCCACGCGTGGATTCCAAAACTCATCGAACGGAATGTACCATTGTGTTCCTCTCGGAAAAACACACAGGATCGACTATTCATCCTCCAACTTCGGACTCCTGGTGCAAAAGCTGCGTTTCTCCGCAAACGCCAAAACCTGGCCTCATGGGGCCCGCACCATATTCTCAGTCCCAACACCCGGAAACCATCTCAAAAAGTCTGTCGTACCATCAGGATCTCAATGCCACTGACGGCACGTTAATCGGACGCTCTGGGTAAAAGTTACAATGACCCGAAGTCATAAAATAATAAAATAATATTATTTAATACAACGTTTCTAACTCCCGGGCCACGATCCCGAAATCTTAAACCCTCAAAGTGAGTTCAAAAGGTCTGTCTCGACGCAAGGAGCACGTCTCAGCAAACGACTCACAAATCGGAGTTACGGTATGCGAGTTACGGGGGTTTAAAGAATCCCTGGAAAACCCTGGCCGGACCACCGCCAGCCTCACCGGAAACCACCGCGCCGTCGCCGGATTCCGCCATGGCCGCCGCCCCTCTTCCTCGGAAAACCGGGTTTTCACCGGAAAACTTCCGGGAGCCACCGGGAGCACCCTGGTGCTCCAAATTCAGACCCGAAATATGTTTCCGAAATCTCGGGACCCGAACAATACAACCCATATGAAAATTTGAAGAAAAACAACACAAAAATGGGATCCGGGATTGTAAAACACAAACTGCCTACCTCACGGGCGAAACGCCGACGTTCTACCTCAGATCCGCGCTCCAGAACTTCCTCTGCGTGCTCCTGGAACGTCCTCCGTCGAATTCTGAGCTCGTGGGTGCTTCGTTTGTTCGATTCGGCGGAGCGGCGGCGAAGAACGACAAAGAACGCCGAGAGAAACGATAAAGGGGGGGGGGCATGATATTTATATCAGCCGCCCGCCGGCGCCAAACCCGCCTCAGACCCGACGCCCGATGCAAACAAAAGTAAGGTCACCCCTAGGGTAAACGTGTCGTTCTGAACGCAATGGAGGACTCAGATTTTCCATCCGAGACTCCGTTCAGAAGTTATTTGAGTCGACACTCGCACACTAACTTCTCCATTTAATTACGAAAACGCCCCTGGTGGCGTTTCTCACCGTAGGCCCGCGACTGCAAAGTTTACACCTCGCTTAGGGTAAACGGCACGTTCCAGACGCAACCGTGCCCTCAGATTACATTTATGAGCTACCGTTTAGGAGATATCACACCCCCGCTACGTGCATAGTATAAAAATACTTAATATTTTTATAAAATTAATTCTCGGCACACCGGGCCTCAGAATCGCACACCGTCCTCGCGCCTAGCTCTAGAATTATTCATAGAAATATTCCAAAGTCTGATAGGACCAAAAACCCGAGTCGCTATATCCTCCCCCCTCTTAGAACTTTTTGTCCCTGAAAAGCTCTAAGCACAAGGAAAGCAACTGGACTCTCAACTGGGTCTCACACACCAGCGAGATCACCAACAAACACCCATGCCTGAACGTATAAGTCAGAGGGACTCATCCTCCACACCTCAATACTATCCGCTTTGGGCAGAACTGACACACCTGCACGGTTTTTAATTGCGTCACCAAAAATGCATCTCTGTGGGGGAAGGATCTCTCCTCCTCATGCATTCGAAGCATGTCGAACAACACCCACACAGGGTCTTACCAACGCCCTGAACAAAACTCGAGCAAGCAACAAAAAGGAGGGTACCACTAAACAGTGTCTATCAAACTACTGCAGTAAGTAGAAAAGACACAAGGCGTACCTCTATCCATCCGCGGTGCCTCTGGGTCAACAGCCTCCAGGGCATGCAGCTGTCCTCGCCCTCGACCACCAGCTCCCTGAGCTTGGCGTGGACCACCTGGGGGTGGGGGTGGTGTAAACGGATACTGCCTACCACCACCTCCTCCTGCTGCACCAGCTCCGCTGCCACGTCTGCCAGCCTGCGGACCTCCTTGCTCGAGACGCTGCCTCTACCAAGGCGGTCCATCGACCAGCTCCCTCTCAGCAGCACGTCGGGTCAGACAATCTCTAGAAAGATGTCCCCGACTATCGCAAGCGTAACACCGCCTCTCCTGCTACTGACCAAAACTGGTCTGCGATCCCTGTGAGCCCTGAGGCTAGGATCCTGCATCCTGGGGTCACCTCCTGAAACGTCGACCACGTCCAGACCCCTGAGTCTGTCGTCGGCTACCAGATGTCGATCCGACCGACGAAGTCTCAGCTCTCGAGTGCCCAGCACTAACAAGGGTAATCTGCTCAGCCAGAAAACTCTCCACCACCAACGCTCTCTCAAACACTCCAGCATAGGTGGGCAGGAACAAGGAAACCACACCTGCTCGGATGTCCCTGCGTAAGCCCTGCTCTAAGGTCCGAGCCCTAAAGAACGGGTCTCGAACCATATCCAAGGAGTAGCATGACTGGTCTGTAAACCTCGCTGAGTACTCCGACATAGTCATGCTCTCCTGTCGAAGCTGCAGAAACTCCTGGATCTGCACTGACCTCAGCGTCACCGGATAGAACTCCTCCCTGAAGAGCCTCTCAAACTCTACCCACGTGAGCGTCTCCTCATCATGGGACTGCATCACCAAACTCCACCATCGCCCGACAGAACCATGCAGAAGGTTCACCGCTAGGACCACCATCTGATCTGAAGGTGTCCTCACTAGGCGGAAAACTCGGGTGACTGCCTCAAGCCAGTCATCAGCTACCTGGGGGTCTGGATCACCCTGGAACCTCAAAGGTCGCTGCCTCTGGAACTCGTGCAGCGCACTCAGCCTGTGCGCAACCTCATCCTACACTGTCAGCACAACCAGCTGCTCGACAGGTGGTGGCTCAACTAGCAGACCACCTAGAGGTGCAACCTCAGAACCTGCGCCCTGCTCCACAGCCTCTACACGGGGCGGGTCATCAGCACAATCCTACTGCGTAACCCTCACTAGTTGTCGTCGTGGAGGCATCCTGAAATACATTCAAGACACACCACAATCAAAGAGTATATCTAGAGAGCTGACTCAAGAAGGACAAGGAAAACCCAAAAACCCAGTCATATATGATGCATGTACCGTTATGTCCCTTCGACCAGTGTACGAATGTCCCGAGTCGAAAGGCAGGTTATCAGAGTCCCAGTGTATGGATACGTCAGCCGCCACACCAACACTGGAGTTCCTGGCCTAAAATCCAAACTCGAAACATCCTAACACTGCCGCTATGCAACCCGAACCAAGCTCAAAGCTAGACCATCTATGCTCTGAGATCCCAATGGTGGAACCTCCTTTGATACCACTCTGTCACGACCCGACCCAACGGGGCTCGAGCCACGACTCCCCAAGCCCACCTCCAATAGGCCAGGGGCTGGCGACCAGCGCCGAGTAGGCTATCTCACACATGGGAGGCATTAGCCTATGGTACCTGTACGCACACACCCACAAACACCTCCATGCAACAATGTAGAGATATATAAAACTGAAAAGGAAATTCATGCATACATCTATCCCAAACCAGAGTACAGTAGAAGTACAAAGGGAAAAACAGGGCCCACCAAAAGAAAAATACAAAAGCGCGTCCAACCTTCTCTGAAGAAGGGGAACGATGCCACAAACACCCGCCAGAAATCTCCCTCGGCACAGCTCCGGTAAACACCCCGGTCAACACACTCACTAAGCTCCGCCTGCTCCGGGTCCTCTTGGGACTCCGTCGAAAGGCATGTGGTCTGCACAAGACATAAACATGTGCGGGCAAAGCCCCGTGTAGGGGTGAGTATAAACATATTCAGTAGGCACCCCAAAAACCCAAAACCCAAGAGAGAAACTGAAAGGAAACAGTCCGCTCAACCCAGCCAGAGGGAACCCAGACGAGAGATAAACTCCATCTCATGACCATCCTCAGCTAAACACAACTTTTCAACTCATCTCAGCTCAGGTGTATGCCCATAAATACACCTTGAACAATCCAGATATACTCATATCACGCCACAAAGCCACAAGAGGTACCGACCTCGTCACCAGCAACTGTCCACAACCAGGAGAGTACACCACACGAACACTATCATACCAGATGACACTCATCCAAGAGATACACTCCCTAGGGTCCCAAAAAATCATCTCAGACGCTCACTCGAGAGACCACGCTCATCGGATAACATCACTGAGGAAACATCGCTGAAACACCATAACCACCAAACTCCTCGGATAGGGGACCGCCGCCAGGGTCCGCTAGGGGATACCAAGACCCACTCCGGTATACGTAGCTCACAGATAGGGGTCACTCCCAAGGTCCGCTGGGGAATACCATGACCCAATCTGGCATATGTAGTTCTCACAGATAGGGGATCACACCCAAGATCCGTTGGGGGATACCAGAACCCGATCTGGCGCTCGACAGAAACTCCACACTTAGATAGAGGATCATCGTCCATATAAAGATGGTCACGATGATACCAGAACCCTATCTAGTACGACTCGCGATGTAGGGGATTGAACCGACGATGCCGCAACCCTACCGAAACCACGGGCTGAGTAGGGGATCGCATAACCAACGATACTGCAACCATACCGACACCAAGCGCTGAGTAGGAGATCGTATAACAAACGATACCTCAACCCTACTATAAACATCATGCTGAGTAGGGGATCGTATACCCGACGATGCCACAACCCTACTAGGCAAGACCCACCGCATAGGGGATCATATTCCCGAGGATGCCCCAAACCCTATGGGGTTAACCTGCTAGATAGGGGATCACCACCCGTGAATATGCGGTCACAGCGATACCAAGAACCCGATCCAGGGTAAAGATGCTAGAGGATCCGCTCCGGGCCCACCGGAGGGATTCGAAAACTCTAACAGTTAAAACATCACATCGAGAGGATCACAAACCCATACGAAGGTTGTGATGCCCCACAAACCCTCGTAGGAACGAACCAAGGGAGAACCCTCAATCACTGCTGGTCCAAACGTCGCTAACCCAAGAGACCCGCCACAACGCCACACTGCGCACCTCTTAGGCCAAAACTGAGGCCACCATCGCGTTCCACGTGGAAAAACACGCAGGATAGGCTGTTTACTCGCCCGAAATGGAGCACCGGTGAAAAAGTCACTATTCACTGTAGCTAGCCCGTGCAGGGCCCACACAAAAATCCCGAAACTCATCGAGGGGACCATACCACGACGATCCCCTCGAAAAAACAAGCGGAATCGACTACTCGCTCGTCCGAAACGGACACCCGGTGAAAAAGGCAATATTCACCAAAGCCCAGCTCGGGTGGGGCCCATGCCTGGATTCCGAAACTCGTCGAACGGAAGGCACCATTGCGTTCATCTTGGAAAAACACATAGGATTGACTATTCATCCGCCAAAATTAGACTCCTGGTGCAAAAGCTGCGTTTCTCCGCAAACGCCAAAACCCGGCCTCATGGGGCCCGCACCCCGTTCTCAGTCCCAACACCTGGAAACCATCTCAAAAAGTCTGTCGTACCATCAGGGTCTCAACGCCACTGACGGTACGTCAATCGGACGCTCCGATTAGAAGTTACAATGACCCGAAGTCGTAAAATAATAAAATAATATTATTTTATACGACATTTCTAACTCCCGGGCCACGATCCGGAAATCCTAAACCCTCAAGGTGAGTTAAAAAGGTCCGTCTCGACGCAAGGAGCGTGTCTCCGCAAACGGATCGCAAATCGGAGTTACGGTTTGCGAGTTACGGGGGTTTAATGAACCCCTGGAAAACCCTGGCGGGACCACCGCCAGCCTCGCCGGAAACCACCGCGCAGTCGCCAGATTCCGCCATGGTCGCCGCCCCTCTTCCTCGGAAAACCGGATTTTCGCTGGAAAACTTCCGGGAGCCACCGGGAGCACCCATGTGCTCCAAATTCAGATCCGAAACATGTTTCGGAAATCTCGGGACCCGAACTATACAACCCATATGAAAATTTGAAGAAAAACAACACAAAAAACGGGATCCGGGATTGTAAAACTCAAACCGCCTACTTCGTAGGCGAAACGCCGACGTTCTTCCTCAAAACTGCGCTCCAGAGCTTCCGCTGCGCGCTCCTGGAACGTCCGCCGTCGAATTCTGAGCTCGTGGGTGCTTCGTTTCTTCCATTCGGCAGAGCGGTGGCGAAGAACGGCGAAGAACGCCAAGAGAAACGATAAAGGGGGGGTGATATTTATATCAGCCGCCCGCCGGCGCCAAACCCGCCTCAGACCTGACGCCCGATGCGAACAAAAGTAAGGTCACCACTAGGGTAAACGTGTCGTTCTGAACGCAACGGCGGACTCAGATTTTCCATCCGAGACTCCGTTCAGACATTATTTGAGCCGACACTCGCACACTAACTTCTCCATTTAATTACGAAAACGCCCCTAGTGGCGTTTCTCACCGCATGCCCGCCCCTGCAAAATTGACACCTCGCTTAGGGTAAACGGAACGTTCCAGATGCAACTGTGCCCTCAGATTACCTTTCTGAGCTACCGTTTAGGAGATATCACACCCCCGCCACGTGCATAGTATAAAAATACTTAATATTTTTATAAAATTAATTCTGGGCACACCAGGCCTCAGAATCGCACGCCGTCCTCGCGCCTAGCTCTGGAATTATTCGTAGAAATATTTCAAAGTCTGAGAGGACCAAAAACCCGAGTCGCTACATCATGTTCCTGTTGTTCCGCCTCTGGATGTAGTACATGCCATGGATTAGGTATGTACTAACTCAAGAGATAAAAAAAAGAATACATAATAAACATGAAAAATATTTTCTATAAGATCTCACTGATAAGAAAATTTTCTAATGTGATCATGGATTTCAAAGGTCCAATATTCCTTGGGCTAAGAATCCATTTCTTTCAGAGTAACATGACTCACTTCCCTAGTGATATCTGAAGGAATGTTTTTTCTACCACATTGGAATCCAAGTAACATATATGGTTTTTATAAAAGCTCTTCTGCTGACTCAAAGACACCTTTATATATTTTAGGATGAAATTATCCTTTTCTTTTATATTTTTTAAAAGATCGAGCTCGAGAAGCTTTTTCTCATTAAATTCATCCCAACATGTCGGTGTTATAGATCGTTTCCAATATATATCTTCATGTGGTTCCATTTTAATACAAGACTAGAAATTATTGTGGCATAGTGTCACAAATAATTTGAGTTGTTGACCACATTCACTATTAAAGTCCATTGATCATTTTCTCAACAGGTCCTCAATTATCTAGATAATACTTTTGGAATGTCCATCAGTTTGGAGATAATAATCTTTATTGAAATTCAACTTAGTTTTCAGAGATTGTTATAAACATCCCTAAAATTTGGGCGTGAACCTTGGATCCTGAAAAAAATATTCATCACTCCATGAAACCTCATAACTTCATTTTTTTTTGTATCTTGGAAAATTTTCAAGGGAAAAATCATCTTAAATAGTGATGAAATAGGCAGTCTTGGTAACTCTATTATCTATAAACCCCACCATATTTTTTTACATTCAATGTTCTTGGGAGACCTATGATAATGTCCAGAATGATATTTTCCCACGTCCATGTTTGTATGAGTTGTGGTTTCAATACCCCACTAAGAAATTGTCTCTCCACCATCACTTGTGGACACTTCAAGAACCTTGTAGTGTAGTCGATAATGTTTCTTTTCATATTATATGAAAATATCTATAATGAAGGTCCCTATGCATTTTACATCTTCTTAGATGTATAGATAATGTGGATATATGAAATTCATCCATCATATCGTTCTTTATCTCTGAGATATATGGAACGCATAACCTTGTATAAAATTATGATATAACTTATTGATTAATATTGAACTTAAGAAAAGTATCCCTCTTGATTTGTTCAATCTTATTTTTGTAACATAAGATCCTCTCTCTGGTCATTCTTGATCTTTTCAAAGAATGATTGTGGATAATTATTTGTATAGGGTTTATGATGTCATTTCCCATATTATTCCCATGTCCAATTTTACTAGGTACTGGATCAAAGGATATCCTAGAATTATCACCATTTCCAGCACAATAGGTTCTTTCCTACAAAATTCATCAATGAATTTTTTTTCTCTTATGGGGTGATAATCAATTCAACAGTCATTTTTCTTTGAATAAGTTCAGAACATATCATTTTTAAATTGTTCAATTCATTTTACATGAAAATATACTTCAATATTTGGTGGTATTCATATGTATCACACTTATACCCATAAATATTATGCCTCCATATTTTTAAATATAAAATAATTTCTACTAAAGCTAGATCATGTGTAGAAAACTTATTATACTGAGGATTTAACTATCATGATGCATCAGAAATCAAATTGTCATTTTCTTTGAGGATGCACCCAATCCCTTTAAAATATGCATCTCTGTAAATAATGAATCATTCTCTAACAGATGATAGAGTTAACCAATGTGTAATAACCAATATCGTTTCCATCTCTTAGAATCCTTATTCATGCTACTTTTTCTATATTATCTTATCCACTTTTCGAGTTAACATGGACCTAGGATTCTGTAGATTGGAATATTTTTAAAAAAATTATTATAATATCCTATAAAACCAAAGAAACTATGAATCTATGTTAGTGTTGGGGGGAAGATGCAACTCCTCTATAGATTTTTTCTTCATAGGGTCAACTGAGATTCCATTAATTCAAACAATGTACCCTAATAATTCAACTTTTTGTATGAAGAATTCACATTTTTTGAATTTTCGAAAAATATTATTCTTACACAATCTTTTTAATATAACAATTATATTTTTTTAATTATCCTCATGACATTTTATATATATCATCATATCACTAATAAAAACTTCCATTAATTTATCATTATATTCTTTAAGGTTTATATAAATAAAATATATAAATTTATGTTGAGCATTGTTCAAGACAAAGGGTATAAAATCAAACTCATAATGCCTATGTCTTAATCAAAATCTAGAATTTAAAATATTTGATTTCTTCGCCCTTCATTTATGATACCCAAATGGGAGTTCAATCTTGTAGATGAATTGAGCCTCATGAACCTGATCAAATAAATCATCAATATTTGGGAGAGGGTAATTATTCTTCACCAGGATCCCATTATGTTCTCAATAATCAACGGATAACTGCATTGATCTATCCTTCTTCTTTACAATGAGAATAAAGTTCTTCCAAAGGAGACTCACTTTGTTAGATAAATACATTCCCAAAAATATCTTGATGTTATTTATTTAATTCATCTAAATCGATATTTTCCATTATATATAAAGTTTTTGATATCGTCTTAGATCTATGTGTGTCTTCAATAGAGAAATCTACCTCTCTTTTCAGTGTACGTCCATGTAAATCATCAAGTAATAGATCAATGTATTCATGAATGATGGGGAAATGCCCTAGAATTATACATTTATTTATTTTTCCCTCTTCTCCAGTCATATCCATAATAAAAGACATTGTAAATACCCAAAATTGACATACATAGACATTACATTACTTTTGAGGAATACTAAATACATGACAAAAACAGACGCCCAAAGACCATATTAGTTTAGTGTCTTTGGAAACTCAGAACATAATCATCTAATCATGGTGAAAGAACTTCAACATCTCCCACAAAGATCATCCCCTTTGGGTTTCTTACCTAAAACCTTTCTTTATATCCTAGGGAAAAGAAAACATAAAAAGGGTGATCTCAAATGCTCAGTAAGGGTAAACATGAGAATATAAAAACAATCCATAAACATTTGAACGTAAAAAAATGAACATAAAACATCAAAATCGTGAGCAATGACATAAATCTAATAAGTACATAAGGAATAGATCATAAAGGAAAATTAACCATGATAAAATAGCATGGGAATAAAGCATGTAATTGTGGCAACTGTTGACCACATGTTATGATTTTCATAGTAGCCAAGGCATTGCTTCCAAGACCATCATAGTTGACAAAGTCTATTGCTGAACAGGGTTTACTTGTCATTCTAGCCCTGTATTACTGAACCAGATTCACTTTCCGTTCCAGCCATGTATATCTCATGAGATATAAATCTTTACCCAATGCATTGGAGGGAGATATAGGTCCCACCCATTTCATAATGAAACCATTCTTATGTGTGCCACAAAATCATAAATCATATATTATGGCATAACCCATGCAATAAAAATGGGATTCTAAAACATCATGCCATCATAACATAATCCATATAAGATAAAAGGACTTCATAAAAATAATTCCATAATAACATAATAATATCAATGTAAAAATTGGGATAAAAACAGAACCCTATATTATCATAGATGGAAAATAATTTCGATAAAATACATGAAAAGAATTCTTGAGGAAAATATCCTTTCTTCTCTCCATATTCCATTAAATTTTAAAAGAAAAGTATTTTGTTAAAAATAGTCTCGAATTCTTGTAGAGTATGCTTCATGAAAAAAAGGCATTATAAACTGTAAAAATATGTTCATGCCATATAAGTTAAAAAAACATTCTCCTCGTACTTTTAAAGGAAAAGTAAAAATTACCACATATGGTAAAAAAAATAAAGATTCCTTCCATAACACAAAGTAAAAGTAAAAAAGGGGAAAAATGGATTTAAAAATGCATGGAATAATATTAAACACTTTATGAAAAAAATTATGGACATGGATGAAAAATATAACCCAAGTAAATACTTACGTATAAGCAATCTGAGATAAAAATGAGGTTGCAAAATTATCACTTACCTTATGTCAAATTTCTTCTTTATGTGTCCAAGACTATTTTATAGTGGGTTTAAACATATTAATAACTTGTAACAAAACCATAATAATATTTATGATATCATATATTATTCACTTATGACTTTATATTACCCGTTCATTGGTCAATTCCTTGTTAAAACAGTGTCTCGGGTAAAATCATTTCCTTTATCATCCATGTTTTGACTTGTAATTATTCATATGATTACATAGATCATTATTACTTACTTTTAGTATGTAAACCATGATTTATATATAATATATATTCCCAATATAAATATATATAATATATCGATAAATGGAAAGAAATACACCATTCATTGAGATAGTAGGTCGTACGTACGCATGAACGATGTTTTCGTTTCCTTATTAAATTGAATGGAAGTAAGTAAATAAAATATAAATAAACCCAGTATAATTAATATTTCATATATTTCAATATCATGTATTATATATACTTCATAATCATTCTTGAATGGTTTACTTGGAGAATGAATCTCATCGCGTCGTGGAGACAGCAATCCGTACGTACGCATGAGCGATGATATCCTTCCCATAATTATTGAATAGAATTATAGTAGATGATATAACATCTCAAAATTATTATAATGTTATAATAACCATATGTAGTTACTATTTTCACCATTATACCCATCCAAGTAAGGTGGTGGTGGAAAAACAAATTACACCATGATGTGGAGATAGTATTCCGTATGTATGCACGCGCGATGATTTCTTTTTTTGTAGGATGGATAGAATGTGAAATAGGGATGGTTATTATTTGTAATAACATATCAGTATATGAGTGATACTGATGTTATTACATTTTTATGAAAAAAACAAAAGAAGATAAAGTAAAATAAAAAATGTACTTGAAAGAATCAGTAAAGGATATTACCATTTCTTCGACCCGCCTCTTCTAAACCTCCTCTTATGTCACTAAAGATCATCTTTGAAGAATACCAAGACCACTAGTATGTTTCTAGGGAAGTGGAGAAGAGAAATGGGAAGGGTTTTCCCAATAATAAAGGCTCAAAATGGTGTGAGGAGGAGAGGGAGGAGGTGACCATTTATAAGGGAGGAGAGGGACACATTTTGGAAACATAAGAAATATTAATTTATAATAAATTCAAAACCCACTTAAAAACCTCAAAAAATGACTAAATTTGAAGATGAGATGATATAGGGTTGTAATATCATCAAACAATAATATTTAGACATGTTTTCAATTTATTTTAAACTTTATCAAATTGATTTATCCTTATTTAATCTAATTAATTTTATTTGTGGTAATACTATTCTAAATTTTAAATTATTATAAATAATTACTTATGTGCTGTAAATTGTCAATAATTGGATACTTTATGACCTTTTATACCATATAAAATTAAATACATATTTTTTAAATATTTTTGTGATTTTTACACAATTTTATAATATGTTATTTTTATAAAATAACAATATTGTCAATTTTGACACTATTCATTTATTTGACATTAAATAAACTCCCGACAGAGGATATATTCAAACCAAAATATTAAATAGATTCCTAACATGTCATATGCATCTAGAAAATTCTTAGATCACATTAAATAGTTCATATAGTATTTTTAAATATTTTTAAACCATTAATTTGATATTTTAATCAATAAAATAATTTCAACATCACTATTATGTCATCATTAATGATATATAATTAATCCATAAATATTAAATAAATTTACATGATGTAGGTAATTTTATTAGATTTCAATAGACTCTTCATTTTTTATGTTTTATGAACATTATCACTAAATTAAAATTATTACACTTATAAACTATAAGAGGGTGACATGTTGTCACTTTCTTTGGTTTTAATTATAATTTATTTCATTTTCATGGTAAATAATCCATGAAATGAATCTATTCTGACCCTTAAGTGATATGGGTCGACTTTTATTCATCCAATAGAATTTTGGAAGGTTTTAGGGTAATTTTATAATATTAGTTTTACTCTTAATTACCTAATTTACCTTTAATTGTGATAAATAAAAATTCCCGTAGTTACTATTCATATTGTCAAAAAAATATAAGTAACCTATTGACATAAATTGGACCCACGGAATCCAAATATGGAATCCATTTTTTCAAAATTAAAAACATATAATTTGCAGTAATTAATTTAATATTAATCTCGTTGTTAAGAAAGCTGGTTTTAAAAGTTAAAACATCGTCGAAGATTGAAATGTTTTTACCTATGAATTCAATGTAAAATTAATGGTAAGGATATAAATTATATTAAATGGTAAAAATATATTATATTTATACTTTAAAACCATTTAATATTATAATTTAACCATATAAATTATCATGATGAAAAAAATAGTTTTTAATTAAAATTTAGTTTATTTTTAATATTAATCAAAATATGAAAGTTATCAGAAAAGTATCAAAAATTTATCCGATGTAAATTTTTATATCATGATTCAAAAGAAGAAGTTTATTTTGTAGATCTGAACTTATAAACTTTTCATAAATTATATTTAAAATGGGTGCGCCATAAAAAGGCGGTAAAAATGCATTTTTTTAAAAAAATACTTCTTTTATCGAAAATTTGATTTTGTTTTCATATCTCATTCAAGATAATGTTTAAGATGAATTATAATGTTATAAAATTCAAGATCCAAGTAATACTATTCATAATGGACAGTTCATAATATTATAATAATATATCATTGTTTAGTGAAACTTGGTATTGCGTACAACACACGCTATCGAGGAAGGTCTCTCTTGCATGGAACACAAGCCAAAAATAGTGTTTCCATACACTACAAGCTAATATAGAGTTGCGTATAACACAAGATAATTATGGTGTCGCATATAAAACAATATATCAATAAAATTAAAAAAAATTATTTCTCATAAAATCTTAGTGTTACATTATACCCCCTTAAAATGAATTTCTCCCTCGAAATTAGTTGGGGTTATAAATGATTTTCTACTTGAATGTTTCTTTCATAGAATCCCACATCGTAAAAAGGTATACTAAATCATCAGGAATGTTATAAAAATAACCAATACCAAAAGTAACTCATCACTGGGTTTCCACATAGGATAACATAGGTGAAAACATAGATATGGAAGAGAAATCTAACCATTATGTTCTGATGAAGAGTGGTAGAGAACATGGCTATGAAAAAACCAACAATCACAAAGCCAAAAAAAATTTATGATCTAAGGTACCATCTAATTCATCAGATGTGAGAGTACTAGGACAACATTTTTTTGTTTTCAACATCATTTCCCAAAAGTTGATGAATTTTTGAATAAAGATAAATACTTACTTGATTGAAGTGTAATATCATCATTGGTCATTCCATGAACAATTTCGACTTCATCTCTTATTCAAAGAAATGAAGTTGAATTTTTCATTCGTGAAGTGTGAGCAAATCATGTGATAAAATGATAGGTCATCCCATGTGTCTCAAACATAAGGTTAGAAAATGTTTTTAAATATACATAAGTCCATCTATGGTGAGATTAATCGTATATGGTTACAAAAATGGACTTATACTTCATCTATGATACCACATAAAAAAATAAAACTAATTTCTACAAACCAGGGACTTCCTGTAGGCTAGTGGTTGGCGGTAAAGGCCTATCACACTTCGGTTGTGGATTCGATTCCCACAGCTTTTTCTGATGCGAAGGGTTGTCGCCCGTCCAACAGTTTTTCCTTTTTCTAAAACAATACTACTATAACATTTAATAAATAATATCAAAAATTTCTAGCCTTAAACAATAATATCTTATTTCTATCTTAATCAATTCTAATCATTAGGATTATCTAAAATATTTCTGTCCAATCTCACAGTATAAAGAAAAAGATTACTAGAGAGGTCATATACCAAGCATGTGAATACCATCATTTATCCCCCATATATAATTAGATATATATTATTGGTATCATTCCAAACATGTGAATACTTTAATCTTGTATTCTCTTTCAACATGAATTACCATAGACCCTTATTGGAAAGAAAATGATGTCAAAAGTTAACTCTTTACACATAAAAAAATCCCAAAAAATCTTTATAATCAAAACATGATATCACATTTTCCTTATATCAGTAAAGATCTCATAAATAACAACAAATGTATTATTTTTGTTGTCATCCCTTCATTATGCGCATATCAACTGCTTTCCAAAAATATTTCAATCACTTTTCATGGTTAATGGTACCATATTCTTATGGAAAACCACAATAGAACAATACATAGATATTACAATATACCATAAAATAACTCAACAACATTATTCTTGAATACCAATACATAAACACTTCAATCCATCATCTTCAATGATTTTCATGGAATAAGTCCTTCCTTGATTTATAAGTAACCTCTTAGGTCAGGGAATTGATTTGGGTAATGACCATGTTCTCCACAGATAAGACATTGAACTCCATAATAGTGTGTCACTATATAACCCTTCTCCCCACACATATAACATATTACCCTCTATTTTATGTATTCATCAAGGTTCTTCTTCCCTTCTTTATAAATCTCAATCTTACTTTCTCTATGATCCTTACCATGAGAACATGCATAAAAGTCCATCTTCCTCTTATTTGACGAATTGGGAATACCACTAAATTTCACCTTGTTAATCATATATCACAATGACCGATTCGGCATAATCACAATGTATTTCTTTCTAGGCATTACACAATTTCGTTTCTCATAGTCATCATTTTTTCCATTGGATTCAAGACTGGCCAAATTCCTTCTGGTTCCCTCCATTGACTAAAACCAAAAACCATGATGTAAGAAATAGTTAAAATAATGAGGAAACACATAATCATAAAAAGTATAACTTATCACATATTCTTTAATCCATGACATTTTAGGTTCACCCTTGGTTATTCTTGAGCGTCAACATAATTCTAGGACTATAACCTATAGTTATATTAAACCTTAGAAAAATCCCTAGACATACCTTAGAAATATATCTTGGGATGTCACTAAACTTTTTGCATCCTAGTTTTCAAAGGTTAACTAATCCTTTGCTCTGATACCAACCGTAAAGACCCAAAGTTGATTTACATAGACATTACATTACTTTTTCGGAATACTTAATACCTGAAAAAATCAGACGCCCAAAGACTGTATTAGTTTAGTGTCTTTGGGAGCTCGAAACATAATCTTCTAATCATGGTGAAACATCTTCAACATATCCCACAAATATCTTACTCTTTGGTTTTCTTACCTAATACCTTTCTTTATATCCTAGGGAAAATAAAACATAAAAAGGGTGAGCTCAAATGCTCGGTAATGGAAAAAATGGAGAATATAAAAACAATCCATAAACATTTGAACGTAAAAACATGAACATAAAACATCAAAATTTTGAGCAATGTCATAAATCTTGGTAGTACATAAGGCATATATTATAAAGGAACATTAACCATGATAAAATGGAATGGGAATAAATCATGTAATTGTGGAAACCATTAGACACATGTTATGATTTCCCTAGTAGCCAAGGCATTGCTGCCAAGACTATCATAGTTGACAAAGTCCATTACTAAACTGGGATTACTTGTCATTGCATCCCTATATTACTGAACCAGATTCACTTGTCCTTCCAGAAATGTCTATATCATGAGATATAAATAATTACCCAATGTATTGGAGTGATATATAGTCCCCACCCATCCCATAATAAACCCATTCTTATGTGTGCCACAAAATCATAAATCATATATCATAGCATAACCAATGTAATGAAAATGGGATTCTTAGACATCATGTCATCAAAACGTAATCCATATAAGATAAAAAGACTTCATAAAAATAATTCCATCATAAAAGAATCAAATAGATGTAAAAATAGGGATAGAAGCAGAACCCTTTATTATCTTAGATAGAAAATAATTTCGATAAAACACCGGAAATGAATTCTTGAGGAAAATATCCTTTCTTCTTTAAAATCTTTTTCTTTTCACAAAATGCCATGAAATTTTAAAGGAAGAGGATTTTTTGAAAGTATTCGTGAAATCTTATAGAGTAAGATTCCTGAAAATAAAGAATTATGAAATTGTAAAAATCCGTTCATGTCGTATAAGATAAAAAGCATTATCCTCGTACTTTTAATGGAAAAGTTAAAAAAGTACCACGTTTGGTAAACAAAAGAAAGATTCCTTCCATAATAAAAAGTAAAAGTAAAATAGGGGTAAACACATATTTAAAAATACATGGAAGAATATTAAACACATTATGAAAAACCTTTTTATGGACATGGATGAAAAATATAACCCTAGTAAATACTTACTTATAAGCAATCTCGGATAAAAATGATATTGCAAAATTATCCCTTACCTAATGTCCAATTTCTTCTGTATGTGTCCTAGACTCCTGTATATTGGGTTTAAATATATTATTTACTTGTAATAGAACCATAATAATATTTATTATATCATATATGATTCACTTACAATGTTATATTAAATGTTCATTTGTCAATTCAATTTTAATGCAGCGTTTTGGGTAAAATCGTTTCATTTTTCGTCCGTGTTTTGGCTTGTAATTACTCATATGATTACACTGATCATGATTAACTACTTCCATAATGTAAAAAATTATTTATAAATAATATATAGTCGTAATATATATGTATATAATAGATATATAAATGGAAAGAAATACACCATTCTTGGAGACGGTAGGTCGTACGTACGCATGAACACTGTTTTTGATTCCTTGTTAAATTG
Source organism: Viscum album (assembly GCA_963277665.1). Lineage (NCBI taxonomy): Eukaryota > Viridiplantae > Streptophyta > Magnoliopsida > Santalales > Viscaceae > Viscum > Viscum album. The sequence continues at coordinate 1,861,987,797 of OY728129.1, read as the reverse complement.
AATGGAAGTTAGTAAATAACATATACATAATTACAATATCATTATTATGTCATATATTTCATGATTATGTATTATATATACTTTATAATAATTCTTGAATGGTAAAATTGGAGAATGAATCTCATCGATTCATGGAGACGATAATCCGTACGTATGCACGAGCGATGATATCATTCCCATAATTATTGAATGGAATTAGAGTGGATGATGAAATATCTCATAATTAATATCATGTTATAATAAACATATATAGTTATTATTTACACCATTATACTGATCCAGGTAAGGTGGTGGTGGAAAAACAAATTACACCTCCACGTGGAGACGGTATTACGTACATACGCACGCGCGGTGATTTCGTTTTCCATAGGATGGATAGAAGGTGAAACAGGGTTGGTACATATTTATAATAACATATCTATATGTGATTTATACTGATGTTATTACTTCTTTATGAAACAACAAAATAATAGGAAGTAGAAGAATAAATGAACTTGAAATAATCGGTAAAGGATATTACCTCTTCTCGACGCGCCTCTTCTAAACCTCCTCTTAGAGTACTAAAGTTGGTCTTTGAAGAAGACCAGGACCTCTAATATGTTTCTAGGGGAGTGTAGAAGAGAAATTTTCAGGGTTTGGATGATATTGAAGGCTCAAAATGGTGTGAATATGAGATGGAGGTGGTTTTCTTTTATAATTGATCGAGGGGGGAGGTGCCCTTTTATAAGGGAGGAGAGGGACACATTTAGAAACATAAGAAATATTAATTTATAATAAATTAAAACCACAATTCAAAAGATAAAAAAATGACTTAATTCTAATATGAGATGAGATAAGGTTGTAATCTCATCAAACAATAAAATTTAGACATGTTTTGAATTTAGTTTAAACCTTTCCCAATTGATTTATCCTTATTTAATCTATTTAATTTTATTTGTTGTAATAATATTCTAAATTTTAAATTGTTATAAATAATTAATTATGTGTTTTGAATTGTCCGTAATTGGATATTTTATGAAATTTTATACAATATAAATTTCAATTTATAATTTTTAAATATTTTGGTGATTTTGAACAATTTTATAATATGTAAATTTTACAAAATAACAATAGTGTCAATTTAGACACTATTCATTTATTTGAATTTAAATAAAATCCTCACAGAGGATATATTTGAACAAAAATATTTAATAGATTCCTAAAATTTCATATTCGTCTATAAAATTCGTAGATCACATTAAATAGTTCACATAATATTTATTTTCATATTTTTAAAACCATTTATTTGATATTTCAATCAATAAAATAATTTCAACATCACTATTGTGTCATCATTAATGATAATTATATAATTCCTAAAAATTATAAATAAATTTACATGATGTATATAATTTTATTATATTTTTAGAGACTATTCATGTTCAATGTTTTATGATTTTTATCACTAAATTAAAATTATTACATTAATAAGATATAAGAGAGTGACATGTTGTAGATTTCATTTTATTAATTATAATTATGTCATTTTCTTGGTGCATAATCCATGAAACGAATCTATTCCAACCCTTAGGTGTTATGGGTCAAATTTTATTCAACCAATATAATTTTGGCAGGTGTTAGGGTAATTTTATAATATTATTTTTACCCTTAATTACCTAATTAACCTTTAACTGTGGTAAAAAAAATTATCGTAGAACTATTCATAATGTAAAAAAAATAAAAGTAACATATTAACATAATTTGGACCCACTAAATCTAAATATGGAATACATTTTTTCAAAATTCAAAACATATATGTTGCAGTAATTAATTTAAATTATTATCGTTGTTAAGAAAATGGGTTTTAAAAGTTAAAACATTGTCAAAGACTGAAATGTTTTTACCTATGAATTCAATGTAAAATTAATGATAATGAAATAAATTTTATTAAATGGTAAAAATATATTCTATTTTTAATTTAAAATAATTAAATATTATAATTTAACCATATAAATTATCTTGATGAAAAAAGTAGTTTTTAATTAAAATATAGCGTATTTTTACTATTCATCAAAATATGAAAGTTATCAGAAAAGTATAAAAAATTTATCCAATGTAAATTTTTATATCCTGATTCAGAAGAAGAAGTTTATTTTGTAGAATTGAACTTATAAACTTGTCAAAAATTATTTTTGAAATGGGTGCACCATCAAAAGGCGGTAAAACTACATTTTTTTAAAAATACTTCTTTTATCGAAAAATCAATTTTGTTTTCATATCTCATTCTAGAAAATGTGTAAGATGAATTATAATGTTATAAAATTCCAAATTAGGTTAATAATATTCATAACGGCTTGTTCATAATATTATAATAATATATCATTGTTTAGTGAAACTCAGTTTTTCATACACCACATGCTATCGAGGAAGGTTGCTCTTTCATGCAACACAAGCCAGGAATAGGTTTTCATATACTACAAGATAATATGGTGTTGTGTATAACACTATATAATCTAGTTGTAGCATACAACATAAGACATCAAAGAAATTAAAAAAAAAATATTTCTCATAAAATCTCGAGGTGTTACAGATATGGGAGTTGCTTCTGGAAAATGATCTGGCTGAGATATATCTCATTTTAATATGATTGGAGGTTTTCCATTACAGGCTATAAAAAATTCATTTTTTTTCAATTGATAATATAATTATACTTTGAGAGTCATTCCGTCCATAGTATTGCATCAACTTCCACCATGGAAATGACTTGTAAATTTTTGATGAGACAACTCTAACCAATTATAGCACTAGAATTTCTATATATCATTGATGGCATGATAGTACCTCCTGGAGTATTGAATGATAACTCAACCTAAATTAGTTCAGGGATTTATTCTATATTCAGTGAAAACATGGATGAAATAAAGGAAAGAATAGAACCAAAATGAAACAATATACTTTCTAGATTTGAGAGAACAATAAGAGAACTGGACACCACGTCAATTGGAACCTATATTTTAGCCATCATGATAGAAAATAAAATACCTTTCTCTATTATCCTATACTGAGGTTGATTGTAGTTCTCCTATATTATAAACTAATTGGGGATTGATAGGAATATTTCCCAATATCTCCACCTTTGAATAATTGAACTTCCAATAGGGCCTACATAATATCTCTTTTTCTTTAGTGTTGAGAAGTTGAGGATTCAACTCCACAGGGCTGTTTCGAGCTATATGGAAATATATTCTACACTTATATCACTTTCCACTCACAAGAAATTACTACCTCGAATTCTTATCCCTTCATATATTTCAAGTGGGATGTTTCAATTTCATTACTATTATTCCATAATTGAAATTATTCTTTGATTTTGTCTCAATTTCTCTATTTTTTGATTCGATTTATATGACTACTACATTTTTACAAACTAAAATACTTATATGATTGCACTCTATGCAATATCCTCATATCATTCATAATCTCTATTCACTATATTCCTCTACATATTGGGTCTTAGTCCACCAAATAATATTTCCACTTTTCTCTTAGAATACATAACAATGATAGAGGTATAATGATCATGTCTTGTAATGTTCATCTCATAGATTCACATATAATCATTTTCTTTCTATTTTAGTTCAATAAATACCTTCTCCATTTTTGTTCACATTAAACGGGGGATACATTTCTTAAAACGTATTCCCATGACATTTTCAGAATCAGTTGCATTGATGTCCCATATTGGATTCAGGTTTTTAATCAGTGTACAACACTGATAAGTTTATTTTTATATATGGTATACATTCAAGTGGACTTTTAATTGATAATAAAAAAGGATGACTAAAAATATTTTTTATAGAGATTATCTATTGTTCAAAAATCAGTGGGTCAGTAGATCCACTAAAATAATGCGGTCGTTGACACATAATGGACTCAATGGGATGTTATTCTATTCCATGTGAATCTGGTCTCTCGACTAGATTTAACTTATTTTTCATAACTTGAGCTAGTTAATTCATCCTCCTCCTTATGTTTTCTATTCTATACTCTATTTATATAAATTGGTGCATTATCCATTTCATTCAGCATTTACGTGGTTACTCCTATTTCCCAGTGTTTTTCTAAATGAAGAAATCCTTTTTAAAAGCATGTTAATTTTAAGGATATTATAATATTAAAACATCACCAATAAATATTTTATTATTCTACTGAAATAAAAATTAAAATTTCTATACATACATCATAATGGTTTATGAAAGACTCTTCATTAACAAAAAACAACCCCCAACGGTGTCAAGCTAGGTGTGTAGCAAGGCTTTTCATCATGAAATAGTTCCGAATTAAATCTTCATCAATGATGTGTTATCTAGTGTTACCCTAAGGTACATCATTCCCAGATCCAAATCCACTTATAGTATCTATAAAGGAAAGTTATTATTGGAAATTTCTCAACTAATACTTAACAAAATACTACGATGTCTTCCTTTAATTAGACTAGTCCCCATCATTCATCCAAATTTTTTCAAGTCCCAATTTCAGAAAATACCTAAACCTCCCATTAATACCTATTACAGAATACCAAATTTCAATTACTTAACATATCATTACATGGTTGAAACTAAAGATATTTTTAAATTCGGATTCTTGGAAATAAGTTATATAATATATTAAAAAACATAATATTCTAAATACACTTGAATAAATTTTTAGGGGTTCACCCTAAGTTGGGTTTTTGTATCTTATATTCTCGGTACATACAACCAATTAAAGGGGAGTGCTTTAATCATAGTAAGGAAGTATCCAAGGGAGAATATATCATGTGATCATGATACATATTAACAAGATCATGTGGTATATCAATAAGTAATTAATAAGAGTCATAACATTGTAATAACAACTTGAATCATAACATGTAAATGTGGATAAAACATTTAATTGAGTAATTAATATACCTATCACCAATTTTTATCACCAAGGCATCATAAATGAATATTACCAAGGTTAATCACCAAAGAATCATAAAGCATGTAAAATCTAGAGATTAAATGCTTTACAAAATGAATTGGAGTTCTATCCGGGTAAATTCTTAAAATGTATTAATTTCATGAGAGTAACATAGAATATAATAAATTATTTCATTAATAATCAATGGGGAATCAAGAACTTATTTCATATAAAAATCCTGGCATAAAAAATAACCTAAGGGAATGATCATTAAGTCATTTTCAACCCACGAAATGGGTATGAAAATTTCATATACGAAAATACATTAATCAAAAATTAATTTTCAAATCTAAATGAATATACCTTGAAAATAAGAGGTTTGGGTATTGAAAGAAATAGGAAAATATGATTTCTCCTATAAAATAACAATATTTGAGAAGTAAATTTGCATCATAATGTGTAAAAAACAAATTTTATAAAAGAGTGAAACAAGAAGGGTAAGGGTATACAATTCAAAAAATAATACCCATATAGTAATGGGATAGTAGAAACTAAAAAAATTTCTTAATTTAGAAAATAGAAGACACACCATATGAAAATCACACATGAATATAAAAGAGAAGTGGACACTCCCCACACCTTGAAATGTTGTTCCTAAAATTTGTGTATTTAACCTTAGGGGACTGCATGGGAGGAATTATCTCCAGAATATCATGAAGGATAGATTAGGATTTAATGGAAATGGATAAATTGGAGGTTATTTAAGGAAATGTGTAATAATTGTTTAATATTTCTTCAATATAGGTCTTGGAATTCTAGGTTATGGAAAATAAAAAATCATTGGCTTATTGATGGTATTTCATAATAGTTTTGGACTTTTGGGTAAAATTGCATTATATTTTAAACCCCCATAACTGAACACCATATTTTTATACTTCTTTTGTCTTGTAAATGTATTTATTCCACAATTCAATGATTTTAAAAATTAAAATTTCTTTTTAGACCTTGGTAAGTAACTTATAGTTTTAAAAATTGATTAAAATCTGTTAAAATACACAATATTAATAAAATTATTGTATCTAAAAAATTCATTGTCTTTAATTACTTATCATTATGACATAATTATGAAGTCATAAAATAGAGATAAAACCTAAAACTACATTGTTTGATGTTCCAAAAATAACAATGTATTGTAGATAATTCTCATAAATTCACCCGAACTTTTTTTTTCAAAATGCTGATTTTAAAAATAATGTTCAATTTTCTAGAATATTTCTACATAAATATTATAATTTTAACTATTAATTATCAAAATCATATTTATAAAAAATATTATTTTCTAAGGAAATATCAAATTTAAGACACTTAAAAAATTCATAGGCCGTTATAAAATCATTTTATCATTTATATTTTTTTGACAGTATTTTAAAAGACTATTTGGTTAAAAATGTTATTTATAATGCTTGATTTTATTATTAAACTTACTTTATTTTCTCAACAAATAAAATTATGTTTCATTTTTATCAAATAAAATTTATTAATTTCATCTCAATTAAGAATATATTTTATTAAAAAAATATTACTGAAGATGAATTTAAATAAAACCAAAATATTTATGTAAATTAAATTACACTTTATATAACTATGTCTAGGAAATGTATCCCCATATTACATTCACATATTCCATAAGGGTGAGGTATGTGATAGTCATAGCTTCCTGTGGTGGCTTTACTAACATCGACTAAGTGGTAATCTCCACTAACATGAAATTATCCTATAGGTGATTTATTTAAAGCATCAATTATTGAATATCAGCCTGGTCCTGGAAAATAGTGAACCCTAGTGACATTTCCGCCCACCGAAGTTCAGAAAATTGGGCTCCAAACGGAAAATTCTATTGGTTTAGGCCACAAATTCTCCTTCTGTAACAATTATATTCTATCATTTCTACTGATAAAAACTAATTGTAATGGTTAAATTATCAACAAAGGGTATAGTTTCATATGGTCATATTGACCAATGGTCATATTTTACCAATGATCATATAGAATTCAAATCCCAAAAACCACATTTCCCATCATTCCATATAAATACAATATCATTATTTCACTCAAAATTAACCACAATTTCCCCCTATGGTTATATTTTAATTTCATAAAATGTTGATTAGTTTAATAATTTTTGATCATTTATATAGTGTTTGTTTTTGGTAGATGATTCTAGTATATTTGAGTGATTTTAACTTTCCCTTTTTAGCTATTCTATTAAATATTTTTTTATCTAGTTTTAATGTTTGGAATTCGATTTGATTTCATAGGAAACTAATGTAATGATCCTCATTGATGAGAAAATATTTTTATTTGTTCCTCTATATTTTATATGAATATAAAATAATATAATATGCAACAAACAATTATTTAGGGAAAAAATGTCATTTAAAGAGTCTGGATCATTACAAATCATAAAATCGAATCATAAAATACGTCTCCTGTGAATATATTATGATTAATTAATGGAATTGAAATCCTAATTGTTATATATTCTGTATTCATTTTGAGATCATCTCGTACAAAATAATATTTTGGGTAAATATGTCGTATATGGAATGGGATCTTTTTGTTTCTAATCCATGGACCTAGTGAGAGTACATTGATTTTTTATAAGCCCAGATAATGGCCCCTTCAAGATTTTATTTTTTATCTATAAATTTTTCCAAATATACTGAAGGAAGAACTTAGAGGGCTTATACATAGACTTTTATAAGGCTTTATTTTATTGGTATTCATATGTACATGTTTTGTGAATCATTCGTTTCATAAATGATCAATTTATTGGGATCACACAATGCGTTTATCTGGTGATCAGAGGCTAGTATTTTACCTAAGTTTCCTTTTGTGGGGTTTCAATCTTGATAGAATTATGTTTCTTTTAATTAAAATTTCAATATAATTCATGTCATACTAATTTGGTGTTGTAAATTAAGGTCAGAAATCATGGAATATATGTTTCTATAGTTTAGGATCATCTGGCTTAGTCCCCCAGCATTTTTTCTTTAGGGTCCTTTTAGCTCAGAGAATTTATTAAGGTTGTTTTGGGTCTTATAAATTGTACTATATATTTATAAATTTTATGGTCTTCTATCCCAGACCATATGTTTCTATATTTTAGGGACTTCTACATTAGGACAAATGTTGTTGTAGTTTAGGGTCTTATAGGTCAAAACATATATTTCTGTATTTTAGGGTTTTGAAGGTCAGACCATCTTTTGCAGTATTTTTGGTTTTTCAAGATCAGATCATCGATTATTTTAGTTTACTCCCTGCTAGCTGGGAACATATAATTCTATAGTTTAGGTTCATGTAACTGAAATTATATATTCTTCTAGTTTATGGTCTTCTAGATCAGACATTAAATTTATATATTATAGGGTCATATAGATTGGACCATCTAACATATTCTAAAGCTAAGTAAATGTATTATGTATATTCACAATGTGGTATGAGACACTAAATCATAGTAAATATTATAAAGAATTAATATTCATGAAGGATTCTAAAACCCTGTATTCTTTTTTAAATGATAAACTATAAATTTATTTCAAGGTAATTAACACACAAAATTATCATTACAATTATGAGGGAAGAATTTTCATGAAACCCTAAATTCATAAGGTTGTTGTAAAGGATGAATATTCATAAAGGGTTACAACACCCTATGCCTATATAATTAATGTTCTTGATAGATAGTCACACAATTTCGGGGATATCGAATCAACATATATTGTTGAATTATAGTATATTTTTTTAATCATGCACGATTTTGAATTGGGGGTGTTTATATGGAGTAGACACTTCTGGGATGACCGAAAAACAAATCTATGAGGTTCCAAGTTCCACTATGATATTAATGGGGCTCAATAGGATTTGAGTCCCTTTCCTACAATGAAAATGTACCTTAGTTGGTGGGTCAAGGTCCCTAATTCATGAATCTATAGGGAATAGATGTACGATCATATAGGGATCCCTTATCATTTACATGGTATATCAATAATTTTTAAATATTAAAAAATTCACACTAAAAAGTTTGGTATAGAGAAAACGCTATCCCAGAAGGGTTCTTCCACTGAGGTGTAGTTCTGTATTATGTTTCTGAAGGTTAGTTGTAGTATAACGTGGTCTTAGGCAACATGATGAAGGCCACTATATGTTTTTATAATGATATTCCAATTTCCTTTTTTGATAATGGGTACAATACATGGTGACATAACATCGAGGATGTCAAATCCACTACAATAGTTTGGTCATGGAAATTATAAATAATTATCTAGGAATATCTGATTCTAATGAAATTGTAGGTTAGTGGGTATAGATTGACCATTAGTAATGGTGGAAACTAGAATACCATATATTTAGGATATATGACATGGATTTATGGGGGTCCTCTCTTCTTAGATCAAAACATTCACTTGAAAAAAGAAGTGATGTATTTCATTATACACCAATGAATCCAAGTGGGGCCCCGTTAGAGTAGTTAGTAAGTCTTACCAAAACAATATAGAAAAGAACCAAGAAGAATGTATCATGCCTATCAAGTTTCCAGAGATGTGTAATTAATTGGTGGTTTTCATCTTAGACTAAAAAAATGTGAAGGAATTTTATGAAACAAAATATTAATAAAGGGTTTGAGCATCCTAAAAGTTGAGTTTTCATGTATTGAACATGCTATCTCAATGGTGGGATGTGATAAATCATTAGTTTAACATTTCCCAGGACAAATTTGTCCATCAATCAAGGATTGGATATTAATAGGGACACAATATAATCCCTATGAAATTTATACCATTTTAATTTATGCTCTAACATTTTCGTAAACTCTTATGACGAAGTGTTTAGAGAATAGAGACTTGAATTCTACTTGGAACAACCTTTATTGCATTTATACCTAACATGGTATGTGTCTCATTCACTAGTAGTTTTTCATCTTGATATGTTTACCTACTTTTAGGGAAGTGTAATACAATATCTTAATTAGTATTTATCTTTTTTAGAGAACTCCAACACGCTTTTGAGAAATATATGGGAATTTTGTAAATCATGGTTCTATGTTCTCCAGTCATGAGAAATGGTATGAAACAATCATTATTCGGATGATCAGGAATCACACTATTATGATGAGTTCCAAAACGATGATGTTAGGTCACACAAGAATAATAAGGTCTTTCATAAAAGGCTAAAATACATCTGATTTATGGGTATAATATCATTATGTATATATAACTTGAATATAGTTGAATAGAGGGATATCTCGTCTTTTTGGATTATCAATAATTGTTTCTAGTAACATGGGATTATCAATGAATGTCTTGTTTTTTAGGGGTTGAGGTGGTCAATGGGATAAAGGATGTATCCGGGAAATTATTAACCATGTTTAGACTCATTTACTCATTTTATAAGGAGTGATGATGGAATATGGTTTTCATTGTTTATATTCATGCATTGGGGATGTGCCTACCAAATTTTGTAACTTCATATTACCATGACATAATTTTTGTTTCATTTTAACATCATGTGATAGAGATGTCTTATATTTATTTTAACACCATACTGTATAGAGGTGGGAACTGATGCAGAATTATGAAATGAATCCTTATATACAACTTCCACTCGTCTAGGGAATTAAACATTTAATTATAGTTTCTATAGTTGGGATTCCTGAGTTTGTCCTTTCCATTTTGTAAGGGGAAAGGATCATTTCATATCTTGTGCTTCCAAGGTGATATATTTTCTTATATATAGTTCTTATAAAAAAAGGGAAATGGAAGTTTTTATTATTTTTTGTTAGGGGCTAGGACCCGAGATCTTGGCGTCACTACATATCCCAACATTATAGGGATCAATCCATACATATTTTTTCAATGGGTCCTCATATATATCAAAAATAGATATGAGGAGTGGAATTTTTCAAGCCATACATAATATTTGTAAGGATTAATATGCATGATTATATCCTATGTGACAGAAAATGTAATTCACCCTACCTTAGAAATAATCCATCAAGATGTTATGGTATCATTTTTGAGGTTTAGACACTTAGGTTGGAGGGGAGATTTTTATTTTTATAATTGATGGTCAGTCTTAGTGATTGGTGGTGCAAGAATCACTATATATCATATAAGAATGGAAATCAAACCATAATTAGTATTTGATAATATTATGGTCTACTCACATAGATCAAAATTGTATTAAGGGGAGAGGGGCATGTTACCCTTAATAGAGAATTTAACCACTATCACCTGATAAAAGGATTTCTAACAATCGGTGAGGCTAATAATGATAAAGGTTCATTATATTATTTGTGGCTGTCCTTGGTGGAAGAATCATCAAATTCATGTTTCAAAACAATATTATTACCATTAAATATAGATCCAACATTTACAATAGTTTTTAAAGTAGAGAAATTTTAATTGGGCTCATGACGGTGTACTAGTGAGTCACGATGAGAAGGTGGAAGCTGGGCTGATTGTTTTATGCTGTGGAGGGGTTTCCCTTGTTGTTTTGATTTGGTTTTATAGAGTTTGATCCTTTGGGGCTCAATTTAATGTCTTCTGTCCTTGAAGTCATGTTAGGTTCTTCTTTATCCTTAAAAGGGGTTTATGATATAATAAAAATAATAATTTTCCTCCTATATGAGGACGTTACTTGCATAGATTGGGGTCATGCATAAGGAATGGAGAACATCTTTTTTCGAACATCACATCATGGTCTAGGATTAGGTAACCTAGGCATCCCTATGTATCATATGTCAATAGAAGTCATGCCACACATAGTTAATATTAGAAAGAATACCTTTTTAGACGTAGCTCATATGCAAGGTGGGTCTATTCTTATCTTCCCACTGTGATCCTTAATATCACAACCATTTAAATGTTCCTTTATTTAGAATGATTTCACATCTAGGGAAAAGGTATTTCCATATTCCATCTCAGTATATAGATAAAACATTCGTCTCTAGAAAACATATGTCGATATGATGGATAGATCACATCTTCGATGTAGTTTTTGGTCTTTATAGTATGTACAATATGAAATCTAGATTAATGTTGTGTGTAACACCCTAATATTCATTGAATTAGTTTTTTTGAATTAATTTAATATTATTTATATTTTTCATTTCACTAAAACACTAAACATAGTTTATTTTATATTAAAAAATATGTCTAATTGGAATTATATAGAACAGAAAATTAATCATGCTCTACACACAATATAAATTTTATCTCTCTCTACATAGAACACCAAGGTTAACTTTTGTTTAACGCAATAATGAATTTTTACATCCTTTTCATGAAGCAAAAATTGTACAAATATATTTTAATTTTTTTATCATTTATTTTTCAAATAAAACATCATTTTTTAATTCATAACATTAAAATTTCATGAGGTTCAATTTATGGTAGTTTTTTAATAAACAACATTTTTTATCAATTCTGAAAAATATAATATTTTAGTTAAAAGTCGCCTCTTTTTTAAATAATTATTAATATTAAATTATATTTTAAATTAGTTTATAAATTCACAATAGATAAATTATAAATATTTTAATCCAATTTAGTTCATTAGAATCGTGGTTATATTAAAATTAAATATAATTACTTATTAAACTTTTGAATGTTTTACTTTAAAAACCCATTTTTTCACCACGTCTACAGGACTATAATTAAAATTTATTTTCCCACTTATATGATTTTAATTTTTAAAAACTGAAATACATGGTTGTAATTAGTATAATATTTTTGTTCTAACAACATAAGCTTAATGTTTGAGTAAAAACACTAGTGAAATAGATTAAAATTAATCAGAGCGATTAAGGGAAGATTATGATTAATTAAGGACTAAACCATATACGTAAGAACTAGAATAACCTAGACACCTATCCGTAGATCATTTTATGATAATACATTTACCATATCCCTCTGGGATTTTATTTTATGGGTTACTGTTAATTTATTAAATGGTTTTTTTTGTAAATAATAGGTCAAGGAAAAAGAAACAAATAGGAACTTTCCCTACTGTTAACTTCTACAACACATTAAAATATTTATAATAAATTATATTTTATGTTATTCATATCCATTTGAATTATAAATGGGTTGTTTTTAAAATAATAATTTGTCAATAATTTCTATTTCTGATTGATTTACTTAATTTCATATGAATCACAAACACAGTGATTATTTAGTTGATAATTAACTAAAAAAATTGATACTATAAATGTTAAAAGTGAAATAATTTGATTGAATTATTGTCTATAATTATATATTTGGTTGATTATATCATGTTAAACATATATAAACTAAATATATTTTTATTAAATTTTATTTATGCTTCAGAATTTAAAATTAAATAAATAATTTCAGAAATGGCCTTAATGTTATTTTATAATAAATAATATTTTATTGATTGTTTTGAAATTAATAAATATAATATATTATGAAAAGTGAATTTTAATTGTTATTAAATATTAAATATTCTCTATTAATGGACCAATTTATATTTTATAATTAATATATTGACCCATATATTTTGAGATCATTTTTATCATGGTCCGGGTTTAAGCAGTGTTTCTGCGCGTCACATAGTTTTTTTAAATTAACTCCCAAAACAGAAGATATTTTTTTTATAAAAAAAAATCTTATTAATAATTTAGTATCTAGAAATTTTATAACAAATCACTTTTAGTTTAGTCTTATTTTTTAAATTACATAAGTTATAAAACTAGAGGTTTTAATAAAATCCAAAATGATAAATTTGGGGAATCATAGATATTAAAAAAATAAAATTATTATAATTTAAATATTTTTTATGTAAAAAGTTTCTCTATATCATGATTACCCATTAATATTATATTTTACCATTTGGGAGTCACATTAGGTAAGGTATACATTCCATTAATGAATACTATTTGGTATTTACAAGAGTGCCACTCCCCTTCCACATAAAAAAGACACTACTTTACCTCTTCTTCACACCACCCAAACCACTTAGGATCAGCCATGATCTGACCAATAAACATCAAAAAATCCATTATTTCACCTTATATGCCTCTTCTTGGGAATAAATAAACCCAAGTAATCCTTTTGGAGCAAACCAAAAGGTGTTACCCGAGTAAGATGTAATGACTTCTCTCTAGATGCATTATTTTATTTTCATTCCCCACCCCTCCAATATAATTATTAAATGATTTTATAAAAAACACATTATATTACATATAATATGATGTATTTATGTTATTTTTTTCACATACAGTTACACACACCTCCATCTAATGGGTAAAGAACATAATATTTATGTGTACGACGAACTAACTCCTTAAAGAATGATGATTGTTCATTTTTCCATGCCGACTCTCATGATGGAAATTATGAAAGACACTATGTGTATATATTGTATATATTATACTAATTATGTAATTAAAATTATATAATCTATTTAAAACACGTTTCTTTATAATCTACATTAGGTATAAATTTGATAATTTTGGTTGGGGAAGTATGAATTATCACCCCTGCAAAGCGATGTGATTCGTTCACACACTATATTGAATGAATTAAGGATGGGTTCAGTGAAATTATATGATAATGATGTTATAATAATGATAATGTAATAATTATATATATATATATATATATATTTCAATTTCCTTATTTCATTCAATATGACAACAAAAACGGAAACAATCTTCACACGTATGTTTGGATTACTATCTCCAAGAATGATGTATTCAATTTCATAATTATATATTATATGAATTACTATAATACACATATAATCAATATAAATGATATTTATATCATTATTTACATTATTTAAATCATGATACTAGTACAATGAATGAAGATATAACAAATTAAGACACATGCGCAGAGCAAAGCAGATATTACTCGAAGTGAAACTTTAATATAGGATTGTAAAATAAGGGTAATATAAGGTCATAATCAAATCATATATGTTATTATATATTAAATATGGTTATTTAAAATATTTATATTAAATTTATATTTATTATACAGGTGGTTTGGTTGAGGACAACAATATTCAATGCACAAGGTAAGGGGATTTATTCTCACTTTAATTTTTTTGGGATATGCTTCCTTTATCCATGACACATTCCATTTATGTAGTGTGTATAATTAACATAGATATATTCAGAGATTATTATAATTAAGTATATGGGTATTTACATATCCATATTTTGATCTTTATTTCACAGTTTTTATGTTTTAAAAGTTACCAAATCCATAAAATAGATTTGTCTAAACTTTCCATCATTGAGACTCATGTTCTCTTATGCGCCAAAATTCTTTTAGAGGTGTATATAATTCTATTTTACAAGTTCCCTCACGAATATTATTATTTTCATGATATTTTATGCTTAATTTAATTTAATTGTCTTAAATTAAGAGTATGATCCAATATTACCATGTTATAAGAGTTAATTGAAACAATCTCAGCACCTTTCATGACTGTTTATGTTTATTCTTCCTTTGATGAAATATTATGATGAAGCTATCATGAATACTCATGAATTTTCTTATCCCCAAGTTATTAAAGATATAATCATGTATAAGTGCCATTTTTCACCTTCTGGTTCTTAATATATTATTTAGTAAATTCTAATTTCTCACTCTTTGGTCTGAAAAAAAAACAATTATTCATAAATGTTTTCAAAAGATCTTTGAATCCCATTTTCAAGGAAAATATTATTATAAAAATATCATAGTTTTCTATTCCAAATATTAAATTTTCAATTCTATTATCAAATAAAACTATTCTAAAATGATTTTTGTAAAAAAAAGTGTTTTTCAATGAAAAATGATATTTTCTTTTTAAAAAAGTTTTAAAATTTTATTTCCTATATAAGATAACATCAATTGGTTTTACTCATGAATTTATGGGAAAATTATTAAATGTTTTCATTCATATTTATTCTATGAATGGATTATGATATAATGTAATGATTTTGATGAAACCCATTTCTCTTTCAAGGGATATATGATTTTGAAATCCGTTTATTTTCATGGGATATATTTACGATGAAATGAATATGAAAAATGTATTTTCCATAGTTTATGATATGACTACATGTTTATAATACCATTTTTATTTAAATGGTTATGATGTGATTTTTTATGATTTTGTGGAACTTATATGTATGATTTCATTATGATGGGGTGGGACCTATATCTCCATCCAATGAATTGGGAAATGATAAATGTTTTATGAGTTCAAATGGTACACCGGAGGTAATCCCACGCCCAAATCAAGAGGTTACATAGGGGGAAATCCAAATCCCGAAACAATACATTAAACAAGAGGACATTCCAAGCCCAATACAATAGGGTACATGAGAAGAAATCCTAAGACTAAAACAAGAGGTTATAGGGGAGGACATACCAAGCTTGAAAAAAGTGGGTAAATAGGAGTACATCCCAAGACCGGAACAAGACGGTGCATGGGAGGACATCCCAGCCTCAAAACACCATTGTAAACTGGAGGACATACCAAGCCCAAAACATGATGGGACATCGGAAACATCCCATGCCTGAAAAAAGATTGTAAAAAGGATGGAATCTGAATCACGAAGCAGGTATACAGGTGATTAACTCAAGACTAACATTTTACAAATGCCTTGGTAGGCCACATTGACATAGGGTTTTCACATGTTTATGTGTTTTCCACAATTCTACGTTTTATTCATGTTTTATTCTTTAATTTATTTTGTTCATTGTTTCCTTAATATTCATGTCTTATGTAATGTCAATATCTATTATAATCTAAAATATATAGGATATAATCATCAAATGTTAATCTCGATATCCATACCATTGTGTTCCTGTTATACTTACATATTTCCTTTATTCACCCTTACTAAGCATCAGATTTAACCTCCATATTGTGTTTCTATTTCCAAGTTATGAAGAAAGGATTTATGTAGTAGTACTAAAGGTAGAGATATTTATGTGATTTTTTATTATCTTTTACTATGATAAAATATTTTGTTTCCAAGTGTCTGAAGACACTAAACTATTATGGTCCTCATGAATGAATTTTTTCAATGTACTGAATATTCATATAAAATGATGTAATATCCATGTAAGATATATCTGGGTCTCTATAGTTGGTGTCAATGGAATGGTTTATTAAACCTTGGGGAACTATGATGATAAAAATATAAGGAGATACCTAGTTATATATCTAAGTATATGTATATGGATGTATCAAAGGATAAGTATAAGGATGAGTTAACATTTAGTAAAATGTCCTGCAATTTTAGTAAAGGATACATTGAGTGGTTTCATTGAAATACATCCCCTTATGTATAATAAATGTGTATGTATCTCTATAACAGATATACCAATGGGTAATAACTCTTAAAATATGTCTCAGGACTTAATCGAGGTAATTTGGTGCAGGACAATATGCCTTTTTGGACACCTAGTTTGACACTCCCAAGGGATATGCTTCAGAAATTCACAATAGCATCACAGAATATTATGAAGGATATGAATAGAAGAAGAATATGAATAATCTAGGATAAAACTAATCTGACATAAATTAGGGAAGGTTTAATAATTTAGAAATCCTATATGTATTTTTCCATTGTTATGTAGTTTTCTACTATGATATTTGAATCTCTTCTACTGCTTTCTGGTTTTATTCAATAGAGAGAACTAGAATGAAAATGGGTAAATTTTAATGTTTTAGAATTAGAGAGTATATGAATTATGAAAATAAATTTCCCATGTTGAAATCTCATAAAGAGAATGAAGAAGGTGGTATGAGTATTGGACATACTTATGAAGATAAACATAACAAAAATGAAATGGGAATGGTATGTGATGTTTTTATGGTATTTTTTACATTCAACATAAGAAGAATAATCATATTGATGTTGAGTAACCTTAAGACATGATTCATATTTCATATTCTATGAATGCGGTATTATGGAATAAGTTAATGAGGCCTATGTAATGATTTAAGAATAATATTGTAGTAATTAAGTATTTATGTTTTGGAATTCAAATATTATAGTGTATGAATAATGAAAAATATGATTATTTTTTTTATAAAATATCATTAAGGATAGAAAAAACAAAAAGGATGGTGATTAAGACATAGAAATTGATTTCATGGATAGGTGATATTTTGATTATCGGAATGAAACACTTAATTAATGACTGATGTTGAGATAATGATGTTTCGATAAGGAAATGTTCTATATGAATAAATAACGTGGATGATACAGATTACCAAGGATCTGATTAATAATTTTTTTTGATGCCCTCAATAACGAAGTTTACTTCTTCAAGGATTTAAATAATATATCCAATAATATATGGAATAAGGAATCATGCTTGTTTTTGAAAAGTATATATGGTAATTAAGGTTATTACATTGTATTAAGGGAATATAAAATGAGGTTATTAATTTTTTTTAATGTGACAACCAAGTGGTACGTTTTGACCTACGGTGGACCAATATTAAGCTGATGTCATGAATTTCTCTTCAAAAAATTGAATTATCATCTTTGGTAAGGATTATGAGGTTATCGATTTATGGAAAAATTAATTTAAACTTTAGATGATGTTTGTGAGATTATAGTATTATCTTAACACATGAGGATTTATTCATATTGAATAATCATTTATAAATATGTGGTGTTGATGGTAACAGATGACATATGGGATGTCATAACATGGATCTCATGATCAATTACTATTTTGGAAATGAATAAATCACCATCCTTTTTGGAGAAAGAGGTTAAGTGGATTAAGTAGGAACAAAGGGTGTGGTTTTCCTGAAATCATGCAAGTATATCATTTCAAGATATATAACTAATATTAGAAAGAAGGATATTGAATCCAAAAATTTTATCATTGTACCTCCATTTTTGATGAAAAAGATTGTCCCTTAGTTCATCATAGATTTATGGCGTTTATATTATTATCTTTTTCTTAAACTTTTCCCTATCAGTCTCTATGAGAACATGAGATATAGATTTTTCATCCATGTCAATGTTTTTACTCCCCATGTATGTTCTTCTATTAGGAATCATAGTTATATGTTACTTTGGATAATAGTTATGGTTCCAACATTCCATTTTTTATGGAAGTTTTAATATTTCTTTTTACGATGTGGTTTTTTATGAATGAAAGTTTCATGTATTAAAAATATGTTTACCCATATGATTTTTGAGGGATAACACCCCGAGATTTTTGAATTATTTTTTTTGAATTAATTTAATCTTTTCATATTTTTCATTTCACGCAACACTAAAAATTGTTTATTTTATATTTAAAACTTTTTTTGGATTGATTTATATGAAATAGAATATTAGTCACACACTACACACAACATAGATTTTATCTCTCTATACAAGTTACCCTAAGGTTATATTACATTACATGCAAGACCTAATTTTTACCACCTTTTAATGGAACACCTATTTTTAAAATAAAATTTTACACTTTAAAATATTTTGTTTTTCAAAAAAAAAATTATTAATTTGGAATATACAGTTTTTTATTAGAGTACATTTTTGTGATTTTTTTATAAACTTTATTTCTTGATGAATATAAAAAATATATTTTATTATAGTTGACAACTACATCTTTGTTTAAGTAGTTATTAATGTTAAATTATATATTAAATTGGTTTAAAAAGTTAAAATAGGTAAATTAAACATATATTAATCCAATTTATTTCATTATAATCATTTTTATATTTAATTTAGATATAAAAACTTATTGATCTTTTGAGAATTTTACTTTTAAAACCAGCATTCTCGTTATGAATGTGGGATTAGCGTAAACATGGTTTTCCCAATTTTATGATATAAATTTTGAACAAAATGCCCTAACTAGTTGAAAAATTTATAATATTATTTTTATAATAAGATCAACATAATTTATGACCATATTAAATGTCATCTAAATTAGTCATGGTGATTAACATAATATTTAGCTTGATTAAGGACAAAACCAAAATCATAAAGAAACAAATGATCTGGACACAGTCCAAAGAACATTGCATATAACTTATTTGTCCATATATCCTCTTGGTTTTAATTTTATGGGTTATTTTTATATTATTAATGGATTTTCCCTTTATAATAGGTTAAGTAATGAGATAGACCAAAAATGAACTTTCATTGCCTTTAAATTTTATAAAACATTGAGATATGCAAAAAAATATCAAATTTTTTTATACATATCTTTTTTTAAAATAAATGGGTTATTTTAATCATAATAATTTATTAATACTTTTTATATATGATTTACTTACTTTAAATTCTTACAAAATGCTAACATAGTGATTATTTAGTTAATAATTAACAAAAATTAATGATAGTATAATTCTTAAAAGTGATGTAAATTGATTAAATAGGGGTATATAATTATTATTTTTTGATGAATATGTCATTTTAAATTTATTTAAAATAAATATATTTTAATTTTAATGTTTTTTTATTTTTAAAATTAAAAATTAAATAAACAATGTCAAAAGTGACATTAATATAATTTTAGAGTAACTGATATTTTATTAAATGATTTAATATTAACAAAAATAATATATTACTACAATTAAATTTTAATTAATACTAAATAATAAATATTTCCTATTAATGGACTAATGTTTCTTTTATAATTTATTTATTCACCCATAGATTGTAAAATCAAATATTTCCATGGTCAAGGTTTAAGCATTATTCGTCATGTAACTTTCATTTGTTTTAAAATTAATTTCCAAAACATCTAAGATTTATATTTTATAAATTAGAGATAACATTAATAATTAATTTTCCCTATTTTGTATAATAAATATCACATTATTTCATTCTTATTGGTCAAATTTCTTATCTTATAAAACTAGATGCTTTAATAAATAAAATTATAAAACTGGGGAATCTTAGAAGTTAAAGAACCAAATTATTAAAATGAACATATATTTTTGTGGTTCAAGTTTTTATATAAAATTAATAAAAATTAATAAATTATTTTTCCTTTTTGAGGAACGTTAGGTATTGTATACCACCCATTAATAAATACCTTTTGGTATTTACAAGAGTGCCACTTCCCTTTTACTATAATAAGGAAAGCACTCTCCCACGTCATCACACGTCTCAAACCACTTATTATTGTAACATATATTCCAAATAAACTTCATTATATCTCTAAATTAAACTTAGTATTAAATCCTTAAGAAGAATTCAATCCAAGAAATCCTTTTGGAACAAACCAAAAAGAGTTACCCGATTAAGAGGTAACGACTTCTCTCAAGATCATTTCTTTTATTTTCATTATCCACCCCTCCACTCTAGTTATTCCATTATATTATAAGAAAAGAATTATCTAAAATATAATAGGTTTTTTTATTCTAATTTGTACACCTAAAATTACACACACCTCCATCTAATGAGTAACGAACATATTGTTTTTGTGTATGAATTACTACCACCTTAGAGAACGATGAAAACTCAATTTTACATTACAAATATCTGGGAAGAAATTATGATGAAAATTTTATTTATATATGTTATATGTTATATTTTTATGCCTTATTATTCTATAATCCTTTTTCAAAACAATTATTTATACTCTAAATTTTGTGTAAATATGATAATTTCATTTGAGAAAGTGTGAACTACCGCCCCATCATGGAGTTGTGATTCATTCGTGCGCTACATTGAATGTATTAAGAATGGGTTTTGTGAATTAATATGATATATAAAACAAAATATTTCTATTTGAATATATATATATATACATTACCTTATTTCATTTAATACGAAAATAATGATAAAAACAAAATTCATGCATATGTACATCTTACTGTCACCTTGAATAGTGTATTAAATTTCATAATTATATACTATATAACTTATTATAATACATATATATTGAATATAAATGATATTTATATCATGATAAAAATTCTGGAAATCATGATATAATTATTTGGACTGAATATATTACAAATTAAGACACATGCGAAAAAGAAAGCCGTTATTACCCGAAGTGAAACCTTAACATAAGATTATTAACATAGGGGTAATATAATTTCATAATCAATCCATATATCATATTAGATATGTATACGGACCACAAATGTATTAAATATATCTTATAATTAAATTTAAAGGTATTTAAATATCCATCTTATGATCATTCCTTCATGTGGTTTACGTTTCAAAAGTTTTCAAATAAGTAAAATAATTTTGTTTCATTTTTCCTTCTATGAGACTCATGTTTTGTTTTTCACCTATGTTTTTTTAAAGTTTTATATTATTAAATTTTATATTTTTTATCGTGAATATTATTATTTTTCTGATATTTCAAGATTCATCTAATTTCTTTTTCTTAAATGTTGAGTATAATCTCAAGTTACCTTGTTATAAGAGTTTATTGAAACAGTCAGATCATTTTTCCCGATTGGTTATGTTTATGTTTCATTTAGATAAATCATATGATCCATCTCTCAAGAAAACTCATGCATTATATTATCCTATGTTTTTTCAATATATTTTAATTTATTAGTACCATTTTCTACTCTTTTGTAATTAAGATAATTTTTATGTCAAATCTGACAATAACTCTCTTCGGTCGAAAATCTATTGAATTCAGAAACCATGTTTTCAAAAAAAAAATCACAATATCTTTTCATCCCATTTCAAAAATAATTATTTTAAAAACATTTCATATTTTTCAATGATTCCTTTATAAATTTTCAAATCTATTTTCAAATAAAAATGTTTAAAAAAGGTTTTATGTTTATAATTATTTTTCAATGATGAAAGGATATTTTCTCAAGAAATATTTTTGATACATCATTCATAATTATTTCCGATATAAGATAACATCATTTGGTGTTACTCATGCCTTTTAGGGGAAATGTTTCAATCTTTCTGTTTATATTCATTCTCTGAATGGATTATTTTTCAAGGGCATGATATTAATGAAACTCATTTCTCTCTGACGAGTTATATGATTTTTGAAACCAACTTCTTTTCATGGGTTATTATTATGATGAAATGATTATGAAAAAAATATTCTTTGATAGGTCATGATATTATTACATGAATATAACACCGATTTAATTTAATGGGTTATGATATGATTATTTATGATTTTCTGGCACCTATATCTATGATTTCATTATCAGAATGGTTGGACCTATATATCCCTTCAATGCATTTGTTAATGATAAATGTTTTTTAATATAAAAAGGGTACATGGGGGGAATCCCCTTCCAAGAACAAGAGTGTTCATGGAAGTAAATCTGAAGGCTAAAAAATATGTTAAATAGGAGGGCATCCCAATCCAGAAAAAGGAGGGTACATTGGAGGACATCACAAGACCCAAACAAGAAGGTATATGAGAGGATATCTGAAGCCCAAAATAAGAGGGTAACCTGTAGGATATCCCATGGGTAACCAAGTTAAATTTATCTCCTGGTTCACAGGGTTTCAATATAAGGATATCATGTAGATAAATAGGTCTGTATCAACTCATATATTGAAAATGTTATGTTTGTTCATGGATAATATAAGATTCTAGAAGGATTTTAACACCATAATAACTATGATCATTTGTGTTGAACACATTAAATGGGATGAAGGGGTAAGACATCAACTTCTTTAGTACACATTCACCAAGGGATAACTCATTTTCCATGAATACCTCTTATCACAACGTTTATCATTATGAAACTTGGATGGGGTCGTGTAGTTGTACATCAATAAACTAGTGTAAGGTTTTGTAGTTTAAGATCATGTGACTAGGATGTGGTTACCTATTTCTAAATAGTTTCCACCTCAATTGTGTTGGTCAGAGTATATTTCTAGGTCCCCTAAGATCAGATGAGTCAAAATTGAGGTGAGAAACAAGAGACAACTGGGCTATTGATAAATCCATGTGAGAGTGCTAGAAAGAAAATGTGGGCAGTTACTCATATTTTTATGATAGTATAAATCCCCACACATATTGTGTTCCCATCAATCAAAATAGTTTATACTAATAAAAATTTATGTATGGTTTGAAATGGAATATCCAAGAATCACTATATATAATATGGTTAGAGGAATCAAACCAAAAATAGTTTTTATATTGAAAACTACCTACACAGGTCTGAACCATATATATAGAGGGTATATATCTATCCCTTTTTATCTGTTTCGGTTATCCCAAGATTTCTAATATGGGGGTCACTATGAATCCTATATGAAAACGAATCACTTCACATAAAGTTCTTACATAGAAAACTTCCTATGTTTTTTTCACCTATATGTAGTGGGATCCTTCCCTATTTATATTCTGGAAAAGCCATTGATTTGAGTCCTGAGAACCCATACATATTATATATTAATTGGAATTAAGCCACACATTGTTCTTGGGAATGACCACTAAAGTAGGTTGGATTCTCACATAGGGATGGAGGAATCTTATTTGAGGAATATATATATCTCATGAGCTATATGCTTCTATTACATTTATATCCTATCATTAGAAATAAGTAAATGTTATTTATAGTTTAATATAATGTGGAATGCATGTGGAAATATTGTTCATTTGAAAGTATTTTTTGTAGGAATTTAGTATAAAGGCATAAAATAATGAATCATTCTTGTTCCATATTGGATTTGGGAAAATGGGTGAGATAAATCATGTATTTATGTTCATGTATCGAATATGATTGTTTGACTAGTTCTGGGATTTTCATTGCACTATAAGAGAAACATCTTGGGGAGTTCAGGGTGTCCTTCCTTCGGGGACTAGGATATCCCCTACACATAGGATCCTAGTCATTTTTTAGTCACCAAAGAATCCTAATAGGGTAACTTCAGTATTGGTTATTCTAAACTTCCAAAATTATTTTTTGGAGAATTAGGATTAGGTGGGTTCAAGGTAAATGAAATTATAAGAGAACATGTCGTTAAGAAATCTTGATATTTTTTTCATAATAGGGGAATTTGTTTGTATGGTGTAAAAGGAGGTGTATAAGAGGATTTTGATGTTCATGGAAGTTAGGTATTCATAGGGGATATGTTACCTGAAATGAAATGGTGAAATAATTAAATTTCATAATCATTCTTTGATAATGGTAAAATGAAAAATGAGTAACATCGAAGTTATTTATATCTTCATGAATAGTTGGTTCATAGGAAGTGTAAATATAACACAAGAATATCTAATCCAATATTTGATTATGAACTGGGGGTATAGTTCAACCATTAATAATGGTGTAATCCCATAAGCCCCATAGTTAGGACGATTGCTCTTAAATTTAATGTGGGGCCTTTCCTCATGGAACCAAACATCCACAAGACCCATGATCTAAGGTTCAGGGTTCTGAAATAGAAAATAATAGTTGGGTACCTTTATATTAACATGTCCATGATACCACTTTTCTATATGGGTAATAAAGGGCATGCTTTCTCATGAACCATGTGGTTCTAGGAAAAGGATATCAACTCCAGGAATTTGTTGATATTAACTTAGATATCGATGATTTGAATGTGGGTCATAGAGAATGTAATATTCATATAGGGTTTGAGTATCCTAAAGGTGATGATAACATGTATTGAACACATTTTTAGGCCAAGGGAATAATAAATTCACATAGATCTATAAATGGGATTACGTTTTTGGCATGAAAACCCCTTTTAAAGAAGTTTAACATCATGCAACTAGAATGTTATCATACGGTTTAACATCAGGTGACTAGAACATTGTCATTAAATTTAACAACATGAAAATAGGACTATGTCATTAATTTTAACATTATGAAACTGTGGTATTAACATGGATTTTAAGGACTTTCGACAATAATGTGGTCATGAAACTAGTGATCATGAGACTATAACGTGGTTTCTGATTTATATATAAAATAAATATCAATCATACTAGTCAGAGAATCTTTCCAGGTTCCCTAATCTCCTCTGAATCATTATTAAAATGAGAAACAATAGACAACAGGTAATTTGACTCATCCATATAGGAATTCATGAAAGATAAAATATTGGGGTGTTCCCATTTTAATATCTGATGAACCCCATAATCAAGTTTTCAGAAATCCTACCCTTTTACACATATCATTACATGATTTTATGCATGATTAATCATCCTAAACATGAAAGGGGTCATAATGTCTAGTGTCTCGGAGGACTAGGTACATAAAACTTAAAACATGGGACTAAATAAAAAATTTCATTATTTAATATTCATATTTAGATATTAACTTCTATTTTTCTCACACATCTACATAGTATAACCTTGGGATAACATGAACAATGGGATTTTCTAAAAGCCCCAAAAGGGAATGAACTGAAGAATAAATCTTTAGCACATGGGTTAGATTACTTGACATAATGATATAAAAAGGCATGAAACATATGGAATCATAATATATAAATATGGGATCATATAAAAATGAAGTCATTGTAATGTGTTATCAACATAAAACATGAATTTAGTATGATTCAAGGCGCATTTCACATAGGATCACAATTCAATGTTAAACATTAAGACTGATTCACATGGTATCACAGGTCAAGGATAATTTCCAAGACCATTTCACATGGTAGCACAAGTCAAGGCTATCCTCCTAGACCGTTGCACATAAAATTTCATGAGACTCAACATTACCCAATGCATTGTAGATATATCTGGGTTCACCCATCATAACATGTTCATGAATATGTTTTCCACATAAATAATCATACATAATCAATCACACATACACATAATGGTTTCCCATAGAATGAAATGGGTATCATAATCATGTCATAATACATAATAAATGGGTGTATCATACATGTGTCCATGAAAGTAAAGAATTAAATCATACATGGTAATTAATAATGTAAAAATAAATATATCATGATAAGTGATGTCAAAAAGAAGTGAAAACATAAAAAAAATATTAATGAAACTTTAGAATTAAAACATTTAGTACAATTTTCAGGAAAATACCAAAGAAAATTTAAAATAGAAAATGGAATAATATTTTTTATAAAACATGAAGTGAACTGTTTTCATAATAAAGAGAATATTTTTATAAAAAAACAAAGGTTTCCTAAAATAGATGATATTGTGAACTTGAAATTGGGAATGAATTTGGGAAGTTCCTTTAAAATAGGTTTCCATATCGGTTAGTATTTAGGAGAGAACCATTTAAAAACATGCATATCAAAGAAAGATATGATTAATGGGTCTTGATGCATGAATTTCTTATATATATACCGAATTTTAAAGATGTAAATAAAATTAATAGATATATTCTTTTGGGTAAAAATAATGATAAAGCAACCCAAATGAGTAAAGGAGGTTTATATGGAATCTCTTACGAAACATCGGCCTAGTAAGAGGTGTACATGGGAGGTCTTCATGAGTGATAAAGGTGTCTATAATCAATTATGTATCATGAGGAAATTATGGGTGAGTGAAAAAACAAACCCTATCATTAGTTATTAAAAATAAAATGGCAACACATTTAAAAGATTCTTGAATAAAAGGGAGAAAGATGGGATCCCTTACCTTAATAATGAAGGTGTTCTCCACATAATATTGATGACATGAATAAAAAAATTAAGTTCATTAATTAAAAAGTAAAAAACCTCTTTTACACATAATTTATTTATTATAACCTTTTATTTTCATTCATGTAATTTTTGATGTGTTAAGAGGTACAACTTCATTGTTCGGGTCTTTTTGTTTTATGATTAGTTTACTTATATACATCGAAAGATAATCTTGTAAAACGAGGATGGTTATCCAGAATTGGAGGTATAATGTATTATTGAACATCTATAAGGTTTCATGGTAATAAATTTTATTTTATTACTTGGAGTGAATAATAATCATTACATAAATCTTTTTTATAACATTTTCAATTAATTGACGTTTTTTATCACAACGAACACATTTTTTTCTATAAATAAAAACTATGTGTACAAAAAGATTCCAGAACCATAGATGAGACATAATACATATATTATAGTTTTTTTGATCATATGAATTGTTTCATGAGTATAATTTAAGATGGTAATGGAAAATGAAAACCTATCTTCCTTGAATGTGGTAAATTAACACATCTCATATGGTGTTTTTACTACATGTATAAAAGATGGGTAAAGGAGAGATGATATTAAATCATTCCATTATCATAAAAAATTTCTATTACATATGAGGTACATGAGTAGTCATACCATTTGTACGATGAGAGTTAAGGATCGAAAATAATACAAATAAACATGAATGGAAAGTAAAAGATGTGAGAAAAGTAATTTGTCTCTTGAATTAATCTTCCTTGAGAGCCACCTAAAGGGAGAGGATTTAGAATATTTAGGATACTAAGGGCTAATGGATGTGAGGGGATAATATTGGGGAGATATTTTAGAAGCATTTAGGAAAGGAACAAGGATTTATAGGAGTGAATAGAATAGTAGAGTGTTGGAGGGTTTTATAGTAGAGGGAAGGAGGGTATTCTTAATATTTTAATCATTAGTTTATTTTTATTCCATAACAAAAGAAATAGTGACAATTCATGACCTAAAATAGTAATACGTAAATGTTAGTATGAACCAAGGGTTCTTATGTTAGTGATGATTCTAGGAAGAGTTTGTTTAACTTAAAATATATATATACGGTAAATAACCATAATTCAGTATTCATACGAAATTAATGTATTTCAAAAAAACCCCAAAAATTCACCATAAAATTTTAAAGATGTTTAGAATCCAAAAATGAAATCCATTTCTAAAAAATAATTTTCTAGACATTAATAATTTAATTTTTAATTAAAATCATAATTAACTTGAAAAATGTAGATTCTATAACTCATTATATAATGTTTTAAAAAATTACATAATGTCTTATATAATAATCTTAAAACCAGAAGGCATAAACTTTTAATATAATGAAAACAATTTAGGAAAATAATTTTTTTACAAATTAATTTATTAATTTTAATTAATTCTTTATGACTTATAAAAATACCAATACTGTTACTATGGTCACACTACCACTTATAAAATGCCCAAATTTTATTTATTCATTTAAGGGTGAGGTCACTATTCTATTGGACAATTTAATATTCATAAGGGTCACATTACTCTTCATAAAGTTATGTTACTATGCATAATTGTATATCACTAATCATAAGGGTAGGATATTATTTAATATAAAATTTATGTTTTCCTTATCAGACTCCAATCATAAATCTGATCGCAACTGGTTATGTCATATTATTAATATTCAAAAGAAAGATGTGAAAAAAATTAGGTTTAATGGTCACATAGTATTTATTATAATGATATTACACTATGTTTTCTAGTGTGATTATACTATAAGTATTAATTATACAAAAGGAATTACATTGATAAAACATTAGGTTATTACATTCTTTCCCCATTATGAAATTTCTCCCTCAAAATTTCATTTTACTTTCTAAACTATAAACAGGTGCATGTACTTTTCCTTCAATGCTTCCTCCAATTCCCATGTTTCCTCTATGGACATATGGTTTCACCATAGTACCTTGACCAGGTGAGTAGTCTTGTTGCATATAACATTATCTCTACGATCTAATATCTTCACTAACTACTCCCCATAAGAAAAACCATTCTCCAATTATACCATCTCTGAAGTCAGTGTATGTGAATGATCTGGAATATACATACTTAAGAGGGATACATGGAAGAAATCATGTAATTGAGACATGGTAGCTTGAAGTGCGAGCTGATAGGCCACAAATCCTACACAATCAATAATCTCATAGGGGGTCGATGTACCTGGTACTTGTCTTTCCTTTCATCCTAAATCTCATAACCTTCTTTCCATAGATATTTGTAGAAAAAAACATGTCTCCCACTTCAAATTTAGGGTCTCATTGATGATTTACTACATAACTCTTTTGTCTACATTGGGATGCCTAAATGCGCTTCTGATTGGTTTTCACCATCTTTACTATTTCTTCAATCATTTCAGGTCCTTGCAGCTTATTCTCACTGACTTCATCCCAAACAGAATGGTGTTCTGCACCTTTTCCCTTAAAGATATTCATATGGTGTCATTCAGCTACTAAATTGGAAAGTATTGTTTTAGGAGTATTTGAATAGTGTAAGATGTTTGTACTATCATATTTTTATGTTTTTAGAACATGATCTCATCATATATTCTAATATTTGAACAGTTTACTCAGATTGGCCATCAGTTTGAGGATGATTGGTCATGCTACAATTCAACTCATTTCGTAGAGCATGTTGGAAAATCTTCCAAAACATTGAGGTGAATCGTGGATCTCGTTCAAATAGAATTGATAGTGGTACTCTGTGAATAATTACCACCTCTTTGATATATATCCTTGCATGTTTATACCTTGATATGTCCTATTAGATATAGAAAATGTGATCTATCTTTGTAAGATGATCCACAATGATGCATATAGCATTGCTTCCAATGGATTTCCATGGATGTCCACTGACAGTGTCCATGGAAATTTTCTCCCACTTCCATGATGTTATGGGTAGTGGTTGCATCATCCCCTTAGAATTTCGTCTTTTAACCTTTACTTTTTGACATACCAAAAACATTGATGTATATTCAGCAACCTCTTTCTTCATATTGTCCCAAAAAAAGATCTCATAGAGATCTAGATACCTCTTTTTTCTCCCTGAGTGAATAGAGAAGGTTGAGCTAAGTTAATCATTTGTAAGCTCCTTGTTTATATATGTAATAGATAGTACATATAATCATGATATAGATTTTACAATTCATTATCAATCAAGCTTGATATAAGTGGATTTACCATTTCTAATAGTTTCTAGCCTTTTCCTAATTTCCACATCTTTTCTTTGAGAATCCTTTATTTTATCCACGAGGGATGGTTTAGAACACCTTTTAGAAAGGATTGATTATGTTCCTCCATTAATTATACCCATGTCCATCCTCTACAAATCCAAGAAGATTATACCCTTCTCAACAATCATCATTGATACAGATGGATGATCCTTTCTACATAGAGCATCTACCACCTTATTTGCCTTACCGAGAAGGTAGTGGATTGAGTAGTATTAATCATTGATGAGCTCTAACCATATTTTATAGGTAATATTAAGTTCCCTTTTGTGTGAGTATATATTTTAGACTCTTGTGATCATTATATTTCTCACACTTCTTCCCATTGAGATAATGCCACCAGATTTTCCATGAATAGATCAAAGTGTCCAACTCCAGATCATTTGTGGGATAGTTTTTAATAGGAATTTTCAACTTCCTTGAGGAATATCCAATGACTTATTAATTTTACCTTAAAATCCACCAATTTGAGACTTACAATATTTTTAAGAATAACATTTCCAAAAACCACAACATTCTTTAGAAAACTCATAGAAATTTTACCTAATGATTTACTTTCATTTCAGGTGGGGACTCAATGTTCTTAGAAAACGTATAAGATATACTAATAGGACATAAATTGAAAAACATTATGATATATAATACATTTAAGTTGTGTTTAAATGTAATTTATTCATCATTATCCACCATATCATAAGAATTTTTGTGCTCCCTTGATCATGGATATTGTTGATGCACGTCATGCTTCTCATCACTTGCAATAGAGAATCGTCTTAGATAATGTCAAAGTTATCTAAATTTATGACATAGAACTATGTAATATTCCTTTGAGGGAAAATTATTTCCATTCATCACATTGTTTTTTTTTCACAGCAACTAACTACTCTGTTCCATATCTTGCTACACTTAAAAAATATCCCAGTCCCAATGTGACATTTCCATTAGTGCCTGTTTCCACACATATTGCACAATGGAAATTGGGTCTTCATTCCTTATCACCTTTATTAGATGGAATTTCATGACATTTCATCTTCACATTCCTTTTATCCTTTGGTCATTAAACCAAGTACCAATTATTAATCATTATTTTTGATAGATGGTTTAAAATAATCATGATATGTCTTTCTTGAGCTCCCATCTAACTAGGGATCTCATTTTGGATGTCATAACATTTCCCTATGTATTGGTTGTTAACCTAATTCATCCAATTACCTTCCATTGGCTAGAATAAAAGAAAAATTTGGATATGAGGATCAGATAATGGGGAAGCCAATAACATTAAAGTTATTACATACAAATTACACATATCAACATAACTTATGTTTTTCTAGGCCTCAGTCTATATTATTCTTGATCTATCTCCTATCATATATTATTTTGCGGTATTTTGTGTTCCCTTCATATTGATTTATACAAAGGTTATGAATTTAGAAATTATCTTGCCTGGGAGTGTCAAACCAAGAGTGAAGCAAGGCCCATTATCATGCACAAGTTCATGTTTAAATATATCTCAGAGTAGTGTTTTCGGGTTTTACCCATAGATTCTTCTATGCCATATCTACGTCTTCCTGTTCGTATCCACAAAGGGATATATTTTATTGGTAAACCACTTACTCTATACTTACAAGAATTTAGGGATGTTCCATTATACAGTTTCCTATTCATAAGGTTATTAATAAAATTATCTAGTTGGATGTGGTCATTCTTCATTGCTAGAGGCTGAGATGCTGGGGGTCATCCATGCTGTTGATTTTGCGCTTCAAAGATGTTGGAGAAAGCATTAGATTGAATGTGATTCCACCACTATCGTTCATGCCGTCTAGAATGTCATCACTCATCTTTCCTGGCCACTTACCACTCTTTGGATTAATTGGCTGAACTCGCTTCATGGGTTAGAATACATAGCTACTCATGCTTACCGTGAAGCAAATGCTGTTGCTGATGCTCTCGCTAACAAAGGAGTTCAACAGAGCATGACCTGTCTTGACACTCTTCCAGCTGACTTATTATATCTTTTTGATAGAGATTGTAAAAAAATCCAATATTTCCTTCTTTTGTAACCCTTTTTCTTATCAATAAATTGTTCTTCGGTCTTTGACCAAAGCATTACCTTTAGAAAAACAAATTCTCTATTCCTAATATGAAAAATTATCTATACCATCCTCTGATACAAACTATAGTAACCCAATCCTTTTACACACATCATTAAAATATTTTAGTATTATTAAACATCATAATACATGAAAAATATTGTAATGTCTAGTTTCTTTGGAGGACTGTGTACATAAAACTGAAAACCTGGGACTAAATAAAACATTTCTTCATTTAATTTTCATATTTAGCTCCTAACTTCCATTTTGATCTTACATCTTTATGAGATAACATGGGGATAACATGAATAAAAAGATGACATAAAATCCAAATAAGGTAATGAATTTATGAATAATTCTTTATCACATGGGTTAGAAGGCTTGACATTATGATATAAAAAGGAATGGTACATAAGGAATCATAACATATAAACATGGGATCATATATTCATGGAGTCATTGTAATGTGGAAGAAACATAAAACCTAAATTTATTATGAGTTAAGGCTTCTTACACATAGAAGATATCAATTAAAGGTTAATCACATAGACCATTTTACATGGTATCACAATTCAAGGTTAACCATTAAGATTGTTGCACATGGTAGCACAAGTCAAAGCTAACCAATATGACTGTTTCACATAAAATCTCATGAGCCTTAACTTTACCAAATTCACTAGGTCACTATCTAGGATCACCCATGTTAACATGATCATGTATATGCTTTAAAGATAAAAAATCATACATAATCAATCATACATAAACATAAGGGTTACCCATAGAAAGAAATGGGTATCAAAATCATGTCATAATACATAATAAATGGGCATGTCATAAAACATTCCATGAAAGTAAGGAATTAAATCTTAAATGTGAATTCATAATGGAAATATTCATTTATCCTGATATGTGATGTAAAACATAAGTGAAAAAATAAAAAGGTATTAATGAAGCTTTAGAATGAAAACCTTTTAGTGTGGTTTTGAGGGAAATACCAAATAATATTTAAAATAAAAAAGGTAATAATATTTTATATAAATACATAAGTGAACCTATAGGGTTTTTAAAATAAAGAGGATTATTTTATAAAAAAATTGGTGGCATAAAACATGTGATATTGTTGTTGATACTCCTTTCGTCACAGAATATAAGGATCGGAAAAGGGGAATATCTAATCAAAAAGTGATTCATCCTTTGAAGAAACATCAAAAATCGACAAAGGGATGAACAAGGAGAACATTTCTCGTAGGTCGCACAAGTTCCCTCATGGTCGCGCAAGTACACTTGCGCGCCGCCTAGTGGTCGTGCAAGTACTTGCGCGACGCCTTATGGTCGTGCAAGTGACTTGCGCGACCTAAGTGGTAACCACCCGGTAACCGCCCGGGGTCTTCTCCTGCCTATAAATAGACCCTGTGGGCCCCCCCATTCGAGAGGATCTTTTTCCAGAAACTCGGATTGAATCTCTCGACGCCCAAGTCTCTTCTCAAAGCTTCCTGAACACTTCTAAGGTAATTTCTTACCTAGAACGGAAGATCTAAAGAGAAGAAGGAAGGCCTAAGTGTTGAAACTTATCAAACACTTGCGCGCCGACTTATTTCCTTCAATATAACATGAGCGTCCCTTTTCTGGAAGAAACTCAAGAAAATTCTAAAGGGTTTAAAAAAGAGTCGCTCAAGTATTTCAATGCTGGTTGAAAATCACGCAAGTACACTATGTGTCGCGCAGGTATACCTGCGCGACCAACACTTGCGCGCCCACGGAAGACTTGCGCGCCTTGGAAGACTTGCGCGCCCCTATCTTTTTGGGTGCCCATCTTGCCCATTTTTTACCCCTCTTAAGCGATTTCACCTTTCCTTTTCAAGATTCAGTCTTCAAGACACTCTTCAAAGCCATTTATGGCATGATTTCTTGATTTGACTTTCTTATCTAAAAGGAATTCTGTGGAATATCTCTCAAAGTCTAGTGATTTAAATATCCTTATGTTACTAAAATATAGAGAGTTCATTCATTCAACCTCATCCTTTAAGATGAGAGAATCTTAACATGGGTCTCCTTTTCAGGAATAATCCCCAGTTATAAAACCTTTAATCTGGGCATCTTCCTCAGGAGTAAGCCCCAAATTCTTAAAGTTCCCAACCTCAAATATGGGCATCCTCCTCAGGAGTAAGCCCCAAACCTTAATCCCTAACCTGGGTCTCCTTTTTCAGGAATAAGACTCAGTCATAACCTTGGGCTTCCTTTTAAAGAATAACCCCAAGTCCCCTACCCTGGGTCTCCTTTTTAGGAATAAGACTCAGTCATAACCTTGGGTTTCCTTTTCAGGAATAAACCCCAAGTCCCCTTAAATTTCTCTTAACCAGTCATAATTTACCTTTGATTTGGGTTTCCTTTTTAAGAGTAAAACCCCATCATAAATCCCCTCCTAACTTGGGCATCCTCCTTAGGAGTAAGAACCAAGATTAGAGTATTCAAACCTCCATGAAGCACATATAACTTTATGGACCCTGTTCATGGATTTTCTCCCTAAAAGTAAATCCTAAACCTTCATCTATCTGGGCAGTCATCCATACATAAGCCCCAAACAAATTCCAATGATTTCATCATTCATGGCACAATTGTCTAAATTTTACCAATACCTCTTGTTTCTCACACCGAGCATGACTCACGTGAGCTTAGAGTGTAAAAGTAATTATGACATTCATCTTTGAGCCATCAATCATAAACATCATACTCCATTTCTCGAACTACGTGGGTTCTGATTCCTTTTCCAAAACAAAGGATACGTAGGTAGCCCATTTATGGGTTCGATCCCAACTTTGAAATAATCTCTGTCCTTCTGAATGACGATAAACTTCAAGTGCCCCACTGAGTGGCTTTAAAATCAGCCTGGTCATCATAAATGACCAAGAGACTTTTATATAAATATTTTGAAGGATACCATTGACCAAGAATCTCTAAACAAATATAGATGATTCTCTATTGATGAAGAACTTCAAATACATATAAAAGATTCTCTAAATTTCTTTGCATATTTAATCATTGATTGTTAAAACTAAAGGAAATCACATTTTATACTTGGTAATGTATTAAGGATTCACGAACATAACTTAAATCTATAAAGAGAGTCCCGGAGTAGACAATAATTCCCCTCAAAAAGGTGTGATTAGTCCGACCTCCCATCCTCTCGACCAATGCAAATTCCTAAGCCTCATTAGTCCACAAGCTAATGAGCGCCTGCCATTGGAAAGTAGGTCCAAACGGATGTGGAATCATTAGATGTTTCCGGTTCTACGAACAAACCCGTTAGAAACCGATCGGAACATTTGAATCTCCCGTCGAGGAGGTCATCCCCAGATTCCGTGCGAAACAAAAATGGTGAACCCGACGTGAATCCTTAACCAAGTTAAAGTGATGTTCTTCTTATTTGTTAGGCCCCTTGGGCCAACAAAGCAATCATTGACATGTGCTTATCCAAAAGATGCAGTGGCCAGATTCATCTTGATTATGTATGTTACATGGAGAAGGCACTCTTTTCTCAAGATCTTCTGCAAAATGGCTTTCCTTAAATTCACCTCGGTGAATACTGCTGCTGTGAACACCTCTATTGTGAGGTCTGCTGCTATGAAAACCAATGCTGCTACTCCTGCTGGAACGTCATCCGCTCTGAGGATGACATCACCAACTCAACATCTTCAACTCTGGGTTTCTAATGCACTGGTTAAGGAGTACCATCGCAACGGTACTATCCCAACTCTGGAGGCCGCTCGTCAAGCCCTCCAAGTTAACAACTCTACCTGGTCATCCGGACAACGGCGGCCAGAAATCAAGAAGCAGGTGGTGCTGACTACCGTCTCCAACCGTTTCGGGTCGTTATCCCCGGAACGCAATTTCCATTCACTCCCTTACTCTGAGGAAGTGAATGAGCAGGTCCCTCAGGGCCTTAGTTCAAAAAGACAGGAGTCCTTCCCGAGGGCTCCCATCAACAATCGCCGCCAGACTCGTGCGGTAGTGCGCCCTCAACATGATGAGGGTACCGACTCCAGGCATTCAGCTCAGGTTCCTCGAACCCGACCAGGCAAGATGAACCGCCAGAGACGGAATCCGGTTAATAATAAGCAGGTCGTCATCCCTGCCATCTCCGGAGAATTCCACCAACCTAACTTGGTGGCAAAAAACGAGCAGGCATACACACCTGTTCGTTTTAATTCCGCTGTCCAGCAGACTCGTCTGACAGCATCAAGCCTATCCCGCCAGGCAATTCCGGCGGAGTACCATAGGCAGGAACATACACCTGCTTATACATCACCAGTTAGTCAGTAGGCTCGTCTGACTACATATGATGGATCTCATCAACCGCGTTTGGCGAAGTGTAATCAGTAGGCACATACACCTGCTAATACTAATCAGGCCTACCAACAGTCTCGCTTGGTAGCGCCCGGAGAAGTCAGTCGGAAAGTCCCGACGACAAATAGGAGGCAGACTCAACTCTCTGCCTCCACACTTGAGTACTGTCAGGATTCACTAACAGGAAAAGGAGGATAGGAGCAGGTACATACACCTACTCCAAGCCCGGAATGGACGTATATCCCCGTTCCGGTGGCTGAAGTCACCAAACATATTTTGTCAATGGTGAAAGAGCAGAAGAAAATTCCTGCTCATATTCTGGATGCTTGTCAGGATATCATAACAGCTTCAGCATCATCTCAGGGACAGACACATAAATCTATCCCTAGCAATGGAGTGACACATCAACGATTCACTCCGGAACAGACACACACATCTGTTCCAGTCCAAGAGGGTTATGGGGCATACTCCCCCATATCATACGGACAACCAAGTCAGGCACATACACCTGATTTGAGTGAATATCGTCAGCCTAACCTGACCATCTTTCCTGATCAGGAACATACACCTGCTCAGAGCAATCACTTTCTTCATCAAGTGGTTTCTAAAGTGAGTAAGAAGCCATCTAATAAAAAGATCCGCCCAGCACAGTCAGGAGATCAAAGGCCAATCTGCAACAAGGCCTTGCTCGATGCTGGAGTTCTTAAAACCTTCAGACATTTATCTGTCGGAATTCAAGATTCTACTCCCTCAGTTCCCAATAACGGGAACATTAATTCTGAAGGTCTTCAACAGACACTTCCTCATGAAGACTTGCTTCATGAAAATTCAGTCAATCTTGAAGTTTCTTCTTCAGATGAGAGCCACGGGAACCCTCTGTGTGGTCAGAAGACCAAAGAGCAAGAGATTTCATCTTTTGCTATAACCCATCATGACGGTCCTCCTCATGGTGATGAACTTCGCTGTGAAAGTCCTCTCCGCAGTAGTGATTCACGTTGTCTCGAAAATTCTTCAGAAGGCAATGTAGTGACGAGAAAGCCCTCCTATCTCGAGGCACTTGCAAACGTAAAACCAGTCATGTCTGATGCTTTACTATCGGCAGGTGAAACTCTTTCTCCATCAGAAGACAGCCTGGGGTTCAGGTTATTCTCCGAACCATCCCTGGGTCATTCATCTTCCAGCATGAATAGTGATTTCTCTACCAATCTTGTTGAATCTGATGAAGTAACAAGGAAACACCAACTCTGGTCCAAACAGGTAGAAGAATCTTCATTTAATGATAAAGAGGAAATGCTTCACATGAGGAAAAAACTGGCAAAAGGTGAAGTACCAGTCATGTTTTGTCCTTTGGCTGACTCCCAGTACGACATTCCAAAGATGTTGACGGATGATGGAATCCATGATATTCGTCTCGACATATTGAAAACTCTTTGTCAATTAAAGAAGAAGGTATTATCTTACGATGAATATGAAAATCATCTTAAGATAATAGATGGGTTACAATGCCAGATTGATTTGGCATCTCTATCAGTCTCTCGGTATCCGAAGGCTGAAAAGAAATAGAGAACCCTTCAACATTCATGCCTTGGCGCACTAAGAAAATTGCGTCAGTTAATTGCCAATGCTCCATCTGATGTTCTTATCAGCGGATGGGGTGTTCACGGAGCACTACATTTCACAGTGCTTTCCAGTCAGCAAAGCCCGCCGAAAATGGTCTGATGCAATGTTATTGCCCATGGC
Source organism: Viscum album (assembly GCA_963277665.1). Taxonomy (NCBI): domain Eukaryota; kingdom Viridiplantae; phylum Streptophyta; class Magnoliopsida; order Santalales; family Viscaceae; genus Viscum; species Viscum album. Next base: position 1,861,948,785 of record OY728129.1, on the reverse strand, counting down.
CGGCCACAGTCAATGGTCTTTGTTCATAATCAAAAGATTGCTCAAAAACAAGCTTCAACTAGTTCCTCTCAAAATCAAGTATATAGAGAACAAGTTGTTGAATTTCTCCTATATCAAGCAGACGAGAATATTGCACAAGCCTCTCGTCTGGAGCAAACACGTCATCAAATGACAGAAGTTTCGGAAATCATCCAACGGTCTGTTGAACCAGGTGATAAAAGTGAATACAGGTTAATGCATCCAGCTAATTTCCGAACTACGATTCGCAAGATCAAGAGAGATTTTAAGAAGATCTCAGACATAGCATGTCAAGAGACACCCCAGCTTGCCAGACTGGGGACTTCTCTAACCCAACCCTCAAAGTCAACGAATGGGATTCGAGGAGTTGAGCGGAAGCAGCAGGAACATCCCCAGTCCACCGGACTGGGGACTTTTTCAAATCCTCAATCCCTCCCTCAGAGAAAGTCAGTATTCTCTTGATTAGGGAATAAGCCTCAAGAGGAACGAAGAGCCAAGCTGTCAGGAGATTCTCTCCAAGTGACGGTTCTCCAAGAAATTCCGGAGGGATCAAGTCAACGGAATGCCATGTCTCATCATGGACATGGAAGGAGACAATATCACAGAAATGTTGATAGAAAGGATTCCATGCAATATGCATCCATTAATGTCATCAATGCCGTTGCTGCTGATTCACCAGATGAGGCTCAATCATAAGGATCAGACGAAGAGGTTCCTGCTCAAGAAGTCGCGCACACAGACCTAAATGAAGAAGGTGTGCGCACACGTAATCAAAGGCTTACCCAAAATCTTGGTATTCCTTCAAGTAACCCACTTCCCCCTCTCCAAAAAGGATCCAATAAGGGGAAAGGAAAGAATCAGGTTACTTCTCACCCTTCCTCTGAAGGAGGTCAATCGCTCTCATTAGAGCAAAGGTTTGCACAACAGGAGGAAGAAATGAAAGAATTAAGAAGGTTGAATGCAGAACTACTTCAGAGTAGTCTTCTTCTTAAGAATTCTGAAGTCCGACAGCCGAAGGAATTTGTTGTAACTACTGAGATGGATCAGGAATATCCTCCTTTATCAGTACACCCTCAGAGGTCTAATCCTACGGGTCAAACGCAACAACGGTTGGCAGCACTACCATTAGTTGCAGCACCAACCACCACGTCTGTCCAAGCTCCATTCATTGCACCTACCCAAAACCAAGTTCAACCTGACGTTTCTCAAAAGTTAATAACTACTATTGAGTCATTAACAGCTCGGTTAGAAACTATGGAAGGGAAACGGGCGCAAGTTCAACCTGAAAAGAAAGTTTACCCTGAATGGGTAGATTCAATTTCTCCTCCATCCAGTTTTGGAAACCCTATTTTCCCTACATTCAATGGATTAGGCGACCCTGAACAACATTTGACGCATTACGTGTCTTGTTGTGATCCTATGATGGGAACTCCAGAGCAGCAAGAAGCAGTGAAACTCAGATGCTTCGTGCGAACCTTGCAAGGACCAGCTTTTGTCTGGTATACAAGCTTGCAATCCCGGTCAGTCATCGGATGGGAGGAGCTTCGTCAAAAATTCCTTCTTCAGTTTAGCTCAACTTTGCCAAAAACGACAGTTTTCGATCTTAAAAACTGCAAGCAAAGGGAGAATGAAAGAGTCTCTGATTTCATTGCTCGTTGGAAGGGATTAACGTATTCCTTGAGTTTAGCACTCCCTCAGGAGGAATTGTTTCCAATCTGTGTGGAAAATTTGCGTGAAGAATTACGCACGCCAATGATCCCTGTGAAATACACAGGAGGGTTTCGAGACCTTACTTCAATCGCTCAACAGATTGAAGATTCCCTTATACAGGCTAAGGTTAAATCTCGTGTAATTCCATCAGCTCCAGGAAGAAGAATGGGTAAAGCAGAAACTGCTACAGTTATGCTTAAACAGGCACCTGTACCTATTTCTACTTCAAAACCTTCATCTTCTCGAAGGGCTCTACCTCCTGAACGCCAACAACAAAGGCTGTTTCGTCCAAATGATCAAAAAGATCAACGATGAAAACAATTTGAGGATATGAAGAGTAAAACATACTCTTTCCGAAGTGAGCAAGTTCCTGGTTACTTCATTTCAACTCTGGAAAATAATTTGGTTCAATTACCAGTGCCGAAGAGGCCAAACAAGGAAGGATATGAAGACCGTCCCAATTATTGTCTCTTTCATCAAATGTTGGGGCATCCCATCCAGGAGTGTTTTGTCTTTAAAGACCTCCTGCAAAAGATGGTCGACTTGGGACAAGTCAAATTGAAGGGTTCTTCATCTCATGTAGCGTGTATTACCGCTACAGATCCAGAGGAAGGAGGCGAGTGGCAGGAATTCAAAAGAAAAACTGTGAAAAAAATATGATGATAGGATGGTCAGAAAGACAATCAATCGGACCCATTCCATTTTTCGAACACAATTGAAGAAGCCAATTGTGTCACCTACAAAAGCTGCAGTAAAGCCTCCATCAAAAGACAAATCCTCAAAAGGGCAGCGCAATTCAAAGAAGAAAGAGGAATCAGGAGAAGATGAGTATGTAGTAAAGCCTAAATTGTCTTTGACTCTGGCATATTTCATGCCATCTACTTCGAAGCCACGGGCACCGTCCCACCAAACGGCACAGCCTAAACAGGTTAACCAGGCAGAGTCTTTATCAGAAGAAGAGTTAATCTTTGGTTCTGTTAATATGATTCAATTAACAGATTCATATTCCAGTCTTGATGAGCCTGAATTCCCTGTATCAAATAAGGGAACCCGAGGAAGTTCTAGAGGTTCAGGATATAGGGGAAGACGTGGATCTTTCCGAAGCCACTACTCTAATTCTACCCCTGCTAGCACTGTATATGCAGCATAAACTCGTGGTAGAGCCCTTCAGCGAGCTCAAAAAGAACAAGCAAGTTCTTCTGCTAATGGCCAACTCAGTTTCGGCAGAGTTATTTTGGAAGACCGATTAAAAGTTCCATCTTATTTATCTCAGCAACTAAATGGATCTAATTAGTCTAATTTTCCAAAACCAAGGATGTTACCAACTTCAATACAAGATGCATCAGCTTCCAAATCATCTGCTTCCAAGGTACCTGCTAAACCGCATATTCCTATTGGGAAACGCAGACCTCTAGATCAAAAGTATGATATATTGAAACACTAGGCCCAAGTACCATACAAGTTATCAATTTTGGATGCTTTGAATCTGTCAAGAGATCTTCGGGAAGCACTCATCGAAGCTTTGTCATGTCCTCAGGAGTTTGAAGCTGAAATTGTTGCAGCTGAAATCTATCACATAGAGAATAATCCTGCAGAATGCCATGCAGTGATATCTTTTACTGATAAAGATAAAGATGATGTTGTGCATGGGCACATAAAACCTTTTTACTTATCTGGAAAAGTCAATGGTATAGATGTTCGAAGAGCTTTCATTGACAATGGTTCAGGAGTCAACCTCATGCCCATTCCCACACTTCGTCGATTGGGCCTCACGGAATCTGATTTATCTCCTTCTACCATGATGTTGCAAGGATATGATAAAAATGAACAAGAACCACTGGGAGAAGTTACGCTCAGAACTCAGTTTGGAGATCTTGTTTCCAATTTGGATTTCATGATTGTTGATCAAGACTCAGCTTTCAATATCTTTCTTGGAAGACCCTGGCTACATCAGCATGCAGCTATTTCGTCATCATACCATCAATGTCTCAAATACTGTTTCGATGGTCAAGTTGGAACATTGTATGGTGACAAGACCCCGTTCAAGACATGTGAGTCTCAATACATTGAGGCGGAATTTTATCACATGAAGGGAAGAGAAAAATCTACAATGAAGGAAATTACCAAAGTTAATGCTCCATATGGTTTGGAAAAAATTCCAATAAATCCATTTTCACATGTGAGTACAGATTATGTGTTACCTATCAGTCAAATTGACAAAATAGGCCCAAATCAAAATACTCTTATGGAAAGATCCATAATGTCAATTACGGCAATCGAGCCAGACAACATGGGAGAAATTGGTAACTTACCAAGCAGTGATGAAAGCATAAGTGGTGACGTTTTCATTTCATCTGCTGAAATCCAACAAGTCTATACTTCACTAATCAGGCCAGAAGAAGTTATAGCAACACCAGAGGTGAATATTGATTTCGATTCTCAATCCATCATCTCCTCTTTATTTCCCAAAGAAGACCCTTTATCATCTATAGGGTCGGAAATGGAAGCTTCTTCTTCAAAATGTGAAAATTTTGACATCTCTTATGATCATGAGAATTTCGTTTTTTCATCTACTTTGCAAGTAGAAACGGAAGAAATAACACATGATGAAGAGGAAGAGGAAGATCTTAGAGATGCTCCTCCAGCATTTGAAGAGGGTATCTCTACCACTGTGGATGAACTCAGAGAAGTAAATATGGGTATAGAGAAAGATCCACGCCCCACTTTAATTAGTGCGGCCATGACCCTTGAAGAGAAAGAGATGTATATTTCTTTTCTAAAGCAAAATAAAGATATTTTTCTTGGAATTATACAGAGATTCTTGTCCTTGATCCTGATGTTGCCACCCATTATTTGGGTTTGCCAAAAGAACATCGAGGATTCAAGCAAGCCGCAAGAAGAACACACCCAACCTATGCTTCCAGAATCGAGGCTGAAGTGGATAAGCTTATCAAAGCTAACTTCATAAGAGAAGTTCAATATCCCAAGTGGTTGGCTAATATTGTCCCTGTAAAGAAGAAGAACGGACAAATTAGGGTTTGCATCGATTTCAGAGATCTTAATCGGTATTGTCCTAAAGATGATTTCTCAGTTCCGATTACAGAACTCTTAATTGATGCGACGGCTGGCTATGAAGTACTTTCTTTCATGGATGGATATTCTGGATATAATCAGATCCGAATGGCCCCAGAAGATGAGGAATATACAGCCTTCAGAGCTCCTCAAGGTGTGTTTTGTTACCGGGTGATGCCCTTTGGTTTAAAGAATGCAGGTGCAACATATCAACGCGCCATGCATCGTATCTTCAAACCTTTTCTAGGGAAATTTGTTGAATGCTATGTAGATGATTTGGTGGTTAAATCCAAACAACGTTTTGATCACTTGGCTGATCTGGAAGTCGTATTCCACAAGCTTCGACAACATAATTTGAAGATGAACCCCTTAAAATGTGCTTTTGGGGTAACCTCAGGAAAATTCCTCGGCTTTGTTGTACGCCATCGTGGTATTGAAGTCGATCCTGAGAAGACCAAATCAATCCTTGGTATGTCACCTCCTCAGAATTTGAAAGAATTAAGAGGACTTCAAGGACACATAGCCTATATTCGGCGTTTCATCGCCAATTTGGCAGGCAAAAGTTTTCCCTTTACCAAATTATTGAAGAAATGAGTCACTTACCAGTGGACTGAAGAATGTCAAGAAGCATTTGATGTTCTCAAGAAATACCTCTTGAGTCCACCAGTACTCATGCCACCTGTTGAGGGTAGGCCTCTTATCCTCTATGTGACAGCTTTAGAGCGATCATTGGGTGCCTTTCTCGCTCAAAAGAATGATGCTGGGAATGAAAATAGTCTCTACTATCTCAATAGAACTATGCTTGAAGCAGAAACCCGGTATTCGAGTATTGAAAAGTGCTGCCTAGCATTAATCTTTGCAGTTCAGAAACTGAGACACTACCTGCAACATCACGAGGTCCAATTGGTATATCGTAATAATCCACTCAAATTCATCCTTAGTTGTCCAATGCTTACAGGACGTCTGGCAAGGTGGGAGGTTATTCTACAGTAGTTCGACATCCAGTATGTGTCTCAAAAGGAAATTAAGGGCCAAGCTCTGGCTGATTTCCTGGCTAAACATCCTTCAGTGGAAGACACGTATTCAGATATCGAACTCCCTGATGAGGAAGTTTTCTCTATTCAAGAGAGTCCTCAAACATGGGAAATGTATTTTGATGGTGCTTCTAGAAGTCCAACAGGGAAGAAAATGGAAAATCCTAAATTCAACAAAGTTGGTTTAGGAATTGTGCTCATTTCTCCAAATAAGGCAGTGTTACCTTATTCCTTTTTGTTGTGGGAAGGTGGTACCAATAATGAATCTGAATACCAAGCTCTCATTACAGGCTTGGAGTTAGCGCTTCAAACAAAAGTGAATCACTTAAAGGTGAAAGGTGATTCAGACCTGGTAATCAAACAAGTCAATGGGTATTATTCCATTAGAAAAGAAGAATTAATCCCTTTATATGATTACATCAGAGAGTTAATGTCGGAATTCCCTTCAGAACCGACATTTTCTTATGTCCCAAGATCACAAAATGCTCAAGCTGATGCACTGGCTAATATAGCCACAGCTTTAGCAGATCCAAATCGGGACGAGACAACCATCTGTATTGCCCACCGTCGTGCAATTTCACCTTATGTTCAAGTCAGAACAGAGGAAATTAATGAAATTAGTCCCATTCCTGAACCGTATGGTCATACTACAGGATGGATGTCACCTATCAAGGAATACCTTCAAAATGGAACACTTCCATCTGATAGAGCCGAGAAAGAACAAATTCGGCGACGTGTGGTCAATTCTACTCTTTTTGATGGTCCAAACCACCTCGAGAAAATTCTCTACAAACGTGGTTTTGATGGAGTTCTCTTCAGATGTATTGATGGTGAAGAGACAATTGCTGTCATAAAAGAAGTGCATGCAGGAGTCTGTGGTGCCCACCCGTCTGGACATAGATTGTCTGATCAAATTCGAAGGCTTGGATATTTATGGCCTTCAATGATACAAGATTGTGTTAATTTAACAAAGAAGTGTCATTCATGCCAAGTATATGCCAACTTCATTCATCAACCTCCAGAGTTGCTTCATACAGCTAAATACTCATGGCCATTTTCCACATGGGGAATGGATGTGGTGGGACCTTACCCTTCAGCTACGGCCAAGCAGTTTAAGTACATTCTTACTGCTACAGATTTCTTTTCCAAATGGGCAGAGGCAGTACCTCTCAAAGAAGTCAGTTCTAAATGCATTGTTAGCTTCATCAAGTCTAACATCATTACTAGATTTGGTGTCCCTCATACCATATTGACGGACAACGGCACCAACTTCTGTTCTTCTGAGGTAAAGAAATTGTATCAAGAATACAACATTAAGTCCAACCATTCATCTCGATATCATGCAGCCGCTAATGGCCAGATATAGGCCTTCAACAAGACTCTTTCAAATATACTGCAAAAGATGGTGGATAAAGATAAGAGGTCATGGCCTGATAAACTCTTTCATGCTTTATGGGCTTATCGGACTACCACTCGCAATGCAACGCGGTCTACTCCATATTCATTGGTATATGGAACAGAAGCAGTCTTGCCAATTGAAGTTCAATTTCCCTCACTCAGAATATCCATTTGTGATCAGTTATCAACAGATGAGCAATCCCAAAAGCGGTTGAATGAATTGGAACAGTTAGATGAGAAAAGATTGTGCACTTTTCACCACTTGTAAATCTATCAGAATCGGATAGCACGAGCTTTTAACAAAAAAGTTCGTCTTCGTTCATTCATTCAGGGAGAATTGTTATTGGTTCTCAGAGCACCAATGATACCAGGAAAGAAGCCTCCCAAGCTTGAACCAAAATGGGAAGGACCTTATTCAATACATAAGGTCTACTCCAATGGAGCGTATTCTCTGATCTCAATGGATGGAGAACACATCACGACTCCAAGTAATGCCAGATTTCTGAAGAAGTATTTTGTGTAAACACAAAATATTGTTCCCAGATCCAAAACAATCACATTAGATCATAACTTTGTCCTACATGACATTAAACTGTTATTATGTCATATCTACATGACATTAAACTGTACAGAAGATTCTATATTTTGTCTGAGATGACATTAAACTATATTGTGTCCTAGCAACATGACATTAAACTGTGTGGCACTTCCAACATCCAGCATGACGATAAACTGTAAATGGTCCCCAGAACTGATATCCTCATATTGGTTAACCTTAGTCCTAGCTACATGACTTTAAACTGTACAGCACCAGTTCGTCCTTGCTATATGACGTTAAACTATACAGCAATGGTCCAGTATGACTTTAAACTGCAACTTCGTCCCACACGACATTAAACTGTGAAAAAGTTCCCTAAACCGTCCAGCATGACCTTAAACTACATCATCCCTGGTCCATGTATATGACCATAAAATATTTGCAAATCCCTTATGTCCAGCAAGACGTTAAACTGTGACGTCCTAAACTACATGACACTAAACTGTATAAAAGTCCCTCACGTCCGGAAATACGTTAAACTATATAATCATCAAAGGTCCAGCATGACATTAAACTACACCATCCACTGTCTATGCATATGACCTTAAACTATTCACACTTTCCTCCAACATGACATAAATGGTGTTTTATTTTGTCCTTACAGCATGACATTAAACTGCACAGTCCCCCTTTCGTCCAACTTGACGTTAAACTATTTTATCCCCATCGTCCTAACTACATGACGCTAAACTGTACAGAAAATCCTTGATAGGTCCTACATGACATTAAACTGTATTTTGTCCCTGCTACATGACACTAAACTGTGCAGCACCAATAGTCCTAACTGCAAGACTTTAAACTGCATAGTCCCTTTTTTTTATGTCCTACATGACATTAAACTGTGCATCGTTAAGGTTGTTATTACCTCTTGTTTCTCACACCGAGTATGACTCACGTGAGCTTAGAGTGAACATCAACCATAACACTCCCTTTGGGCCACTAACCATGTGTAAGACCCAACAATATTTTTTTTATTAGATCATTGTCCACAAGAACAACTTGATCATTAATTAATTCTTTAATTGAACTACATGGACTTTGATCCTTTCCCTCCAGGCTGGGTATGTAGGCAACCTCCCAGGGTTCAAGCCCAAAAACAATCTCTTCACATCGGTTCACCGCCATCTCATATGATGATGATTTGTGAAACCGCCCCTGGAATCAATATCTTTACATTGATTCACTTTCGTCCTTGTTATATGACGTTAAACTATACAACACTTTTGTCTGGTACGACAATAAACTACAATATTCTTTGATTCCCTCATTTGAGAAGGAACCATTATTGACATTGATTTTTTTCAATCATGTTTCATTTCAAAAGACTACGTGCATACATGGTAATGCCTAAACTTTTTATCTTAGGTTAAAAACATCATTGCACTAAAGTCCCCTTTCACCCTTCAAATGTACGAACCAAATTTGTACAAAGGGTAATTCTAGAACTACGTGGACTTGATTCCCATCCTTATGGGATACGTAGGAACATTCGAGTGTCCCTCGAATCTAGTCCCAAGTCTTTTGGGCCTAACCCCAAATTTCACTTTCAGTCCCTTGGTTGAAAAGTCCTCATGAAAACACACACTGTTTATTCATTATTATGGTCCGAATTCTATGACCCTAAACTAAGATCACTCATACTTTCATCTTGCACGACGTTAAACTGCATTTCAAGAACTACATATGGCTTGATTCTCATTATTATGAGATACGTAGTGAAGTCCAAGTTTCAATTCAGGACCCAGCCACAACATGATTATGGTTTTCATTGACCTATGTATCTCTATATACATTGGACAATACCCATATTTATGTGTTATAATCATAACCTTAAATATTTTCAGATCTTCATAACCCTTTTCATGACTTCTAGTCACAAAAATGTCAAACTTCTGAGAATTCTTTTGCCTGACTATGCATCACGTGCCCATAGGTGGCCTTGCATAAACAGACCACATAACAGACTTGTCCGCCAAAAGATGCTATTCATTTGACCATGCAGCCAATGCCCATAAGTGGCCCTGCATATTTCAACCCCCTAACGGGTTTTGTTAAATAATAGTAACTTCATTCTTGGGAAGAATTCCTCTTTTGTCCTTATTTGTCTTAAACGACAGTATGTAGGGATCCGCAAAAAAATAGCCATCCTTAACATATTTGTCCCATATCATTTTTCATGATCTGAAAGTAATCAAGTCTATGGTTTATTCTTCTTCCCTACGTTTGGTTCAGACCTTCGTAGGAGTGATATTCATCCAGTTCTTCGATGTTCTTGTTCCGAAATATCTTCTCCATATTCAAGTACCTCTTTCCATACAACAAACTCTATACTTTAGAAAATTTGTATCTCCATAAACTTTCACTGGCTTTTAGCACTAGGAAAGTAAATTTCTGGGAGTTCTTTTGCCTGACTATGCAGCACGTTCCCATAGGTGGCCTTGCATAAACAGTCCACATAACAGACTTGTCAGCCAAAAGATGCTATTTATTTGACCATGCAGCCAATGCCCATAGGTGGCCCTGCATATTTCAACCCCCTAACGGGTTTTGTTAAATAATAGTAACTTCATTCTTGGAAACTACTTCTTCTAATGCCTTTTAGCTCTTTTTTCATATCATTCCTCAGATTCAAATATTCTTAAGCCATAGTTTACATTTTTCCCTCATACTTGAGTATGGTAGTATGTTTTCAGATGAACTTTCAAGGAATTGTGTCAATTTTAATCCATTTCGGTCAAAGCTATTTCGACCTTAAACATTAGCCCCTTTATGTCTGGCATGCATGACTTTAAACTGCCCACAAAAGACAAAGGAACTATGAATAAAAGTCAAGTTCCAACACACTTGCGCGCTGCCTTCTGCGCATTGAAGACTTTAAAACCACCTTTTCCTTTGGATGTCTTTTATTTCCTCAGAGTCAAATCCTCATTTCTCTCCGGATCCAACTCTGAGGGGGACTTTTGTTGACACTCCTTTCGTCACAGAACATAAGGATCGGAAAAGGGGAATATCTAATCAAAAAGTGATCCATCCTTTGAAGAAACATCAAAAATCGAAAAAGGGATGAACTAGGAGAACATTGCCCATAGGTCGCGCAAGTTCCCTCATTGTCGCGCAAGTACACTTGCGCGCCGCCTAGTGGTCGTGCAAGTACTTGCACGACGCCTTATGGTCGTGCAAGTGACTTGCGCAACCTAAATGGTAACCGCCCGGTAACCGCCCGGTAACCGCCCGGGGTCTTCTCCTGCCTATAAATAGACCCTGTGGGCCCCCCCATTCGAGAGGATCTTTTTCCAGAAACTCGGATTGAAGCTCCCGACGCCCAAGTCTCTTCTCAAAGCTTCCGGAACACTTCTAAGGTAATTTCTTACCTATAACGGAAGATCTAAAGAGAAGAAGGAAGGCCTAAGTGTTGAAACTTATCAAACACTTGTGCGCCGACTTATTTCCTTCAATATAACTTGCGCGTCCCTTTTCTGGAAGAAACTCAATAAAATTATAAAGGGTTTAAAAAAGAGTCGCTCAAGTATTTCAATGCTGGTTGAAAATCGCACAAGTACACTATGTGTCGCGCAGGTATACCTGTGCGACCAACACTTGCGCGCCCACGGAAGACTTGCGCGCCTTGCAAGACTTGCGCGCCCCTATCTTTTTGGGTTCTCATCTTGCCCATTTTTTACCCCTCTTAAGCCATTTCACCTTTCCTTTTCAAGATTCTGTCTTCAAGACACTCTTCAAAGCCATTTATGGCATGATTTCTTGATTTGAATTTCTTATCTAAAAGGAATTCTGTGGAATCTCTCTCAATGTCTAGTGATTTAAATATCCTTATGTCACTAAAATACGGAGAGTTCATTCATTCAACCTCATCCTTTAAGATGAGAGAATCTTAACCTGGGTCTCCTTTTCAAGAATAATCCCCAGTTATAAAACCTTTAATCTGGGCATCTTCCTCAGGAGTAAGCCCCAAATTCTTAAAGTTCCCAACCTCAAATATGGGAATCCTCCTCAGTAGTAAGCCCCAAACCTTAATCCCTAAACAAGGTCTCCTTTTTTAGGAATAAGACTCAGTCATAACCTTGGGATTCCTTTTAAAGAATAATCCCCAAGTCCCCTAACCTGGGTCTCCTTTTTAGGAATAATACTCAGTCATAACCTTGGGTCTCCTTTTCAGGAATAAGCCCCAAGTCCCCTTAAATTTCTCTTAACCAGTCATAATTTACCTTTGATTTGGGTTTCCTTTTTAGGAGTAAAACCCCATCATAAATCCCCTCCTAACTTGGGCATCCTCCTTAGGAGTAAGCCCCAAGATTAGAGTATTCAAATCTCCATGAAGCACATATAACTTTATGGACCCTGTTCATGGATTTTCTCCCTAAAAGTAAATCCTAAACCTTCATCTATCTGGGCAGTCATCCCTACATAATCCCCAAACAAATTATTATGATTGCATCTTTCATGGCACAATTGTCTAAATTTTACCAATACCTCTTGTTTCTCACACCGAGCATGACTCACGTGAGCTTAGAGTGTAAAATTAATTATGACATTCATCTTTGAGACATCAATCATAAACATCATACTCCATTTCTCGAACTACGTGGTTTCTGATTCCTTTTCCAAAACAAAGGATACGTAGGTAGCCCATTTATGGGTTCGATCCCAACTTTGAAATAATCTATGTCCTTCTGAATGACGATAAACTTCAAGTGCCCCACTGAGTGGCTTTAAAATCAGCCTGGTCATCATAAATGACCAAGAGACTTTTATATAAATATTTTGAAGGATACCATTGACCAAGAATCTCTAAACAGGTATAGATGATTCTCTATTGATGAAGAACTTCGAATACATATAAAAGATTCTCTAAATTTCTTTGCATATTTAATCATTGATTGTTAAAACTAAAGGAAATCACATTTTATACTTGGTAATGTAATAAGGATTCACGAACATAACTTAAATCTATAAAGAGAGTCCCGGAGTAGACAATAATTCCCCTCAAAAAGGTGTGATGAGTCCGACCTTCCATCCTCTCGACCAATGCAAATTCCTATGCCTCATTAGTCCACAAGCTAATGAGCGCCTGCCTTTGGAAAGTAGGTCCAAACGGATGTGGAATCATTGGATGTTTCCGGTTCTACGAACAAACCCGTTAGAAACCGATCGGAACGTTTGAATCTCCCGTCGAGGAGGTCATCCCCGGATTCCGTGCGAAACAATTGTGTAAATTAAATTTGATGGAATTCGGGAAGTTCCTTTAAAATAGGTTTTCTTATTAGGAAGTATTAAGGAGGGAAGATGTTAAAAACATGTATATACCTAAAAGAGATGATTAAAGCGACTTGATTCAGGAATATGGAATATATAAACATAATTTAGGTTATTTTCATAAAAATAATAGAGATATTGTTTTGGGTAAAAAGAAATATAACACAACCAAAAGGAGTAAAGGAGGTGCGGGTTGAATCCCTTACAAAACATCGACATGGTAATATTTGTACATGGGAGGGATTAATAAGAGATAAAGGGGTCTCACATAATTTATATATCATGAGTGAAGTACAAGGGATTTGCTAAAACATACCCCATCATTGGGTATTAAAAATAAAATGGAAAAACATAGAGTGGATTCTTGAATAAATGTGAGAAAAAGAGGATCCCTTAGTTTATGTTTAATGGTGTTCTCCACATTATATTAACGAGCTGAACAATCAAATTTGGTTCTTTAATTAATACTTACAGAACATGTTTTACATTTAATTTATTTATTATATTCTTTTTATGTTCATTCATTGCCCTTTTGATGGGTTAAGAGGTTCCATTTGATTCTTCAGGTTCGTTTGTTTCATTATCAGTTAACTTATATAAATGAACATATAATATTGTAAAATGAGGATGGTTGTCTAGAATTGGAGGTCTATTTTATTATATAATATAAATAATGTTATAGGGTTGTAAATTTCATTTTGTTACATGTATTGAAGATGAATCATTATATAAAAATTTAGTGATAACCTTTTGGGTTAATTAATGGGTTTTTATCACAATGAACCCATTTTGTTCTATAAATAAATACATGTTGTACAAAAAGATTCTAGAACCATCAATAAGACATAATATATATATTATACTATATATTGATTCAACTATAATAACCTTTTCTTGACCATAATTGAATATGGTATTAGAAATTGAAAACCCATCTTCCATAAATATGGAAAATTATAGCATCTTTGATTGTGTATTTAGAACTAGTATAAAATAATTATAAAGGAGAAATGATAATAACTTATTCCATTATTAGAACAAAATTCTCTTACATATGAGGTGATAGTTCTTTCAAAACATTGTTATTAGTATTGGTAATGATATAAAATAAAACAATGTAACATGAAAGGAAAGTAAAAAAATTAAAAAACAGAATTTACCTCCAGAATAAATCTTCAATGAGAGCCTCTTAAGTGGAGAGGATTTGGTATTTTGAGAATAAAAAGGTATGATAGATGTGGGAGAGTAGATTGGGGATGGATTGTATCATAAATTAGGAAATGAAAAAGGCTTGAGGGGAGTGAATAGAAGAGGGTACTGTGGGTGGTTTTTATAGTAGAGGGGAATAGGGTTTTATTAATATTTTATTAATTGGTTTATTATTTATACATAAGATAGGAAATAGTGATGATTCCATGACAAGAAAAGAGTAAAATGTGCGTGTGAATTCGAACAATGGGTTCTTACTTCAGTTATGATGCTAGGAATAGTTCATTTCACTTATAATGTATATATACGATAAATTGTCATATTTCACTATTCATAAAAAATCAAGTATTTTAGAAAAATCCCAAAACATCACCCAAACCATTTACAAATGTGTAGAATAAAAAAATGAAGTCGATTTTTCTAAAATAATTCTAAATATTATGAATTTAATTTTTAATTAAAATCATAATTTAGTTGAAAAATATAGATTCTATAACTGATTTTATAATGTTTTCAGAAATTTTATACGGTCATATAAAATTATATTAAAACCAAAAAAATAAAAATTTTAAATTTACGAACACATTTTAGGAAAATAAATTATAATTTTAAATTAATTAATTAATTTAAGTTAAGTATTTATGACTTACAAAAAAACAAATACTTTTACTATGATCATATTATCAATTATAATATGACCAAGTATTATTAATACATTAAACGGTGACGTTAGTATTATTTTTTATGATATACTATTTATTAGTTTCATATTACAATTCCAAAGGGTAGGTTATTATTCATAATGGTAGGTTACCATTCACCAAAAAATTATGTTTGTCTTATCAGAATCCAAAAATATTTCTGATCGCAACCGTGTATGTCAGATTTTTTAAATTAAAAAAATAAAAGTTGAAATATTATGTTAAATGGTCACATATTATTTATTATCATGATATTCCATTGAGTTTCCCAATGTGATTATTCTCTAAGTAATAATTATACAATGGTTATTCCATTGATAAAACATTAGGTTGTTATAGAATTTTACTTTCATTAAAGGGAATGGTTTAGAAAAATTATAACTCATTGATTGGATTGGAATACAGGATGAACATATCACTATTGATCAAGTGATAGAAATATTTTAATGATTAGAGTATTAATTTATTAAATATAAATCTTAGTCTATTGTTGAGTGGTAAGTGGGGTACGGTGCTGATGGGGACAGTTCAGAGGATCTCTCCAAGGTGGATCCTACATTGGAGTGAACCCATAGTTAACATCCCAATCATCACCCCTATTAAAATATAGATATTTTAAGATGTAGTCTAGGGTGATACTCATAGAGTGATTCAAATTAGAAGCTGTTTCTAACTACTCCTTCATGTCTCGTCATTGTTAAGATGGTACTAGAGGATTTAGGCCAGGGATTTATACACATTCATCCTCGTACATTATAATGGTACCATTAAACCAAAACTCATGGATTAGTTTATTTTCCACCCGATGTTTAGGCACATGATGAGTGTTGGAGTATTCAAGTTTTATGTATCTCCAACATGTGAAATTAAAATTCATTGGTATATGATTGAATGGATACCTTTTGTATTGAATGGAATTCTGGTGATAGATGTCATAGAATGACAGAAAAACACACCAACAAAAGAACATATCAATACCATATCTCTAGAAACAATACATTCTTGACAAAATTGTGTATGGTAAACTCATTCATATTGGATAATGAAATATTAATTTCAAGTTTTTTTTATTTGAACCAAAATGTTGTTTCCTCACACTAGAGTATGAAGGACTGAGTGGAGCTGCACAATATTCTCTTTGAGCTATTCATCTCATTTAAGATGTTTTTGATATGACTATATTCATGGGACCCAAAATAACTAAAAGAAACCAATTCCATTACATGTTATGGACCATCATTCAAAATGAAGTTAGTCATTATGATTTATTACATATAATTGGTGGGAACTCACGTTGTTCGAGGGGATGGGATATGGGACTCATCATTCCCTTTTGGGGGAATTATTGTCTTTTATAGGAGTCTTTTGCAGATTTATGTTATGTTTTTAATTTTTTTTAGAAATCCTAGTATGGGACTATTCACCCTCAAACATGTAGTCCGTTATGAGCATGTAATATTGTAAGAGTCTATATGAATTAGTGTTATCCCATAGATTTGAACAATTATATGAATTATATGTTCTCCATCAATGACACAATCAACATGATTCAATGAGGTTCTCAAAATTTATCTTATCATTAATTAAAGATGATTATTTATGGGTTACTATGTCTTATAGGCACATAGCTTGTCTATCTAGAGTTTATCTTTTCCTATGAAGGCTGTCTATGACAATCATGTCTAGATCAGTCCCACAAAGGGTATTTGTCTATTTCAATATGAAAGGAATTAGAACCCATGTAGTTTAGTTTCAATAAATGCGTCTTGTAATAAAATTTTAAGGATATTTTTGAGTGATCAATACATGTATTTTATAATCTTTTGGTAAAGATGATTAGGAAAAATGTTATTAACAATTTTTGGTGTGGTATGTATGGATGAGAGACCCTTTTGGATTGAACTTAAGTGGAATATTCCCCATCAATGATGGGTTTATCACTCCTGAGATGTATCCATTTATGGATGGCTCCCCTAGGAATATATAATGATGAGCATGGTATGATGGGAAATAGAATCAAAATTTCCCTCTAGGTTAATGTATGAAACTATAGGGAACATTTACCTTTGAAATGATGGTCCGTTGGGAATATGCACCTGATAGATGAGATTCCCATAGTCAAGGTAATGTATACAAGAGAAAGAAGTACATAAATGAAATCATGGGAATTATAGAATATGGAGGATGGAAATATACAATTGATGATATTGTTTTTGAAGCACATAGAGGCGTCTTATAAATCCTCTCGAGATAGGAGTCAAAGCTCATGTAGTTTGAATTATAATGCTTAAGACCATGTGATTGGATTCTACCATGTAGTTTATCATAATGAAATAAGGACATTGGACAAAATGTTTCATTTCATTATTTGGGGATATATTTGGGGACATTTGAATATTGGATATGGCACTTGAGCCTTAAAGATTAATCTTAAACATTCCATGAAGATGGTAATCAAAATCCATAGAGTTCTGGTATTAAAGGAATCTATCTCTTAAAAGGATAAAAATATAGGGTTGAGAATAGAATACACCTATGATTTTACCTTGGAATTATTCATCAATATTATATCCCTCTAATGAAATAATATTTTTGGCGGGTATTTCACATTATATTGTGCCCCAAAGAGGAATTTTATGGATTTTAATGGTATGATCAACCCATATCTATAAGATCATGTTAGACATGTTTTATTTATATAACATGATAGAATATAATTTTATTCACATTACATGACTGAATGAAACTAGGTTTTAATTAGGGTTAGGCACTGAGGCTCCCCAAGGATTTTTAATCCTCTGTAGCTATTCGAGGATTCGTGATTATTAAAATTATAAATGGGACAATTGGGGGTCTCATGTATAGAATGATACCTTATCCTCCTTTCTTCCTTACTATATTTTGTCCTTCATGGGGTACATGACATGGAGGTAGGAGGAGTATAAAGTCCCATAAGAAAGAAATAGGGATTACTCCTTGAGGGATTCACTTTTCCACTTAAGAGTGGAGCAGAGTTTGTTACAAGGATTTCATTATTAATAGTTACAACTTCAGTTCTTACACATATAATGTTCATGAGTGATTGGAATGAATAATTTGTGTATGTCATCTATTTCAATAATCATAATGGATACCTACTCCCATTAAGCGGGTTGAATGTGCAGATGTAGGGATAATTCCAACAATGATTTCCTCTCCCTTCTGGTGGACTCAGATGTACACAAGGTTCCCATGGTTGTTGAGATCAAATATGGTTCAACCATGTGTTTTCTCATATTCTCAAAAAAAATCTTATATTCTTATTTAGGATTTGGACACACATTATTATGGAAATAAAATAATGAGAAACCCCTCGTGAACATATCTATTAAGAGAGACATCTGTGAAAAAACATTTATCTATGGAGTTCCATATTGAACAAGGATCATGCAAGTGTGTCTATGATGATCCATATATTCAAAATCATTAGAGGAGGAATCGATAATTATCTGTATGAAAAATAATTTGGGTAATGTATTTCTCTACCATCAAACCCATAATGCTCATAGTTATTTAGTACAAGAGAGAGAGAGAGAGAGGATTTTTTACCATTTTAAAATTGGTGGAATAAAATATAATCCAAGTAATATGATACTGAGTATCAAGGATTCACCCAATTAACACTTTGATGAAGATATATGACATTTTCTCTGTTGATGGTTATGGGAAGGAATAAAGGCTTTACCCAGGTGATACTAACGAAAATTGATAAAGGCTTTGCCCTTGTGAGGCTAGGGAAATGAGATTAAGTCTTCACCTATGTGATATATGAAAGAAGTGATGAATCATGTGATAAGACTTGGGTGAAGAATTTAAATAATTATAGGGTACTCTATAAATGATATTTAAAGATGGGGAAGAGATGTATACTGATGGATAATGGTCATTTTCACTAGTGTTATTAAAATAAGGAGTAGTTTTTTTCCATGAAAAGGTTTATGGCATTAAAAACCTTTGGGGAACTCAAATACCTTCAGTTGTTGGAAGTTTTACTTGTTTTATGGATTGAATAAGAAGCATGGGTGATTATAGGACTTAGGTGAGAGACTAGGGTGTAAATAACTTCATGATGTATCTATGTATTAGAAAAATATTAGATAGAGAGCCCAAGGTTTCCATTTATTCAAAAAATTAGAAAACAGATTAAAATTTGAAACACATATTAGTGAGTCATTAATGTGAAATATCCAAAACGTATTTTTCCTAGAATATTTTTTAAAGAAGTTCAACATGGGAAAACTTTGAGGGTTTAAGGAAAGATTACGTATAATTTACCAAATCAATTACCATAATGTGTTTGTTGATTTTATTATTCACGGTCTTCTGTATTTTGTTGAAAAGAGAGTTCCAAATATATGATAGTGAAGAATGTAAAAATTTTTAAGAATGGTCTTAGAGTATTCCTTAAGTGGGTTGTCACAAAATATTAATAATAAAATGTAAAATAATTAGGCAATGACCCAAGAATTTATAGTTAGTACATTGTGGATAAAATAGAATAAAAAAAATACATTTGAGAATAGAATGAAAATTAATTTTAATAAACTATGGTGGATTGATAAATATAATACTTAAATATAATTAAGTTTTAATAGCAAAAATAAAATAATGGTTGAAAAAATATAGTTTCCTAGCCACCAAATTTGAAATTTTTAAAGGAAGAAAAAATCATGTATGGAAATAAAAACAAGTGGGCCTATAAATGTGATTCCCATGGGGATCCACTATCACATTAGAAATACATATGGGGGAAGGGATATTGTGCTAATGAATTTCAAGAGAGAGCACTCCTGAGCATCCTTTTTAGTAAGAAATCTAGTCACATAATTTCTGTCATGACATGCGTATTAGATAGGTGTTGTTGGTAATAAAGGAAATGAAAATTAAGATCAAATATATAATTTTACAAGGAATATAAATGATAACATTAAGTGATTTGAAAATTGTCTTTGAGTCCGTCTCCACTATATCCTCAAAAAATCAATTTAAATGAAAATGCACAAGGTTGTTAAACATTCATTTAGCACATTCCCTGAGAGAATCACCTTTCTAATTAAATACACATAAGGAAACAATCACTGAACCAATTTAATTACAACCCCCCCCCCCCCACACACACACACATGCATCCATTAATACATTATATATCAATATTGTGTTTGAGTCTATGTTTGGGGGTTGTAGCACAACCAGTGTCCCATAGATGAGCACATTGCTGAAGAAGAATTAAAACATCCTTCCATGAAAATCCAAAGATAAGGTACCTCCTTAAAGAACATCATGAGTTAGGAGAAATCTACAATGAGGCACATGGTCCTTACTAAAATATTAGTACAATATGAGAGTGATCCATTTTGATGAGATTTATTTCTTGCTTCCTGGATACACCAAAATCCCACTGTAAAGAGATGGGACCAAGACTTCCTCTCATGATTCTCGTTGAATGACACATTGTACCGCCACATCAGTATGCGACACATGATTTCAGATCCTCCAAAATAAGAATTTGAATTTAGCTATTATTTCCTTATCTTAGAGATGAACCCCACTCACCATTTCCTTGGGACTTGGTCATAATTCTTTTTTAGGATTTGGATGAAAAAAAACACCATATATAGGAATAATGAATATAAATGCATCTAGGGAATAAACCATCCTAATATCATCACATAAACATTTTTTGGGTGGGATCCTTTATCACATAGAAGAATAAATGATCAAACCTAAACTAGTTGAAGTATATTTCAAGGGTGGGGAACCCTAGATGTCCTTTTAACATTCTGTTCATTTGTGGCTCCATAAATTGATTTCCCCACTCTGAATAATCAAATGAGAATGTTTTGGAAGGACCGATATATTACATTGGAGTGATTTCTATAAAGGGGAGGTGTGACATTAGAGATAGTTAATATCCTTTCCATATTTCCCAATTATAAATCTTCTCCCAAGAGAATGACCTTCGTTGATCTCCCATCAAATTTTCCTCTAAAGAATGCGCATCACCTAGAAAACATTCCATACATTGGTGCCTCTATTCTCCACTAGTTTAGTGAGCCTTCTCTAGGAATCTGAATGACATCTCCCCTCTCTATGTGAATCCCAAATAAAAGATGATAATAATTTATCAATTTATTTTAGTGTCTCTTTAGTAACCTTGTGGATTGAGAATATTTGCATGTTGATAGAAGATATGATATATTTGATGGGAGTGATTCTTCCTCAAAATGAATGAAATTAATTGTACTAATTCATGATGTGATGGGTGATCATGTTGACCACCCATTCAAAGAGGTAGATTCGGGCTTTACAAGTAGAAAGATGGGTTCCCTCATAGTCTCTTGGAATGATATTTCTATCAATTCCCCACATGGATTAAATTTTTTAGATTAATTTATCCAAAAACAAGGGAACACCTTATCATAGCCCCCTAACTGGATTTATGATTTCATACTTATTTCCTATGAATTTTATTAAGAACCATGGTGAGAAATAACAATGGGAGCATAAATCAATTACCTAGTATGAGAAACCCATAAAACTATTCACCAAAATAATAAAATTCCACTCAACAATGTCATACCCCTTTTTAAAACTAACTTTAATAAAAATGTTGAAACACAATAAATTATTTTTTAAAATATCTAATCAATTATTGTATGATACCGATGGATCACAAGATGGATTGAACATTGAGAAGTCTGTGTTTCTCTTCTGACGTGTAGTTGTGAATGTATTGAGAATGTCTCATGTTGTTAATGGACTCTAATACATTATAGGGTTAATTGAACAAGCTAATGGTCCTAATCTAACTTATAGTTGAGGTAGCTTTTACTTTTTCAATAATCACCATTGTTGTGGTGCATGCAACCCATGGTATAGATACTTCACGAATGATGTATTGAATTCAATAAATACGATCATAAAAGATGATATCTCGTGAATTCAAATAAAATACACCCAGAAATACATCATTCCATGGAAAACTCAACTAATTAAGAGATTTAATTTCCTCCCACACTAACTTCCAATATGGTATATTCCCAACGTGGGTATTGGCATGAAAAGAGACCACACACAGATTTGTGTTGAATATTCACACCCAACCACTATGTTATACCTCCTATATGTATGTCTTAAGACATTATATAAGGGCATTAAAATGAGATACCACTATATTGACCATTACCACCAGACCATATGTGATGGATATATCATCTAGATGTGTGTTCAGAGTGATCTTGAATAACATTCCATTTAAGAATGCATGGAAAATGAAGTATTTCGATCTCCATTGTCTCTCCATGTGTCTCTATAACATTCTAACAATCTTCTCTCATGCTCATTAAATGAAACATTGAACTGGTTAATTGTTTTGAATTGGATGAGAACCTCTCATCTTTCAACACATCCTCGATGCTAACTTCCACAAGATCAATATCTAATTTGATGGAATCCTTGGATTTGGTTGGAGAGGGTAGAGAGTTAGCCCTGTTAGCAAGATCATTATTCGAGCATTGTAACATTGTTTTAAACATATCAAAATCCATAAAATATTATTATTAGAATAATACCCTCCACCACTTGTGATAATTAGGATTCTTCGACCATAGGTCAGAGAAAAATAATCATCCACCTCTATCGTTCCAAGGCATAAGGGTGATCAGGAGAGGTGATTTGTCTCTACATTGAGAAAGTAGGATATAACATGGAAGTTTTAAAGGATATGATCCTACCAACACGAAGTGCAGCTGTTGTCCATCTGGTTATTAAAACATGTATACATATAACTATAAAAACATATGTCCAGAAGGCCCTTCCCATCTATAAAAGAAGGGAAGTCAATTTTTTCACTCTATGGGCACCATACCCTCCCTAATTGTTTGAAAAATATATAATATTATTAAAATAACCTCCAAAATTCTATATTAAGTTCCCAAAACGGAATATTTCTAGATCAGACCAAATATTCTCCATAATATAAGAATCATATTTTGTATAAAAAACCCGAAGAAGAGAGCAGCATACCAAAATAAAACATTAACTGATATGTACAAGTAAACTATATCCCATTTCTCCTGTGAGATGTATTCCTTTTAGAACATAAGAATATAGTTGTTTATGGGCACCTCATGCAATAAATAACATACCCATATTTTTAGAAATGTATGAAATTTTGGTAGAGCTTTGTTTGGGATCTATAAATACAATAAGAGAATGATTTGTTTTTGATACCTCATTACATAGGAAGTATATTTTCACCAAGGCTCTGAGTCCTTGAAATTTCCACAAAATAAGTTAGACCATTAAATATATGATTCATAGAATTGGACCCTGGAATGGAAAGGATCATAGTGTGATAATTAGAGTAGGAGTACAACCACTTGGATTGAGGCCAGGTAAAAACTCCATTCGAGGAAGGAGCCAGGATGAGTGTGGTTCATGGAAAATCCATTAGCACTTGGGTTGTGCCCTGGGCACCTACATGGACTAGATAAGGGATATTTAGTCTTTTCTGGGCAAAAGATAATTCAATATATATTTTTGAAATCAAGAACGTGGAGCAGTTGTGAGGATCTGTGGCCCAATGAATAGGGGGGATAGATGTGAATATGAAAGATCTACCATTTTCATCAATAATTTTAATTTACATGGAGAGATTGATTTGAAAAGATCTAGAAATAAAGTAGATCCAAAGTGAACTTTGGAAGGAAGGGGAGGGTTTCATTCATAGTTTGAGATAAGAGGTCATCCCCCATTAGACCGTTATTAATGAGGGATGAGGGGAAACAACGGAGAATCTAAGGAACCAATGTTGACGTATCTCACAATCAAGTTCATGGAATCTGATGGCTAAACTTCCTCTATATAATGAGATGAAGATACAAATATGTCTAAGGGATCTTACTGATGGGATTCTATAGTATAATATTTATTTTTTCTGTACACTATCACAGAGTTCCCATATATGTGAGATGATGAATAGTAGCATGATGATGAGGGAAAATGAGATGTTTCCTCCATTCTACCGATCCTTCATAAAATAGAAGGATACATGATTGAGGATGATATGAGATGTCCATGGTAATGCAAGTCCTTACCACTAATGAATCTGGGAAATGAAGAGGGTGTTCATCCACACACAAAAATTACCCAACTAATCCCACTATCCTATTAAGAAAATAGATATTATAAAATGGGAGTGGAAATCCTGGAATATTAACAGAAACCACCACTTTAGGGGTTTCCCAACCTTGATTCAACTCTATAGACAATAAGGAAAGATAGATGGAACACTTACCTATGGATCTAAGGCTATGAGACTAGGATTTGATGAAATCCTCATTGGATGACATGCCGATAAATAAAGATCTTCTACTCAACTAAGAGACAGTTGTAGGTTGATTAGACTCCTAGGAGAGCCCGAAGTTCTAAAAGAGGCACAAAGGTGGATTTTCCTTGCCAAAAATAGAAAAAAAGGCCCACCTAAGGATAACTGTAGTATCATTGAAGGTAGAGGTGCGAAAGGATGGTATTAGGAAACCATATAATGATATAATGTAGGTGTAGAACATGGGAATTATTGGGAATTATGAATTAGAATAAGACCAGATTGGAGTAGATTTGAGGTGGGTATAATTTAATGAATGTCCATGAGGGAAATTTCGATCCAGAAAACATGTATCCACATATTATAAGGACGAATCTGAAACGATAATCAATCCAGGATCCATGTTTAGTGGAACAAATTAAGAAATTGGAACCCCAGGGTGATTGAGGTTACCACAGAGGGAGTTAAAAATTTGAAATTACAGAGCTGTGTATAGTGTGTTCCAAAGAACATGCTCTTTTTCCATCCTAAATAAACGAAATTATTAGAAAATATAAAAAATTATATAAAACGATATATTCCTAAAATAAATTTAAAAAATAAAACATTATATTTCTTAAAAATGTAAATTTATAAAATTTATGAGTACAAAAATATTCTTTAGGGATATGGAAGTTGATAAATTGTTAATGAATGTTCCTAAAATTGAGAAGAAGAATGGAAAACAGATGTGACTAGGATAAAGTTATCAATGAAAATTGAGTATTTTATAAGAAACCTAAATCATGTATTTATTAAAAAAATGTTGTATGAAAATAAAAATGAGATCCTAATGAAGTTCCATATAAAAATAAGTGTATTTATAGAAGAATAAAATGTAAAATTGTAATCTGGGGAAGGATATAATTTTGAAAAATAAGACATGTTCTACTAAATTGTGGAATGATAAAAATTTTATAAATAATTCTAAACTAATCTCAAATATTCATGAAAAAATAAATTTACTATAATAAAATTAAAATACCTACACCAATAAGGAATCATATTTTGAAAAAAAAATACATTTACTATAATAACATGTATCTACATGAATTTTAACTAGATAAAATATTTCAAGGTTATTTTTGTGGTTATGGTATATTTTGAAAAAAATACATTTACTATAATAACATGTATCTACCTATACTAATAAGGAATCATAAATAAAAGAAGATAAAATAACAGTTCATGAGAACTCAATATAAGAATCAACTACTTAAAAAAAGGTGTATGTAATAAAAAATTATTAAAACATGCTAGAGGTTTTATGAAAGGTGTGATCAAGAAGGTGGGAGTTCTTTGGGGTTATACTATATGTTATTATCCTCTTTTACTTTAATAAAAATTTACATGATGATTGAGAAGGTCAAACAATGAATGTACATATTTCAACTATCCCAAATCAATTGAAAATATTACATTGTTTTAGAAAGTATTAAAATTAAGGATAGAATGTTTAACAAGATATTTTAGTTGATGTATTAATTTAATCATAGAAATATGAAAAAAATAGATAATGGACTGTAGATGTTATTATCAAATGATGGGTAATATGAACTAGGTGAAAATTGTTTTTAAATATAGAGGTAGTATGGAACCATTTCCCAGTGATTGGCCTCTAATGATAAGTGTCTTTGGATTAGAAAATATTGCTAAAATGAAATGACACCAAAGTTTTTTTATGGACTAAATAACATTTTTGAGTGTATCAGAGCTTTATTATGGTATAAATAAATTTATGTTTAGTGTAACTTTTCGTATATCAAAAAAATTGAAATATGATTATATTAAAACTAAAATCTAGAGAACCCCTTAAAATTTATTTATCTTTAGGGAAGAAATTAAATATTTTTATATAATTAAATAAGCTGAAAATATTTTATGACATTGAGGAATTATCGCCAATAGAAAAAAACACAATGAATCGTATGATAGAAATTTCTATGTGAAATATGAAGTATTCGAACGTTGTTGAAGTGTGAAGGTTGGGAGGGCCCAAAATTACCTTTTCTATAAATTTTGACCAATATCATATCAATATGACAATAAATGTTAGTATCCCTTGATTAAGATCAATGATCTAAAAAAGAAAAGGGTTTCAGTTCCTAGAGAGAGGATCATGCACATCATGTTTTTTGTTAATTTAAATAATTTACATAGAAATTAAATTCTTGGATATTTGGTATATTCTTCATTTATGATGTTGGTCCTCTAAAATTACTCTTCTGGATTGTCTTGTTGTGCTTGGGCGGATCCAAACCAAAATCCCACTAGTGCTGATCCACACGTGTTCTAATGATGAACCTCACTATGATACCACTTTAATGATCCAAATGTAGTGGAATCATGGTTGTTGCGAGGGCCCAATAATTAATTTTTAGTAATTGATGAACAATCAAGGATCAATATGACGATAAATACAATTATCCAAGAATTATTATCAATGATCTAGAAAAAAGAAGAAGTGGGTGTTAGATCCTAGAGAGAGGATCTTTGGTGTGTTTATAATTAATTTATGTAATCTTTACATAAAAAACATGGATATTTTGTACTTTCGTTTTTAATGATGTTGATCATTCAGAAATACCCTTCCAAATTGTTTTGTTGGGCTTGTGAGGATCCAAACCAGAATCCATCTATTGGTGATCCACACATCTTCTAATGGACTCCGATCGACACCAATCATTCTCTAGATACTATAATGCTGAAGTGAGTGCCTTGGGTTGGTCATTCTTGATTTTCCATTCGTCGGTCTTGAACAATGTCTCTCATTATTGATAGGGGATAGGAGGGGATTGAAGAGAGAATTTTTATTGGCCCAAAAATTCCCTCACAACCGTCAATTCGGTTTACATGGCATAATAGCACAATAGACATACCTGTCTATACTAACGACATGGGTTGTTGGTTAAAATATTTAATTTCATAATAGCAGTTAAATAGATTCATAACCTTAGAGAAAACCCATTCTACATAATAACAATAACAACACCATTATTGGTGGTGTTCCAACTAGCGAAAAACAGAATTATAAATGAAATCTCATGCCACATAATGATAATATCATTATTTTTATTTTTCTTGTTCCAAACAGTTAAAAAATTATTTACCTTCTTATATATAATTATTTTTCTACCAGACATTCCTTGTTCTGCTCGAACTCGACTTCCATTAATTGAATTCCCAAATAAAAAAATAAATAATTTATTCTCGTAAATAAGAATTTTATTTAAAACATGTAAATAAATATTTATTAAATGTTCAGTAAAATAAATAAATAAAATTTATTTAATTTATGCGATTATTTTAACTTGAATAAAATTATTCCATGGTCTTGTGAATAATATATATTCAATTAATTAAATTCAAATAGAATTTAATCAAAATCACAAGAAACACATACTGTCTGACCCTCTAGGATTCTTTCTCATTAGCGTTTGACGGGCGTGCCTAAAGTCCAAGAGTATTGTTTAGAAATGGGTAAAGGAATATAAAGAAATAACTTAATGATGCAATGACGACATCTATATAAAAACTCTCACTATGTAATAAAATCCTTTTATATCAATATCTCATCAAGATGGTTTCATGATATTGTCATTAACCAGTTTGATTGATATGTCTTTCTTTGAGTAGCTAAAATAAACTTGTTGTTACACCATGGCTATAGAATTTAGGGTGATGGTTCTACTTCAATCAAAGTGGTGATATATCAACATTCATAAATGGAAGGGAAAAATCCTTCCTTGATTTATCTATTAATAACATGTCACTTGTGATGCACCAAAAGTACCCTACTTCCCGCCTATATATGGCATGAAAGTTTTCTTCAGTGAATCAAAGTGTGTGAGTCATGACCTGAATTAGTGATAATATCTATGTCTAAGGACCATTACACATGCTCACAGGTTAGAATATCTAATGACATCAAAATAATCAGAATTCTTACATGCATGTATGTTCTCATAACCTCCTCTCTTGTAGATTACCAAGTGTGAACTTCATGAGAAGATCTCTAATCATCTTATGAGTACTGACACCTAAAGGTCTGTATACTCTATCTCCCATTATATTTTGTCATAAAACTGCCAAACTATATTTAATAAGATTTGCATAGCATTTTGGGTTTCTCAACATACCAGGGAACTCCTATGACATTTTCAATGCAACAAATACTCTAAGACATTCTTATATCATTGTAATGCATAACAATGAAAAATATGTAATAAGATGTTTAATATTTAAATACATTAAATATTCATGTAATCAATGTAATAAAAGATGGTTATTTGAAACTAACTCAATCAAATTTTTCTTATCATGAATCAAGAAATATCCACAATCTATAAAACCTGTAAAATTGGGGAATAGGTTAAAAAACTCAGAACGGAGGAGATGTAATGACCCAAACATTCATTAATGGAAATCCATCTTGATCTAATTAAATGAATATTTATGTAAAATGTTTATATAAAATGTCATCTTCTTTGGTTTTATTTTAAGAATTATGACTGTTTCTAATATAACCATTGAATAGTAATCACATGATTAATATAAATATAGGGCTTTAACGAATCCAATTCACTCAGACAAAGGAAGTGATGGCCGCATCCAGTAGATGTTCCCCATACGAATACCATTTTTTAGAACTCAGAAAAGAGGTGACATCATTGGGATTCTCTCTTGACCAAGATCAATCTGAGCTTCAACAGGTTAAGCTCGAGCGGGACCGCCTACGAGGGAAGTGGAAGTTGATAGAGATTACAACATTAGAAATGTTATCCGAGCCGCCCCAAGAGTTTTTCATCATCGCACACCTTACTCTTCGGTCTTATGTAGGTGTTATAATGGGTTATGTAACAAGGCCTTATCACTACAGTTATGTTCATTTTTTTATATAATAATGAATATATTTTCATGTTATTTTTGTTACCTTGTAAATAGTTTGTAACGCTCAAATAGTGTTTTTAATTAATATTCAACTAATAAATATATTTTGATGAATTGATGGAGTTTTGTATTAAATAATTTTTAAATAAAATATTATTATTATTATAAATTTTATTTTTATTAAATATAAACGATCGTATAATTTTATGAATGAAAATGTAATTTTTATTATGGTTTGATAGCCATTTTTGTCAAAACCCATGAACTATAGATAAATGTCACTTTTTATTTTAAAAGTGTAAATTAAAAAATTTATAAAATTATTTAGATTAAATGAATATTATTTTTGGAATCATTATGTCAAAATTATCAAACGTTAAATTTTCTATAATTTTCTGAGATAGTCAAATTCTTGAGTAAAACTTAAATACCGTTTAAATATATAATGTGTTTATGAAATCATAATGACCCAATAGTAATGTAATATAATACTATAAGCCATATGATCTACCAATATATTATTTAACATTAAAATAATGTGATTTTTGGTTTGTTTGACTTATTTTACTAAGCATTAATGGACCCTTCAAGGCTTATTAAACATCTTGTCTTTTTAAATTTTTTTCCTTGATAGTGTGAATCACCTCCACATAAGCAACCCCATTATTTTAAGAAGTTCATAATTTTTCCATATAAAATATTTTTTTCCACTCCCATTTGGTAAAAACCATGGTCAAAAACCATGGGCTGGTTTGGGGTTTGAATTAGTTTAATGTGAGGTGTCCCAACCCTAAATAATAAAGAATTTCCTCACCTTTCCTATAAAAACCCACCCAAGTGCCCACTTTATCCTCACTCAAATCCTTTTTAGTTCATCCAAACTCTTTCCTAATCTCCCTAGAATCCTCCCAAGGTGCCTCAAGCTCCCAAGAGGCCTCTCTCAAGCCTCTCTCAAGGCATTGGAAGCACATTTCCAAGTAAGGGTTTTTTCTTCCTTGTTCATTTTTGTCCAATTTTCTTAATGTTGTTATGCCCTTTCAATTTCAATTATAAATATTCGGGTATGGTTTCACTACTCCCCCATACTGTCCTATTTATGTTTGAATGATGGGATACCCATTTCTCTCTCATTAAATGCCTCCCATGTACACTCACTACTCTGCCAAACTTTCGAAAGGAATTTCTCTCTCCTCATTTACATTTAAGAAATTCTTTAATATCATGACTCTAAATTCCATTACAACTGTTGGAAATATATCTATATGAATACCTTACTGTATATTTCATGTAAATATGACGGGACACCCCTTTCTCTCTCATCGACCATTTTTTATGAATTCTTATGTCACGTCATTACGCTGCTTAAATTGCACCGATTTTCCAGGCCAATGTCATTGTGAAGTGAATACCATTCCCATTTGTCTACCAAGGGTATTCACCTTTATACACATTTACTTATTGTTTAAATAGTTTCATGTATTTATTCCACATTCCTTTATCACGGAATAAATGATGATGTTTTATGAATCCTTGTTATATGATCTATGTGGCACAATTTTGCATGAAATGAAATGTTTAAGAAGGGTGCTCCCTTATAGCACTCTAATGCATTGGGTAAAATATAGTACCATGATACGCCATGTCCAATGGGTGTTGACTCATGCTAATTCTAGTGCAATGAGGTTTTACTGAGGCTTCATGTGCAATGGCGATATACACATGCTCTATCTATAATGAGCCTTGGCTCATGCTAATTACATGTTAAGTATTGTTTCCCCATTTCCATGTTATGATAATCATGCTTTATCATGACTTTATGGTTATGCTCCTCTTGTGATATATTGATATGCCTATTTCTTAATATGTATTATATTCCTCAGGTTATTCCATTATTATTCCCCTACTGGGCTTTATAGCTCACCCAATTCTAATGCATGTCCTCAGGTTATCCCATGCAATGCTAAGTACGAGGGAATGTGGTTGTCATGTAAAGGAAGTTTTCAATAAAGCTGTTGTATTTCATGTTTTAAGATGTTATGTAATGTTCCTAAGCCCCAAAGACACTAGGCCTCTCAGTCTTCCATGTTGTATCAAGTGAATTGTTTATGTAATAAATCATGTTTATGTTTGAAATGAAGATTAGGGTTGTCATAGTTGGCATCAGAGGATAGGTTTAGTTATTTTGGGATTAGGATTAGAAAACCCTAGTAAATCTTTAGAGACAAGAGTAAGTATAATTAAAAAATATCTATGTTTTTGTGGTTATTTAGTAAGTGGTTTATCAATAAAATACATCCATGTCTTGATACGAGCAGGTAAAGGTGGATCTGGTAGTAATTCATCCTATGGGTAAAACCCAAAAACACCACATTGAGCAAGACTCGAAAGGAAACTGGTGCACGACAACGGACCTTGATGCACTCTTGGTTTTGACACTCCCAGGGGATATGAATTGGTAAATTCACAATCTTAGTAAGAACCATTTTTTAGGGACACAAAAATTCCCTAAGAATATATGTTAGAAAGTAGATCATGGATAACATAGACTGAAGCCAATAGATTCATATGTTAAGGAAATAAGAGTTATTTACAAGTCATCAGTTTTTTCCTTGTATTACCATTTAGGTGTTACCCCTAAATTTTCTTTTATTCCATCAAATGGTCAGTAATAAGAGGACTCGGGATAACAACCAATGTGAAGATAAATGCGATGAATGTACTAATGATATTCCCAATCCAATGGGAGTGGGATCACGAAATTTTCACACTTCTATCTCATCTAACTCAATCTTTGAATATAAACATGGGTCAAGAGGAACGTTCAACCCCCCCCCCCCCCAAGAAAGAACAAGTCACTATCGAGAGCTTCATGAGACAAGGGTCTCATACTTTTAATGGATCATCTGATCCCTCAATCTCTAAACAATGGACCAGCCCCATTGAAATGATCTTCTCCATCCTTCAATGTTTTGAACAAGATAAGGTTCTCCTGGCTACTTATCGTATGGAGGGTGGAGCTGATCAATGGTGGAAATTGATCAAAAATAAAAAGCTTGAGGAGGAGATCGAGGCATTGGAATGGAAGGATTTCTGGAATATTTTTTTCGATAAATATTTTCGGCGCACCATCCAGCATAAGATGAAAAGGGACTTCCTTTCCCTAAAGAAAAAAAAATGAATCTGTTGGAGTGTACGAGGCAAACTTCACATTGATTTCATGATACAGTTTCGGCTTTGTCGTTACCCCTGAATGCAAGTTTGACCACTTCTTCGGTAGGCTGAAACCTAGCCTGTGGAAAGCATTGTCAATCTGTGACATCAATAGCTATGAGGAAATTTTCTGATGTTCCCTCAAGGTCTAAATAGAGATTGTAGAATCTCAGGGGTATCATGGGGATACGAAGTGTAATGTGGAATTCAATGATGGTGGTCCGATGGATAAATCCAACGGTGCTAAGAAGATCCAGCACCCCACATGCCAACGGTGCGGAAAGAAACACCTCAGAAATTTCTTGAAGGGTACAAGAAAATTCTTTAAGTGTGTAAGAGAAGGGAATAAAGCTGTTAACGATCGGCAAGAAAGACCTGCGACTGCGATAGAGGAGAGGAACGCTCTGTTTGAACCTCAACGCATGATTCATTGCTACAACTAAAAAGAACCAGGGCATATTTCAAATCAGTTCCCTAAGCCAAGGGTTGTTGGAGGCAACCAACAACCTCCAATGTACCATGGGAAAGCTTTTTCCATCACTACTGCCGAAGTGAACCCCGACAATGAAGTAGTGATAGGTATGCTAGTTATTCATTCATGAATAGATAACATAATTTTTTATTTCAGTTCTATTATTCATTTATATAATGAATGTTTAGTTGAACAATACCATCATCACCACAAATCATGGAAATGATGAAGTCGGAGAGTACGGAAAATGGGGCGATTATTGCATCCCATTAATATAACTCCTCCCCTGTCATAATCTGTGGATTGAACTTCTCGGTGATCCTCGTCATACTCCCTCTGTTGAAATTTTATGAAATTCTTGTCATGGATTGGATTTCCTTATATACAACCTACATAACTTGACGTGAGGGGAAAATATCTCTCTATGTAGAGAATCAACACCCGATTCGTTACAAGTGAAAAGAGAAAGTTGAATCTTATTTAGCTCCATTATCTCAAGCATGGATATTACTACCCTATGAGCATTCTTATCTAGCTCTGATGATTGAGTCCAAGTAAGAAACCATCCTTTAAGACATGCATATTGTGATGGAATTCATTGAAGTGTTTCTCGAGGAATTGTCTGGTCTCCCTCCTAGAAGAGATGTTGAATTTTCAATTGAACGTTTACCGTGGGCGTTGCCAATGTCAAAAACTCCATATAGAATGGCTATTGTGGAGCTTGAGGAGCTGAAGAAACAACTACAAGAGAATCTGGATAAAGGGTTTATACTCCCAAGTGCTTCAGCATGGGGTGCACCAGTCCTCTTTGTCAAGAAGAAGGATGGGTCAATGCTCCTTTTCATCGATTATCGTGAGCTCAACAAAATCACGATAATAAAAAAGTATGCTCTCCCACGAATTGATGACTTTTTCAATCAGTATCATGGAGCAAAATACTTCTCCAAGGTGGATTTGTGGTCGGGATATTATCAAGTAAGGTTAAAGAAGGAATATATCCACAAGACTGCTTTTCGTACAACATACAGGCACTATGAATTCATAGTAATACCTTTCTGACTTACTAATGCTCCAGCAATCTTCATGGACTTGATGAATAGAGTCTTTAGATATTACTTTGAATTTTTTTTGGTAGTCTTTATAAATGATATTATGATATACTCCAAAACCAAGGAGGATTATGAGGAGTATCTGAGAACTATACTAGAGAACTTGTTCAAGGAGAAGCTCTATACAAAGTATAACAAGTGTGAGTTCTGGTTGAAGGTGGTCTCATTATTGGGCCATATCCTCACAACCAATGGGATATCTGTGGATCCCTCCAAAATAGATGCAATTGAGGGATGGCCGAGACCAACATCGGTAACAGATATCCATAGCTTCTTGGGGTTAGTTGGACATTATCGGCGATTTGTGAGAAATTTCACACGATTTTCCAACCCTCTTACCAAGCTAACTTGGAAGGGAGTAAAGTTTTCATGGAGTGATGAATGTGAAGAAACCTTCAAGGATTTGAAAAGGAGGCTTATCACAGCGTCCGTACTCACATTACCCACAAGTGGAGAAATTTTTGTTGTATTCAGTGATGCATCGATGAAGGGTCTGGGATGTGTGTTGATGAAAAATTAAAAAGTCATTGCCTATGCTTCATGGCAATTGAATGTTCATGAACAGAACTACCCAACACATGACCTTGAGCTGGATGTAGTGATATTCGCTTTGAATTTTTTTTTGGAATTATCTCTTTGTGGAGAAGTGTAAAATATATAGGGACCCCAAAAGCCTCAAGAATATATTCACATAGAAAGTGTTGAATATGGGCCAATGAAGATGGTTAGATCTAGTCAATGTGTATGAAAGCTCAATCCATTACCACCCTGGGAAAGTGAAAAATGTGACAGATTCTCTAAGTAGAAAGGACCCAACAATTATATCATTGATGAGAATTGAAAAGGATACATTCTTCTTAGATTTTATGAGGATGGACATGAGAATCATAAATAAGTGAGCATAATCATTCCTTTCACAAATTATTGTTAAATCATCACTTTTTGAAAGGTTAAAGGATGCTCAAAAGGATGATGTGGGAATTCCAGAAAAAGTGGAAGCTATAGGAAAAGGGAAATACTAGGAATTTAATGTTAATGAAGAAGGAATTGTGAAATTTGGGAAAAGACTATGTGCTCCATCAAGTTCGGAGTTGAAGAAGGAAATTTTGGATGATGCACATAGTTCAAATTCCTCTATTCCCCCAGGAAACACAAAGATGAATCGAGATCTCTAATAGCATTATTGGTGGGATAATATGACGAAGGAGATCACGGAGTATACATAAAAGTGCTTGGTGTGTCAGCATGTGAAGGAAGAGAGGCAAAAGTCTAAGGGGATGATGCAACCATTGCCAATACAAGAATGGAAATGGGAGAAAATCACCATGGACTGTGTCCCCGGACATCCAAAGACATCCAAAGGAATCAACGCAATCTGGATGTTTTGGATCGTCTTACAATGTCTGCACACTTCATTGCTATTTAGGAGGATTTATAATTGGATCAACTAGCACGTATATATATTAGGGAAGTGGTAAGGCTTCATGGAGTACCACTATCCATTGTGTCCGATCGAGATCTAAGATTCACCTCTATGTTTTGGAAGAGTCATCAACATGATCTGAATACTGAACTGAATTTATGTATGGATTATCATCCTCAAACTGATGGACAATCCTAATGGACTATGCAAACACTTTAGGACATGTTGAGAGCATGCTCAATGGAATTTAAAGGAGGATGGGATCAACATCTTTCTCTGGTTGAGTTCTCTTATAATAACAGTTTCCACTCGAGCATCCAAATGGAACTATTTGAAGCCCTTTATGGGAAACGGTGTGGAACACCGACATGTTGGGATGAGGTTGGTGAGCGTATGCTGGTTGGACCAGAAATGGTCGAAGAAATGGTGGAGAATGTGAAAACCATTTTGCAGCATATCAAGGCAGCCGAGAGTCGACAAAACTGTTATGCAAATAACAATCGATAATACATTGAGGTAAAAGTTGGAGATATGTTTTTTCTATGAATATCTCCATAGAATAAGGTCATGAGGTTTGGAAAGAAAGGGATGTTAAGTCCAAGGTACATCGGCCCCTTCGAGATTCTTGATAGTGTTTGGGCTATGGCATATCGACTAACACTTCCACCTACCATGGCCAAAGTACATGATGTCTTTCCTGTATCCCTCTTAAGGAAGTACATACCAGACCCTTCACATGTATTCCCTTTAGAGGTGGTACAGTTAGAGGATTATCATTTTTATGAGGAGAAACCAATGAAGAACTTTGACCGTAGAGAAAAAGTTCTACGAAATAAGACAATTCCCCTCATCAAGGTTTTGTGGTGAAACCACAGGTTTGAAGAAGCGATGTGGGAATTAGAGAAAATTATGAATCATAATTAGCCACATCTATTTTAGTATGGGAAAAGAAAAATTTGAGGGCGAATTTTTTTAAGGGGGGAAGATTGTAACGACCCAAACATTCATTAATGGAAGTACCTCTTGATCTAATTAAATGTATATTTATTTAAACTTTTTATATAAAATGTCAACTTCTTTGGTTTTATATTAATAATTGTGATAGTTGCTAATATATCCTTGAACAGTGATCAAAATATTATTATAAATTTAGGGCTTTAACGAATCTAATTTACTCAGACAAAGGAAGCAATGGCCTCATCTAGTAGATGTGCCCCGTATGAATCACATTTATTGGAACTTGGAAAAGAGGTGGCATCATTGGGCTTCATTCATGACCAATCCCAATCTAAGATTCAATAGGTTAAGCTCGAGCGGGACCGCCTTCGATAGAAGTGGAATTTGATAGAGATTACCACCCGAGCAATGTTATTTGAGCCACCCCTAGAGTCTGTCACCATCGTACACCTTACTCTTCGGTCTTATGCTGGTGTTATAAGGGTTTATGAAATAAGACATTAGCACTACAGTTATGAACATTATTTTTGTATATAATAATGAATTTATTTTCATGTTATTTTTGATACCTTGTAAATAGTTTTTAAAGCTCAAATAGTGTTTTTAGTTAATATTCAACTAAGAAATGTATTTTGATGAATTAATGGATTTTTTATTTTCAATAATATTTTAATAAATTATTATTATTATTATTAAATTAATTTTTATTAAATATAAATTATCATATAATTTTATGAATGCAATTGTAATATTTATTAACGTTTGAAATCCATTTATATCAAAAGCCATGAATTTTTTATAAATGTAGGTTTATATTTTAAAAGAGAAAATTAACATATTTAGAAAATTATTTAGATAAAATTAATATTATTTCTGGAATCAAGTCATTGAAATTATGAAATGGTGAATTTTTCATAATTTTCTGAGACAACTAAATTTTTGGGTAAAAATTAAATATCGTTTAAATATATAATGTGTTTTATGACATCATAATGACCCAATAGCATTGTAATAAAATACTATAAGATTTATGTTCGGACAATATATGTTTTAACATTAAAATAATGTGATTTTCTGTTTGTTTGACTTATTTTACAAAGCATTAATGGACCCTTCAAGGTTTATTAAACATCTTGTGTTTTTAAATAGTTTTCCTTGAGAGTGTCACTCACCTCCAAATAAGCAACCACATTATTTTAAGAAGATAGGACTTTGTACATATAAAATATTTTTTTACACTCCCCTTTGTAAAATTCCATGGGAAAAAACCATGGTCTGGTTTGTGGTTTGAAGTAGTTTAATCTGAGGTGTCCCAACCCTAAATAATAAAGAATTCCCTCACCTTTCCTATATAAACCCACCCAAGCTCCCACTTTATCCTCACTCAAAGACTTTGGAGTTCATCCAGCCTCTTCCCTACTCTCCCTAGAATCCTCCCAAGGGGCCCCAAGCTCCGAGTATCCTCTCTCAAGCCTCTCTCAAGCCATTGGAAACACACTTCCAAATAAGGGGTTTTTCATCCTTTCTCATTTTTGTCCAATTTTCATAATGTTGTTATGCCCTTTAAATTTCAATTATAAATGATGGTTAATGGTTTATGACCTCCCCCATACTGCCCTATTTATGTTTTAATGATGGGATACCCCTTTCTCCCTCAATAAATTCCTCCCATGTACACTTGTTACTGTGCCGAAATTTCAAAAGGAATTTCTCTCTCCTCATTTACATTCAAGCAATCCTTTTTGTATCATGACACTAAATTCCACTGAAATTGTTGGGAAATGTATCTATATGACCCCATTACTGTCCATTTCATGTACATATGATGATACACCCCTTTCTCTCTCATCAACCATTTTTTATGAATTCTTCTGGCACGTCGTTATGCTGCCGAAATTGCACCGATTTTCCAAGCCAATGTCATTGTATAGTGAATACCATGGCCATTTCTCTATCAAGTGTATTCACCTTTTTGCACATTTATTTATTGTTTATATAGTTTTATGTATGTATTCCATTTTCCTTTATTGAGGAAGAAAATATTATTTTTTATGAATCCATGTTATATGATCCATGTGGCACACTTATGAATGAAATGAAATGTTTAAGAATGGTGAGCCCTTATACTGCTCCAATGCATTGGGTAAAGTATAGTATCATGATACGCCATGTGCATTGGGTGTTGACTCATTATAATTCAAGTGAAATTGTTTTTTACTCATGCTTCATGTGCAATGATGATTTACTCATGCTCCATGGGCAATGAGCCTTGGCTCATGATAATTCCTTGTTAAGTATGGTTGCCAAATTTCCATGTTATGATTATCATGATTTATCTTGAATTTATTCTTATGCTCTTCTTGTGCTCCGTTGATATTCCTATTTTCTAACATGAAATTTATTCCTCATGTTATTCCATGATTATTCCCTTACTGGTCTTTATAGCTTACCGTTTTCTTATGCATGTCCTCAGGTTATTCCATGCAATGCTAAGTACAAGAGAATGTAGTGGTCATGTAAAGGATGTTTTCAATAAAGATGTTGTATTTCATGTTTTAAGTTGTTATTTAATGTTACTAAGCCCTAAATACTCTAGACCTCTTGACCTTCCATGTTGTTTCTAGTGAAGGTTTTATGTAATAAATTAAGTTTAAGTTTGAAATAAAAAGCAGGGTTGTCATAGGAGATATCAAAAATCAAAACCTCATTAGCTTTTCCAGATCAACATGTGTGGAATTATGAAATATAATTCAATAGGTGAAGAATGAATCATTATAAAAATCATAAATTAATTCACAATAATAGAATGCATCATGTTCATGTCAACCAAACCATAGTCATGGGACATATCATGAAGTTTATTAGTTATTCATAGAAAAAATGGGGTTTTCTATGAAGATATTGAGATCATAAAATGTAAATTTGTATAAATCTAGATAATTCACTAAATAGAATTAAAAAACATGGAATTCGGCAAGAGTTCCATGATCTATATACTCATATACTAAATAGTGTGGCTAAAATAATGAATTTTAGTCTTGTTTATATGTCTATAACTATGATAATAAATGTTGAAACCAAAAGGTTAAAATAATTGTATTATATCATAGAATCTATAATAATTTATAAAAGAATTATCTTAATTATGAATTCAAAATTTTCTCCTTATGAGATGTGGTTTAAATGAAATATGATTGTTGATTTTCAGTATTTGGTGTTTTTGGAACCCACGCCAACTTAATAAAAACGACATAAGTGGAGTAATGTTTGATGATGAATTTGAAGATATAATATGTCTTGGTAATACACTAAATAGATGACCCACTAGATTTTATTATAAAAAGTATAATTATTATTGATAGTGATGTTCTTATAATTTTTTAAAATGAAGAATTAAATAATCAATTCATGGTAGATAATGAGGTTGATGTTGTTATTTTGTACCTATTGATGAACCTATTTAATATTACTATATTTAAATTGAAGATAAATGTTTTACCAGTTTTAGTGATGATGATAAATGTATGAAGTACAAATTAGTAAATATCATACTAAGGAAACATTTATATGTAGAAAACATTATTTGTGATTTGAATCAAGTTGTTTAAACTAGAAGAAGAATCCAAAAAAACCAATCACACTAGTTTTTTTATCCAAAACTGAACCTTAAAAAGTTAAAGAGGAATTTGAAAACAAGGATTCCTTCTAGGAAATAAATGAAAAAAATGACTATATTGAGAAATAATGAGTCATGGGAACTTGATTCTAGACCCATAAAAAAATACGATTATGTAAATTTTGGCTTTACGAATTATATTGGTTAAAAAAGATAAAGTGGATAAAAACAAGTATGTGGTTGTATGTAAGGGAAATTAAAATTTTTAAGGGGTTGAATTTGGTGAAACCTTTTATCTAGTTTAATTACTTGAATCCATCAGGATCATTCTATATATTATATATCATGGAACTTTTATATTACTCTAGATGTATGTTTAACCATCCCCTTTGAGGGCTAAAACTGATGAAGAAGTACAGATAGAACATCATGAGGGATTCTAGTTATACATATGTGTAAATAATTTGTTTATTTTGCAGAATTATCTCTATGGATTGAATCATGCTGCACAATCCTAGTACATTGTGTTTGATAATTACCTAATGCACATGAAATTCAATATTGGGAAAGTTGAGAGCAATATTTTTGTAATGTAGTACAATACCATGTCATTTTTTGTTATTTTTTTATGTTGATTAAAATATTTTAAAAAAACAAAATACGTTGTTTGACCAATTATATATGTACATGATATAATTATTTGAAATAAAATTTCTTTTAGAAATTATTTTTAATGGTTTTATAGTTTACTCAAGTCACTGATCCTATTTTTTCTATTAAGATAGATGTGATTAAGTGATCTTAAAGAAATTTGACATGTAGGAATATATATATAGGTCCTCTCCAATTCATATGGGCAAATAACTGAGTATGTATAATGGAGGAAAATAGATAATTATAACAATTTGATATGTATAATCGGAAGTTTCGTGTACTTCACAACATCATGGAATTAAATTATATATGTTTTCTCTATTTATGTCACATATCAACCCAATATTAAATAATCACATCTTTGGGATGTAGAGAGTAAATAGAGATACATCTCAAATACACTTTATTATTTGTTTTTATATAGGGATAATGATAAGCTATATTTGAAATGATTTAAAAATGATAATTGACAAGGTGTTGTAGATTATATAAATTGCATATCCTGTGGAGTAAATTTCATTTGTAGAAGTTTTGTTTCTTGATATTAAAATAATAAAACCATATTTACATTGACATCAATTAAATCTGAATATGTGGCTTCATCATAAGAAGATACAATGATTATTTGGATTATTACAAGTTTTTAGGATTTTAATATTGAAGATGAATATCCTATAATCATTGGTTGTGATAATCAAAGTGACATAAATTTTAAAAAATATACATCAAGACTCCAATTACAAACAAATTTTTATCAAAATATATTTTTTATAAAAGAGATTGGGGTTTAAGACATCCTAAAATAGTAATTTATCATGTCTAAGTACAATATTTTAGATATCCATACAAATCTACTAAAAATTGTATCCTTTTAAAAATGATTTCCAAAAATGGGAGTATAACCTACTTATAGTCACTGATGTATGTTATTATTAAGTTAACATTCAACTATTATCATTATTATGTTGATTTCAATAAAAGGTGATCTAATATCTAGGGGATACATTTTTATGTGAACAATTATAATGTATATAGTTAGTTAGTTTAGTAAATATCATCATTAGTTGAAATATCTATTGAAAAATATGTTTTCTCTCATAATATGTTATGGTGTACGTTGTTTAATGATATTGGAATTTTCAGAATTTATAACTCTTTTATTTTACAACGATCTAGCTAGTATTGAAATTTAGGTGAGTGATTAATAAATATTTTCTTTAAAGAAATGGTTTCCATCCATTCATTTTTATCTTTATTTATTTATTTTTCTCATGGGAAAGATGAGACAAATTGTGGAGATATATTATGATAACAATAAATATATAATGGTATATTATTGAAATTTCTTTTGGATGATGTTTTATTTTTTAATATATAGTAGTTTAAATTTTATAATTATAGTTCAAATATTATGGAAGCCGATGATAGGTGTTCTAATTGAGGAATAGAGTTCGGCCTCATGATGGATCACTTTTTCCAAAATGAAATGTAAAATATTAAACAATATATTATTTATTATGATAATTTTGTGAAGTATCTTTAAAAATAAAGGGAAATATGAACTAAAATAATAAAATAAAACATTCTCCGACCGTAAGGCAACCACATGAGATATGCTCTTCCATAATGAAGTAGTGGTCAAGTTCAACAACAAAAATCCTTGGAAAAATTGAAAGAGTAGAGGGCCATTTTAGAGGGGAGTATAGAATGAATAGTTTGATATTCTAAAGTGGAGTGGCACTAGTGATATCAACAGGAACACTGGTTATGTAATGGGGTTGTTCTATTGGATTTTAATGATTTTCTCTTAAATGTACCAATAAACAAAGTAGATGTTGCCCAAATTCTCTTCTTATGTGGGAGTTCAAATAATAGTCTCTATTCAATATAAAATGTGATGGATGGTTTTTCAGATGATGAATTATTCCATGTTATGAGTAGGGAAAACATGAGTGTGGTGCTTGAAAATCAACCTTGATATTTCACCACATTGTGTAGTTCAATGTTTTAAAGTTTGGAATCAACTATAAAAAATTTGGAATCCCAACTCCGGAATTATATATGTCATGGTTTTTGTTTAAGGAGGTCAGTGTAATATACCTAATAAATTTACTACATTGAATATTCCAAACACTAAAATAGGAAAATATATGAGAGTATGTCATGGTGGATACAATGGTGGATTTACAAAATCCTTGTGATAAATAAGGAGGCTCACAACTAGCTTGTTGGTTTTTGCGGTAGGGTCCCTGGTAGAAGACTATATGGGAAGTTTAATCAAATTTTATTAATGATATAGGCTACTATCTGGATGATTTTTTTGAGTATGAGGACATCAAAGGATGGAGCTAAAGAGGTGTATGGATGTTTTCCAATCCATAATGACTATGAAGAGAAATAATATAAAATTTATTTCACAATTTGTAAATAGTCAAACTATGAATATTATAATATGATGAAAGGTTGTGATGAGGGAGTAAATCATAGAGCTATATTGAGTCAGAATAAAGGGATCCATTCCTACTTCTAATTAATATCATGCATTCAAGTTATTATAAAATTATTATTTCACGTATTTGTTTCTCAAGATATAGATGAGATAAAAGACCTTGATATTTATGAGAATAACGTAGAATTTAATGGATGATTCATTAGAGTATGTGAAATACCAATAAATATTTAAATATTATTCAGGTTATTTAGTAAATATAAGTGTATTTATGGATAATATAGATTGTGTTTTTGAATTGCAACATTAATTTAAACAGAATTCTATGTATGGAAAATATCATGTTCTGCTTTTTTTATTACATGAGGAAGAATATAGTCCTGAAATTATCAAATATATGGATCAAATATTATTTGGTGATCTATATGAAAATATATTTTTATTTTTTATTTCTTATAGATTATTGATGTTTTTTGGAACTAGAATTTTGTACACATACAAGGTCATACCCTTTCACCAGCACTACTTTATGATAAGGTAATAGTTGTGTGTGGGGGATAAGAACCATGACACACTGG
The DNA here is from genome assembly GCA_963277665.1 of Viscum album. Lineage (NCBI taxonomy): Eukaryota > Viridiplantae > Streptophyta > Magnoliopsida > Santalales > Viscaceae > Viscum > Viscum album. Next base: position 1,861,905,010 of record OY728129.1, on the reverse strand, counting down.
GGATATAGTCATATTTAAAGGGTTTTATCCTTTTTAAAAATAAGTTCTTAACTTTTAATTATTTAATTATTGAGTTTTACCACCATTAAATCATTCACGTAGTCATTTTGAGTTGATACAGTCCAACTTCTCAATGGCGGGGAACTACTCAGATTTCTCTACTTATGTCATAGAAGGTGCATGGGATGATAGGATGAGAGGAAAGTTTCCTCAAACTATTTTGTGGGGAAGTTTTTCCTAATACATGTCTCTCTTATATATTTAAGATGTATTCTTGAATCTGCTATTAAAATCTAAAATATTTGATCTGTCACCATTGTATTAATAATAAATTATTAAGAATGTGTTCATATTAGAGTCATATGTATGTATCAAAGGTTCATCATTGAAGGATACATATATATGTACCTATGGTTCTCCATCAATGATAATATTTTGAAAATATATTAGATATACTTATTTAATTTTTTTATTAAGATGATGTTTTTATACCACACTGTTGGGTTCTTGGTAATATAACATCATTTAGAAATACATAAATTGTTTTATGATGGGATCAGCCCCATGATATGGAATTAATAAATATAAATTTTAGAGGAATCAGAAAACATGTATTTCAATGACACTTAATTGGACAAACCATACCTTTTATGGTCATTAGGAGAGGAATAAACCATATAGTTTAATGTCGTATAATGAGGATGTCTTAGAAACTGGTTCCTAGTCAAGATTGGTGTTGGACTTATGTTGAAGCATACCAAGAGACCTGGAAGATATATGATCTCCTAGATGGGTTGTGGCCTTATCGTGAATATAGCCCAATAAGGATGGAGAGGAAAGGGTATCATAAGAAATATGTCCCTATAAGTTGGATGTGACACTACTGAGGATATGGCTCAAAGAACATTAGGATAAATTTGGGTTATTAGGTTTGAACATCAAAGAGGGTTCCTATATATCCCATTTGTTCAGAAATCAAATATAATGTATTTTTATGGGTTTTTATTACACATGATAGTTATTCAATAGTTTTTTTTGTTTTATACATTGATTTAGAGGAGGGCTAGAGTTTGGTTGGGGATTACACCTATGGAGGTGGCCCATGGTATGGTTACGGATTGCACCTTTGGAGGAGGCCCATGGTTTCTGATCATGAAGGTTCCATGTGTGAAAATAAACTCTAACTCCTTGTGATTCATGCTCAGTGTGAGAAATAAGATGAAATAGTACACCTCAAAGAGCATAAAATATCTATATTACGATGTTGGTTGAGGATAGGGTGATGGGAAAGAGAATGTGCATTGTGGTTCTCATTCATTATCTTGTTTTCATGACCAAGGAAGATGAAGTAGAAGAGGGGTGTGACATCCTACTAGTGTATTAATCTTGGAGGGATTCCCTTGTTCCCAGTTATTGATAATAGATAATTATTCAACAGTATCTCTCAAATGAGAAATAAAGTGTGATCCCCTGTTTCTTGTCTAAAATGGGGATGCACATGGAACTACGTCCAAATTTTTTGGCATCGTTATTGTGGTAATGTATGATTGAGAAACATTAAAATATCACCATTTTTAAGTATGTTACCGAAGATTCCTCCATTTCCATTGGAATGTATTGTTGATAGGGTATAATCCTGTACCGATTAATTTGATCATTGATAATTGGTGGCTTTGGGAGAGTCCTTGACTTGGTGGTTTGTGAAGGGTCCCAATTGGGCCTTAGCACTTTGTGAGAGGTTCTTTGTAAAGGGGAACATTTGAGTCTTAGGACATCATGATAGGTTCTTCAAAAAGGCTTCTAGATAGGCATTAGCATTTCACGAGGGGGGTTTATGGAGAGGGTTGGTTAGTTATTTCTTGAAGGGTCCAATGTAAGGCTGAGTGATTCATGGAAGGGTATCGAGAATGAATCACACCATTATACGTATTGGTTTTTATGTGGGATGGTTTTCTGATAACATTCCATCCTCATGTGGTTTTTAGATCACTAGTCAAAAAAAAGATATTTTTATAGATAGTTTTCTTATATTGGAATCCATTATATAAAGACTGTTTTTTATGCCCTCTTTACTTTGAAATATGCGGTAAATGTTTAATAGTTAATATGAATTACTCAGACTATATTATACACAATATCCCCCTATTGAAAAATCCTACCAATAAGTCAATGTGTGGGGGTTTTATAGGGGTTTGGATGTAACAGCTCTGCCTTCACCCTCAATGGATTTGGATTTTTAGGTGGATGCCTCACCCTTCAATGAGAAAAGATTCATTTCGTGGTGGAAATAAAAGGATGCCACACATCGCAAATGAAGTTCATTTATGGGGGGATAAAAAATGTCACCACACTTCACAAATGAAATTCATTTATGCAAGGAATAAAAAATAAGCCTCTTTCAATAAAGAAATTTTTTTCGGGGGAAGATAATTATGCTTCACCACATATATGATTTTTTTAGGGACACAATGTGGAGGTGTAATGTGATGCAGCGACTCACATAGTGAGCAAATTTTATAGAAGACAAGGTTCCTTTTTTGGATCATGGTACATTACAGATTTATTATTCATTATGTAAGTCAATTTATTTTAATCATTCCATTATAAAAATATTTCATGCAATCTTTTCTAGAAAAAAAATTCCCCTCATCAGAATGGGGTCTGATTGGAAGAATAAGAGTTCATTCCAACGAAATAGTCATCAGGGTAGAATGATTAGGAATGTTATTTATGGTGTTCATATAGAACTAGAGAAGAAACCACAACTACAAAATGATTTATCCCTTACTCATTTGTCACTTCCTTAAATAAATCATATTGTGATCAATTATAACTCATCTGAGGAGAATCACTCTTCATATAGTGACGTCACCATGTACCGTTTTTTCTCATAAAAACCCAGTAAATCTGAATTATGGTATTTCAAAAAACTCATTATGTAATATTTAGATTTTATAATTTTTTAAATTAAATATGATGCTCTTAATATCATATGAATCATTTTAAAATCTATAGATAATCTTAAGTTTGTTATAGTCCATGTAGTAGCGATACGATTCACTATACTTTACCAAATTTTGACATATTTTTTCTGATTTCACATCCCATAGGAAAAAAAGGATACCTATAAAAAACACTATATTTGATGACTGGGATTGTGGGAAGAAATTCTATTGATGGAAATATTGAAAATGAACTTCAATATCACATTTTCCCCCAATAGTGTATTTTGGAGAGTCTCCTCTCTCTATATCATCTGAATTACCCGTTTTGTAACACATTATTGTTATACAAATTTAGAATTCAAAATGATTCTCCCATTCCAAAATCTAATCAAAATCATCCAACTGATTGTTTTTTTATCCTCATATTGTGTTCAAATGAACCTTTCCATTACGAGACACATCATTTTTGAATCTGGTCAAGATATGGAATCTGCCCTGAATAGTTCTCTATGGACTAAAAGAAACCAACATAATGATGACATATCATTTCAGAATTCAATTCAAGATTACCCATGCATTATTAAAATCTTAAGAGATGATCTCAACAGAGTATGTAGTTCCATGTGGGGTTTGAGATATGAAGGACGCTCTTCTGATTAATGGGTTGAGAGTTTTCAGTGACTCCCAAATTGAATGGAATGTACCGAATGATTGGATTTCATCATCATATATCATGAAATTTAGATTTATAAGTTTACATTATAGTAACAAATAAAATTCATACCTAAATTGATCAGTCATTGTGTGTGAGCACTAACATCTTTAATTTTCCACATAGTGAAGTCAGGATTAGCCTATGAGATAACTAAAAATTAGTTTTAATTACCATTCTTGGTAATATTTATGAAAACATACTATCAATGTATAACACTGTGTAATTTAATGAACAAGTTTCCCAATTAAAAATGGATTTTCAGATTACAAAATAGAAATCACCGGGTCATCCTCTTCACGCCCATTTACTCATTCCATTCAGCAACTGGATGAATACATTTCTGTAATCTATTGGCCTGAGGCCCAATATTTAGTACACTAGGACCCATCATACTAAATAATCTAATTTTGTTTAGGGCTCAAATTGGTCCAATATTGGGTAAGGCCAACATACTACATGATGCTACTAGATCTGGAAAGACATATCTCCATAAGTTTTGTTGAAATAATGTTTCACCATGTTTCTTAGTGGATGGATATTCCCATCCTAATATGCTTATCCTGGTGTCAAATTATACACCTTGGGGATGGTATCCACCTTGGAGAAAAGAAAACTCTTCAACCTAGTTGTACGCACTCTAACTCATCATTATGTGTTTTTGGAATATATACAAGAGGGGAGGTCACCACACTCCCATTACTAACAATTTCAATATATATATTTTTTGGAGGCGGGACACCATCAGTTCTATGAATATCAGTATACCATAAAAATACCTCATTCCACCTTTTCCCCAACATTGCTCAACATTTCTTCCATTAATCCTAATTAATTTTGCATCAATGGTGCTATTGAGTAGTTACAAAATCTATCCCAATTTTTTGACTCCTTATCTAACAACCTCTATTGTGGTGATAGTTATTAGTGGAGGATATCTCAAATAAAACTCCTGTGATTTTTCATTTTGAGATGGGATTTCGACTTCTCAAGTATCTAGTGTATCCATTTTAAAGAATTATTAGGCCAATAATTTTTATGAAAATTTAGATTTCTGAAATAGGTTCTATCTTTATCCATTACAGTGATTAAAAAGGAATCACACCCAATCATCCTTCATCATAAGTGGATTGTGATGATGTATGATTGTTCTTGCATTAAAATTTCTTTACCTCCCATGAGTGTTCTGAATACATTTTACTGGGGTTATGGAAGAATGTGGATGAAATACAATCAAGATAGGGGCACTGGGGAAGCTAGTTTGATGGGTTTAAAAATCACTAGACTATCATACTTCTTTTCCTATCACACTAACTTCACAAACTGATGAAGTAAATAGATGTTTATCCTAACTCAATAATCATTTTGATAGAGTTTCTTCCTCATGTTTTCCATTTATAGATAATGTTGCATACACCAGATTTCAGACTAGCATTGTTGGAATAACTAATGATGTCAGTCACAGTGGAACAATATTGGGAATTCCACCAAAAGATGAAAAACTTGGTAGCTCAGTTATGGGGATTAAAAAAGAGTAAGAGATGGAGGAATTTCCCACTTTGGTGTTGTAATATATGGCATGCCAAACTATCATGAATGAATTCATGTAATATATACTCATAGCAGCGGGTGAAATGGGTCAGCATCCCTGTGGACCCATTCAACCTCAACCTCTGCAGAAATGGGTTTGGTTCTAAATTTACACTATCATCATAGAGAAACCTTTGGGGAAGATTGATGTTAAGATAGATATACTTCTTTAAACATTACTGGTATTAGGAACATGCGGGTTTGATTAACAATACATTAATGTCTTTATCCATCATGTCCTCATATCCTGAGATGAATTAGCAACTCGTCAATGGAATTTGATAGAGTTTAGTCTTTTTAATCCCCACGTAGCTGAATTAATGGAAACTGGTACTGACATACATCACATAACTGCTAAAGAAGCTCAATTTTGTGATTGGATTTTTGCACAAACTATGGAGGAAGGAGAATATGAGGCTCACATAGCTAGGATAAAGTCACAACATCCATAAAAAAATATAATATTAGAATCCATTAGGGAATATCATTAGGAGGAAAACTCTTCCGTTAAGAAAATGCATACATTAACTGAATCAGATGTAGGGAGGATAACCATTCATGAGCAGGGACTTAACAGCTCACATCAGGAATTATTCATTCAGAAAAACAAATTTAGATCAAGTTTCATTTTAGTCATTTCATTTTTTTCTCTTAACCCAATAATTTCAAGGATTTAATCCAATAACTGGATTCCTTTAAAAAAATCCCAGTGAATGGAAATTTTGAATTCTCAATATGTTGTCTCATTATTCAATCATTCCTATAAAATATTAATATTATTTTTAGACTTGAACAATTTTCTTGTTATAATGTTCATCTATTAGTGTATATAACTTGAAATAATTGGAATATTATAATTCTTTAAACATGAATGTTTAGGATCTTTCTGGACCAGCATCTTCTGTTTTAGGTAAAATATATTCTATCAATGTTTGGAGGGTATTTATCTCAAAGTAGGTTTTCATTACATGAATATAAGACTCTATAAATAGATCTAACTCACATGTATAGTTATGGTGCATTCTATTCACAGAATGTGTCTATGAACCTAGAAATATGTTTGAAAATCTTATTTTTAGATTGAAATCATATAAATGACTATGGGTATTGATATTGGATGGTGTGGATGATTTTTTATTCCAAAGTGTTCTACATGAATCAGACTCTCATGTTTTTAATGAGAATACCCAAATATATCATTCCATAGGGAAAGGTAACCGGCTAAAAAATGATTCTTTTGATCCTAAAATCTCATGTGATTCATTCTTGGCACAAGAAATAATATGCAAATAGAGATTTCATTTTAACTCATGAAGAATTTCATAGTAGGGAACATGTGATTGAATTTTTATCCTAATATATTTTCATGAGAAACATGATTTATTTTAATGAAAACCCAAGGTTAGGTCTGATATCCATGTCTAATGAATCCATGTGAAAGTGTAGGACCTGTATATAGATCAAACTTATACATTGAAGAAGGGAATTTTCGTATTTCATCCAATATGGGATTGGATAATATAATAACCCCTACATTACATACATTGTTATTACTTCAAAATTGAAGCACACTTATTACAACCTATAACAAAACCATTAAAGGACTGTATAAGTATATTGTCTTTAGAAACTGGGAATCATAAACCACTGGTTCATAAATCATCTACACTATCTCCCTTTTATTTTATCATATCTTGAGTCCCTTTTGGAACATCTTACTTAATACCCTTCATAATGACCTGGGGAAAAGAAAACATAAAAAAGTGTGAGCCCAAATGCTCAGTAAGGGTAAACAAAGGAAATATCAATCATATCATATTCATAAGAACATAACATTTTGAAAATCTTAACCTATAAAATAGATCATAATATCATAACATGGGATAAATCATGGTAGTTAAATGTAATCCCAATAATCATAACATAAAACTTGAATCATTGCGGCATACACCCATAATCATAGAGAATCATTTCTTAGTAGTCAAGACTCATTTCCAAGACTATCCTAGCAGACAAAGTCCATTTCTGAATCGAGTTCAATCCTCGTTTTAGTCTTGTATCACTAAACCGGATTAACCTACCATTCTAGCCATGTCTATCTCATTAGATATAAATCTTTACCCAATGAATTTCAGGGAGATATTGGTCTCACCCATCTCATAATGAAACCATTATTATGTGTGCGACAAAATCATATATCATAGCATGACCCATGTAATAAAAATGGGATTCTTAAACATCATGCCATCATTTCATAATCCATATAAGATAAAAGTACATCATAAATATAATTCCATCATAACATAATCAAATAAATGTAAAAAAATGGATATAAATAGAATCCTATATTATCTTAGATGTAAAATAAATTTTATAAAACACTTGAACTCCATTCTTGAGGAAAATACCCTTTCTACTTCAAAAATAAATTTCCTTTCAAAACATGTCATAAAATTTTAAACTAAAAAAAGTTGATTAAAAATAAACTTGTTAACTTCTAAAGGAAGCTACATGAAAATGATTTTCTAGGAAATTATAAAAATCCATTCATACAGCATAAGTTAAAAAAACATTCTTCTTGAACTTTGGCCGGAAAATTCAAAAAGTACCTCGTAATAAAAAACGAAAAAAGATTCCATTCATATATTTTACTAAAAACACACTAATGTGTAAAATTATATTTAAAAAATTTTAGGAGGATAGAAATGATATTAAATATTGAGTAAACATGTATGTGGATGATAAATATTCCCCTAGTAAATTCTGAAGTATAAACAATCTCGAATAAAAATGAGATTGCGAGATTTTCCCTTACATTAGGTCCAATATGCTTCATACGTATCTTAACCTCATGTATAATGATTTAAATAATGTAATTGATGTATTAAATAATCATATTAATTTTTATGATATCATATATGGTCATATTCTTATCTTCTTATTAGTAATATTTCATTGCTACTTGTTATTAGGGTGTTCATTGCTTTATGTTCTTATGCGTGTTTTGCCAAAAAATTCTAATTATTATTTTTATGTTATAGATACATCAATTTAAAAATGTTATTAGTATAACATATATCATATTTATTCATTCAATTCATTTATATAATCATTATTCAATGAAGATCATGTATAACGAGTCGCATCACATCGTGGAGACGGTAGGCCGTACGTACGTACGAGCGATGATATCATTCTCATGTTTGTGGAATTGTATTTAAGTGAATGATATAATATCTCAGAATTAGTATCATGTCATAATAAGCATATATAGTTATTCTTTACACCATTATACCCATCCATGTATGGTGGTGTTGGACAAACAGATTAAACAACAGCGTGGAGACAGTATTCTGTATGTACGCTTGCGCAGTGATTTTGTTTTTCATAGGATGGGTAGAGGGTAAAATATGGTTGTTTAATATTTCTAATAACATATCATTATATGATTGATACTTATGTAATAACTTTATTATGAAACAAAAAAAGAAGAAGAAGTATAAGAAGAAATTAATTTGAAAGAATTGGTAAAGGATATTACCTCTTCTTTGATGCGCCTCTTCTAAACCCCCTCTTAGGGAACTAAAGTTGGTCTTTGAAGAAGAGAAGAATCTATGTTATGTTTCCAGGGATGTTGAGAAGGGAACTGGACAGGGGTTGGTAGAGCTGGAAGGCAAAAAATTGTGTAATTAGGATAGGGAGGAGGTTCCCTTCTATAATGGTGAAGATGGGAACCTTAGAAAAAACATAAGATATTATTTTATAATAAAGTCATATTCTATTTATAATAGCTCCAAATTTATTTATTTATAATATAAAATGGGGATGGGTCGAAATACTCTCAAAAAATAGGTTTTAGACAAGTTTAGGTTACTATTTTAACCTTATCATTTATATTTTACTCTATGTTAAATAATATAACTTTTACCATGTCTTCCTGTTTTCTTACAATATATGGTTAATAAACATACAATAACAAGCCAAACGAACCCCAAGTGGTTCATTATTAATATATATAACCTTATCTAAGTCATTTTTCCAAACCTTATATTTTTAGGAATAAAATAACAATTAATAATATAATATTTTAAAAAAAACTATTTTATGTCAATTTTGACACTATTAGGTAATTAATTTTTGTGAAAATAATAACAGAATGATTGGTTCAGAAAAGGTTAATTAAATCCATACTAACATGTCATATTAACCTATATAAGTTGTTTAATTGATAAAAAGTATGAAATTACATTTATTTGAGTATTTATAATATCAATTATGTTAATATTTTATTAATGAGGTAATTACTACATCATCATTGTGTCATAAATAAATTAACTTATTTAAGGTCTCAAAATTATAAATAAAATACCATTATGTAGGAAATCATTTTATCTTTCTAATGAATATTTATAGTCGAATTTATATTATGTATAACACTATATTAAAAATGTTTTACTTTTTAGACATTGATTTTAATTTTTTTAACTCTTCTTTGAATAAAATAATAATAAGTGTCCTAATTTAATCCAAGTAGTCCTAAAGGGTAATATTTTATTCCTATGTATGTTTTTGGTCAAATTAAACTTATCCAATAGAATTAGGACATGTATTAGGGTAATAATAATATCATTTTCCCTTAATTACCCAATTTACTTTTAACCATGGTAAATAAAAGTAAAACATTACTATTCACCAAAAAAAATTATCTTATTGAACCACATTTTAATCCTTAATATTAACTGTGTCTCTCAGATTTTTGAAATTCAACTTACAGAAGCGATAAAATTAAGTTTTATGTCCTATTGCAAATGCTCCTAGGAATAGGGTAAAAGACGGTAAAAAGTTCAATAAAATTTTTAGGTATCTAGATTATTATAAAATGACTCTAATTAATTACATTGAACATATATAGGTATTATGTATCTATTTGGACCTAAAATATATTTAAATAAAATTAATTATTTTTTAAATAAAAAGTCAGTTTTAACCAATAACTCAGTGTTTTCACTATTCATCAAAAATTGAATGTTTTCAGAAAAATACCGAAAATTCACTCTAGGATAATTTCAATACTATGAATCCAAAAATGAAGTCCATTTTGGAAGATAACATTACAAAAAGTGGGTATTACTATTCATAACGGCTAGTTTATATAATATTTTAATAACATATCATTGTTTAGTGAAACTCGGTATTGCATACAACACATGCTGTCGAGGAAGGTTTCTCTTGCGTGTAACGCAAGCCAAGAAAGTGTTGTGTGTAGTGAAAGATTCCTTTGGTGATGCATATAACATAATACATAAAAAACATATTTCTCATAAAATCTTAGGTGTTACATTCTACCCCCCTTAAAATGAATTTCTTCGTTGAAATTTGTCACTTTGTAATAAACAGAAGAGGATACCTCTTCCTCATCGTATCGTCAAGTTCCCATGTAGCTTATTATAATTGGTGGTTCCTCCATAAATGTTTCACCAAGTGGGTTGTCTGGTTCCATAGAACGTTTTCACTACGATCCAGAATCTCTATCTGTTGTTCTTTATAAGAAAGATCTTGCTCCAGCGGTACAACTTATGTGCTGAGAACATGTATAGGATCGGGTATGTACTTTCTCAGGAGAGATACATGGAACACATTATGAACTTTAGAGAGATTTGTTGTAAGCACCAATCGGTAAGCTACCTTCCCAACACGATCCAGTATTTCAGAAGGACCAATATACCTAGGGCTCAACTTTTCCTTTTTTCCAAATCTCATTACTCTCTTCCAGGGATATATTTGTAAGAACACTTTATCACCCACTTCAAACTCTAGGTATTTTCTTTGGTTATCGACATAACTTTTTTTTCAACTATGAGCTGGTCTTATGTTTTGTTGAATAGATTTGACATTTTCAACCATCTCATCAAAAAGATCAATTCCTAATATCTTTCTTTCCCCAACTTCATCGCATCAATTTGGAGTTCTGCATTTCTTTCCATAGAGAGCTTCATAAGGAGCCATCTGAATACTAGAGTGAAAGCTATTATAATAAGAAAATTCCACCAAAGGTAAGTTTTGATCCCAACCACCTTTGAAATCCATAGAGCAAGCTCTCAACATTTCTTCTAGAGTTTGAATTATCATCTCAGACTGACCATCTGTCTGAGGATGATAAGCAGTACTAAAACTCAACTCTATATCTAGAGTATGCTGAAGACTTCTCTAAAACATCGAGGTAAACCTCGGATCCCAATCAGATATAATAGAAAGTGGTACTCCATTAAATCTTACCAATTCCTTCACATATATCCTGGAAAGCTGATCAAGAGAGAAATATTCTCTAATAGAAATGAACTGTGTCGACTTCGTAAGACGATCAACTATAACCCAGATATCATCATTGCCTTTGGATGTTTTCGGAAGTCCAGTGAAAATTCCATAGTGATGTTTTCCCATTTCTATTCTGGTATGTGTAATGGTTGTAACATCCCCTTAGACTTCTGTCTCTCAGCTTTAACTTGCTGAGAAACCAAGCATCGAGAGACATTTTCAGCAACATCTCTTTTCATTCCATCCCACCAGAAGTAATCTTTCATGTCCTTATACATATTTGGGATTCCAGGGTGAACAGAGAATGAAGAACTATGAGCTTCATCCAATATTTCCTTCCTTAATTATGGGGTGGGAGGAACACAAACCCGATTCATGTACCTTATTATTTCATCACAATCAATGTGAAATTCAGGAACATTTTCACCTTCTTTTGTAACACTACATCTTCTTTCTATGCCTCTTTAATCATCACATGTATAGATTGTTGAACATTCATTTGAGAAAGAAAATATGTTTCCCCATCCATTATAATTCCATGATCCATCCTTTGTAAATCCATAAATATTGGATCTTTTGTAATCCTCATCATGGATAATCTAGAATGGTCTTGTCAAAATAATTCGTCTACCACTTTGTTTGCTTTCCTTGGGTGGAAATTAATTGACCAGTCATAATCCTTAATCAGCTCCAACCATCTTCTTTGGCGCCTATTCATCTCCTTTTGTGTGAAAATATACTTTAAACTTTTATGATTATTATAAATATCACACCTTTCACCATAATAATAATGCCTCCAAATCATTAATGAAAATATTACCACATCTAACTATAAATCATGATTTGGGTAATTTATCTCATGTATTTTAAATTGTCGTGAGGCATAAGCTATCACCATATCATTTTTCATGAGAACAGGCCCCAATACCTTCTTGTATGCATCACTATATATCATAACCCTTTCACCACTATAAGTCAGTGTGAGCACATGTTCACTGGATAATCTTCTTTTTAACTCCTTGAAATTCTCTTCACACTCCTCTGTCCAAACAAACATAACTCATCTTCGAGTCAACCTGGTGAGTGGATTAGATAATCGTGAAAAATCCTTCAAAAATTTTCGATAATAACCATCCAAACAAAGAAAACTTCGGATCTCAGATACTATTGTTGGTCTCGACCATCTTTCAATAACCTCTGTTTTTTCTAGATCCATGGATATCCCCTCTTTTGAGATTATGTGACCCTGAAATGAGACCTTTTGAAGCCAAAATTCACACTTGGTAAATTTGGAATAAAGCTTATCCTTTCTTAGGGCCTTTAATACAATTCTCAAGTGATCTTCATGTTCTTCCTTGCTTATTGAATAGACAAGAATATCATCTATAAATACTACCACAAACTAATAAAGATAGTCTCTAAAGAATATATTCATTAGATCCAGGAAGATAGCAGGGGCATTAGTAAGACCAAATGGCATCACTAAAAATTCGTCGTTTCCATACCTTGTATGGAAAGCAGTATTTGGTATATCCTCCCTTTTGAACCTTAATTGATGATACCCTGAATGAAGATAAATGTTGGAAAAGTATTGAGCTCCACTTGGTTGGTCAAATAAGTCATCAATGCATGGGATAGGATATTTGTTCTTGATAGTGATATTGTTAAATTCTCCATAATCAATGAAGAGTCTCATTGATCCATATTTCTTCTTAACAAATAGAACAGGTTCTCCCCAAGGTGATGAATGAGGGAATATTAATCCCTTATAAAGTTTCTCTTGGATTTTATTCTTCAATTCCTACAACTCAATTGGGACTCTTCTATATGGTGTCTTTGAAATGGGCATAGCACCCGGTATGAGTTCTGTTGAAAACTCAACTTCACGATTTGGTTGAAGACCTGGAAATTCCTAAGGAAAGACATAATAAAACTCCCATTCAATGGGAGTATTCTTAATTGTGAGTTTCTCTCCAACCATTTGAGATAAATAACCTTCATTTATTAGGATCAAGACCCATAAGATTGAAGCAATTTACACTGGAAGTTTATATTCATCCTTGCATCAATAGATGATCGTTGATTGATCAGGAATATGAAATGTGACTTCCCTTCATTGGCAATCGATATGAGCTCCATATAAAGAAATCCAATCCATGCAAAGAATCAAATCAAATTCCACTATAGGAAGGATCACAATATTTGTAGGAAGAATATTCCCACAAAAATCAATCAGAGAAGAATTATAAACTTTTAACGTGACTGTTGTGCCATTAGGGGTTGTCACAGATAACTCAGCATCTAAATGTTGAGGGAATATGGCGATACCCTTAGAAAATTATTTAAAAATAAAAGAGTGGGTGGATCTAGAATAAAATAAAACATTTTCTACTTTAGAGTGGATAGAAAGTGTACCATTCACCACTTCATTATCGTACTCCACATCACCGATAGAAATTGCATGTAACATTCCTTTGTCTTTGGACTTAAGTGTTTTTGGACGTAGATCATCATAAAAAAACATTGGATTAGGGAATTTATTAGCATAATTCCCCTTTTCCTTGCACTTGTAACATTGAAGTGTAGGAGGTGTAATCTGTCTAGCCTTTTCTTTGTTTGCATCACTAGACAACTTTTTCCCATCATTGCGACATTCAAACTCCCGATGACCTTTTTTTCCACATTTGATACATTTACTTGTCCCTTTATGAAAATTCCATCCATGTTTCTTTCCACGCATTGAGTATAAGGGAAAATTCATCTTTTTTTCATTGTGGTATTTTTATTTCTCTTTGAATTCCATTTTCCTCTTTTTATCAAACCCATTTGACTGATGGGTTACTCCAATCTCCATCTCAACCTTGAGATCACATCGAACAATTTCCTCGTATCTATTGAAGTTCCTTATGCCTAATTCCCTTTAAAGACTTGGTTTTAAGCCACTAAAAAATCGATCGATCTTACTCTCTGGTTGGATAATAATTCTAGAAGCATACCTTGCAAGTCTTGTAAAAATTTCTTCGTAGGTACCAACAGATTCAACATCCTTTTTCTTCAGTTCAAGAAACTCCTTATCCAACTTTTTTCGAAGAATATGAGGGAAGTACTTATTGAAAAACAAGTTCTTGAACTCGTCCCATTCCATGGATTCAATTTCATCTTGGGGCCATGTATTCTTGATAAGATTACACCATTGATCAGCTTCACCTTCCAAAGGATATACTGCTAAGATGACTTTATCATGTTCAGAACATTGTAAAACTAGAAATATCTTTTTAGTGGTATTGATCCATTGTTCAGCCACTAATGGATCAGTAGAACCACTGAATGAGGGTGGACTTTTCCTCATGAAGGATTCAACTGAATGTTGCACCTTCCTTTGCTCGTTTTGAAGTCATACATGATTCATAGCTTCAGAAAGTCGTGTGAGCCTGGCTACAATATTTTTCATTCCATCTCCCATAACGTTTGGTTGCTCCGGGGGACAATCAGTGCATTTCCCATCGCATTCCGCATTAACACGGTTCCTTTGGGTTCCAGCCATTGGCTAAAACCAAGAAGAATAGTGTGACAAACACTAATTATAATAGGAAAGCAACATAATCAGTAATAAAATTTCACACTTTAGGTCTTATCATAGGTTACTCATATCCATTTCTAAAACACTATGATTTTGTTCTATGCTTAGACATATCCTTAGGTTTCTTACTAAGTCTTTCAAATCCCAGTTTCTAAAGGTTGACTAAACATTTCCGCTGATACCAACTATAACGACCCATACATTACATACAATGTTATTACTTCAAAATTGAATCACACTTATTACAACATATAACAAAACCATGAAAATACCATATAGGTATAGTGTCTTTAGAAACTGGGAAACATAAACAACTGGTTCATAAATAATCTACATTGTCTCCCTTTTATTTTATCATATCTAGAGTCTCTTTTGGAATATCTTACTTAATACCCTTATACTTGACCTGGGGAAAACAAAAACATACAGAAGGGTGAGATAAAATGTTTAATAATGGTAAAAAAAGGAAATATCAATCATATCACATTCAAAATAACATAACATTTTGAAAATCGTAACCTGCAAAAGAGATCATAATATCATAACATGGGATAAATCATTGTAGTGAAATGTAATCCCAATAATCATTAGATAAAACATGAAACTTTGTGGAATACACACATAATCATATATAATCATTTCTTAGTAGTCAAGACTAATTACAAAGACTATCCTAGCGGAGAAATTCCATTTATCAACCGAGTTCACTCCTTGTTTCAGTCTTGTATCACTGAACCAGATTAACCTACCGTTCCAACCATGTCTATCTCATGAGATGTAAATCTTTACCCAATTCATTGGAGGTAGATATAGGTCCCACCTATCTCATAAATAAACCATTATTTTGTGTGCCACAAAATTATAAATCATAGTATAACCCATGTAATAAAAATGAGATTCTTAAACATCATGTCATCATAACATAATCCATATAAGATAAAAGGACATCATAAAAATAAGTCCATCATAACAAAATAAAATCAATTTAAAAATTGGTATTTAAACAGAACCCTTTATTATCTTAGATGTAAAATAATTTTGATAAAAAACTTGAACTCCATTCTTGAGGAAAATATCCTTTCTACTTAAAAAACTATTTTTCCTTTCTTAATATGTCAAATAATTTTAAACTAAAATAAGTTGATTAAAAATAAAATTGAAAAATTGTAAATGAAGATTCATGTAATTAATGTTATATGAAATTATAAAAATCTATTCATGCCATATAATTAAAAAAAATTCTTCTCGTACTTTGGCTGGAAAAGTCAAAAAGTACATCATACTAAAAAACGACAAAAGATTCCCTTCATATCTTTTACTAAAAAGTCACCAATGGGTAAAATTGGATTTAAATAATTTTAGTAGGATATATATGATATTATATATTTAGGAAACATGGATGTGGATGATAAATATTCCCTCTGTAAATTCTAAAGCATAAATAATCGTGGATAAAAATGACATTGTGAGATTTTCCCCTACCTTAGGTCTGATATGCTTCATACATATCAAAAAATCATGTATAATGGTTTAAATAATGTCATTGACATATTAGAGAATCATATTCATTGTTATGATATCATATATGGTCATATTCTTATCTTCTTATTAGTAATATTTCAATGCTACTTGTTATTCGGGTGTTCATTGCTTTATGTTCTTATGCGTGTTTTGTTGAATAAATTCTTATTATTATTTTTAGGTTATAGATAAATTATTTAAATAATGGTATTAGTATAATATATATCATATTTATTCATTAAATTCATTTATATAATCATTATTCAATGATGATCATGTAGAACGACTCGCATCACATCGTGGAGATGGTAGGCCGTACGTACGCACGAGCGATGATATCATTCCCATGTTTGTGGAATTGTGTTGAACTGAATGATAGAATATCTCAGAATTAGTATCATGTAATAATAATAATATATAGTTATTCTTTACACCATTATACCCATCCATGTAAGGTGGTGTTTGAAAAGCAGATTAGACCACAGTGTGGAGACGGTATTTTGTACGTACGCACGCGCGGTGATTTTGTTTTTCATAGGATGGATAGAGGGTTAAATAGGGTGGTTTCATATTTATAATAACATATCAGTATATTAGTGATACGGATGTTATTACTTTATAATGAAACAACAAAATAAGAAGAATTATAAGAAGAAATGAATTTGAAAGAATTGGTAAAGGATACTACCTCTTTTTGACGCGCCTCTTCTAAACCTCCTCTTAGGGCACTAAAGTTTTTCTTTGAAGAAGACCATAACCTCAATTATGTTTATATGGATGTCGAGAAGGAAAATGGGTAGTTATTTTCCAATATTGAATGCACAAAATTGTGTAAAGAAGGGAGGGAGGAGTTTCCCTTTTATAAGGGAGGAGAGGGGTACCTAAGGAAAAACATAAAATATTATTTTATAATAAAGTAATATTCGGTCTATAATAGCTCCAAATTGATTTATTTATAAGATAAAGTGGGTATGGGTATAAATACTCTCAACCAATAGGTTTTAGACAAGTTTAGGTTACTATTTTAACCTTTTCATTTAGATTTAACTCTAAGTTAAATATTTTAACTTTTACCGTGTCTTCTTGTTTTCTTACACAATATGGTTAATAAACATACTATAACAAGCCAAAATAACCTGAAGTGGTTCATTATTAATATATATATAACAATATCTAAGTCCTTTGTCCGAACCATAGAATTTGAGGAATTAAATAACTATTAATAATATAATATTTTTTTTAAAAACTATTTTATGTCAATTTTGACACTATTTGTTAATTGATTTTTGTGAAAGTCATAACAGCATTATTATTTCATAAAAAGTAAATTAAATCAATAATAAAATTCCTTATTAACCTATATAATAATTTTAATTCATAAAAAGTCTCAAATTACATATATTTGTGTATTTATAATATCAATTATGTTAATATTTCATTAATAAGGTAATTACTGTATCATCATTGTGTCATAAATAAATTAAATAATTTAATGTCTAAAAATTATAAAGAAAATACTATTATGTAGGAAATCAATTTATATTTCTAATGAATATTTATAGTCGAATTTAACTTATTTATAACACTATATTAAAAATTATTTACTTTATAAACATTGATTTTAATTCTTTTAACTCTTCTTTGAATAAAATAATAGTAAGTTTCCTTATCTAATCCATGTGGACCTAAAAGATAATATTTTATTCCTAAGGTTGTTTTTGGCCGAATTACACTTATCCAATAGAATTAGGACATGTTTTAGGGAAATAATAATAGCATTTTTACCCTTAATTACCCTATTTACTTTTAACCGTGGTAAATAAAAGTAAAAAGTTACTATTCACAAAATTCTTTTTATCTTATTGAACCACATTTTAATCCTTGATATTAACCGTTTCATTATGATTTTCGAAATTCAACTCATAGAAGAGGTAAAATTATGTTTTATGTTCAATTGCAAATGCTCCTAGGAGGTGGGTAAAATACATTAAAAAGATAAATAAGATTTTTATGTATCTAGATTATTATAAAATGACTCCAATTAATTACATTGAACTAAGATAGGTATTATGTATCTATTTTTACCTAAAATATATTTAAATAAAATAAATGATTATTTAAAAAAAAGTCATATTTAACCAATAACTCAGTGTTTTCAGTATTCATCAAAAATTGAATGTTTTCAGAAAAATACCAAAAATTCCCCCTAGGCAAATTTTGATATTGAGAATCCAAACATGAAGTCCATTTTGAAATATAAAATTTCAAAAAGTGGGTATTACTATTCATAACTTCTATTTTATATAATATTTTAATAACATATTGTTGTTAGTGAAAATCGGTATTGCGTACAACGTAAGATATCGAGGAAGGTTGCTCTTGCGTGTAACGCAAGCCAAGAAAGTGTAGTGTGTACTGAAAGATTCCTTTGGTGATTCATATAACATAATACATAAAAACAAAATATTTATCATAAAATCTCGGGTGTTACAGATAATGTGAGTTTCCAAAACTAATACCACGTACCTTTCTAAGGATCTATCTCTCATGTAGGAAATAGGTCATTTGGAATTGACCCTGTGTCGTGCAGTTTAATGTTATTCTATAGGGACTCAGATGTTCTAGAGTTAAAGGTCTTGTGATAAGGATGGTAGACGAATAGTGTAATGGAATTTTTTGGAGATTCATGATTTTTTCCTCTTATGGTTGCATTGATTTGACCAAAACAATTGGAAATTTACCATTCTTGGTTAATCTGATGGAATATTTTTTTATCATTCTTAAGGAATCAAGATGGGGAATTTTAAACTAAAACATGGGGAATTTGGAATCCAAAAAGTGATATGGAATAATTATTCTTGTAATTATTGTAGACAATGATCAAAAAGTGGGTTTCTAGAAAAACAAATTCTTTAAATATGGAGATAGAAGAGGTAACTTCTAATAATGAATATAATTATTGTCGATGATCCTTTTAAGGGATGATTATGTGTATTCAAACATGGGAATTCTAGGAGTAGTTAACACAATTTGTTCCTCAAGAAACTAAAATTCTACTACTGATGATCAAGGAAAGCTTGAGTAGATTCAGAATTTTCTGGAAAAAATGTTTGATTTGTTTAAGGAATATTCTTCAGTATGAAAGGTATTTTTCATGTTAAAACCACTCCATAATGTGGGAAATTTTTTCTTCACAGTTCTAGCCCATATATAGATAAATAGTGTTTTTCTATCATGGATGAGCCTGTGATATAGGGTTTGGGAATCACTAAGTATCATGTCAAAGAGAGAATATATCCATATGTGATTCGGGTAAAAGTGTATGGAATGACTGAGGACTATGTTGGAAAGGTGGTCCCAAAATAATGAATAACAAAACTTGATTGAATTTACATGAGGGGGAATTTTTTTTAATATAGGAATTCAAGTAGGGTGAGAACATGTATTGTACCCTCTTATGCATATCTAGATAATACATTGATGAGTATGGAATTAATTTATCTTGGATAGACCAAGATAAAGAATACAAGAATCACTATGTATCTATAAAAGGTGACAATCAAGACATACATAGTTCTTATAAATTTGGGAGTTGGGTGACCAACACCCATCATAGTGGTCCTCTCTAGTGAGGTCCACATACATCACATAAGAGATTTAAACCATACAGTTTAACATCATTCAGAATGGAATTTTATAATTCCATTTAAGGTCATATATATATAACCAATTCAACATTGATGAAAACTGATATGAATTGGTGTTTTGGGGAAACCATCTAAAAAAATCTTAAGCCCACATGATCTATGCTTGATTTGATAAACAAGGATAAAAATGGTTTCATCCAAAACAATAAGGTTATTAGAAATAATGACTTGGGATTTATGTATGATTTGATGGTTCATCCAGTATATAGGATATGAGCCTCACTACATTTCTCACATAGGTGAGATTCATGTTATACATGGTTTGGGAGAACCATACTGTTTACTGTCTTGTAGTGAGAAAATTAGCCACATAGTATAATGTCATTAATTAAGGATGCTAGGTTTGGGGCTGACAAGTATAGAGGAGTTTCATCAGAGCACCTTTTTCAAACATGATTAGAATATAAACTCCATTAAAATAATGTTTTATTGGATCTTACAACTACATGGATTCCAAAACGAACATATTAGGGTTATAACACCGTAGGTAATCTGAGGTTTTATAGTGAATTTGTGAATGTTCCTAGAGACATATGTTCAAGTAATCACTTCATATCTAGTGATGAAAGGAATCAAGCTATATGATGTTCTTGAAAATATTTCCTTGAACAGGTCTAACCTATACATAGGGAGGGGGAATTTTTATGTACTGTTGAACCCTGGATTTTAGATTTCAGAATCATTTCATATATGTTGATAATATGAATAATTACACATGTAGCTCTTGAAAACCAATAAATTTAGTGTCATGTAGTGAGGAATGTTTCCATGTTGTTAAATATAATGTGGTAAAGACATTTGTAACTCAAAATCATGGAAATAATTAATGACATAGTCATTTTCGGATCAATAATGTTTCATCATTATTTGGAAATAAAGGAAGATAATTTTAAACCAAAATCATTAGAATTAATGAATCATGAAAAGCTATATGGGGCATGTATTCATGTGATAACCATGGGACATGTCTAAAAATTTGGTTCTAGCATAATTTTTTTGCAGATAACATAGATAGAATATGTCTCTCCTAATGATGAATATTCCTCTTGTTGATGGGGCATTTAAGGGTAGACAATGTAGATCCAAACTGAGGCATGTTATGCATTGTCAAAATAGAGGTGCCCCTAGGAGACATACATTTTATATTTATAGTCAATAAAATCTTATTGAGATCCATTTTCTCCTAGTACGATGATTATTATGTATGGAAGGAATGTGTTCAAACAAAAAGTAATCATTTTAACCAGCAAAATACATGAGGTGTGGAGTTACCTACATTGATCTGACTCATATGTTAGGAAGGAGAAATTTTTCATTGTTGGATGGGATATTCAATGATGTAATCCAATTAAGATCTTCTGTAATGATCTTTGTTCATATTCATAAATTGGTATCTTCCTTATATTTTAACTAGGACTAGGGAATATGGTTTGTGAATCACTACTTATCTCTTAAAGGTGATATTCATGACATGTTTAGTTCTATAATAGGTACTCATATTGTATATCTGAATCATTCTGAAGGAGGGAGATCATTTTTATATTGCAGATGAACCTAGGACATGAGATTTTTGTATCACTACATATCATATTAAGATAATAATCAATATACACATAGTTCTTTGAAGAAGGTGTCATAGGAGACCAAAACTCAAGGTTGTGATCTGGTCATGCATGGATCGAACTTTTTGGGTCATTTTACCATGAGAAACAATGAAATTAACCATTCAGTTTAATGTCATGTGGTCTAGATGATGGTTTCTTATAGTTTTATGTCATATGACTAAGAATATTGTTGTTAATCACATAAAATATTTTTTAAAAAATTTCTCACTTGAAGGGTGCATAGTTAATTCCCCATCCATTGTTTAGTAAGGAGTAGTCTCCATTGGAGTTAAAATTGTGTATGGAATAAGGCCCCACCCAGTTTCATTTAAGCATTGGGGGATTCGTCCCTATTAACATGGGGGTTATGAGGACCAATACTTGTTCTCCTATGAGGAATGATCAGAGATTATCTTTCTTGATGAAGGTCAATGCTATCCAATTATGATATATTTCTAAATGATGCAGGGTATACAACCTTTTCTCATCGAATATCTATTTTTCATAAAAAATCTTTTGTGACTATTCATTATCTACATTTTTTTCACAGATTTCTATCCACAACGAGGGAAAATGATCCTCAATATGAATCACTACTCCTTTTCTATAATCCACCAAATATGGAGTTTCCAAAGTAGTAGAATGGGTTTTAGTTTGTAAAGGCCCAGAAGGATTGAAAAATATTTTCATTTGGATTTTATTTTCTACTCCAACTAGAACTTCTTCAATTCAAATGAGCAGAAATTTGTGCCATTGTTCAAAAGTATCGTGTCAGGGACACCTCACCTGGTGATAATGTTTCACTATATGATATTGATTATTATTTTGGTTTTGACTTCCTTAACACTTATCTTCTGATCATATTTAGAGAATAATTCAATAACAGCAATGGTACACTTGATCATATTAGTTGTAGATTGAGGGATCATTCCTGTGACATCCATCCCACATATAGTGTTTGCCAAAAAGTATTTGGATAAATAAACAAAATATGGGTGTTGAGGGATGAAATTGGAGTCCACATGGAAGGTATGACACATTTTGAAAATTTAGTGCCATCTTATTTCATTGAAGGATAGAAATATCCAAGCCTCTTGATTTGTTGAGACACCTTGGTTCCTAATAGATGGACACCACAACCTACATAATTAACTTCATTAATGGTGGAAATAATCCCTTTTCATCAACTAATTGGAGTAGGACTCCATAGAATATTTGGTTTTAAAGAACTTTTTGATGACCCAGTCAATTATAGAGATCAAAATTGACCTCCCATCATTAGACATTCGATTTTCCAACTCTTTCCGTATACATGGATCAATTTTGGTGATCTTACTGGATAGAATGCATCGATTTGCAGAATTATCTAACTTAGGAGTAGAATTTATCCTTTTCATCTCTTTTATGCCTCTTTGAATAAATAGAAATATGATTCATTGATGGGTGATGTTGATGTTTATTTCATCCTAATTTGGATCATTTGTGGCTGTAGAAACATTTTCAAATCCATCTTCTTAAGTGATTTTTTGAATGAATGACAGGAGTTCAGGTCATCTCTTAGGGGAATTATATCATGAACAATTGAAAATAACTAGGATGGGTAATCCTATCTTGTTTTTATATACTGTAATAATTGTTAATCTTCTTAATTATAAACACTAAATAACCAATAATTCTCATGTCAGTCACCAATATTTTAAAATCTACTTCCAATCATGAATTCCAGGCATGGTATTCAATACCATCATTGGTCCAGCCTTATAATAGTGGAAATAAATAAAGAAAAACTTCCTTTTTTGTTGAAATGAGGATGATCCCCAACATGATTTTTAATTGTTAGTGGTCCTTTAATATCATTTATTTTTGAATTATGGATGCACCATCAATGAAAAGTTCCCACAATTGGGTACAGTCCTGATTATAAAAT
The DNA here is from genome assembly GCA_963277665.1 of Viscum album. Classification (NCBI taxonomy): domain Eukaryota; kingdom Viridiplantae; phylum Streptophyta; class Magnoliopsida; order Santalales; family Viscaceae; genus Viscum; species Viscum album. The sequence goes on along the minus strand of OY728129.1, from coordinate 1,861,881,109 downwards.
ATTTTCTCTTTTGATACTTAGAAACACATTAGTACTTCTTCCTTAGAGGGATGTTTTACCATGGAAATTTAATGGCCTATCCATTAATCAATTTTTGTTGTATGAACTAGATTTTAAACTATTTTACTATGACCTCCTGTCACATGAAGCATCCGTTCCATAAGGTATGATTGAGGATATATTTGTGTGGGTTAATTAAAGAGATAAAATAGACATCATGGTTCAATAGGTTATTCCATATTTTTGGAATTTCAAAATTTCCAACCAAATATTTTTATTGATGAATGTATATGAAGTCTCAGTGTCGATCATGGAGAGACTAAGATAATCATGTTTGTTCTCATTACTAATATCAGTTTCAATTCATAGAAGGAACCTAGTGATCATTCTAGAGTAGTCACATACAGAATGGGTATATTTTTTATGAAATATTTTGACATCAACATTGGTAGGTTCAAGATAAATTTCTTGAGGTTTTCATAGGATTCATTGAAGTTTTCATTACACTCATATAGATACCCTTTTTTATCAGTTCAATGAATGGAAGACATTATCGTAGGATATTTTCTATGAATCTTTGACAAGTGTGAATTAGTCTATGAAATGATCTTAATCTTTTGAGGTTCATGGGAGGGTAAATACCAAAACAATTTCTGTTATTCTCAATGTAGGCAATTATTCCATAGTGTTGTATGAAGATTCCATGAAATTTCCTTGAACTATCTCCAAAACCACATTTTAGGTTATTCATCAGTAGATATTATTTTCCATGTTTTTCTTAGATGGTTTTGAAATTGGAAAGTTAATCTTAATGTTTCTGAGTTATTTCCACCAAATCATCAACATATCAACCAACTATATTCTTCATGAATAGTCTCCTTATATGATGCATTGAACAAGGATATGTATCACTATCATTCTTCAATCCGTAGGGAATTATATGGTAACATAATATTCATTGGGGGTCCTGATGGAGGTGGCTTCTTCATCTTCTAGAGAAATTGGGTTTTGATTGTAACCTGTATATTCATGAATGAATTAAATGTATTTATATCCATTTGTTTCTTTATTACTGGATTTATATAATCAGAATTGTGAAGTAAACTTTCAGAAAGTGTTGACTGAGTTTTTTTGAAATATTTGAAAACCCAAAATTTCCCATTCGTTTCCCTGGCCGGGACTATGTTGGAAAGTCATTTTGGGTATTTTACATCCCAAATGAAGTTGTCGTTGATGATATTATCAACATGGTCATTGAACGTAGTTGCATGAGTCATAGTTTTCATTCTGTATACCTTATTGCGGAATTGATGGTCTTCTGGAAAACCCAGTTAATGGGTAAGAATATCAAGATCAAGGCCTAGAATCTCTTTTTAATTCCAAGAAAAAAAATTCAATTTTAATTTAGAAAATAGTTATAAATATTTTGTTCATCATGGGGAATAATTATACTGATTCTCATTGGTCTCAAATCTTCATTTGTACATAGATTAATTTTTTAGAGTTCATTAACAGTGGTAGTGACAAAATTTTCAAATACTGAAGGATCATCCCTGATTCAATCTTCTTCCTCTACTTTTTTTTACCTTCCACTTCATCTTCACCCATATTAGAATGGATGAGATATGAAGAATAATCAATAATATTAGAGGGAAGGTCAGTATCCAAGGATACAACTTCCTATTGTGATATCACAACTTATGGAGGTTCAACAGATTAACTTTTGGCAGGAAGAAGTTCTAAGTATAAAGTTAGATTGTTTCCATCTTAGATATAGTTTCCAAAAGAGGAATCAAATACCTTTTTAACATCCTCATGTTGTAATGATGTTTTGATATCTTTAGGACTAGTGAGAATGTCTCTGAATCTGAGTTGATATCATTTCCCAAAATAAATGGCAGCACATATTCATCATGATAATCTCTCAATGGATTAGCTGAAGTCATTTCCAATCCATTTTATTCGGTAACCTGAGAAAATTATTTGTTATGGGTTTCTACCACCAATTTTATAGAATCCTTAATCAATATACTTAGATTCAAAAGATTAAAATAATTATTTACCACCATGTATTGTCCCAATGAGACCGATATAACATTATTTGAGGCACAAATCATATTATAAAGGGATTGTTTCACGCTAATGAAACCAAGGCCTTCATAAAAAGAAATTGAAATATGTATCTTGAAAAATGACTAAAAATACATAACCAGATACCAGATATTTGGAATAAGTTTATATCTTAATGAATTCAAGGGGTTTATGTTTTATTTTACCAAACCCCTAATGTGTTATAGAGGACGGGAATAAATCATCATTAGTGTATCCCGGACAACGAAGCATTCTGATATGAATGAAGTTGAAACTGAATCCATTATCAATAAAATCCTAATACATGTCAATGTCATCCAATATTTTGGATATATAAAAGGATCTGAATTTTCCTTATATTCCATCATTTGTATACTCTTCAGTGACGGAGGAAAAAATATAAACATTTTTATGGTAAACCTATACATGATATACCTCAGTGAAAAAAAATATCATTTTCAATATCCTATGGTTGCAAAGGAGCCTCAACAAGTTCATCTCGCATATCTTTTGGTAAATTGATATCATTCATGATTGAAACCATTATTGAGAATGTGGCCAATTTCATTATGATGTCATAATTTTTGTTCAATTGTCTATGTTTCCCCATATAAAGTGATTCCTTTGAAAGAATTTTTAGAGAATTCATGTGTGGGGATAATTTTTCATCTAGTTGAGATGATGTGGAAGGTTATTCATATTCTATTGAATCGGGCTATCTTCAATTTCCCACTTGGTTTGGCTTTCTAGGTTTCTGCCTACTTAGCAATCAGTCGTCCAAAATGATGGGTCCTAAAATATTTTTCAATTGTTTGGATGGATTTTAATGTACCTGTTAGAATTTTAAAAATTTCTTTCTCATGAGTTGTAGTAGTATATATCAATCTTTCATGTATGTGGATGATATTTTAAATTCAGTTGTTTTTGTGCCTCTCTTTGTTCCTTTATCCCCTACAGCCTTGATTCTTGCCTCCAAAATTTGATTTGGGAAACTCTGGTTGATAAAAAACTCATCATTAGGAAAGGTATCCATCTAATAATTTACATTAATATATCCAAATATCAACTCATCATCTGTTGATGACTTCGTTTGATGGTTCGGTGAAAATTGTACCATTTAGCGGGGTAGTGCCAATTATTTTAGAATGAAGGAATGAATTTTGAGAGATTCAAGGATATATTTGTCCTTGGTGATGGTATGTAATCCTTCATTTAATTTATACCATTTTAGACATTTTATTTCATAGAAGGTTTCCCATAGGAGGATTGTAGTGCCAACGAAGTTGGTTTTTACATAATAGAAGTCGCTCGGGGAACAATTGGTTGTTTCAAATATGATATGAGAATATTATGAGTTTGGTTGATCATCTTCCAGGTTATCCAATCATTGAAATTTTACATATTTTTACTAGTAACATCCTTCCATTTACTTTCATCCACTAGAAGAGTAGAGAAAATTTATGCCACTAGTATTGGAGATTTACTCTGATTCACATTCCAAGAATCAACCATATTTTCCAAGATTTCTATTAATGTGAAATATCCCCAAATAATGTACCGCCAAATTTGGGAGACTGTAAATAATTCAAGAGATCTTAAAGACTGAATTATTTTTATTTTCTGGGATATGAAATACTTTACAAGTAATTTTAAAAATCTAATAAGAAATATCTAGTAACATGCTCAACTCAGAATGAATATGTTCTGTTATGTTGTTCTTCAAATTGAGATCTTTTTTCCCAATCCTTTCACCCCAACCTTTTTTTTTGTTTTTTCTACCCAAAGGGGGTACTGTGTGATAAGGTGCAGTCTTAGGAGTGGTAACTGGTACCGAGGAAGGTTTCGATGTGAAGGTTATAGTTTCTTATTTTCTTTTCCCCTTTCGTCTGGTTGTTAGTATTATTCTAGATTTTGATATGGTTTAAAAGATATAATCTTCTAATCTTTTTGAATCTATAGAAACATCTTGGAATCCAACCGTGTACGTGACTAGAATGAGTGGTGTTTGAAAATCATCAAATATGTTCACTGTAAAAACCCTAGAAAACCATCATGTGGATATTTCAAATTTAATAAGTAAGTTATCCCCTTCCCCTGGTAATAATAACTCAGACACTCTAATTTTACTACTTTTTATAGTTAAAAAGTTTAAGGGTTGTCTTCTCTCATAACATTAAACTAAACCTGTAAATAAATTGTCAATATAGGTCTTCTTACCCATTGATTTACCCTGTAGGTAAAATGGTGTACTATAAAAATGATTTTCCTTTAATGGTTTGAAAAAAATACTAAATCTTTGAAAATTATTTATGTAATAAAGTTTCCATCATAGGGAAAAACCAAGAAACATTGTATGTCATATTTTGATATGGATCTCCCAAATTGTAGATAGTTGGAAATGTGGAATTTTTATAATTGTTTCCACCCATTAAAGATATGGTTTTCTTTTATATTGTCTTAGTACATGATTTCTTTCTTTATCTTCTAGTTGAGATTTCGATAACTCAATAGTTTAAACAATTCATATGGGAATGTCCACCTGAGCAAGGACTGTAGTAAGAGGAAAAGTAGTATGAATAATATCTATTGGATTCAACACCTTTTAGTAATAGGTGGGATTGAACCGCATAATTTCAATTTTCTTTAGTGGATAATCATCAAGGTGAAGGTAGTGGATCATTCAGAGGAATTCCATAATTTGGGTTTATCCTCTAATTTCTGTGTGTACACCTTATTCTGCTACTTCACTATGGATATTATTATGAATGGATATATGATGTAACACCCCAAGCGCCCACAGTACACTTCTCTTTGAATAATATAGTCGCATGTGTTGTACGCAACTGCGAGTTCTAACACACACCACAACCAATCAAACTAGCCATTATGAATAGTACTACCCACTTTTTAAAATTTTATAAATTTTATCATTCAAAATGGACTTCATTTTTGGATTCAGAATATCGAAATTACATTAGGGTGATTTTTTGGTATTTTTCTGAAAACTTTCAATTTTTGATGAATAGTGAAAAACACTAAGTTATAGTTTAAAACCGAATTTTTATTTAAATAATTATTTATTTTATTTAAATTTATTTAGGTCAAAATAGATACCTAATACCTATATAAGTTCAATTTAATTCATTGGAGTCAGTTTATAATAATTTTATATATATATAAATTTTATTAAACTTTTCACCGTGTTTTACCCATCTCCTAGGCGAATTTGAAAATTCACATAAAACATAATTTTACCACTTATGTGAGTGTAATTTTGAAAATAATAGAGACACGGTTAATATCAAGTAGTAAAATGTGGTTCAATAAGATAAAAATAAATTTTGGTGAATAGTAAATTTTCACTTTTATTTACCAAGGTTGAAAGTAAATAGGAAGATTTAGGGTAAAAATGATATTATTATTACCCTAACACATTTCCTAATTCTATTTTATAAGTATAAATAGACCATAAAAACCTTATAAATAAAATATGACCCTCTTGGGTCCACTTGGATTAGATTAGGACATTTATTATTATTTAATTCAAAGAAGAGTTAAAAGAGTTAAAATCAAATTTTAATAACTAAAACATTTTTAATATAGGGTTATACATAAGATAAATTATATTATAAACATTAATTAGAAATATAAAAATATTTCCTACATAATGGTATTTTATTTATAATTTTTAGACATTAAATAAGTTAATTTATTTATGACACAATGGTGATAAAGTAATTACCTAGTTAATGAAATATTAAAATAATTGATATTATAAATATCCGAATAATTGTAATTTGAAATTTTTTATGAATTCCACTAATTTTATATGTTAATATTACATATTAGGGTTGGTTAGATGAATTTTTTTTGAAGAAATAATTCTTTTATGAATTTAGAAAAAACAAAAAACAAAATAGTGTCAAAATTGACACAAAAGAGTTTTTAAAACTAATATTATATTATTAATTGATATTCTATTCCTAGAAATCGAGGGTTCGACCAAATTACTTATATATTGATAGGGTTATAATTAATGAACCAAGTGGGTTTATCTTGAAGTATATAGTATGTTTATTAACCATATAATATAAAAATACAATGAGACATGGTAAATGTCAAACTATTTAACTAAGAGTTAAATCCAAAAGATAAAGTTAATATAGTGACCCAAACTTGTCTAAATCCTATTGGTTGAGTGTTTTTCGACCGAACCCCACCTTAGCCTTTAAATATTCCCATTTGGAGAAATTATAAACCGAAAATGAATTTAGTATAAAATAAAATTTCTAGCTTTTCCTAAGGTGCCCCTCACCCCTCTTATAAAAGGGAACTCCCCCTTCCATCTAATTCACACCTTCAAAGCCATTTGGCTCGTCCAAACTCTGCCTAAATACCCTCTAAACTATCCTCAATTAATCATAGAGGCCATCCTGTAGTTATAAATCCATCTTATGGAGCCCTTTTAATCAAATCAAAACGAAGAACCTGAAGAAGAGGTAATAATTTCACCACCCTCTTTCAAGTTATTTTCTTCTTCCACTTCTTATTTCTTTGATATTTCCATTCTAAAATAAACACTCCAGTATCTTATATATAATGTGATGTTATTATAAATATATTTCATCCATATTCATTATTCTATCCATCCTTTGAATGACATGTCACCATACATGTGTACGTACCGATTACTGTCTCCACGTCATGGTGTAATTGTTATTCAATACATTATATTTTGGATGGGTATAATAATGATGTGTAATTCATGTAAATAATAAATATAACATGATAATGATTCTTTATATATGATATACCATCAAATTATATATTATTTTAATATCAAAATAATGATATTGTCACTCGTGCATACGTTCGGATTACCGTCTCCACGAACGCGATGAGATTCATTCCCAATCGTATCCATTGGAGACTAATTTTCATTAAATGTTTAAAAATAATTTTTAAATACTTGATATCATTCTGGATATGAATGATAGACATCCCATCCATAAAACATATGACTCACATAACAAATAATACAAAGGAAAACAAATCTGTTAACACCCAATACGACGATAATACTAAGATATTATAAACAAAACAACATTAAAAGATCATATATGATATCATGTTAATGTATATGATTTTTTTATAATTAAATAACAATTATTTCACAATTATACATGATGTTAACCTACCCTCGACCAAGGAAAAGTACAAGGTAAGGGTTAATTTCACAATCCCTTTTTTTTCCGTGGTTGTTTTTACGTAAGTATCTACTAGGACCTCTTTATCATCCACATCCATGTTTCTTAAAAATGTATATCAAAAAATTCATAATATTTTATATACTATGAGTTAAGGTCATTTATACCCTTGTTTGACTTTTTATAATATGTTTTGAAAGGAATCTTTCTGTCATTTTCCAAACAAGTTCATTTTTAATGTTTTTGACAGAATTAAGGTAAGAATGTCTTTTTTAACTTATACGGCGGGTGTGGCTGTTTTCCGCCATTATAAAATCATCGAATCTTACCTTAAAAGATTTTAATAAAATTTTCAAAGTAAATGTTTTCTTTTATAATTATGTGACTTGTAAATGATTTCAAAAAAATAGATATTTTTCTAAAGTAGTTTTGATTTCATCTATGTCAACATTCTTTGATAGATTTTAAGCTTATATGAAGTTGATTTATTATAGAAAGATTCTATATAGTATTGAAGTTTTATTGATAAGTTTAACTATGTATGTGTTATTCTTATTCCATTCATGTTTTATTTAGAAATTATTTACATTTTTTATGCTATTTTTAATATGAATTTTTATGTTATTTTTAAACCTGGTCATATGAGGAATGCATTGGGCTTAGTAAGTGACGGGTGGAGCTCACTACAGATCATCGATGCATCGATAGGTCTCATGAGACAAACTAGTTTCTTGGAAAAAGGACTTGAAAAAATCTTATTTTTAGTCTTGGCACAAGGCATTGACTATGTGGTTATGATAGTCTGGCTTTATGAATTCTATCATTATGAAAGTGGTTATTGATATTACATGTGATTATTTGACTAGTAGAATATCAATGTGAATAAGCAAATGGAATTACTTCATTTTATTTTTTCCATATTATGCTTAAGGTCATGTTTAAAAGACTTTTGTTTTAGTTATACATTGCCTTAAATGTTTATGCTTATTTATGAATGTTTCCGCTAAATTGTTATCCTTACTGAGCATCTGAGCTCACCCCTTTCTATGTTTTATTTTTCCTAGGATGTAAAGAAGTATTTTATGACTGACCTGTGGGGATAGTCTGAGGGGATATGAGTGTGGACTATGGAGAGTATGTTGTTTTAGTTTTTCACATTATGATGTTATGTAAGACTTATGAATGTATCTAGTGTTTCCAAGGCTACTAAACTAATCAGTCTTTCGAGACACGATCTTTTGTGATCATGCCAATATTATGTAATAATGCACCAACTCTGGGTAACTGAGGTTGGAGCACTACAGTTGGTATAAGAGGGAGGTTTAGTACAAACTCTGGAAGCTAGATTTAGATAAACTTGGATTAGAGCTCATAGAACTAAGATGGACTTTGAGGATTAGTATAGAATAACTTCCGAGAATTTTGGTTCTTTATAGATTTTGTGAGTTTTTTGAGAAATACATACATGTTGAGATACGAGCAATTAGAGGTGGCTCTGGAAAAGAAGTACCAAGGGGTAAAACCTGAAAACACCGCTTTGTGCTAGACTCGAACAGGAACTGGTTCACGACAACGGGCCTTACTGCACTCCTGGTTACGACACTCTTGAGGGATATTCTTAGGATAATTATCATTTTCTTTACAAACCATTATGAAGGGTTTATGAGTATATACTTCCTCAAAGAAAACATTTTTTATTATTTTGGATTATATCCATAAACTGTTCAATTTATGTTAACTGTTTTACAAGTTTGGATTTATGTATTGTGATTTATAAACTAATATAGTGTATGCCATTGTTTAGAAAATGGCGCCTAGTGGAAGGAATGAAAACCGTATCAACTCATGCACTCCATGTAGGGATTTCCCTCTACACATGATAATTATAGTAGAGTAGGTGATACAACTGGTTCTGATTAGACTATCACTATACTGGGACAACTCACTTAGGTTATGAATAATAACCTTACCTATATGGAGAACCCTGATCCACAGTGTGGAGGATCAATGTTAGATCGCTTCATGAGGAAAAAACAACCAAAATTAAATGGGGGTACAAATACGCTAGTATCTGAGAACTGGGAAAATTCCTTAGAGATAATTTTCCATGCCTTGGGGAGTAGCGAAAGGGAAAAAGATGTCATGGAAGTTTACCACCTCACTGGATATGATGATCAATGATGGTCATTGATTAAAAACATGAAGGAAGATGATTAAGTATAAAATATGGAATGGATGGAGTTTAAAGATATTATCTTAGAAAAATACTTTCCTCATGACCATCAAGAGGATATGGAAATACAATTTCTGAGTCTGAGGAAAAAGGAGTCATAGAATGTTGCAAAGGATTAGTCTAACTTTACAAGGTTAGCAAGGCATGTTGCAGATTATATACATAACCCAAGAAGTAAGATTGATCATTTCTTTGATGGGTTAAAACCATTTCTCCATTGAGAATTAGTCTCACAAAAATTCTTGTCGTATGAAGATAGTGACTCATGTGCTATCAAGATAGAAAATGAATTCTCTAAGTCTTAAAACTTTAAAGAAAAGTAAGAGAAGAAGAGATCTACTGATCACTCTAGAAATGGAAATAAGGGGAAGAATGGAAAATTCAAATTTCCATACTGTAGTAAATTTGGGAAGAAACACCTCCGTACTTGCTTGAAGGGAATATGAGTTTGTTACAAGTATGGTGAAAAAGGCCACTATGCTCGTGATTGCAAGGGGAAGAAGGAAGCTACCGATGTTCAATGCTACAATTGCAGGGAGATGGGACATTATTTAAATGAATGTCCTTAGTGTCAGAGGAACATACCTTAGAAAAGGCCAAGGGATCAAGGTCATGCTTATGCGATCACTACTGCTAAGGTTGAAGCTCTGAAAGACGTGGTGGCAGGTAATTTAATGGTTTCCTCAAGTTTATCCAATGCTTTATTTGATTCTGGATCATCGAAGTATTTCATATGTTCCCAGTTTGCTAAGAAAATTTGATATTTCCAATTTTATTTAACAAGGGAGTTGTCAATCAAAACTCCTAAGGGAAGTATCATTGCTACAATGTTCTATGAATCGATTCCCATTAGGGCATATAAATGTTCTTTATCTGCTGATCTTATTAGCATACCCATGATTTAATTTGATATAATACTCGGTATGGATTGTCTTTCGGTCGAGGATGAAAAAAATTATTAAGAAGGAGGTTACTATTTTTGATGACGATGATAAAGAACACCTTATCTTTAGAGAAAAATCATCACCACCTTATTCTTATCTAGATCCACCCCCAGTAGCTCAACTAAATTCAATTACTGGGGAGGAAGAGAATGAAATGACTATGGGTGAGGTAAGGAATGTTCAAATAGAGGATATATCTATTGTGAGGGAATATCTGGATGTGTTTCCAGAACATTTACCTAGACATCCTCCAGAACGAGAAATTGAGTTTTCCATTGATTTAATTCCTGGTTCAAGGCCCATATCCAAGACCCCTTATAGAATGGCCATTTTGGAATTAGTGGAACTAAAGAAACAACTTACGGAATTGAGTAATAATGGATTTATTCACCCTAGACTTTCTCCTTGCGTAGCCCATATTCTTTTGGTTAAGAAGAAAGATCGATCTACGAGGTTGTGCATTGACTACATGGAGATCAATGCTATAACAATAAAGAACAAGTATCCCCTACCTCACATTGATGATTTATTCAACCAACTTCATGTAGCTCAATATTTTTCAAAGATTCACCTTCGATCTGGATATCATCAGTTGTGTGTGAAGAAGGAAGACATTCCGAAAACAAAATTTCAAACCAGATACGGGCATAATGAGTTTACAGTAATTCATTTTGGGCTGACTAATGCACCCTCTATTTTCATGGATCTAATGCATAGAGTTTTCATGGAATATCTTAATGACTTTGTAGTGGTATTTATTGATGAAATCTTGGTATACTCCAAAAGAAATGAATATCATGAAAATCACTTGCGCATTATCCTAAAGGCACTGAGAAGACATGAATTATATGGGAAGTTTAGCAAGTGTGAATTCTGGATTCAAGATACCTCTTTTTTGGCCATATTATCTATATGGATGGAATCTCTGTTGATTCTTCTAAGACAAGATCAATCCATGAATGGCCAGCACCAATGAGTATAACCGATGTACGTAGTTTTATTGTTTTTGCAGGTTATTATCAATATTTCGTCCAGATTGTTTCCTGACTGGATAACCCATCAATGAAGCTCCACGTAAAGGGGTTAAATTCGTTTAGAGAAAAGAGTGTGAAGAGTTTTTCGAAGAACTGAAGAGATGATTAGTCAATGCTTTTATATTGACTCTACCATCGGGGAATGATGGGTTTGTTATTTATAGTGATTCTTTAAAGAAAGGACTTGGTTGTGTCCTTATGTATAATGATAGGGTTATTTCCTACACATCACGATAGCTAAAAATTCATGGGCAAAACTATCCTACTCAGGACCTTAAGTTAGCTTCTATAATCTTTTCTTCGAAGATATGGATAAATTATCTCTATGGTGAAAAATGTGAGATATATACAAATCACAAGAGTTTAAATTATATTTTCTCATCGAAATAACTCAACATGAGTCAAAGGCGATGGCTTTAACTACTCAAGGATTATGATTTCACGATACACTACTACCCGGGGAAGGAAAATAAGGTGGCAGATGCTTTGAGCAGAAAGGATTGTGGAGTTTTGAACAAGATGAGAGTTTAAAGGGATCCTATTTTCATGGATCTAGTAAATATAGATCTGGGAAAAACCATGGAAGGTGAAACATCAATGATTTTTCAAATGGTTTCCAAACCATCTTTACTAGAAAGGATAAAAAGTTATCAGGCTGTTGATGAGGAGTTTCAAAAGAAGATTAAAGCTGTGAATGATGGAAGATTTAGTGACTTTGTATATGAAGATGGAATTTTGAAAATTGGGAAGAGACTTTGTGTTCCCGATATACCGGATCAAAAAAAGTAATTATTGGATGATGCTCATAGTTCCAATATCTCTATACACCCTGGTAGCACAAAGTTTATATAGATTTGAAGGATCATTTTTGGTTGGACAACATTACAAGGGATATAGCTGATTTTGTGTCATGATGTATGGTTTGTTTATAAGTGAAAGCTGGAAGGCAACAACCTGGAGGAGTCATGAAACCTCTTCCCTTACCAGAGTGAAAATGGGATAATATTACAATGAACTTTTCATGGGACTACCAAAGACTCCTAGAAGGAATGATGCAATATGGGTCATTGATGATCATCTTACCAAGTCAGCCCATTTTCTTTCTATAAGATAAGATTTACCACTTGAAAGTCTAGAAAGACTATATATTAATGAAGTAGTGAGACTTCAGGGAGTACCCCTATAGATTGTTCCTTATTGTGATCTATGTTTTTCATCAAGATTCTGGAAAAGTTTTCAGAAAGACCGGGATACTGAGCTTTATTTGAGCACTGCTTACCACCCCCAAACTGATGGAGAATTAGAATAGACTATTCAAACTTTATAAGACATGTTGAGATCATGCTCACTTCACATTCAAGGTATGTGGGATCAATATTTACCTCTGGTATAATTTTCCAATAACAATATATTCCATTCATGTATTCGGATGGAACCATATAAAGAATTATATGGAAAGAGATGTCGCACACCAACCTGTTGGGATGATGTTGGTTAAATAAAACTTATAGGCCCAGAACTTGTGGAGGAAACGATGTAAAAGGTTAAGGTAATCCAAACCCATATCAAAGTAACTCAAAGTAGGTAGAAGAGCTATGCTGACAACCGAAGGAAGGATTTTTAATTTCAGGTAGGAGATCATGTTTTCATGAAGGTATCTCCCTGGAAGGGAGTTATAAGTTTTGGTAAGAAATGTAAATTGAGTCCCAGGTACATAGGGCCTTTCGAAATTCTAGAAGGAATTGGGGCTGTATCTTATCGTTTGGCAATGCTGCCAAATCTCTCTGAAGTTCACGATGTGTTCCACGTATCACTGTTGAGAAAATACATGCCTGACCCAACACATGTACTCACCTATGAGGAAATAGAATTGGAACCTGATCTGTCTTATTGTGAAGTGCCAATCAGGATTCATGATATGAGATAACAAGTGTTGAGAAATAGGATGACTCATCAGGTAAAAGTTCTATGGAGAAACCATAAGATAGAAGTGGAAAAGTGGTAACCCGAGGAACTTATGATGAAGAACCACCCGATTTTTTTATGCAGTAATATTCTAGAAATTTTGAGGAAAAATTTATTTGAAGGAGGGGAGAATGTAACACCACAAGCTTCCATGGTACGCTTCTCTTTGAATAATATAATTGTGTGTGTTGTACGCAATTTTGAGTTGAAACACTCACCACAACCAATCAAACTAGCCATTTTGAATATTAATAACCACTTTTTGAAATTTTATATATTTTATCTTTCAAAATTGACTTCACTTTTGGATTCGGAGTATCGAAATTAGCTTAGGGTGAAATTTTGGTATTTTCTGATGACTTTCAATTTTTGATGAATAGTGAAAAACACTGAGTTATAGTTTAAAACATAATTTTTATTTCAATAATTATTTATTTTATTTATATTATTTAGGTAAAAATAGATACATAATACCTATATAAGTTCAATTTAATTAATTGGAGTCAGTTTATAGTAATTTTAGATATATTACAATTTTATTGAACTTTTCACCGTCTTTTACCCATCTCCTAGGAGAATTTGTAAATTCACATAAAACATAATTTTACCGCTTCTGTGAGTGGAATTTCAAAAATCCAAGAGACATGGTTAATATCATGGAGTAAAATGTGGTTCAATAAGATAAAAATAGTTTTTGGAGAATAGTAACTTTTTATTTTTATTTACCACAGTTAAAAGTAAATTTGGTAATTAAGGTTAAAAATGATATTATTATTACCCTAACACATGTCCTAATTCTATTGTATAAGTATAATTCGAAGAAAAACAACGTTAGGAATAAAATATGAACCTCTTTGTTCCACATGGATTGGATTAGGAAATTTATTATTATTTAATTCAAAGAAGAGTTAAAAGAGTTAAAATCAAAGTTTAATATCTAAAACATTTTTAATATAGGGTTATACATAAGATAAATTCGATTATAAATATTCATTAGAAATAGAAAAAGATTTCCTACATAATGGTATTGTATTTATAATTTTTATACATTAAATAATTTAATTTATTAGTGACACAATGGTGATACAATAATTTCTTAGTTAATGAAATATTAAAATAATTGATATTATTAATATCCAAATAAAAGTAATTTTAACCTTTTTATGCATTCCACTAGTTTTCTAGGTTAATATGACATATTAGTGTTGGTTAGATGAATTTTTTTGGAAGCAATAATTCTGTTATGAATTTAGAAAAAACAAAATACCAAATAGTGTCAAAATTGACATAAAAGTGTTTTTAAAAAAATATTATATTATTAATTAATATTCTATTCCTAAAAATATAAGGTTCAAACCTAGGACTTATATAATGATATGTGTATTATTAAGGAACCCATTGAGGTTCGTTTGGAAGTATATAGTACGTTTAGTAACCATATAATATAAATATACAAAGAGACATGACAAATGTCAAACTATTTAACTAAGAGTAAAATCTAAAAGATAAAGTTAATATAGTGACCCAAACCAGTCTAAAACCTATTGGTTGAGTTTTTTGTGACCCATCCACACCATGGAATTTAAATAATCCCTTTTAGATCCATTAGAAACCAAAAATGATTTTATTATAAAATAATATATCTAGCTTATCTTTTACGGTTCCCCTCACCCCTCTTATAAAAGGGAACTCCCCCTTCTCTCTAATTCACACCTTCAAAGTCATTTGGATCAGCCAAAATCTACCCAAATACCCCATAAACTATCCTAAATTCATCCTAGAGGCCTTACTCTAGTCATAAAGCCAACTTAAGGAGCCCTTTTGATCAAATCAAAAGGAAGAACGCGAAGAAGAGTTTATAATTTCACCACCCTCTTTCAAGTTCTTTTCTTCATCCACTTATTATATCTTTGTTATTTCCATTATAAAATAAAAACTCAAGTATATTATATATACTGTGATGATATTATAAATATGGAACATCCATATTCATTATTCTATCTATCCTTTAAATGATATGTCAGCATACGTGCGTATGTACGGATTACCGTCTCCACGTCGTGTTGTAATTGTTATTTAATACATTATTATTTGGATGAGTATAATAATGATGTGTAATTCATTTAAATAATAAATATAACATGATAATGATTCTATATATATGATATAACATCCAATTATATATTATTTTAATATCAAAATAATGATATTTCCGCTCATGCGTACGTACAAATTACCGTCTCCACAAACCCAATGAGATTCATTCCCCATCATATCCATTCAAGAATAATTTTCATTAGACGATTAAAATTAATGTTTAAACACTTGATATAATTCTAGATATGAATAGGATACATCCCATACAAAACAAATATTATTCACATAACAAATAATATAAAGGAAAACAAATCCGGTAACACCCAAAATGACGATAATACTAAGATATTATAAACAAACGAATGTTAAAAGATAATATATGATATCATATTAATTTATATGATTCTTGTATAATTTAATAACAATTATTTCACCATTATACAGTAGGTTATCCTACCCTCGACCAAGGAAATGTACAAGGTAAGGGTTAATTTCACAATCTCTATATTATCAGAGGGTGTTTTTACATAAGTATCTACTAGGACCTCTTTATCATCCGCAACCATGTTTCTTAAAAATGAATTTCAAAACATTTTTAATATTTTATATACTATGGGTGAATTTCATTTATACCCTCGTTTGACTTTTTATAAGATTTATATAAATGAATTTTTACATATTTTTCCAAAGAAGGTTCTTTTTTAACCTTTTTGACAGAATTAAGGTAAGAATGTATTTTTTAACTTATACGGCGGGTGCAGCTATTTTCCGCTGTTATATAATCGTAGATTCTTCACTTATAATATTATAATAATTTTTTCAAAGTAAATTTTTTATTTTATAATTATGTGACTTTTTAATTATTTAAAAAAAAGAGATATTTCTCTCGAATAGTTTTGATTTCATCTATGTCAACATCCTTTGATGGATTTTAATCTTATTTGAAGTTGATTTATTATAAAATGTTTCTATATAGTATTGAAGGTTTTGTGATATGTTTGACTGTGGATGTGTTATTTTTATACCATTCATTGTTTATTGAGTAAGTATTGACATTTTGTATGCTAGTTTTAATAAAAAAAATTATGTTATGTTTAAACCTGTTCATATGAGGAATGCATTGGACATATTAAGTGATAGGTGGAGCCCACTATAGCTCATTGATGCATTGATAGGTCTCATGAGACAAACTAGTGTCTTGGAACAAGGCCCTGACAAAATCATATTTGTAGTCTTGGCACCAAGCCTTGACTATGTGGTTATGATTGTCTAGCATTATGCATTCCATCATTATGAAATAAGTTATTGATATTTTATGTGATTATTCGACTAGTATAATATCCATTTGGATAAGTAAAGGGAATTATTTCATTTTATTTTTTCCATATTATGCTGATGTTCATGTTTAAAAGGTTTTGTTTTAGTTATACATTGCCTTAAATGTTTATGCTTATTTTTGAGAGTTTCCACTATATTGTTATCCTTACTTAGCATCTGAGCCCACCCCTTTCTATGTTTTATTTTTCCCATAATGTGAAGAAGTATTTGATGACTGACCTACTGGGATAATCTGAGAGGATATAAGTATTGACTATAGAGACTATGTTGTTGTAGTTTTTCACTTTATCATGTAATGTAAGACTTATAAATGTATCTAGTGTTTTCAAGGATACTAAACTAATCAGTCTTTCGTGAATTGATCTTTTGTGATAATCCTAATGTCATGTAATAATGCAATGAATCTGGGTAACTGGGGTCGGGGCGTTACATATGCCCTCATTATTCTCCCACATTATCCAAATATTCTACAGTATTTTCATAAGTGGTATTGATTATGTTTACTAACACAAGCAACATTCTGGACATTTCATCAATCATAGAATAGTGGGAGAGAAAAATTTTCTAGGAACATATACTGGAAGAGCTATTATTACTGAGATCTACTGTGTTCTTGACAGTTCATTTCTGATTATGGGTGTTGAGGGAGACCCACATTTCCTTTAAAGATCACTTTAAATCCATTTGGTGGAGAGTAAATAGAAGGGTACCTATGTATAATTTTTCTTTCCATGTACTGGAAGAAGAAACTCCCACATAGGATGGGGAAAACGATAAGGATTATTTTTGTGGTTGTCCAACCAACCAAGAGATGGATAAAATTATTTATTGTTGAGTTTAAAATGATCCCATCGCTACTGGATAGGGGTGATCTTATTCCACTTTTACAATGTTTCAAGCCTCATTTTTTAGTTTTGAAGGTTGTGTTAAAAATACCCTCATCCCTACAAGATAGGGTTTCTCTCATACTTCCATAATAACAATTAGAGTGGTTGGAATTCTATTTTCATGAGTCATTGACCTAACAAGGGTTGGGCACATCGTAGGAACTATATCTGAGAAACCTTATAATGAAGACATTTGTGAAATTTGTGAAATTTTCAAAATCGTATTATTGACTCTGCATAAGTTGGAATCTTTTTTGATATTCTAATATTCCTAATGAAACATCCTTTCAATGGTTTTCTAGATTTTTGTCCCAAGTTCTTTTAGAGATGTTGTGGGACAATTCTTATTGAGCATACCATTTATTGCGATTAGGGGTTTTTTCTTAAAGATGACTTTGGGAAAGAACATTAAAAGATGTCAATAATTGAGTAATGTTTTTATCTAGAATTGAGGTATAATGAAATACCCCATTTTTCCCCGTCCTCTAACATAAACCCCAATTGTGTGTCAGTAATTAGCTAATTTAGTTCTCTTAACACAACTAGACATGCTTGTGGAATCACTCCTTACTGTTTTTCCACATGTTGAAGGGCATGCATCTTGGGGGGATGATAAGTGAAATTTACAGTGAATATCTTCTATTACATTTCCCTGAATTGGATATTAATAATAATTTAATACTTTTATGTTTAATTGATGAATAGTAGTCCATATTTCGATAGGGATTTCATGCACACTATCATACAAAACCCACTTTGGAATGAAAAGTTAGGGAGTGGATAAAGTCCATAAACATGATGGTATATTTTCCGTTTCCAATTTCCTCCCCCTGATGAATATTTATCCTTCATATTTTATGATAGTTTCCTAATGTTTATTTTCAAAAAATTTCATTTTCTTATTGCTTAATTTTAAATAATAGTGTTAGCATGGATTGCCTCTATTTCATTAGAAGGTAGGTAATCCAAGGATGTGTTGAAGAATGATTGTTGCATTTGGATGTATTTTGGTTGAGAAAGAATATATTTTATCAGTGATGAGGCATCCAAAATTAATGGAGAAATTTATCAATGAACATCATGATAAGATGGATTTATCAATGTTGATTCATCAAATGGATGACCCTCTTGATGAATATAAATTTCATTGCGGGGAGGACCTTGGAAAGGAATTCCTTATGGGGAGGACTAAAATTATAGACTGATGTCCTAGAATAGGGATAATTTTGGCAGCATATACCCTAATGAGGACCTTCAGGGAATATTACAAAAATAGGAGGACCTCTAAGATCGATCATATTACCAATATGATATTGTGGCACTCATAATGAGATGGGATCTCAATATCAATCATATTAGCAATATGAAGTGATAATTCATTATAAGATATCCTTGGAGGACCACAAAAATTCCTCGCATCAAGATTGTGGGTAGGAGCTTCATTATTATCTCTATCATCTCTGTAATTTGGTGATTGAGTTGAAGAATCATGATCCATCATAGATAGATGTGTACGTTCTTATAGAACAAAATAATTTAGAATAACAAGATCATAGACTGGTTATTTATTTCCCAATTTCTTTTGGTGAGGCTTCATTTTATATGTCTTCCTCTGGTAAATTTTATATGCTTGCTTTGTGTGACATATTTCATATTTAGAAACCTATTTATTGAGTTTATGCATTCTTTATGAAATTTCATGATAGATTCTTGTAATTTGGAAAGAAATATATTCCTTCCCTAAATTGGCCACTGAAGTAGGCCAACAACCTCTAGTTAGAATGTGGATATATTCCTAGCAGAGTTTTCTATTTATGATGGTATGTCCATGACCCTCTTGAATAGAATGAATTTGAGTTATCTGCATGGTGGCTCTCGAATTATTCATCTGAGTAACGTCAAATGTTGAGGTGGGGTTAGGATCCAAACACCTTGTCACCATGGATGTTATTATTATATCCTAGAAAACATGTAGAATATGGGTTTGGGTATATTTATTACCTTTCATCTTTTCCATAATATAAGGAGTTACTTCATCACCTAGAATGGGAATATAGACCAATCTTATATATGAGGGAGAGATATGTTCTTACATGTTTCCTACAGTTATTGATGGGTTATGCTGATATTTATTATATATGGGGGTAGAGATATAGTCATTCCCCTTATTGGTACTTAGGATCCTACGACTATTTTCTGTAAGTTCCAAAAAATATATTGAAGGGTTTTGTGGGTGTGGGATGGTGTGTGTGCATGCACGTGATTTTATACTAAGTTAGCCTCACGTGTTTCTTTTGATTCTACCCCACTATATCAGCATTCTTTGCTAGTGAATACATGTGGTGGTTCCAATTTGTGATTTGCGGCTGTGATGGTCTGGTATAATTAATAAAAGGTAATGGAGGGTTAAATATTCTCACTAATAAATGGTTTCTAACCTCATCAAACTATCCTAATTGATTGAGGTTTAT
The DNA here is from genome assembly GCA_963277665.1 of Viscum album. Classification (NCBI taxonomy): domain Eukaryota; kingdom Viridiplantae; phylum Streptophyta; class Magnoliopsida; order Santalales; family Viscaceae; genus Viscum; species Viscum album. Next base: position 1,861,860,842 of record OY728129.1, on the reverse strand, counting down.
TGACCAGGGAAATACTCCTAAGAGTGCCCACCCCATATTGTATTGGGTGTGGTACCATTTAGAGATTGAATCAATGAATGTTGTAAGGATCCCTTTATGGGAACCATGTGATGTTTGGATGACACATAAGGTGACCTATATATCATCCTTCCTATGATAAGGGAGGAAATGTTTACCACATTCCATAGATATGCTCCCAAAATGTTTGGATATGGAAACTAGTGTTATCTTCTACTAGACAACTAGCCATCATTGAGTAGAGGGATTGTAGAATTTAATAAGATGGAGATCTTTTCTATCTTCCTCAAGTTTTGGGATGTTACCCTTTTGGTGTTACCCTCGAATGAGCATGTTTGAGACTTAGAATTTAAGAATTTTGGGTCAGCAATGGTGTATTGTTTTGCGGATGAGGACCCTATAGATGATAAAATGTTTGAGTGTGTTGAGTATATTCCATCAGAATGGATTTCAAGTAGTTTTGGGGAAAACTTATTAAAATAAATGCGACAAAAAAATAAAATAATACTCCTCAATGTATCATCTATATAAACAAACACATGCATAATTTATTGTTTTAGATCCATGTTTTGGGAATTATTTAATTTTATGTGATGGTGTCAGACCTGTGGGAAGAACAATCATATTGGTTAAGGTTTCATGTTAGTTTCACAATTTTTTGTTTGAGTCACATGCTAATTCCAACACTCTTTTTGATTTGACGTGTACCTTCTTCCCAAAGACATACGAACACTTGGATTTCCCCAATTAGGCCTTAAAATGTTCATGGGTCGAGAGGATGGGAATTCAGGTTTGTTGAACCCTTGGGGTGGGGGATTGTTGCATACTATGAGGCTCTCTTATATATTTAAGATATATTCACAAATCCTTTAATAAAATAAATAATATTTGATGGGGCCCGATGTATCAAAACTTAATTAATTATCATGTATTGATATCAGAATCATCTCTATATATATGAGTCTCTACATCAATGGAGATATATATATGTGTGTGAGGATCTACATCAATGGTACCCTTTTTGTAAAAAAATTATACCTTATTGATTGATTTATGATCAAGATGCACATTTTAATCCACACATTTGACCACTCGATAGTTTAGAATCATCCAAAAGAAGTATGTTGTTTTGATGAAAAGATTAGTCCCATGAGAAAGTCTTCTTATGTATCCCCGTGAGAATAATCAGAACCCATGAAGTCCAGTTCCACTTAACTAGACACATCATAACTTTTATGGTCTTGTGATGAGGACTAAACCATGAATTTTAATATCGTGTGGAGATAACCTCTAAGTGAAAGGTTACATGTCATGACTGGTGTGAGTCTTACATCGAAGCGCCATGAGGGACATGGAATATATGTGGTCTCCAAGGTGGGGCATGATCTTATGAGGAATATATCTCAACAAAGAGAGTGATTAAATGGACAATGAATGAATATTTTCCACCGTGTTGGATGCGACCCTACTGAAGTTATGTCCCAGAGAACATTATGGTGAATTTGGGGTGTTGGATTTGAACCTAAAGTAGGATTTCTACCTATCCCATTTTGTTGATACCCACTACCCACATATTTTAGAAGGATGGGGTGGTCAACAGATAAGAGTCACAGTGTTTTTTGGGGGATTACACCTTCGGATGAGGCCCATGCTTTGGTTGTGGCTTAAAACATTGGAGTATTCCCATGTTTGGGATTGTGTAGATGACGTTTCCACTAGTAACCTCTATGACTAGATGGGTTCTTATTAGTGGTCAGAACAAGAAGAAGTAATAGGCTTAGAATACCACATAACCTCTATCATCTTATGGTGTATTGGTCCAGGGTGATGGAAGAGAGAAAGGACATTGAGGTTCATGTTCCCTCTCTTATTTTAATAACCTAGGAAGATAGAGAGGATGATGGTTATAACCATTATCTAGTGTATTTCTTCAATAGGGATTCCCTTGTTCCCTATTTTAGAGAATATAGAAAGATTCAACACCTATATAATAGGAAAATCAAGCATGATCTCCCTCCTTACATTCTGAAACTGGGTTACACTTTCCACTACATCCTCTATTGGGACCCTCATTACCATGGGAATGTATGATCAAGAAGATTATTAGGATCCCCCTTGTTAAGTAGGTTACTAATAAGACCTATTTTACTATGGTAATGTATGATTTTGTGAGATATTTTTTGTACCTTTTAATATGATAATATATATCAAGTGACTTTGGCTGATTCCATGTCCTGATGGTTCACAAAGGGGCCAAGATGGGTCTTAGTGTTTTGTGATATGTTCTTTGTGAAGGGGGATAATTGGGTCTTACCAATTCATGAGAGTTTATTCAAGAATGGAAATATTTTGGTATTATAAAATTATGAGGGTGTTTGATGGAGAAGGTTTGTTGGACAATTTTTGTAGGGGACAAGGTGATGCCAAGCACATCGTGGAGGGTACCAAGAATGAAGGATCCCATCCCACACGCTATTTTCTACAAGGTATGGTTATCTGTAAATATTTCATCCACATATGGTTCATAGAATACTGGTTCATGAAGGGAAATTCTATGTGGATGGTTGGTTCACAAAGGACTCTTTACTTTGTAGACTGATTATTATTCCCTCTTTACTCTACGATATGCAATAAATGTTTACCAGTTGAAATCATGTACTAATGATATCATGTACACAAGAATCCCCTCTCAGAAAAACCACCCCATTTATTAAGTTTGTAGGGACTTTTATACATGTGGGAATGAAACCTGTAAACCATATACCATGAAGGATTTAGTTTTTCGGGCACCCATCTCACCCTAAAAAGGAAATGATTTATTTACAGGGGTCTTACTAGGAAGGCTCGTATTGAAAATAAGAGGTGAAATGAAAAGGAGAAATTGGCCTTCAATTGAAATCATTTCTGAGAATCCTTACCATATATGAAATGAATTTATGGGGTGGGGGATGAAAAGGATGTCTCACCCTATAAACTAAATCATTTTACAGAAGACCTTCCTATATATTAAATGTTTCTACGAGTGCCTCAAAAATGATTCCTCACCCAAAAAATTAATTTTTTTGGGGGACTCTAAATGGAGGCTCTTTGTAGAGTTGTGACTCGCATGGCTAGAACGCCTTGAAAAATGAAGAGTACCTTTATAGATCTTGTTAATTTACCATTATAATCATCATGAAGTATCTTGGATTATTTTAATATGGCCACTCCTGAAATATTATATGCAATATTTTTTGGATCCAAAAGTGAGAATATAGAGAGGTGTGCAGAATAGGTATGAAAACCATAGGTATGTGTGAAAATATTTAATCATTGGTCACCCCCAATACATGTTTAACCATAAATTTGATCCAAATAATATAACCAACTAACATTGTCGATTCCATTTTCTGTAATCTTGATAATTTCATTATTATCATTTAAAGTTGGATATATATATATAAGGTCAAAATACGCTGTCTTTATTTATTATTTGGCATATTATCATTATTCAATTCAATCATTTATGCGCAGTGAAAAAATTTGACTTATGTCAAAATAATTAATATTTTTATACTATCCATTATAAAAAAAATCATCTTTCAACAGATACACATAATCATAAAAAGGAATAAATCTTAAACTTTTAGCATTTCTAATATATATCAGTGGTGTGAATACTTTCATTAAATATTTTCAATCTTAATATTTATGCTATTGTATAAATTTTACACTTTTTTCACTAACTATTTAATGGAATATAATTTAATTCCATATATTTAGAATTTCGAAAATATACAAAATTGTTTAAAAAGTATACAGATGAAACATTTTCCCTATAAAATTTTAAGGTCATAGTGATAACATCGATAATTTTATGTCCTACAAAAATTCCGCAACCACCTTCCTTAAACTATGACCTGAAAGAATAGTGTTAATTCAACTTCCATGATCAATTTATTAATAACATACTAGCTTAAAATAATCCATGTTATTTCAACAATTTCAATAATTTAAACATAACCATAAGTAAACATTATTACATTGAAACAATTTCAACCATCAATATCAAATTTTCCAATCACCTCTAGATGATCTGATCTTTTATATGATAGTAACTGATCTATTGTTCTATATAGATATCATAAGAATTTATTCATATGTTTCTAAATACATATTCTAGGATTATATTAGTATCATCCCAACATACATAACATAATTTTAATTCATATCCCTATATATGTTTGATAATACATCAGGCTACCAAAAATAGATTCATACGAAAATCATTAAATTAATTTATATTAAAAATAATTTTCATAGAATGATTAAGAATAATATTTATCTTCATTATGAATTATAACTATATATATAACATTTTTCAACCTAAAACAATTCACATATTTGTAAATATATTCGTTCTAAAAATTGAAAATAAAAAGGGTGATCTGTTAAGGAATATTCCAAAAAACATATTAAATGAAAACTGTATATTCTCACATAATTGGACATAATGAATCAAATAATCAAATATAGTATAAATATACTGAATTAAGAATATAAAAATACTATCACTGATCTTTTGAAATATACAACAATAAAGGATATATATCATGAATAGAAAAGGTTAGAATAATATCATTAAACCAAAAAATATTAATTTTTGGGGAAGCTTATTTAAGGAAATATAAATACTTCTTTACTTTATATACCATTTGTTCATTTATTTCAGTAAAAAGAACTCATAAAATGATGAATATATAAATATTCCTCAAATATCACAATTATAAATTTTATTTTAATTACTATTTTAAAAAAATAATATATTATATTGAGATAGTAATGATAATATAGTTATGAAAAAATGATTCTTAGAAATTGGTGACAAAATTTCGTTATAGAATATATTATTGTTTTCAATAAATCATTCTGAAACATATATATCCTTTATATTTTTTTAATTTAAATTTCTGTTCAATTTTTTTAAATCCCACTTATAAAAAAAATCTTTTTCATCCACCAGGAAAGTGAACAATTTATAATACATTATTTTGATACATTGAATTCATATTACTTTTTATGGAATATTACCATTTATCATAATTATCAAAACTAATTTCATCATAAAATTAATATTTATCATTTTAAATTCCATGATACTTTTCTTTCTCATATTGATATACTATGCAATCATTATAAATAGTTGTTCTATATTCCCATTTTGATCTTATGAAAACAATTTCTATGGATTCGTTACTATATTTTTTTTCATGAACATGGGAAAAATTATTTCATTACCTATCATGATAATTTTATGATTTATGGAATTAAATAAAAATAATATGTGATGACGGAGAACTAAATAATAAAATAAAAATTATAACTTCTATAATTTCTACATCTTATAGAGTTTCACTCTTACTGAATTCACCATATATAACAAATCTACCCATTCTAGATTGAAAAAATCATAAACTATGGTTAGGTTAATTAAATATAAAACCATTTTATCTTAATTTATAACTAATGAAATATCAACTAAAATTTACTCCATTTTGTTATCTTCAATTTAGATTATAAGATCTTATATTTTCTGTTGAACATGATATATAAAGGTCTCTCAAAATGGATTTCCTACCAGTAGTAATATCAAAATGTATCTTCTAAAATAACTTACTAGGAACCCAATTAAATAATTAAATTTATATTTTTAAAGAATTTATACCCAAATATAAGGGTAATAATGAATTATTTAACATGCATCTAAAAATCCCCATAATTGTTTTATAATTCCTTTCTACTAACCAATTTTTTATGGTGTTCTTATTATCATGTATTGAAAATAAACGTTAAGATTTTCTACAAAAATTTCTAATTCACCATGGGGTTTTAAATTTTAATCAAATATTTTATACTATTATTAACCTCTATAATTCTTTACAATTTCCTCAATTATATTTTACTTAATTTCAATATAATATATAAATTGTTTTATCGAATTTATTTCTTGTGATATCTAATACAATAAAATGACATGAAAATTTATTCAGTTTTCTCGAGTGGATTTTAGATTTTATTTTTATGAATTTAAAAGGTTTTTTTATAGTGTATTAGTTTGAATTTTGGGTCAGATAGAGAATGGGGAATATTTTTTAGTAGTTAAATGATAATATGAATTTGGAATTCAATATAGTATGCCAGTGGATCTCTTGTGGGAACCATCTAGAGTACAGTGGATAGGGAAGAGAAGGGTTATGACATGGGAAGTCATCGAGAACCTAGTAAGCCATTGGAACTCCAATAGAGACCCATGGTAAAACTCTTAGGGTTTCTCATCCCCATTTATAATGGGAAAATATCATTATTTATGGGCCAACATATACCAATTAAATGCATTAATTGGAATTCATTTTAATTTTAGACCAAAAAAGTTTCCTAAGTTCTCTAAATTATTTATCTATCTTCCCTTATTGATTTATATTTTTTATTGATTAATCTTAAATCTATTTTTTATGTTGAAACATAGATGGTGAATATAACATAATACCTTTAATTTATTTTAAATGTATTAAAATATTATTTCTTATATTGTTTTACTTATTATTTTTGATGATTTTTTGTCAATTCATGTAATTAATTGGAAAATGAGGAAGTATTCTTGTGATTCTAGTGTGGATTGTAGAAACATTTAAATGTATATTATTTAAACAAACTCTAGGGTTTAAATTCAATGTTTTAATATATTTTAATTAATTTTAATCTTGAACATAATCATTTTGTGGTTGATTAAGATATAATAATACAGAAAAAGATCAGGAGTCAGGCAAACCTATTCTTATTTAATTAAACTAAAAGAAAAGTTCATAACAGAACATTACAAAATGGCCTTATACAGGCGGGTAAAAACCTTACCACAATAATAATAATGAACAAGATGTCTACAAAACATCATAGTTATAAATGACTAACTAGAGATAACCTCTATAATTATTGATTTCGAGAGAGAATCCACTACTTGATTGGATTCATGAAGAACTTGTGTAACATCAAAATAGATCTGGTCACCAAGATGAAGGAATTCATCCCAAAATGAAATCATCCTACATGGTACATTTCTTGATTTTTTTTTCCTAATTGGAACAGTAATAAGAATCTGATTCCATCCCTAGATCATTCCATCCATAGTAGACAACACACCTGATAGCTTTAATCATTTCCCATATTTAACCTTCAATGGTAGTAGCATTTCAAATTTAGTGATACAATAATCCCTTATCCAGACACCGATAAGTGCAAAAGGCACCTCCACATCCAACAGGTCCAAGTGCACTTGAGGTAGCTAGATCAATGTTGACCTTTGACCACCATTTTATAGTTGGAATCCAGAGATTATTTTTCAAAATGAGAGGCTTGATAGACCTACAATCCACACCAATAAAACTCAAAATAACAAGGTCAGAGACATCATTATTCCTGGCCCTAGTTTGAACATGAGAATAAGATTGAATGGCATGCTAGATAGCAAGATCATCAAAGTGAAATGAAGGTTTATTACTGGTGCACATCATATAATATTGTGCCCTCCACAGATAGAAAATAACAAAAACCATATCAGTAATTAGAAAACATAGAATGATATATTAATACAATAAGAAACTAAGGAATTGATTATTTTAAATCAACTGAAATATAAACATGTCAAATTATAAAATGTGTTTCTTTTTAAATTGTTAGGAATGTTATATTCCTTTTCATTTAAATAGATATGATGCTAATCAATATATATATATATATTATAATATTACTTTATGTTTTTTATTTTAGAATTATTATAGAAAATATTTGATTATTTATGTGTTAGATAGTAATTACTTGTTATTAAATGGAATTAATTAAGGAAAACATATTTATAAATGAAGTTATTATTAGTAATTGAATTAATGTGCCAAAAATATTCACAATACATAGAGTTGAATTGTCAAGTGTTCTATTTTGTGGAGAATTGATCATTGTTGTTTTATAAGTTATTTTTAAAACTATTATATGGGTTCGTAGATGTTGATTTTTTTTTTAAAATGATGTGATTCTTCTCTTTGCGATGGAATTTGTTTTAATGATTGTATTTATTAATTGACGATTATTTTCTATAGATAAAAATATTAAATAAATCACAATAATAAATAATGTGTTGAGAACTATAAAGTGAATAAAATAACTGCAGATTGTCGAGTTTATATGTGATATTTATATTATATTTTTTTTTAAATTTTGTATTCTTATCTTCTAATATCCATTTTGATCTCTGAATTTATATATATATATTATAAAGGCATTATCCAAAATAATGTTACTATTTGAGGACCCTAATGGGAAACTATTTAATCATAATGGTTAAAAATATAAGGTATTGAAACACGACTATAAATTATTGAGAATATACTCAAATAATGACTTTATATGGATATTTCATTGAATTATTTGTTCATATATTAAGATTATAATTATGATTTATTAATAAAAATAAAATTTGTTCTCAATATTGGATTAAATGAATCTTTCATATATTTTTTGGGATAAGAATAATTTATTGTGTCATAATGAATATTTTATTTTCAAATGTAATCTTACACAATTTTCAATTATTATTTTTAAAAATGGTTCCTGTAAATTTGATGATTAAAAATCAGATTAAATTTATGATCATGTGTTGTCGTCAATTTTTTAAATGTCACTGACCATGATTATGATTATTAAAATAAGTTAAACTAGTGATATTATATTATATAATTATTAGGGGAAGGGGTAATGTGATTGTTTGAGTAGGTAAAAAAGAGTTATTATTTGATGAATTTTATTATTTAATGTTTACTAATGGGTGGTTATATTTATAATTATAATTCATGATCACTGAAAAGAAAGGATAATGTTTACCATGATGTTAATCGAGGTTTTAATACAGATAGTGTTTTGAAAATTAAAGGAATAATCTTAATTATGTGTAAGGGATAATTTCACGATTTCTATTTTAATAAAATTATATGAATATTTTTTTAATGTAAATAAAAGGGAATTTAAATAATCCATTAGTGAATTAAATACATTAAAATAAGGGATAATTAAATGTTTTATTTATAAAAACATAATTAAATATTTATTTATTTAAAAATTGGTTTTGTACATGAATTATTGTAGTGGATATAAGATAATGTGATATGTTTAAAATTTTATCATGTGATACATCTGTAGATTTTTTAGGGATTTAATTGGGTTATGATATAACTATGAGATTGGTTATGATATTGGTTAATAATTTTTATTATTGATGTTAATATTTCTTATCGGTTTATCTATGTCAGTATTTTGGTAATTTGATATTTATTTTGTATGTTTGACATTGTTACAAATTGAGCCATGTGTTTGGAAGTGAAATGTTATGATATATGTTCTTAGTTTCTACTAGAATTAGTTAGTGGAGGTAAACTCTATTCCATGACAGTAAGGTACAAATTTTATATTATTATGTTAATGTGGATTTTATACATTAAATTCATAGTGTTCATATTATGATATATATATATGAGTATGTTAAGTTATTGGTGTTGTTTGGGATCTTTGGTGGTGTCTTAGTTTGATATATTTTTAAGAACCTATACGTTCACATCACATAAATGCGTAGTTATTCATATTTTTATACATTTTTTAGTAGGGACCTTGAGTATCAAGGAGTATGATTTTGGGATCATTATAGTGAAACCAAAGGAATTTATATTTGTTAATAGAGAGTATCTTTCAAATTTATTTTGATTTTTTATATTTATTATATATGTATCTGTTTGTGTGATTGAACATTATCGTTTCATTAGTTTATTTCTATGACATATGGGGTATATATGATAATTTAAATGGGGATTTATCTATGTTTTGTGCTATCAAATTTTTATGTTTATTTTACTCAGATTATCTATATATTTTTTAAATGGTTCATTAGACGGAAAATTTCTCATAATAAAAAATTCCTAAACACACAACACTAGTTTTGATACTCTGGTAATCACAGACAACACATTAGGAGATATATCATATTACATTAGTTTCATATTCATATCATGGTTGTATGTCATAAAAATGTATCAATGAAGTTTGTTTTTATAAGGCATCAATATTTTAATAAATGATAAAATGATGTTAGACCTTAAAAATTTGTATGAATTATATGTGTATGTGTTTGGATAGCACTAGTGGAAATCCAAGTCAATAGGTACATGTGGGATTTGGTTTAGTGATCTGTATAGGTATTTATATATGGGTATATAAATAAATTATATTTTACTAAGTTTGATAAATTCCACTGGATTAAGGTTGAATAGTGGGGAATTCAGGAATTATTTTGGAATATAGGTAAAAGAAATATATTTGAGTTACTTGTAAATTTGATTAATGTATGGGTTTATTTAAGAGATTTATTTTGATTAAATAGTTCAATTATTTATAAAAAAATCAGTGATTTGATTAATAGGTTCTTAATAAAGTATTAGTTAACTAAAATAAAATGTATGTGTTTGATGGTTTAATATAAATGATTTATAAATATTAATATGCTTTTACATATATAATATGATTATATTATTAAAATGTATTTATATATATTTAATTTTGTTAAATAATAATATGGTTTAATATTTATTTGGAATATTATTAAATAATTTAAATTTTATTTCAAATTAGATAGTATAAACATTTTTTTAATATATAAATAGGAATATGATTACTCTAATTAACGATGAAGGATTCCTTGAAAAAAAAAATTATAAAATTTTTGATACATGTATAATATATTGGATTGGAAAGATAGTGTTTTTTTCACATATAATTGCTTAATTATTTTATATTATTGTAATATATTTTCAATGTTTTTAAAATTAATAAAAACATAATTAATTCTATACTAACCATATTATAATGAATGTGTATAATCAATAAAGTCATTAAGTGTTTATTTGTAGTTCATTCCAAATTATTTTAATTAATTGTGTTTTATGCACTTAAAATCATTTTAAATAATCATATATTATATTGATTAAATTTATAATTCTCATTGGCATGATTTAATGGGAAATTATTCTTAAATGGTTAATAGTTTTTGATTGGGATCTATTGAGTTTGTCATGTCATTATAAATGAATGATTTTTTAATTTGATTTGGATACATTATTTTTATGTTTATTTAATATGAATAAATATTCATAAGTTATTGTTTTTATATTATATTATTTGTTGGATTTTTAATTTCAAATTAATAAATAGAGTTAAAATTAATATTAATCAATTTGAATTTTATATAGACAAATAAGCTCCATCAAACCATTGTTATGTTCAATGGGTTATCATTCTAAGATTTTTTATTATTCCTCTTCATAATTTCATAATACTAATGACTAGTATATCAATAGTATGAGGTCTACCATATAGAGACTATGTATAGAAAAACTAGTTAGAGAGTAAAATAAATGGAAATATTATTGTTATAATTTAATTGAAGGGAATATTATGTCTTGGTCCTCACACATTTATTGTTAAACTCTACATTGTTTATGGTCATCTAATCTTTTTAAAAAATTATGTGGTGAAAAATGTATCAAAACATAACTCATTTAACTCATAAAATGGATATGCATGAATCAAATCTATTAGTAAATATTAAAAAAAATACATCCATCAACACATAATGACCATGAAAAAAATAACTAAATGATATAAGAGTACATGAAAATGGAAAACCCTAATAATTACTATTATAGAATATAGATTCTAAAAAATAAACAACAATTCGTACATAATCTAGAATAATGAAAATCATCCCCTCACGCTATCCATGACGGAGAATCTAAATCTAATTAGACCCTCTATTCCCATGGAATCATTATTCCATTATCCATTAAATTCTTTAAATTAACTAATTAACCAATAAAAAATTCCATTTTTCTAATAATAACAACCTTTTATAGAAAAATTACCCAACTTGATTCTCCTTGTATCTCTAAAAACAATATCCCACAATGAATCCATATAAAATCATCAAATTATCCTCTAATAGTTGAGTAGGATAAGACCCTAATCTCCCATAATAGGTATATCATAATTTCCCAATTATAAATTAGTGTACTTTCATAATTCAAAAATTCATCTCAAAATAACATATAAAGTTCTCATATCCTCATGGCCTATGTAATTTTTGTGAAAAAATCCATTTTGAAATTATTCTTTTCATATCACTATGGAATGTCACTCATATCATAAAAAATATAATAATATTTAGATATTGTATCTCCACCCATGAAATTTGATATCCTAATCAATGATGTCTCTAGGGTTCATACTCACTATAGAAAAAAATTTGTGATAACACTCATTTTTATCTTTCTCAGTCCATCAACCATGGTGAGACAAAATTCCATGCCTCGACCAACCAAACCACCTGATTATCTCCAACACTTATTATGGTCATTTCATGTATCCATTTATGTTTTCTTTATGCCAATACCATAATCATTCCATTCACTATTATTCAATGGGTCATATTTCAGAACATTATAATTCTTTTAATGCTTCAACATGGCCTCTTATGAGCATTTTGATCAATGTGGAAAACTCATCAAAACCTCATCTTGACCCTTTCTCTATAAGTCAATGATCATTTCACTCTATATAAGAATAATTTTTCTATAAATATGTGTTATTAAAAATCCTACAGGTCAGAGATAAGTAGATTTATTTCATATCATAATAATAAATGTACTAATATTAACAAACATTTCTCTATATCATTGTCCAGCGTCTAAATTTTTTTGAATCATATTCTCTTGATAAGATCAGGTACACAAAATATATCTGTTGACGCTCCTTTCTTCACAGAATCTAAAAATCGGAAAAGGGGAATATCTGAGCTCAAAGTGATTCAACCTTTGAAGAAAATATAAAAAATCGACAAAGGCATGAACAAAGGGTCAAAATAAACTTCACCGCGCAAGTTATAGCACTGTCGCACAAGTCCACATGCGCGACGCCCTTGGTCGCGCAAGTGACTTGCGCGACCTAAGTGGTAACCGCCTGGTAACCGCCCGAGGTCTTCTCCTACCTATAAATAGACCCTGTGGGCCCCCCATTCGAGAGGATCTTTTTCCAGAAACTCGGATTGAAGCTCCCGATGCCCAAGTCTCTTTTCAAAGATTCTGGAACACTTCTAAAGGTAATTTCTTACCTAGAACGGAAGATTTAAAGAGAAGAAGGAAGGCCTAAGTGTTGAAACTCATCAACACTTGCGCGCTGCCTTATTCCTTCAATAGAACTCGCGCATCCCTTTTCTGGAATAACCTCAAGAGGATTCTAAAGGGATTTATAAAGAGTCGCTCAAATATTCTAATGATGTTTGAGAATCGCGCAAGTAACCCTCATGTCGCGCAAGTATACTTGCGCGACCAATACTTGCGCGCCGCCGCAATACTTGCGTTCCTTTCAAGACTTGCGCGCCCCTACCTTTTTTGGGTGCCCATATTGCCCATTTTTACCCCTCTTGATCCATCACACCTTTCCTTTTCAAGATTCAGTCTTCAAGACACTCTTCAAATCCATTTATGGCATGATTTCTTGATTTGACTTCCGTATCTGAAAGGAATTCTATGGAATATCTCTCAAAAACTAGTGATTTAAATATCCTTATGTCACTAAATATAGAGATTTCATTCATTCAACCTCATCCTTTAAGATGATAGAATCCTTAACTTGGGTCTCCTTTTCAGGAATAATCCCCAGTTATAAGTCCTTTAACTTGGGCATCTTCCTCAGGAGTAAGTCCCAAATTGTTAAAGTTCCCAAACTTGGGCATCCTCCTCAGGAGTAAGCCCCAAACCTTAATTCCTAACCTGGGTCTCCTTTTTCATGTATAAAACCCAGTTATAATCTTGGGCTTCCTTTTCAGGAATAAGCCCCAAGTCCCCTAATTTTTCTTTAACCATTCCTAATTTACCCTTGATTTGGGTTTCCTTTCCAGGAGTAAAACCCAATCATAAGTCCCCTCCTAACTTGGGAATCCTCCTTAGGAGTAAGCCCCAAGATTAGAGTATTCAAATCTCTATGATGCACATATACCTTTATGAACCCTGTTCATGGATTTTCTCCCTAAAAGTGAATCCTAAACCTTCATCTATCTGGGCATTCATACATACATAAGCCCCAAACCATTTCTTATGATTTCATCTTTCATGGCACAATTGTCTAAATTTTACTAATACCTCTTGTTTCTCACACCGAGAATGACTCACGTGAGCTTAGAGTGTAAAAGTAATTGTGACATCCTGCTTTGAGCCATCAATCATAAACATCATACCCTTATTCGAACTATGTGGCTTCTGATTCCTTTTTCAAAACAAAGGATACGTAGGTAGCCCATCTATGGGTTCGATCCCAACTCTGAAGTAATTCATTGTCCTTCTGAATGACGATAAACTTCAAGTGCCCCACTGAGTGGCTTTAAAACCAGCCTGGTCACCATAATGACCAAGAGACTTTTATATAAATATTTTGAAGGATACCATTGACCAAGAATCTATAAATAGATACAGATGATTCTCTATTGATGCAGAACCTCGAATACATATAAAATATTCTCTAAAATTCTTACATATTTAATCATTGATTGTTAAACTGAAGGAAAGCTCATTTTATACTTGTTAATGTAATAAGGATTCACGAACATAACTTAAATCTATAAAGAGAGTCCCGGAGTAGACAATAATTCCCCTCAAAAAGGTGTGATGAGTCCGACCTCCCATCATCTCGACCAATGCAAATTCCTAAGCCTCATTAGCCCACAAGCTAATGAGTGCCTACCTTTGGAAAGTAGTTCCAAACGGATGTGGAATCATTGGATGTTTCCGGTTCTATGAACAAACCCGTTAGAAACCGATCGGAACATTTGAATCTCCCATCAAGGAGGTCATCCCCGAATTCCATGCGAAACAAAAAATGGTGAACCCAACGTGAATCCTAAACCAAGTTAAAGTGATTTTCTTCTTATTTGTTAGGCCCCTTGGGCCAACAAAGCAATCATTGACATATGATCATCCAAAAGATGCAGTGGCCGGATTCATCTTGATTATGTCTGTTATATGGAACAGGCACTCTTTTCTAAAGATCTTCTGCAAAATGGCTTTCCTTAAATTCACCCCTGTGAATACTACTGCTGTAAACACCTCTACTGTGAGGTCTACTGCTGTGAATACCAATGCTGCTACTCCTGCGGGAACGTCGTCCGCTCTGAGGATGACATCACCAACTCAGCGTCTTCAACGCTGGGTTTCTAATGCACTGGTTAAGGAGTACCGTCGCAACGGTACTATCCCAACTCTGGAGGCCGCTCTTCAAGCCCTCCAAGTTAAAAACTCTACCTGGTCGTCCGAACAACGGCTGCCAGCGATCAAAAAGCAGACGGTGCTGACTACCGTCTCCAACTGTTTCGGGTCGTTATCCCCGGAACGCAATTTCCATTCACCCCCATACTCTGAGGAAGTGAATGAGCAGGTCCCACAGGGCATTAATTCAAAAAGACAGGATTCCTTTCCGAGGGATCCCATCAACAATCGCCTCCAGACTCGTGCGGTAGTGCACCCTCAACATGATGATGGTACCCACTCCAGGCATTCAACTCAGGTTCCTCGAACCCGAGCAGGAAAGATGAACCGCCAGAGACGGAATCCGGTTAACAATAGGCAGGTTGTCATCCCTTCCATCTCCGGAGAAGTCCACCAACCTAACTTGGTGGAAATCAACGAGCATGCATACACACATATCCATTTTAATTCCGTTGTCCAGCAGACTCGTCTGGTAGCATCAAGCCAATCCCGCCAGGCAAATCCAGTGGAGTACTATAGGCAGGAACATGCAACTGCTTATGCATCATCAGTTAGTCAGCAGGCTCGCCTGACTATATATGAAGGATTCCACCAACCTAACTTGGTGGCAAACAACGAGCAGGCACACACACCTGCCCGTTTTAATTCCGGTGTCCAGCAGACTCGTCTGGAAGGATCAAGACAATCCCGCCAGGCAAATCCGGCGGAGTACTATAGGCAGGAACATGCACCTGCTTATACATAACCAGTTAGTCAGCAGGCTTGTCTGACTACATATGATGGATCTCGTCAACCGCGTTTGGCGAAGTGTAATCAGCAGACACATACACATGCTAATACTAATCAAGGCTACCAACAGTCTTGCTTGGTAGCGCACGGAGAAGTCAGTCGGAAAGCCCCGACGACAAATAGGAGGCAGACTCAACTCTCTGCCTCCACAATTGAGTACTGTCAGGATTCACTGACAGGAAAAGGAGGACAGGAGCAGGCACATACACCTACTCCAAACCCGGAATGGACGTATATCCTCGTTCCAGCGGCTGAAGTCACCAAACATATTTTATCAATGGTGAAAGAGCAGAAACAAATTCCTGCTCATATTCTGGATTCTTGCCAGGATATCATAACAGCTTCAGTATCATCTCAGGGACAGACACATAAATCTATCCCTAGTAGTGGAGTGACACATCAACAATTCACTCCGGAACAGACACACGCATCTGTTCCAGTCCAAGAGGGTCATGGGGCATACTCCCCCATATCATACGGACAACCAAGTCAGGCACATACACCTGATTTGAGTGGCGATCGTCAGCCTAACCTGACCATCTTTCCTGATCAGGCACATACACCTGCTCAGAGTAACCACTTTCGTCAACAAATGGTTTCCAAAGCGAGTAAGAAGGCATCTAAGAAAAAGATCCACCCAGCACAGTCAGGAGATCAAAGGTCAATATGCAACAAGGCCTTGCTCGATGCTGGAGTTCTTGAAGCCCTCAGACATTTATCTGTTGGAATTCAAGATTCTAATCCCTCAGTTCCCAATAACGGGAACATTAATTCTGAAGGTCTTCAACAGACACTTCCTCATGAAGACTTGCTTCATGAAAATTCGGTCAATCTTGAAGTTTCTTCTTCAGATGAGAGCCACAGGAACCCTCTGTGTGGTCAGAAGACCAAGTAGCAAGAGATCTCATCTTTTGCTGTAACCCATTATGGTGGTCCTCCCCATGATGATGAATTTCGCTGCGAAAGTCCTCTTCGCAGTAGTGATTCACATTGCCTGGAAAATACTCCAGTGGACAATGTAGTGCCGAGAAATCCCTCTTATCTTGAGGCACTTGCAAATGTGAAACCAGTCATGTCTGATGCTTTATCGCTAACAAGTGAAATACTTTCTCAATCAGAAGATAGCCCAGGGTGTAGGTCATTCTCCGAACCACCCCTAAGTCATGCATCTTCTAGTTTGACCAATGATCTCTCTACCAATCTTGTTGAATCCGATGAAGTAACAAGGAAACACCAACTCTGGTCAAAACAGGTAGAAGAATCATCATTTAATGATAAAGAGGAAGTGCTGAACCTGAGGAAAAAACTGGAAAAAGGTGAAGTACCAGTCATGTTTTGGCCTTTGGCTGACTCCCAGTACGACATTCCAAAGATGTTGACGGATGATGGAATCCATGATATTCATCTCAACATATGGAAAACTCTTTGTCAATTAAAGAAGAAGGTATTATCTTATGATGAATATGAAAATCATCTTAAGATAATAGAAGGGCTACAACGTCAGATTGATTTAGCATCTCTATCAGTCTCTCGGTATCTGAAGGCTGAAAAACAACAGAGAACCCTTCAACGTTCATGCCTTGGTGCACTAAGAAAATTGCGTCAGTTAATTGCCAATGCTCCATCTGATGTTCATATCAAAGGATGGGGTGTTCACAGAGCACTACATTTCACAGTGCTTTCTAGTCAGCAAAGCCCTCCGAAAATGGTCTCATGCAATGTTATTGCCCATGGCCGGCCACAGTCAATGGGCTTTGTTCATAATCAAAAGCTTGCTCAAGAACAGGCTTCAACTAGTTCCTCTCAAAATCAAGAATATAGAGAAGAAGTTGTTGAATTTCTCCTACATCAAGCATGCGAGAATATTGCACAAGCCTCTCGTATGGAGCAAATACGTCATCAAATGACAGAAGTCTCGGAAATCATCCAACAGTCTGTCGAACCATGTGATAAAAGTGGATACAGGTTAATGCATCCAGCTAATTTCCGAACTAAGATTCGCAAGATCAAGAGATCTTTTAAGAAGATCTCAGACGTAGCATGTCAAGAGCCACCCCAGCTTGTCAGACTGAGGACTTCTCTAACCCAACCCTCAGAGTCAACAAATGGGATTCGAGGAGTTGAGCGGAATCAGCAGGAACATCCCCAGTTCACGAGACTGGGGACTCTTTCAAATCATCAATCCCCTTATCAAAGAATGTCAGTCTTTTCTTGATTGGGGAAGAATCCCCAAGAGGAACGAAGAGCCAAATTATCAGGAGATTCCCTCCAAATTATATCTCCTCAATAAATTCCTAAAGGATTGAATCAACAAAAGTCAATGTCTCATCAGAGATATGAAAGAAGACAATATCACAGAAATGTTGATAGAAGGGATGTGATGCATTATGAATCAATCAATGTCATCAATGCCGTTGTTGTTAATCCACAAGAGGAGACTCACTCAGGGGACTCAGATGAAGATCGTCCTGCTCAAGAAAATGTACGCACCGATACAAATGAAGAAGGTGTACGTACACAAAGTCAAAGGATTACTCAGAACCTAGGTAATCCACTTCCCTCCCTCCAAAAGGTATCCAACAAAGGGAAGGGAAAGAATCAGGTTACATATCCTTCCTCTGGAGAAGTTCAATCGCTATCATTAGAGAAAAGGTTTGCACAACAGGAGGAAGAAATGAAAGAATTAAGAAGAATGAATGCAGAACTACTTCAGAGTAGTCTTCTTCTTAAGAATGTTGAAGTTCGAAAGCTGCAGGAATTTGTCGCAGTTACTGAGATGGATCAAGAATATCCTTCTTTATCAGTACACCCTCAGAGGTCTAATCCCGTGGGTCAAGCGCAACAATGGTTGGAAGTGCTACCATCAGTTGCAGCACCAACCACCACGTCTGTTCAAGCTCCATTCATTGCACCTACTCAAGACAAGGTTCAACCGGATGTTTCTCAAAATTTAATAACTACTATTGAGTCATTAACAGCTCGGTTAGAAACTATGGAAGGGAAACGGGCGCAAGTTCAACCTGAAAAGAAAGTTTTCCCTGAATGGGTAGATTCAATTTCTCCTCCATCCAGTTTTGGAAACCATGTTTTCCCTACTTTCAATGGATCAGGCGACCCTGAAAAACATTTGACGCATTACGTGTCTTGTTGTGATCCTGTGATGGGAACTCCAGAGCAGCAAGAAGCAGTGAAACTCAGATACTTCGTGAGAACCTTGCAAGGACCAGCTTTTGTCTGATATACAAGCTTGCAATCCCGGTCAATCATCGGATGGGAGGATCTTCGACAAAAATTCCTTCTTCAGTTCAGCTCAACTTTGCCAAAAACGATAGTTTTCGATCTTACAAACTGCAAGAAAAGGGAGAATGAAAGAGTCTCTAATTTCATTGCTCGCTATAAGGGATTAACATATTCCCTGAGTTTAGCTCTCCCTCAGGAAGAGCTGTTGCCAATCTGTGTGGCAAATTTGTGTGACGAATTACGCGCACCATTGATCTCTGTGAAATACACAGGAGGGTTTCGAGACCTTACTTCAATCGCTCAGCAGATTGAAGATTCCCTTATACAGGCTAAGGTTAAATCTCGTGTAATTCCATAAACTCCAGGAAGAAGAATGGGTAAAGCAGAAACTGCTACAGTTATGCTTAAACAAGCACCTGTACCTATATCTACTTCAAAACCTTCATCTTCTCGAAGGACTCCACCTCCTGAACACCAACAAAAAAGGTTGTTTCGTCCAAATGATCAAAGAGATCAACGGAAAAAACAATTTGAGGATATGAAGAGTAAAACATACTCTTTTCGAAATGAGCAAGTTCCTGGTTACTTCATTTCAGCTCTGGAAAATAATTTGGTTCAATTACCAGTGTCCAAGAGGCCAAATAAGGAAGGAGATGAAGACCGTCCCAATTGTTGTCCCTTTCATCAAATGTTGGGGCATCCCATCAAGGAGTGTTTTGTCTTTAAAGACCTCCTGCAAAAGATGGTCGACTTGGGACAAGTCAAATTGAAGGGTTCTTTAGCTCATGTAGCGTGTGTTACCGCTACATATCCAGAGGAAGGAGGCGAGTGGCAGGAAGTCAGAAGCAAAACTGTGCAAAAATATGATGATTGGATGGTCAGAAAGACAATCAATCGGACCCATGCCATTTTGCGAACACAATTGAAGATGCCAGTTGTGTCTCCTACAAAATCTACAGTGAAGCCTCCATAAAAAGACAAATCCTCAAAAGGGCAGTGCAATTCAAAGAAGAAAGAGGAATCAGAAGAAGATGAGTATGTATTGAGGCCTATGTTGTCTTTGACTCTGGTAGATTTCATTCCATCTACTTCAAAGCCACGGGCACTGCCCCATCAAACGGCACAGCCTAAACAGGCTAGTCAGGCAGGGTCTTTATCAGACGAAGAGTTAATCTTCGGTTCTGTTAATATGATTCAATTAACAGATCCATATTCCAGTCTTGATGAGCCTGAATTCCCTGTATCAAATAAGGGAATCTGAGAAAGTTCTAGAGGTTCAGGATACAGAGGAAGACGTGGATCTTTCCGAAGCCACTACTCCAATTCTACCCCTGCTAGCACTGTGTATGCAGCAAAAACTCGTGGTAGAGCCCTTCAGCGAGATCAAAAAGAACAAGCAAGTTCTTCTGCCAATGGCCAACTTAGTTTTGTTACATTTATTTTGGAAGACCGATTAAAGGTTCCATTTTCTTTATCTCATCAAGTAAATGGATCTAATCAGTCTAATCTTCCAAAACCAATGATGTTGCCAACTTCTATCCCAATACAAGATGCATCAGCTTCCAAAGCATCTGCTTCCAAGGTACCTGCTAAACCTCATATTCCTGTTGGGAAACACAGACCTCTAGATCAAAAGTATGATATATTGAAACACTTGTCCCAAGTACCAGCCACGTTATCAATTTTGGATGCTTTGAATCTGTCAAAAGATCTTCGGGAAGCACTCATCGAAGCTTTTTCAAGTCCTTAGGAGTTTGAAGCTGAAATTGTTGCAGCTGAAGTCTATCACATAGAGAATAATCCTGCAGAATGCCATGCAGTGATATCTTTTAATGATAAATATGAAGATGATGTTGTGCATGGGCACATAAAACCTCTCTACTTATCTGGAAAATTCAATGGTGTAGATATCCGAAGAGTTTTCATTGACAATGGTTAAGGAGTCAACCTCATGCCCATTCATACACTTCATCGATTGGGCCTCATGGAATCTGATTTATCTCCTTCTACCATGATGTTACAAGGATATGATAAAAATGAACAAGAAACACTGGGCGAAGTTACACTCAGAACCCAGTTTGGAGATCTTGTATCCAATTCGGATCTCATGATTGTTGATCAAGACTTAGCTTTCAACGTCTTGCTTGGAAGACCCTGGCTACATCAGCATGCGGCTATCCCTTCATCATACCATCAATGTCTCAAATATTGTTTCAATGGTCAAGTTGGAACATTGTATGGTGATAAGGCCCCGTTCAAGACATGTGAGTCTCAATACATTGAGGCAGAATTTTATCACATGAAGCGAAGAGAAAAATCTACAATGAAGGAAATTACCAAAGTTAATGCTCCATATGGTTTGAAGAAAATTCCAATAAATTCATTTACACATGTGAGTACAGATTATGTGTTACCTATCAGTCAAATTGACAAAATAGCCCCAAATCAAAATAATCTTATGGAAATATCCATAATGTCAGTTACGGCAATCGAGCCAGACAACATGGGAGAAATTGGTAACCTACCAAACAGTGATGGAAGCATAAGTGGTGACGTCTTCATTTCATCTTCTGAAATCCAACAAGTCTATACTTCGCCAATCAGGCCAGAAGAAGTTATTGAAACACCAGAGGTGAATAATGATGTCGATTATCAATCCATCATCTCCTCTTTATTTACCAAAGAAGGCCCTTTATCATCAATAGGGTCATAAATGGAAGCTTCTTCTTCAAAATGTGAAAATTTTGATATCTCTTATGATCATGAAAATTTCGTTTTTTCATCTACTATGCAAGTAGAAACGGAAGAAATAGCACATGATGAAGAGGAAGAGGAAGATCTTAGAGATGCTCCTCCAGCATTTGAAGAGGGTATCTCTACCACTGTGGATGAACTCAGAGAAATAAATCTGGGTACAGAGAAATATCCACGCCCCACTTTAATTAGTGCGGCCATGACCCTTGAAGAGCAAGAGATGTATATTTCTTTTCTAAAGAAAAATAAAGATATTTTTGCCTGGAATTATACAGAAATTCCTGGGCTTGATCCTGATATTGCTACTCATCATTTGGGTTTACCAAAAGAACATCAAGGATTTAAGCAAGCCGCGAGAAGAACACACCCAACCTATGCTTCCAAAATTGAAGCTAAAGTGGATAAGCTGATCAAATCTAACTTCGTCAGAGAAGTTCAATATCCCAAGTGGTTGGCTAATATTGTCCCTGTAAAGAAAAAGAACGGACAAATTAGGGTTTGCATCGATTTCAGAGATCTTAATCGGTATTGTCCTAAAGATGATTTCCCAGTTCCGATTACAGAACTCTTAATTGATGCGACGTCTAGTTATGAAGTAATTTCTTTCATGGATGGATATTCCGGATATAATCAGATCCGAATGGCCCCAGAAGATGTGGAATCTACAGCCTTCAGAGCCCCTCAAGGTGTGTTTTGTTACCGGGTGATGCCCTTTGGTTTAAAGAATGCAGGTGCAACATATCAACGTGCCATGCATCGTATCTTCAAACCTTTCTTAGGGAAATTTGTTGAATGCTATGTAGACGATTTGGTGGTTAAATCCAAACAATGTTCTAATCACTTGGCTGTTTTGGAAGTCATATTCCACAAGCTTCGACAACATAATTTGAAGATGAACCCCTTAAAATGTGCTTTTGGGGTAACCTCAGGAAAATTCCTCGGCTTTGTTGTACGCCATAGTGGTATTGAAGTCGATCCTAAGAAGACCAAATCAATCCTTGGTATGTCACCTCCTCATAATTTGAAATAATTAAGAGGACTTCAAGGACACTTAGCCTCTATTCGGCGTTTCATTGCCAATTTGGCGGGTAGAAGTTTACCCTTTACCAAATTATTGAAGAAAGGAGTCACTTACCAGTGGACTGAAGAATGTCAAGAATCATTTGATGTTCTCAAGAAATACCTCTTGAGTCCACCAGTACTCATTCCACCTATTGAAGGAAGACCACTTATCCTCTATGTGACAGCTCTAGAGCAATCATTGGGGGCCTTTCTTGCTCAAAAGAATGATGCTGGGAATGAAAATAGCCTCTACTATCTCAGTAGAACTGTGCTTGAATCAGAAACCCGGTATTCAAGTATTGAGAAGTGCTGCCTGGCATTAATCTTTGCAGTTCAGAAACTGAGACACTACTTGAAACATCACGAGGTCCAATTGGTATCTCATAATAATCCGCTCAAATTCATCCTTAGTCGTCTAATGCTTACAGGACGTCTAGCAAGGTGGGCAGTTATTTTGCAACAGTTCGACATTCAGTATGTGTCTCAAAAGGCAATAAAGGGTCAAGCTCTGGCTGATTTCCTGGCTGAACATCCTTCCATGGAAGACACGTCTTCAGATATTGAACTCCCTGATGAGGAAGTTTTCTCTATTCAAGAGAATCCTCAAACATGGGAAATGTATTTTGATGGTTCTTCCAGAAGTCCAACAGGGAAGAAAATGGAAAATCCTAAATTCAACAAAGTTGGTTTAGGAATTGTACTCATTTCTCCAGATAAGGCATTGTTACCTTATTCCTTTCTATTGTGGGAAGGTGGTACTAATAATGAAGCTGAATACCAATCTCTCATTACAGGCTTGGAGTTAGCGCTCAAAGCACAAGTGAATCACTTAAAGGTGAAAGGTGATTCAGACCTGGTAATCAAACAAGTCAATGGGGATTATTCCATCAGAAAAGAAGAATTAATCCCTTTGTATGATTACGTCAGAGAGTTAATGGCAGAA
The DNA here is from genome assembly GCA_963277665.1 of Viscum album. NCBI lineage: Eukaryota > Viridiplantae > Streptophyta > Magnoliopsida > Santalales > Viscaceae > Viscum > Viscum album. The sequence goes on along the minus strand of OY728129.1, from coordinate 1,861,836,650 downwards.
TTCCCTTTAGAACCGACATTTTCTTATGTCCCAAGATCACAAAATGCTCAAGCTGATGCACTGGATAATATAGCCACAGCTCCAGCAGATCCAAATCGGGACAAGACAACCATCAGTATTTCCCACCGTCATGCAATTTCACCTTATGTTCAATCCAGAACAAAGGAAATTAATGAAATTAGTCCCATTACTGAACCGTATGGTCATACTACCGGATGGATGACACCTATCAGGGAATACCTTCAAAATGGAACACTTCCACCTGATAGAGCTGAGAAAGAACAAATCCGGTGACGTGTGGTCAATTTTACTCTTTATGATAGCCCAAACCACCTAGACAAAATTCTCTACAAACGTGGTTTTGATGGAGTTCTCTTTAGATGCATTGATGGTGAAGAGACAATGGCTGTCATGAAAGAAGTTCATGCAGGAGTATGTGGTGCCCACCAGTCTGGACATAGATTGTCTGATCAAATTCGAAGGCTTGGATACTTTTTCCTTCAATGATACAAGATTGTGTTGATTTCACAAAGAAGTTTCATTCATGTAATGTATATGCCAACTTCATTCATCAACCTCCAGAGTTGCTTCATACAACTAAATACTCATGGCCATTTGCCACATGGGGAATGGATGTGGTGGGACCTTACCCTTCAGCTACGGCCAAGCAGTTTAATTACATTCTTACTGCTACTAATTTCTTTTCCAAATGGGCAGAAGGAGTACCTCTCAAAGAAGTCAGTTCTAAATGCATTGTTAGCTTCATAGAGTCTAACATCATTACTAGATTCGGTGTCCCTCATACCATATTGACGGACAACGACACCAACTTTTGTTCTTCTGAGGTGAAGAAATTGTATCAAGAATACAACATTAAATCCAACCATTCATATAGGAATCATGCAGCAGCCAATGGCCAAATAGAAGCCTTTAACAAGACTCTTTCAAATATACTGCAAAAGATGGTGGATAAAGATAAGAGGTCATGGCCTGATAAACTCTTTCATGCTTTATGGTCTTATCGGACTACCACCCACAATGCAACGCGGTCAACTCCATATTCGTTGGTATATGGAACAGAAGCAGTCTGGCCAATTGAAGTTCAATTTCCCTCACTCAGAGTAGCCATTTGTGATCAGTTATCTACAGATGAGAAATCCCAAAAGTGATTGAATGAATTGGAACAGTTAGATGAGAAAAGATTGTGCACCACTTGGAAATCTATCAGAATCGAATAGAACGAGCTTTTAACAAAAAAGTTCGTCTTCGTTCATTCATTCAGGGAGAATTGGTATTAGTTCTCAGAACTCCAATGATACCAGGAAATAAACCTCCCAAGCTTGAGCCAAAATGGGAAGGACCTTATTCAATACATAGGGTCTACTCCAATGGAGCTTATTCATTAATCTCAATGGATGGAGAACTCATCACGACTCCAACCAATGCCAGATTTCTGAAGAAATATTTTGTATAAACACAAAATATGGTCCCCAGAACCAAGACTCTTACAATTGGTTCATACATTAATAGTCCAGTATGACTTTAAACTGCATCATCATCCATGGTCCAGTATGAACTTATACTGCAACTTTCGTCCAACATGACGTTAAACTATATAAAAGCACCAAGATGTCCCCGCAACATGACACTAAACTGTGCGTCACCAGTTCGTCCTTGCTATATGACGTTAAACTATACAGCAATGGTCCAGTATGACCTTAAACTGCAACAACGTCCAACATGACGTTAAAATGTAGGAAAGTATCTCACGTCCGGAAAGACGTTAAACTACATAAGCACTTAATAGTCCAGTATGACATTAAACTGCACCATTCACGGTCCATGCATATGACCTTAAACTATTCTCACTTTCGTCCAACATGACATAAATGGTGTGTTATTTTGTCCTTACTGCATAACATTAAACTGCACAGTCCCCCTTTCGTCCAATATGATGTTAAACTGTATTGTCCCCATCGTCCTAACTACATGACGCTAAACTGTACAGAAAGTCCCTTTTTTATGTCCTACATGACATTAAACTGTTATTTTGTCCCTGCTACATGACACTAAACTGTGCAGCACCAATAGTCCTAATTGCGAGACTTTAAACTGTATAGTCCCTTTTTTATGTCCTACACGACATTAAACTATGCATTGTTAAGGTTGTTGTTACCTCTTGTTTCTCACACCGAGTATGACTCACATGAGCTTAGAGAAAACCTCAACCGTAACACTCTCTTTGGGCCTCTAACCATGTATAAGTCCCAAAAAACAACATTTTTTATTAGATCATTGTCCCCAAGAACAACTTGATCATTAATTCATTCTTTAATTGAACTACACGGACTTTGATCCTTGCCCTCCAGGCTGGGTATGTAGGCAACCTCCCAGGGTTCCAGCCCGAAAACAATCTCTTCACATCGGTTCACCACCATCTCATATGATGTTGATTCATGAAACCACACCTAGAATTAATATCTTTACATTGATTCACTTTCTTCCTTGTTATATGACGTTAAAATATGCAACACTTTTGTCTGGTACGACAATAAACTACAATATTCTTTGATTTCCTCATTTGAGAGAGAACTATTATTGACATTGATTTTTCAATCATGGTTTTCATTTTCAAAAGACTACGTGCATACATGGTAATGCCTACACTTTTTATCTTAGGTTAAACCATCATTGCACTAAAGTCCCCTTTCACCCTTCACATGTACGAACCAAATTTGTACAAAGGGTAGTTCTAGAACTACGTGTACTTGATTCCCATCCCTATGGGATACGTAGGAACATTCGAGTATCCCTCGAATCCAGTCCCAAGTCTTTTGGGCCTAACCCCAAATTTCACTTTCAGTCCCTTGGCTGAAAAGTCCTCATGAAAACACACACTGTGTATTCATTATTATGGTCTGAATTCTATGACCCTAAACTAAGATCACTCATACTTTCGTCATGCACGACGTTAAACTGCATTTCAAGAACTACGTATGGCTTGATTCTCATTCTTATGAGATACGTAGTGAAGTCCAAAATTTCAATTCAGGACCCAGCCACAACATGATTATGGTTATCATTGACCTATGTATCTCTATATACATTAGACAATACCCATCTTTATGTGTTATAATCCTAACCTTAAATATTTTCAGATCTTCATAACCCTTTTCATGACTTCTAGTCATAAAAATGTCAAACTTCTGAGAATTCTTTTGCCTAACTATGCAGCACGTGCCCATAGGTGGCCTTGCATAAACAGTCCACATAACAGACTTGTAAGCCAAAAGATACTATTTTATTTAACTATGCAGCCAATGCCCTTAGGTGGCCCTACATAATTCAACCCCCTAACAGGTTTGTTAAATGATGGTAACTTCATTCTTGGGAAGAATGCCTCTTTTGTCCTTATTTGTCTTAAACGACAGTATGTAGGGATCCGCAAAAAAAATAGCCATCCTTAACATATTTGTCCCATATCCTTTTTCATGATCTGAAAGTATTCAAGTATATGGTTTATTCTTCTTCCCTGCGTTTGGGTCAGACCTTCGTAGGAGTGATATTCATCCAGTTCTTCGATAGTCTTGTTCGGAAATATCTTCTCCATATTCAAGTACCTCTTTCCATACAACAAACTCTATACATTAGAAAATTTGAATCTCCATAAACATTCACTGGCTTTTAGCACTAGGAAAGTAAATTTTTGTGAGTTCTTTTCGCATGACTATACAGCATGTGCCAATAGGTGGCCTTGCATAAACAGTCCACATAACAGACTTGTCAGCCGAAAGATACTATTTATTTGACCATGCAGCCAATGCCCATAGGTGGCCCTGCATATTTCAACCCCCTAACGGGTTTTGTTAAATAATAGTAACTTCATTCTTGGAAACTACTTATTCTAATGCCTTTTAGCTCTTTTTCATATCATTCCTCATATTCAAATATTCTTAAGCCATAGTTTACATATTTTCTCTCATACTTGAGTATAGTAATATGTTTTCAGATAAATTTTCAAGGAATTGAATCAATTTTAATCCATTTTGGTCAAAGCTATTTCGACCTTAAACATTAGCCCCTTTATGTCCGGCGTGCATGACTTTAAACTGCCCACAAAAAAGACAAAGGAACTCTGAATAAAAGTCAAGTTCTAGCTCACTAAACATACATTCTGTATTATTTAGGTAATATTGAGAAATTAAAAGATTCAAAGTTTGTAGGGTTATTTGTAATAATCCTAGTAAAAATCAAACTATGCTTACTAAGCCCATTGGCTTAAGTAAATATGAAGCAGGTAATGAAAGAATGCAAGTACAAATTATTGAAGACGAAAGTGTCTTTCATTGATACACAAGAGATAGAAAGACATCCACAGACTGGAGTCCCTTCTCTTTTTCAAGAATTATAGAAGATTGTCAACATAAGTCTTCATTTGATGTATAGCATCCTGAGCCTTATCAGTAGTTACTTGAAGCTCGTGAACTTGACCAGCTTCACTATTTTCAGCTAGCTGAAGTGCCTTCTTAGCATCTGCGATGGCTTTCATGCCATTCATATGAGTTTCATCCAATGATTTATTAAGCTGATCAAGTTCCACAGTAACAGCATATAACTGTTGCTGGAGTTGCACCTGCTGGACGACATTTTCTTTGATTTTTTTCTTCAGATCCTTCATCTTGGCAGCATAATCAGCTTCAGCTTGGGATACCGCAGCCTCAAATTCTCCTATGTTAACTGACAATTTCACTCTGGTCAAATCTTCGAGACTTTTCTGCGCTTTCTCCCTCCTGAAAATGATCTGTTTCACCGCGGCGAGAGCTCGAGAAATTCGGGATCATATGCTACACACGGCCAAAGGCCATGTCTTTATAGGCCAGGAGGCGTATCTGCGCGCCGTACCCAGTGTGCTCAAGGCCTGCGCAGAGCAAACTTACGCGCTGCCCTCTGTGCCCTGAAGACATGCGCGCCCCCTTTTCCTTGGGATGGATTCGATTTCCTCAGAGTCAAATCCTCATTTCTCTCTAGATCCAACTCTGAGGGGGGACTTTTGTTGACGCTCCTTTCGTCACAAAATCTAAAAATCGGAAAAGGGGAATATCTGAGCTCAAAGTGATTCAACCTTTGAAGAAAATATCAAAAATCGACAAAGGCATGAAAAAGGATCAAAAGAAACTTCACCGCGCAAGTTATAGCACTGTCACGCAAGTCCACTTGCGCGACGCCCTTGGTCGCGCAAGTGACTTGCGCGACCTAAGTGGTAACCGCCCGGTAACCGCCCGGGGTCTTCTCCTGCCTATAAATAGACCCTGTGGGCCCCCCATTCAAGAGGATCTTTTTCCAGAAACTCGGATTGAAGCTCCCGATGCCCAAGTCTCTTTTCAAATCTTCCGGAACACTTCTAAAGGTAATTTCTTACCTAGAACGGAAGATTTAAAGAGAAGAAGGAAGGCCTATGTGTTGAAACTCATCAACACTTGCGCGCCGCCTTATTCCTTCAATAGAACTCGCACGTCCCTTTTCTGGAAGAACCTCAAGAGGATTCTAAAGGGATTTATAAAGAGCCGCTCAAATATTCTAATGATGTTTGAGAATCGAGCAAGTACCCCTCATGTCGCGCAAGTATACTTGCGCAACCAATACTTGCGCGCCGCCGCAATACTTGCGCGCCTTTCAATACTTGAGTGCCCCTACCTTTTTTGGGTGCCCATCTTACCCATTTTACCCCTATTAAGCCATCACACCTTTCCTTTTCAAGATTCAGTCTTCAAGACACTCTTCAAATCCATTTATGACATGATTTCTTGATTTGACTTCCTTATCTGAAAGGAATTCTGTGGAATATCTCTCAAAACCTAGTGATTTAAATATCCTTATGTCACTAAATATGGAGAGTTCATTCATTCAACCTCATCCTTTAAGATGAGATAATCCTTAACTTGGGTCTCCTTTTCAGGAATAATCCCCAGTTATAAGTCCTTTAACATGGGCATCTTCCTCAGGAGTAAGTCCCAAATTCTTAAAGTTCCCCAACTTGGGCATCCTCCTCAGGAGTAAGCCCCAAACCTTAATTCCTAACCTGGGTCTCCTTATTCAAGTATAAAACCCAGTTATAATCTTGGGCTTCCTTTTCAGGAAGAAGCCCCAAGTCCCCTAATTTCTCTTTAACCAGTCCTAATTTACCCTTGATTTGGGTTTCCTTTCCAGGAGTAAAACCCAATCATAAGTCCCCTCATAACTTGGGCATCCTCCTTAGGAGTAAGCCCCAAGATTAGAGTATTTAAATCTCCATGAAGAACATATACCTTTATGGACCCTGTTCATGGATTTTCTCCCTAAAAGTGAATCCTAAACCTTCATCTATCTGGGCAGTCATACATACATAAGCCCCAAACCATTTCTTATGATTGCATCTTTCATGGCACAATTGTCTAAATTTTACTAATACCTCTTGTTTCTCACACCGAGCATGAATCACGTGAGATTAGAGTGTAAAAGTAATTGTGACATCCTGCTTTGAGCCATCAATCATAAACATCATACCCTTATTCGAACTACGTGGGTTCTGATTCCTTTTTCAAAACAAAGGATACGTAGGTAGCCCATCTATGGGTTCGATCCCAACTCTGAAGTAATTCATTGTCCTTCTGAATGATGATAAACTTCAAGTGCCCCACTGAGTGGATTTAAAACCATACTGGTCATCATAATGACCAAGAGACTTTTATATAAATATTTTGAAGGATACCATTGACCAAGAATCTCTAAATAGATACAGATGATTCTCTATTGATGAAGAACCTCAAATACATATAAAAGATTCTCTAAAATTCTTACATATTTAATCATTTATTGTTAAACTGAATGAAAGCTCATTTTATACTTGGTAATGTAATAAGGATTCACGAACATAACTTAAATCTATAAAGAGAGTCCCGGAGTAGACAATAATTCCCCTCAAAAAGGTGTGATGAGTCCGACCTCCCATCCTCTCGACTAATGCAAATTCCTAAGCCTCATTAGCCCACAAGCTAATGAGCGCCTACCTTTGGAAAGTAGGTCCAAACAGATGTGGAATCATTGGATGTTTCCGGTTCTACGAACAAACCCGTTAGAAACCGATCGGAACGTTTGAATCTCCCATCCAGGAGGTCATCCCCGGATTCCGTGCGAAATAATATCTCTAAAATTTTGTTGGGTTATTTTATTGTGTCACCCCATGACATTGTAAGTATGTGTACATCCACAACACCAACCCAAATAGTGGATCTATATATCAATTCCATTGATTTTCCTTGTAATTGTGTGTCAGGTTTTCAATCTAATAGCTTCCTCATGGGGGGTGTCCATATCTAGTGGGTTCTATGAATAATGTTGAACCAGTTTTTCCCCCTCATATATTTTTATATTTTTCGTAATAAATCGTTCCCAAGTACAATATATGTATATTCCTACCATTATTATTAGAAACACCATGATTTTGACAAGATAAAATTATTTTCAATAATAATAAACCAAAACAATTACATATAAATTTTTATTATCAATGTACCCCACACATAAACTCATTATTTTCCCCAAGAATAGACCTCCACATGATCACAAAATAAATATCATATCAATGCATTAAAAATCAGAGTTATTAAAACTAAAAAATCATAAAAGGGGAATAATCTTATAAGCATCACATAATAACACCTTTTCAAATTATTACTTTTTATGAAAAATATTAACTTGTGTATTTTAAATTTCATCTTGAATTGATGAAATGTATCCTCCCTTTCATTCACATATTTCATCTTATTATTATTATTATTCATGCACACTTATGATCAGCATTTTTAGAAACTTATTTTTCTCATCACTGGGAATCATTTAACTAGTTGTGAGTGAAAATATAAAATATATACACTCACTATATAGGATTATAAGAAATATATATCTCAATATAAACATCAAACCCAAAAAAATATATAGGGTTTTCATTACAGTTATAATAAATTAAAGGATAAATAATGGTTATAAATTGATGTAAAAAATTCAAAATTATTTACTGAAAAGAAGGGTAAAATCTACATTGTAGTACATGATATAAACTGTAAATATTAATGAAAAACCACCCTAAAAATATAACATTGACAATGATAACTCTTAATGACTCCTATTTATCCCTATAAAGGAACTAAAATGATGAATATTGTAAAATATGAAATATTCACCACCTTATATATATATATATATAAACATATATTTGTATTATCCAATTTTAGAGGATTAACCATGAATTCACAATGAAAGGAATTTTATGAACCAATTACCCCATTACTAATGATTGTTGTACCTCTCAAACCCCTCGAGGTTTAATTTTCATGATCACAATCACCCTCTTATGTTTCTAACATTGTTTCAAGTGTTTTTGATTGATAGGAATCAAATCAGGTGGCCAAGGAATTGGGCCAAGATAGAAAGAAGGCAGAACTGGTCTGAAATCCAGACCACCGGCCAGCCGGTGGCACACCAGCGGCCAGCCGGTGGCACCTGCACTCAGAGGGAAGCCACTGCCTCCACACCGGCCAACCGGTGGCCTTGTACCGGCCAGCCGGTGGCACCCAGCCCCAATAGTGAAGGCTACTGCCTCACCACCGGCCAGCCGGTGGCTCTAGCACCGGTCGACCGGTGGTGCCTGGAAAAGAAGACTCAGCCACTGTCAAGGCACCGGCCAGCCGGTGGCCCTGCACCGGCCAGCCGGTAGCACTGGTCAAACTAGCCGTTGGCTTTGACCAGTCAACTCCAAAAGCCTCCCAACGGCTCCGAGGCCTTTTCCAACGGCTCCAAAGCCCTCCAACGGATATTTGAAGGTTCCTAGCCTATAAATAAAGGCCTAGGAAGCACCAGATCATTACCCCAAGCCACCGTACACATTTTTACATCTTTGGCGAAGCTCCGACGGATTGTTCCAAGGGAACCCAAAGTGCTCCAACAACTTCCACATCCAAGAGCACCTCCATAGAAGCTTGGAAGCGGCCCTCAAACATCATCAATCAATCAAAGGCGCCCAAGGCTTCTCCATTACGGGTTTTATTGTTTTATTTATTTTTGAGCTTTAAAATTGGGTTTGTGCCTACAAACCCCAACCCTTTTCTCATCCCCTCTTTCTTTGGGTTCTCACACCACCACTAAGGTGTGAAGAGGTTTTCTCAAGCTTTTCCTTTAAAAGGCTTGTGTCTCGGTGAGCTAGTCTTCACCCGTAAAAAGACTAGTGGGTTATTGCTTAACCATTAAAAGCATTGGGTTCTTGCTTAACCACCAAAAGCAAGCTGTAATAGGTCCTAGTGCTACCTCAAAGCCTAGTGGGTTTCTTGCTAAAACCATTGAAAAGCAAGCGGTAGGAATCTCTCAACGGTTGAGTTGGGAGCGGAGACGTAGGCCGGGTTTTGGCCGAACTCCGTTATCAATTTTGTGTGTCTTGCCTCTTTACTTTCCGCTGCATTTTTAACTTTGATTTTAATTTGTTAATCAATTTTTTAAAAGGCAATTCACCCCCCCCCCCCTCTTGCCATCATTCCCTCCTTGGGGTGTTCTTCCGACCCAACATTTGGTATCAGAGCAAGTATTTGAATAATTCCTTACCCGGTTTCAAATTAAAGATCCTTTTTTTTATGGCTTCTACCGCTTCTTCTTCTCAAACTCTCGAAGGACATTCTTTGGATCGTGCTCCATTCTTTGATGGAGCCGATTATACTTTTTGGAAAACCCGCATGTCAACCTTTTTAAAAAGCATTGGTTATCCAATTTTTAAAATTGTTATGCAAGGATTTTCCCTCTCCTCTCCCGATGAGTCTAAATGGACTCCCAATGACATTGCTTATTTTGAGCTTGATGGCAAAGCCATGAACGCTCTTCATTGTGGTCTTGACCGTAATGTTTTTCATTGCATTTCTTCTTGCACTACCTCTTATGATATTTGGAAATTGTTAGAACTAACCTATGAAGGTACTAGCGAGGCTCCAAAGCAAGAATCCGATCAAAAGCGAGAACTCGTCAAAAAGCAAGAACCCGACGAAAAGTTCAAGCCCGTTTGCCCACTTCACAAGAAAAGGGACAAGAAAAAGAAGGGAAAGAAGAAGGCTTCAAAGGCAACATGGAGTGATAGCTCCACCTCTTCATTCTCCTCCTTTTCCTCGAGCGACCAAGGTAATAATTGCCTAATGGCAAAACATGAGGTATCTTCCTCCTCTTCCTCCTCTTCCTCTTCTAGTTCTTCTAATTCATTTAATCATCTTTCTTATGAAGAACTCCAACATGCTAGAGACCAACTTGAAAAAGGTTTTCATGAACTTTCTTCAAAATTTGTCGCTTTAAAAAAGAATTTCAAAAAACTTTCCTCCGAAAAAGACCAACTTCTCAAAGAGAAGGAGGAACTGTCCCTCAAAATCCAAAATTTCCCAAATGTTGATTCCATGGAATCAACCATCAAGGATCTAAGAGAATCCCTAGCCAAGTTCACCCAAGGTGAACAAAATTTGAACAATCTCCTAGGTTCCCAACGAATTTCTAGGACCACTCAAGGACTTGGCTACACCAACCAAGCCTCCTCCTCTCATGCACCCACTGTTTTTGTAAGGGGGAGCTCCGAATTTAAATTTTGTAATTATTGTAAAAAACCCGGGCACCTTATTTATGAATGTAATTGTAAAAACGCCCGGTACGGCCAACCCAAATCGATTTTCTATTCCGATGAATTTTATAGGAGAAGACCCGCCATGAAACAAATTTGGATTGAAAAATCCCTCCTTGCGAGTCTCTCCGGGCCTAAAATTGTTTCTTTTCAAAATCCCACTCCCCGGTGATTCATTATTTTTATTTAGGGGGAGAACTTTCTCATTTTTGATTCAAAATCTCAAAATTCAAAAAAAATTACATTTGGTTTCAATTTTCAATTTTCAATTCTTTTTCAATTCAATTTAGAATTTTCAATTTTCAATTGGCTTCCAACAGTTGGTATCGAATTTGTTTTTGTTTCAAAACTTTCAATTCAAACTGTTATTCAAATTTTCATTTCAATTTCAAAAATCTCAATTGATTTTCAAATCTCAAATCTTGTTTTTAAAATCTCAACTTCCCTCAATCAAGTTATATGCCCCACTCTATTTTGATAATCACAAAGGGGGAGAAATTTCTTGATTGATTGGGGGAGAATCCTTTTCATATTGCTTAGCATTTCCTTTCAATTTCAGTATTTTACATTAATTGTTTTGGTGATTGTGATCATCAAAATAGGGGGAGATTGTTGTACCTCTCAAACCCCTCGAGGTTTAATTTTCATGATCACAATCACACTCTTATGTTTCTAACATTGTTTCAAGTGTTTTTGATTGATAGGAATCAAATCAGGTTGCCAAGGAATTGGGGCAAGATAGAAAGAAGGCAGAACTGGTCTGAAATCCAGACCACCGGCCAGCCGGTGGCACACCAGCGGCCAGCCGGTGGCACCTGCACTCAGAGGGAAGCCACTGCCTCCACACCGGCCAACCGGTGGCCTTGTACCGGCCAGCCGGTGGCACCCAGCCCCAATAGTGAAGGCTACTGCCTCACCACCGGCCAGCCGGTGGCTCTAGCACCGGTCGACCGGTGGTGCCTGGAAAAGAAGACTCAGCCACTGTCAAGGCACCGGCCAGCCGGTGGCCCTGCACCGGCCAGCCGGTAGCACTGGTCAAACTAGCCGTTGGCTTTGACCAGTCAACTCCAAAAGCCTCCCAACGGCTCCGAGGCCTTTTCCAACGGCTCCAAAGCCCTCCAACGGATATTTGAAGGTTCCTAGCCTATAAATAAAGGCCTAGGAAGCACCGGATCATTACCCCAAGCCACCGTACACATTTTTACATCTTTGGCGAAGCTCCGACGGATTGTTCCAAGGGAACCCAAAGTGCTCCAACAACTTCCACATCCAAGAGCACCTCCATAGAAGCTTGGAAGCGGCCCTCAAACATCATCAATCAATCAAAGGCGCCCAAGGCTTCTCCATTACGGGTTTTATTGTTTTATTTATTTTTGAGCTTTAAAATTGGGTTTGTGCCTACAAACCCCAACCCTTTTCTCATCCCCTCTTTCTTTGGGTTCTCACACCACCACTAAGGTGTGAAGAGGTTTTCTCAAGCTTTTCCTTTAAAAGGCTTGTGTCTCGGTGAGCTAGTCTTCACCCGTAAAAAGACTAGTGGGTTATTGCTTAACCATTAAAAGCATTGGGTTCTTGCTTAACCACCAAAAGCAAGCTGTAATAGGTCCTAGTGCTACCTCAAAGCCTAGTGGGTTTCTTGCTAAAACCATTGAAAAGCAAGAGGTAGGAATCTCTCAACGGTTGAGTTGGGAGCGGAGACGTAGGCCGGGTTTTGGCCGAACTCCGTTATCAATTTTGTGTGTCTTGCCTCTTTACTTTCCGCTGCATTTTTAACTTTGATTTTAATTTGTTAATCAATTTTTTAAAAGGCAATTCACCCCCCCTCTTGCCATCATTCCCTCCTTGGGGTGTTCTTCCGACCCAACAATGATAACAACTCACTTTTTCCCTTTTAAAATATTATATCCCCACAAAATCATGAAAATACTCTTTACCAATACTTATTCCATTCTAAATTAAGTAAAAATGCCTAGAGAATGAATTTTTTGCTATATATGCTGGTAATGAAGCTTTCTATCAAGAACATTAATGGTCTCTATGAATTATAAATATATAAAAATAAAGTATCTCAAATGTTAAATGGGATAACATAAATTTCAATTATTGGAATTAACAATTATAATGTTGTTTGAAACAATCATGTGTTGATAATATTATTCAAGTAGCTATTCTTGTGATTCATATTCCAGTAATTGCTTAATAGAAACTTTATATAAATAAATATGAAAATGTTCTTATAATATGAGTTGATTATTTGAATTTAAAATTTTAACAGTCCATAATGTAATGAATTGTAATAATATTTTAATTTATATAATATTAGTTAAATAAAATGATAAAAAAAAATTTCTGAATTTTATTTATATAAATAAACAAACCATACGAATTCCTAATTCATTAAATCAATATTCTAAGGTATATATTTACTCATCCATCCATTATCCATCTTATTTAATCAAATAAAAATTCAAATTTTGAACAAGGTATGATGGTATGCCCAAGGATATCATTATAACATAGATAAAAAATTAAAAAATACATGTGTGGAATGTTTTATATAACCATAAATACTAAACAATAGGGAAAGTGGAGATATAAGTAATTTAAAAAAATACTAACCTATCCATTATTGTCTTTATAATTCTTTATTTCTCAAATTGTCCACTATTTCCTTTATCCATCAATATACTTGACCTATAAAATCAAATCAAAAAATTAAAAGTACATGGTCGATTATATTAAATGTCAAAAATATAATGATGTCTGAATTATACATTATAAAACAATCCTAAAATAAATATAAAAAAATCATAAGAAAGATCTAAAAAATAAACTTTTCTATTATATGTAATTTTTTTAAATTCATGTAATTTGATATGTCCTTTTCATGTAATATAGTAAATGATTAATATAATTTTTCCAATTATGATCAATAATGGGTCTGATTTTATATTCCTCTGTATAGATAGGTCTTATTCCTTTTACTAAAATAATCATTATTCTTCCTTGAGGTAGATTCCTCTCCACTTGCAAAGGGCCAATACAATAATTTTTAAACAATCCTCTAAAAAGTTAAATTATTTGTACTATCAGAACATTTTTGCCTCATTTAATATATTTTTTTAGTATAAAATCTAAAATATTCTGTCAATAGTGTAATTCCATATTTTATATGTTCAATGGAAGAATCATCCTCAAAACTCTAGCTTGTTTTCTTCACTCAAATCCTCATCCTCTCTATAAATTTTCATTATATCTAGAAAAATATTAATCTTCTCTTTCTCTACATCTAAAATAAATAATAACTCCCCATATATAACATTAAATAAGGTCATTTTAGATGATTAAAAATCACTTCCATGTATAATGATATTCTGTCTTTATCTTTATAAAGTATACAATATTCCCCGAAAAATAAAATTTATCAACCTTATCTATACTACCAAAAATTTAACAACATATATCCATATATCATAATTGTGTTATCAAATTGAATAGAAATACTATTTTGATTCATTTCCTCCAATCAAATGATCATAATGTTTTGTATGACCAGAATATCAAAGTGACACATAAATCACACAAATCTCTTCTAAACTCATACAATCCAATATTAATAATAATAATAAAAACTACTCATATCATGTTTCATCATGATTAGAATATTGAAACAATCATTAAACATTGTAATGTGAGTTTCATTGTTTACATCTTCTCAAGATATATTTTATATGAAACCAACTCCATTATGAACTCTACATTTGTGAGAATATTTTTTTTGCCCCTATAATTCGGATGATAAGATGAAGGCTCATATTTTTTTTCCTAAAATGCACTTCTGTATTCCTTAATTATTCCTTGATTCATCCTTTCTATGAATGGTGATGTTGGTTATTATGGTAGTGTGGATTTTTCTACAGATTCATTACTATCTTCATTCTCATTATCCTTCTCCATTTTTTTATCTATCATATATTTTTATCATATTTATTCTACTATTTTCTGATTGTGTTATCAAACTATATCATGTATTTCAACTTATAATTTTTATTTAATTAAATTATAAAAATTGGTTAATCACTCTATCACTCAAAAATAATCCTCTAGGGATTTCCTTATGATGACATAAAATTATATAAAATTGAAAGAAATTATATTATGGGATATCGTTAACATTTAGAGAAGTTACCTTGGACTTATGAAGTATTGAGTATTATTTTTCCCAATATATTATAATTTAATGTGTTTAAAAAATGTAAAGAAGGCTTCAATTGTATATAAAAAAATTTCATAATGGAAGTAGAAGTGGGAAAGTTTCTTATGAATTTGGATAAAGTATAATAAATTTGGTATATTTTTGAGAAACACATTACATCTAATGATTAAGGATTTTATATTTATGTAATATATGTACTAATTTTATGAGGTATTATCTACATCATATAAAATGGTATTGAGAAGATTTCTAATATTTAGAAGCTGTAATGTTTTTTTAATATTTAGACGTATATCTAGATACAGTTATAAAAATCACTGAAAATATTATCCAAGGTGTTTCATATAAAAATAATTTTACATTTATTGTACATGCACTCATAGATATTGGTTTGAGAAGGAAACAGTTGTTTTAATGGGTCCTTGAACCAATATGAGCTGTGTTTGAAAAATTTATTTTCTCCATGGAATTGTCATAATTTTCATTTATATCTAAAATTACCACCGTCTAATACATCTGAGTGGGAAGAAGGAAATATCTTATATAATTTTTTTATTTTCTAGGAATCTTTTAAAACATCATCTGTTTTTATATCCATAAAGTCTAATACATATAAAAATAAATTTGTTCTCCATGTATGGATCCATGTCTATGTAAACATCATTTTTTGAGCTCCATAAACATTATATGTATCTGGGTGTCACTTAATTTCTCTCTAGGTAAATTGGATTCATGTCATCATAGGGATGATGTTTATCTATGTAAATATCAATCCTTTATGAAAAAATAAAATTTAGTAGACTAAAATATAACTGTTTATATACATAAAAATATAAAGAATAAATTACATGTTATGATTTGAATGAAATTACTCATGGTATTAAACATCATAAAGATCATTAATGGTGTTTGGTCCATCGTTCGTTTAAAGAGGATCTAATGTTCAAGTTTGAGGAAGAAATTCAATGCAAGTTGAATTTTTAAGAGGCTATCTTTAAATTTGGAATTGAATTTCAAAATTTTATTATTATAATGAAAATGGCATGTGTTTATTTTGATGTAATCATTAATGTTCAATTATCAGGATGTTTAGTTGATCCATGGTTAATGAATGAGATTTAAAAGATAATTATTATGATTCACATCATATAGAAGGTAAAAATGCCTTAGTTTTTAAGAATATTTTAGATAAACTTACACTATTTATTGAGTTATCCAGTAAAAATAAGAAAATGGTGGTCAAAGATATTGAGAATAGGTCTAAAGTAATATGAACTTCATAGGATTAGTTTTACAATAAAATGAGAAGTATTAAAGATTTAATTAAATTTGGATATAGAAAAATAGATCCTTTCATACAAATGTTGTTTTCTTATTGTATTGAATATTATAAATGATCTCTGATTCATGAATAAGAAGGATGAAGATTAAATGGTTGAAATTGTGGTTAAAAATGTTTCATTGGATATAAATCTATTTTCAATAAAAATTTATAAACTCCAAAAGATACATATTTGATATTTTCTATAAAATAGGAAGAATATTTTTTTGGATCTCTAGTGCAATTTATTTTAATAAAAATAATGTTCATCCTATAAGAGGAATAAATGGAAGGCTTATTCATCCATTTGTGTTTTACTAAATGTGGTTATTTTGGTAATATTATTTAAGTTGAAAAATAGAATTAGGATATCATGGAGAACCAAAAATTGGTTCATTTATAACATTTATTTCATACACAAAAAAAAAGACACATAAATATTCCATTTATAGATATTTTAAATGGAAGGAAGAAATTAAAATTGCTACACATGATCATTGAAAATTTTGAGTATCATGAACATGAAAATTTGAAAAATTGTTAGAATCATTAGTCTATTGTTTTTGTGAAACTGAGTATACTGATAAAAAGAATAATGTCTCATTAAGAAGAGTAATTAGTGGAACCCATTGTATTCTATTACCATAAAGATTTGATCTATATAACAGGTATTCAAAATAAAACAGTTTAGGTTTTGAAGAATAATTTTTAAAAACAGACGATAGAAAATAGTGGAAATGCTTATGAAGATGAGGAATATATAGTATTTGGTGATTTTCATGTTCGTGTAATATTTGGTTGAGAGTTATCAATGATCATATTTAGATGTTCTGGGGGATGTTCTATTTATAGAGACTCAGTTACATGGATGAGTTCATAAAGAATATAAGGATATCAAAGACTCTATTTTATGTTGTAGGTCAATAATTTAGGGTGGATTTACATCCATTAATTTTATTTTTCATCTACATCACAAGGAGTATTAGGTAAAATGAAACTTTTGGGGTGATAGTATAAACTAAATTCTAGTGGAATTATATTAGTTTTCAATGTAGTGGGATGCTATGATAGAAGGGGATTCACCATAGTTTAGGATAAAAAATAGCTAAACAATAATTGTAATTTATAACAAGATTTGTTTTTAGAATATTTATATCCTAGGTAGTTGAAAACAATATGGTGCATGATTCTAAGGGGTGGTCATACAATGTAAAAACCCTACGCCAATTTAATCTCAACTCTACAATACATATAAGTGTATTCATGGTTAAAGAAAAAATAGATAAAATAGTCTAATCCATCATCATATGCTCAAATACTAAA
Organism: Viscum album; assembly: GCA_963277665.1. Taxonomy (NCBI): domain Eukaryota; kingdom Viridiplantae; phylum Streptophyta; class Magnoliopsida; order Santalales; family Viscaceae; genus Viscum; species Viscum album. Next base: position 1,861,819,112 of record OY728129.1, on the reverse strand, counting down.
GTGGATTAAATGAGTAAAGAATGTATTCTCTTAAAAACATTATTAGGTTCACATTATACACCCACTCTAATGTGTGTCTCCTAATTCCTATTGGGACACTAAATTGGTATCATATATTAGTTTTGACGTAATTTAGATTTATATTTTTCTAATAATACTTATATCATATCAATGGTTATCTCTGATTGCTTATGCATGTTTATTCCAATTGTTTTTTCCTATATATATGAAATGCAGTACAATGACTTAAATATTACATACATTAATTTGACATATTATTTGATGAATATTCATTACATGGAATTATGATCCATGTTATAACAATAATAGTTTAGTGTCATTGCAAAAATGGATAAATAAAATTTGTGACATAATATATCTAAATCATGTCTCATTGGGTTCTCCACAATTATCACCCTTCTATGAAATATCATACAAAAAACCATTCTTCATAACTTGTGGAAAGGAAACATAAGAAATGTTGAGCTCATATTCTATGTGAGGGTAAATAAAGGGAATGTCAATCAATGATCATAAATTATAATAATATAAGAATAAGGTAAACATAAAAATATCATAACACATAAAATTTACTCCCAAAAATTGAAGGATCATTAATCACGAATCATGGAATAATACCTTATCACAGGAGACGATATAGGTTAGAATAGTGTGGACTCATCTGTTAGCAATCATAAGAAATGATAAAATAATGTAATCATAAAAAAACTTTTGAGTGGAATCATGTATTTATTGAAATAAATTTCATATTCAATGTTCACTCCAAAGACTATAATTATACGCAAAATTCCATAATGGAAATGTCTACCCAAAAAATTTGAACAATGTTTTATAAATAACTTCCATCTATTTGACTCCATCATATCTTATGATTTTACTATCTTCAATAACTCTTAAGAGTACATTAAACATGTCCTTTCTTAGAAGTCTCTAAACTCTTTTATCATTGTACAATGCATTGAAGGGATATTACAAACCCACTTATCATCATGATCTATATTAGGATCTCTCATAATGAAATAATAATCCAAACATATGAGAGTGACAAGATCATAAAATCTTCACCATTTCATCATAGAATAAAACATGGATGAAAAATGGGTTTCCTAAAAATTTCATTAGTATAATAATATACCATATGCAGAAAGAATAATTATTTTATATTGGATTACATCTCTAGAATAAAAAAATAAAAAAAGAGGATAATGTTATTAATGAAAATACCTATAAAACAACACTGAAAAATTTCTAAAGTAAAATACGCATTTCATTTTGAAATTACTTATTTATAGTCTAAAATATCTAAAGTTAAAAGAATAATATTTTCACTTTAAATAAATATAGAAACTTCTAAAGTAATCTTCAATGAATAGGGAAGTTATAATGGAAGGAAAATCCATTCACGCGGTATATATTAATACAATGATTTCTTTCAAATTTTTATTAAAATGTAAAAATTTCAATATAGAGACCCAAAATTATCTGATAATGATATTACATTTTTTAGATGAATATTAGTTACATTATTCAATAACACATATAAGGACCATTATAATTTATAATATTTGGATACAAGGTACACAATCAAAATCTATCATAATGATCTTCGCCATTATTACAATTCACGAACATACCCTAACAAAAACGATTCTTCATAACATGGGGTAATGAAACATAAGAATGGTTGATATCAAATTATTAGTATGGGTAAATAAGGGGAATTCCAAAACATAATCCAAGAATAAGGGTACGGGAACATTATCATAACATAATAATCCATACCATGTATTTCAAAGATCAAAATCTTGTGTCACGTTATAAAGATAGGTACTTCATAAGATAGAATAATAATTTAATTAAAGAAAATGATCCATGAGATCATAACATTGGCATGAGACATTGAATTTTTCCATACATATAAGCATAGAAAATAATTTACATTGTAGTCAAGGCTCACTACTAAGGTTATTATAGTGGAATTGGTTCACACCATAACCAACCTATTAGTCATGTTTAACATCCATTACAATCTTAATGAACAATGTCCCATATTAAACTGGTTTCACTCCCCATTCGAGTGAAATTTCATTAATGATATATAATTATGTCCCTAATTAATTGATGGGATATATAGGTACCAACCATAACATAATGAAAACCATATGTATGTATTCTAAAATTTCTTAAAACAGTCATCATATCATCACATCATATCACATGTAAAGAAAATATGTTTCCTAAACATTTCACGTATTCACTATAAATAACCCATGAAAAATGAACAGGTTTTATAAAATATTCCTCAACATAAACATTAACCTTTTATATAATTAATACAGATGGAATCTTTTAATCTTATCCCCCATAATACCAAATTAACATCAATGTATGTCATTATAGATGGAAAATGATTTTTAAGGATCACATAGAATATTTTTGGATTAATATAGCCACTCCACGTAGAGAAATACTTTTTAAAGAATCAATAAATTTCAAAATACTTTTACTAAATGTTTATAATAGAAACATATAGAGGAATATTTATAAATAATTTAAAACTCTTCCTAAGGAAAATAATGTTTTTATTTTGAAAACAATTTAAAATTATTCATTATTTTTTTTGAAATAATTTTATTTTAAAATAAACATTGAAACTAATACATGAATATCTAAACTAATGGTTTTTTCATGAAGGTGAACAAAAAGATTTCTTATCGTACACATTAAAAAAAATATTCCTTCCACATTTTTTGAAGAATCAAAATGTGAATCTGATAGAAAGTGACATGAAGATTCATATAAACATAATTTATAAAAAAGTAAAAGATGGGTAAAAAATTAATTAATAACACATTTTTATAATGTTAAAACATTATTTAAAATACTTATAGAAAACATGGTTTTAGAAGAAAACAGGTTTTCGGCCGAAGAGATAAGTAAAGAGTCTTTTCCTTAAAAACCTCAGTTTCAACACTTAAATTCATCAAGAGTGGAAAAGTAAGGGAAAATTTATCTCATTATATACCCAGTGGATAATATATGTCATTACATTCATGAGTAATAGATCAAAATACTTTGTCATTGGAAGAATAATCATAACCAATCCTAATAAACGATTTGACTGTAACATATAACTTTTACAACTTTAGTAAAATAGAATCATAGTCCCAATGAATTTATTAAATAAAATTAACCATATAGAATCATAAAAATAATTATTTACATCATATAACATGTTAAAGGGGTATTTTATTAACCTTATAGAAAAATATATGTGTATTATATATATTATGTCCCAAATAAGTCAATTTGATACAAAACATCCCTTACTTCATGGTTAACTATTGAACCATAAACTCGATTAAAGATTGTTCATAAAATGGATATCTAAATACACATAAATTGAAGGGTATGCATCATAAAATTAATTTATGTGAATTATATACACTACATTAAAGAAACACATGGTGAATATGGAATGTGTCTCACATAAAAGTAAAATTGAAATGAAAATTCCATAACATATGTATTGAATTCCTTCGTACAGATTTAAAAATAATATACATTAAATTTAAGTTCATTATACATCCATTAAATAAATATAAAAAAATATATATCATATATCATATATTCTTTATGTAGGACCTTTTATTACCAATTTATTAACAATTTCATGTTAATGTTATGTTTTGGGAAATAGATTCATTGTTTTTCATATATTTTATAATTTTTTATTTTTTGTGCTATTAATTTAATAATGGTTCCATAATATCTATAAATTTTACAATGATATATATATATATTATATTAATTTAGAAAATATTTAGATTAATCCATAATATTTAGAGATAGAAAACTAAATGCATTGTTCATGAAGATGGTAGGTGGTATGTATGCATGAAAAATGTTTCCATTTTCCCAAAGAAAATAGATAATTAAAGTTAAATAAAAAATTAAAAAATTAAAATTAAAATTTATTTCATATATATCATTTGTTTTGATTAAAACCATCAATATTAAATTCTACGTAATGCATGAATGAATCAAATCACTTCATTGGGCGGTAGTTCACCGTACATAGGAGAAACATTTTTGTATTCCCATATGATTGAAGGTAAGAAGTTATATGTGATATAATAATTTCACAATTATAATTGAAGAGAACTGAATCTTGACGTACATAGATGTTACATTACTTTTTCAGAATACTTAATAAATAACAAAAACAGACACACAAGGACCGTAATAGTTTAGTGTCTTTGGAAACTTGGAATGTAATCTTCTAATCGTGGTGAAATATCTTCAACATCTCCCATAAAGATCTTCCACTTTTTGTTTCCTTACCTAAAACCATTCTTTTAATCCTGGGGGAAAATAAAACATAAAAAGGGTGAGCTCAAATGCTCAGTAAGGGTAAGCATGGATAAATTAAAACATACCAAATACATTTGAGCTTAAAAAACATCAATATAATGTTTAAACATCAAAATCTTGAGAAACGACATAAAACATGGAAGTACATAAGGCATAGATCATAATGGATAATAAATCATGATAAAATAGCATGGGAATAAAACATGTTATTGTGGAATCCATTAATCACATGTAATGATTTCCATAGTAGCCAAGGCATTTATGCCAAGACCATCTTAGTGGACAAATTCCCTTTCTGAATCGAGTTCACTCCTCGTTCCAGTCCTTTAATACTGTACCAGATTAACATACCGTTCTAGCCATGTCTACCTCATGAGATATAAATCATTACCCAATGCATTGGAGGCATATATAGGTCCCAACCATCTCATAAGGAAATCATTCTTACTTGTGCCACAAAATAAACATACACCATTCATAAAAACCCAATAAATAAAATGGGTTTCATAAACATCACCCCATGATCACATAATCTATATAAAAGAAATGTATATCATTTCATAATAAGAAATGTGAAACCATGTAAATCATTGAGTCATTATACTTGAAACATACACATATGAAATAATGTCATCTTAGATGAAAAATGGTTTTGATAAAACACATGAAATGAATTCTTGAGGAAAATATCCTTTTTTTTCAAAATCATTTCCTTTTCACAAAATGTCATGAAACTTTAAAAGAAAATGATTTTGTTGAAAATAGTCATGAAATCTTTTGGAGTAAGCTTCATGAAAATAAGGCTTTATAAAACTGTAAAAATCCTTTCATGCCGTATATGTTAAAAAACATTCTTCTCTTACTTTTCTCGGAAAAGTCAAAAAGTACCTTATAGGGTAAATAAAAGAAAGATTCCTTCCATACCATTGGGTAAAAGTCAAAATGGTTAAAAAGTAATTTAAACAGACATTAAACCATTTTTAGGAAACATGTACATGGATGGTAACAATAACCCTAGTAAATACTTATGAATAAAAAATCTCGGATAAGAACGAGATTGGAATAGTTATCCCTTACCTTAGGTCTGATATGCTTCGAATGGATCCGAACCTCCTGTATAATGATTTAAATAATGTCATTGACTTTTTAAATAATCATATTCATTGTTATGATATCATATATGTTTCACTTATGACTTTATATTACCCGTTCTTTTGTAAATTTCATGTTAAAGTAGCGTTTTGGGTAAAATCATTTCATTTATCGTATGTGTTTCAACTTGTCGTTGTTGATATTATTACTTATATCATGATTTAAATAATTCCATAATGTAAAACATGATTTATATATAATATATATTCATCATATACATATATATTATATATCGATAAAATGAATGAAATACACCGTTCATGGAGACGGTAGTCCATACGTACGCATGAACGATGTTTTCGTTTCCTTATTGAATTGAATGGAATTAAGTAGATGATATATATATATATGTATACATAAATAAAGTAGCTTAATTCTGTCATATATTTTATTATTATTCATTATATATACTTTATAATCATTCTTTAATGGTTAGTCATGGAAAATGAATCTCATCGCATTCGTGGAGACGGTAGTCCGTACATAAGCACAAGCGATGATATCATTACCATGATCGTGGAATTGTATTGAAGTGTATGTATAATATTACAGAATCAATATTACTTCACAATAAACCTATATAGTTATTTATTTACACCATTATACCCATCCATGTAAGGTGGTGTCGGAAAATAGATTACACCACGACATGGAGAGGGTATTTCGTACGTACGCACACATGGTGATTTCGTTTTCCATAGGATGGATAGATAGTGAAATAGGGTTGTTTCATCATTATAATAACATATCAGTATATGAGTTATACTTATGTTATTACTTCATAATGAAACAACTAAATAAGAAGAAGTGGAAGAAGAAATAAAGTTGAAAGAATCGTTAACGGACATTACCTCTTCTTTGAAGCGCCTCTTTGAGACCTCCTTTTAGGGCACTAAAATTGGTCTTTGAAGAAGAGTAGGACCTCTAGGATGTTTCTAGTGAAGTGGATAAAATAATTTGGCAGGTGTTTTCCGAGATTTAAGGCTAAAAGAGGTGTGAGGAAGAGAGGGAGGAGGAGCCCTTTTATAAGGGAGGAGAGGGGCACCTTTGGAAATATAAGAAATATTAGTTTATATTAAATCTCAACCACACTTAAAAACTTCAAAAATGACTCATATTAGAATATTATATGAGATAGGGTTTTAATCGCATCAACCAATAAAATTTAGACATGTTAGGAAATTATTTTAATCATTATCAACTTGATTTATCCTTATTTAATCAATTTAATTTTATTTGTGGTAATAACATTATAAATTTTAAATTATAACAAATAATTATTTATTTGTTGTTAATTGTCCGTAATTGGATACTGTATAACATTTTAGACCATATAAATTTTAATTTATAATTTTTAAGTATTTTTGTGATTTTTAAACAATTTTATAATATGTTATTTTTATAAAATAACAATACTGTCAATTTTGACACTATTCATTTATTTGAATTTAAATAAAATATATACAGAAGATATGTTCGAACTAAAAGCATTAATAGATTCATAAAAGATAATATGTATCTAGAAAATTAGTGGAGCATATTAAATAGTTCATATAATATTTATTTTATTATTTGTAAAACTATTTATTTGGTTTATCTCTTAATAAAATAATTACAACAAAAGTTTTATATAATTACTTAAAATACTTATATGTTGCATAAAATTTAAAAATAAAACCCTATGATGAAGATAAATATATTAACTTTCCCAGTAATACTTTTAAATGAATTTATAATCTTAAAATCACAATATTTAAATTGTTATATTTATTAAATTATGAAGGTGACAACTTTGGCATCATTAAAAATAAAATAATATAAGTGTCCTAATCACCTTAATAATGATCAAAATGGTCAAAAATTCGGCTAGTGGATGATTCGTGTTTATATATACACTAACAATAAGTTTTGTGCAGATTTTTTTTGGCCTTTTTATATGTATTAGTATTTCAATAAATACTATATTATTGATTTTTCACTAAATAAATAATTTCTCCATCATTAATGTATAAGATAATAAGGTAATTAAATAACTCTTAAAAATTACAAATAAATTACCATTACAAAGAAAAAAAAAATTATCTTTAAAATGAGTATTTATAACCGAATTTATATTCTGTATAAACTTATATTAAAAATACTTTAATTATTAAAGTTGAGTGAGACATATTTCACTTTCCTTTAAATAAAATAAACTAAAGGTCTTAATCACCTCCAACTGGGTTCTAATGGATTCCATTTCGACCCAAATATGACCTAGGACAAATTATAATCATCCAATTGTATTAAGACAAGTATTAGGAAAATTATATAATATTATATTTACCCTTAATTACCAAATTTACCTTTTACTATGGTAAATAAAATTTACCGTTGTTACTATTCATAAAGCCCAAAAATAAAAAGTAGTATATTAATATAATTTTGACCCACTGAATCAAAATATGGAATCCATTTTTCCAAATTCAATACACAGAAGTGGCAGAAATTAAATTAAAATTAATCATGTTGTCGAAAGAAAATGGGTTTTTGATTAAAACATTGCAAAAGATTGAATTTATATAACCTACGAATTCAATGTAAAATAAAGGATAATGACATAAATTATATTAAATGGTAAAAATATATTCTATTTATACTTTTAAACCATTTAATCCCATAATTTGTTACGATGAAAACAGTTGTTTTTAATTAAAATATTGTGTGTTTTTACTATTCATTAAAATATGAAAGTTATCAGAAAAATATCAAAACTGTATCCAATGTAATTTTTTTTCCTTATTCAAAAGAAGAAGTTTATTTTGTAAAATTTAACTTATAAACATGTCCAAAAACTAGATTTAAAGTGGTTGCGCCATCAAAAGGCGGCAAAACTGCATTTTTGGAAAAATACTTATTTTACCCGAAAAAATTATTTTCTTCTTATACCATGTTCTAGAAAATATGTAAGATGAATAATAATGTTATAAAATTCAAAATTTATTTAATAATATTCATAACGGCTAGTTCATAAAAATATAATAATAATATATCATTGTTTAGTAAAACCCGGTATTGCGTACAACACACGCTATCGAGGAAGGTCTTTATTGTGTGTAATGCAAGCCAAGTCAGGGATGTGTGTAGTGAAAGCTCTGTTTGGTGTTGCGTATAACATAATCAAAACATATTTCATTTATACATTAAACAAAATGTATACATAATGTTGTGTTGAATAGTTTCTACAAAACGAACTTGAAATTGTGTGTAACGTGAGCCAAGAATAGTGTTGCGTATACTGCAAGAAAATACGGTGTTGTGTATATCCCAAGCTAATTTTGGTGTAGTGTATAACACAAGACATTAAAAAGAATATTTTTCATAAAATCTCTGGGTGTTACATTCTTCCCCCCTTAAAATGAATTTCTCCCTCGAAATTCGTCGGGGTTATAAATAGTTTATTACACGAGAGTTTCTTTTATAGAAACCCACATCATAAAAAGGAATACTAAAAGTTCATTTTAAAAAGGAACGTTAAAAAAATAACGGATACCCAAATAACTCATCACTGGGTTTCCACATAGGAGAACATAGGTGAAAATATGGATATGGAGGAAAAATCTAACCATCATGTTCGGATGGAGAGTGGTAGAGAACATGGCTATGAAAAATCCACCAATCACAAATCTATTGATTTGTGATGATCTAAGGTACCATCTGATTAATCGGATCTAAGAGCACAAGGACAACATTTTTGGTTTTCAATATCATTTCCCTAAAGTTGAAATTTTTGAATTAGAAGAAATAATTGCTTGATTTTGGTACAATCTCACTATTGTTCATGCTTTGAACAATTTCTACTTCATCTCTTAAAGAAATGAAGTTGACTTTGTTATTCGTGAAGTGTTAACAGATTATGTGATAGAATGATGGTTCATTCCATCTGTTTCAAAAAGTTAGCAAAAGTTATTAAATATAAGTCCATCTATGGTGAGTTTAATCATATACAATTCCAAAAATGAACTTATACTTCATATATCATACCTCTTAATAAAATAAAACTAGTTTCTACTAACCAAGGACTTCTTGTAGGCCAGTCGTATGAGAGAAAGGCCAGTCGCACTTCAGTTGTGGGTTCGATTCCCACATCCTTGTCTAACGCAATGGGATGTCGCCCATCCTGCAGTTTGTCCTTTTTCTAAAACTACATTACTATAACATCCAGTCAATAATATCTAAAAAGTTCTATCCTTAAACAATACTAACTTAGGTACAACATAATCCATTCCAATCTTTAGACATATCTAAAATACTTCGGTCCAAGATCATAGTATAAAGAAAATTATTACTTGAAATGTCTTCAACCAAGCATGTGAATACCATCATTTATCCCCCATATATCTTGTTGGTCACATTCCAATCATGTGAATACCTTAATCAAGTATTCTCTTGAAAAATGAATACCCATTAAACCTTAGTGAAAACATGAATGCTGCCAAAAGTTAACTCTTTCAGCATACCAAAATCCATAATCTCTATATACTCAAACCATGATATAACCTTCTCCTTATATCATTCATGAGCTCATGAATACTACCAAACATTTAATTTTCTACTTATACCTTCATTATGCGCATATCATCTACTTTCTAAAAATATCTGAATAACCTTTCATGGTTACTGGTACCATTCATCTTACACATTCAAAACGTAAGGAAATACAACAGTGTAACAATCCTTAGATGTCTCTTTATTCCATAGTACCATGAGATTACTTATACAACATTACACTTGATAAACATGTAATAATTCCACAACCTTCCTAAACCATTGACCGAGCTTCAACAATTCTTTCATCTCACATATCATTTGTAGTCTCTTCGTCATCATCAACATAAATATTACCCATACAACCATGCTGATTCTCTTCATGAGATTTTCCCTTAGGGCATTGGTTTCCATAATGACCATACGTTCCACATTTAAAACATCTAATCACTGTTGATGTCGTAGCAATACCGTTATCCTTGTCTATGGTGTTAACTGAACTTTTTCTTTTGAACTTACTGGCTTTGTGTCCTTCTTTTCCACACCCAAAGCATCTTCCAGTTCCTTTGAAACATTCTCCTTGATGCCTCTTCCCACATTATATAAATAGGGGAAATTGAACTTTCTTTCCTCTATGATCATCATGAAACTCCATCTTTCTCTTATTATCTGAGTTGGGAAACTTACCAAAGTTGAGATTATTGATCATATTATAAGATTGCTGATAAGGAATAATAACGATGTTTGGACTTCCAAATCCCGTTTCATTTGGTTTCTCATGAATAATATCATTCCACTATCCGTCATATCCTCCATTATCGTTAATCGTCATATTTCCAGCCATTTTCTAAAACCCAAAAAGAATAGTGTGAGAGGAAAAAATCATGCTAGGGAAAACAACATAGTAAAGGGGGAGTACCCTCAATATCTAACATCTTAGGTTAAATTCTAAGATCATTACCATAGTTCTAGGAAAATATATTATACGTATACTTATCCTTAGGGACATCCCTAGACATACCTTAGAAATATCTCTATGGATTTCACTAGAGTTTTCACATCCTAGTTTCCAAAGGATAACTAAACCTTTCCTATGATACCAATTGTAGAGACCCGAATTTTGATGTACATAGATGTTACATTACTTTTTTGGAATACTTAATACATAACAAAAAACAGACACACAAGGACCGTAATAGTTTAGGGTCTTTGGAAACTTGGAACGTTATCTTCTAATTGTGGTGAAAGATCTACAACATCTCCCATAATGATCTTCCACTTTTTGTTTCCTTACCTAAAACCTTTCTTTTAATCCTGGGGGAAAATAAAACATAAAAAGGGTGAGCGCAAATGCTCAGTAAGGGTAAGCATGGATAAAATAAAACATACCAAATACATTTGAACTTAAAAAACCTGAACATAATGTTTAAACATCATAATCTTGAGCAACGATATAAAACATGGAAGTACATAAGGCATAGATCATAATGGAACATAAATCATGATAAAATAGCATGGGAATAAAACATATAATTGTGGCATCCATTAAGCACATGTAATTATTTCCATAGTATCCAAGGCATTACTGCCAAGACCATCTTAGTGGACAAAGTCCCTTTCTGAATCGATTTCACTCCTCATTCCAGTCCTGTAATACTGAACTAGATTAAATTACCATTCCAGCCATGTCTATCTCATGAGATATAAATCATTATCCAATGAATTAGATGGAGATATAGGTCTCACCCATCTCATAATGAAATCATTCTTACTTGTGCCACAAAATAAACATACACCATTCATAAAAACCCAATAAATAAAATGTGTTTCATAAACATCATCCCATCATCACATAATACATATAAAAGAAATGGATATCATTTCATAATAAGAATAGTGAAACCATGTAAATCATAGAGACATTATACTTTAAACATACACATATGAAAAAGTTTCATCTTAGATGAAAAATGGTTTTGATAAAACACTTGAAATGAATTCTTGAGGAAAATATCCTTTTTTTTCAAAAACATTTCCTTTTCACAAAACATCATGAAACTTTAAAAGAAAAGTATTTTGTTGAAAATAGTCATGAAATCTTTTGGAGTAAGCTTTATTAAAATAAGGCTTTATAAAAGCATAAAAATCCTTTCATGTCGTATACGTTAAAAAACATTCTTCTCATACTTTTGTCGGAAAAGTCAAAAAGTACCTTGTAGGGTAAATAAAAGAAAGATTCCTTCCATACCATTGGGTAAAATTCAAAATGGGTAAAAATTATTGTAAACATACATGAAACAATTTTTAGGAAACATGGACATGGATGGTAACAATAACCCCAGTAAATACTTATGAATAAACAATCTCGGATAAGAACGAGATTGGAATAGTTATCCCTTACCTTAGGTCCGATATGCTTCGTATGGATCCGAACCTCCGGTATAATGATTTAAATAATTTCATTTACTTATTAAATAATCATATTCATTGTTATGATATCATATATGTTTCACTTATGACTTCATATTACCCGTTCTTTTGTAAATTCCATGTTAAAGTAGCGTTTTGGGTAAAATCATCTCATTTATCGTATGTGTTTCAACTTTTCATTGTTGATATTATTACTTATATCCTGATTTACATAATTCCAGAATGTAAAAAATGATTTATATATAATATATATTCATCATATAGATATATATTATAGATCGATAAAAGGAATGAAATACACCATTTATGGAGACGGTAGTCCGTACGTACGCATGAACGATGTTTTCGTTTCCTTATTGAATTGAATGGAATTAAGTAGATGATATATATATATATATATATATATGTATACAAAAATCCAGTATCTTAATTATGTCATATATTTCATTAATATTCATTATATATACTTTATAATCATTCTTGAATGGTTAATCATGGAAAATGAATCTCATCGCATTCGTGGAGACGGTAGTCCGTACGTACGCACGAGCGATGATATCATTGCCATGATCATGGAATTGTATTGAAGTGTATGTATTATATTACAGAATAAATATCACTTTACAATAACCATATATAGTTATTTATTTACACCATTATACCCATCCATGTAAGGTGGTGGTGGAAAATAGATTACACCACGGCATGGAGATGATATTCCCACTACTAGAAAAACAGGTATTTGCGACGGGCGATTTGCGATGGGATCCCGTCGCAAATGGATTTTTGTGACGGGGGCCTGTCGCAAATCGCCCGTTGCGGAAAACGCCGTCGCAACAACAACTATTTGCGATGAGCCCGTCGCTAAAGCTAGTAGTTGCGACGGGGATACTTCCCGTTGCAAATCTTACTCCGTATTTTTTGTAGAACCTTTTAAAAGAGTAATTGCGACGGGCCCGTCGCAACAGGTATTTGCGACAGGGCCCGTCGCAATTACTCTTTTTTAGAAAAAAATAAAATACTATTATTAAATTATTTTAATGAATATAATAATAATAATATTTGCGACTGGCATAGTATCCCGTCGCAAATACTATAAAAAAATAAATTATTAATAAATTATTTTAATTAATATAATAATAATCGAATTATAATTCAAAAATAAAAAATAATAAATTATTAATAAATTATTTTAATTAATATAATAATAGAAATATAATTCACAAATAAAAATAATAAATTATTAATAAATTATTTTAATTAATATAATAATAATAGAATTATAATTCAAAAATAAAAAATAATAGAATATTAATAAATGATTTAATTAATATAATAATATTAGAATTATAATTCATAAATAAAAAAACATTAATAAGTTATTTTAATTAATATAAAAATAATAGAATTATTTTACATTCAAATATTAAAATAATTCAAATATTACAAAAAATATATAATTAAATTATAATATTATAAAATTTTAATATATATATAAAATTTAATATTATAAAATATAAATAATTTTATTATTCATATTAATATTTTATAATTAGACAGAAACTACGAATAGAAAAAAAAAATCATATTTGATTTTACAAACTTTATAACATAAAAACAAACTCTAATCTAAAGGAGAGGGGGAGGGGGGGATCTGCAGATGCTGGTGGAGGAAACTCCATACCTAAAGCATGAGTGAGTCGGCGCATGTACTTTATCTGCTCCTGGTGCTGCTGCTGCCACCGACTCATCTGCTCCTCGTATAGCTGCTGCTGGCGTCGACGCTCCTCCTCATGCTGCTGCTGCTGCTGACGCTTCTGCTCCTGCTCCTGTCAGAGACTCTCTATCAGTGCAGTCTGAGATCGCAACTGATCCTCATACTGTGTAGCAGAAGAAGATGCACGAGATCCTCTCGAGCTGTACACCGACATCGCAGCATTGCCATAATAATCTCCGGGAGTCAGTCGAGAGCTAATACATACTACCCGGCCCTTCTCGAAGGCATACTGGGTGGCCTGCATCCATGCCGCCTCATCAAACTGACGGCCAGTGGTCTGATCTGATGACGTGGCCTGACTCTCAGGCCGGGTCTGTGACGTTGCGGCCTCATATGACTCCTGTAGTTGCAATTTAAAATTAAAATTGTGAATATATTATATGCAGTTAATTTTTAAACTTGAAAACAAATAATACTGACCACGATGTGATGCTAACGATCACCTCTGAGCTCTCCAGTAGCAGGATCACTATACATCCTCTGATATACGTCGTACTCTGTAATATCGGGGTGCTCGACAGCCTATAAGAATAAAAAATAAACTGTTAATATTTATAGTTATATAAAATATTTATAAATAATGTACATACCAGATGCTGTCTATGAGTACTGAAAGAACGAATCCCAGCTCGATGAGTCACCTCCTGTCTCCCCCGATTCTGCCTCCCCACCGATGATCTCCTCTGAAAGGCACCACTCAACCAGTACGCACATAATCCATCCCATACATGGGATGAAATGTACTCTGGTCGGTATGCTCTATATGACTCGTCAAAATCTGACACTCCTGCTTTCTTCATGGCAGCTTTTCTTAAATTGTGCAAAAAATGACGAAAGCGATCACGCATGGCCACCTCCCCTGCCTTGTGGATGGCGTCACGCATGGTATCCTCGATCGGATACCATAAACCCTACAAATAAATCAAAATATCAAGTTAGAAATGAAATAATTTTCAAAATAAAAATTATTTATTTACGTACGTACCAACCAATGGCCGAACATGGCCTGCTGCACATCAATGGGAATCTGCTCACATGTGGTCCACAGCTGAGAGAAATAGTTGCGCAAAATAGCGCTGCCCTATCCGACTGCTATATGCGGAAAACTGTAAAAATAATAAACATTTATTATGTGAATAGATTAATGAAATCTTAGTCAAATCCATAGATTATCACACAGATTATCACACCTCTGTGTGCGTGGATCAAACCCAAGACGTGGACGTCGCTCGGGGACGGGGTCAGGAATCATCAATCGTGCAAGACCGCGCCCCCTCCGCGTATTCCCTGGAGTGCCTGCAGGCTGAGGGCCATCTGCCAGCAACTCATCCGCATCGAAAGGCAGGTCAGCGTCCGCCAACTCACGAAATGTGGCGCCATCCATCTGAAACAGAAAATGTTAATGTTGTTAGCAAATAATTGATAATTACTATTATATATACATATATACATATTATTATTGTATATAAATACCATGGAATTCTATCAGTGTTCATCTTCATCATCATCTTCATATATGTCAATGTCATCTTCATATTCCTCCTCAACATCATCGATATCCATTCGAGTTGCAGTTGCTTCATCTCTTACCATTTCAAAATCATATGTGACATCATTAATATCATCGTCATCACAGACTCTTAAATGCGGGGTGTCATCCTCGATACTCATGTCTCTTTGTAAAAAAGATTGATTTTGAGTACTCTCTTGAAAAACTTCAATTCTTTTCACATCAGGGAAAGCACATTCACTTTCTCTAAACTGATTGTCTCAAATTTTGATTTTTATTACACTCCACCAATCAGTCAAGTCTCTTGATGTAGCACAGTACTTTGTGTAATAAACTTGATGTGCCTGTTGAGCCAATAAGAATGGTTCATTTACTGCGAGAACACTTTTACATTTAATATCGATGATTCCATGAGTCAGATGAACATGCACGCCTCTCTCTGTATCCAACCACCGACATTTGAACATGGTTATGTAATGTTGTCCAAGATAACAGAGTTCAATGATTTCATCAAGTATGCCATAAAAGTCAACTTCATTTTCTCGATGATGAGATACTCTCAAGCTAACTCCACTGTTCATTGTTTTTTTTGATTCCCCATATGCATGTGTGTGAAATCGAAATCCATTCACCACATATGCATTATAAGTTTTAACAAGTTTGGAAGGTGGGTTACTCAATATACACAACCGTTTGTCAATTTTATCAGCATGTCGAGACACCTGAAAATTTGTGAAATAATTATCAATATAGTAAACTATATATTGAATCAGTTGATAAAAGATAAAGAATTTATGTTACCAGTTTTTGAAACCACTGAGAGAAATTTTTCAGTCGACGTTCTTCGAGAGCAGCTGCTGTAATTTGTGGAATTTGTTTCTTGATATAATTATCATACAACCTATAAAAACCAAAGTTATTTACTGTAACATAAATGATAGAATAAGTGATATAAACACTTACAGTACAACTGATTTCGTCTCTTCATAGTTGAGCAGAACATACATATGAGCTCTATGATGTTCATCATCCGAAAGCCAGCGTTAATAAACTCCACCAAAACCAAGCTCTGGCTGGTTGAAAACAGATAATTGATTGTCGATTTCATCAATATTCCTCTCGTTCCGTCCCATTCGGTTGTGTTTTGAAGGATACTCAGATTCAAAATAATGGGAGCAGAAAAAAGATATTTCCTCTTGCAAATAAGCTTCTGCAATAGATCCTTCAACATATGCTTTGTTACATACTTTTCTTTACAATTTTTGCATGCATATTTCAAATGGGTACATCCATAAAAACTGTACTGGACCTCCACATTTGGCTTCATATGGAAAATGTAACATCAAATGTTCCATTGAGTCGAAGAAAGACGGCAGAAATATTTTTTCCAGTTTACATATAATTACAACAACATCTTTTTCAAGTTTTCCTAGAGCATCATAATCTGCTGTAGCCGCACAAATTTCCCGAAAAAAAGTGAGACATGTCTGTTATGGAATCCCAAATCACAGAATTCAACAGACCTCTTAATCCAATGGGTAGAAGTCTTTCCATTATAACATGACAATCATGACTTTTTAATCCAATAATATGACCATTCTTTACACATCTACCCAAATTGGAAGCACATCCATCTAGAAGTCTCAAATCTGCAATCCACTGACAAAATAATAAATGGTTTTCTTTAGACACTGTATAAGATGCTTTTGGTTTCAGTAACCTTTATGTTTTGACATTCTCAAACAGTTCCAATTCTGGATGCCTGAAAATTTGGGCAAGATCTAAACGTGTATTTACATTGTCTTTGCTCTTTCCTGGCGTATCCAAAACTGTATGAAACAAATTATCAATACAGTTCTTCTCAATATGCATGACATCTAACATGTGTCGGACCAACAAATCAGACCAATATGGAAAATCCCAAAATATGCTACGTTTAATCCAATTGTGTTCTTTCCCAAAACCAGAAATTTTCTGTTGGTTTATTGTGGGACCAAAAGTGATGGGAGGTAATGAAAATACAACTGATTTTAACTCCGAACCTAATAGCATTTTTGGAGGTCCATCCCTTTCAACTGTTCCTTTTCTGAAATGAGATCTATTTCTGCGAAAAGGATGATAAGCTGGAAGAAATTTGCGATGACAGTCAAAATAACAAGGTTTCTTTCCATGAATGAGCATAAATGCTCTGTTCTCTCCCATATAGTAAGGACATGATTTCTGACCATGTGTACTCTATCTAGATAACATCCCATAAGCCGGGAAGTCACTAATTGTCCACATCAATGCTACACTCAGTATGAAATTCTGTTTCGTTGCAACATCATATGTACTGACACCAGTACTCCACAATAAACTTAATTCATCAATCAATGGTTTCAAATAAACATCAATATTTTTCTTCGGATGTCCTAGAATTAGTAAAGTCAAAAAGATATGTGGCTCATTCATCAACATCCATGGAGGTAAATGTTACGGAGTTAAAAAAACAGGACAACATGAATATTGACTACTATAAGATCCGAACGGACAGAAACCATCAGTGGAAAGGCCGAGTCGAACATTTCTAGCTTCAAAGACAAAGGATGGATGTACTCTATCAAAATGTTTCCATGAATCACCATCGACTGGATGATTCAAGCTTTTATCGGTTGAAATATTCTCTTTATTCCATGAAATCATTGTCGCTTTATTCTTAGACATGAATAAACGCTGAAGTCTGGATGTAAGTGGAAAATATCTCAACTGTTTTACAGGAATCAAACCAGACTTCCCATGTTGTCCTTCTTTATATCTTAGTTTCCCACATGTGGGACAACTATCCGAAGACTCATTTTCCCCAGAATATAAAATGCAGTCATTTGAACATGCATGAATCTTCTGAAAAGTAAGTCCCAAATTTCGAACCAGCCTCTTACTCTCATAGTAATTTGCAGGCAAAACATTTCCTGCGGGTAACAGTGTTTTAAGCAATGAAAATATCTGGTCAAAATAGGTGTTTGACATTCCGTTATCTGATTTGATAGCCATAAATTTTTCAACTGCTTCTAATTTGCTCATCTTGCAGTCAGGATATAATGCATCATCAGCAGACCTCAACAACTCATAAAATTCAAATGGTGCTAACTTAGGATTTGAAGCTATATCAGCCGGAGTTTCTGTATGTTGAACAGATGAACCTGCAACATCATGTACTAAATCTTGAAACCGGGATGGATCCGAAATCAAGTTGTTATCACCTGCTATGGGACTGCGTTCACCGTGTTGATACCAAAAAACATAATCTGGTTGAAAACCAAAACGCAAGAGATGTCCCCCCACTTTGTCAAACGTGTCAAACATTCTCAATGCACATTTTCTAAAAGGGCATTTAATTTTGCCTTCTGAAACAAATTCTGGATTTGATGCTGTAAATGATAAAAAAGTCTCCACACCCTCTACATATACTGGATTTAAACCAGAACCTTTTGGATTTCTACGTTGATTTATCCATATGCGGTCACCTAATAATGATTGTTGATGACCTCGTTGTTCCATATTTTTCTATAAAATATAAAAGCATTACTGGTTTTGAATAATTTGTTAGAAAAAGAACTCAAGCAAGGATAATTATAGAGTTTACATCATACACGACTGACGCAAACTTCTTATTGAGATAGACCTAAAAATTTACCCTTTAAGAATTGAATATGTTAAGAATAAAGCAAAACCTGTTACAAATATTGATAATTTTAATATTATATAAAGTTTTTATTATTTTCATAGTACTAATATTATTGGTAATTATTCCTAATTTTTGGTAATTATTCCTAATTATTGGTAATTATTCCTAATTATTGGTAATTATTACTAATTATTGGTAATTATTACTAATTATTACTAATTATTACTAATTATTGGTAATTATTACTAATTATTGGTAATTATTACTAATTATTACTAATTATTACTAATTATTGGTAATTATTACTAATTATTACTAATTATTAATAATTATTTGTAATTATTACTAATTATTACTAATTATTACTAATTATTGGTAATTATTACTAATTATTACTAATTATTGGTAATTATTCCTAATTATTACTAATTATTACTAATTATCGGTAATTATTGGTAATTATTGGTAATTATTCCTAATTATTGGTAATCATTACTAATTATTGGTGATTATTACTAATTATTGGTAATTATTACTAATTATTACTAATTATTACTAATTATTGGTAATTATTACTAATTATTACTAATTATTACTAATTATTGGTAATTATTACTAATTATTACTAATTATTGGTAATTTTTCCTAATTATTACTAATTATTACTAATTATTGGTAATTATTCCTAATTATTGGTAATTATTCCTAATTATTGGTAATTATTCCTAATTATTGGTAATTATCGGTAATTATTGGTAATTATTGGTAATTATTACTAATTATTGGTAATTATTACTAATTATTGGTAATTGTTACTAATTATTACTAATTATTGGTAATTATTCTTAATTATTACTAATTATTACTAATTATCGGTAATTATTGGTAATTATTGGTAATTATTACTAATTATTGGTAATTATTACTAATTATTGGTAATTATTGGTAATTATTCCTAATTATTGGTAATTATTCCTAATTATTACTAATTATTACTAATTATCGGTAATTATTGGTAATTATTGGAAATTATTCCAAATTATTGGTAATTATTACTAATTATTGGTAATTATTACTAATTATTACTAATTATTACTAATTATTGGTAATTATTACTAATTATTACTAATTATTACTAATTATTGGTAATTATTACTAATTATTACTAATTATTGGCAATTATTACTAATTATTACTAATTATTGGTAATTATTCCTAATTATTACTAATTATTACTAATTATTGGTAATTATTCTTAATTATTGGTAATTATTCCTAATTATTGGTAATTATTCCTAATTATTGGTAATTATCGGTAATTATTGGTAATTATTACTAATTATTGGTAATTATTACTAATTATTGATAATTATTACTAATTAATACTAATTATTGGTAATTATTCCTAATTATTACTAATTATTACTAATTATCGGTAATTATTGGTAATTATTGGTAATTATTACTAATTATTGGTAATTATTACTAAGTATTGGTAATTATTCCTAATTATTGGTAATTATTCCTAATTATTGGTAAATATTCCTAATTATTTTTAATTATTCCTAATTATTGGTAATTATTCCAAATTATTGTAAATTATTGGTAATTATTGGTAATTATTGGTAATTATTACTAATTATTGGTAATTATTATTAATTATTGTTAATTATTACTAATTATTACTAATTATTGGTAATTATTCCTAATTATCGGTAATTATTACTAATTATCGGTAATTATTGGTAATTATTGGTAATTATTACTAATTATTGGTAATTATTACTAATTATTGGTAATTATTGGTAATTATTCCTAATTATTGGTAATTATTCCTAATTATTGGTAATTATCAGTAATTATTGGTAATTATTGGTAATTATTCGTAATTATTACTAATTATTACTAATTATTGGTAATTATTACTAATTATTACTAATTATTGGTAATTATTCCTAATTATTACTAATTATTACTAATTATCGGTAATTATTGGTAATTATTGGTAATTATTGGTAATTATTGGTAATTATTACTAATTATTGGTAATTATTACCAATTATTACTAATTATTGGTAATTATTCCTAATAATTGGTAATTATCGGTAATTATTGGTAATTATTACTAATTATTACTAATTATTACTAATTATTGGTAATTATTACTAATTATTACTAATCATTGGTAATGATTCCTAATTATTACTAATTATTACTAATTATTGGTAATTATTGGTAATTGTTGGTAATTATTCCTAATTATTGGTAATTATTACTAATTATTGGTAATTATTACTAATTATTACTAATTATTACTAATTATTGGTAATTATTACTAATTATTACTAATTATTACTAATTATTGTTAATTATTACTAATTATTACTAATTATTACTAATTATTGGTAATTATTACTAATTATTACTAATTATTGGTAATTATTCCTAATTATTACTAATTATTACTAATTATTGTTAATTATTCCTAATTATTGGTAATTATTCCTAATTATTGGTAATTATCGGTAATTATTGATAATTATTGATAATTATTACTAATTATTGGTAATTATTAATAATTATTGGTAATTATTCCTAATTATTCCTAATTATTACTAATTATTACTAATTATTACTAATTATTACTAATTATTGGTAATAATTCTTAATTATTACTAATTATTACTAATTAGTGTTAATTATTACTAATTATTGATAATTATTGATAATTATTACTAATTATTATTAATTATTGGTAATTATTACTAATTATTGGTAATTATTACTAATTATTGGAAATTATTACTAATTATTAATAATTATTCCTAATTATTGCTAATTATTGGTAATTATTCCTAATTATTAGTAATTATCTGAATAATTGCCAATAATTAAGAATAATTACCAATAATTAAGAATAATAATATTATTAGTATATTTTATTATTAATATTAAAATAATATAATTTTCTATATTGTATACAATTCTCCTTTCATCTGTGTGTTTTCTGTCTCCACATACAAATATTACATGTGGAGACAGAAAACACACAGATGAAAGGAGAATTGTATATAATATAAAAAATTATATTATTTTAATATTAATAATAAAATATACTAATAATGTAATAATGTTATTATTCCTAATTATTGGTATTATTACTAATTATTAGCATTTATTCTTAATTATTGAAAATTATTACTAATTATTCCTAATTACCATTAACAATGAACAATACTTATAATTTAAATTTATTAAGTAACAAAACAATGTAAACATAATTAAATTACAACTAATTAAGAATAATTGAAACTAAAAAAAAATTAAAATAAATATTAAATTAAAATGAAAATAAATATCTTTAAAATTGATCTGAGGTTGATTTCTGATCGTTCTTGAAAACTTCAATATCAACTCCGGAGAAAAAAATTAAACTTAACAAATGCTGAACTCTAGAAATAGAATTTGAGAGAAGGAGAAGATCGAGTTTGAGAATGAATTGAAAAAAACGGATGAGGGTATTTATAGGTTAGATTATTTGCGACGGGTCCATTTGCGACGGGATACCCGTCGCAAATAATATTATTTGCGACGGTACCCGTCGCAAATACCTTTGCCATCATTTATTACGGTCAACGGTTAAATAGTTATTTGCGACGGGTCCCGTCGCAAATAATAACCTGCCGACATACTATTTGCGACGAGGGTATATTCTCGTCGCCAATACCTTTTACCGCCGCCGGTTATTTGCGACGGGCAATAACCGCCCGTCACAAATATGTTTCCCGCGATTTGGCGCGCAAAGCGCGCCTGTTCTTTTGTGACGGGGAAAGCTAACCCATCGCAAAAGACTACTTATTTGCGACGGGCAAATACCCCCATCACAAATAAATTTTTAACGAGGCCATTTGCGACGGGATAAATCCTGTCGCAAATAACCCGTCGCAAATACCCATTTTTCCCGTAGTGTCCGTACGTACACACGTGCGGTGATTTCGTTTTACGTAGGATGGATAGATAGTGAAATAGGGATGTTTCATAATTATAATAACATATAAGTATATGAGTGATACTTAATTTTTTACTTCATAATGAAACAACTAAATAAGAAGTGGAAGAAGAAATAAAGTTGAAAGAATCGTTAACGGACATTACCTCTTCTTTGAAACGCCTCTTTGAGACCTCCTTTTAGGGCACTAAAATTGGTCGTTGAAGATGACAAGGACATCTAGGATGTTTCTAGGGAAGTGGAGAAGAAAATTTGGCAGTGGTTGGCCGAGCTTTAAGGCTCAATGTGGTGTGAGAAAGAGAGGGATGAGGTGCCCTTTTACAAGGGAGGAGAGGTGCACCTTTAGAAATATAAGAAATATTAGTTTATATTATATCTCAACCCCACCTAAAAACATCCAAAATGACTCATATTCGAAGCTTAGATGAGGTAGGATTGTAATCGTATCAACCAATAAAATTTAGACATGTTAGGTATTTATTTTAATCATTATCAACTTGATTTATCCTTATTTAATCAATTTAATTTTATTTGTGGTAATAACATTCTAAATTTTAAATTATAACAAATAATTACTTATTTGTTGTGAATTATCCGTAATTGGATACTTTATAACCATTTAGACCATATAAAGTTTAATTTATAATTTTTAAATATTTTTGTGATTTTTAAACAATTTTATAATTTGTTATTTTTATAAAATAACAATCGTGTCAATTTTGACACTATTCATTTATATGAATTTAAATAAAATATATACAGAATATATGTTTGAACTAAAAGAATTAATAGATTCCTAAAAGGTAATATGTATCTAGAAATTTACTGGAACACATTGAATAGTTCATATAATATTTATTTTATTATTTTTAAAACTATTTATTTGGTTTATCTCTTAATAAAATAATTACTACAAAATTTTTGTATAATTTCTTAATATACTTATTTGTTGCATAAAAATTAAAACTAAACTCCTATGATGAAGATAAATCTATTACCTTTCCCAATAAGACTTTTACTCGAATTTATCATCTTAAAATCACAATATTTAAATTGTTATATTTATTAAATTACGAAGGAGACAACTTTGGCATCATTTAAAATAAAATAATATAAGTGTCATAATCGCCTTAATAAGGATCCAAATGGTCCAAACTTTGGCCATTGGATGATTAGTGTTTATATTTACACTAATAATAAGTTTTGTGCTGATTTGTGGGCCTTTTGATATGTATTACTATTTCAATAAATTCTATATTATTGATTTTTCACTAAATAAATAATTTCTCCATCATTAATGTATAAGATAATAAGGTAATTAAATAACTCTTAAAAATTACAAATAAATTACCATGACAAATAAAAACATTTTATCTTTCAAATGAGTATTTATAACTGAATTTATATTCTGTATAAACTTATATTAAAAATACTTTAATTATTAAAGTTGAGTGAGACATATTTCACTTTCCTTTAAATAAAATAAACTAAAGGTCTTAATCATCTCCAACTGGGTTATAATGGATTCTATTTCGACCCAAATATGACTTATGACAAATTATAATCATCCAATTGTATTAAAGAAAGTATTAGGATAATTTTATAATATTATATTTACCCTTAATTACCAAATTTACCTTTTACTATGGTAAATAAAATTTACCATTGTTACTATTCATAAAGACAAAAAATAAAAAGTAGTATATTAATATAATTTGGACCCACTGATTCCAAATATGGAATCCATTTTTTCAAATTCAATACAGAGAAGTTGCAGAAATTAAATTAAAATTAATCCCTTTGTCGAAAGGAAACGAGTTTTTGTTTAAAACATTGCAAAAGATTGAATTTATTTAACCTACTAATTCAATGTAAAATCAAGTCTAATGACATACATTATATTAAATGGTAAAAATATATACTATTTATACTTTTAAACCATTTAATCACATATGTTGTTACGATAAAAAAAGTTGTTTTTAATTAAAATATATCGTCTTTTTACTATTCATTAAAATATGAAAGTTATCAGAAAAATATCAAAACATTATCCAATGTAAATATTTATATCCTGATTGAAAATAAGAAGTTTATATTGTAAAATTGAACTTATAAACATGTCAAAAAACTAGATTTAAAGTGGTTGTGCCATCAAAAGGCGGCAAAACTGCATTTTTTTAAAAATACTTATTTTACCCGAAATATTTATTTTGTTCTTATACCATGTTCTAGAAAATGTATAAGATGAATAATAATGTTATAAAATTAAAAATGTAG
The DNA here is from genome assembly GCA_963277665.1 of Viscum album. Taxonomy (NCBI): domain Eukaryota; kingdom Viridiplantae; phylum Streptophyta; class Magnoliopsida; order Santalales; family Viscaceae; genus Viscum; species Viscum album. Next base: position 1,861,793,371 of record OY728129.1, on the reverse strand, counting down.
TTAATACTATTCATAATGGCTAGTTCATAAAAATATTATAATAATATATTGTTGTTTAGTAAAACCCGGTATTGCGTACAACACACGCTATCGAGGAAGGTCTTTATTGTGTGTAATGCAAGCCAAGTCAGGGATGCATGTAGTGAAAGCTCTGTTTGGTGTGGCGTATAACATACTCAAAACTTATTTCATTTATACATTAAACAAAATCTATACATAATGTTGCGTAGAATAGTTTCTACAAAACGAACTTGAAATTGTGTGTAACGCGAGCCAAGAATAGTGTTGCGTATACTGCAAGAAAATACGGTGTTGCGTATATCACAAGCTAATTTTGGTGTAGCGTACAACACAAGACATTAAAAAGAATATTTTTCATAAAATCTCGGGGTGTTACAATAATAGTATAACATATATGATATATAAATATTAAATCATTTATTATATCCATCTATGGTAGGTGATAATTGAAAAATGAATAACATCAGTTCGCGGGGAGGTAGTCTTTCGTACACATTCATGATGATCTCATAACCCATTTGATAGAAGAGGATAATGACTTAGTTTATTCCAATAAAATAATAAAATTTAATTATATGTAAGTCCATTATGATTTTATTTTACTATGGTTTAAGAATAATTGAAGGATTTGGTGGAATGAATATAATTAAATGATCGGTTAGGGGTGTTACCACTTCTTTAGACAACATATTTTGGTTTGAATTAAACTAATACTTAGATTGTTTTTATGACCAACATAATACATCAATGATAATATGGGGGAATTAAAGAAGTTATTTACTTTTTTATTGGCTGATCTGAATGGTTTTTTAATTGTGAAGAGGAGATAATAAGGGGTGACCATTTATAAGTGAGGTGAGTGGCACACCGGTAAATGTTTTTAAAAAAAAGGTCTACCTACGTTTTTCTCATGACACATGGATTAAAAATTGAAAATTCTAGAGACCCAAACATATAAGGTACAAATATGGACATATAATTTGTTTTTTACATGTTTTGGGTAATTTTAACCCCTATCCTTTTAGTTTAATCTCCAAAAAATATATTTTTACCAGACAATGAAAAATAATATTTACTGTTTTTACTATTACATGTGGTATAAAATTATATTGAACTTTTAATATAATATAAATTATTATGATTATAAATAATTATATCATTTTTTTAAATTTCATTCCTATAATTTTAGAAAAATATCTTAAAATTATTTTCACAGACATGTTGAGAATGAGGGTTTTCCAAGATAAAATATTCCAAATATTGAAATCGAATTTTTATCAAAATTAAAAATATAAATGATTATAATGACCTAAAGTGAGTTAATATATATAATATATAACTATTTTTTAAACCACATTAATAAAATTTTTAGGTATATAAATTCCAAAAAGAAATGATAATTCTTAATAAAAACCAATATTTTTATCTTCTTAAATTTTTTATAAAAAACTCACCCAAAGAAACCCTTAATATAGTGATTTCAAAAAATAATTATATTTGTTTAAATAATTTTTCAAGAAGAGTAAAAAATTATTTTTAAAAATAAGTGTTAAAAATAAAAAAACATCATTTTAGAGTAATGTTGTTATTCTGCGTAAAATTCAATTTTTTCTTATCTCTTGTCACATAAGTTGAATGATAAACATTTTAGTATATATATATATATAATTTATTTTATTAAAATAATTTTAATAAATTAATTTTTTAACATTTTAGGTAAAACCTGTTTCTTCACATAAAAATATATTTTCCCGAAAAATATTTCCATTATTTTCAAATGGTATTTGTTTACATTTATAATTAATTTCTCATCTAGGAATTCATTTTATATAAATGTGTAAAACAAAATTTTATACTTTATTTAATCCTATTCAAACGCACCATTAGAAAAGCTAAATATTTTATTAAATAATAATATATTAATATTATGACATGTTTCAATGTAACTCAGTGTTGTGTACAACACAAGCTAAACTCGGTGTTTCATGTTACGTAAGCTAAAATCAGTATTACAAGTAACACAAGATAAACATAGGGTTTTATGTAACATTATATATAATAAATGTTGTTTGAAACAAAATATAATCTCAGTATTGTGTGTAACCCAAATTAAACTTGTGGTTGTGTTTAACGAAAAATATCAAAAAATTAAAATTATGAAAATCAATTCACAATAATAATAGGTTGTTACATTACACCCCTTAAATAAATTATAAACTCACAATTTCAATAAATTCTTAGTACATAGATATATAATAATTTCAAATCCATTTTTTGGAAACACACATGATAAAAAGGGTTAGGTAAAATTCTAATTCAACAGATTGAATGGGATGTATAAAGGTCATCTAGAATAACACATAACTTAGTTTCTATGTTGGAAAATATTCGTGTGAAATGGAAACATTGACATTGAAAGGAAAACTGACACACAAATACTTTTCTAGACTAATAGATGACATGATTAAGATAATATTAAGGAACAAAAATACAAAAATACATGATTTGTTATATGACCATCCGTGCATTAAAAATAAAGTTACTGTTTTAAAATATTATTTCATTATCCATTTCTTATAATTAAATAATTCTCATGAGAAGATATACTTATTTGATTTCATTCTATTTTATAGGAAAAAATCCAACCATTGGTAATGCCTTGATAAGTTTCAACATCATCTCTTACTATAGGAAAAGAAGATGGATTTGTTATGACAGAAGTAATAATAGATTATATGATCAATAATAGCATAAAAAATCATTCCTATAATCTATAATTATCATAATAAAAACGAATATTTAGCATTATTTATCAAATAAAATAAAATTTTCAATTTAATCCATTTCATTAATAGTTTAACTTAATACTCCTCCATGTATGACCAAAATTTAAATCCAAAAATATATATATAAGGTAACAAAATTTCCAAAATCAATTTTTCATTAATCCCCAAAAATACATGAATTAACTGTTAATGTCACATACCAGATATGTGAATACATTGATCTTATATTTTCCTAAATCATGGTAATATCATGAATTACTAAAAAACTTTTATGAAAACATACTATCTTTCAATAATAAAATCCTTCCTCATTTCATATTTTATATCAAAGATTACTGAAAATTTCTTATAAATACAAAAAACATGTAAAATTATTAATCAATTACAAGGTAATCAATAATACCCAATTTACATTATCCATATAAATTAGGTCGTAATCCAAACTAATCAACATTTTTTTCAACATCAAGAACATATTAAGTGTTTTCTACCTTTATAAAAATATCACATAGATATTAAATAACTTTTCTATTCCCTTAGTACCATTTAACATATTCTTGAAACTCTTTAATGAAAATTTATTGAGGAACAATACATTAATATTTAATGATTATAATAAATAAAATACCATTGCTAAAAATCTAATTATTTTTAACCCTAATACATAAACCTATCAATAATACCATTCCATTCTTAAACCATTAACTAGGCTTCGTCATCATATTGTTTAATACCTCTTTCCTACAATAGGAAATATGAATCATGACTTACCGTTCACCAACCACAATTTATTGAGGCTTCTTATGTTTAATATAAAAAATAATGTTAGAACGTCCCATAACATTTATATATTGTTTGTGGTATCATCATTATCCGTAATTTAAAAACTACTTATACTACCTTTCTAAGTCTCTTAAGTGGTTTTCCCCATAAGACATAGATTTTCATAATGCCCATATTTAACATATTGATTAAATTAAAGTATTGGTGATACCTTAGATAATCCATTACTCTCATACATTTTTTTTAACCAAACAGCTCATTTTACTGAACATTTATATACTTTATCTCCTTCATTTCCACACTCAAAACATTTTCATATCCTTTTGAGTAATCCCCTTCATTGTTTCTTCCTACATTCTAGATATATAGGAAACTATGTTTTCTGTCTCCCTTAGTCTCCACCACCTAACTCTCAAATAACTACATTCTTTTCTTATTTTTATAATATGGGATTTGGTTAATGTGTATGTTTTCAATCAAATATTGTGATAAATGATATAGAATAATCACAATATCCTTTACTGTAGTCATCATCCTAGTTTATTTCTCATCAACAAATTTTATATCATAATAAATGTTAATCTATATCCTTCGGTTTCCTTCTATTTAATAAAATCATAAATTATATTTTTATCAACAATAATATTTGCGGAATACCACATAATCACGAAAAATAATTTTTAGGATGACTAAATCATGATAGAAAGGTTTCAATTTATGAAAACTTATTCTTAACCTTGGTCATTAGTGGTCATAATCTATTTAAATCCTTATTTATTGTTCATAAATAGTTTGTTTATTTACCAATCATATACCCCTGGATTTTCAATCTAGAAAGTATAATGCCCTATTTTTTTGCACCATGTGACAATTGAGTCCCGATCAATGTGCCCATTTTATAGTATTTACCGCCAGGTACCTCTATGCTAGACATAAATCCACTTTTAATATTTAGAATGGAATTAAACTTAATGGAATCCACTCATTATTTTATGTACCAAAATTTAGGACATTTTCCTATACTTTGAATCATCCTTAGACTTATCCTTAGACATATCTGTATTCATATCCTTTGGGATATCCGTAATATATTCTCATTTTATTTTCCAAATTCTAACTAAACATTTTTATATGATACCAAATGTAACAACACAAACTTATCAAATATATATATATATATATATATGATACAAATTATTTGGATGATAATTAAATTTATTACATAAACACATGCCTGAGGACCATAATAATTTAGTGTCATTGGATACTTGGTACATAATAATCTAATTTGGTAAAATATCCTAAAATATCCCATAACCATTTTCACTTATAGTACTCTTAAAAACCATACCATACATAAATACTTTTATCATATTCTATTATCGGATACATAAAAAGGGTGATCTCTTATACTCGTTAAGGTTAAAAAAGGGGAATTTGTAAAAATAACCTGAGTAAGTGGTATGAGAATATGAGAATAACATATATAAACCATAATATTCATATCAAAGATAAAAATCTTGAGTCACGACACAAGGATTGGTAGTTTATAAGTAATAAACCATATGTAAATCAAATAACATGAGCTATGAGATCATAATAATGTCATAAGATATAGAATTTTGGCATACACATAAATATAAAAAATCATTTATATAGTAGTCAAGGATCTCTACCAAGGATATAATATTATAATTGGTTTAATACCCAATCCATAATAGTTGTCAAGGTTCACTCTTCATACCATCATTGAATACAATGTCCCTAACTGAACTAGGATAAATTCTCATTCTAGTCTTGTCAATCTCATGAGATATAAATATTTACCCGGTGCATTTGATGGAGATATAAGTACCATATATATCATAATTAAAGTAAAAATCCCAAATCCATTTGGAAATATATTAAATTTCAAATATTATTTCAAACTTATAAAATTAATATTTAAGAAAATTATTTATTCATAAAAATGGTATATATGATTCATTCCATACAAGTTAAAAAAATATTCCTATCACATTTTCAGTAAAACACCAACAAGCATTGTTTGGAAAATTAAATGAAGATCATTTTCAATGAAAACTATATACAAGTTTATAATGGGTAATAATTTATGTAATAATTTATTTGGATAATGTTTAAAATATTTTTGGAATCTTTTTTATAAAAAACGTTTTTGGAAGAACATGTATTTTGGACCGAATTGAGAAATAATGATGTTTTTTCTTAAAAAGCATTATTTTGAACTATTGAGAATATAAATAGAGTAAAATAAAGGAAAAAATGAGGAAATAATGATAAGATATGAATATTAATTAGTTTTATGATATATATATCATAATATTTCATTATTGGAAGCATAATTATGAATAATATTGAAAAATTATTAGATTGTAGAATATAAATATTAAAAATTTGGTAACGTTGAATCATAATCCCCATGAAATAATAAATATAAAATATAAATAAAATAACATTAAAATAATGAAATTAATTATATAACATGTCAATGGGGTAGTATATTTACCTTATAGAAGATGATAGAGGCATAACATTTCTTCTGCCCCATTGAAGTAAATTTTGGATTAAAATCCCTTAATGCTTCATAAAATTTTTGACCTGTAAACCAAATGATGGAGAGAACCTAAAATTAATAATTAAATTACCATAAATTTATTTATAATAATATGGAATTAAATTCATGGGAATTATATACACCACATAAAAGAATTATTTCATGGATATGGAATTTTTGTCCTTGGAAAATATGAGTGAGTTAGAAATTTGTAACCAAATTATTTAACTCCTTCATAAATGTTCAAAACTATTATATAATATTTATAAATGTTTTTAAATATATCACATAACCATACATATATATATTATAAAATATATTATTTACTTATAACCTTTAAATTCCCATTTATTAACAATTCTATGATAAATTCATGTTATATGAAATAACGACTATGTTTGTTTGTGTTTGTTTTGAATTTTTTTCTAACCTATTATGATAATAATGAATAAATAATCTCCATAATTCTTACCATGATATAAATATCATATATATTCATTATATATTTATTTATAGTAATCCATAAGAGTTAGATATAAAAAACGAAATACACCATTTATGGAGATTGTTGGTCATATGTGCATATTAACACAGTTTCAATTTTCAAAATGGAAATAAATAATTAATGTAAAATGTTAAATTACTATTATATAATAATTTTTATTATTTATATATCAAATATTTTCATTAAACTCATCCATTTTCCTTCCATGTTAAGCGTGAATGAATCACATCACTTCATGAGGCGATAGTCATCCATACACATGAGCGACATTATCATATTTTCATAGAATGAAATATATGAATTTATATGTGATATAATAATTTTATAAGTATAATATATATATATCATGTTAAAATATTTAATCCATCATTATATCCATCTGTGAGAGGTGGTAATGAAAAAAATGAATAACATTGGTCTGTGATGGCATAGTTCATTGTACTCCAGAATGATGATTTTATAACAAATTTGATGGAAAAGGGGAGATATTTATGTTATTACATTAACATAATAACTTATAATTATATAAATGATTCTTATTTTATTATATCATCATGTTTTAATGATGATTAAAGGAGGTGGAGGAAGAAATTAAATAAAATGCTCGATTAGGGGTGTTACCTCTTCATTAGAAAACTACTTTTGGTTTGCACTAAAAATATTGTTAGGTGGGATTTATGACCAAGATAAAGCCTACATGATGGAAATTTTGAATTAATTAAGTTATTTTGGTAGTTCTTGAGGGAAAAAATATTTTGTTAGAGTGGACAAGAGAGGAGAAGGGATAGCCTTTATAAAGGAGTTTTGTGACACACATGTAATGTATTAATGATAAAAAGGTTTAACCACATTTTTATTATGAAAAAATGATCCTACCTATAAAATTATAGATCCTATAATACATAATATAGAAATATGTCCACAAAATACGCATTGGATATGTTTTTAGTCGTTTTTAACCGTTAACATTTTAGCTTAACCCCTAACAAACACATATTTAACTTAAATGCTGTAAATAATGGTTATTTTTTATAACTTTAATTATTGGAAAATATTAAGTTTATATAATTATATAATATAAATTAATTTAATTCAAAATATATAATACATTTTTTCTAATTATATTCATATTATTAGAAAATATTTAATTAAATTTTACCCTGTAGACACAATAAGAAAGGATGTTTTCAAAGGGAAAATTTTCAAATATATAAAATGTTTTTTATCAAAATTTAATCTAAAATAGAAAATAATGACCTAAATTGAATTAATAGATTATAATTAATACTTTTTCATTTTAAAATTACATGAAATCAATTTTTATATGTTAATATTCTTTAAAAGAAATGAATGCTAATAATAAAAAATAGTATTTTTTACCAATCATCGAAAAATTTATCATCTCAAAATATTCTCAAAAATTCACCCAAATATGATATTAACATGATTATTTCAAAAAATATTTTCATTATTTGAAATTATTAATAAAATATTGGTAAATTTAATTTTAAAAATAAGTGTGAAAAATGCTATAAAAAATCTTTTTCAAAGATTGAAATTTTTAAGCATAAAATTACACTAATTATTATCTCTTGTCACGTCAGATGTATACATAATATTTGAATTAATATATAGGATATATTTTTCATCAAAAATACTAACTAAAAGTGATTAATTTAATTTATTGGGAAAGAACATTTTTGTACACATAAAAATAGTTTTTTAGAGAACTATTTCCTTTATTTTCTAATTGAATTTATTTTCATTAATAATTAAATTGTCACCAAAGAATTAGTTTTTTATAAATATGTAAACCATTATTTTTCATAATTTATTTAGTCTTATTTATTCCTATAATTAAAATATCTAGGTGAAAACTAGCATATTAAATAGTAATATTTTAATACTATGTCATGTTTTGTTTAAATGTGGTGTTGTGTGTAGCATATGCTAAACTCATTAATGTGTTTAACTCGAGATAAAATTTCTATTTCATGTAATGAAAGCTAATATTAATGTATCATATAATGAATGATAAAATTCGTGTTTCATTTAAAAATAGATAAATACAGTGTCTCGTGTATCTCATGTTAAACTCAGTGTTGCATGTAATGTAAATTATCAAAAACGATAAAAAAAATTGAAAAATTCCAAAAGCCCGAGGTGCCACATTTTAGCCCCCTTAAATAAATTATGTTTTAAAAATTTGGACATGGTCTTAGTAAAAAAGTGTTTAAAATTTTAAAATTCTATTTTGAGAAACCCACATTGTAAAAGGGGCTAATAACAATTACTCTTCCAAAGAAAGAATGGGATGGGTGAAGGCCATCTAAAATAACACATAACATAGTTTCCATATATGATATCATTAGTGTAAAAATGAAAATATAGAAACATAAGTGAAAAATAAAACCCAAATATGGATGGATTGTGAATGAGAACATGATTAAGAGAAAGTTAATGACCATTATTCCAGAAATCTATGATAGGTGGAAAGACCATATGTTCATCAAAAAAGATGGTAAATGATAAAAAATTTATTTCAAGTTATCTTTCCTAAAAAGGAATAATTCATAGGATAGGATATACATGCATGAATTTGATCTATTTCATAAGTATAATCTCATTCTATTATTGGTCCTCAATAAATTTACACTTCTTGTCTTACACCATGAAAGGAAAATGATTTTTATATACTTAAAGCACTAATGGATCACAATATCTGTTATAGAATGTTAACTAAATACTATTATCTATAGTTATTATCAAAAATATATGTTTTAGAATAGGTTATCCAAACATATCCATTATTCTATGTAATAAATTTCATTAATAGTTACCCTTAAGGCTCCTCCATATTTGATGAAAATTGAAATACAAAAATTTATAAAGAAGGTAGCAAAATTTCCATGTTCAAATTATCATTAATCCCCTAGACAACATGAATTATCACTTAATGTCACATACCAAATATGTGAATACATTTACCATATATTCTCCTAAAACATGGTCAAATATTTAACTACTATAAAATTATATGGAAAACAAATCTACTTCAAAAAATTAACCCTTTCCTCATTCCTTAAGAAAAATTTAAAATTATGTGAATTTTCTATAAATCCAAAAAATATAAACTCCATCAATGATAATTTTTTTTCGCCAAATCATTAATCAGTTCAATGGTAATCAATACTAAACAATTTAAATTATCCATACCAATAATCTCTTTATCCAAACTAAACAATATTTTCTCAACATTAGAAACATATTTAGTGATACCATTATTAAAAATATCACCTTTCAATTAAATCACATTTCCTGTCCATCAGTGTTTTTTCACATATTGTTTCAACTCATTAATTTAAAACTACCATGTAACAATCCATTGATGTTTCATGATTATAATAACCAAAATACTAACAAAAATTTAATTCCATGAATCCCAATATATAAACACATCAATCAAAAAATTTAATTTTTAAACCATTAACTATGTTATATCACATTATTCCATGATACCTCTATCCTAAAATGTGAAATATGAGTCATTTATTAATATTTAACAATATTAATTTAATAATTATTCACAATTTTTAAATCAATAATACTATTATAACAACCTATACCTTTCATAAGTAATTTGTGGTCGCTACATCATCAGATATATAACCATTCCTCATACCAGATTTCAGATTCTCTTTATGAAATTTCCCCTTAGGACTTTGATTTTTCTAATGCCCATATTTACAATACATAAAACATTAAAATTTTCATTATACCTTAGGGAAACCATTATTATCATCCATTTTATTAACCAAACATTTGATTTTTTCTCAGAAATTACTTTCTTTGTGTCTTTCCACTATCAAAACATATTATCCCCCCATTTAGACATTCCATTGAGGGATATTATCCATATTCCTAACATAAAAAAACTAATTATTCATTCCTACATGGTCTTTACAACCCAAACACTCAACAAGCTCCATCATTCTCTTCTTTTTTGATTTCAAGTGTTTTTTGATGTGCATGTTATTCATGACATTCATGATAACAGATATTTGAACAATCACAATATCCTTTATTCCAATAATAATACAATTTTGATCCTAATCAACACATTTTATATCTAAATTATCATTACTCCAATTACTTCTAGTTATTTTTATTTATTAAAGATAAAAAAACATATTATAAGCAATAATTTTCATAGTAGAAAACTACATAAAAATGAAAAATCTTTTATTGGAAGACTCAATCACGAAACCAATATTTCAATTTATGACACAATAGTCATAAAAAATGTCATTAAAAGTCACCATAAATTTAAATACTTATTTATTTTTTATAAAGTGTTTGTGAATTTACAATGTATGTACAATGATATTTTCAAACCAGGTCTTTAGTATAGCCAATTTTCATGCACTAGGTGACAAGCGTGTCAATTTTAATTCTCTATTTTTAGATTTATTACCCCTAGGTACCTTAGTTTGAGAGATACATCTTATTTTAGTCTCCATATAGGTATTTAATATAATGTAAACCACTCATTCTATCCATTACCAAAATTCTATGACATTTTATAATACATTGGAAAATCCATAAAAATATCCTTAGACATATCCTTTGGGAGCCCACTTATGGTTTCTCATCCATGTTTCCAAAGGGTAAATAATCCTTTAATGGGTAAAAAGTGTAGCAAAACAAACTTCTCATATATATATATATTACATATTTTTAATGAATATTCAATACATTAGAAAAACACATGTTTGTGGACTGTAATAGTTTATTTTCATTGGAGAATATGAACACAATATTTTAATATAGTAAAGTATCATCAATATATCCCATAATTATTTTACACATTAGTACTCATCATAAAAATTCCCTTCTTAAAACAATTCTTCAAAACATGGGTAATGAAAACATAAGAAAGGTTAATAATAGATACATAATAAGGTTAAAAATAGAGGAATATATAAACATAACATGATTATATGTGTATTATAGCATGAAAATGACATATGAAAACCATAACCTCCACACCAAAGATAAAAATCGGGAATCATGGTATAACTATTGGTCATTTATAAGACATGAATCATAATGAAATCAAACAATAAGTGACATGAGAGAATTACATTATTATAATATGAGGAATTGAGGCATACACATAATAATAGAAAATAATTTTCAAATTAGTGAAGGATATCTTCTAAGGACTTAAAATTATAATTGGTTCAATCCCTAAATAGTCATAGTAATCAGGGATCACTTTCAACACAATTATGGAAAAGATATCCCCTTGCAAAACCAGATTTACTCCCCTTTCTAGTCCTGTCTATCTCATCATATATAACTTTTTACCCAGTTCAATGGATTTAGATATAGGTCCCAAAAATATCATAATAAAAACCTTACTTATGTATTCCAAAATATCATAAAACATTCATCAGATCAGCACATCATAACCCATGTAAAGAAAATGGGTTTCCTAAAAATTCCATCAAATCTCTATAGCATAACCCATGAATGATAAATGGGTTTCAAAAACCACTCATGATCATAACAATTATCCATCCAGAGAAAGAATAAATATGGTATCATTCAATATAATCCCCTGTAAAGAATAAATAATATCAACAGATGTCATATTAGATAAAAAATGATAATTACAAATCATTTATAACATATAATGAAGAATATACCACTTCAAATTTGAATAAAATTAAAATATAAAAAAATTTCAAGATCTTTTTCTTTTAAAAAAACTTGGAGGATTATAAATAATTCCTTAAACATTATTTAAAAAATTTAATATGGAAAATTTCCTTTCTGGTTTGAAAATTACTTTTCAAAATTTAATATCCTATATCAATTTAGAAATTTTTTTCCATGAAAATAAAATTCTAAAAACATAAATGAATATTTAAAATAATTTTTTTGTCCATAAAAGTGGCATATATTGTTCATGTAATATATGTCTAATAAAACATTCCATTAATAGTTTCTATGAAAGACAAACATGCATTTTTTTAAATGAACTGACTATTTCGTTCAAAATATTTTTTAAAATGTAAAAAATTGGAAAATATTTCTTTAATAATTCATTTCAAAATTTTCAAAAATAATTTCAAAATATTTATTATGAAACATGGATTTAGAAAAATAAAGGTTTATTGACAAAAGAGTGAAATGAAGAAGCTCTTTATTTAATGAATTATTTCGAACTCCTGAGTATATAAAGTGAGGAAAATATGGGGAGAACATTTATTATGATGAAATAATTATATGAGAAAAAGCTGTATTATATTATTGATAGATAGATAATAGTATTTCATCATTGTGGTAATCATCATAAATAACCTTGATAAACGATGAGATTATAACAAATAAATCTTACGATATTGGTAACACCAATTCAGAATCAAATTTAAATAATGTTATTAAATGAAAAATAGAGTATCACTAAATTATGTATGTTAATGATATAACATGTAAATGTGGTAGTATATACACCTAATATAAAACAATAGGTTCATAACATAACTAATTTCCAACAGAGAGTGATTTGAGACAAAAAAACACTTTTGAGATTTGATAACTTTTGAACTAAAAACCCAATGAAAATAGAGACAATAAAATTGATATAAAAAACTCAATAAATGTGATTATAAGAATAATAAATTATATCCATGGGTATTATATACTACCAATAAAAGAAACATTTGGTTAATATATCATGTCTGGTAAAAATAAAAATGAGACGAAAATCTATCCCAATAAGTCTTAAATTCCTTTATAAACATTCAAATATCATGTATTATAGTTAAAACTTTATTATAAATCTATTTCAGAACCATATATATATATATAACCATTTATTATTTACTTATGTACTTTTATTACTCATTTATTAACAATCACATGTTAATATATTGTTTCGAGAAATAACTGCTTTTTGAATTTGTGTTGATTTTTTGTTTTGAGTCCTATTACATTAATGATAGTTCAATAATATCTATCATTTTAAACATGATATAAATATATTATATTTTCATTATTATTATTATTATTTTAATCCATAAGTGTCAGGTATAAAAAGTTAAATACACCATTCACAGAGATAGTTGGTCGTACATACACATTAACATTGTTTCTGTTTTTACAATATAAAGAAATAAATAAATGCAAATAATATATTGTAAATAAATAATAATTATAACCCATATATATCTAATATTTAAATTAAACACATCCTCAATACATTCCATGTAATGTTTGAATGATTCACATTTCTTCTTGAGAAGGAAATTCGCCGTACACATGAGCAATATATTCATATTCCCACAAAATTTAATGTAAGAAGTTATATGTGATATAATAATTATTTAAGTATTATAATATAATATATTTAATGTAAATTTTTTTTACCCATCATTAAATCTAACCATGATATGTGGTAATAAAATAACAAATAACATATGTTCACGAGGAGGTGGTCTATTGTACACATAAATGAGGATTTCATAGCCCATTTGATAAAAGAATGGATATATTTCAGTTATTCCTTTAACAAAATAAAATATAATTATATTTAATATGTTAATTTTTTTATATCATCATGTTTTAATAATAATTTCAAAAAGTTGAGGAAGAAATAAAATAAAATGCTCGATTATGGGTGTTACCTCTTATTCAGACAACATTTTCAGTTTCCACCAAAAGGTTTAATAGGTTGTCTATTTCACCAAAATTATAATTCTTGGTTGATATAAGGTATGTAAATAAGTTATTGTTTAAGGTATTGTTCAATACAATAGGGATTTATGTTTTTAAATGAGAGGAGAGGTAGAGGCCTTTTATAAGTTAGGTGTGTGGAACACTTTTAATATTTTAAAAATAAAAATGAGTATTGAAATTTTCCTAATTAAAAAAGGCTCCAAAATGGAAAGTTCCCAATAAAATATGATATAATGATAAAATTTGGATATAAAATGTGTTTTTTTACATGATCGGGGTTATTTTCAAAAATTATCATTTTAGTTTAACCCTTGATAAACCCATTTATTCCTTATCCATGGTAAATAATTTTTACTGGTTTATAATTATTATGGTTAAAACATAAGTTGGGAATATTAAAAAATATATAATTTTTTGATTCAAAATATACAATCCATTTTAAAAAATTACATTCACCTAATTTTCAATTTTTTATATAAAATTAATCATACAGATGCGACGAGAAAGTGGGTTTTCTTAAACATAATATACAAAAGTTTAAAAAGAATTAATATAAAGGTTTAATCTTAAATTTATTGAAGTTTCATAAATTTTATTAATATAAATAAATATATTTGGACTAACTTTAATTTTACAACAATGTTAAAACAAATTGTATGTTTTAAAATTCCATAAAATAAATGAAAAATCCCAATGTAAAATAGTATTTTTAGTATTCTTTTAAATATTTATTTTCTTATGAAATTATCAAAAAATATATGTGATATAATTTTTTCATTATGATATGAAAAACATCTTTCATTTTTTAAAATATATTTTATTAAAGTGCTAAAATATAATTTTAAAAATAAATGAACCAAGTATGAAAAAACCTGTTTTTAGAAGAATACAGTATTGAAGCATAAAATTAGATTTATTTTTACCTCTTATGTCATAAGATGAATGTTAAACATTTGAGTGAATATATAATATATAAATTTCATAAAATAAATAAATAAAATTTATTTATTTTAGTTATTAATTTAAAAAATGTCGTGGAAAATAAAAACACTTTTCCTTAAAAAAATTTCCTTAATTTTCAAATGGTATTAATTATCAATTATATTTTATTGGCCACAAAGGAATTTAGTTTATATAAATGTTTATACAATAAATTTCTATAATTTTTTTAATCATATTTTTACCCATAATTAAAATTTCTAGGTGATAATTGTGATATTAAATATTAATATTTCAATAGTATGTAATGTTTTGTTTAATCTCGATGTTTCATGTAAGAAAACTAAACTCAATGTTTTATTTAATGAAATTTTAACTTTTAGATTATTTTTATACCTTCTAAAATTGGTGTAGTGTGTAACACAAAATATTTACATAGTTAAATTTATTTGATAAAAATATTTCACTAGATATCAGGATGACACATACTAGGTTTTGTAATAGGAAAAAAAATATTCCATTAAAAAATTATATTAAATTTAAAAGATTTAAAATTACATTAATATATATTTATATAATACTATGAAAAATCTTAATTTTTTTAAAAAGATATTATAAAATTGGAATTGATATTCCTAACTGAAGGGATAAATAACGTCGGTTTCCCATATAAACATTATTGTGACCTATTGAGGGATTAAATACAAGAAAATAATAGAATGATTTGCAATCATTTAAAACAAACAGAAGATAATAAAATATATATTATTTTTGAGAAAAAGATCAAATAATTTCATCTTCAGAAATTTATGCATAAAAAATCCCGATTAAAAATAAGATTGTAACATAAAACCCTTATTAATTTCATAAAAACATTTTTGTAATTCAATTGAAATAAATAATATAAAATTAAAAAATTATTCCCATAAAAATAGTTATATTCATGATACAACATAATTAAGGCTTATTAGATACACCTCATGAATGAATATATGTGTGTAACATAACATAAATCTGAAACAAGATATTTTGAGATTATAAACCCTTACCAGTTTTGTAACATTTAAATTGAAACCATAGGATAAAATAATTTTAAAAATAACATAAAATAACATTAATTTTGATGGATCCCTAATATAATATTTGCTATGATCACTATATACCCTCAATAATCATAAATGGGTACATAACATCAAACATGAATCCTAGAAACAATATTGAGATGAAGAACCCTAAAATCAAGTCCATATTTCTTCGTAATAAATTTAGCATCCTTTATAATAAATTTAAATTTATTAAAAATACTTTATTTGACCTTATAAATATTTATAATATCATATATAATCCACATGTAACATTTTAACACCTGTTTATAATCAATTCTCAATTAAATTCAACGTTTCAGTTGTAAACTACATTGTTTCTCATAAATGTTTTATTTTTTTAGTTTTTTTATTCATACATTGATCATTATTTAATTATATAAAAAATAAAAAATAATTTATAAATTTAATATTTAATAATTATATAGACATATAAAAAAAATATAAAGTGGTGATGAAAAATGAATTAAAACACTTTGAGGAGATGGTAATTCATACATACTCACAGGTGACGTTTCCACTTTCTGTGGGATATAACTGAATAAAGGTAAATAATAATTTGAAATTTAGATAATATTTATTATATAATTAATTTAATATATATAAAATAAATCTATTATAATAACCAGCCATGATATTCTATTATGGGAAATTAATCATATTGTCAGTTGTAGGTAGTAGTCCACATGTGTGTGTGAGGGATACTTGCATCTACCATTTGACAAAAATGATTTATGATTTTTTTAAAACAATTACAAAAGAATATATGGATATTAATGAAACTATATGTGTCAAATTATATAAGATATAATAGGGTTTGAGGATTTATAAGAAGAAATAACATTGAAAGAGCCCGGTAAAGATTTAATCCACTTCATTTAAAGACCTATTTGGGATTACACCTTTAGCCAGGAAAAATTAGTAATAGGGGAAGAAAACAAGCTCTAGTGAAAATTTAAAATATCTAGTATGGGTTTTTACTGGGTATTTTTTTTCAAGGAGGCTCAAATTGTGTGAATAAGGTAGGATAATATATTCAGTTTTATATGCGATGCAAGGGACATAAATGGATTTTTTTTAAAATGACTCCATAAATATATGGCCACTCTAGTTGTCAAGTGGAGAAAACTATCCTTGATTTAGAATGTGGGAGATGATAACGTGAAAATAGATTTATAAATTATGAATTAGAAAATAATTGTTGAATTTCAACCCTTATATCTTAATTTAATCCCCTGGTAAATGGGTTTTAACATTAAGGGTGCTAATGGATATTAATATTTATACAAACCATTATGAAAGAAAATTTATTTTAAAATATTATATTATATTAATTATTATTATTAAAATTATTGAATCCAATATTCTATGATTTTTATGTGGTAGAATATAATTTTAAATTAGCACAAAAAAACAACCGGAAAACACATTTTTTACAAATGCATTTTTTATGCATTAGACTTGGTTTACATCAATTACATGCCTTATCAAAATATTAAAATTTATGTTAATATTAATTATTTAATATATAATATATAAATTTAATTTAATTAATTAATCATATATATTATTTTAATTTATTAATTTTAAGACACATTACTCGCATAAAATCATTTTTCAGGAAAATGTTTTTTTAAGCCCAACAATGATATTATATAAATATCCTGTATAATATTTCTTAATAATTAATTAATTAGTTTATTAAAATTAAATTGGATTAAATATATTTGAATGTAATAATTAGGATTTCAAAATTACGTCATTCAATGAAAACAAATGATTTTTTTTGAAAAATAAGTATTTTCACTATTTAAAATAATAATAATTTTAAAATAATCCTAAATATTACCCTTTGAAAATATTAATATTAAGATTCCAAAATGATATTAATTTTATTAAACTATATTTATGAAAATTATACAAATTTATTTTAATTTATGTGCACAATGTGTAATAAAATCAATTCTCAATGAAAACTGTTTTTAATAATAAATTAACATTACTAAAAATTGAGTAATTATTTATTATACATTAATAAATATATTTGAGTTATATAAATACATTATAAATATTTTCCATAATGTGTTTTTTACTATTCATACCTTCCAATTTAATGAGTGTGTTATAATGGATTACTATATCACAGTTTATTTAGTCTCAGTGCACGTTTAAAGAAAGAAATTGAATAATTCAGGTTTGTTTCCAAGGAAATACATGGAAAATCATATATTAAAACATTATACCACATTTTATATGATTTTTACCCCAAATATTTCATCACTATGTTATAATGAAAAGAACATATATTAGATTCAACACCTGAGAAGGTTACCATATCGCTTCTTCATATTTTAAACTCCTCTAATAAACATTAACTGGGTGAATAGTATTGTTCGGTAGAACATTATCTCAATGATCCATGATTTATGAAATAAATAATCTTAATAATGATAATATGATTTTTTTATATCCTATGATTTCTGAAAAGGATACACATGTACCCCATCATGAACTTGAGAACGGTTCAGTAGAAGAAAACAACCAATATATAAGCACCCCTATTATATCAAGAGACGTGGAGGGACCAATATTATTAGGGTTTATATTTCACTTCCTTAGTAATATAATATGTTTATTTTATGGATAAATTATCAATAAAACCTTCTTAAAAACATTAAGTTTTAGATCTCCTTAATGATTATCCGCATAACTATTTTGTTGACATTGATCTACATCATTATGATACATAATGAATATAAAATTATATTCTATTTCCTTATCTAGATCAAGTCCTAATATCAGTATTTCTCCAACTTCACTTTAGCATGTCCGAGTTATTCACCTCATTCTATAGAGATCATCATAAGGAGTTACATGAATGACCACGTGAAAGTTACTATGGGAAGAGAAATAATCTAGAGTAATGTGTTAGTAACTACCACCCTTGAAATCCCTAGAACATGATCAAAATATATCCTCTAGGATGTGAATGGTCCTCTTATATCAACCATCTATCTTATGATAATATACAGTATTAAAATAGAACTCAATATCGAAGTCTCACATAAAATATATCTAGAACATCAATATAAACCTTAGACCTTGATCAGATACAATAAAATGTGGTACTCCGTGAAACATTAACACTTACCTAGTGTATATCCTAGATTTATGATAAGGATATATTTCTTTAATTGTAGTAGAAAAGTGTGATGAAATGGTAATAAAATTGATTATAACTCAAACTGTATTATAATTGTTAGATATTTTGGGGATTCAAATGAAAAAATATGTGGTGATGATTTTCCTCTTCTATTTTTGTTTTGAAAATATTTATAGCATACCGTTATAATTTGATCTCTCATCCTTAAATTGATTAAATATTACCCAATAAGATACATTCTCTACAATATCTCTCATCACACTATCCCTACAGAAATACGCTTTCATATCATATAAATCTTTGTACTTCCAAGATGAATAGAATATGATGAACTATTAGCTATTTTGATTAGATATTTCTTCATTAATCACATTTAATGTACACAAAGTAAATTACTAAAACATTTCATTCCTCCATAATCAAAGATAAACTTACAAGACATTTCCAATGTTCTTTTTAAACAGTATATCCCCATTTTTTCTCAATAAACATCACATGGATAGATGGTTGAATACTCAAACTGTATTATAATTGTTAGATATTTTGGGGATTCAAATGAAAAAATATGTGGTGATGATTTTCCCCTTCTATTTTTGTTTTGAAAATATTTATAGCATACCGTTATAATTTGATCTCTCATCCTTAAATTGATTAAATATTACCCAATAAGATACATTCTCTACAATATCTCTCATCACACTATCCCTACAGAAATACGCTTTCATATCATATAAATCTTTGTACTTCCAAGATGAATAGAATATGATGAACTATTAGCTATTTTGATTAGATATTTCTTCATTAATCACATTTAATGTACACAAAGTAAATTACTAAAACATTTCATTCCTCCATAATCAAATATAAACTTACAAGACATTTCCAATGTTCTTTTTAAACAGTATATCCCCATTTTTTCTCAATAAACATCACATGGATAGATGGTTGAATACTCATTTGAGAAATATATGATTTATCCCTTTCAATAAATATTTCAAAGTCTATACCTTGAAAATATAGAAATATTATATCCACTGTGATCCTTAGTACAGATAAACATGCATGATCTTTTCAAATCAAGAAATCTACCACAATGATTTCTTTATCTATGTGGTAATTATCATGAAATAATTTTCATTAATTAACTCTAAACATATTATTTGGAACCTATTATAATATTTATTGGTGAATATATAATGTAAACAACTACGATCAATACCCATGACTTTATATTCATAGAAAAGTTATTTCATCTATAATATTAATGAAAAGACTATTGTTGCAAACTGAAAAACAGATGTTCGGTTAATTTTGTCCAGAAGACATTAACATTCATGAGACATGTTCTATAACCATATCAATCTTCAAGAGATAATATATCATAATGTTCTTTTAGGATTCACTATAAATCGAAAACCCTTCTCTATTATAGGGTACTTTTAGTATAGGGTCATTGGCCAACTTTTTGTTCTGTTTCTTGATGTTTTCAAAACATTAGTCACTCCAATAGAAGTCAAATTATTTCAATGTTAACAATGTGAGTGGGTTATATATCCATAAAAAATAATTCACAATCGTCTTGAAAATATCCATCAAGTATAATAAAAATTAGGATCTCAACCATATTTATTAGTACAAAAAATGATTAATAACTTCCTTCTTGATGGGTCCACCATGATTCACTCGCATGATATTATTTAAACTAAAATTTAATATTCCCGTAGCCAAAATTAGAAATTTATATATTATAAATAAAAATTTATCTAAATTAGTGTAATTAGAACAGTCCAAAAATAATCTTTATGATCTCAATTTCTTATAGAATATATTATAATAACATTTATAAATACTACCAAACTTTTCTCAAGGTAATGATTAAATAATATATTTATTATATGCATGAAAGTATAAGTAACATCAGTAAGTCTAAATGAAATCACTATAAATTCATAATAAAAATACAGTTTGAAGAATGATTTCTTGGGTATATCCAAGTTCTTAGACCATAAAAGAGGATATCTAGATTAAAAATTGATAATGGAAAATCCTTTATAAACTTTAAATTGATCAAATTGGGCATTGATATGGAGTATATGAATCTTCTTGTTAATATTTAACTTTTTTACATTCCAGATAGTAAATGATGAGTCACAATAATCTATCATTATTCCTAATTGAAAGAATAGGTTATCAAAATGGTGAATCAATAGGATAAATAAATCCATTATCTTGATACACCTAGAGTTGCTTCTTCAATTCATACAACATAGTTTGGGTTACTATATATTGTGTCTTATAAATAGGTTTCGCATCAGATATGAGTTCTATTAAAAATTCATGTTTACAATTTAGAAGAAATTTAAGAAACTCTTCTAGAAAGACATCAATAATCTCTTATACAATAAGAATATCTTCAATTTTGAGTTTCTAATAAAACATTTGAGATGAATAACTCCTTTAAAAAGGAATCATGATCCATGTAAGGGATGTAATTTCTAGTGGAAGTTCATAGCTATCATAAGACTAATAGAAAAAAATAGGTTTGTTTGGAATATCAAACGTTACTTCCCTTAATTTATATTTAATATGGTATCTAGATAAATATAGTTAATACAATCCCAAAAAAAATAATCTAATTAAACTAGAGGTAGAAAAGGTAGATTTTTAGAAAAAATATTCACACAAACATTGATTTGAGAATAATCATATACATGAGATGAAATCTTCATACCATTAGTAGATATTGATTCTAATTCAACAAATAATCCTTGAGGATATGAATCAATATTCCTATATAAAATTCATGATATATGGGAACTCACAAAACTATACTCAAATTGGGTACACTAATATTTGGGAAAACATGTTGCCACCTCATCATTTTCATTTTATCTTAAATACCTTACTAAAAAATTTATTATCATGACCATCAAGAAACATTTATCAAAGTAATAAATTAAGAAAAAAAATTCATTAGATTTCTAAATCATGACACCATTTTTCAATCAATGAAACATTATGATTGAATTAGTCCATCGATGAACAATGCCAATAAAAATCCATTATAATGGATATTAATGGAAATTTAAAGTAAACTTAGAATATCCCCTACGTGTTTCTTGAGAGTTGTGCAGTCATTGGATCACTATGTATAAACTAGTGAAGATTGATTTAATACCCAATCTATCTCATTATAATTTATTACCCATAGGTGAAACTATTATGCAGATGCTTTCACTTGTTAGTGTCAAGAGAATAATGTATTTTCTAATAAAACTATAATAATTTGATTAACATAGAATAGGAAATTTTCTTATCCTTAAGATTATCCTATGTTTTATAATTAATGGTTTCTAATCCTTGTTTCAAAAATTAAATAATTCTAAATTTCATACAAACTATATGTACTTGAAATTTAAATATTTAAATATTATATCTTATTATATGAATATTCAATAAATATCATTATGATCTATTAATGAACATGAATTTTTTAGTGTCTTTGGAAACATGCGAACAGTAATAATAATAAGTAGATAACGGTATAAAAAATTTCCAACAATGTTTATAAAAAACAGAACACTTCATAGATATATAAAAATTAAAAGCATTCTTTATATCATTAGTAATAGATACATATGAAATGATGAGCTCATATTATAAGTAACGGTAAATATAATAGAGTTTAGTTAGTGATAAAAAGTGAGCATAAAATATTAGTAAGTTTATTATGACATCATTATAACATTAAAAATTCATACCCAATAAACAAAGGATAATTTATAATAAATCATGGAATAATTATTTCTCATAATAGATTATATAATTCCTATGAGTGTAGAATCATCAATAATCAGTCATGATCCCTGTAATATAACATAATAATTAGCAATATGTTTGTGTCATAAAAAACTATATAAAATCATATCCCATGTATATATTCACCCAAAATACTATCAATGTTGAGAAATTCAAATAATGTAAATTCCTACCTAGTCATTTTCAATATTCTCTTGGGAGTAAAATCTATCTAGTTAACTTCATCGTCACATTATATTTTATTAAATATGTCATATATTATTTGTATATTTACATTATCATTTCTTTATAATTTCTAAACTCCTTCAGCATTAAAAAATTCAATAAAGGTATAAAAAATAGCTTACAGTCATCATGAGATATATTAGGCTTACCTGTTACATAAACAAAATCCATACATATTAGTGCCACAAAATCATAATGTCCTCTACATTTCACCATATAATTTCCCATTGAAAGAAAATGGGTATCATGAACAATTTTTCATCATAATGATAAACCATATAAATAAATAATAAATTAAGTAATATTAGATCATGTCCCCTATATAGTATTGGAAACATCAAAGAATGATATTAAATTTGAAAAATTAACTAAAAGATCGCATAAACATTTATTGAAGAAAATACAAATTTCATTTTCTAATAGCTTATTAAATATCTCAAAATTTTATAAATCAAATGAAAACCATTTTATTTTTAATGAAAAATTGAATCACAGATGCGATCCATTAAATAAAAATTATTCTTTCCATCGAGAAAATTTATACATGTTGTTCTTGTTGAAATAGTTATTTCCTTCATGTTTTCGATAAAAAGGTAAATGTACCATGTTTGAAAAATGGAATCAAGATTCCATTAATTTTTTTATTTAAATTCAATCATGGATAAATATTAGTTGAATAATTCTTAAGAGAATAGTAAAAAAATCCTATAAATATTTTAATGAAAATTTAGACATGGAAGAAAATGTTCCCAACTAAATAGACAAATTAAGTTAGTTTTTGTCAAAAAGACTCTTTTGTTCTCATGAGTACATAAAGAGTGAATGAATATTAAAAATATAATATACAGAAATGTAAATATTATAGTAAAATAAATAATATTTGGGAGAGATAGATCATATGATTTCTTCACCATAAATTTAATAAATAATACTCGCAAAAAAAAATTAGATTATAACAAAAAACACTTAGAATTTGGATAACTATTGGGTCATATTCCACATGAAAGTAATATCATCAAATGCATATTTGAATAAATTGAACATAATAATATTAATTATTCAACATAACAATGGGTAAGTAGTTATTCCTCATTAAAGAATATAGATGTATAACATAACAATTATCCTAAAGAAGACAATTAGAGATGATAAACCCTTACATATTTGGTAACATTGGAATCAACATCCCATGGATGAAATAATTTGAATTTAAACTATTTTTATGATTAATTTTAATTTATAACTAATATAATATGTAATAATAAAACTATACACACCTCATAACCATAAATTGGTTCATAATATCATCCATGTGTTAGTGAAATAATATTGAGAAGAATAAGCCAGACCTCATTTCTTTCATGCATCGTTGAACTCTAAAATACTTTAAATTAAGATTTAATTTATTATATTTCTACAAAATACCCTTAAAATTACTGTTAATATCATATATTATCCCTATATAACATTACATCACTGGTTTATTTATAATTATATACTAATGCCATCATTTCATTTGTTAACTGTTTTTTCTGTCATGTATGTTTTGTTTTGTAAACTCCAATAATTATACATATATCATGGTTACATAATAACCATATACATAATAATTTAATAATTATCCTATTTAATCAATATACACACTTTTATATCTATTCATATAATATGAGGATGATTAATGAATCACATCACATCATGGAGACACTAATTTCTATGCACGCATGAGTGATGTTTTCCATTTTCTATGGATTTAACGAATGAAAGGTAAATAATAATTTATCATTATAATAATTATTATATAATATATATAATATATATAAAAATTTAGAAAAACATAATAACCATCCCTGAAATATGGTGATATAAAATATATCATATCTCAATGTGAAGGAGGCAGTCCAGACATAAGCGTGAAAGATACTTTCACCTCCCATTTGATATATTATATGTGGTAAATTGGATTACATTATCATAAAAAAAATTTACTCTAGTTTTCATATGTATTCATTATTTTATGATTTGTAAAAAAATATTTTGATGAAGCATAAGAAGATATAAAATGGATAATGCTCATTAATATTTTATAGCCCTTCATTGGAAGACCTCCTTCGGCAGGAACATCAAGATTTGAAATATTTATAATAGTAGTATAAAACAACCACTATAATTGGGAATGGAATCTATTATGTTTATATATCAGGTATTGGTTGAGCTAGATGGCTCAAATTATGTGTATATGTGTGTAAACTATGTTCCCTTTTAAAATTGAGTGGAACAACAAACGTGGAATTTCATAAATTATTTCAACATTATAAGGTCACATGTATTTGAAAGGTTCACCAAATAGACCTGAATTTGAATATTTTTGATATAATGTTTTAATAACATTAAAAATTTATATATATAAAAATTTAGGTGTAATTACTACCTTTATCTCAAAGTTTAACTCCTATGGAAAACCGGTTTTAACTTTAACCATGGTAATAAAAATATACTATTTTTACTATTAATTATTATTAAAAACTAGTTTCACAATATTGAATTATATTATATGTTCTTATTAAAAATTTGGAATCCAATTTTTCATACCCAATTTATATAATTATATAAAATTTAATTTTAAATAATCATGAAAAACACTATGGAAACCATTATTTAGAAAAAATAATTTTAAATATTAACACTCGATATACATCAATTCCTTGCCTTATGAAACTCATAAATTGAATATTTATATCTATAATTGGATATTTAATTAATTTTTTTAATCCCATTAATTAATATATATTATTTAAATAAATAATATAAAAAATTATTATGTCCAAAATATTGTGTTTTATTCTAATCAATCAATGAATTTTATTCAAGAACGGGGGAAAATATACAAACTTCATGGGGGTTAAAAATAAATGAGGCCCAAATAATCACCAATAACAATATTAGCATAACCTAACGGGAGGGAGATAGGGGTGAAAAAATCCATAACAGGGGAGTTAGTGGCAGCTGTGATGCTAAGAAGTATACTAATTGATCACCTTACGGCCATGTGCTGAGAAGAATAGTGCCACTGGAAATATAGGCCTTGCTTGTATGGATGAAGTAAGTAATATTCATGGGGTGTAGGAGATAAGACCTTAAGGGAGGACCTAATGATCTTGGAATCAGTTTCAACACATGAGAGAGAGATTTAGAGAGTGTGTGGATGATCACATCTATTGAAAAACGTCTTTGATTTTACTATTAGGGAATCACAGGGACCATAAGTTTTATAATAGGTGTACACTCTTGAGCCTGATACATCACACATCAGACCACCACCATGCATCAACCAATTTTTGTATGCGCCATCGGTGTTTTGTTTAAGACCCTGGGAGGGGGATACCATCATACCCAACATCCCATTATAACATACTTTGGTACAGTAGAGTTCCTAGTGAAAAAGAGTTTGAGGAAAGGGGATAGGTTCTAGTAATGTACAAGGCCAACAAAGTCTACCACCAAGAAGCAGATCTTCACTATCGGGGAAATAATTGATGGAGGATGACCGATGTGATGATCTTGACTATGGGATTTCCAGATAGACCAGTTTCCTGCCAATATAAGGATCGCCTTCACCTCTTCCTCCTGGTTTGGACTACTGACTCCTATAAACCATCCCTAAAAAAACTCCTCAATAGAATCCATTGTACATGGAGGGGAAGTGAAAACCCCCATTCAAATGTAGATTCAAATTTCCCACCCCCAAGGAAGAATAGGATCAGTGTGGTTTCTGCACATGGGGCTGAGCAACAAGATAATTTAAAGGCCATGTTTATGACTTTCCTCTTCACAATTGTATTTGTACGAACATCAAAATTACAAACACACCATTGGATAAAGTTGTAATTAGTTTGGACATCCTTGCCCCACATTATTCTCCCCTAGGGATCCAAGATATCCTCTTTATGTGGAATCATTCTGTAGTATTTTTCTATGAATTTAACTGAAGGTGAGATCTATAAGTAGCATTATTTTAGGCCCTGACTCAGCTATATTTCATCAAGGTATTTCAACTATATTGGATTGAGAATCTCTTTGATAAAGGTAGGTTAAGGGCTAGCCTGAATTAAAGTAAAGTCTAGAGTTGGGTATCTTGGATAGCCCATGGGTTCAATAGCCCATTTTCTCTCCCATAAGTGGATGTTACCATCCCCAATGATTCTTATGGATTGTTGTTGAAGGGATGTGATATAAGGGTGCAATTTGTTCTCTTGGGGGGGGGGGGGTGGACCCTTTTTTCCCTATGAATATAGCCATATTTTCCTCTGATTAATTTACTATAGAGGGACTTTCCCTTAGTATCCTTCGAAGCTAATTTCCCCTGAAGAGAGTATATGACATCCCCCCACATTCATTGTATTTATCCCCCTATTCTCCACTGATTTAGAAATCCAATACCAAGACACCCAATAGAATCTACCCTCCCCTTGTGCATCCCAAATAAAATATTTGAGGTGATTTTTTATTTCAATGAGAGTTTATCTAGGAACCTTGAGCACTGAATGAATTTTTATTAGTATGGATTAAAACACACAGTTGGTCAGGATTATTCTACCACAAAATGAAACGACGTAGTTTTCCTTTTGTTAATCATATTAGATATCTTATAGGACATTGCCTCAAAATCTCTATCCTAGACACTATCAGAGGATATAAGGGCACCCAAATATTCCGTTGGGATTAATTTTATGTGGATAACCATGATGGTTTCAATATTAGTCCTTCTAGTAGAGAAATAAAATGAAAGGAAATCAAGAATTGTGTCCAGGTTGATTTTCTATCCATTCCATCCAGGGTATTCATGCATAATCTTGAGGAACCTTCTGGCCGAGGGGTAATGACCATTAATGAAAACTATAAAATCATTAGAAAACAAGAGGAAGTAAATCCCTAGATATTAACCTCTACATTGGTACGAATTTATGTGGCATGGTTTCAAGCAATAAAATGGTTTTTTTAAACGTGTTTTAACCACAAACATGATTCCGATTGTAGTTATATGGTTTATTAAAATGTTATTAATTGGATTATTTATATAAAGTAATATTATATTATTTAAATACCAAAATAAAATTATAGTATAAATTATTATATTACTTGATTCAATTAAAAGTAATGATTGCAATAAAAACATCTATATTTTGACTATTCAAAGAAAAATAAATATTTTTTAAATGTCTAAAATTTCAACCTAGAAAAATTTTGACATGATTATATAAAAAATAATATTCATTTCATAAAACAAAATTTTTAAAAATTATATATATTAATTATTATGTACATTTAGAAAAATTTAATAAAACCAATTTTTGAAGAAAAAAACTTTTGAATCATAAAATTACTTTTCAAAAATTTGATCACTTATTTATTATGTATTAATTAATTAATAAACATTATTTAGAACATTTATACTTTATTTATAATTTTATTTATTATTAAAAACATAACATTTAGTTACTAGTTTATAAATTATTGTCATATAAGATGATTATTTTCACTTTTGGATGCATGAAAAGAAAACTATCTAAATCTTCATGATTATTTAAAAGTAATTACACATTAAATATTAGGGTTTTACAGGTACAATTTATGTTAATTTTTAGAAGACTAATGTATAGAGGTTTGACATTATCCTCTCTTTAAAAATATATATTTATTATACAACACCATGGAAAAGAAGAGGAATAAGGAGTTAGTTAGAAAAGAATGATCATAAATAAAGAAGATGATGAACAACTCAGTAATTGTATTTAATGTGGTAATCTTCATGATAAATTTATTAATGATTATTCCACTACTATTTCATGTTCACACTATGAAAATGGGTGCATTTAATCTTCTAAATACATTTACATTGAGGATAAATATTATTTGAAGGATGTTCATATTCAAGTGGTGAAATATATATTGTGATTCATATAAGTAGTTCATATATATATTTAATAGGTGGAATAAGAGGATAATAATTTGGAATACATATTAAAAAAGAATATGATTTTTAACAATACACTCAAAAATATTATTAAGAACATTTAAGAAACTATGTTACCTTAATATTATTTAATTTTAGTGAATTGTGATGAATTACAATAATATTTATGTGAGAAATATATCATGGAGATTGTTTTTAACACGGTGTTCCATAATTTAGAGAAATATATAATGTCCCAAAAGATTTTAACTCTGCCTAGATAGATGTAAATAAAAAATGGAAAAATTTGATGGAAAACTCCTTGTTGGAGAAAATATAAATACATGAGGATAAAACTCAAAAAGTTTATAGGAGATGAGAATGGAATGATGATTTTTATGAAATTCATGAAAAAAATATTACTATGAAATTCCTTATGATGGACCTTAAGTTGATAAGTAAAGAATAATTTGGCCCTAGAACCTCCTGAAAAATAGTTGAGAAACAATTTTTTGTCGCATGAGTATCTAATATGTGTATTCCTTCATAAGGGAATAAGGTTGGTGGTAAAGAGAGCTGGAGATCATCTAGACAATACTCTATAGAGACCAAGCTGTTTCAATAAATAGTTTCTTATTAAGAATCTAATTAATATAAAGTGATATTGTTTAGGGAATTTTGTTTTGTTTCCAAATCATTAATCCTTATGCTATTATAGGAATATATCATGATATAAATTAACGTGACCACATGAAGAAATTTAGACACACACAGTTGGTCAAGTGATTATGAGAAAGTGACCACATGATGAAATGTGGACAATAATTGTAGGTCAAGTGACTATGAGAAAGTGACAACATGAGGATATTTGGACACATATATTAGTTCATGTTACTTTGAGTAAGTGACCACATGACGAAAAAGGGAAACACATGGTGGGTTTGGTGACCATGATCATGTGATTCTATAATGAAATGTAAACACAATGACTATGAAAATCATCTATGAAAAAATGACTACATGAATGTAAGAGTTACAAAATGATGAGAAGAGACACTATAAGATGAAATTATATGCTTCATAAAGAATTTAAGATTCCAAGAGTCACAATATTTCTTAAGCTAAAATGAATTTATTTTGATAATTAAAAGCAATGATTTCCTTTAGAACACATATATTAGTTAAAATATTATCATGATTCTTAAAAAGGATATTGATTGATAATGAGAATAGAAATAAAGGAGGTCTAGTGTATCTATTATAGTATAATGGAAAAAATATTATCGTAAAGACATTTCATGCATAGTTACTTTCTTAGGAAGATGAAGGAATATTAACAGATTTTCTCATTGAAGTTCACTTTCATGAATGAATGTATTCAATTTTATTTGATAAAATTTGGAATTATTTATATTCGTAAGACTTATGGGAGGTTTGAAGGATAGCAAATGATGATTTATGGATTCATATATGCAGTAGAACTGCTTTTGGGGGATTTTTCAATTATCAGGTAATGAATTAATATAGGATTCAATGTTATTTTAGAGTAGGAAATCCACGTTTAAAGTTTGAATGACCCCATCATTTCATTATACACGTATTGATACATATGAATGGATTTTGTATAGGGTGAAATAATTGTTTAAATATGGATGAAGAGGACGTGATATTTATACATGTTTTGTTTCTGAAACAGTCAGTTAGTAATTTGATGCCCACATTTCCTAGGGTATGGAAAAAATAATTTCTTTTATAAGGAGTGTAGTAGAACAACTAACACAAGTTTTCTCGAGAGAGGAGTTATATAAATATATATTTCATGTTTGAGAAGAAAAATTATGATATTTTTTTAGGATTAATAAATATAATAATAAATAAAATTTATATGAAGAAACAAGTGATCAATTCATGTCTTGTTGCTAACATGTAATATTATCCAACTCAATAAAATAATAAATATTCCATATTAATTTATGAATGAGAGGTTCCATAATTTATTCCAATATTCACAATTTGACAATTGATTATGGCGAGAATAACCTAACAAATTAATTGGGTTTATATACCCTCGATCCAATTTGAAAGATTCATAGTGAATTAAAAACATTTTTCTTTGGCAATATAAAATTATGTTTTTTTATTATCAAGAAAACAATGTGTAAAAACATATACATTATCACATGTCTACAGTCCCAAAACACTCTATATTTATCAATAAATATGACAATTGGTATGATCTAAAATAATGAAAAGGAAAATGATGGATCCATTATGATTGAAATAAATATTATTATAAAAAAAATAAACACAATTGTATTAAACATCAGAAATGTTACTAAATATTGAAATAAGTTAATAATAAAAATATAATTAAATATTCATTTTATGTTAAGAGAATCAAGAATCATAAGAGATATATTATATGTTCCCCAATCAACCAAATTTCTACCCACAATTACATAGGAAAAAAAGTTTAGTGGTTTTGATGTAATAATTGAACAATACATTATAGATGAAGGCAGCTAAATTACAAAGTAGTTGATAAATCTTCACTAGCTAATTCTACCATGATCTTATTCTATATCTATCAGATATATATATATATATATATTTATATATATATATATATATTATCCCTTTATTAATATAAAAACAATGTATACCAAGACTGACACATAGATCTAAAAGTCTCTTCATCAAACCTTCAAATTTTCACATGACATAATCATGAAAAACATGATTAGAAGCATGTTAATTATTCCTTATTTGAGTAATTAAACATCTCCAAATTAGCTCCTCCATAGTTTCTTCAAGTCTTGCATGAATGTATATATTAATTATTTTTTGGGATTCATTTGACGTTGAACACACACAATGAATTCTTTTTTTCTAGGAATTTCCTTATTGAACTATTTTATCATACTTATTTTTATTAAGGAATGATATATATCAAGAACATATGTGTCCCCATTTTTGGTTCCTCAAAAACCCAGCTTGAGGTCCCAAAAATCTATTCAAGATACTATCCATCATTTTTTAGTTTTTCCCTCAAATTTGTATCTGAATTATCATTGTCTTCTACTAGGTTTTATCTCTATAATCCATTTTATTTGACATGAAATGTTCCTTCTGTTATTACCCAGCCTTAACATGGGATTCTCCATCCTTAAACAAAATTTTACACGTCGATATTTTAAAAGTGGATCATCATATTCCATATTGTAATGACACAAGACAGGAAACATATAAGATAATGTAACACTCAAATAATTTATGTTATGATAATTTTTAAATAAATTTAATCTCTTTGATATATTATAGTGCACACAATCCTATGATTTTAAAAGAACATTATGTTCAATAGAGTGTATATCATGAAACAACGAGCATCAAAGGACTGCATAATATTATATAAATATGACTGATATAAACCATCAATTAAATTGGTAGGTTTTAATAGTATTAACCAAATTATGTAATATATATATAATGTACCAACTCATTATAGTTTTATTAATAAATTAATATAAAAATTAATTAATTTTTAATAATTTTATTTTATGCTTTGGAAATATGTTTTCTTAAAAATGGTTTAATTGAAAAACTATTATTATTATATATTTGAATATATATACATTTTATTTCCTCAAAATAATATCATTTTTAAAATTAGTATATAAAATTTTTCTTGTAGTTAAATATTTTAACTTTTTTGGAAGGATTTATTTTCAATTATGTGGTGAAAAGAATAATTTCAATTGAAAACTGAATATTTCCAACCATTTTTAATGAATCGTTATGTTAAAAAATAGATTAAAAGTAAAAAAATATATTATATTATATTATTAATAATACATATATGTTCATTTTAATCAATTTAATGGTTTAATTTGCTGTAAAAAAATTTTTTACTTAAAAATGGCATTCCTCTTAAAAATTATTTTTGTTATCACAGTGAGGGTAAATCGAGTGGTTTAGTTTAAAATTTTGTAAGGACTTTTAAATGACCCCAAAAACTTACAATATTTTCTTTTTTTTTAATTTAATTAATACACATTAATTGTTGGTTCTATTAACCTTTTTATCTATTTGGAATACATTATGACCTTTAAAGATTTTCCTTTCAAGAACAGTTAAACATGCCACTCTTATTTTTTATAATAATATTATTTTTTATAAGAGTTTATCCATATGATATGTTTAAATAATTTTTTTTTTTCAAAATCTAAAATAATAATATTCATAATGATAATTTATTTTTTATTTTTATAGAATAAACAAGTAACACAAATTCTTAGACAATGTTGATAGATTAATTCTTCAATTAATGAAAAATAAAATAAATCCTCTTAAAGATATTAAAAGTAGTATAATCTTAAATAATTATCATGATCCATGAAATTTATAGATGGAAGGGACATTTTTTGGGATCTATTAAAATACCTTTCTCAAATTCTATGTGTTTTCATGATGTTGTTAAAGTCAATGTAATAAATATTTTCAAAATTGACACTAATAATATTTTATAAATATAATATTTTTATAAACTAGTTTTCAAAAAAAATAATATTAAATATATAAAATGGGATAATTTATAGTTGAAAATTTAACTTCATGATAATTTATATTCTTTTTTGAATAATTTTGATCTAGAATAGTATTATTATATTTTAATGTTTTTAAATAATTTCAAAAGTGTCCCTCACCTCAATTATTATGTTGTGCCTCCTACCTTACATATTTACACTAGATTGAGAAATTTATCTCAAATGAACCCAACTAGTTACTATTTCCAACATCTTTATTCATCTTCTTGGGGTTATTTACAATCCAAAATAGAAGCCCTGGGGTCCTTGAGAAAAGTTCTAAAGGGATTTCACCGAAGAAGAGGTCATCATCTTTACCGACTCTTTGATTTTTATTTATTCTTCTACTTCCTCTTCAATTAATTTTACCAGAATAAAGTAATAAATACATAATCATAAATATACTTAGATTTTATTATTATAATATTAAAACTATAGTCATTCTTTTTTTCATCCTACGAAAAGTGAAAACATCTCTCATGCGTACGCACACATTACCATCTCAAAATTCTAATGGAAATCGTTTCTTATCACCAACATACTTGGCAGTTTTAAATATAGACACACTGAATATAAAATACATATATAGCATAAAAATTATTCTTTAAATCTTAATTATTCTTGAACTTTATTCCATTACATTCATTAAAAAATGAAAAAAAACATTCATGCGTACGTACGACCTACTATCTTAGTGAACAGTGTAATTCGTTTTTATATCTCTAAATTTATTGATGAATATAAATATAAATATATAATTAATATATATGATATTTACACCAAAAATATTATTTTTTATATTATGTAAATATGATAATACAATTAGGAATAGAACTACCAAATAAAAACATAAATGAAAAATGAATCTGTTACTGCCTAAAATAGTGATTTTAGTAGTAAATTGATATTAAACTGGTTATAAAATAGAAGATATAAGTCATATATGTTATGGTGTATATAATAATTATTCTATAATAGATTTTTAATAATTATATATTTATTATTAAGGTTCTTCATGATTTATGTTGGAATTCAGACCCGAGGTAAGGGTATTTTCTCAAACATTAACTTCTATGAGAAATTTGTCATATTCACAACTTATTTCCTTATTGTGGTGTATATAATAAGACTTCGATAAATTATAAAATTAATAATTTTTTTGTTATTAATGATTCATATTATCATATTTCTTTAATGTGGCTTATCATTCCAAATAAATCCATGAATTAATGGTTTATTTCTCCATCTCATCATTATTTGGGATTGTTTTTGTTTAGGTATATATGGTGGAATATTTCTATCCCATGTCCTTATTTAAAAAAAATATATATTTGTTTATTGTTTTATATTCATATATATACATGTTTTACTTTTTTCAAAATGATTCAAAACAAATATTCTTTTCTTTTTTATAAATAGGCACTTTTTGAAATTTCTTACCAATGTTTGAAAGGAATGTTATATTATTTTATATAGTATAAACATTATTCTCCACCATCATGACACCTAAATGGTTTAATGAGTCCTTTAAAATTTTATTAGTTTCTTTACAAAAAAATCATTTCATTATAGCATGCATGTATTTTAGATTTTGTAAATTATTTTCATTGTCAAAAGGGTATTTCCCCTATGAATTATAGTATTAATCTATTTAATTTCTTTTAAACAATGTTAACATCCTTGATTGAATATTATTTTTAGTATGTACACTAATGATACCAATTATAATATTTATTTGGGTTATTTATTATTAGTTTGACTTAGTATGTTCTATTTTTGTAATATTCTTTGAAATAATCACTTTCATGACATCATTGGACATTTCATTTCCATTGAATATCCATATTACATATCCTAGATATATTTAATACATAAAATATATATCATTTTTATATGGTTTTTTTACATTAAAATTTATATGGTCAAATATGGAATTTTTTTTAATTTGTTTCCGTAATCGATATTGACATTTTATGATGAGGAATATTTTTTTGAATGAAATTGGTTATTCGATATAGGAGGAATGAATTGGGGATAATGATATGGGAGATGATCAATTATAGATAGACCCTCAATGCATCATATGTACCATGAGAAGAATTGTTTGGAAATACATAGTTTAATGGTTTTCTTATGTATATATACCCATCCATTTTAAATGTTCTTCTAAACATCCTTGAGAGTAGAGGTAAGACGATTTCTGAGATCATAATGTCCAAAAATTAAGCATTCGTTCATCAAGAAATTATTTATTATTATCTATGATATTTTTAGTATGATATTATCCATTGATCCAGTTTGTTCTCTAGATACTAATGAAATGAAATGTGAGTATAGTTATTTACCATTCCATATTGATTATTCCTAATTTTATATAATTATTTCTCATTGATTAAGGATTAATTTCTCTTTATGTATACCCATACTAAGCATAAGATATCACCCCATTGTTAATTTTAATTTATCAGGGATTCTATAATGTGATCTATGATTGATATGTCGGGATATATTGAAGATAATTTCAGTGTTCTCAAAGAAAATATTATTTCATATTTTTGATTTTCAATTTTAATGTGAAATTAAATTATGATTCTAGTTTACCAAGACAACTAAAATATTTGGTCTTTTAGGATGGGAGTCCTTGTAACTAGTGAAAATATGATAAAGTAACCACCAACTCTGAGATACTAGAGTCTGGGTGTCTATAGTTGGTATCATAGGATGTTTAGTAGAAACCCTGGGTACTCGATTTAGGAAAATATAAAATAAGAAATACTACCATATGACTAACATTGATGATACATATATGTATAGGATTACATACTACAGATTTATTAATGGCTATTAATAATAAATTTTAAATATAAGGAATCATGTGTTTAGAATAATTTTTCGTTGTTTTGACATTTATTGAATAATATTTCACGAATATTTTATTGCTCAATCAAATTATTTTAGTATGATGCCTATACATTGTTTTTATTTATTCAATGGTGAGATGTTTAAGTAACTTGGTTAATATTTGATGTGATAGAAAATGTTTTTGTGAGATACAAAATGGGTTTAAGATTAGAGTAACGGATATTATGATTATTCCATATATGTTATCACGATATAATTTTAATAACATGTTGCTTGACCAACTCTTGGACTCAACAATGACCAGTAGGATAGAGTCCACTATGATAGTGAATAAATTAGACCAATTAGGATAGAAGAATATATTTTCTTCATGTCATAAATGGGGAAAGCGACGCCTAGAATAATGTCTCAATAGAACATAAAATTGTTTTATATGTGGAAAAGTAGGACACAAATAATGTAATTATTGAGTAAAAATGAAATGTTTGGTTAACATAATAGATATTAATAATGCTATTCGTATGGTATTAAGGATGGTTGAATGTTTTAAATGTGAAAAATTATAGAAATTATTTTTTTAAATGTGAAAAATTGGTGGTGGGGTTGTAAGGGCTTGGGGATGAGGGGAAGGTTTTGGGGTCAAGTCCCCAGGCCTATAATTTTACCGTAGTTTTTTGCGATACATTTTTTCTATGGATGTGCATGTAACTGACCTTATATAATGATGGTTAAATGTTTTAAATGTGAAAATTATGGTTATTATGTGAAATATTTTTAGAGGGGGATGACTAATTATGTGAATAATTAATATTTTATGATTAACGGTCATATTGTCAATGATGGAGGGACATAAAATGACATATAAAAGGAAAGAGGAATTAATGAATAAGATGTTGAATAATATTTAATTGATTAAAAATAAAGTTTAATGATTAATGGGCTTGATTAAAGATAAATGAGTTATTTTATTAGAGTATTTTATTATATATATTCTAGTTAGTATAATTATTTAATGTATAAGGATTATATTAAAGTATTATTTCATAAAGTATTTGAGAACATATATTGCATTGTACTAATGAAAAAGTGAATTGATTCAGTGGAAAGTTGGCCTATTTTAAAACACATGATTGGGGGGAGATAACCCTTAACACATTCTCTATGTTGAGTTAATAATGATAAGGTGATATTTATGGGAGAGAATTGGGGACCATGACACTAGTTATTGATTTGATAGTTTCTCTAATCATTTCTAGAGTTTAGTACATGTTTGGATTGAAGGAATATATTTGACAAACTGAGATTTTATTTTTGGACATAGTCTAGGTTCCATTATGTTTTTAATGAGATAAAGGTATTCATATAATTGGTATATGACATTAAGAGATAAATAATTTTTTTGGTCATATAGTGATATACTAATTTTGGAAATTTAGTGATCCTACTTATATATTTTTAGAATTTAAATTTGAACAAACTAATTTTATATTAGTCTTAAGGTTAACTATTTATAGATTTGGTTATGTAAAAATTTGTGTTTTTATAGATAACGTGTGTTAAAAATTTTGGTTTTGGAGCATAACTATATGTTTTAGGAATGACTTGGAATTCTTTCATTGAGCTAATAATATGTTAAATGTTAATTTTAGTGTTTCATGAAAAAAATAAAATTGTATATTTATTTCTTATAGTAATAGATGAAGTAGGAATTGTTCAAAGTACATAAAAAGGATTAATGTTTTCCTAATAAATAGAAATATACCAAGTCAATATATTTTCTTTTATTCATAGACTAAATAGTAATGAAATTACACAACTCTATGAAATGGATCTTCAAACAAAAATGTTATCCAATAACCTTCATATCCAATGAATCATTGGTTTTTTGACTCATCACAAATTTTGGGTTTTGTGATTTTTCACCTTATCTTGACCATTTACTTTGATCAATGACCTCTATCTCCCTTATTCGTTATTTTGTTATTACAGTTTTCTTCAATGTCCATATATTCACTTGAAACCTATGTCCTCCTATATGTAAATCTGGTTAGTGATTATTCCATATGGCCATCATACTCAATTTATATCATATGAAGAAGATGTTTTATTAAAACATCACATAATTTTTTATTTAAGGAGGGTTTTATAAAAATTAAAACTATTTATAATTTTTATGAAGATTAAATTATGAGTATGAAACTTATTTTATCAGGTATAATGTAACACCCCATGATTTTAAAAGAGGTCACCTTGTTCAATATTATATATGACACATGACACCAAGTATATAAGAGAATGTAGACCCAAGATTTTATGGTATGTATATTTTTAAATAAATTTAATCTCTTTTATATCTTCTGGTTCATGCAAGCCTAATATTTTCAAACAACACTATGTTTGATAGCATATAAAATAAGAAACACCTAGATTCAATGAATTTTGAAATATTATTTTAATATGAGAATTATAATGTTATTGTTTAATTAGGGGATATAAATTTTAACAAATGAATAAGGATATATATATATAATTTACCTACTCAATAAAAATTCAATGATTAATACGTATGAAATAAGCACTCAATTTTTAGAAATGTTATTTTATGCTTCAAAAATACCATTTCATCACAAAAGATTTTTATTTATGAAATTGTATATTAAATTATTCAATATAAAGAAATTTTATTTCGAAAAATAATATTATTCTTTAGATAGGAATATATAAATTTTCTTACGGTGAAGTTGTAATTATATTTTTGGAAACATTTCGTTTCGAGTGAATAGGGAAGAATACCGATTGTTTTTGAAAATTATGTTTTTATTTCTACCATTTCCAAATATAAAATTTATTCTAAAATATTTTCAATGTAAAATTAGTAAAGTTATATTATTATTAATCAAAATATGGTCATTGGAATCTATTTCATTGTTTAATTTAGTACAAAAATAATTTTGTACATAAAATGAAATTTTTCTAAAAAAACTCTTTTTCATTGTATTTTGTAGGATTATTTTAACATAAATTCTACAGTGTCCATATGTTAAATTTATAAATTTAGATTCCAGATTTTGAATTTAGAGGTCCAAATTTATTAAATATTACCCTATTGATTTTGGACAATTTGAATAGATATCATAGTAATTGTTTTCCCACGATAAGAGAAAACCAGGTAATTTAGGGTAAAAATAAAATGACAGGGACTATTAAATTTTCCAAAACATGCCTAAAATTTAATAGTTTTTTTTATTTAATTATTAATCATTAAATTATTGACTATGTGTCCTTTGTTTCTATTTTTATGAGATTATGACCTTTATAGTATTCTATTTCAAGAAAAGTCAAACACACCACACTCTTGTTTTTAGTAAATATATAATTTATAATATGTTGTTCTCCAAAAAATATTTCTTAATAAAAATATTATTTTGAAATATAAAATATTTATATTCATTGTGATAATTTATTTTTAAATTTTATATGTGGAATTTTTAACTTAAATGATTACACAATAATTATTCAATTAATAGAAAAATCAAATAAATGGTATTACAAAAGATAAAAGTCTTATAATCCAAAAAAAAATTATAGTGAAGCAAAAATTTTCTTTATTTAAATGAAATTTTGAGTGTTTTTTAAAATAATTATCTCTAATAATATGTGTTTCATGATGTTATTAAATCCAAATTAACGAATAGTGTTGAAATGGACAATAATAAAATCTTAGGAAAAAATATTTGATTACATTGTTTAAAAAGCTTAAAAATATTAAATAATATCAAAGGTGAAAATATATATTCTATTATGAAAAAAATGAACTTATATTCCATTTGGAATCATTTGGATCTAGAATTGTCTTATTATATGATATTTTACTTTTTAAGAAATTAAAGTCTCTCTCTCCTTAATTATACAAGGGAACCTCCACCCTTACTTATTTTTCGCCACATTGAGATATATATCTCTAAAAAAAGATTCCAATTAATATTCCAAATATCCATATACATGTCCTTAAGGTTTTGGACCATTTGAAATCCCATCCTTGGTTCC
Source organism: Viscum album (assembly GCA_963277665.1). Lineage (NCBI taxonomy): Eukaryota > Viridiplantae > Streptophyta > Magnoliopsida > Santalales > Viscaceae > Viscum > Viscum album. Next base: position 1,861,752,261 of record OY728129.1, on the reverse strand, counting down.
TTGGAGAAGATATCTAAAGAGAGTCCACTGAATAAGTGGTAATCATTTTTATCGACTGTATCATGTTTATTTCTTCTTGTATTTCCACATCAAGTGATGTAAAAATAATAACATAATAAATCCAAATTCATAAATACTCATATATGGTATTATTATTATGGTAAAACCATATATATATCGTTTCCATCCGATAAAAATAGAAAACTTCACTTGTCCATACATATAGATTACCATCTCCACGTAGCAGTGTAATTCATTTTTCATAACCAAATTAATTGGATATTTATACATATATAAAAAATGAATATATAAAATATATATTACATTATAATGATTATATAAATTTCATTTTCTTTTTACCATTATACTATTGAATCTATCAAAAAATGAAAACAACGTTCATGCATAAGTACAACATACCGTCTCCATGAATGGTGTAATTCAACTTTCTATCACTGTATTATATATGAAACTAAATATATATATATATATATATATTATTTACATCATAAATAATATTTTATATATGATGGAACTATGATAAATGTATAAGGACAATAATAATCGAATCAAAACATACCCAAAAAACGAAGAAGCGACCTCCCAAAACAATGATTTTAACAATGAATTGATAAAAAATGGGAGAAAAAATATTATATGTATGTCTTATATGGTATTATTTAAATGAAAATGGTTTTATAATTCATGGATAATAAATCAATATTTATTAAATATATGTTTTTATCACATCTGAATGAATTCCGACTTAAGTTAAGGGTTTCTCATTTCACTTTGAATTCTTTGAGACATATGCCATATTGACCCCTTATTTCCGTTGTGTGTTGTATATAATTATCCTTTAAAATATTATAAAAACAATATATTTTTATATATGGTATTTACATTTTAATTTTACATTATTTCTTCCATAAGAATTATGATTCAAAACAAACCCATGTATTAAGGGATTATTACACATTCTCTTTATTATTCACGGTTGTTTTTTTTATGTCTCCAATAAATATTATTTCTCATTAATGTTGTTGTTTTTTTTAAAAAATAATTTTTTTTACTATACTAAATTGATTTTATGTATTTATTTTTACCCATTTTTTGAAATTTTAATAAATAGGCTAAATGGAATCATCTTCTTATCTTTTAAACGAGGTAATTTTTGACTTTACATAAAAAAACGTGAAAAGAATGCTTATTATCTTACATGGTGTAAAAGGAATATCACACTATCATGAAAAATAATTTATTCTAAGCATAAATTAAAATTTTACATGGTTGTTTTCAAATAAAATTATTTTTTTGTTATGGCCATGATTTTTAGAATTTTAAATTATTTTAACATTAAAATGACATTTTCCTCAAAAAATATTCTATCAGTCTATTTAATGTATTTTCATATATGTTAATGCCCATTGTTAAATCTTATATAGAGGATGTACTATAATGAAACCATTAATAATATTTATTTTGATGGTTCATGATCATTTTTATAGGGGATTTACTATTTTGATACCATCCTTTGAATTATTCACTTTCTTAACATCATAGGAAATTTAATTTACCCTCAATAACCATATTATTTATCACTGAAATATTTGTTACCGAAACCATATATAATTTAATCATGTGGAGTTTTAATTTTTATGTGATGTGATTGATTTGGTATAATAATTTTAATTAGTATTTCATACTCGATAAGAAAATTAGATTATAAGGAATTTTTTAATGAATTAAATAGATTATTTGATATATAAGGAATGCATTGGAAATAAATATATGGGTGTCTCTTGGTTATAGATATCCCCTTAATGCATAAACATTCTTATGGGTAATATCCTTTGGCTATTGTTAATTAAATGAGTTTATGATTTATACTTACCCATCAGTTTTAAAACTCCCTATGATTGTTCTTGAAAATAGAGGTATCATGATGTCTCAGATCATGAAATCCAATAATTAAGAATTTCATTCCCCAAGGACTCAGTTTTTATTATCCATGAGTTTTTCACTCGGATATTATCCATGGAATCATTTTTTATCAAAATATTAATTAAATTGAATTGGTGTAAATTTATTTACCTTGAAATATTTATTATTCCTTATTGAATATGATTCATTTATTTTTCATTCAAAATAGATTACATTGTATGTATACCCTTACTGATCATTATAACTCACCCTTTTTTTATTCATCCATTCTTTAGGATTTTATAAATTGTGTTACAATTGATATGCATGGAAAATCTAATGTGAAGAATGGTGTACTCAAAAAAAATATTATGTTGCTTTTAGGATATCAACTGTAATGTGATATTCACGTAGGTATCAAGTTTACTAATACTACTAAACTATTTGGTCCCTTGGGATGTGATTCATTCTATCTAGTTCTAGTTAAATAAATAAACCATAGACTCTAGGATACTGGATTTGGGGACATTGCAATGGGTATCAGTTGACAGTTATAAAACCTTAGGATCTATATTGAAGAAAACATATATTATAGAATATAACACTATGAATAAATTTGAGTATTACTCTATATATAAGATAAAATCATATATATTTAGTAATGATAATGGATAACCTAGGTTAAACATAAAGAATCATAAATTTAGAATAATGTTTCATGATTTAGAAATTATTTGAGTAATATTTCATGATTATATTATTGGAACATATGATTCTTGAGGATTGATGCTGACACTTTTATTTTTAGTTTTAGTTGATTGTGGAAACCAAAAGTAACTATATTATCATTAAATATTGTAGAAAACATGTTGATAAGATACCAAATGGGATGATGATTCGAGTAATGGATATTTTAATTATGCATAATCAGTTATCACAATATAAGATTGAAAACATTCAACTTAACCAAATCTCAGTCTCACTAGAGAAGAGAATGATGGTGTCCACTAAGAACTACAATACTAGAGACCATGGATTAAAGAATCCTTGATCAGGGTCATATTAAAATTTTGAAAATAGAATACAACGAGTGATTATAAAATGAATTGTAAAATATTATATGTGTGGAAAAAAGAGACAAAAAAGTAATTTCTTAGGAAAAATTAATTTTTTGGTTAAGGTAATGGGTAAGAATAATGTTATCCTTGAGGTATTATAGTTATTTGAATGTTATAAACGTGGAATTTATAGGAATTATAAAAATTGATATCTTAGGCTAAAAGTTTATTAATAGAATAATAAATTTTTTATGGGTAATGGTTATATTGAATATGTTGAAGAGACGTCAAGTGGAATATAAATGGATAGAGATATTAAATAATAAGATATTTAATCCTACTTAATGATTTAAAATTCCTATAGTATATTTATTTTATGGAGTAAAATATGATGTATGAATTTATCCAATAACAAAAAAATGATGAAATTGTTCCTATGAAATAGAATGATATAATGTTGGTATATTTCCATATATTCTTAGTCTAAATGGTAAACTAATTCCAAAACTCTAGGAAAGGGATCTTAAAAGAAAAAAATATCATATTAAAGTTATATCATAAGATACAATTTTCTTTCGACTCATTGTAGATTTTTTTTTGTGTTTGTTCACTTTATCATGATCATTCACTTTATTGTGATTAATGAACTTTGTCAACCCCAACATTATTTTGGAATTATTATTTTCATCAATGTATATATCATACCTTCCTACCTATGTTTTCGTACATGGGAATCTACTTATGTTATTATTCCAAATGACCTTCTTACTTCCCTTTATATCTTACCAAGAGTATGTTACATTAACCCTTCTCAAGATGCGGGTTTTAAATAAACTTATTTCTAATTATAAAATAGTTCATTAATGAGATCATGATTATATTTTGGGGACACAATCTATTAAAGGGGGTATAATGTAACACCATAATATTTTAAAAGAGGAACATCGTATCTAATTGTGTACATAACCCACAATATCAGGTTTATAAGAGTGTGTAAGACCCAAAAAATTGATGGTGTGTTTATTGTTAAATAAAAGTAGTCTATTTTAAATATTTAAATGCATTCAGTTGAGATATTTTAAAATAAAACTATGTTCAATAGCTTATACGACATGCAACACCGAGACTCAACAAATAACAAAATGTTTTTAAAATGTGGCTTTTTTAACATAGTCATTAAATTAAAAGGAATGAATAATATTAACCAAATTACGAAGTATATATATAAAGGAAATACTCAGTATAAATTTATTGATTAATTCTCATGAAATAAGTACTCATTTTTCATTAAATTTATTTTATTTTTCAGAAATATGTTTTCTCTAAAAATTATTTTTATTCATAAAATATTATGATTAAATTATAGAATATATATAAATTTTATTTTAAAATTGTAATATAATTTTCTAAATTAAAATATTGAAAATTTCTAATGGTAAAATATTTTGATTTTTTGAAAAATATTTATTTTCTGGTGAATAATGAAATATTCCAATTTTTATAAAAAAATTGTTTTTTATTTCAACCATTTTCAAAGTTCCATTTTATTTAAAAATGTTTTCTTAGAAAATTAAGTTATATTTTGTATGTTTAATTTTATGTTAAATTCTACCACATATGTGTATATAATTTTCAAAATTTGATTCCATATATGGAATAAGGATATAAATATATATTACATATTTTCCTTTTTTTTCAACTATAAATTGATACATTAGAAATTTGTATTACCATAGTAAGGGAAAATTAGTTAATATATATTAAAAATAAAATTATATGGACTATAAAATGACCCAAAACATTAATAATTTTTTTATTCTAGTTAATTTAGTTCATAATTATTATATTTTAGGTTATATGACCTTTTCAAAATTGTATGTGATTATTACCTTTATTGTATTTTATTTCAAGAAAATCCAAACATGAAACACTCTTGTTTTTTATAAATATATTATTTTGAATATGATACTAACCAAAGGATATGTTCACATAAAAATTATTTTCTTAATATAAAATATTTGAAATCGTCATGATAATTTGGTTTTAATTTTTAGAGAAAAAATAATGATCTTAAATGATTACTGAATGGTGACACATTAATTTTTCACTTAATGAAAAAATCAAATAAATGATATTAAAAATATTAAAAGTATTATAATTTCTAATAATTTAGGTGATAAACGTATTTTATAGATTTCCATGAGATTTTTTGGAGTGATTTATAATAATTTATTTAAATTATATGTATTTTCATGATGTTATTAGAGTCAATGTGATTAATGTTGTCAAAATTGAAAATAATGATATTTTATGATACTTTTATTTTATTAAATTGATTAAAATACATAAAAATAATAAATCTAGAAAATAATGATATTATATGGTTGATATTGTGACCTAATATGAATTTATTTTCCATTTGGAATAATTTTGATCTGGAATTGTCTTATTATATTATATGTTTTTTAGAAATTTCAAAATCATATCTCACTTCAACTATATATGGGAATCGACTCCTTGAGTTCTTTACGCCACATTGAGCCATAACTCTCAACACATCACCACCCATTACTCTTAATATCATCTTTATACATGTTATTGATTTTATATACTATCCAAAATATCTACCCTAGGTCCCTTAAAAAGGGATCTAAATTGAGTAAATCGAAGAATATGTAATCATCTTTTCTGACCCTTTCAATTTTATTCCTTATGATACTTCCTCTCCATATGATATTCCAATCCTATATTAATAAATACATTATAATTAATATATTTATAATTTATTATGATTATTTAAAAACCATATTCCATCTCATTTTCGTCATATGAAATTCAAAAACATTGCATGTGGGTATGTACATCTTACCCACTTCAAAGAGTGGTGCAATTCATTTTCATCATAAATTTACATGGATGGGTATAAATATAGAAGTAATTATTATATAATATATATTTGGAATAAAAATTATACTTAAATTGTTAATTATTATTTACCATACTTTTGGTTTATCCATCAAGAAAGGAAAATAATGTTCACAGGGATGTATGGCATGTCATCTCCATAAATGATTTAATTAATTTTTCTATCTCTATATTTATGGATGTATGTATATATCTATATATATATATATTTAATATATAGGATATTTAAATAATAATTAACATTGTAGATATTATTTAACTATGATAACATTATAAGGAATGTAATTTCTAAATATAAACCATTATGAAAAAGAAGTAGTAACCACCCAAAACAGTTATTTTAACAAAAAAGTGATAATAAACAGTTGATAAATTAATATATTTTTTTCATTTATGGTATTATCTGCATAATAATGGTTCTATAAATTAATTTTAATAAATATATATTTATTATATAGTAATTTCTAACAAATTCCAAGGAAGTTGAACTTGAGCTCAGAGTTATCGATCTCACTATTACTTCCATGGGATATATGCCATATTCACCACCTAATCATATTGTGTGGTGTATATACTAAACAATTGATATATTATATTTTGAATCCCTTTTTCTATATTGTATTTAAAATTTCATTTGATTTCATCATTTTCATGGGTCTTACAATTAAATAGAAACCTAAATATTGAGGTTTTACTTCACAACCTCATAATTATTCATGATTGTTTATGTTTAATTCTCCACTGAGTAATATATCATTTCCATGTCCATGTTATCTAAATATATTTTTAAGAAAGTTATTAATATTCCTCATTGATTTATTAAGTTCATTTTTACACATGTTTGACTTTTTAAAAAACAATTAAAATGGACATTCATGTATTTTTCTGAATGAGGTGCTTTTTGACATTTCATACAAAACTGTAAAAGGGATGTTTTTAAACATATATGGAATGAACATAATTTCCCACCATCATGAATCCTCAATGGATTTAATATTATTTTATAATTATTAAAATTTATATACATGTAAAATGATTGTTTTATTACGTGAACAATTCTTAGATATTACAAATTATTTTCTTAATAAAAATGATATTTTCTGCATGAAATATTCCAGCAATCTCTTTCATGTATTTTCACCTATGTCAACAATAAATTTTAAATATGATGTTCCTAATGTACTCTAATTATGCCATTCATAATATTTCATTGACTGGTTTATAATCAATTTTACAAGGGATGTATATACTATCCTTTGAAATATTCACATTCTTGATATCTTGGGACATTACAAACCCACTAAATATCCTTATTATTTATCATGGATATATTTATTACTATTAGGTATGGAAAAGTTTTCATGGAAGATAAAAAGGAATCTAGCCATTTTTGAATGGCTGGATTAAAATCAACTATTATATGTCATGAAGATTAAAATAGTTAGTTACCATGAGCCGCAAAGGGACTCAACCTTCTACAAAGTGTTCTTGATATAATAGTCCCTACTCCACACAGATCCTCCACATACCGCCCCGAAAAATGACCCCCTTATAAACAAAAATTCTCTCATTGAGGGGATGTATCTTTTTTTGTGCCCCCACAAATGAATATTCCCCTTTGCGGTGAGGTAGTCACTTGAAAACCAAAATCTATTATGGGTGGTAGATTATCAGTAACATTTATACCCCTAAAAACCCCCATATATGGAATGATAAAAGATACTAGACATCATTTTATAATTCTTGTGTGAGAATATGGCGTGTGAGAGACTTTCCAGGTAAGTGATATTAGATGGTAGTTTTTTACCTCATATCACAATGTAAAGAGACAATACTAACAAGTCTGTATAGAATAAGAATTACTACACATATAAATGTGTCCTTTGTGTACTGGACATCTTCATAGAGAACCCCTTTTAAGACCACCATTATACAGACCCCATTAGGTTGAAATCTTTGCAGGTCACCACCCCACAAAACAAACAGTATGTGAGATGGTGTTCTTCTACCTTGATGCCCTTATATGTAGTGTTATTCATTATTTTAGCTTGACTATGAACGTTACAAACAACCCTCGCTGTTAAACTCAACCAATAATAACTAGGAAACCAATGCTCCCCTTCAAGAATCACCTCTCCAAGGCCTTTTCCAAAATTGACAGATATGAATGATTAGAGTCCATAGTGCACCCACATGCCCTCTCAAACCGAAATTCATGTGTTAAATGATTTATTGTTTGTATCCTAGCTAATATGTGGGATACTCAAAATGTTCATGATGATACATTTTAATAGTAATGAGGGTACCAAACAGGGAGGTAGTATGAGATTCCTCCCCATTCCAGATGATTAACGGTGTATCAAACATTGTTTTTCCATCGATGATTTTTGGCTTTTCCTAATCAATTCTCTAGTATTGGGAATAGGAAATCCCTATAGAGTAATCCCCTTGACTTTAAAATGGTCTATATCTTTACAAGAATATCATGGTTACAAAAACATTATATATGGGCCCTTAAATTCCTTTTATCCCTACCATCATCCTGACCTCATCCACCAATGAATTAAGGAGATTGTTTGGTTGTCCATATATGCTTCAACTTATTTATAACAACAAGCATTATTCACATCAGCTTAAAGTTTAATAACGATCATGAAATATGCATGATAAAATACCTTTATCAGGAGAATATCCCGTTCATGAATCTTCTTATCAACTTCCATGTGCCTCCTATTCAGTTTAATCCCAAAAACTATTTTATCTAATTCAAAGGGACATATTCCTAATGAGAAAACACAAATGAACTCTTTTTCAGTATAATCCTCAATCAAGTTATCTCCACCTCAATGGTCTATATTCCCAATGCAGCAACACACATGGGACTCCTATTCAATATACACCCTAATCATGTTACCTCCACCTCAAGGGGTAATATTCCTAATAGGGAAACATGCTTGGGCCTCTAGTTGTTTATAATCCCCATTCATGTTATCTCCACAAAAAAGGTCCATGTTTCTAGTGAGGAAATACACATGGGCCCTTTTTTGGAATAATACCAATTCATGTCATCTCCTCCTGAAAGATCTATATTCCCAAAAAGGAAACACACATGGGACTCCTATTTCATATGATCATAATTTATGTTATCTTCAAATTAAATGGTTGTATTAACAATAAAAAAACACCCTTGGGCCTCCTCTTTAGGTGTGAGGCCCAACCCATCCAAACTCTGGGATTTGATTCTCGACCAAATGGGACGTGTTAGAATCCTCCCTAAGGTAAAACAAGGAATCCTGATTTCATCCTAATGTTATCTAGGATATATTCCCCCTATTAGGGTTATATCCAAATTTTATGACCATATTCATTTTGGGTATCCTTCATCACAATCATTATTGGATTACATTCCCAGTAAGATCATATCTCTACATGGACGAAAATATCTTCTCTATGTCCACTAGGAAAATTTGGATTACAACACACACCAATCATGACTAGGAATCTTTTTAGTATACATCCCTATTGTATGACATTAAATGACTTTTTATGGTCCTCATCAGATGACCATAAATGGTATAATGTATCCAATTAAGTGACACTAAACTAAATGGGTGATAATTCCTTTCACCAGAAAATGTAGGAAGTATATCTCTTGGGCCTAATCCTGATATCAAATTAATTCACATCTTCCAGGTTGGTTTTAAATTGGCAAGAACCCAACTATGTTATATAAAAGATACATCAAAACAATAAACAACATAAGAATCTCTAATCAGTTTACCAAAAGGATATCATCGATAGAGAAACATGAATCCATACATATGTCTCCAAGGATTAATAATATTGGATACATACATATGATTTTGAAATCAAAACATGCCAAATAAATCATTTTTACCATATAGGTGACATGTTCCATACATTTTATTTGATTATCGATTCACAAATACATCTTAAATATATAAAAGATTCCCAGAGAAGAAAATAATTCCTCTGAAAAGGGTGTGATGAGCCTGAACACCCATCCTCTTATCCCATGTGTCTTGTAAGGCCTAACTGGAGATATCCAACTAGCCATGTCGATTGTGCTTCCCCCCCCCAGTCAGGCCCTTTCTTTCCTGATGAAAGTTGGACAAAAACTTGAATCCAAAAAAATTCATTATCTATGTGTTTGTCTGTTAATATGATTCATTGATGGGTATTAATTTTTTTGTTTTTCACATTAATTATATGAAAATTTTTAAAATAATTCCCATCAATCCAATCAAATGTCATTTTTCAACCAACATGCGCTTTTGGATCAGCTATTGGGTCCCCATCAACTCAAGGGACAATGTCACCAACCCATCCTCTCTAATGATAGGACTCAAAGATTCTCAAGTAAGGGTACCACCAAAATGGTTCCATCCCAACCCTAGAGGTAGCTCGACAATCCATCTATCTCATGAAATCCCATTTTCCTTCTGCTCAATGACGTGTGATAGTGCAAAATAAAATAAAACTAGTTACCTTGTAAAATTATTTTGGGAGCCTATCTATAAAACACTAATATATATTCCTCCCAAATATCAGGGAGGCTTATCCATAGGTCACCAATTTCCCCACCCATACAACATAAGGGCGTAACCAAAGGGATCCTTCCAATAGTCTCTGCCACTATCACTGCAAGGAATCAAGACCTCTGTAATATGGGGTAGTCAATCTCAGTATTCTAGCACAGGTCAACCAAACTTGGGCATGTAAGAAATACTAGTGATAAAAACAACTAGTGATCAAAATATAGGACCCTACCAATGTTCCCTCCAAAGCATCCCACCATAGAAAATGTTTTGGAAAATCATGAGAAGGTAAAAACACCTTCCCTCACCTACCTCATGTGCCAGAATTGATTGGTATAATTCAAAGAGGTCCACTAAAAATATGGTGGGAAATCATGAGCCGAAAAGAAAACATGGTTAAAAAAATCATGCATATTAATATAGTTTTCATACACCTAGAGAAAACAGATGAAAGATCCCAGTTTCATATAAAGGGTAGACCCAAATCTTCACCTCTGAATATGATTATTGTTAGCATATAATGGAAATAACTAGAGGGAAAGAGAAGGAATATATCCCCATTCCATTTTTTAGAATGGGTTTTTATTATCGTTCTAACTGATGAAGTCACTCCTTATATCATTGTAATGATGTAAGGATAGTCGTATATTCCCATCCAAATTCTATAAGCTTTCTAGGATATAATCATAGAATCAGGTAACCATGACATGGGAAAACATACTTGAGTCTGCATGTAATGTGAATGAGTATAATAATTAGCTATTTACTATGGAGAAAACACATATCCCTACCACTATCTAAGATGTTCATGGTCGTCCCATGATAATTGGACAACCAAATCTGGTATATATCCCCATTCCAACTAGTGTTCATTAATCTAAATTAGTGGCTACTATGAGGTAGGAATATATTCCTTATGAGATTCCACAAAACTATCAAAAAAATCTGGTAGTCACATTGGAATTGATCAAATATAGTTCCTTATAAGATATCGATCACTGAGAGTAGGTGGCTCTAATTTCCCATAGGAAGACATATAAAAATAATCCCCCAAAATAAATTAGGAAACAAAGACCATGTCTATGATCATGATCTGATGAAATATTGTGTCCTTGATTCCCTCAAATATCTATGGAGGGCCTAGATTGTATTAATCCTTCACCAAATCCCATTGATGGTAGAGGCGATTGTGATGGTTCTCCCTATAAGTTTCTTACCCATAGTTATAGGGGTCCTCCTTATAATTCTTATCATGAATGGTCACTTCATGTTTAGAATTTGATCAATATCGAGCTCCCATTGTCTGATGAGTTTCATGGTAACTAACCCCATTATAAGAATATTAAATAGTAACAAGGTCCACTCCTTGATACCTTCCACCCTAAAGTTCCCCCTAGGGTATACATTGTAGACTGTATCCCTACTGCAGGACTTCAATCCATGATGGTAGTCCTCCCCATGATGGTATTAATTATGATTTTCCACCCCATATTGAAATTCCAGTTGATAAATATGTTCCCCTCCTTGGTGAATAAAATTTATGAAGTCCCTCCTATATTGAGGCACTTGGAAATTTGATTTTTTCATGCTTGATGCCTCGACATTGAAAATTGATGTTCTTTCTCATCCAAATGACAAACTATGGAAGTATTCATTCTTCGATCCTTCCTTGGATTGAATTCCATTTAATGAAATATATAAAATCCCTTCTGAACCCATTGTTTAGAATAAAGTGATGGGAATACATATACTTTGGTCATGTACTACTGGGAAAACTCTCCAAAATGATAATGGAGACATATTACTCATGAGGATACAATTAGTGGGGGATAATATAAAAGTAATGTTATAAAATTTAGCTACTCCCCAACTCTACATTCCATAGACGATTTTAGCTGATTTTGTCCACAAAATCTCATAATCATATTTTACCACTCTTCTTCATTTGAAAACAAAAGTATAATTTGTAATGAATTTCATAATTAGGTTATAGTAATTGATGATATGAACTCTCAAATTTTCTTTGTAGCCCACCCATTAGAATGACACCCAAAATATAGAAAAAAACCAGGATATCTTAAACATGAATGCATATATGTGTTAAGATACTTTCATAATCTAATCCTAGACATCCCATCTGATTTCCATTGCAAAGGATGTGGAAAACATGGGGCATTTCATTTTACCTCACTCCTCGATTAGTAGATCCAACAAGAATGATTTCATGAAATATTTCCCCTAGAAAATCATTATTAAATAAATCCTTATTGAAATAGAAGTTGTTATTAGTAATAACTGACCCACAATAGCTCTTAATGACTTTATGGAAGAAGATAGAACACCATTTAAATAAGTTTTATTTAAGAATCTGAAAATATCAAGTAATATTCCTGTTTAAGGGAAGTTAGTCATTAGATATAAAAATTTAAAAAATATTGAAAATTACATTGGTGGGGTTTAGGTCATACCATGCATCTAGAAAATGTTCAAACAAATCTCTCTAAAATTAAAAGAGTTGGTGTAGTGATTGTATCCATGAAATTATAGGTGAAACCTGAACCTGTAGGGTTGGGGCCATTTTGAACACATCCATCAAATCCATACATATATGCCTGATTTATTGTAAAATTTGAACAAGAGAACCCCTATCCTGAAAGGTAGGGGAATTTATATCCATACGTATATGAATTTTAGTATTTTTCTCATTTGAGACGATTTAAAATGATTAAATCTTCATGGTTAATACTATCCCATGATACAGATTCTTTTCAGGTAAGTGAACAAAAACATTATCTAAATGCTCCCACCAATTTTCTCTTCTCCATTTGGATTATATGTAATCCTTGAAATAAATAATTATATCACCTAACAGTTGAAAAAGAATAACCTTTCAAGATCAAAATTTTCCTCGGTAATCAAAACTCTTTAGGTAGAAACTCATGGGGAAACTGATTCTCCCTCTATTATATGACTATTGAAGTAATAACAATGTATATCACATTAGTAAACATCATCGCCACTACTTTCAAAGTATTTTAAATGAAATTATTTTCAAAATGTAATCAATATTTCTGTTAATGACTTCAAAGTATTTTCAAATGATTTTATTTTAAATTTTTTGGAATATTATAAAATAAGAATTCATGAAAATAAGTTTTAAAATGATTGAAATTCTTTTAGATAAGTTTTCAAGGTAATTTATATTTAAATAAATTTTAAATGGTTTTATGAATTAAAATTACCTTTTCAAAGAAGAATGTGTCTTTTCATAAAGAAACGTTTTTGAAAGATATATAAAAATTATTTTCCATCTAAGATGATTTCTGTTGATGTCACTCATGGCTTTCTAGAAAATGATATAAATGTTACATTAATATTTTTTCTCTAATTGGGGTATACTTAATTTAATAGTCTTTATGACACATTATTCTATTTTATGGTTTATATGTTTGTGAAATTTGTTTCTGTTTCATGGGTTAGTTTTTAATGATCATTCATGAGTTATTATTTTTATTAAATGATTATAAAGCTTTTATTTGTTTCCACAGGTTATGATATAATTATATGTTAATGATAATCATTTCATTTTAGATGTTATTATATGATTGTTTTTTATTTTTTGAAACATGTTTTTATTATTTGATTATGAGTTGGTTGGGTCATATATCTCCATCTAATTCATTGGGCAATGATAAATGTTTTATGAGTTCAAAGAACACATGGCAGGGAATGCGATGCCCAAAAAAAGAGAGTACGCAGGAGGACATCCCAAGCCCAAATCTACAGGGTACACTGTAAAACATTCCAAGCCTAAAAAAAAGGGGGGTAGATGGGAGGAAATCCCAATCCTAAAGAAATATTTTACACAGGAGGAAATCCCATGCTCGAAAGAATATAAAATACAAGAGGACTTCATAAGGACAAAAAAAGAGGGTAAAAAGGATGCATTACACATCCCAAACAAGATATCATATGAGAGTACATCCCAAGACCGAAACAAGAGGGTAAACATAAGGTCATCCCATAGCTGAAGCAGGTACATTAGTTATTATCCCAATCCTAGCGTATTACAAAGGCCATGGTAGGCCTCCTTGACAGAGGGTTATTATATTATTATGTTTTTACACAATTCCATGATTTATAACAGTGTTATGATTTAATGGCCTATAATATTTATTTCCTAATGATTTTTGTCTTATGAATTGAAAATATTTATTAGGAACTATAATATGAAGTGTTTGATCTTAAAATGTTATTCTTATTTTCTATACCCTTTTGATCATGTAATGTATAGGCATTTACATTCTTAACCCATACCGAACATTTTCTTCACCCCTTTCTAAAGTTTTTCCCTTGAGGATATAAGGAAAGGATTTAGGTAGAATTAGTAAACGTGGAGATACTTATGGAAGATTTTGAAGATCATTCACTAGGATAAAAGGTTTTTTTTCTATGCTTCCAAAGATACTAAATTGTTATGGACCTTGGGCATGTATTTTTGTAATGTATTGAATATTCATATAAAATAATTTAATATACATGTATGTTAAGCATGGGATGCTATAAGACACCCATTAATACATTTCTTTCAATCACACCAATGAAATTGGTCTTTAGGTGGATTTTTTACACTGCCTTTTCTCTATCTGGTCATAACATTGAATCTTCATGTTAGAGGGACATAGACTTACTTCAGTCAATCCCGGTATGAGTATCATCTGGCTCATGATAAGATTGATCCTATAACCTGTTTTGATGAGAATGCGATGTAATTCCATTCTATGGAACTGGCCAGTGATGTACAACAGTCAGAACTTCCCCAACACAATTAAACATTCATATTTTTTGGATAAAGATATGACGACTTGTCATGGTGATTGCTCGATGTATTCTGCATGTAAACTCTCATCTATTTGTACCTCTGTCTCAAAATAAATGGGGGGGGGGTTCAAGGAATCTTGTGAGGTATTATCACATATATTTTGAGAAACATAAGTCCTTCAGAATTAATAACATACTAGAAATATTAGTGAGGTGATTAAGAACATCATACTTCCATTCTAGGTGCACATTTCTGCCAACATGAGGTTTCTCTTTGGAAGGAGGTATGATGAGAATTTCCAGTTGAACCAGTTGATTCTCTCTAGTGTGAGGAATATCATATTCCTTACTAGGTGAACCCTAAAACATTACTATCAACCTATTCTCGGATACATGAGGCCCATCCAAAGTGGATCACAACTCAATATGATGTAGTCACGGTGGTCTACTAGATCGAGTAGTATGAACAGTGGTGTGAATTAATCTAATAATACAGGATGAGAGGTCTATGCCTACTGGGCTCTACGCTGAGCCTACTTTTATGTCTCAGTAGCATGCACAACTTCACTTAAATCACTAGCCCTATCATTCCGATGATTCACATAGTTATGTCTTCATCGACAATGGTGTCAAACGAGAACATTAGGATGACCTACCTGACACACTTCATCATTTGAAATCATATTGGGATCTACTAACTCGACAGTATTCACAGGGGTGTACTCCTGCTCATTATCTAAGGAATCTTCCAATACTGGTTAGATTCATGGTGGGGGTTGGATCTCCATATTTGGAGTCATGAAATCACTAAGGGTGTGAGATGGATTTAGAACTGTTGGGGGACTTTCCATTCCATTACGATGTTGGAAACTTCTCTTTAGAGGATAATGGGACTGATATGTGGATTTATAAGAAACATCTATAAAAGGTACAATAAATTCAAGAGGCATGGGTAGATTCAAAAAGGTATGGATGAAAACATGTGCATGATCAACTACCCTATGAGCCATCCAGTATTCATAATTCTGACACTCACGGGTGGAGACCTGCTACCATTCACCTTTGTTGTCTATTTCAGACATCTCAAAAACGCATGCCACCTATGTCGAGGAAGAGGAAAATTTGACTACATTTTTATCAACTCGGTCCAAGATCTAGTCCCTAAACACACAACGTTTCTTTATGGTATGTTCAATGAACCATTGATAAGGTTTTTAATTCGGATAATAAGTCTGATTAGCCCCCTTGGTTTTCTAGAATTCTACATGCTTCAGAAACTAAAAAATCCAGAGCATTGCAGAAATAAATGGGATCCAAAGCCTCTATGAATGAGTAGGTCTAGTTACTTCTATCCGATAAAGGTACTATGGGGGATTGTAACTGATGAGTGGAAGAATCTTGGTGAGGTTTTTGAACCTGATTGTCTTTCCTACATGATGGTGGGGCATTATGTAATTGTGACTAACGATTCGGTGTCAGGCGATTCTTAGCTTGGGGCTAGACCTAAGGCTATTTAACATTTTGACTCTATGGTTTAGGCTCCACAAGTAACAATTATAGCAACCGAAGGGCCTCTATCTATATGAAAAAAGTAATCTCTATATTTTCAGCACTTCCTACAGGAGTTGGAGGTGGAAATGGGTGTTCTTTCTTAGTTTTCTTCAAAGATTCCTCAAAGAGATGAGCATTGTCATTAAAATCCTGAAATATACCTAGTAAATTATATATGATGAGGGATGTTAAAAATTCAGTCATGAAATTCCCCAGACACAACGTTTAAATATTCTCATGAGTTTGTGATAAATCGAGTGAATACATAAAGACATTACACCTGGCGACATAGTCTACAACTCACTCATCTAGTTGTTGTTTTCACCTAAAGATGTCAAAAATACTACTCTTATGGATTGTAGAGATGATATGATAAATTAACTTCAAATGAGTATCTTCGCAACCCGTGATAGACCCAATGGGTAGCTTATTGTACTAAATGAATTCTAGCCCTTCCACTATCAGAAGGAAACCTTAGAGCTTGGATACTTCCTACTACACTGGGGTTTCCAGCATGGGTCCACACCCGGATACGAAGTGGGACAGATGTTTTAGTGGGTTACCCATCACATTTAATGGGATAAGGTAGGATTTAAAAAATCAATGGGTGCCTACATGTTTTCAACCCAAGCCGAAAATATCTTTACATCAAGTGGAATTTCCACTTATTATGTCCGAAGGGCCATAAGGTGGGCGATGGGTGTGTACATCAGATTTTCCATCCCAGGATTCCTATCTTGACTAGGTTCCCTAACCACCAATGAGGTTATAGGATCAAAAAAATGGAAGTAAGGATCAGTGACACATGGAGTGGCTGGTTGTACTATTGGAGGAACGACTTGAGGTACTACTGGAGGATCAACATGACCTGTGTCTAGAGGATGATCCTCATGAAACTCAGACATATTTGGATATACATACCACAACCACATTCCAGAGGCTCCAATATATACCGTATCAGGATGAAAAGTATCATCGAGATGGAAGGAAGGCATCTGGCTAAGGAGGAACTTTGGCTGTCCCTAATACCCTACAAGAGGATAGAGAGGATTGTATTAAGGATCACTATTTTCCGAAATGATCTCTTCTAGGCTCTTAGTAAGGAGCTCATCGATGAGACATTTTATTTTGGAAGGCTTAAAGGGTAAAGATGTTATAGTGACATAAACCTATAACTCTCATGCAGCATAGGACAGGTCATAGGGCATAGAATACATGATCTCCTCCTTACCATTGTCGGTGTTTTTATTGAAGTAAAATGAATCTGTGGGTGGTTCATGGATAGGAATGTGCCTTTATTAGAGAGTGATTATACATGTCGGTCCAAAATATTTTTAACTTTTCTAGGGTGTTGGATCTGTCTATCATCCCCTGTGATGATGCCCCCATCCAGGTGTATGTAAGGGACAACCATGTTTACCATAATAGTTCCCAGAGGAACATCCTCGATAACACTTGGTAGGTATGGCTACCACATGATATTTCTAAAGTGAAAAGATTCATATTGTCCCCAACCATGAATATAAATTTGTTGGGTCACCTCTTCGATAAATTTTTAGAGCATAGTGATGCTTTGAGAGATATTTGATGATGGGTCTGTGGATAACTAGGCTATGCAGGGTGTTGTTCCATGGGAATCACTACTGACTCAACTAGGAGACAATACTTGCTGATGTCATCATAATGAGCCTAGATCTTTGGATAGAGAAACTAAAATTTTTTGACGTGGAAATTTGTTGCCCTTAGGGTATGGTGGAGACACATGACCACATCTGGGGTGAGTGAATCCAGAATGTTGAAGTTTGGAGTATCGATCATCCAGAACATCTCGGACAACTGATCCACTACAACAGTGTCCCACAAGATTCTCTATTCAAAAGTGGGATTTAGCTCTTCATTTCTCCATTAATCAATCAAATATGTATAATGAACAGACAATGTAACTAATGGGGATTGTTCTAGTGGTGGACTGGATGGTGGGGTAAAGGAGGCATAGGATGATAGGCAACTTCTCACTGAGTCATCTTTCATAGGTGGTACCAAGTGCATCACCTTGTCTCTATTGGATGGGGTGTTGAGCACTAGTTCATGAGAAATCTCGGTAGCTGTTGTTGGTGGATCTAGATGTTGCTCATTCTCTACAAAGACCCAAACCAACTCTTAGTGATATTGTGTGGAGGTAGAGAATGAAACCACTGATGATAGTGAGGACTGCACAACAAGACCATATAATGGCTCAAAACCTTCCTCCTTCTACATGTACCTGCAAATAGATTGAATGATCTAGATCATTTTAGATTCTAGGATAACAAAACTCACACACTGGGATCCTTCCCCACACTCTAATACAAAAGAATAGGGGGGATTCCCTATTAGTTTTTTAAATTCAGAATCAGATGATCAAATGGGATCCGCATCAACTTGGTGCCCATTGAAATTATTATTTCAGTGGTGATGGTTCTCCCCTCTACCTTGGGATGGTTTTTTAGGACACGAAACATTTTCAATAGGAGTATTACCTTTGTGTACCTAGTTTATTGAGCAGGGAGTACCTCTACTTTTTTGGGATATGAGGACGACATCTATACCTATTCTCACTAAAGCGAAGAGGACCTTCTCTTGGGCTACTGTGAGAGTAGGGAGTACCTCCACTATGATGAGATGTGTTGTTAGGAGAAATTAGGAATATATTGAATTGGATAATGAGAGTAACTTTGTATTTTTGGAAATTAGAGTGTGGAGGGCCTCTGCTGGAGATGGTGAGGACATGAGGGATGAATGAAGTTGTGATGGAATTCACTATGGTAGTTATTGGAGTATAGTGGATCTCCACTTTTGTTGGCTATAGTATAGGGAGGGCCTCCATACTGGCTCGTGAAAATGTGAGGAGGTCCTTCTCCTTGGTCAATTATACTATGGGGAGGAACTACACTTGATCCAAAAATGATGTGAGGAGGACTTTCACATTGGTGGTACATGACATGGGGAGGACCTCCATACAGACCATGAGGGAAACAAAGACCAAAAATACAACTAGAGATGGTATAGGGAGAGCTTCCTTACTCAATATTAGCATAACGAGTTGGCCCACGATGTTTTTTTGTGGTTTCGGTGACTGAAAGAGTCAACCCTATCTTCTCATGGAGTGGTCAAGGCCTCGATTCTGATAGGTCAATGGTGAATCCTTACACTACTGTGGTAGGGATATTTTAGAATGCATCGGTGGTGGAATGGGCTATGTGACCTATTGAAGATGAATCCCTCTAATAAAATTTTCCTGATCATGGGCCAAATGTTGGCATCAATTTATACAGACTGGGGCCCAAAGAGCATGGATATTAACCACTTGTTCTTCGGCCTGAGGAACTAGTTGGGACTTTTTATGGGGAATCATGGGATCCCTCCCTAGTAACTTATGGGTGGTTTTCATGGTTGGTTTGACTCTAATATCCCTTACTTCATCGACATAGGAGAGTGAGTCTCGTGATCACTCTAAGGAGAGGCTCCTAATGCTGTTGAAAGGGGGAGTGTTGATTAGTGGCTCCCTATGCGGCCCTTGGGGGAAACGATGATGGTGAGGCACAAAAGACTCAAGGTCTTAGTAGGCCATTTCCCAAATTGGAATGACCCCCTCCTAATCGTATCAATGAACTAGGGTGTTTATCTCCCTCCTATACATGATCTATGATGGTGAGATCAGGCATGGGCAATGAAATCCATGAATGTGGATGACGATGTGGTGGAGGTGGAATCATGTGAGATTTTCGGATTCTTGTTCCTTCTACTCTTGTGTTTGTGGGAAGAGGGTGACTAGTTTTATATGGATTAGGTCCAAGAATGGAGGATGATTCAGCCACCAATACAGATAATAGGAAAAATGCCTAATTACCTTGCATTAATTAGTCTTTCATGGTTGGAAAGAGAGATCCACACTGGCTATGCCACAGATTAGAATGCCCATTGATTAACAACCCTAATTTCTAGTGAATTTTAAGTCAAGAAACACTATTTCCTTGGCATAACCTAGAACCTGATAGCTAGTTCCTATGACATGCTTATCTTTTGAGGACTCAAATTCTTTTAATTACTTCTTGAGGATATCATTTCACATCAATTTGACCATTTCTATTTCTGAAACTTTTAGAGGGGTGCACCGCCTCCTCATGTTCACATTCACTAGCGGTGCATTGTACCATGCATTCCCTCTTTCCAAAGGTGGGTGGAATTTATCACTTTTTCTGAGATGTATTATCCTTGATCAGAATGGGATTATTGGATTCCAATTCCTTCTTCCATGGATTCATCATTAGAAATCCTCACCTACTCTGGGTCACCATTATATATTAAAACGTTTTTCATGGAACTCTTTCCTAGTGACATCTCTTCAGGGATGTCAATTAATTATACTGCTCATGTCTAGACATTCCAATGGGCATAGTTTGGGTAGAAACCTTCTGTTTGAAGAGTAGTCATGTTGGGAATCAATGTCATGTCTGGAAATTGGAACATTGGTCACCGATATTATTCCTCGTTAGAGGGCCACTCAAGGGAATGAAACCCGAGGCATCCCATGTCCATTGTGGGGTATCAAATGTTAGAGCCTGTCTTATAAGGTTTTTTCTTAGGTATCCCATGTTTAACTAGGGGTGGTCCTTAGGAATAATATCTTCTGGATATGAGATGAGGTTGATCAAGACACCTAATAAAAGAAGATCAGAGTGGTACATCCCTATGAGGGAGCACCTGGATGGTTTATTAGATGGATGGATCAGAATTCCCAATGTGAGAGGATCCGGGATGGTACCTTCCATAAAGGGTACATATAAAATAGTGAATGGTTACTTCCCTAAGATGGAGGCACCTAGGTTTACCAATGGATGGGTGGGGATTCCTTTAACAAAAAACTGGGGTGATATGTCCCATACAGGGAAGATGTCACATCATGAATGCAGATGTGGAAACCTATGAGGGTGGATCATAGAGGTGGATCACATTAATGGGACACCAAGGTTTACCATTGGTTGCGAATAAAATTTAGGGAGTCTTCTTATGTACCTTGTATAGAAGATAGGGATAAAAACCACATAGTTCAAAGGGGTGATTGGGGGCGTAAACATGGTTAGCTTCCTATTGCAAGAGGATTGATATTGGTTGGATGAATATGGATTGTGTTGGTATTATGAATGGATATCTTCTTAGTTTCTTCTAGGAGAAATGATGGGGTGGATGGAATGATCTCACTAAGACATTACATCCTGGGTAAGAATCTAGATGCAAATGGAGGAAGTATCAAAATGGAATGGATGGAATAGAAGGAGTGTGAGGGGTTATTGGGTTTGAACCTTAGGGAAACCTCGTACATATCCTAGTGGCTGGGAATCAATGTCCATGTAGTTTAAAATGGGGTGATGATATACGTTAGGAGTCTACTCATGATAATTAAACACATGGATAAGGGCCTGAAGGAAGTTTGACCTCCGGGATGGGGCATGATCCTTTTGATACATAATGAATCGTTGGAAAGACCAGGATGATAATGGATGATGGGGCTTGAACCACTAGAAGACATCTTTTCAACCCTTTTTAGAAGACATGGATCAAATACAATGCTGTTCTGGTATCCCATTCATTTTAACATCATATGGCAAGGATTATATTGAACTAACAAAAATATGATGATGTCAGGATTGAACCTCATGGATCTTTCCTACATACCATGTTTATAAGAAAGAGACAAAAACTAATATAGTTTGGATGGGGGCATTGGGACTTACACATGGTTCATGTCCCAGGCATGTGGTGTGGAGCATATTCATTGAATATTCCTAGGTAGACCCAAATGATATATGACCTCCATGTGGGGCATGATCCTCCCAAGATATTGTATATTGGGGGAAAGACAATGATTGGAATAGATTATGGTGGATGCTGAGATCTGGGAGGTGCACCCCTAGGAGGAGTGAACCATGGTTACGAATGGTCGGTATTTAATATCATAAGGTCTTCCTATATACCCTATTTAGAAGAAAAGTATCGAAACCCACATATTTTGGATGTATGTGGCTTACTCACTGTTAACGGCCCGTGGATGTGGATTTTGGTGCTTACACCAGATTAGATTCCTAGAATAAGAGGGGAATGGTCACTACAAAACTCTAATCACACATGAGTCATAAATAGTGTGAGAAACATGATAAAGTAGTAGAACGGATTGTCACTTCATGAAAGATACAGCATTGAGGGATGATGTGGAGCTTAAGCATAAAAGGGGTCCATGGAAAAAATGATAATGGGAGAGGGATGCAGTGTTGAGAGTCCTCGATGACCATACCCTCTTTGATGTTTACATCTGGTGTAGAAAAGGAGGAGCAAGAGCTCTTCCTCCTACAAGAAGGGTTAAGAGCTTACACAAGGATAATATCCCTTCCACGTGGGTATAGAGTATTCCATTTGAGGAGGATCTCATTCCATGTGAGGAAACTCCCACCCCCATTGAGATGATTGAGAATGGAAAATCTCTAAGGTGGGGAACCTCATGTTCATTGAGCATGGTGAGACAATAGTTTAAAATCAAGTGCTAAGGACGATAGTTCTTGAGAGTTTAACATCCTATAACATGGACTAGGAGGACTCATTCCTCACCACATATACATAATTGAATGATACAGACCAAGACATACAGAAGGGAAGGCATTAGAAATTTCCTATAGGAGTGGGTGGTGGAGTGGTATTTCATCGGGTCCACGTTACCAAGGATATGACAAAAAGTAATATACATCAGCGTACCTATGAAAAAATCGAATTGGTAGGACATTTTGACATGGGGCACTACACGATGGGCTAGGAAATCACTACAGACAATCCTAGAGGGCCTCATGGAGGAGGTTAACATAAGATGTGGGAGTAGTGCACAAGAAGGGCTCAAGCATGGTGATTATGGGTAATGAAAACCCATAGAACCTAAGGAAATGGGTCCACACAAGATAGGAGGCTTGGAAGAAAATGTAAGGGGTTGAGCATAAGAGATGATTGACATGGGTAATGTTTTTGAACAAGAAGATCATTTTTTACACACATTCCTTTGGATGAAAAAGAAGTAGGTGAGGTTCAACCCCATGTGGTTCTACACGATTGGGACCTGTCATGGAAGATATTGAACCAAGATCCATGGCTTGTGTGCTACGATGAAATAGGTTGTCTTCTTGATCTGGGAGCATTGGTTTGACTTATATAGGGTTAACCTATAGAAATGGGGTTCCCTTCTATTTATTGGAAACATCATTGGCGGTGATGCATAAAAAGGCCAATTCGGAAGTGGGAATTGGATGTCTCATTGGGTTTATAAGATTTATACACATATATTAGTATTCGTGTGCATCATCTAAGCATGTGTGCATCTACCTTAGCCATTATTAGGATACTGGAGTACGAAAATGGATTTGACGTTGCTTTGTGCATGTAAGATTCTTACGTGTTATTTTCCACCTAGCACGCAACCCTTAAATCTTGCATGTGGATGCATCGGGATTTTATATATGTCCTGGTGATTTAAATGGTTCCTTTAGTTTTCTCCCAAATGACCATTTTCAGCTTCATGATGAATTCATTTCCAACATCCTTCCTCCTTCATTTAGTACCAAAGAGTTTCATGGTCAAATAATATAGTAACATTAGTTCTATAAAAATAAGTTATGAATTTATCTAATGCAAAAAAAAACTAAATGGAACACATTATCAGTGGTGTTGTAGTTTTTTAATGTAAACTCTAGTTACATTGATCCATAAACAATGAAATTTGTTCTACCTTTCATTATTTTAGAGTAATATTCTCCCAAAAATTCATTTTAAGTATCAGAAAGTAGAATAAATGGATGCTCGGAATTTAGTGGTTGCATTAGTAGTGGGGTGGTTACTCTTTTCTTTAGCTCATCATGTGAATTCCTACATTCATCATAGAAATAGAAAACCTATTCTTTTAAAAGTAACCAAGTTATAGGGAGTGAAATATTAATAAAATCCTTAATGAATCTTCTTTATAATCCTTCAGGATCTAAAAAAGTTATAACATCTCTCACACCGGTTGGATAGGCTAATGAAATTATGACTTCATGATTGGATTTATCTACCTAAATTTCATTTTGTGAAATGATTTTTCATAATACTGTTCCTTTATCTACCAAAAAATGACAAATATCAAAATTTTAACACGATTCTTCTCAATGCATGTTGTTTAAAAAAACAATTTTCCAAACCAATGATCTAATTAATTTCAAAATAAAGAAAATTAATATATGAATACATCCAATTAAGCATCAATACTACCTAAAAATATACTTACCACAAACAATTGAAATTTACATGGGCAATTTGATAACCCCAAATGGAAATTGTTACAATAATATGGGCCAAAGAGTAATGTGTAGTTTATCTTCTCCTAATATTCTAGAGAAAATGGAGCTTGAAAATATCATGACAATCCATCATATAAATATTAATGTGTTCTTCCATTCAACCATTCTATAATTTTGTCAATGAATTGAATGGTGGAGTTTTGTTTTAGAGTGAGTTGATTAAATTTTCTATAATAATTTCACAGTATCTAACTATTTGGACTCTCATGGGAATAAATTCAATTTGATTATTCTTCCCTATGGTAAAGATATATTTCTTTGTAACAACATTAAAAGGTCTAACCCATTGTGATTCAAAATTGGGTATATGTTTTCTTTTACTAAAAACTTCTCTATCTCACTTCACTACCTCCACGGTGGTGGGAGAGAACCTTTTTTATGGTTTTCTGACTGATCAAGAATCCCCTTCTAACAAAATTATTTATGAGTGTAATTTTTTATTCCAAGGATATCATCCAAAATCAAAAATATATCTTAGACATTACTTTCTAAAAATCCATTAAAACATTATTCATGGGTTATAGACATGTTGTTAGGAATTATTACTAGATGTTTAACATATTCCATCAGTAACACGTGTTTTAACTCACTCAAGAGAGAATTTAATTCCGTAATTGAGGATTGTTTGAGTTATGTAATTAAATTTAGATAACCTAGATCCATGTCCTGAATTTCATTTAACATTATAATCCATTCAATTATTCATTTCAAAGGAAATAAATTAATCTATCATAAAACTCAAATATTACCTATATTGTTAAATTCAATGTAGTCATTCTAGAATATTTAAAATTTTGGAGATCCACATATTCCATAGTGTATTAAATATTGAATTTAATTTATATGTATAGGAAATCATGTATCACACATGGTTATGACCTATATTTAATACCTTCATCATGGGAGCGTGAAAATTTTCATAGTTTATAAAAGGGATTCAAATAGAGTTGACAAAATTGAAGTGGACAGTGCTATATTAATATCCTTGGAGATTGTTCAATCATTTAAATTGTTTATAGTATTGGATATCTTCTGGAATTATCATCCTAATATATTTAGTTAGTGTCATAGTTCTCTATATTCATCACTATTAATTACATTGTTGTTTTTTATGAAAATGAAGCCTTTAACTCCTATAAGAACTACTTTTAAAACACATACCAAATGAATATCAGATATATTGGAAGTATATACTACTAAATTGGTGGTATTAAGATATCCCATGTGTAAATATATAATCATATGGTGAGTTACACTTATCTAAGATCTTATATCACATAAATAACTTGGAAAAGTCAAATCTCCAATGGTATAGGTGGCAGAGAATATCCCTGGATGTGGGAATTAAATAATATCTAAAACACCTGTTACTAAAGTAATACTTTCATTCCCATATATACCTCAGTTTTTTCTAAAAAAATACTTGATAAATTTAACATATTTTATAATTTTATTAATAGATTAAAGAAGGGGTGTATTCTTTTACAACTTTCTGTGGGGTTTTTATAATCACCCTTTGTATTCCTTCTTATTTAATGTTCTTTAACTGAGTCATTAATAAGGAGAATAGTAGTGAAATGTTTTTATTCACCCTTTGTTTCCTATTAAAAGATTATTCTAGTATTTCCAATATGTACCTTCCTACCACTAATTCATCTTCCTTCCACTCTATATTTTTTTTCCTCATTAGGTATGTTCTCATGAATTTTTTCCTAATTTCCATCATTTCTTTCATCAGATGCTAATGAAAATTTCTTAGTTTTACCTAATCGAATATCTTATCCACCAATTTATTTTATCCTAATAATATTTTAATTTGGATTAGGGAATTAATTATTTGATAGTTTTTTAGTATTTATAGTTATTACATGAATATATAATGATAAATTTATAGAAAAATAAATCACCTTCTCTTTTAACCCATATTATTCAGTTCATATCAGTTGTTATTTGGGATGATAGTGTAATATTTGAGGGTTATTAATAGGAATATATATGGAAATGGTGTGGTTTATAACATTTCTAGAGGTAGTATTGTTTATAGGGTGCTGGAATGGTTCTGGATTTTTTTATTTTTGTTGGTATATGGGCTGAGATATGAATTTATTCTAATAGAAGGCTCTATAATGACTTTGTTGGGTTCAAAATCCTAGTTGGGCTTGTGGATTGTTTTTTCATGAATGGTTTTAGTGTTATTTTAATGTTTGCGAATCATCTACACAACACTCCATATCCTATAATTTATCCCACTGATCATTGTAATTATTTGGTAAAGAGAAAAAACTAAATACCTATAGTGGTGCTTTTTGTTCACTCATTTTCTTCATGAAAATATCCTTCACTAACGTTGTTATATATTCATTTATTCTTTCATATAAAGGTAATGAGTTAGAAGTTCATTCCTCTTGAATCCATCTTGTACCTATACATGTTATTCCTAATTTTTTCAGAATCATGTGTTTCATTTTAAATTAGGATCCTAGATTTTATTAGTGAATTTTTATTCAAATCTCCTCTATATGATGCAACAAAGAGGTTCCTATCATTTTCCAATAGTCCATGATAAAAGGATAACATAAAGTAATTTTACTCTATAGTTTGATGGGGTAAACCAGATCAAAGACTCTTAAATCATTCCTAATACATGTAGAGAGTTTCTATAAGTACTTTAATGTGTCATAATCCTCTTTTCCTATCTCTATGATCCTATAGGTTTCAAATAACCATTGTATAAAGCATAATTAGAGATCATCCCATCCATTTATATATCTTATTTTCATGATTTATAGTCAATCATTAATTTCTAATTCCATATAAAAGGGTAATTTCCCCCACATGACATTACATATATTGAATCCTTAAGACTCTATACTCAATAAAATGTAGGCGAGTTCATGAATATTTCTATTTGGATCTTTAGTTTCATGATTGTAAAAGTTTTACCAAACTTCAATCATATTTCTACATAATTAAAAACTATTCTGTAAATCATGAACAACATTTATATTCTTTTGATTGGAAAATAATAGGGAAAAAAAGTCATTTAATGTTTTATTTGGGTATATTTCCATGAATGTGATACCAAAGTGAGAACTATAAGTTTCACTCAAGTCCTCAAGATTAATTTATTCAAAATTATTATCTAAATTAAAATTATTATGTATAGTTTAAATATTTATTCTATTTCAGGATCCAAAGTAAAAAAATTTAATTCGCAGGTCTTAGTCATGAGAAGTCTAATATATATTAAAACTGATTCCTTTATAGAGATTACATTTATTGATAGACACTTTTCATATGATGTGTAAAAAAAAATTTAATTCCCTTGGGGTTGTTGTGGTAGTTCGAACCTAGGTTATCTCTCGATATGAGTTCTATATATCTAGTTTCCTTGAGTGATAAAAGTAATGAATATATTTTTATTTCTAGGACTAAGATATAAATCAATGATCAAGTCAATAAATAGTCAATCAGGTCGGGTATTCCTTCCCACTAATAATTTTATCACAATATTTAAAAATATATTCTTTTTCTTTTTTAATTGATAATTGAGAGGTTTAGAAATCACTTCCCCAATTCACCCTTGATTTTTTAGATATTTTGCGACTAGACTAACAAATTATTTTCCTTAGTATTCCTTCTATAAAATTCAATAATTTGAATGTCAGTAACCCCCAATTTAATTAGGCATTACAAAATTGGGTGTTGTGATTCCCATATATACTAGGATTAAGCAATGAATCTTCTTAACAGGTTATTAATACCTAAACAACCACTATGTATCCTAATATCAGTCAGTAGATATGATAAAGAAATAATAAAATGGAGCTGATTGACTCTTGACCAAGGAAATAAATCGTATCACAGTAATATTTTTAAACAAAATCATATTATAAATAAAAAATATTACTACATATTGAACTGAATTAATAATAAAAAGAGAACATTTTTTTTGGTTTTTTGACCGGATACTCAAGAATAACAGGGTAGTTTCCATAAATCTTTACATAACATAGAATTTATACCACTCCATTAAATATGAAATAGTGTTTATAGGAATAAATGACATGTTAATAATAAAAAAAGTTAAAATAAATAAGTTAAAATGTATATTATGATATTGAGATTCTTTTGGTGGGACTTCCACGAACATCCTCGTTATTTTTCATATCTATAAAATATATTGTATTGATATTCCTTGGAAAAATATTTATCCGAAGACCGGGCCTTATACCTCAAATACTCTTTATCATGTCTTCAAATTTCATTATCTTTGAATTCAGTAAATGTTTTTCAACTTCCATACTCAATAATTTGGTTTATATTTATATAGTCACTTATAAAATATTTAAAAATATTTCATTCATCATTAAATCATCTCATATATCCTCAAATAATTTTACATGAATCCTTTTAAGCACACTCCTCAATGTGAAGCTTGATTGAAATCATTGAAATTATCCTGTAATCAAGTATTTCTATGTAAGGAAATTTCATTATGGATAGTTTGGGAATGTTTTGAATTCATGAATTTATTTAATTTCTTCATAGGACTTATTTTATGTACTACCCACCAATGGAGTTTAATTCAACTATGAACATAATTATTTCACCATTATTTAATACATAATTTAATTAATGCATGAAAATTATCATGCACACAATTTTTTTTCATTTCATGTTCATAAAGAATCCACTATCGGTCCCAATGTATTATTCATAGTAAAATCCATCATCATTTATGTTTTTTAATACATATTTGAATCCAAAGTATTATTTTATTCTATATGGGTTGGAAAATAAATTTTATCTTATTTTCCATGTTTATATTCATTTATTTTAATAGATCCTTGTGTCATTATTATCCATCTTCAAATGGAACCTGGTTTAGTTATTTATATTTGAATAGATCATTAAACTCTATCCATATTCTTCATCATGAATTTTAAAACCTAATCTATGGGTATAGTAGGAATAGAGTAATGGTTATTGATTAGTGGAAAGTGGTGGTATCATGAACTAGAAGTAAGGAGAGGTGTTCGGATGAACGGTGGTGGAAGAAAGATGTCACTCTGTCTATATTTGGAAACATATAGAATGGTGATGGTAGTGGACGAATGGGTGGAAACATAATCAAAACATCAAATTTTGGGGAACCATTGCTATAGAATAAAATCACAGATTGTAGAAAAATAATGTTAACATTATTAGAAACTCGACGGTAGTAATTGATGGTGGAAGCTTGCAGTATGGAGGAACAAAGTAACATATCCTAGTATGAAATTTGTAGTGTAAAATGAAGGATATATCTTAGTGAAATCATGCCTATATGAAAGAAACTAGTTGATAGAAGAAAGTCATGTTAAAATGGAGCTTCTAATAGTAAAATCGCAGTGATGGTAGAATGTTGGTTGTAGAAAATGTAGATGTAGCATTAAGCGGTAGTAGATCCTCAATGAAAGCATCGTGATGGTAACATGAAAATTTTATCTTGTAAAACTGAATCTTTTGGACGGTAAAAATCTAGTGGTAGTGATTTTCTTATGTGAATTTAATTCTATTTCACTTAATGAATGTTTACCACAGAGTTCTTCTCAATCATGGATTTTAGTGTACTTTCTAGACTCCCAGAGTCCAAAAATGGTGATTACCCCCTCATTATATTGATTATGACATTCCATGATGTTATCTAGCGACGTTATTAGAGAATGATGTGGAAACCCAACATTATTCAAGAGTGTCAAGGGATGGTGGTGAGTGGTGGAATTATTGTGGAGAGGCATCTGAGCATGGGTGTAGAAGAAATTTTTTTTATTAGAAAAATATATTCTTAGTGATTTACAATTTGATTTAGTCCATGAACTTGAAATACCAAACAATTATCTTATTAAAAATGTCTCAGGAACCTTCTTTCTAAATGTACGTGTTCAATGGTAAATGACTTTAACAACACCTAGGGACTCACATTGGTCGATAAAATGGGAGGTCAGCCTCAACCAACATTTTTTGGGTAGACTATTTCATATTTATGATTAACTTATATATTTAAGACTTATTTACCAACCGTTTATTATGTAATGAATAGATAAATGGTCCCCTTCTACTAACAATCAATTGATAGCATGAATTTGATTTAGAATAATCTATATGTATCTCAAATTCTTAATCAAAGGATACATCTAAATGTATATTTCGCATATTATATATTCCTATATAGTTTAATATTAGGATTTTGGTGCTAATACATATAGTGGGGCACTCGAGAATTTATCATCATCCAGGAAGATAAGATTTGTTTTGATGTCAGGATTGGGCCCATGAAAGGGATCTCTTAAATATCCTTGAGAAAGGAATCAAAATCCAAAATAGTTTGGTGCCACTTATTGGGACACATCATACCATATATGTTGATGTGATGTGGACCAAATTTTGTATTTTATCATCATGTAGTAAGGAATTATAGGATAACGGTTCCATGACAAGGATATTACCAGGAGTACCCTAAATTGGCTTAATAGACCTAAAAGGGATGTGGCCTCCTAGGTGGGGGCATGATCATACTGGGGAAGTAACCCAATAAGGATGGTGACATAAATATACTAAAAGGAATATATCCCCCAGAGATTGATTTGACTATACCAGTAATATCCCCTAAGTAATATTAGTGTTAATTGGGGTGCTATTTTTTAACTTTAGGGTGGCTTCCTATGTATCTTGTTTGTATGGGAATCAAATACCACATTGAATGGAATGTTTGGTATTACACCTATGGAGGAGAACCAAAGTTGATTCATATAGAATTTATCCATTTTATGGTTTGTCTCATAGGGAATATTGAATTGTTAGGTGGTGATGTGGTTTTGAGGCTTATACTAAATTAGGAGGCCCATGTCATTGTAAGATGAGGATCTAGAAAATGAATCTCTATCGAGACAAGTATTTGATTGTGTTTATTACATGATATTCACTAACCTCTATTCCCACATGAGTCTTTTTAAGTTTAAAATACTAGAGGAAGTGGAATATCTATAAATCAACACAATCTCCTTCGACCGCTGGTGGACAAGGGTTTGGATATTGAAGGTGGTTTAATTCATCCTCTTGAAATAAAGACAAGGGGATTAATCTCGGATAAATTACCTTAAGATACATCTTCCCACCATCCACTCGTAAGCAAGGATGAATTAATAGAAGGAGATCTAGGGATAGGGACTTAGATTAAATGAGCCATTCTTCTCTCTTGTTTTCAACCTCAGGGACCTACCATTATCCCTAAGGTTGGGATCTACATTTCCACAAGAATATGTAATGAATAACACTCTAATGATCCCACATATTAGGTAGGATAAATTTGAGACCTCCAATACCATGAGAATGTACAATCTATAGGTCATGATGAAGTTCCATATGTTCCGGTTATACATATTTGAGGGATTTTTTGGGAGGGGTCTTGTCTAGTTACTGATCAGATGATGAATACCTGGAAAGAGTTTCCCTACCTTTGATGACATTAAACAGGGATTAAATGGTGGCTTTAATTGATGATTCTAGGGAGATATAAAGTTGGTCTCATATTGGGTGGACCTAGGAAGGATAGAGTTACTTTACCCTGGCTAGGTTAGG
The DNA here is from genome assembly GCA_963277665.1 of Viscum album. Taxonomy (NCBI): domain Eukaryota; kingdom Viridiplantae; phylum Streptophyta; class Magnoliopsida; order Santalales; family Viscaceae; genus Viscum; species Viscum album. The sequence continues at coordinate 1,861,719,390 of OY728129.1, read as the reverse complement.
GTGGATTCAGATTTTTTAGCATTGGTTATACCTAGGAAATCTAAGATTTCTACATGTAGGGAAGAACTCGGAGAGTTTGAGTTGTAATTTGGGTGATGTCCAACCAATGAAACAACACTTGGGGGAGTCCTTGTAAAAGGCTCCATGGGTCCCCTACGTTTTCTTTGGATGGGTCTGGCATGTGTCCCAATATGGAGAGGGGACATTGCCCTAGTGCTCTTGGACCAGTGATAAGTGCCACATAGCACAAAAAATATTAGGCCTTTAAGAACTATAGATCTTTGAATCCTATAAATTCCATCTCCCTTTAGATCTTGTAGAACTTCTGGGGAGTTTTGATGACATCGTTGAAGGAATAGCTTGGTGTGAACTTGGAGTGATCTCTTTTGGCTGTTGTTCCTTCTATTCACTCTCAAATAATGATCCCAATGGTCCTACTTATAAGATATATTGGTAACATGGGTGATGAATTTATAGAATTAAGGTATAATGTGAAGGTAGTCCATTCATGTCGATCATTCTAGGGGGGCTTCAATGGTGAACCCTGCAGGTGCACCTGCACGATTCTATTGGTCGAGCACAAAACTAATGTAGCTTAAACCAGGGAAATACCATTGTTCATGTAGATTCCTTTGGGTGAAGTTGGAGCTTCAATCACAATTAACTTTCTTTATATTCCTTAAAGTGATCTTCTTTGATTACTTTTTAACACCATATTAAAAAGGGAGTGACAAGAAATGCCTCCAATGGGATTGGATCCAATCATGAGAAGAGGTTCAGGTCCTAAGGTAAATATAAATATTGGAATTCTTCTATCTATCAATCACTAGTCCCTATTTTTTAGTGTACGTTTACATTTTTTGTTGGAGAGTAGTATGACTTTTGTTATGTGACTGGGAGGCATAAACATATGGTTGTTATAGGTCCATTGTGTAAGGGGCCCGACATGTTTGTCAAATAAGATTATAATTGCATGATTTTATATACAAGGACATTCACAAATTCACCATCATGACCATAAATAGTGTATCCTACTTTTTATGTACCATGGTAGCTTATGTGGAGTGACCTAGGGGGAGGTTTCATGAGGTGACCTCTTCAGGGGACCTGTGTGAGGTGGATTTGTTAGGGAATGTGTGTGAGGTGGCCACGTTAGGTCACCTATGTGAGGTTTCCACTTCTAGGAACCTGCATGAGGAGTCCTTGTTAGGGTACCTACATGGGGTGGCATTGTCAGGGTACCTTTGTGAGGTGTATTTATTCCTTTTCTGGATAATATTCCAATCCCAAACTACTTCATCACAATATAGAAACTCTAAATACTGATAATAAATACGTAAACGTTATATCATTTCTAAAAAACTTCCAATGTCTACTCAAATCATTCTAGTTTCTAATTAATGAGCCACTTCATATGTTAATGTGATAATTAACATTATTAGTCTTGATTACTACTAAATGCGTGATTCCATCCTCCCTGGTTTTGTAGAAGATCTAAAGAAGCACCACCATGAGTATGGTAAGAGCAATTGATTTCCACTTTATTACCACTTGATACAAATAGATGCACTTATTATGGGGATGAATAATTACATGTGGCACATAAGTTTTAGGAAGCAAGTAGGTCTTGCAACCACCAACATATCCTTTAATGTGTCACACATTAATAAAGTAAAGAATCCCTCCATTTGTCTCATACATCAACAACTACTATACTCTAGACCTAAATCACCACACCCCTGAATTAAGTCACACTATTATTCCCCCATATTTCATGATTATATGATAGATCAATCAAAATGATAGAAAGAGGTTTGGGATATATGCCCTGAAGGGTGAGAAAAACAATAATATATGTGGGTACACATGGGGCACAAATCTTGTATGGCGTTTAGATATTTTGTGAAGGATTCTTTTATTTATGAAGTTGTTTAGGTTGACCATGAGTGTGTATATAAAAACCAAATTAATACTATATATACTCATTATGCGGTGTCTATAGATTAATACTTTTCATCTGACACGCGGTGATGTTTGTATCAGTTTATAGGATGTTTATTGGGTTTAGGAGTGCCAATTGTTAACAAGATGTATGATGAATTAATCATTCTAAGGGAAACATGAATGAATGAAGAATGAAAACCAACATTATCTCGTATGATTTTTAAGATAACACATAAGATTATGGGGAATAACCCCCACCCAAGGAATGATGTGCATCACAAATAATTGAATAACATTTTCCTAGAATCCAAGGGGTAGGGACAAACATTCATACATCTGAAAGGGTATCCTTCACTGGAAAAGTGGGGAATTCCCCGAATTTCTTGGCTCACAATGGAATAAGGCTAGTATTTCTAGATGGGGAATATGATTAAATCATACATTTCAACTAAGACCCACATTCCCATCTTCTTAGTGATGTGGCTGAATTTTTACATTTAACTTGTACATGATTCTAGTACTACTGTGAGGTAGGGGTCCTTAATCATGGATGAAAAATTAGCATAAAGGATGAATTATAAGATTGGTATCCTCTATATTAGTGAAGATCCACTGGATACTTAGTTACTTAGTTACTTATTTAATTATTTAGTTATTTATTTACTTATTTACTTATTTACTTATTTACTTATTTATTTATTTATGTATTTATTTATGAATTTATTTATTTATTTATTTTATTTACTTACTTATTTACTTACTTATTTACTTACTTATTTACTTATTTATTTATTTATTTATTTATTTATTTATTTATTCATTTATTTTATTTTGTATTTATTTTATTTTGTATTTATTTTATTTCGTATTTATTTTATTTCATATTTATTTTATTTATTTATTTATTTTATTTTTTTATTTTATTTTTATTTTTTTTTATTTCGTATTTTTTATTTATTTATTTTATTTCGTATTTATTTTATTTATTTATTTTATTTCGTATTTATTTTATTTATTTATTTATTTCGTATTATTTTATTTACTTTATTTATTCATGCATGCACATGCACATGCATGCCCATGCAATATAAATAAATTCTGCGTTTGGTGAGATTTGAACCCCTAACCTCTTGCATATTTTTCAAAGACATTACCACTCCAGCAAGCTCGCCACGTGGTCAATAAACAGAATTTAATATACTTATATATATTAATTGAAAAAACAAATAATACATAAATAATAGATATAAACTCAATAATAATAACTAATAAATAATAAATAACAAATAATAAATAATAAATTAGGAATAATAAATAATAAATAATAAATAATAAATAATAAATAATAAATAATAAATAATAAATAAATAATAAAAAATAAAAAATTAATAATAAATAATAAATAATAAAAAATAAATAAATATAATTAATAATTAATAATTAAATAGAAATAATAAATAAATAATAAATAATAAATAATAAATAATAAATAATAAATAATAAATAATAAATAAATATAAATAATAAATAATAAATAATAAATAAATATAAATAATAAATAATAAATAAATATAAATAATAAATAATAAATAATAAATTATAAATTATAAATAATAAATAATAAATAATAAATAATAAATAAACATAAATAATTAATAAATATAAATAATAAATAATAAATAATAAATAAAAAATAATAAATAATAAATAACAAGTAATAAAGAATAAATAATAAATAAAGATAAATAATAAATAATAAATAATAAATAATAAATAATAAATAATAAATAATAAATAATAAATAATAAATAATAAATAATAAATAATAAATAATAAATAATAAATAATAAATAATAAATAATAGATATAAATAATAGATATAAATAATAAATAACAAATAATCAATAATCAATAATCAATAATCAATAATCAATAATAAATAATAAATAATAAATATTAAATATTAAATATTAAATATTAAATAAATAAATATAAATAAAAAATAAAAAATAAAAAATAAAAAATTAAAAATAAATAATAAATAATAAATAATAAATAATAAATAAAGATAAATAATAAATAATAAATAATAAATAATAAATAATAAATAATAAATAATAAATAATAAATAATAAATAATAAATAAACATAAATAATTAATATATATAAATATAAATAATAAATAATAAATAATAAATAATAAATAATAAATACATAATAGATATAAATAATAAATAATAAATAATAGATATAAATAATAAATAATAAATAATAAATAATAAATAGTAAATAATCAATAATCAATAATAAATATTAAATATTAAATATTAAATAAAAAATATTAAATAATAAATATTAAATAAATAAATATACATAATAAATAATAAATAATAAATAATAAATAATAAATAGATATAAATAATAAATAATAAATAATAAATAATAAATAATAAATAAAAATAAGAAATAAGAAATAAATATAAATAATAAATAATAAATAAATATAAATAAAAAATAAATAATAAAAAAATTAATAAAAGTAAATAATAAATAATAAATAAATATAAATAATAAATAATAAATAAATATAAAATAAAAAATAAAAAATAAAAATAAATAATAAATAATAAATAATAAATAATAAATAAATATAAATAATAAATAAATATAAATAATAAATAATAAATAATAAATAATAAATGATAAATAATAACAATTAAATAATAAATAATAAATAAATATAAATAATAAATCATAAATAATAAATAATAAATAAATATAAATAATAAATAATAAATAATAAATAATAAATAATAAATAATAAATAAATATAAATAATAAATAATAAATAATAAATAAATATAAATAATAAATAATAAATAAATATAAATAATAAATAATAAATAATAAATAATAAATCAATATTATTAATAAATAAATATAAATAATAAATAATAAATAAACATAAATAATTAATAAATATAAATAATAAATAATAAATAATATATAATATATAATATATAATATATACTATATAATATATAATATATAACCAGTTACAAATAATAGATAATAAATAAATTAAAGTATATTATAAATAATAAATAATAAAAAATAAAGGAAACACATGAAAAAGTATGAAAAGACGTGATAAGGGATGAAAAATCATGAAAACGCATGAAAAGGGATGGAGAAGCGTATGAAGAATGAGGCATTAGAAAGAATGAGAATGCATGAAAACTCGTGACAACTCTGGAAAACTCCTTAATAATTCAACATAATCATCACAATAACCCATAAAAAACCATTGATAAAGATAAAAAATCATGGAAACCCAAATAAACAGTTATAAATGGAGCTACCGTTAAAACCCGTCAAAACGGTAATAAAGAGACAAAAACATTGGACTCACATTAACGGAGATAACTTATGATACGAGAGTCCGTTTTAGATCCGCGACCTGTCAAATCAAAGATCCTGAAACGATCTTGGACCTGAAAGGTGAAAGAGTTCGAATGGACAGGCAGATCGGAAGTTATGACCATTTAAAAAAAGATGACGGGGAACAGGTGCTAGAAATGAGGCATTGAAAAACATAACAAACCCGATGCCCACTAAAAAGGCCATAACATATGATCTAGAAGTGCATGTGGGCACCGCGACCAGTCAAACTGAAGCTCATGGAACGAGCTATGATCTGGCAGGTGGAGTAGGCCGAACTGACATGTGGATCGAAGGTTATGTCCGTTTGAAGACAAGTTTGATGGGACACCGGTGACGGAAACAGAGTTTTGGAGGCCTTCGGAGGGGTTTTGGGGTTGAATAGCAAGACAGAAATTTACTTGTGTTGAACTAGTGCGTTACTCTCTTCGCTGGCTTCGATTTGATATGTGGTAGAGCCCAAACGGACACCCGGAGTGAATGTTATGGTCGTTTGAAGTTGGAGAACTTTTTTCAACATTCTTATAACTCTAATATCATCCGCACCTTAGACCGTCTCATGGTTTTGATTATATTTGCCTCTACATCTTTTCATGAGCTTCGATTTGACTGGTCGTGGTGCTTCAACGGACGCCCAGATCAAAAGTTATGGTCGTTTTAGTGATTTCGGGGTTTCTCGTGTTTTTTTTTATTTTTTCATTTCATTTCATGGCGGTTTTACCGAAACCACGGCTATTTCGCGGTGGTTTTTTAAAACCCGCCTCTAATCCTCAAATAAAATTAAAAAAAATAAAAAATAAATAAAAAAAAATTAATTTTTTTTTCCGTTTAGCGGCCGTTTTTTCACGGCAGTTTTTAAAACCGCCGTGAAATGGTGGCCCGAAACGCGTTTCGCAGCGGTTTTAAATACCGCCGCGAAAAAACCGCCACTAAACGACGGTTTTTTTATAGTGAGAGAACACGAAAGCATGTGACATTGACTAGTGTTAGAAATTATTCATAAAAAACATGGGTAGCATTATATTACATGAGGCCTGATACATCTAGATTATGGAAGGATATTCTTGCGGACATTAGAGCCTTTGGACACTTCTTAAGGCTCATGTGCATATTCAACAAATCAAACATTTCCAGGAACCCCCTGGGTTTTACGATGACACAAACTATATAGAGGTGTGGACATACATCTAAAAGTTCAATATTGTCATATATTTCACATATGATCACCTTCCTTTTATAAGGTAGGTAAATAACATGATGAACCATCATTCTACTGAATGGGTGGATTATAAGTCCACCGACGAAAGGGATAACTTCATCAATCCTTAGGATCTATGTTTCAAAGTATCTTATTTCCTATATTATTTTGTTCTTTTTGTTTGAAAAAATGTGTCTTTACTATGAAATGTGTGACATTGATTTGATATGGGTAAAGGGATAATGATATGGAATCCCATCACCAAAATTTTCCTTGAAAAGGACCCAAGTCAGTGTTGAGGGATCAAACCTTTAATTGGGCGAACTATCCTTAGGTCCAAGGATCATGGAAGAGTAAATGTGGGATAATGTTATTGATTTACTCCTATAATATTAGTTTCAAAATAGACTAGTTCCATACTTCCCCAGTCCAGTTGAGGAAATAGTGGAGTCTATATACAATTTCCAATTACATCAACAACCATGGGGGTCTTCTTGACATCATTCATCTTTGATATAAAAGATATATATGTGTAACTGATTGTTCTCATGAGACACGTAATAAACTTATCTTTCTTCCTTCAAGGGGTTTAATACTCATTATTAAGAAAGTGTGGGGGATAATCAAGATGCAGTCGATATAAGATTCAGGGAGTCCATCCCCTTGATTAGAGAAGTGGTAAGAGATGAGGACATGATTATTCTTCTCACAATTGAGAGAGAGAAGAGTCATGATAATTTCCAATTCACATCATAAGGTATCCTATACTAATCATTGACTTCTCTTTCTTATGATATTTCATATCTACCACAAACACTGGGGGACCCTACATTCATCACCATTGGTCATATCACTATCCCATAAGGGGATAATAGGGAATCTATACCATCCAATGAAGTTGTTGGTGCTGATCTTGATTCAACCGGGCTTGAAGGGGTCATACCTACCAAGAAGGTTATTGATGGAGCCAATGCAGGAGCCAATTTGGTTTCTAAACCACATTTCTCAGATATCCCTACCACTGAGGATTTTTCAATACATGAAGCATCATATAATGACAAAGTAATAATGGAAGATATTTTTCAAGATTTTGATTTTCATAACTCCTTAATGTAGTTTGATGAGTTTGATAAGTAATTAGACACTGGATATATTTTCCATTTTATATATTTAAACACGGCCTACCTTCTTATGTTTGATGTATTGGATCAGTGATCATGACTTGTTCATCGATAAACATAGAAAACATCACCATGTCTATCCATGACTAGGGTGTTAAGGTCTATCCAACTCTAGTTACGAAAGAAGTAGTGGGTCAAGGTCTCAAAGTGTTAGGTTCCCATGAACCTCCCATAGTGGGTCTCAAGAAAAATACATAGGATTCATCACATCAATATTTCACATACAACACTTTTGAGGTTGTAGATTCTATGGATGAATCAATTCATGAGATCAAATCATCAATGAATGAGTTTCATCAACCACATTGAACCAATTTTTCTTTTATCCAACATATATTCCAATGATTATGGATAATTTAATTCATTCTTTAGTTATGTCAGTTTCACTACCAAAACTCAAAAGGGAGGCTGCAATACAATCCCAATAGACTAAAAATGTAGAGGGTAACATCACTCCCAGATGCAAAATTCATGTTGCTTCCATAAGAGAACTATTTTCAGAGTGCATCTCTCCCCATCAAACTATCTCCATGATAATCCAATATGGTGAAGATTATTTTTGGGTTTTTTTATGGATTATATGGTGGGAAGGAAACCTATGGATGATCTACCTATACAACACCATTGGATCTTAATCATGTTTATAATGATGGGTATTGTAAAATAAATTACCTCATGGTGAAATTTTCCTTGAATGAGATCATTCACTGTTGGGATCAAGATTATAAGTCATAAAAAATCCTTATTATAGCCATAATGATCTCTGAAAATAATTCTATTTTTTTGGATTATCCTATGTAGAGGTCAACCATTCAAGAAGATTGGAGGAGTTGTATGAAATTGTTTGATGATAATCCATTCAAATATCAGGCCTCCAACAAGAGATTGATATCACCATAGAGGGGATCATACAACTTAAACATATTCAGGAAGTGGTTAAAGATGAGGGGAATAATTCCATTTTGATCATGGAGAAGTAACTCAACCTTTATAAGGAGGATGAGACTATATATCCATTGATTCTTTGATAGGATGTTGATATGGCTCGAGAGGCCCTCCAACAATTTGAATGTTATGTTGATGGAATTTTGTATAGTATGATAGAGGGACTCCAATTTAAAGATTCTCCTTTGACATTTCTCCATTAATGAAAGAAAATATACCCTTTGACTATCTATGTATTTGTCTCTATTTCTTCCTATAATTATATCATAATGAAGATAGTTCATTTACATAAATTCCCTTGTGACAATGTGTTGTAATCACAATTATAGGAATAAGAACATTCTATATGTTTCTTCAAGGTACTAGGACCATATGATCATAGTTTTTCTAATAAAAAAATTACATCATATAACCTATAAACATCATGTATTTTGTTTCATTTCCCTTATTTATTTCCTATGTTGGGTATAAGGGTTACCTATCTAGGTAGACATTCCATTTTTAGGACACCATTTTCATATTTTTGTGATAACAAGTTTAATGAAAAGTTTTTTATTTTATGATTCATAATATTGCAAAATTAATTCAGAGTATAGGCCTAGAGAGTTGATAATCAATTTTTTATAAGGGTTCCATTTTTTTGTACATCATTTTATTAAGAATTATTTTTATTTCCATTTTATTTTTAGAGTCTTTCATATAGAACTAATTCAATTGGTGTTTTTGTTTGAACAGATATAAACATGAGTTTTGTGAGTAATGAATATACCATGTTTTGCTAGCTGAGTACGATCATGTGATTTCTAGATCTGAAGAAATGATATGATTAAATTAAATTCTAAATAAATATGGAGAATGATTTAAAATAGGTTTAAAGTACGTTTTTTTTTTCAGACCGTACAATGATTTAAGATGTTATTATTTAGGAAGAATGTGCCTCTTGTTGATATGACTATTGGGGGTGACAAATACAAACCCAAACTAGGGTGTGTTATGAATAGTCATGGAAATGTGTTCTCTAGTATCAGAAAACATACAAGTGATGGACATAGAATTCTATAAATATGGGAATTTTTCATTATATATGTTTGGTATTATGAAGAGTATTTCCTACATCACTGTGTTTCTTGGGGAAATAATATTCATGTCATACATGTATATTCAGAGTGATGTAGTGGATGACAGACACCATCCGGAAAGGATCCACCTAGAAAAGGGTAAAATCATCGTTCATTTTATTTCCATGCAACATGGACATGGACAATACAATTTAATGTATTATAGAATAGATGTTGAGGGATCAAATTTAAGGCCATTTATCTTTGACTAAAATATTAGTGATTTAAACTGTCACTATGATACGACTAAGAATGTTCTATCTTCTATTTCAGTTATGAAGTGGGAATGTTATAAGACACAATAAAGGGTATTCCCTATTTAAAAAGTGATATGGGACAGTTATTTAGGGAAATACCATGGAGCATGTTTTAAATGAAGTTTCTAGCATGAAATTGTTAGGGAATACAAAGATAGAAGAGGTTTATTATAAGAATAAAGATGCCTCAGGTTAATTGGCCTTTTGGGGTGACTTATGAAAGTACAAACTAAGGCGTATTATATATAATCCAAAAAGGTGTCCCATAGTATAAGAAATTATTTGACCAATTGTCACGGATTGTTTATTTGGATCCGAATTTTCAGAGACACACTGTTCAACATGAGTGATGATGGTCCCTGAATATTAATGGATTTTTTTATGTAAAAATCAACAAAGAATGAGGATAATGTTACCTATGTAGGTATGACCCATATGTAAGAGAGGGGAAACATTTTTCTTTTCGATTTTGGTTGGTCCATGAAAAATGGTTTGAGCATCGATACATATCTTGTTAATGTGAGAATCAAGAAACACGTAGTTCAAGGACAGATTCCTCACACTAATCTAATTCTTGTGTGGAAGTAAAGAATTTTTTCATATGGTGGCTATGACCTTTTATAGAAACATGTAATCACTTTGTAGCCCCATAGGATGAGATTCAAGACACATGTAGTTCTTAATCATAGGTGTGTTGGGATATCATCACCAAGGATAGTGTTTATCTCAAACAAGGGCCACAATAATGTGAAATTTTACATTGTGCAAGAGATGTCAACCATAGTGGTTAACATCATGAGGAAAATAGGTTTTTTGTCCTCTTAAGTTATTTCATTTGAGATCATTTTAACCCTAACATTAACTGATACATCTCCATTATGTAGGGAATCCCTTAATAAAATTCCTAATCCCACATGAGCTATGCTCAATGAGAGAAACAGGTAGGGTCAAAGGTTTATTTCACTACACATTGGTGGTTAAAAGAAATGATAGGGGAATTTTTATCAAAAAGTAGATAGACTAGGATATGGGATCTAGGTGTCACTGTGTATCTCATTTGTTTTAGAATCATTACATATCTATTTCAAGTATGAGAGAGATGTTAACAATGCAATTTAACATCATGTGATAAGGAAGATTGGTACCTTTCTGTTTTTGGTCATATGACTAGGACTATAAATATTTTAAAAATTAATGAATAAGGGTGTAACTTGACAAGTATTTTGTAACACAATTTATAGGTGAAGATGAAAATTGAAAACCATGATCTTGGTGGTTCTCAGATCATGATAAGTGATATGGGAAAAGTATTCATGTAACAACCACAAATAATTCCTGGAATGTTGTTTCTGGTATGATGTTTCCAAGGTCCGTGGAGATAAAAGGGGTTTCTATGTAGGTGGAACGTGCCTCTGGATGACAAGCCTTTAGGGGTGACTTATGTAAATCAATACTTTTCATATTTTATATAGTTAAGAAATGGTGTCCTTTGATATCCTAAATTATATTATCTATTGATTGGTAAAGTTTATGGAGATCCTTAATCTCCCAAGATAAGTAGTATTATGTTTAGAGTGGATGATTCTAAGAACTAAGTAAGAACATGTATATGCATTGGCCTTAAATCATGATGTTCCCCGTAATGATCTATTTCATATTTAAGGAAGGATATATTTTTTATTCTCTGAAAGGAAACTAGATGAGGGAACCCGAATTAAGATCTCCTATATGGATTAGGGTTGTATGTTGGAGGAAGGGGAGACATACTCCTCTTCATTTTTACTATGGATGAGACTAGGTTAATATACCAATTCTTCACTACGTATACTATGTGGACATGAATCAATATGAATGTTTTTATAAATCATTAAAATGGGTCCAAAATTGGAAGGACCCATGTGGGATCCCCCTATATAGATCATTGTTTGTATACAGTATAGGGATAATTATCCTTACATTGTGGATGACCCCATGAAATACAGTCTTGGTTTCATTACATATCACATTTATATGAGAATCATTCCACAAGTATTTATGGAAAGAAGGTGAGGTGGGAGACTATCCCCATGTATTGTGATCCACTGAAGAATAGATCAAATCATTTTGTAGTTTTACATAATGATAATGGGATGTGAACCATGCAATTTTATGTCATGTGGAAAGGTTGTTGTCTTATTGTTTAACAGATTTTTACGAGGATTCTAGGATATGATGTTTAAATTCAAACATCTTATACTACAATTCCTTGTATATTTTGGTTGTATGGCTCAGATCGTATGTCATGCCTTTTATGATCGTGTGATGAAGACCATTAGTCATGATCACATGAATTAATTCTTGAGAAACCGTTCATTGCAAGGGGAGGTATGATGCTCTCTATCCATTGATATTAAAGAAATATGCTCAATTAGAGTATAAATTATAAATTTAATAAGGCCCCTCACTCTTTGGATCATTATTTTGAAGATATTTCCATAGTATCATTGAGATCACCAAGACCCATTCCATATATCACTGGAGGAATGAAAGAAGGAGACCTTTCATGTTAAACCCCATGATATCATATTGTTCTAGACTGATAAGTGATGCCTTGTGTGAAACCTCCTCTCAAAATTTTCTTTCAATTAATCCAGTAGTTTTTAGGATATCTCTTATATAGCTAGATGATCACATATGGAAATAGGGAGTAAGGGAAATTGAATCTCAAAGAGAATGATAGCTTCAAAATAATATACTATTGAATAAAGTGGTCTCTGATGTGGTTGTGTGGGTAGTTGTCTTGTAATACCACAAGGCATAGAAGAGATAGTCAGACCAAGGAATTTAATCATAATCCACCATATTATGTATTATTGTTTATTAGTTATTGATAAACGAATCTATCTTCAATTATCTATTTCATGATATCATGATGAATGGTTGGATATCATATTACAATCCTCTTAAAGCCTTTATATCTCATCTAAATATAAATTGGGGCTAATTTATATCAGTATCATATATGGGATAAAAAATATATTACCGATATTTTATTTCATGAAGCAGTGAATGATTTTGGTCAAGACTTCATTGAGGGGTATTTCTTCAGCCAATTTTGAGAAGATGTTGGTAGCAGTGAGGATGTATTTTAATTTATCTATTTTATTTATAGGATACAACCCTAAACCATAAATTACCCATACATAAATTGTCCATGATTATTTTGAAGTGTGTAGAAACTATTGAGGTTGATGGATTATGTTTTCATGCATTTAGAAGGAATGAAACTTTTTGGTGAGTTTGTTTAAATCCTACATCACTAAAGGCCAAAGGTATCCAATCCAACAGTTTTGATGGGAAAGAATTGAATCTAACTTGTTTCCACCATTGTCCATAATATTACTTCATTAATGAAATAAATGGTATCTTCTCCGTTAATAGAACAGATTAAAACTCTATCAAAGCCCCATTTATTGTTGAAATTCTAGCTATTTAGGATATCATTAAGAGTAACATTTGTCTCTCATCATCTAGTTTTCTATTTCCTAGATTTTTCTGATGGGATCACACATTTGTTAAGTTTTTCCTCAAGGAGAATCATCCAATCACCTATAAGACCATCTAGATCATGAATGGAATTATCCTCATTGATTTATTCCATGTTGACATGATTAAATGGTGACACTATTCGGTGATGCATAATGCTGATGAATATTTCATCTAGTATTGGATTCATGAATGATTTATTTAAATTATCATATGCATCTTCCTAGTCATTCTTTGATTCTGGGACATGAGTCAACACTTTCTCTAAGCTGAATTATTTCATTATTCCTCAGACAGAGTCACATAGGGTGATTATATCTTCCTTTGTAATGGAATAGTCAATGTTTATCTTCTTGATTACCAATTCTGAATAGCCTTTTACCTTCAAGTGGTCCATTGGAATTTTATGTTCCAATTCCATCCCTATAATGACGGGCTCATATTTTGTCTCATTTTTGTTCCTCCTTCATGAAATAAGATGGAGTAAGTTAGGACTGCCTTTATTTTAGAGATTATAATGACTCCCAACCTGACTTTATTGATCTTGGGTCCTCCACTCTCTTCCTTATTAGTCCTTTATAGGATTCATCTAAATTCATATCTCATATTTTGGGGATATAACGGAGAAGATATATTCATAAACAAAATTTCATTCAATGACATTGTTTCTATGGATGGATGTTATGATAGGAATTCAACTAATTTCTACCCTTTTAATAATTTCTGAGGAATTAATTGAATATAAACTAACATCAATATGATCACCCTTCCTTCTAGTCGTGTGTCTAGATAGGACAGTGGAGAATGTATTTGATCAGGCTATTATAAGATTCCAAATGAACTTCATGGTTTTTAAGACAGTGACTCATATTTTAAACTAAAAATATTAATGATAGATATATCTTCATGATATCTATGTATGGAGTGTCATTATAGATCTTGTTTTGACTATTATAATGTTGGTTTTTTTGTCTCCCACTATCATTATTTTCTATGAGGAAACAACATAATGATCATTCTAGGGATTTCACTATAACACCATAAAATATTAAAATAATAACATTTTGTTCTATAGTATATTCAACAATAATCATTGAGTTTATCTTTTGTTACATTCAACTCTATGAATATCTTTTTCTACATGCTACATTGAGTGTGTCTTGTGTTACATGCATCCCCGAGTTTAAACAAAATGTGAAATATCATAAGTATATTATTATTTAATATGGTAGTTATAACCTAATCATCAAATTTTAGGATATTTATAATAGTATTTAAATTATGGAAAATATTGTAACCTTGTGATTAGAAATAAAATATAAATCATTTATAATAAAAATAAATGTTTTAAGAAAAACATTATTGTTTCTTAAAGACAAATCAGTCAATCTTTGCATACATAATTTAAAATTTATTATTTACACTTTTATAAATTTTTTATAACAAAATAAACATCATTTATGATGTTGGGAGACCAAAATTATATTAGGGTGATTTTTTAGTATTTTTCTACATTGTTTTATTTTCTGATAAATAGTGAAAACCACTTAATTGTAATTGAACGTTTCCTTTTAATTTAAGTAATTTTAAATTATAAATTATAATTTGAATTTGTTTTAAAGTTAAATTAGATCAATTTTGTATCTATTAATACAATTTATTACATTGGAATCAGTTTTATATTCAATTTAGATATAACAAATTTCTATACATTTGACCATTTCCACTTTTAAATCCTGCTTTCTCGTCACGTCTATAGGGTAAATTGTATGTTACATTTTTGTACTTCTGTGAATTGAATTTGGAAAATTTGATTCCATATTTTTAATCAGAGTAAATTATAATTTATAATAATTTAAACTTTATTTTTGAAAAAAACTAGTAGTCAATGGTTCAAAAATTAATTACCTTAGTGAATGTAAAAATAGATTTATCGGGGGTTAAACTAAAACTATAAGAGAAAAGATTTTTTAAAACTTGTCTAAAACAATTACATTTACAAATTTAAATAATTAAAGCTATAATTTTTTATAAATAAATATTTTTAACCTTTGAAATATGAAAAATGTGGGGTGGTATAATTATTTTCAAAATTACCAATTGTTTCCTCTCCCCCAATTTTAAAAAGCCACCCCCTCTCATCTCTTCTTCACGCCTTCACACCATTTTGATTCTTCCAAAACATGCACAAATAACTTCCAAAATTCACTCCACTCATATTATAATCCTTAATTTTTAATAAAAACATCCTATTACATCTTTAGTGAAGACCTAAGGATGATACCCAGAGAAGAGGTAAGGTTCTTCAATGAGCATCATCATTTTATTTCTTTGTCCACCTCCATTAATTATTCTAAAAGCATGATGATATAAAAAAATAGATATATTACATATAATAGGATGTTTTTAATGTATATCATTTATCTACATCCTTCTATAATCTAATAAAATGGGTTACAAAATCATCGTTAATCTGTACAGAAAACTACCACCCCACAAACCGATGTCATTCAGCTTTCCATTACCACCTTTCACAGTTGAGTATTATGATTTATATAATATATGTATATATTTGTATATTATATTGATAACATATTTATACATTTGGATTAATTATATCATATATATCTCTTTTCATTCCATTCCGTAGGGGATACAATAATATCGCTCATTTGTTCGACGAACTACCTCCTCAGGATGCGATGTGATTCGTATTTTACTAACATTTTATATGGAATGTAATATGGTTAATGTTAATTATTATATGGGATATAAATTGAATAATTTTGATATTAATTAAATATTTATCGTTCTTTAATGATAATATGTTCCATATTATTTCTTAACTATTTACTCACTTATAGATAATAACAACATTTGTGTACGTGTGGACTACTTCCTTCACAAAGTTATGTGACACTCTTTTAATCACTATTCTTCATATAGGAAATACATATGTATATAATATAGTATATATTAAATTTTTATAATTCTGTAAGTATAATATACTACTTAAATCCTTTCTGTAATGATTTTTGAAAATTGTAAATGTTACTCAAGCGTATGTATGACCTACCGTCACCATGATCATAACGTACATCATTTTTCACAACCATATTTACTGATTAGTTTTAAAATTATAATTTATTCATATATATGATAATTATTTCATTATTATTATTTTAATTATGATATAACAATATAATATGTGCAATAAATACTTCTTTTATGAACAAGTCACACGACAAAACAAGGAAAATAACCCCCAAAACATTGAAAATAGTGAATGATTTTTAATAAATGGGTTGTAAGATGTTATAAAATGAGAATATATTATTTTATAAAAAATAATATGGTACTTTTATAAGTTCATAAAATGATTTAAACCACTATACATGATGCTAAATAACATTCAATCAAAAGGAGGCATTAGGTAAGTGATTTCTTATCTCAATTTATATTCATCAGATTAACATTCAACTTCTTTGGTTATGACATTCTAAGATTATGTGTATAATTAATTTTTTTATGATATGAATTTTTTTATTTTTTTATTTTTTTAAACACATAATGTATTCATTGATTGATTTTCACTTCAACATTATGATCACTATAAAGGTTTTTTTGACAATCTTATTAAAATCATGATTTTTTAATATTGAATTTCAGGTGATGGAAATTATTTTAGTATTTCCTAACAAACCAATTTAATTTTAAATTCCCCAATTTATTACTTATATTTTCTTGTAATATCTCCATTTTCAAAGTCTTTGGTACTTAAATTAATTTAGAAAATATTTTTTAAAAATTCAACTTCATTTCTCACTTCAATGGGAAATCTGTTTTCATTCAAGACCACATTTTCAAAAAAAAATTGCAAATTTTTTTTTTGTCCTTTTCAAAATGTTATTCTAAAGGAATTATTTCCAATTTTTAATCTTTGTTTTAAATATAGAAATTTTATGTCATTTTCAAAACAATGACTATTTATACTTTAACAAAAATGTGAAAGGAATCATTATTTTATCATACTCAACATGAATGGAATTTCTCTCCGTCATGGACAAGAAATTATTCTGAAATTAATTTTTTTTTTTCAAATTTTATTTTCACGGAAAAATATTTTAATTTTTTGAACCTTTAGTTTTGAAATTTATATTTTCAAAATGAAAAGGTCTTTTTCCTCAAGAATATTTATAAAGATATTTTTATGGTATTTCTATTCATAAATGTAAATAACCATTTATTATTACTATAATTGGTATATATATAATTGATACTGTCTTTATTATTAATTTTTACGGTTTCTGATCATTTTTTCAAGGATAGTATTGACAATAACTTTCTTGATTCATTTTTATGTTTATGAAATATCCCTTGAAATATTAACTTTGATGTGATCATTGAACATTAAATTCCCCCTAAATATCAATATTATTTATCATGTTTATATTAATTAGTTAAAATATATATAATTTTTAAATACATTTTACTATAATGAATTTTACTTTTTATCTCATGAAATATTGATAAATACATATTCATTACTCAATCCAGATATTTTATGATAAGGAGTATTGTTTTTGAATTAAATAGATTTTTTGATATATGAGAAATGATTTGGACCTATAGTGACTGGTGCGTCTTGAAATTATATTGCCCTATGATGCATTAGTATGTATCGTGAGATAAATTAGTTTATACACAATTAAATGAGTTTGTACTAGTAGTTCAACCCATTATGTGAAATTTCATCATTGTAGAGGTACCATGTTCCTAAGACATGATGTGAAATAAGTAAGAATTTCTTTTATTAAGATTATAATAATTATTATTATCCATGAGATTTTATCTACAATATTATCTCAGGATTTATTTAATTTTTCTTTTATTTATTAAATGATGTATTTTTTCAGATATTTACCTTGTCTTATTCATTTTTTCATTATCTAGTTATTTAAATGGAATATGTGCTCTGTTTTTTACCTTTCCATTTTGATTATCCTTATTTATTAGTGATAGATTTTATTATACTTGACCCTTAATGAGGATTTTTTTTCACCCTTATTTTTTATCAAGATTACATAAAGTGTAGTATGAATTATATGAACATACATTCTCGAGGGAATAATCATATTCTCAAAAAAACATTTTGCTATAATTTTTGTTTTCATATGTAATTTAAGACTCATGAATTTATCTAGTTTATCACAACTTCTAGACAATTCGATCCTTTGGTATATTATTTCCTATATCTTATGAAAATGTAATAATGAAGACAAAAACTCTAGGGTATGGGGATCTAGGTCAATGTAGTCGGTATTAGAGGGATGTTAGTAAAAAACTTGGAAACTAGACATAGGAAAACCTATATTTGGGAACATAACACTATAATTGAATTTCACGATTGGTATAGTAGAACAACCTAAAGTTTTGATAAGGAGGATAATATGTAGGTTTTCATACCAATGTATCCATGTATGGATACTAAATGTGGACATGTTTTTGGCACATAGGTACATAGGGGAAATAACTCCAAAAATGGAGTATTGGGCTAGAGTCGATCATTACCTAGTGTATGACAATGGGCCTTGTTTCACACCAGGTTTTTCAGTCTTCGGGGATATCCGAAGGAAAATTTAAATTTTCATTACAAATTATTCAGAAGTACTAGAAATAGAGATATCCCTAAAGAAGCCTTGTTTATGATTATGACAGTAGCTAAGCATAAACTTTTCAATTAATGTTAAGTATTTCAAAAGATTTCGGTTTATACATGATGATTCATAATAATATAATCTAATATATCTTGTTCCATATTTAAAAAATGAAACCCATTATAATTAATGGAAACCTTATAAATTCACATAAAACAAAGGGTGAGAATTATCATTTGTTTTATGAGCTTAAGAAATTTTTTTAAGGTAACTAGTCTCCCAAAAATCATCTTCAAACAAGGATATGATATAATGTGCTGAAAGTATGAGGAAAAAGATATCTAAGTATTTTGGTTCCAAAGGGAAGCACAAGAATAAGATGATTATAGTGAAAAATATTCATAAAGGGAAGAAGTGAAATATAAATTTTCTAACAAGATATAATTGTGGGAATTAACACTCTAGTGATTTCTTAAAATGAATGAGAGATTGCTACAAATGTGGACTGAAAGACAACTATGATTCTAATTAAAATGATAATTAAAAGTGTTCCAATGTACAATGCTTCAACTATAAGTATACGATACACTATGAAAACCCATGTCACTAGAATCAGGAGAATATACCTCAATATAATCTAATAGATCATGGTCAAGCTTATGTTATTCCTACATATGAAGAGGAATGATTAATATTTTTGTGTTTGGATTAAGGAATTATGTCATATGATTATATTATCAATTATATCTTGGTTATAAGAATTATGAAATATAATAGGATACAAATTAAATAATTTTTTATTAAGGATTTGATAAAAAATATTGAACAATATCAATGACCAACAAAGACGATTCAATGGAATGTTGTACTTCATGGAAATAATATTACTAAAGGAAATATAACGATTAATATTTTCCTAATGTTGAGATAACAAAATCTAAATGAAGAGATGATTGATATGGATATAGTAAATTGTATAGTACCAACTACCCTACAACAGATTAATGATTTATTAAAAAATTACTTTATTCTATCATTGATGGAGTCAAAAACATTATTTGATTTAAGGAATATATAAAATAATTTTTTTTGCGGAATATGGAAAGATGCATATTTTTTTGTATGTTTTTATCTTAATTCATATTATTAACATTATTTAAGAGAATACATGATGATGTTATTAACATGTTTGTTATGAGATTATTAAAAGATACTTCATATTGTTTGAGATATTAAGGATCAGTTAATTTCGGAAAGTCAGTGACCTTCACTATAATGTTTTGGAACATAATATTTTGGAAGGTTCATAAGGTTAACCATATATGATATGGATTATGGTGAACTTTGGATGTAGTTTTATAGATTGATACATTACATCACCATATGGATATTTACACTTATTTAAAAATTTGTTCTTGTAAGAATGTAATTTTTCATCCATTAAAGGATCCTTTTAAATTTAGAATAATTCTTTATTTTGGACCTATTATGTATGAAAAAATAGTCAGTGAAGGTTTTATTTGGTGTATGGAGATTTTTTATAGCTACGAACCCTAACCAATGAGGAAAATACACTGGTTTCACGATTGGTAGAAACCATACAAGAGACGCCACACAATCTCTCAAAACCATGTAGTGCAGGATAGTGGATTGGGTTAAGGTGTAGGGTATTCCCTAACCATTCCCCAAGGGATGAAAAAACATGAAAAATTATTAATACTTATTTTAGATCCATTTTTCATCATTTCCTCTTGGTTTCCCTAACCATGCGGTCTAATAGTGCGGGTTCCCCCTTCCTATAGGAGACCATGCATGGCCGGCGCACATTTTGGAAAAATGTGAAGCCAAAAAATGAGAAGGAAAATTTTGGTTGATTTTATTAGTTTCCTCTTAAGTGGTCTCATTTGGAAACCCCCTCCTCTCAGTTTCTCATTCCATCTGAAATTCCTTCATTCACTCCCATGTTGTATCCTCTTCAAGACTAATCTATGAATCGATCTCGTGAATTCATCCAGAGTGAAATCAAAGTTCCATTCATCTCATTGGATCCATATAGGTAGGTATCGATTCCTTTTAATATTCCATCATTATTCTACCTATCAATAATTCTCTTTAGATGTTAGATCATAAGACCTATTTTTAGTTTTTTGGTTTATTATTCATATCTCTTCCAATCTAGGAAAATATTGAAGCTGATACTAGATGAGGAGAGTCGTATGAGTATGAGATAGGTGGTCTATAACTCATCCCACAAGATTCTTCATTTTATAAATTTTTATGCATGCACACCAATTTCATCGAGATTCACCTGTTAAATTAAAATATATTTATTATAGTCATTATAACTATACTCTAAGACTCATGTTTTTAATGTTATCTATCATTGTAGGTTGTGAACTCAATTATAACCACCCCTTGTAGGGTGTTTTCAATAATGGGGTATTTAGTGATTTGACATGTTCGTCAGAGCCACTATTCGGGTGTGATTCATCTAGACCTTGTTAATTGTAAGACACCCTTAATTATATGAATTGTGAATTGTTAAATGGATGGTACCAAGATTGAACAGAAAAAGGTAAATTCTTAAATTTTTTAAATCAATGAATAAAATGTTTAATAGGAAAGTATAGTACTAATATCACTTGGCCTAGATTATAATAAATAAATTTCACATTGTTTCTCATCAGTATCCCAACCTATTCTTGTTATAAAAGGAAAGAAGCAGACGAAATTATCTAATATTAAATGAATGAAATTGTTTCATGCCCAATTATCATAATCAATATAATGAATGGGTAATGGATTAAACCTTAGGATTATAAAATGGATTAGTAATTACTTGTATTAATTTATTAAATTAATTCATTACAAGGTTCCTTGTTTATGGAGTATGAAATTACTATAGGAATGGTCAGTCTTGAGATATTTGATTGGATTCCTAAGGGAATTCCTTGAGCACTCGTAGATGCCATTCTGATTATAGGATATTGATTTCCTTGGTTTAGACCAACCTTAGAACCCAATCATTGTCTATTAGTGGTTTCCTAGTCTGACATAGTAGGATACCTTCTTTACTATCATAGAATTCCATGGAGATAATTCATTAATCCAACATGGATTCTGTAGACATGAGGTTCCTTGGTTACAACATTGGGCATAGACAATGCTTATTCAATTTTACCTTGGAGGTTTTCCTTGGACTCAATTAGATTCATTAGTGTGGAATAACATGGATGATGATCCTTGGGTAACACTCTTACCCCTTATCCAGGAATAAGTTATTTATATGTTGGAAAACCTTGATTTGAGGGTTTATTTGGTTATTACCTTGAATCCTGTTCATTATAAAAAACATTTGGATGCCTTGTCATATCTTGGATCCATCAGTATTATCGTGTTAGTGTTGTTATTAGATCATGTAGCCTATTTATATAAACTGGGTTATAATTATCTAAATAACAAGTTACATGTTTAGAAACCAGTCAAGGGATAAAGAAGGTACTTGGGTATTTACGTTAATTTACTACTTTACTTTTATTCATTCATATTTGCATACTTATTTAGTTTATATTACATGGATAAGATAATATAGACACCATTTGTGCTGGCCTACTAAGATTTATCTCACACCCCACATGGGATTCCATTGGTTATTGAGAAGACAAAATTTTTATTGGTACTGATAAAGGGTACTATATCACTTCAAACACATAATTCTTGAGATGATTATGATCGAGCTAGTATCAGAAAATCGAGCCGGACCATGGGATGTTGGGGATAGTTTTTATATTTTTTTGTTACTTTTTTATAGCTTTAATTTCCTTCTTTTTTGTATCTATGGTTTCCATATATATAATTACACGACATGTGTCATCATCCTTTTCGTATTTATTTTAGTTTTACCTCTGGTATTATTATTCTTATCTGCTTCTGATATGTTATTAGTCAATTTATATTTCTTCTGTTATATACATATTATATTATTTATACACTAGGATACAATATAGTAATGGGAGAATTTTCTCCCCATGGACACACACTAGGCCCTCACTATTAGGCGATAGGATCCGGAATTTGGAGAGATGTGCATGAGGCCATGTGGCCAACCAACCTTGGGGATCCCCTAAGTGGACTCTAGGTATGATATTTTAAAAAATGTTATCAGAGTTGTTGTTTTATTTCTATAATATTTTTAGAGAGTAACCAAGAGATTTGTATTTTCAAGGAACTTGGATATGAGCTATTTGTGGTGTGTAGCCAACCCTTGTTTGGGGTAAATGATGAGTTTCCTGAATTGTGCTTATTTCTCTATTTTTACTATTATATTTGATTTCATTTCACTATTGGATGATGCACATGATATTTTGTTAATATTATTATTTTGATTGAGGTTTCCTTTTTTCTAAAGGCCGACAGAATGAGGTAAAGTAGAATTATCACAAAAATCATTCTAGAATCCGAGAATTCACCATTAATATTTCTATTCAATATAGTTTCATTTCACTACATTCATTTTCATTATATTCCTGATATTTATGAGTAATGTTGTCGTAGTCATACAATTCATGTGATGTTTCTTGGTATAAATTGAGGGATTGATGGTTTCAATTCACGAGGGTTTATGGGCCCTCACTAGTTGGAATCAGTAATTTACTAAGTCTATAAATTATAATAAAACTAAAGGATATTCAAATTCATTTATAAGGTGTATGGGACTAGATTATTTTGGTATGGAAGTCCATTTTGAATGAACCTTGACATAAGAAAATAATAAAATAAAAATTATTTGTGAAACATGACTTATAAAATGAAATGATTTATATTAAATTGTTAAGTAATGTATAGTTGAACCTTTATCTATTAGAACTAATGTGATTTGAGCATGCGAAATTACATAAACCCAATATTCTAAAAGGGTTGTTGGGGTAGCGTGCCATGGGTAATGAGCCATTTCCTTTCATTTTTCTTCCACTAGGATTGTTATATATATGATTCTAGATTGTTCTGAGGCATGTGATTCGTATT
The DNA here is from genome assembly GCA_963277665.1 of Viscum album. Classification (NCBI taxonomy): domain Eukaryota; kingdom Viridiplantae; phylum Streptophyta; class Magnoliopsida; order Santalales; family Viscaceae; genus Viscum; species Viscum album. Next base: position 1,861,695,099 of record OY728129.1, on the reverse strand, counting down.
GGTAGACCAATGCCTCTACGACATCCTCGTTTCATATTTTATAAGGGTGGTGATGACCATACTCTATTTTTGGTGGTCCTTGAGCCACCAATCATTCCTCTAGGAGTTCCTCTTCAGTGACTACCTATTATACCTAGTTTTTGAATTGAAGCGAAGCTTCGTGATAGTTTCTTACATCTGATTCCTTCAATGCATGGTACATTGTGACCTTTAAAAAAGATGGATTATGTGACTCAGGAGTTCCATTAGCACTATCCTCATTCGTTCTGATGGTATGGCATTAAATAGACTCATGATTCTTGGATAAAGGACACCTTGTCTATCTTTGTTCATTTGGAGATGCATCTGTCGTAGAGGGTCAAGCCTGCTACATACATGAAAAATGATTAAGATAAGATCTTGTGGGGTTTGATTAATCAAGATGGTTACCATTAGGGCATGTCATGGGTTGATTTCCAGATGACCTTCTATGAATAGTTCTTTCCGTAAACACTAAGAGCTGACAGAGCCAGATAGTTCATGCATCTCGAGAATTGTTATTTATTAGTCATAGAATATATTTCTTGTTTTTGTGAGTTCTAATGTTTTCACAACATATATATGATGATGATATCTTTCTCTTTATACAATTTGAGGATAGTATTTTTTTATGCCATTATTTCTCTGTGAATATCTTTCTCCTCCATAACTTTTCTAAAATAGTTAATCAGTATCTTATCAGTGAGAACAACCGATGGGAATGTTATAGTACTGGGCATAGATGATCAAAGTTGAGTAAGTCTAGCAGTTCCTATGGTATAAGAAATTGATCCCTCAAGGTTTTTTGTTTGGGAAGTGGAATCCAGATTACCTATACTAGTGTCTCTATGGTGCACCGTCAGTGTGGATGATATGGGTAATAGAAGACTCAGTGAGATAGAGACCCTCTAGAGTGACAATCCTGAGCACATATAGGGAATATTTAGAGGTTTTTTCAGACCTTTCCATCATATTCTAGTGTAAGAGGATCCAAACCAACTTCACATTGAGGGTAAGGTTGTTTAACAGCACACTAGGTGTGGAGTTGGAGTGGCACCAGAAGGACTGGCTGAGGATGAGGTCACTTTCATGGTTTCTACAAAAATAATCTCTAGTAGTTCCAACAGAGTATACATGATCATGGTAGTCCAGATATCACATAAGGCCATAGATAAGGTTAGTTTATTTTAATATAGTCGATACATAAGGATAAAGATACATGAACGTCTATAGTATGATGTACTATTCTAGTAACCTCTACTATAGTATCTACATTTGTTGTTATAGGTGATTCAGACTCCTCCATCTCTTTATCTATCATGGAATTTATTGGTATGGAAATTCAATATTACTACAGTATAATGACCCTAGATACACCATTGGGATTATTTTTAGATAGAATACGCCAAAGTAAGGACTTCCACCATGATGTATGTAGTTACCCTTTCATATGGGACCAATTTGGTCATGATATTGAAAGTTTTGATACCATTCACAAGATGGATTGGTTGGTTTTTTATCATGACTTTGTTGACTGATATCAACTTATACTCTCATTTACATCACTATAGAGAATAGGTAATCCACCCAATGGTGAGTGGGATATATAGGCTAGTATATCTAGAACATGGAATAATGGGATTGGTGGAGTGGCCATCCAGATTGCTAATATTTTTATGGAGGAACCGAGTTATATTAGGCTGAATTACCTTCAGAATTAGAACATTTTTGGAACATTTTTCCCAATATTTTTTGGATTCCTCCTATGAGAGATCTAGAGTTTATTATTGAGTCTGTTCTAGGAGCAAACCCAGTGTCAATTCCTCCATAAAGGATGGAACCTACTAAGCGTCGGGAGCTCAAGCGATTGTTATATGGTCTAGAGGATAATGTTTTTATATTGTTGAGTACTTTTTGATTGGTCACTCATGATTTATCCAAGAATGATGATGGGACCCTTCATTTATACATGCATTATTGATGGTTAAACTAGCTTACATTAAATAATCTTAATCCAATATGCCAAATAGATGATCTCATTGACCTTCTTTGAGGATCTAGGTTTTTCTCTATGTTCAACATGTGATCTACCTATCATTAGGTGTGAGTAATTCCATCAGACATACCTTTTACAGATTTCCATTGCAGGTATGATCTATATGAGGTCTTCATTATGTCATTTGATCATACAGATGTGCCTTCTATTTTTAGGGATACGATTAATTGTGTGTTCTAACACTGTCTAGATTCTTTTTCCATACACTATATGGATGAAATCTTGGTATATTTTCACTATCGTCTTAATCATGATAATCACCTTGAGATCATTATGATTACATTAATAGACCATAATATTCATTCTATGCATTCTAATCTCCACTTCTGGATCAACAACATTCACTTCTTTTGTCATAATATCTTAAAATCAAGAGTTCTTGTTATCCTTGAGAAGGTGATTATTGTGGTGTCCTGGGAACATCCGGGGAAAATGCTTGATATATGATCTTTATTGGGGATCTATTGATATTATAAGTGTTCATAAAGGACTTCTCAGATCTTGGTGCACCTCTTACTGGTCATATAAATAAGGGTGTAAATTTCTTGTCATCAAAAGATTATGGGAATGACTTTTTTGAGATGACATGATTGATTTTTAGACACCTTTACTAACACAGCAATATCCTAGAAGTGTTTATATAGTGTTCTATAATGCATCACACAACAGCCTAGAAGAATTTTTAATTTTGGATGATGGATTTGTTCCATATGGATCTCAAAATTTGAGGCCTCATGATAGAAATTACCAAATGAATGACCAGGAGCTAGCCGCAGTTGTCCATGTCTTATGTTGCTGGAGATATTGTCTGATTGGTGTGCACTTTATAGTGTATGCATACCACAAGAACCTCAAATAAATCGTTACTCAGAATGACTTGAATCTCATACAATGAAGTTTGGCCAAATATCTTCAGTCTATAGATTTTGATCTTTGATATACAATTGGATAGTAATACGGTATCAGACGCACTGAGTTAGAAAACATAGGCACATTGCATATGGGAATCCAATGAATAATAGAAATTGATGGCCCCCTTTTCAGAGGTTCATCTACAGTTTCATGATAGTGATGGGAAGTCGAATCTTATAGAATTGATAGTTACATCTTCCCTTCGGGAGGAGGTGAATATATGATCATGTTAAGATCCTGGGGGTTTGGATCTCTATGAGCATTTTTCAGAAGATAACCAACATTTAGATTTTTATATGGAAAAAAGAAAAAATCCTAAATATATGTGGACCTGTCCGGATTCTTGCATATATGAGATGTCAACTAATGAGGGAGTTCCACACTTCTTAGTGGGTAGTTCATATAGGCATCAGAAAGGTGTATTGAGATATTTGATGTTTGTGTTGGTTACCTATGATAAAATTTCAGATAGTAGGATTTATCAATATGTGTTTTAACTTTAAAAAGGTGAAGGTGGAGCATCAACAACCAAATTGATTGTTATAGAAACTTACAGACATAGAATATAAATGGGATTATATTTTCATCAACATTGTAGTTAGCCAACAGATTTCACCCAAAGGTGGCCACATTGTTTGGGTTGTTATTGAAATACGGATATATATATCCCACTTATGTCCTATCCACGAGACATTCATAGTTGATGACATAGAAATATTTTGTTACCACGGCTTCATATCACTACATGAGACCAAATATAGTATCATTTCAGATAAGTATTATAATTTCACATCATGGTTCTAGTAAGAGTTATAGTTGGATTTAGGTACACTGGTTTTTCTGAGCACAACCTTTCACCCATAGATTGATGAACAGTCCGAAAAGACGATACATGCGTTATAGGACTATTGAAACTTTAGAATTTTTTTCATGTACTTTACCACAAAATTAAAGATATGATTCTCACATAGACAACAAATGTAAAGTATCAGTAATGATGTATCACCATGAAAAAATAATATGAAGTATGGTTTCCCACATTCCAAAATACTTCTTCAAAATTAAGTATAAATTCAAAGAACCACCCTAAAAAAATTGATTATGGATTTCGACGATCGAAAATCAAAATGCGTTGATTGATTAAATTTCAATTTTTGAGTTTCATATAAGATGAAATAATGTATTTACCATCTCAACAAGTGTATATCTCTTAATGATCTCTGATTTTACTAGTCGGGGATTCTAGATAGACTTATGGATAAAAATTTATATAACTCAGAAGACGGATATATTATAAAAAGGGAGGTACACAGAGGACCTGTTCAGAAATATAGTTTTTTACACCCCTATGCAGAATAGATATGAGGATGAACTATGCGTAAGACCTTTGTATGAAACTTCCCTTCGACCGGGTCCCCTCATTTCCTATAAATAGGTCCCTTGCGCACCCAATTTCAGGACTAGAAAATATTGGAAGAACTCCTGAAGCTCCCATTGTGTAGCTCCTTTTCCTAGGTTCTCACAAACTCTCAGTTAATTCTATGAATCATGATATAAGAGATAATCATTGTGGTAAAACCAGTTCAAAGTCCCACTAAGGTGTAGAATACATGGACCTAAACCAAGGGCCTATGCAGAGCACCTGCATGGAGCACCTGTGTAAGGCACCGTGGTCGATAACATGCAAGGAGCACTTACGCGGAGGACCTGTGTGGATCACCTATGTGGACCACCTATGTTGCATACCCACATAAAGCACCTGCGCAACCCTATGGTCCATCCTATAAGGGTTGCACCACCACACCCTTTCTCAGGGTCAGTATCAACCCCTTCAATTCTGTCACTGACCCCCATTAAAAACGAAGAGTCGTACCACAAACTTCTCAATCTCGGTCAATTACATTTTCCATTATGTCCCTATACTGCCCAACATTCGGCCTCATGAATACCATTATTTGGGATAATCCTCTACACTCACTGAAATACCTTGAGTCGACTTACTCCTCTTGGTTCATTTCTCATTTCACAATTTGAAATTATCCTCCCATATTCCTCGAGTACCATGAGTCCATACACCCCTCAAGAAACTCCACAAACCTCATCACCTGAATCCTATACCAAGTAAATTATCAAATGGGAATCATCCTTAGTAGTATTCACCAAAAAATATCTAATGGGATTCCTCCTTATTAGTAAGCCCCAACGAATCTCAAATGGGAATCCTCTTTAAGAGTAAGCTACAAACCGATCCTCAAATGGGGTATCCATCCCGGTGCAAGCCCATAAACTTTTAAGTAGGATGTTGTATTCTTTCTCCTCTATACATAATTCACCTTCACTACTTCTTTACATTGGACCATTATCGAATGTAAAGAAAATAGAGTTAAGTCCCATCACCTCCCCCTCTTCCACGGTCCCCTCGTTCTCTTCCACTATCATCATCGTAGACCCATTCTCTTCCACCAGTGGAGGGGGAAAAGTGTGTGCTCCATTGTTGAATATTTGAAATACTCTTATTTCTCACACTGAGACTGACTCATGTGGGCTTAGATACTTCCAATGATCACAGTATTTCTAGAAACACCTCAACTAATAAAATGTGATAACATTGATTCCCACCAGAATTGGGATACATAGGATGCCTTTATAAGTCCTGAGATCCATCTCATTTCATCCATAAAAAAGCATACTTTTTATTAATTTTGTTCAATATCATTCCTCTCAATGTACTATACTCTCCTATAACACTCATCAAACTATGTGGGCTTTGATTCCCATTCAAATGGGATACGTAGGAAGCATCTTTGATGTTCAAACCCAACACTTCAAATCAACCCATTTATTCTTGGTCCATATTCCCAACTAGGGTCTAATACAATATGGAAACCCATATTCTTTCCATTTAACTTGGTATTCTAAGGAATAAGTCCCACACCAAACCTTGACTTTGAATATTCTGCTTATATGTCCTTACCAAATTACATTAAACTGTATGGGTGGTTCCTTATCACAAGACATTAAATGGAATGATGTTTATCATTAACCAACACCGAACCATGAGGGTTCTGATTCCTTTTAGAAGTATAAGTAGGTAGCCCATTTATGTGTATGATCCCAACATCAAAACAGCCTTCATCTCCCTAGAGGACCAAAAATTCCAGGGTTCCACACTTATTGGATTAAAAACTATTATTATCATAATGATGGTTAAAAGAATCTCTAAATATTATATGAGAGGATACCACTGATGGAGAACCTCAAATAAATTCATATGTATCCATTAATGAAGAAGTTATAATACATACAGTTGATTATAAATGTCACATATTCTAATAATTGATTTCATATTCTAAGGGAAGCCTATGTTATACTTGTTAAATTTAAAAATATTCATGAAAATATATTAAATCTATAAGTGATTCCCAGAGCACGCAATAACTCCCCCCAAATGTGTGTGATGAGTCCGAAATGAAATCCTCTCAACCAATGAATATTCTTAGGTATTGTAATTTCAAATAGAATGAATGCATACCTTTGTAATGTTGGTCCCTTTGGATAATGAACAATTGGATGTTTCTGGTTCCATAAAAAATCCAATGGAAACCACCTAGAATTAGTATTTCTTAACTAGAACACACCTTCTGAGGGAAGAGAATCAAGGACATGATACGGTCATGTGTCAATGATTTCAATGGTTCTTGGGAGATTCATATCCCTCCCATAAATTTCTATTATAATAATATATTTCCGGTGATGATTCAGATGGATCCTTTGGACTCTTTATATAGTAGGTCATGCCATTCACCCATGTGTTTGTTAGAGGAAGGTGAGGCAAACCTACTAGGTCCTAATATCATGTAGGAGACATTGGATAATGTATATATATTTAAGAAAATTATGTATAGTACCCAATATAGATAGAAATCATATTCTAGTCACCATCAAAAACCCCTATATTTTGAGATTCGAGATCATGTTTTACTATAGGTTTCTCCGGGCATGGGAATAGATGGATACTGAGGAAAGGGAAGCAATGATCAGGATTTATCATGGAATTTGAGATTTTGGAGAGAGCCAATATAGTAACATTTTAGTCGATAGTACCTCATAGGAATGTTTTCATGCATGAAAGCTTCCATGTTTCATAGATTCAATAGCATCATTGTGACTCATCTCATAGTTTTGATCCTCATGAAGTTGAGCTAGACAGTGATGATTATTTTGAGCATTATCCTAAACACATTATCTACTAGAACATGAATCTATTTGAGGCTGATCTGTCCCTATAGTATCGGTTCTATGGCAGCACAATAGTGTATAGGATGATGCATGGGAGTAGGAGGCCGACATACATGCCTAGTGGGTATAGTTGTTCTCAGACAGTGTTTCATCACCCTTGGAAGGTGAACTCTGGGATGATTTCCTTTAAGGTGGGATGATAGTAAGAACTAGTTATTTCACCCAGATATAGATCCTTTTAAATTTTTTATCATCATTTATTTTGGACCTATTATGGATTTCCAATGAGACAGTGATAGTTTCGTGGGTGTACTGATCTTGTTCAGAGCTCAGAACCCTGACCAGTGAGGAAAAAACATTGGATGCACTATTAGTAAAAACTATGCAAGATATGAAATATAGTCTCCCCAAACCATGTTATGTGGGATGGTGGATTGGGGTAAGGGATACAGCTTTCCCTAACCATGCTTTATAGGCCACATGATTATTAAAAATATTACAGACATGTTTTAGAGACATTTCTCAAGGTTTGTGCACAGTTTACCGAATCCTGATTCCTAACCATGCTAGTGCCCTATTCCAACTGTACACCATATAGGGTTGGTGAAAATTTTATAAAATCATTCATCCAAGCTGTTTGAACTCATATATTTTGTGATTTTATTGTTTTCCCTTATGTTTTCTAATTTTAGCACATCATCCCATCATTTTCTCATTCCTATGGACAACCCTCCATTATCTCCCATTGTGATCCCTCTTCATGACTAATCTTGGAATTAATCTCCAATATCTTTCCAGAGTCTGATTGAAGTTACATTCATCTAATTTGGTTCAATTTTTTAAGTAATCAATTCCTTTTTAATGATTCATCGATATTCTTCCAATCCGTAATACTATTTAGATGCAGTCTCACATGCTCAATTTTCTGGGTGGTCGATAAATCTTTAGATATCTTCCAATCCAGGACAATCTAGAGGCCAGTACTAGATGTGGATATCCATATGATTATTATGTAGGTTTCTTATAACACACACCTCAAGATTAATCATTTTTTAAATTGATGTGTGCAGCTGTCGATTTCTTCGAGGATTTCTTATTAAATTAAATCGGCATAATTATAGTCATTAACCCCATATTATAAGAAACATGTTGTCATTTTTAATCATCTTTGGAGGTTGTTAACACAATGATAACCACCTCTTGTAGAGTTTCTTCAATTATTGGGTTTTCAGTGTTTTGACTTGTTCATCTAAGCCACCATTCAGGTGTGCTTGAAATTTACCTTGCTAATGGTAAGCCTTCATTAATTTAATTATTTGTGATTTTTAAATGGGTAGTAACATGTTTTATTTCACCATCTGGCATTAGGTAATTTTAGTAATTTGATAAAACATTCATTAAATGTTTTAATTCAAATGTATAATATTTATATTACTTCGAAAATATTATAATAATTGAATTTCACATTGTTTTTTGACCATTGTGTGACCTTTTCATGATATGAAAGTTAAATGAGGGAACTAGGTTATATAATGTGAAATGAATGAAATGGTTGAATGCCAAATTAGCCATGTCAATCAAATTATAGGCATTGGATTGAACCCAATGTATTATTAAATGTATTTTTTATCACTTGTTTTAATTTCTTAAATGAAGTATTTTTATGGTGACTAGTATATGGACCTTGACATTACTATAGGAATGGTCATACTAGAGATATATTTTGGAACATTAATAGAATTCCTTCAGAACATAGAGATACCATTCTGATTCAAGATATAAATTACCTTGGTTGAGTCCCACCTTGGAACATGGTCTCTATCTATTTGTTTATTCCCAATATAACACTATAAGATCCCTCATTTATTATCATATGATTTGTTTCATACACTCCTTGAATCTAGCATGGATTATATAAACATGAGATTCCTTGGTTACATCCTTAGGCCTAGACATTAATTATCTCATTTTACATAGGCTTTTTCCCATAGACATAGTTAGATTCATTATTGGGGAATTACTTGGATGATGCTCATTAGATGAAAATCTAAACCCTTAACCATATTACAGTTAATACCGAGTTGGACAAACTTTTGGTCAAGGTTTCCTTGGTTATTATCTTGGAACCTATTAATTAAAAATAACATTAGTATTCCATGTTATATCTTGGATCCATCAATATTATCATGTTAATGCTTGTATGACATCATGTAAGTAATTTATATAAATTAAAAATTAGTTAATTATGAAATAGTCACATGTTCGTACACTAGTCAATGGATGAAGAAAGTATATGAGTATTTAGGTTTCTATATACATTTAATCTTATATATGCATGCTTGCATGCTGGTTGGGATTATATTACATGGATGGGATGTTATTAACACTGTTGGCGGTGGCCTACTAAGATTTATTTCAAACCCTATCTGGGCCGCCACAATTACCAGGGTAGAAGAAAGGAATGCATGCATTGATAAAGGGAATCATACTGCTTTTTGAAACATGATTTATTACTTTCTCAAGATGGATATGGTAGTAGATGACTAAGTTGGTACTCAGGATGATGGGGATTGTTTTTTAATTACTTTTTGATAAATTTTCTTATACCATGTAATGTATATTGTTTTTTGTGTCTATGATTTCAATATTTTTGAGACATGACATGTATCATAATAATTTGATTTTTTGTATTATTTATAGTTGTTTTATTATTATTCCTATATTCCATTGATGTGCTATCAGTATGTTTATACTACATCCACTATTTACCCATTTTATAATTTATATGTTGTGCTACACTCTAGAAATGATGGAATATTCTCCCCATGGACAAACCCTAGACCTCACTACTATTTGGTAGCCTTTATAATTCATGTATTTTCACTCGAGGCCATGTTACTGATTGGAAATAGGGAACCTCTAAGTGGCATCCAGTATCAGGATGTCACAGCGTTAACCATATATGTTTTGGAAAATAGTTTGAGATAAAAAAGAATTAATTGTCACCCATTTAAGGATATTATGATATGTTAAAAGTGAATTTTAGTGCATCATGAAAAAAATTCCATTTTTTGATTTTTATTTCATGGAATATAAGATGAATTTGAAGTTGATTAAAGAACAAACAAATGATGAAATTACTCTTATGAAATTGAATAATATTGGGTATGTACATTTCCTCATATTATTAAATAGTGAAAAAATTACTCATCTTTAGGAGAAGGATATTGAAAAAAAATATCCCATTAAATTTATAACTAATTAATTATATTATCGTTTAAATCATCACAATTTTATGGTTTTGAGCCCATTAATATTCTATTTTTTACGTGATTTTGATCAATGACCTAAATCATTATGTATAATTATTTTTTATTTTCATCCATACACAAAAATTCACATTATGAAAATTTTATCCGGCATAAAATCATATTTTTTGATATTTCGTGTGAATTGTTTTACTTACCATACTCTCCTATTAAGGGGATCTTTTATTTACATTTTTTTTGTTGTTTTTTAAAACAAATAATTTTCAAAATACCAATCCTATGATTACATTAATCATGTTTACATTATTATGATGTAATTTATTTAATGAGGGGAGAGTATAAAACCATTAAATTATAAAATAATAATAATTTATTTTATAGTGTAATCAATAAAAAACTTGTTTATCTTATGTTACATGCAATAATATGTTTATCTTCTGTTACATATAGCATAGTGTTTAAAACAATTAAACATATTAGTAAATTTTATTATTTGATATAATTTTTATAAACTAATCATTAAATTGGATGAATGAATATTAATATATAAATTAAGAAAAATATGTTTATCTATTTAGTAGTAAAAAATAAGAATCATTTAGAAGAAAAAGAATTGTTTTTGAAAAAATCTATTTTTTCTAAACGATGGATTAGTTGCATTTTGGGAATATAATTTAATATTAATTTTGACAAAATTTAGGAATATTATATGAAAAAATATCCTTCCCATTTTTTATCCAGAAAAAAATTTCATATTTTGAAATTTTTTTATTTCTCAGAAACCATTCATTTTTTATGAATATTTAAAATTATGGAATTGTTATTAAAAACTGCCCTATCAGTTTTGGAATTTATAATTAAAAATTATATTTTTCATTTTTGTTAGTGTAAAATTAGTTCATTTTTATATCATTCAATCCAATTTTGTCCTCTAGAATCATTTTCTTGTGGAATTCAGATATAAAACCCATGTAAACATTTTACCATTTCCACTTTAAAAACCCACTTTTTATCACATTTGTGGGATAAATATTAAATTAAATATTGATATTTTTATGAATTGAATTTTGAAAAAATAATTCAATATAAATAAAAATAGTAATTAAAATTTTCTAATAATTTCTATTTATTTTTTTACAAAATTGAATAGTCTATCTAGAAAAAAAAATTATCGTCGTTTAGGTAAAAAATAGGTTTCCCAGGGGTTAAACTAAATATATACGTGTAAAATAAAATATTAACTTGTATTAAAAATATTTTATTTACATATTTAGACTATTAAAAATATAAGGTAATATAATTGACCATTATTCACCCTTTTGACATTTGAAAAGAATGGGATCACTCAATTCTTTTAAAAATACCAAGTGTGTCCTCTTCCCCACTTATAAGAGGTAACCCCTCTCTTCTCTTATTCACACATTCAACGAGAATCTTTATTTTATTTCATTCTCTACCTCGTTAAAATATTATTTAACGATGATTATATAATAAAATATGAATATTCAATATAATTGGATAGTTTTATAATAATAAAATGGAATAAAACCATATCCACTTCCATCAAATGGGTTATGGAATTTCCATTCATTTGTGTGGAGGACTACAACCTCACGAACCGATGTCATTCAGTCTTACATCAAGACCATTAATGGTTGGGTACATTGATGGATATAAATCATATATATGATATTTATAACATATTTATTCTAATGTAGTGATTATATCATATATATATATATATTCGTTTCATTATGTATGATAATGTTGCTCGTGTGTATAGAGAACTACCATGTCACAAAGTGATGTGGTTCTTCTTTCACTAATGTTTTACATGGAATGTAACAATTTTAATGATAATGAATATATATTATATAAATGAAATTATTATGATTTTATATAAATATTTATCATCATTTAAGGATTATATGTATCATTTACTTTCTTAAATTTTCACTCACTTAAAGATGATAGCTTTGTTCGTGTACTTGCGGACTACCTCCTTCCCAAAGTGATGTGACTCTCATGGAATCACCACATCACCATAATGATATATATATATATATAATATGGTGTATATGATATTATAATAAACATGGGAATAGAATATATTATATACCTTCTGTCCATAATGATCATTGAAACAATGAAGAATTTTTCATGCGTAGATATGGCCTAGCATCTCTATGATTGTAACATATCTCATTTTACAAAAAAATATTTCATGATTAGTTTTAAAAGTATATTTTATGGATAAATATTATAAATATGTCATTATTATTATATTTCAGATGATATAACTGTATAATATCCTTATGAAATAGGTCTTTCATGATGAAACCAGCCTGAGAAAACAAGGCAATTAACAATATAAACAATAAAAATGATAGAATATTATTAATGAAAGTGTAGTATGATGTTATAAGAGGACAATATATAATATTATAATTATTAATATGTTTCTGTTATCTATTAATAACAAGTTTTAAACCACTATAGATGATTCTAATGAATGTTAAATCAATATAAAGCTAGAGTTTAAGGATTTCCTATCTCATAATTTTTTCATTAGGTTAATCTATAACATCATTGATTATGAAATTATATGATTATGGGAATAATGATTTTTTATTAACTTAATTTCTTATCTCCACTTTGTTTTGTGGATTTATACTTGAGACATATAATTAATTCTTTGATTAATTCTCACTTCAATGTTATTATCATTGTGATGTTTTATTTCATAACCTCATTCTAATCGAGATTGTTAACACTTGAATTTTAGTTGGAGAAATTTATTTCACTATTCCCCATAAAACCATTTAATTTCCTTTTAATATTTTTATTAATTATTTTTTCATGTAATATTTTCATTTTATACTCTTTGGTACTTTAATTATTTTATTAAATGATTTTAAGAAAATTATCTTGAATTTCATTCTTCAGTCAAAAATTTATTTTCCTCCAAAACCTTGGTTTCATAAATTTATTTATAAAAAATAAACCATTTAAAAATGCTTTATGATGGGTATTTAAGCCCATTTTTACACATTATTTTTTTTAAATGAATCATATGTCTTATTCATAATAAATAACATTTCGATTTTTACCAAAAAATAATGGATGGAAACTTATTTTTAACATACTCAAAATGTAAAGAAATTATTATTTCCATGACCACTCAACATTTTAAAATATTCATTCTCTGTTTAGAAGTTTTTTTTCAAAGAAAATTTTTTCCAAAATAATATTTTAACCTTTAGGTTCAATAAATAATTTTAGAAATAAAAAGGATATTTTCCTCATATATTATTTTAATGATCTTTTTATGGTATTTTTATTCGTCAATTTCAATAACCGTTTACTCTTACTCTAATGGGTATATATTGAATTTATACCATTGATATTCTTCTTTTGGATGGTTTATGATCATTTATAACAAATATTGTATTGAAAGTTTCTTCCTTGATTTTTTTATTCATTTATTATCCCTTTAAATATTCACTTTCTTATGATCATTGGAAAAAACATTCTCTTAAATGTCCATATTATTTATCATGGATATGTTAATTGATTGAACAATATATAATTTTTATATATGGAATTCAATATTTAATGTTATTTATTTATCTATGGGAATATTTTTAAATTCATATAATTTACTCATTATAGATCATTGATTATAATAATAGTTTTTTATAAATTAAATTGATTATTTTATATAAAAGGAATTCATTGGATCTACAGTGAAGGGTGGGGGAAAACATTATGTAGCCCCTATATGCATTAATAGGTCTCATGATATGAATAAATTAATATATAATTAAATGGGTTTCAACTTGTAGATTAAACACTTTTTTGAAGGGTCTTGATGGTATATGTATCAAATGTCTAAGACATGATGTCCAATAATTAAGCATTTCCATTATTAAGAGTTCAGTTATTATTATCCTTGAGATTTTCACAATGATATTATTTATGGATGTATTTCATTTTCAAATTAATGATTAAATGAAATTATTTTTTCAGTTATTTACCTTGTCATAATCATTATTCCTTATTCATTTATTTAAATTTTAGAAATTCTTAGTTATTTACTGTTCCATTTTATTAATCTAATTAGTTCATGTCATCTTCTGATGTACTTAAACCTTACTAATAATCTAAAATCACCCTTATTGTTTTCTTTATTAGGAATACATTATGTGTAATATGAATGATAAATAAGTATATTCCATAGGGAATAATTATATTCATGAAAACAACATGATGCAATTTTTGTTTTCAAATGTAATTTAATACTCATGTATGTATCATGTTTTCCAATACTACTAACATATTGTTCCCATCAGGCTGTGATTCTATATATCATAATTCAATGTAATAATGTAGAAATTTATTCTATGTTACTGGAGTTACAGACTCTACATTCACATAAACAATTATTAGATTACCCTATAAAGATTTCATCACCATTGGTTAATTCAAAAGATATTTCTAGACACTGTCAAATGCTTCTTTATAGTCATTAGTCCACTGATATGTGACCCCATTTTTTCAACATGGTAATGGTAAAAAACATTTATGATATATTCAATAAAATTTTGAATGTTGGCATGATTTCCTTATAAAGACCATAATTATTTGATGTTTTGAGGAGGATAAAAATCAAGAATAGACTTTGTCTTCTTAGTACCAACTACAAATCCATGATGGTGTACAATTAAGTCCTGAAACATTTATAAGGTAACTCCAAAATCATACATCAAGGGGACAATATTTAGGATATTCTATCATAGTTTAATGAATATGGTATCAATATCAACAAGGTGGTCAATTGTTTTTAACATTTATCCATAAGATCATTAACATGACACTCAAGAAACGTCCTTAAAAAGTGTTTGAAAATGTGATGCCTGGAATATTGGTATGTTGAACAAACATTATGCAAACCAAAGTGAATTTCTTAATTGTAATAAACCCATTAGTTCTATATGAAATTGGTGTTTTCTTCATCATCAAGGGTAGTTATTATTTGGTTGTACCCTCGAATAGTTTTCCACTATGTAATGGAATTGATATCCTAAAACAACATCAGTCAGTTGTTCTATGATCAAAATAGGGAAATGATATTTTTAAAAATGTCGGTTGAGATCTCTAAATATGATGTATGTGATATTTTGATAATTATTCTTATATGAAAGTACTATAATTTCAATCCACTAGGGATAATGTTCTTTGCAAATGGATTGGTCCTTAATGAGCTTTTCAACTACAGACTCAATTTTGATAATGTAAGTTGGGTGCATCCTTCTAGCTACTTGTTTATACAACAGTGGATTTTTTTCAAGATGTGGTGGTGAGTGGACCCCTCAGGATTGAGGCCTAAACGTACTATTTAATTAAAGGCATTCATTTCCGGTTTTTTCTTTGTAAATAATGTATATACATCCTATTCTTCGGAATACATGGTCACACTAATCAATGTTGTTCATGGGTCCTCCTCCAAACCTAGTTTTACTTGTCTAATTTAATCCACAGTAGCAAAAACACCTTCCTTGAATGTTGTTGGGGAATTCCTATTGTCCTCCTCCAATTACTCTTCCTCTTCCTATTTAATTCTACTTTACTCTTAGGGGAATAATGTGATGAAGGAAATTTATCAATGCTTAGATAGGAGTCAAAATTTCATCATTTAGAATATGATGCAAATTAATCTATCCTTACTGGTGGCATGGGGTTTCATTGATGATCCATAGGGACAATGGGGGATAAGAAGAAGGATCTCCTCTCTCTTTTGGTGAAATTATGTATTTTTTATTCAGTTCATGAAGAAGGGATATATTGAAGATCAGGGGATGGGATGATGGAATTTTCACCCGATCTTTTACCACTATTCAAAGGGTCTAAACCCTTTTCAGTGTGGTTGGGCTCAATCATCATTTCTTATATAAGGAAGGTTTTTTTAAAATATACCTTAATTTTGATTCACATCTTAGATATTATTAATGGGCAACTCAAATTATTCACTATGATATTTAAAGGGGTTCATCGAGTTTATTTCAAGACAATTCTGGCTAGTCACCTATGCGACACTATTATTAATGGATTATTTCCCTTCCCACTGGTAAAATCCTATAATGAATTATTGTAATTTAAAAGATTAAAAGGGGCTTCATCACCGTGAAAGATCCAAATTTTTCCATTAATGTGACAGTTAATGCATTTTTGGTATTATGAGGGTATTCTCGCATGTTGATGTAACAAATGCCTTCCTAGTAGAACATAAAAGGCCTCATATTATCAGAAAACTAGGAAATTGTAATCATATTTGAGGTCCTCAAACTAGACTCCAATATTGAATCATTAATGTTTCATTTGTTCTCCTGTTTTCATTATCCCGTAGTTTTAGAGAGATAGGGGAATGGTTAGCCTCATTATAGCCTAGTCAAAGAAGTTTTCGGCCTTGAATAAGGAGAAATCATAAGAAATTAACAATGAAATCCATTCAAATATCAATATCATTTATCCTACCAAACACATAAAGTGTTATTATTTGTCCCTATACAAAACCATATTTTTCTTACACAATGAAATATATTATCATTTGGAATTATGTAGAATTAATATATGAATAATATATTTTAGTAGTTGAAACTTATTCTATAAACTATTGAGGAATCAGTAAATCCTCTCTAATTATTTAATAGAGGCCTTTATATAAACATAGAGCATTTAAAACCAATAAACTATCCATCCCTAGAGCATATTATGTAAAAATTCCATAAATCTTGGATAAATGATTATGCTTTCATGAATGGGGAATATCATTCATAGGATCTCTAAGATATTAAGTACATGATATGGGAAGATTTTTAATTTGAAAAAGATGGTAAGGTCTTCCTATCCTTGATGGGTTATGCCAAATAGGACTTCCTGGTATTAATGGTTGATCGGAATATTTCAACCCATCTAATAAATCATCAAGATTGGCTAGGTCAGTCCCACCCCTGAAATATGTGGGGTAACATCCCTACTCTTTCTTGCTCACTAAATGGATCTCAGATGAGTTTTGGAGGGGTAAATAATGATAATAGGGAGCTGACCAATATATAGAGTTTTACAATGAAAAATCCATCCCCTATGCCCTAGAATCCTATAGGCTCTCCCTTTGGTTCACCAATCAACTGTAGGTAAATCATTTTCATGGTCATATTCATCATCATATAATGGATCCACAAAATTAAGGACATTAATGGAAATGAAGATTAATTATTTGTCAGCTTAGGATTCTGATTGGCTGATACAATATTATGGTGCCTTTTGGTGGGATTATTTCCATGTCATCTATTCTACAGGAATAAATTCAGTTATATTTAGGGAGATTTTTGGAATCTATACACGTTCATATTCTTGTACTTGATTATTTCTTCTTTGATTGCACCACTTATTGAGAGGACCAATTCACGGAGGAATGCATCATTGATGATGTTGGTCATGCCTCAATATAAACTAGGGAAGAGTTGGTTGATTCATCTAAAATTTAAGGATAACATAATTTTGATTGATTTTGTATCCTGTCATTCAATCATTGAACTTCTATGATCCTTTTCTGGAAACTTATTTCCACTCAAAAAATTCCTATTGGTAGGCAGTTGAAACACATTCCACTTCTACTAGTGGTTTTCCTAAATTCATTTTCCTGAAGGAAACAATTTTTTGTTAGATTTTGTTGAATAGAAACCATTTCTAGATAGTTTACCACAATTGTTTATGAAAGGGGAAATAGTTTGGTCGATCATCAAGACAAACTAGATCGAACCACTTGGGATTTAGAATGTTGAGTAATTTTCTTTCGAAATCTACAATGAAGTATCTATAGACATTCTCATCATAGAAAGAATAAACTGTATTACTCCATTCCTCGAACTATTTTTTTCTCTATCTCTTCCACTCATCTTTATGAAGATGGTGTCGTTGTTTATTCTTGATCCCACTGTGATTTACTATTTCATTTTCACCCTTACACCATTATATTAACCTGAATATGTATTGTAAATTTAAAATATAATAACAAATTTAAATTCAAGTATAATCAATATATTTTTCTTTTATAAATGTTAAAGGGAATTATTATAATTTTTTCATATTTTCATTGAAGTTGGAGGTGATTTTGAGGCCTCAATGATGATCTAGATGAAAAATGGGTCGAACTACACGGAATCCCATGGACATCTGTCCGATATTTTAAGCAATAAGAGAATTTTTTGCATCCAAAAGGGCATAAAATTTTTGGACAACTCTGAAACGTCAAGTTATACAACTTTTATCATGGAAAATATTCCCAATTTGGCATTCTGGTAGCCCGTCCAAACCATTCTATCTGGGGTACATAATCTGTTAGAATTAAAAACATTTGGTTCGGTATTTTGTCTATAGCTCCCAATACGAATGTCTAATGGCTACCAAATTTAAGATTCATATATTCAATATGGATACCAATAGTTCTTATCTTTTTTTCAACTCGTGATATGACTTTCTATTATTCCAAAACCGAGACATAATTGGTGTCTCAAAAATAGGTTTCTCAAAACCATGTTCTATTTTATTAATTAAATGGAACCAAGGGAACCACATTGGTATGTTCGAACCAAAAGAAAAGATCTTCCATTTTGGAGTCTTATATGAGTCTCCTTCTCATCCAATATGTCTGGAGGACCCTATCCTCATAGAGGTATCAAGAATGAAGATTAAGTTCCACCCGAGCTTCATCCACCTCCCAATGTCGAGTTAAGTGGTGGGTAATCATTTTGAAGGAGTTTCACACTTGAAGAGGTAGTTTTGGCACACAATTATCTACTAGTTTGGTGTATATTGTTGTTTGAAATGTTCATTCATATGTATCTTATCTTTTTTTAGTCATTTAATTGAAACAATTTTTCTTTCATAACTGATTGGTGTGTGATTTTAGGTGTGCATCTAGTGTTGTTCTGATTGGACAACATAAGAACCCTTTTTCCCAAACATTTGAGATTTCAATGTTTCTTTACAAACCTTATAGAATTATAAGGGTCTGGGACATGACTACACTATTGTTATGTCAATTTTGTGTTCTAATCACATCATTTTAGGTGCCTTTTGGTACCCAAGATCTTATTTAACCCTCAACTAAAGGATTAAACTAAAACCTAATAAATAATTAAGAATGTTGAACTCTTCAAGGGTTGTAGTAACTTAGAAATTTTAACTTATTTATCTCATATTTTTCACAATCCACATTGTCTTTCAACTTTATAATTATTTAAATTAATATACATTCTTGAAATTTTTTTCCAAACCACCCCCTCTTTTAGGATTTTTTATTAAAAATACAAACTCAAAACCTATCAAAACTACTTGAAAGAAGACCTAGGGTCTATCTTAGACTACAAAATCTTCTTTAAATCAATATCAATTAGACATGTCATAAAAACACAATCAATTCTCAAGAGGGGTATCATATGATATAGTGTTGGTTTGGGATCTAAAGATGTTGTAGGGGTAGGCTTATTTGTGAAAGTGGTAGCTTCTACATTCCATGTTATATTGCATTGGGATGAAGGATTTGTTGTTCAAAAGATAGATTCTTCTAATATTTCAGAAATTGTAGTAAGATCCTAAAACCCACCAATATATTTCACAGGGTTGAGCGGAACTCATTACTCATCAAGAATATCCTATATATATAGTCCTAAAAACATCCCTTAGGGGATCTGTAGGTTTAGGGAGTAAATCAACCCCTTCCACCTATAAATTAAATTTGAGACCCTCTCATTCTCTCATTGTTTACAGTTTTGGAGGTTGGGGTTTTGGTACAATAACACCCTGACCCCTCTAGACCAGAGCCAAGGAATTACTTGTTATATTAGCATGGTTAGAAGGAATAAAAAATTATGAGGGAATGATCAGTTTAGTTGTCTTGAAAAAAACTAGATACATAGATGTAATTCAAATAACATTGGAAAATGTTACAATATACAATACAAATCAAAAATTAAATATATCATCCCCATGAACTCAATAAAATATCTCCTCTTCATCCCCTTTTGACGGTAAACAATGAAAGGGGTGAGCTCAAATGCCTAGTAAGGTTAAAAGTGGCGGAATCATGAATCAATAATAAATTAATAGTTAAAAATTTGATATAATCAACATGGAATGGTGTATAAATGAAATACTCACACCATTAATAAACTGAGAATGAAACTGCATCCATAGATTTTTCCATAGTGAAAACCTCATTTATATTAAGAACTTATAATGAATAAAGAGAATGCTTATTAACTGGATGTCATGTACTTGGAACATAATACCATAGTTCTGTTTAAAATAGTTTAGTTCTGTGGGTAGAAGACCATATGATTTTTGGAAAAAACACAATGGGTTTTTCGCCAAATCGATTTGTCTCATGAGACCGACCAATGCATCGACGGGCTATAGCAGGCCCCACCAACCACTCCATGTTCAAATAATTATTTATACACTGATTCAATATAATTAAAATATGTCTTTTCAATATCCTTATAGAGTAGAGTATACAGATTCATCAATATTTACATAATTAAAATAACTTTCCAAATGAACCCCACATGTAAAACAGTATACGGTTTAGAAAACAAAAATATCCATGGTATGAGATTATGGATATTTAATATAAATATAATTTCAAATGAAAATTGATCTCAAATGGACATCAGGTACACCACATAAGGATTATTTGGTAAACCATACAAAGGTATTCACAACAAAATTGAAGTTGAGACAAAGTCTCTTACCACAATGTAATCGGTCGAATCATATGAACAGAACATAATAACCCAAAAATGAATCATTGAATAACATGAATATAAAATGAATCATGTTATTTCATATCAAATTTCCGTACACATATTCCACATACAAGAAATAAGTGGGGAACAATGAAAATCTCAATAAAATGAAAGTGATATGAGAAACCCCTTACCTTTTGCTCGAGTGTGTTATTTGTTTGATTTAATGACCATAATAATAAAATTTAAATTCATTAAGTAAAAATTAAAGAACCTCCAATGCATGTAATTGATTTATTATAACCTTAATAGGTCTATTAATGGCCCTTTTAGTGGGTTTAATAGATTCAATTTTATTGTTTTTGAAGCATTTTCATCCTTGGTTTTAATGATTCGTTTACTGGAATGCATGAATAGAAGTTCATTTAAAATATGGTTAACATCCAGAATTGTAAATATATATTATTAGTGAAATTAAAGATATATTAATGATCTTATAATTATTCTGGGTTATATACTTGAGGATGAATTATTAGTTAAATGTTATTCATAAACGCTTCAATTTAGCTTGGCAGTTTTGTGTACAATGAAGTTGTTTTGTATTATTATTCAATTTTATGAGTGTGTAGGAATTCCATAAAATTAATATGATGAAATGCATATATTCTGATCTGATTAAACCAAAAAAATGGTTTCATGACCACAATTGAATATGGTAATGAAAATAAGTACATGTCGTCCTTGAATGTGATAAATTAACACATCTCAGACGGTGTTTTCATTTTTAGTATAGGAGGAGGTGAAAAAATATATGATGATGAAATATTAGGATAGAATAATACAATTCATGTTCATGTAAGTTAATTTAATTATCATATCATTTTGGATGAAGTGAGGTGATTAAATAAGTATAAAAGAAAGGAACTCAAAATAAGAGGAGAAAATGAGAAATCTCTTACGAACATTTGGCAGCCAAACGACGTCATTTAAAATTTAATAAAATAGATTGATGAGAAAAAGGGGGTATCACATCACTCATACAAATTAATCGAAGTAAGGGGGTATGGATTGAAATATTCCCACATAATCCAATTTAAAATAAAATAGAAAACATAAAATGAAATATTTAATAAAAGAGAAGGGTGGTTGATTCTCTTACCTTGTGGGGTAACTCCCAAAACATGAAGGTTGGGATGTTGGGGGTTTGAGGACACCTTGGGATGACTCCTCGGGAGTTAATAGGACCAGATCATAGAGGATATTGTGTTTGGAATGAATGAAAATGAAGGGGGTGAGTGGGTATTTATAGTAATTAAGATCGAGTTTTTAATTAATTAAAAGGGATACCTCATTAGTGGTTTTTTCAAAACCATGGGCTTTCCCATGGTATTTGCCCATGTGTTTAGCCACTTGGGACACCTCATGTCATAGGATACTGTACACAAGTCCATCAGCCTTTTATATTTAATCATTACCTCATTATGATGTTGTTAAACACTTGAAAACTCAAAACTATATTTTTACTATTCAAGAAAAATTCATGTATTTTAGAAAAATCACAAAAATTCACCCTAACCATTTTCTGACGTGTAGAATTAAAAAATGAAATCCATTTATTGAAAATAAATTTCTAAGTAATTTTAATTTATTTTTTAAATATAAACAATTTAATTAAAAAATAACAATTTTAAAGGTATAATTAGTTCTATATCTCATTGAAAAATTGACCATGATCTCATTATTTTATTACATTAAGAAAATAAAATATTATTAGCATTTACTATTTATAAGGGTTATATTACTATTCATATTACTATTCATAAGGGTATGTTACTACTATCAAAAAAATCATGTTGTTTCTATTAGAGTCCAAATGACTTACTAGTCAAAACTCTAGATGACCATTTTTTCGAAATTCAAAACATAGAAGTTGAAAATTTAGGTTTAATGGATAGCTTGTAAATTTCTCCTTTAATGTTTTGATTCACAAAAGACTTAGTGCTTCATGCAATATAGTCCATATAATGAATAGAATGTATTTAAGAGGAACATACTATTAAATTTTTTTGGTGTTATATTATTCCCTCTTTCAGAAATTTCATCCTTGAAATTTTATGTATAAATCCCACAAAAAAGATGTGGGTGATTATTATTTATAACATCCTCAGGTTCCCATGTTACTTCCTCCATATTCTGGGTTTTCCCAAGATCCTTTACTAGACGAGTGATCCAGTTTCTCAATACCTTCTCCCTTGTGTCAAGAATCCTGATAGGATCTTCAGAGTATAATAAATAAGGTTCCAGTTCTATTTCTTCATAGGCGAGTACATGTATTGGGTATGGCATGTATTTCATTAAAAATGACACATGTAACACATGATGAACTTTTGAGAGACTTGGCGGCATTTCCAAATGGTAAGATACAACTCTGATTCTTTCTTGAATTCCAAATGGTCTGATGTACCTAGGGCTCAACTTAACTTTCTTATCGAACCTTAAGACACCTTTCCCTGGGGATACTTTCAGAAAGACATGATCTCCCACTTAGAATTCCAAATCCATTCTTTGGTTGTCAACATAACTCTTCTACCTACTTTGGGATGAATTAATATGGCCTTGGATTGTCTTCTCCTTTTCTGTGGTCACTTCAATAAGTTCTGGGCCTAAAAGTTTCCTCTCACCCACATCATCCCAACAAGTTAGAGTTCGACATCTAATTCCATATAATGCTTCATATGGAGCATTAGTATACAATAATGGAAACTATTGTTGAATTAAAATTCCACCAAAGGCAAGTATTGATCCCACATACTCTGGAAGTCAAAAGATCATGACCTCAGCATGTCTTCTAGAGTTTGAATAGTCCTTTCAGACTGTCCGTCAGTTTGGGGGTGAGAAGCAGTACTCATATGAAGGTCGGGATTAAAATACATCTGGAGACATTTCTGGAATTTGGATGTAAACTGGGGTTCTCAATCGGACACAATTGATAGAGGTGCACCATGAAGTCTTACAAATTCATTAACATAATGTCTTTTCAGTATCTCAAGTGGTAAATCAAATCTTATAAGAATGAACTGTGCTGATTTTGTGAGAAGAACAACAATTACCCATATTGAATTGTTCCTTCTAGGTGTCCTTGGTAGTACGTTGGAGAAATCCATCATAATTTTATCCCACTTCCACATAAGAATTAGTAGATGTTGCATCACTTCTCTAGCATGTTGTATCTCTGCCTTCACTTACTGAAAAACTATACACCTTGACACATAGTCAGCAATTTCCCGCTTCATATTATCCCACCAGAAATATTCCTTCAGATCACTATACATCTTTGTGCTACCTAAGTGTATAGAGAAATTTGAGCTATGATCATCGTCTAATAGTTCCCTTTTTAGCTCAGGTACTAATGGAACACTTAACCTCATCCAAAACTTCAAAACTACTTCCTCATACACGAAGTATTCCAATCTCCAATCCTTGAAAGCAATAATTTTCTTGTGTAGATTGTCATCAACAGATTGAGAGATTTTTTATCTTCTCTCGTAAATATGGTTTATCAATCATTTGAAAGTGTAAATATGTTTCCTCTTCCTTTGCAATTACTATATCCATATTTAGTAGATCCATGAATATAGGATCTCTCTCAATCCTCATTTGAGTTAGAAGTCTATGATCTATCCTCCCTAATGCATCTACAACCTTATTTTCCTTTCTTAGGTTGTAGTGTGTTGAACAATCGTAATCTTTTAGTAACTCAATCCATCTCTTTTTCCTCATGTTTGAGTTTTTTTATGTGAAAATGTATTTCAAACTTTTGTGATTAGTGTATATCTGACATTTTTCACAGTAAAGATAATGCCTCTATATCTTCAGAGCAAAGATTTTAGTTGCTAAGTCAAGATCATGTGTTGGAAATATTTTCTCATGAGTCTTCAAAATTCTTGGATGGATAAGAAATAACTTCACCATTTTGCATAAGGATTCAACTCATACCGTTCGTTGATGCATCACTGTATATTACAAATCTATCACTACCAGATGGAAGAGTCAAAATTTGTGCATTGACTAATGTTTTCTTCAATTATTTGAAGAATTTGGTACACTCTTTTGTCCACAGAAACTTAACTCCATTACATTTGAGCTTGGTTAGTGGGTTATCCAGTCGGGTGAAATTCTAAATGAAATACTGATAGTAACCTGCTAAGCTAATAAAACTATGTACCTCAGTTATGTTTGTTTGCATGGGCCAATCTTGGATTTCCTTTTTCCTTACAAGATCAACTAGGGTTCCATCATTTGAGACAATACGACCTAGAATAGAAACTGATTGGAGCCAGAATTTTCACTTATTAAACATCCCATATAATTCGTCTCTTCTATGAGTTTTCAGAATAATCCGTAAGTGATCCTCATGATCTTCAGATATTTTTGAGTATACTAGGATATCATAAATGAATACCACAAAAAAGATATTAATATATTCCTTGAAAACACTATTCATTAAATCCCTGAAAATAGATGGGGCATTCTTCAGTCCAAAAGGCATCAATGTAAACTCGTAATGCCCATACCTTGTTTGAAATGCTGTCTTCAGAACATCTTCCCTCCTCACACGCAGTTGATGATATTCGGATCAAATTTCAATATTTTACATTTATTGAGATCCATGAAGTTGTTCAAATAAATCATAAATCCGGGTTAAAAGATACTTATTCTTTATTGTAATAGCATTAATTTCCCTGTAATCTACGCATAACCTCATGGATAAATCTTTATTATTCACAATCAATACTTGGGATCCCCATGGAGAACCACTAGGTCAAATTAATATTTTATCACTCAACTCCTCTAGTTCTTTCATTAGCTCCACTAACTCCACATTGACCATTATATAGGGGTCCTTTCATATATGTCTTTTACCAGAAATTAATTCAATGGAAAAATCAATTTCCCGCTTTGGAGGATTTCCAGGTAAATCCTATGGAAACACATCAATGTATTCTTGCACTATATTAACATCTTCAATTTGAATATTTCATTACTCACCCATAGATATTGGGTTCTCTTCCCCTCCAATAATTTCATTCAATAGAGCTACTGGGGGTGGGTCTAGATAAGAATCATATGACAAGGTCTCTTCCTTAAAGAAAAGAGATTATACCCCATTATCAAAAATTGTAACTTCCTTTTTCTTGTAATTAATCTTCATATAATAGTTTGACATCTAATTAATACTGACAATTATATCAATGCAAGTAATTGGTATGTTCATAAGGATATCATCTGAAGCACATTTCTATGTCAAGAGGGGAACTAGTTAACATGCCTTTGTTACAATGATGCATCCCCTAAAAGTTTTGACTGATAACTGCATTATTAAATCAAATTGGACATGTATAATTTTGTTGGAAAACTGGGAAGATATAAAAGAATGCGATGATCTAGAATAAAATAATGTGGTGGATAATTTGTAGCAAACAATTAATGTACATGCCACCACATCCTTAGGAACTTCAACTTCTGTGGTTTTAATCGCAAAAGCTCTCCCTTTATCTCTTGACTTTTTCTAAGGCATGTTTCCTTGGCGCTTAAGACAGTCATTTTCATTGTGTCCCATATCTCTACAATTTTTTCTTTGAAAATCATCAAATTGTAACTTCCTCATGCATTCATGAGATAGATGAAACTTTTCTCCACACATGTACCAGAATCCCATGTTTTTCAAGAATTTATCGAGATCATTCTTTCCACAGTTCTTGCATAATGGGAATTTCTTTGTTCCCTTGTTCTTCTTTGGAACTTCACCTTTCCCTTGGTTATCAGAGTACCTCTTCTTATCTTGGTTTCCTTTGAACAAATTTGATCTAAAAACTTCCTTCTCTGTTTTTATGGCACTTGATACAATTTTATCATATGATGAAAATGTTTGAGAAGCCAGTGCCCTTCGAAGACATGGATTAAGACCTTCAATGAAATGACGAATCTTATTTCCAAGTCAAATATGTAATCTACACCATACCTGGATAGCCTTGTGAAGGTAGCCTCATACTCTGCAACACTTTATTCTTTTATTTTATTTAAGACATGGAATTTCCACTTCATTTCGGTTCATTTATCATGAGGGAAATATTTTTCGAAGAATATTTCCTTAAAAGTCCTTCATTCCATATATTCTATTTCTTCTTCCTCCGCGGTATTCTGAATTAAGGACCACCATTGATCAACATCACCCATGATACAATATACTCTCTATACTACCTTTTCATTTGCATTGCATCGTAATTCCAAGAATATATTTTGAAAGGACTTGATCCATTTCTCAGAAAAACACTAGATTAGTAGTCTCACTGAAATATAGGGGCTTCGTCCGCATGAAACAATCCAAATCATGTGTGAAATGGTTATTTGTTACATCTTGAGTAAGTTTTCCAAATATGGTCATGATCTCTTATGCTCCAACATTGACTGTGTTGACTTTATTAGTGGGAATATCCCTATCATGCCTGTGAATATCGATTCACTTTCTTCTATTAGATGCCATTTATAGATAATGGAACACACTAGATTAGGGTTTGAATCATAATTTATAATCATATCTTAACAAAATACTTAGTATAAATTTAGATCCAACGCATGGCTAATCCCATAATAAAAAAATATGGTTCTTTGTAGAATAATTTATATTTCAATCCTTCAGAATGGCTTGTAATGAAAATATCAATTATCTTAAGAATATCCCCCGGGTCTAGCATGAAACTCCTTGTCAGAGCATTCACTCCTAGGTACATATGTGCCAGAGCCACCTCAACCTGCTCGTATCGAGACATGGATGTGTCTGCTAGAAGGGTCCATATAATCCATTCCTTACCAACATACAAGGATATTCTTGTACGTTTGTCCTCAAACAATACCTTAGGGCTTTGTTCCCTACTATAAATTTCCTACTATAGTTCCCAGGTTTTCTACTAAACTTCCTCTTATACCAACTATAACACCCCAACCCCTCTAGACCAGAGCCAGTGCATTAATTATTATATTGGAATGGTTAGAAGGAATGAATAGTTCTGAAGGAATGATATTTTTGGTAGTGTTTAAGAAACTAGATACATATATGTAACTCAAATTACAATGGAAAAGGATACAATATACAATACATATCAAAAACTAAATATTGCATCCCGACGAATGCAATAAAAGTTCTCATATTCATCCCCTGTTGAAGGTAAACAATGAAAGGGGTGAGCTCAAATGCTCAGTAAGGGTTAAAAGTGGTGGAATCATGAATCAATAATAACTTAATTGAAAATAATTTGATATAATCAACATGGCACGGTGAATAAATGAAATACTCATGACATTAATAAACTGAGAATGAAACTACATCCATAGATTTTGTCATAGTGAAAATCTCACGGATATTAATAACCAATAATGAATAAATGGAATGATTATTAACTAGACATCATGTATATGGAATATTATAGCATATTACTATTTAAAATGGTTTATTTTTGTGGGTATAAACCCGTCTGATTTTTGGAAAAAAACTCGAAGGTTTATCGCCAAATTGATTTATCTCATGAGACCTACCGTTGCATTGAGGGGCTATAGCGGTCCCCACACAACACTACATGTACAAATAATTATTTATACATTTATTCAAAACATGGTAAATATTCCTTTTCAATATTAGTATAGAGTAGTGAAAACGGATTTATCAATATTTCCATAATTAAAATAACTTTCCAAATAAACTCCGTATGTAAAATGGTAGACGGTTTAGAAAAAAAACATATCATCAATACGAGATTATGGATATTTAATATAAATATAATTTAAAATTAAAATTGATCTCAAATGGGCAGTAGGTACACCACATAAGGATTACTAGGTACACCATACAAAGTTAGTCACAACAAAATACTAGTTGAGACGAAGTCTCTTACCACAATGTAATCGGTCGAATCGTATGACCAGAACCTAATAACCCTCAAATGAATCATTTAATAACATGAATATAAATATAATAATATTATTATATATCAAATTTAAGTACACATATACCCCATACAAGAAATAATTAGTGAAGAATGAAAATATCACATAAATTAAAGTGAGATGAGAAACCCCTTACCTTTTGCCCGAGTGTGTTATTTTTTTGTTTTAATGAACTGAATAATCAAATTTAGATTTATTATTTAATAATTAAAGAACCTATTAAACATGTAATTTATTTATTAAAACATTATTAGGTTAATTTATGGACCATTTAATGGGTTTAAGAGGTTCAATTTTATTGTTTTGGAAGCATTTTCTTCCTTGGTTTTCATGATTCATTTGCTTGCAGTCATGAATGGACGTTCGTTTGAAATGTGGCTAAACATCCAGAATTGTTAATATATATTATTATTGACATTAAAGATATATAAATTATCTTATAATTATTATTGGTTATATACTTGAGGTTGAATTATTAGTGTAATGTTATTGATAAATACTTGGATTTAGCTTGGCGGTTTTGTGTAAAATGAACATGTTTTGTATTATTATTCCATATTATGAGTGTGTTGGAATTATAGGACTTTAATGAGATGAAATACATATATTATGATATATTTAAATAATAAAAATGATTTCATGGAAATAATTGAAGAAGGTAATGAAAGTTAAGAACCTTTCATCCTTGAATGTGATAAATTAACACATCTGGGACGGTCTTTTCAATTTTAGTATTCGAGGAGGGGGAAAGAAATATGATGATGAAATATTCCATTAGCATGATATAATTACAGTTCATTTAATTTAATGTAATTATCATAGAATTTTGGATGAAGTGAGTTGAGGAAAGAAGTATAAAATAAAGGAACTCAAAATAAGAGAAAAATTGAGAAATCTCTTACGAAAATTCTGCAGAAAACGACGTCATTTAAAATTTAATAAAATAGCTTGATGAGAGAAAAGGGGGAATCTCATAAATCATACATTATATGGACAGTAAGGGGAATATGTAATGAAATATACACACATAATCCAATTAAAAATAAAAGAGAAAACAAAAAATGAAATATTCAAGAAAAGAGAAGGGTGGTTGATTCTCTTACCTTGTAGAGTAACTCCCTAAAAATGATGGTTGGGACCATTGGGGATTGAGAACACCTTTGGATTAATCCTAGGGAATTAATACCACAAAATCATTTGGGATATTGAGTATGTAATGAATGAAAACTAAGATGTGAGTGGGTATTTATAGTGATTAAGAGATAGTTTTTTATTAATTAAAAGGGACACCTCATTAGTGGTTTTTGAAAAAACATGGTCATGCCCATTGTATTTTCCCATGGATTGAGCCACTTGGGACACATCAGGTCATAAGTAACTGTAAAAAAGTCAACCATCCTTTTATATTTAATTATTACAACATTATGATGTCATCAAACTACCAAAAACTCAAAACTATATTTTTACTATTCATAAAAAATTCAAGTATTTTAGAAAAATCCCAAAAATTCACCCTAACCATTTTGACATATAGAATTAAAAAATGAACTCAATTTTTTAAAGATATAATTAGTTCTATATCTCATTGAAATATTGACCAAGATCTCATTATTTTATTACCCTTTATAATTAAAATATTATCATTATTTACTATTTATAAGGGTCATATTACTATTCATATTACTATTCACAAGGGTATGTTACTATTCATTAAAAAAAAGTTTGTTCTATTAGACTCCAAATGACTTACTAGTCAAAACTCAAGATGACTCTAGACGCTGGAAAAGTCTGTTGCTCCTCAAACGAAGTTCCGGATGAGGAAAGCGAGGTCATATTTGGAGTCAGAAGCATGTTTCGGAAGGCCCGAAGGCCTTGCGCGAAATATCGGAGGCCCGCACGCAATATTGGCTAGGCGCGCACAATCCTTCCGGGATTCGCGCAATGGGACGAGTCGGCGCATAATTTTCCACGCCCGACGTCCCTGCGCGACCCTATTGCGCGCCGGGCCCCTATTTCACGCCCGCGCTGAATTGCGCGCCCGCGCCGAATTGCGCGCCCGCGCCGAATTGCGCGCCCGCGCCGAATTGCGCGCCCGCGCCGAATTGCGCGCCCGCGCCGAATTGCGCGCCCGCGCCGAATTGCGCGCCCGGGGTTGCCAATAAATACAAGGCGACCCCCGACGTTTTGAAGGTTGCCAGAATTCGAAGAGTCGCTCGTGCGCGCAATCCCTCCCCCTCCGCGCGCAATGCTGATCTTTAGGTAACCTCCTTTATTTCGCGCAAGCAAGCCCCGGGGTTCGCCTTCGTGCGCAACCCCTTTGGCTTCTTTCCTTTGACCAACTCCTCACCCAAAGGCCTTCGCGCGCAAAAGAAGCCTCTTGCGCGCAATTTCCCCCCGGGTGCGCGCAATCCAGCCTGATTGTGCGCACCCCCCTTACTAAGTGGCTATTTGTTAAAGAATGGGCTGTTGCCCCCGCGCGCTATTAGAGGCCTGGTGCGCGCAATCTCCATCTTCCGCACGCAAAGTGATGGCCCAATTGCGTGCCAGCCCGCCCAATTGCGCGCCGACCCGCGGTATTGCGCGCCAAGCTCCTCTTTTGCGCGCAAACTGCCAGGGTCACCTCCTTTGACCCCCTGAGGGTACCTGCCTGCGTGGCACCCGATGATCTTCATCCCGGGTGCCCGCACCGTACGTTGTCTTCCCGTGCGGCCTTCCAGGCTCGCGCGAAGTGACACAGACCCATTGGCGGCACTACCACATCCGAGCTACAAGATGTTAAACTGTTCAGCATACGTCCGAGCTACAAGATGTTAAACTCTTCAGCATACGTCCGAGCTACAAGACGTTAAACTGCTCAGCATACGTCCGAGCTACAAGACGTTAAACTATTCAGCATACGTCCGAGCTACAAGACGTTAAACTGTTCAGCATACGTCCGAGCTACAAGATGTTAAACTGTTCATCATACGTCCGAGCTACAAGACGTTAAACTGTTCAGCATACGTCCGAGCTAGAAGACGTTAAACTGTTCAGCATACGTCCGAGCTACAAGACGTTAAACTGTTCAGCATTCGTCCGCGCTGCAGGACGGTAAACTGCCAAGCATCTACGTCCGAGCTACAAGATGTTAAATTGTTCAGCATTCATCCGGGCTGCAGGACGGTAAACTGCCAAGCATCTTCGTCCTCAACACACGACATTAAACTGTACTTCTTCCGGCAAGACGTTAAACCGTCCGCTTCGTCCTCAACACACGACGTTAAACTGTACTTCGTCCGGCAAGATGCTAAACCGTCCACTTCGTCCTCAACACACAACGTTAAACTGTACTTCGTCCGGAAAGACGTTAAACTGTCCGCTTTGTCTGATCTCGTGCCTCGCACGCAGGGTCCCCCCCGGTTTAGATGTGGCCCCCACCCGCTCGTCTCTGTAGGGATGTCGGGATTGCCCCTCTTTAGGGACGATTTACTGGAGTGGCCTTCGCCCACGGGGGTAGGGTATTACAAACCCCTAGTTTCTTGTGGGGGACTGCACATGTGTATCTCCATTGTGCTTCCCCACTGCCGAATCCAGTAGAGGGCGTGACAGGGATCGAGGTCTCTCACCTTCGGCCCAAGTCCCTCTTCAACTGAGCTTTGCCGCACTCAGGTGGCGTCAGTGCGTAAGTCCTGACAGAATGAACTACGTGGACTTTTATCCCTGTCTCCTAAACAGGGTACATAGGAAGCCTCCCTGAGGTTCAAGCCCACCACCTGG
The DNA here is from genome assembly GCA_963277665.1 of Viscum album. Classification (NCBI taxonomy): domain Eukaryota; kingdom Viridiplantae; phylum Streptophyta; class Magnoliopsida; order Santalales; family Viscaceae; genus Viscum; species Viscum album. The sequence continues at coordinate 1,861,662,040 of OY728129.1, read as the reverse complement.
TCGTCCCGGTCATATTCACGTCGGTTCGTCCATCAGTGGACCCCTCCCAGGTTCACATTCGCGTCGATTCACCTATGAATCCGCCCTTGTGGGGGGCTGCACATGTGTATCTCCATTGTGATTCCCCACAGCCGAAGCCAGTAGAGGGCGTGACAGGGATCGAGGTCTCTCACCTTCGGCCCGAGTCCCTCTCCAACTGAGCTTTGCCGCATATGGGCCTCCTTAGAGTGTTAGCCCCAAACACCAGCGTCCAGCATGACATGAAACTGTGATCCACCCGGCCGTTCCATCCCCCTCTGTTTGAGGTGGTTCGGTTCAATCCTCCGCCCGGCAGCCTCGACCTCCTCGTGAGTCGGCTTGCCATCGTCCAGCATGACATTAAACTGTATATCCGAACTACGCTGACTTTGATCCGCGCTAACGCGCGGTACGTAGGAAGCCTCTATGGGGTCCAAGCTCTTCACTCCATCATCCATCCTGATCCTTAACCGGGCCGCCACATCCCGGTGGGGTCATGCCACTTCATTCCACTCCACTTCACTCGAGAAGCCACCCATGTGCTGGCCCCAGCATCGGAGGTTCCCCGCAAGGGGTTCTGTCATCTGATCCACTCCTCGTGTTGATCAGTCTGATGCCGTCCCCGCTGGACGTTAAACTCGCGGCATACCCCGTGTTAAACATGGGAAGTTGAGGAAAACCTCAGGTAACGCAGTTCCCCGCACCCAGCATGGGATTCCTCAGGCCATCACACCTTCGAGAAGCCCTATTAGGGACGGGAGGCAGACATGCAAAGCCGTAGTGTTAAGACACGCCCCCAACACCCAGAGCTACCCGGTCTCCTCATCGCGGGTTGCTGCCCCGACCAGACTCCTTGGAGCATCTGGGAGGAAGTAGCGTAATTAACCGGTGTCCATGAAGATATGGCGCCGAGAACGAGATTCACGAACATTCTTAAATCTATGAGGGAGACACGGATTAGGCGATAAGTTCCGAGGAGACGTCCACGGAAGGAGGAGCCGACATCCCATCATCCCGGTTTCGATCAAGGAGCAGACGTCCCTGAATAAGGGACGGATGCTGCCCGCCTTTGGAAAGAGGGACTGCGGGGCCACAAGTCGCGCTCCCATCCCCTCGGGTCGACGGGCGCACGCGCGAACGCGTCCTGCCAGAACAGCGTCGGAACAGAAACCCGACGCACATCCGCACCGAAACAGAAAACGGTGAACCCGACGTGAATCTCTTCTCCTCAATACGAAGACCGATAGCTTTCGGAGGTGTTGGAAGACTTGCATGTTGCCCGGCCGAGCATTCAGCGTCGGGGCACGGAACCCGCCAGGGGCTGGGGAAGGGAAATCGGGCACTCCGTCTCACGACGTCGATGGCCTGGGTTCCCCCCATGGAAGACGTCGTGGCACTAATGATTGGTCGTCGGTTCCTTTTTCTGTCAGTATTAATGGGTTCTTCTCCCTATCTTTAGGAATCAGGTCGCCCAATCCAGTGCCCGATCGCCGCCCTCCCACTGGTGCAGGGGTAGGGGAAACACCGACGCGGCTCCTCCGCGCGGTCCCGCCCGTTCCACAGCCGTCCCAGCTGCCGCAACTGCGGGGCAACCACGCCCTCTCTCCCCCTCGGAGGTCATCCATAGAAGGGTGATCAACAACTTGGTGCGGAGATATGAGGAAGAGGGAGTCATCCCCACCAGGGACATGGCTCGCCTAGACCTCGAGGAAGCTGCACCCCGCCACCAACGCCGCCCCCGAGGGCCGCGCAGGGAGGCACCGCTGCCTACCTCGACGTCCAACCGCTTCGGGAGTTTATCCCCGGAACGCTCCGATAGCTCCCTCCCCTATGCGGATGAGGTGGAGGATGTCCGGGACCACCCTATCTGAGATTCGCTCCAGGGATCCGTGATAAGGGCTCCTTCCAGGCCACGTCGACACCGCCGCCAGGCATCTCAAGTCGAAGAACGGGCTCTCAACCTGCCTGCGCTGCTAATCTCGACTCGTATGTCCCGACGCCAACGTCGGGCACGAGCGGAAGAGGATGCCCACCTTGGGGCCCTAGCAACAGCAGCCGCGTTGGCCCAAGCCACTGCTGGCTCCAGTCACCAGGCCCCTGCGCATCCTGAGCAGGGGCACTTCTATGCCCGACCTGGATCGAGGCCCCGACCGCCCCAAAGGCAGGTTGGGTTGACTCTCCCGGTTGCTGGTACATGCAATAGCCACCGCGGACCACCTCGCGGTAGCGCTATTCACCAGCAGGGTCTACTCCATGTGCTGATCCAAGAGGCATGGGTTATCCCACCTTCCGATCCCGGCCCAGAGGCCTGCCCAGAATCATCTCTCCCCGCGTCCCCTTTGATATCTGTCCCGGTGCTCCTCGCACCTTGGTTTCCAGTCCTCTTGGCCCCAGCACCGGTGCGGCCAAAGGACGCCAGGACAGAGATCAGCCATGCCCCGAAGAACCACCCAGGGGCAGGAAGGCGAGGCGTCGACGTCGAGGGAGGAATGTTAGGGAATTCCGGACAGAGATCCGACCGGTTCGTTTCTCTAATACAGAGGCGGAGTATGATTCGGCGACAGAGCCCTCCCCCCGATCCCGCCAGTCAAGGGAAAGGGTATGAATGCGGCACGTCAGCCTCGTACTCCCTGAGAGCGAGATCGATGTGATCCCCGAATCTCTCCGAAGGTATATCCGGAGTAGCGAGGGCCTGGTAGACCCCCAAAGATCAAGCTTGCGGTTGGTACCGGCCCCTCCGGAAGCACCTTCTGCCTCGATTGGAGAAGACGGAGACCTTTTCTGGGGACTGACGGTCGAGCCACGATCTAGTGCACCCTCGGCGAGCACCGACGCTATGGCAGGATGTTCGCTCACCGGCCCGTCCTATCAAGATGTGGTAGCTGGGGCACCGCAACCCTCAGAGGCCGGCCCGGGATATGGAGGCCAATCGGCCTTCTCGCCGTATTCACCGCCGGCCAGCCCGCCGGCCCAGCGGCCCGCCTCGGCACCACTGCCGGTTCCCCATCCATTCCCAGTCGCTGAAGGGGACCAAGAAGACCTGGGTCCCGAGTTTGAGTTGTGGAGCTTCTGGACCGTCCTTGCAGAGGGTCACTTCCCTGAGAAGTTTTGGCCAGTTGCAAGACCGGACTTTGATGCACCGGAATCGCTCACCCCGGATGATTTCGAATGCTTCCGCCGAACTCTCCGAGAGACTCACTCCCATCTTCACCACCTACAAATGCCATATCCCGGGATTCAAGCACACCTGGAGGATATTGGTGAGCAGTGCCGTCAGATTGACCTGGCCACGCTCCCCGCGGTTTGGCACCCCGGGTCATTTGGGCACCACGAGGCCCTCCAACAACGATGCGTCAGGTATTTTCAAGTACTCCGAAAGGTTATCAAGGAAGCCACACCCCACGTGTATATCCGTGGATGGGGGCAGTACGCTGCACTACGCTTCAATGCGATTCGCCGACAGCCCGACTCGCTGGGTGGCCCTGAGGGTACATCCCCAGGGACGGAAACGATCAATATGGCTGACCTGTCGGGAGAGGGGAACGACTTGGAACTTCTCGACGGGGGCTCTCCCCCCGAAGACAAGCCGTTGTTGGATCCATCGGTGAGAGTTACTCGTCACCAGAGGAACCTCCTGGGTCTCCCCGCACCCACTGAAGCACTGACGTTGAGCCGAAACATCAGCAAAGGTAAAGAGCACGGCGGGGCTATAAAGCCCGCCGACCCATCTTCCTCCATATAAAGGGTAGAGGAGGATCCCGAAAAGGCCACGCTACATCAACAGATCACCGAGCAGAAGAATCTAGTTGACCAGCTCCTCACCAAGCGCGCTGCAGAGCGGCGGCCTGACTACGGTGATCCTAGGCCAGGACAGCAGGGACAGGAACAACCACTCCTCGACGAGACTCTACCGGGCAACCGTGATTATACCGTGTTTGCTGACAGGGGAGAGGCCATTGCCTATGGCAAGAGGGCGCGGTATGTTTCACGACACCCTCCCGAGCGGCGTGACTACCTGAGAGACCCTGCTCGGATTCCTCCCGCTGCCCCAAGGGCCGCTCCGCCCGCCATCCCACGAGCTACCGAGTTCGACGACCCGGTCGACGACCCGATTGAAGAGCCAGGCAATGCGCTTGTGGTTAGAGATCCTCGCCAGGACTGGAACCCATGTCTGGACGATCCGATGGCGGCACTCATCGCCCGCTTGGAAGCCTTGGAGACTCGGCAAGTGGCAATCCCACCGGACGGCAAGCCATACCCGACATGGGTGGATGACATGCCGGCACCTCCTGGATTCGGGAACCCCACTATCGCCCCCTTCAATGGGACTGGAGATCCGCCACAACATTTAGCCCATTTCAACTCGAGGTGCGGGCCTATGTTGGGAACTCCGACGCAGCAGGAGGCTGCTAAGCTTCGCTGCTTTGTCCAGACACTAGAAGGGCCATCATTTGTCTGGTACAGCCAGCTCCCCGTCGGGTCGATAACTAGCTGGGAGGACTTTCGTAGACAGTTCCTCTACGAGTTCAGTTCCATGACCCAGAAGATGAGTATCGCAGACCTCTTCAAGTGCAAGCAAAGGCCTGTTGAGCGAGTCGTGGATTTCGTCGCCCGATGGAAGGGTCTCACGTATTTCCTTGACATGCCATTGACTCAGGAGCAGTTGATGACAATGTGCATCGGGAATGTCAAGAACGAGCTGGTCCCTTCCTTGATCACTCAGAATTACCCCGGAGGGTTCAGGGACTTCTCAGAAAAAGCTCAACGTCTTGAGGAAGCCCTGCAACAGGCCAGTCAGGCACACCCGCTGCCTCCTATGATCCCCGCAAGGAGAGTCAGCAGGGCTGAGCCCGCTACTGTTGCCCAGATAGAGGCCCCCAGGCAGTTGGAGCTGCTGCCGGTGAGGCCAGCTCCACAGCCTCACAGGAATCCGCCTCCACGGGCTCAGTTCCAGGCCCAGCAGCGGCAGCCCCCGAACCGGCCGGCCCCTCTGCGTAATGTACCGCCGCAACCCAGGCGAGATAATCAGGGTCCAACTCCTCGGCAGGCCCCTCCAACCCCTCGTCAAGACCACGCTCCCAGGGCCCCGCGATACCTGACTTACTCATTTCATGAGGATCAGGTCCCCAGTAAATTCCGGAGCGCCCTGGAGCAGAGGATTTTGCGACTGCCTGGGTGTTGGAGGCCAGAGGAGGCACATCTCACGGATAACCCCCGCTACTGCCCTTACCATCGGGCCCTGGGGCACACCATCCGGTGGTGCTACGCGTTTAAGGACTGGCTCCAATACCATATTAACAACAATGTAATCATGTTGGGCCCAGCTCCAGAACAAGTGGCGGGTGTGTTCATGAGATCAGATGACGATAGTGGCGACGAGGACGAATGGCAGCTGGTCCCCGACCGCGGGTCCCAGAAGTATAATAACTGGATGGCCCGCAAGACGATCATTCGCGCCCATGGAATCATCCGTGGGCGCTTGAATCAGCCTGAGCCCCCAGAATCTGCGGGTGCTGCTTCGGCATCGTCGTCCACGCCTGCCTCTTCCGAGAAGAGCAAACGGCGGCGGCGCAAGAAGGAAGAGTGCGCCACACCAGTTCCGCCGCTATCCCGCACTCTCGGCGATTTCATGCCCCCGGAGATGGGGGTCCCTCCTCGGATCTGCCCGGTGATGAATGATTCGTCTGATGACAGTGTTGGGTACGCTTCGGTTAATACCGTCGAGCTGGTAAATCCCTTTTCGGTTCCCGATGATGAAGAACACCAGGTGGACCTCCCTAGTGTCCCCGGTCGTCGCCACCGTCGGAGGAACCGTAACAACAGGAGTCGCTGGGGCACGACAGTTGGTACCTCCAGCCAGGTCGTGCACGCCACTGAGACTAGGTAGCGGGCTCCAAACTGAGCTCAGCGCGCGCAGCCCCCCCATCTGGGGATGACGGATTCGCCTCCGCCACTGTTTGTGGTATGGGACCAGGCAGAACCGCCTCAGCCACGTCGCGACCAGCTCCGTCCTGCCACGAGTCCATCCCGGCCTCCTGGCCCCAGTACGGTGACTACTTCCCAGGCTTCAACCAGTGAACAGCGAGATGCTCCAAGCACCAGTCGGCCGCCGGTCCAACCGGCAAGGCCCGTCATGCCTCCAACCGCAGAGCAACCTCCTGCAACCAGGGGCTCGTGCTTGGAAAGAAAGTATGATGTCCTGAAGCACTTGGCCAACATCCCAGCAAGGCTCTCCATCCTTGAGGCTCTGCGCCTGTCACCTGAGATGCGCGAGGCGCTTGCTGAAGCCCTGAAGAGCCCCCTCCAGTTTGAGATGGAGGTTGCGGCTGTAGAGGCCTTTCACGCCGAAACGATTGAGAACACTGAATGTCAGGAAGTTATCTCGTTCTCTGGTAAGGATGAAGACCCTCCTATACAGGGGAACATTCGTCTGCTGTATGTTACTGGCCAGTTCAATGGCCTTGAAGTCCGGCACTGTCTTGTCGACACGGGGTCCGGGATTAATCTGATTCCAACTCGGACGCTCCGGAGATTTGGGTTTTCTGAGGATGACTTGATTCCCTCCGACCTCAGGATCCAAGGGTACAACCGCACCGGGCAAACTCCGGTCGGTAAGATACGTTTGAAGACCCAGTTCGGTGACCTGGTTGCCAACACCGAATTCATGGTGGTCTCTCAGGACACTGCGTATAACGCATTGATGGGCAGGCCATGGCTCCACCTTCATGCGGCGGTTACCTCATCATACCACCAATGCCTTAAATACTCCCTTAATGGTCGAGTAGGCGTGCTTCAGGGAGATGCCTCTCCTTTTGCCTCATGTGAAGCCCGCTATCTGGACGCGGACTATTACAAGAGCAAGGATAAGCAGATCCTGATAGGTGGGGTTGAGCCTGTCGCTGTTGGAAGTGATCCCTGGGCAAGTTTGGATGACGCTTACGTCCTCCCGATCCATCGGTTGGACGTAGCCATGGTCTCGACGGCCTGTGAGTCTCCTGATGAGATGACCGCGACCGCCCATGCTAGCACCAGTAGCCCAGCAGGATCTGGTAGCCCCAATGCAGTTTCCAACGTAGTCTCTCCCGTGGAAGATCCCTCCCCAAGTGGAGAGGACGTGGAAGATGCACCCCCAGCCTTTGAGGAGGGTGTCTCTGCCACGGTCGATGAGTTAGTACAGGTGAACCTTGGAACCGAGGCAGATCCAAGACCCACATTGGTCAGTGCCACCATGCCCTCTGAGGAGCGGCAGCAGTACGTGGACTTCCTCAGACAGCACCGTGATGTGTTCACTTGGGGCTATGACGAGATGCCGGGGCTAGATCCTCAGGTAGCCGTCCCCCGCCTTGGTCTCCCGGCGAACCATCGTGGGTTCAAGAAGCCTCCCAGGAAGATGCACCCATTCCACGGTGCCATGGTTGAGGCCGAAGTTGACAAGATTATCAAAGACAACTTCGTAAGGGAAGTTTAGTACCCCAGATGGCTGGCCAACATTGTGCCGGTCAGGAAGAAGAACAGGCAGATCAGAGTCTGTATCGACTTCCGCGATCTCAACCGCCACTGTCTGAAGGATGACTTTCCCCTTCCGGTGACAGAGCTGTTGATTGACGCCGCGGAAGGGTTCCAAGCCCTCTCCTTCATGTATGGATACTCCGGATACAACCAAATCCGGATGGCCCATGAGGATGAGGAGTTCACTGCCTTCAGGGCCCCCCAAGGTATCTTTTGTTACTAGGTCATGCCCTTCGGCTAGAAGAATGCAGGTTCCACCTATCAACGGGCGATGCACCGCATATTCAAGCCAATACTCGGCACACTGGTGGAATGCTACGTCGACGACTTGGTGGTTAAATCGCGCCAGCGTTAGGACCATCTCAAAGATCTTGAGAAAGTGTTCGGCTTCCTCCGGTCTCGCTGCCTGAAGATGAACCCGTTGAAGTTTGCCTTCGGGGTCACCTCCGGGAAGTTTCTTGGCTTTGTGGTAAGATACCGGGGTATTGAGATCGACCCATAGAATATCAGGGCGATTAGCCAGATGCCTCCCCCAGGTAACATCCGGGAACTGCAAGGGTTCCAAGGCCACTTAGCCTATATACGCCGATTCATCGTGAATCTAGCCGGCAAGTGTAAGCCCTTTTTTCGGCTCATGAAGAAAGGTGCCACCTATGTATGGGATAAGGATTTTCAGACCGCTTTCGAGGAAATCAAGCAGTACCTGCTTCAACCGCCGGTTCTGATGCCGCCTGTATCCGGGAAGCCGCTGGTACTTTATGTGACTGCCCTGGAACGGTCCCTTGGTGCCCTTCTCGCCCAGAAGAACAACGAGGGAACAGAGAATAGCCTCTATTACCTCAGTCGCATGCTCCTCGATGCGGAAGTTAGGTATTCCCCCATCGATAAGAGATGCATGGCGCTCGTATTTGCCGTACAGAAATTACGGCACTACTTGCAGCACCACGAGGTACAGTTGGTTTCTCGGGTAGACCCGTTGAAATATATCCTGAGCCGGCCTATGTTGACTGGGCGTCTAGCGCGGTGGGATATGATTCTCCAGCAGTTCGACATCAGGTATGTGCCTCAGAAGGCCATCAAAGGGCAAGCATTGGCGGACTTTCTAGCTGCTCACCCAACCTCCGCGGATCAGCCGCTGGATCTAGGCTTTCCTGATGAGGCCGTTCTCTCGGTCGATCCTGCCAATCCATGCTGGCAGATGCACTTTGACGGTGCCTCCCAGAGCCCCACCGGTAGAAGACTTGATAATCCTAAGCTCAACAGAGTGGGCTTGGGTATCGTCTTCATTACCCCGGAGCAAGCCGTGCTGCCATACTCTTTCCTGTTGTCAGAGGGCTGTACCGACAATGAGGCAGTATACGATGCCCTCATCACTGGCCTCGAGTTAGCTATCGAGATCGACGTGCCCCATCTATGTGTGAAAGGGGACTCCGAGCTGGTCGTTAGGCAGATCAATGGCGACTATGTTGTCAGCAAGCCGGAACTTGTGCCATTGCTGGAGTGCACCCTCCTCCTGATGGCCCAGTTCCCTTCTCATCCAGAAATTGTCCATATTCCCCGGTCGCAGAACGGTCGAGCAGATGCTTTGGCCAGCCTTGATGCGTCACTCGCAGAACCTAAATAGGACAACCTGATTATCCGCGTAACGTACCGCAGGCTCATCGCTCTCGTTATCCCGGAGGGAGATCGGGCCCGTCAGTAAGTAATCTCACCACGGTTGCCCCTGTTCCTGGAGCCCCGAGTACCACAGATATGGCAGTCGAACCAGCCCCTGATTGGAGGACGCCCTTGGTTGAGTACCTCCAACATTGCATTCTCCCGTCGGATCGGGCCGAGCGCGAGCGAGTTCGACGCCGCGCATCGCAGTTTGTCCTCCAGAGCAGTCCCGGTCTAGAGCAGATCCTCTATAGATGCGGATTTGATGGTGTTCTCCTCCGTTGCCTTCAGGTAGTTGAGATACCACGAGTCATGCAAGAGGTTCATGCTGGTTCATGTGGTGCCCACCAGACTGGGCCGAAGCTGTCCCACCAGATTCGGAGGTTGGGATACTTCTGGCCCTCCATGATTCATGACTGCATCGAGTATGCCAGGAAGTGCCATGCGTGCCAGGTTCATGCGAACTTTGTGCATCGACCACCGGAGCCTCTCCATACCACCATGTATTCTTGGACCTTTGCAGTCTGGGGGCTGGACGTTGTGGGACCTTACCTGTCGGTGACGGTTCGCCAGTGCCGGTTCATTCTGACCGCCACAGACTTCTTCTCCAAATGGGCAGAGGCAATCCCGCCCAGAGAGGTCAAATCCTGTTCTATCGCTGACTTCGTGACCTCCAACATCGTTTATCGATTTGGAGTGCCTCACGCTATCCTCTTGGATAACGGAGCCGATTTCCGAGCAGCCGAGTTGAAGAAGTTGTACACCAAGTACAAAATTTGCTCGAACCATACATCTCGCTATCATGCACAGGCGAATGGACAGATTGAGGCATTTAACAAGACCCTCTCTAACATTCTGCAAAATATGGTTGGTCAGAACAAGAAGAGTTGGCCGGACAAGCTCCCCAACGCCCTCTGGGCTTATCGGACGACGACTCGCAATTCCACCCAGATGACCCCTTATTCACTGGTGTATGGAGCTGAGGTCGTCCTGCCCATCGAGATCTAGTTACCGTCCTTGCGCACTGCGGTCTACGACCAGCAAGCACCGGACAGAGCTGCTGAAGCCCGTCTAGCCGAGTTGGAACCACTGGATGAGAATAGGCTTCGCGCTTTACACAACTTGGAGAGGCATCAAAGCAGAATGGCTCGAGCTTTCAATAAGAAGGTTCGCCTCCACTCCTTCCTGCAGGGTGACCTAGTACTGGCCCTAAGAGCACCAATGATCCCTGGCAGGAAGCCGCCCAAGTTGGAGCCCAAGTGGGAGGGACCTTTTGTCGTCCACAAGGTCTATCCCAATGGCGCATACTCCCTAGCAACTATGGATGGTGAGCGTGTCACTCCTCCCACCAACGCTAGGTTCCTCAAGCAGTACTTTTCCTGAGTGCCATCGTCCCGCATGACGTTAAACCGCACTTCGTCCCGCATGACGTTAAACTGCACTTCGTCCCGCATGACGTTAAACTGCACTTCGTCCCGCAGGACGTTAAACTGCACTTCTTCCCGCATGACGTTAAACTGCACTTCATCCCGCATGACGTTAAACTCCACTTCATCCCGCATGACGTTAAACTGCACTTCGTCCCTCATGACGTTAAACTGCACTTCGTCCCACACGACATTAAACTGCATTCGTCCACGCTGCAGGACGTTAAAATGCGTGCTCCATCGTCCCGCATGACGTTAAACTGCACTTCGTCCCGCAAGACGTTAAACTGCCTCTCAAGATCTACGTACGGCTTGATTCCAATCCTTATGGGATACGTAGGACCGCCTGGGCGCTTGTGTTCCAGGTCCAGCCCCGTCTCTTGGTCGATCACGGGGATCTGCCGTCCTTTGGTTGCTCTCAAGGTGAGTCATCCTACCCTTTCCGGTGATCTGTTAGCATGTTTTGGGGTACTTCGGTCTATGACCTGTAGTGTCGGATTCAATCCCGACAAGTCCTGTGTTACTTGTCGGGCCTCACGCTTCCTCTTGTTTGGGCCTTCCTGGGCAGCAAATCGATATGAATCCTGCGCTTGAGCGGTTGATGCTCGTTTGCTTGCCTCATCCTAGGCTGACGCGATCGGATGTTGTGTTGCGAATATGGTCAGCAACGTTCTTGATCGCCATGTCAACTCTTTCAGGCTCTGAAAACTGGTTGCGTAGTCCTTATCACACTCCGACTCAGTGCATTGTAGTGGAAACTCGACACTCTCTCTTCATACTGACCCTCAGTACACCTCAACACGTTAGGCAGGCCAACCAAGGTAATAGTGCCATTCGAGGCTCCAACGATATGAGCACCAATGATATATGCTAATGTCCTCCCTAAGGGCCATGTGTAGCTAGACCCTCGTCCCCATGAGGAGGAAGGAGTTGCCCAAACAATCGCGTTCTGGGCCCAGCATAGCTGGAGGCTAGCATCTCTGCCCCTCGGTTGATAGACATATGCATGCCCCTATCCTAGGATCCTTCTCCTGGAATTGTGCGTGACCGCAGGGCTGGGATGTGTCCCCACCTCCGCTGGGTCCGCCGTATCGCAATAAGTGGATTCCTCCATGGTCCGAGCCACACGGCCTTAAACTGTGATGCCTAGTCTTACCACACGACCGTAAACTGTGATCGTCTTGGCCGCCCAACGAGAAACGACACTGCATCGTGATGTTCTCCTCAGGGGACACTCACGTTGGGGCGCTGGTTAATAACCACGCCATTTATCAATGCCTTTCATGGCTTGATTATTGTGGCGACACCAGGGATTTCTTAATCACAGGCATGTAGCTGCACAAATAAAAACCATCCACCTTTAAGGAAAAACAAGAAATATCAAATACCACTTCTTTTGGGTGCGAGGGCCAGACCCGCACCCCTCCCCGCGCTGGTGCCCGATTGTGTTGTGTCGCGCTTCAAGAACTACATGTGGCTTGATTCCCATCCTTATGGGATATGTAGGAACGCCCGGATGTTTGAAACTTTGGGTCCAGCCCCCCACCTCTTAAAAGATTCCCCCTTCTCTTGGGAATCCACCGCCTTCGGGTCACCCTCAAGGCGTGTCCCTTGACCCCTTGCATTGACCCACCGGTGTCAAGAGCACTCTGGTCTATTGCCAGGAGGGTCAGGTTCAGCTTGGTCAGATTCCTTCCACTTTTCAGTATTCATGCTCCCCTTCATTCAGACCCATCACCTAGGCCCTGGGTGGAACCCCCATGAGCGGTCTGGATACAATGCCTTAGTGCTCTCCCACCGATCCGGGCTGGTGCCCCCAAGGGCCTTGGGCAGCAAGTCGATATGAATCCTGCGCTTGAGCGGTTGATGCTCGTTTGCTGCCTCATTCCATCAACGGTCAGTGCGATATTGATGCTGCTTTTCCGCCACGGTCGGCAGTACTCCCATATCGTTACGCCAGTGCCCCCAGTCCTTGAGTGAATGGCCGCATGATTCACATTACGTTTTCCACCTCCCATTCTGACCAGGGAAAATCTCGGCACTCTTGACCCTATCCCTCAGTGCATCTTCGCATATCTAGGGGATAGGACCACGAGGTGGCGTACTTTGAGGTTCTTATGGTTCGAGCTCTAAGACCTTAAACTAAGATCTGCCCCTATGGTCCGAGCTCTACGACCTTAAACTAAGATCTCCCTAATCGGGGTTCTACGTCCCGCATGACGTTAAAACTGCACTCTCAGAACTACATGTGGCTTGATCTCCAGCCTGATGGAGTACGTAGGAACGCCCGGGCATCTCGACTCGGGTCCAGCCTCAGGGATCGCTAAGTCCCGCCCCTCCTCGTCGCCGGCCGTCTGGCCTGGCTTCTGGTAGAGTGGTGCGGTTGTGATATTCTCCCTGATTCAGCTCGGGATGCCCCATTGCAATGATGGGAAGCGACAACTTCCTCGTCAAAGAGGTCCTTTCTGAGAATTGGGGTGATTCACGACCAGATTAGTGCATCTGCCTAATACGCTTTCCCCACGGTGGCGCAATTTTGGGAGTGTTAGATTCTGTCCGAACAAATCATCACTTCGCCCCACGCTTCGCATGCCCTTTTGATCCGGATTTCCACCCTTGTTTCGGAAGGAACCACCAAAGCAGTATTGATGATGACATGTGATCTGCCTCCTGCAACATGAATGATGACCTTCGGTCCGTCTATTGCAGTAGTATGGTCGATTGATCCATTGTCCTCTTGCCGTCTTGGGCATTTCCTGGAAGACTGACCGTCGTGGATTTCTGAATTCGGGACACGCGATTCACCCTTTTTCATCTCCCTATGTTCGGATAAAATCTCAACGCCCCTAGCGTTGTCCCGCTCGTGTGTCGGAACAAGTTGGGGGGATGGTACATTGATTAGGTCTGAGGTCTCCTTTCCTAGGAATGACCTCCCTCTTTTCCTTAGAGACCCAGGGCCCCTATTTATAGGCGAGGTCGGGATTCCGCGCCGCGCGGAAAGCGCTTTGTGAGACCAAGGCAGTGAAATTCGCGCCCGACGCCCTTTTTGCGCGCCCACGTCCCGCGCCGCCCAGGACTTCGGCATTCCGGCGTCTCCCTCGGAACCCGATCGTTGCGACCTCTCGCCGATCAGATTCCGAGGGGGGGCTTTTGTAGATGCCGGAAAAGTCCGTTGCTCCTCAAACGAAGTTCCGGATGAGGAAAGCGAGGTCATATTTGGAGTCAGAAGCATGTTTTGGAAGGCCCGAAGGCCTTGCGCGAAATATCGGAGGCCCGCGCGCAATATTGGCTAGGCGCGCGCAATCCTTCTGGGATTCACGCAATGGGACGAGTCGGCGCGTAATTTTCCGCGCCCGACGTCCTTGCGCGACCCTATTGCGCGTCGGGCCCCTATTTCGCGCCCGCGCCGAATTGCGCGCCCGCGCCGAATTGCGTGCCCGGGGTTGCCTATAAATACAAGGCGACCCCCGACGTTTTGAAGGTTTCCAGAATTCGAAGATTCGCTCGTGCGCGCAATCCCGTCCCCTCCGTGCGCAATGCCGATCTTCAGGTAACCTCCTTTATTTCGCGCAAGCAAGCCCCGGGGTTCGCCTTCGCGCGCAACCCCTTTGGCTTCTTTCCTTTGACCAACTCCTCACCCAAAGGCCTTCGCGCGCAAAAGAAGCCTCTTGCGCGCAATTGCCCCCCAGGTGCGCGCAATCCAGCCCGATTGCGCGCACCCCCTTACTAAGTGGCCATTCGTTAAAGAATGGGCCATTGCCCCCGCGCGCTATCAGAGGCCCGGTGCGCGCAATCTCCATCTTCCGCGCGCAAAGCGCTGGCCCAATTGCGTGCCAGCCCACCCAATTGCGCGCCGACCCGCGGTATTGCGCGACAAGCTCCTCTTTTGCGCGCAAACCGCCAGGGTCGCCTCCTTTGACCCCCTGAGGGTACCCGCCTGCGTGGCGCCCGATGATCTTCATCCCGGGTGCCCGCACCGTACGTTGTCTTCCCGTGCGGCCTTCCAGGCTCGCGTGAAGTGACACAGACCCATTGGCGGCACTACCACATCCGAGCTACAAGACGTTAAACTGTTCAGCATACGTCCGAGCTACAAGACGTTAAACTGTTCAGCATACGTCCGAGCTACAAGACGTTAAACTGTTCAGCATACGTCCGAGCTACAAGACGTTAAACTGTTCAGCATACGTCCGAGCTACAAGACGTTAAACTGTTCAGCATACGTCCGAGCTACAAGACGTTAAACTGTTCAGCATACGTCCGAGCTACAAGACGTTAAACTGTTCAGCATACGTCTGAGCTACAAGATGTTAAACAGTTTAGCATTTGTCCGCGCTACAGGATGGTAAACTTCCAAGCATCTACGTCTGAGCTACAAGACGTTAAACTGTTCAGCATTTGTCCGCGCTGCAGGACGGTAAACTGCCAAGCATCTTCGTCCTCAACACACGACGTTAAACTGTACTTCGTCCGGAAAGACGTTAAACCGTCCGCTTCGTCCTCAACACACGGCGTTAAACTGTACTTCGTCCGGAAAGACGCTAAACCGTCCGCTTCGTCCTCAACACACGACGTTGAACTGTACTTCATCCGGCAAGATGTTAAACCGTCCGCTTCATCCGATCCCGTGCCTCGCACGCAGGGTTCCCCCCGGTTTGGATGTGGCCCCCACCCGCTCGTCTCTGCAGGGATGTCGGGATTGCCCCTCTTTAGGGACGATTTACTGGAGTGGCCTTCGCCCACAGGGGTAGGGTATTACAAACCCCTAGTTTCTTGTGGGGGACTGCACATGTGTATCTCCATTGTGCTTCCCCACTGCCGAAGCCAGTAGAGGGCGTGACAGGGATCGAGGTCTCTCACCTTCGGCCCAAGTCCCTCTTCAACTGAGCTTTGCCGCACTCAGGTGGCCTCAGTGCGTAAGTCCTGACAGAATGAACTACGTGGACTTTGATCCCTATCTCCTAAATAGGGTACGTAGGAAGCCTCCCTGAGGTTCAAGCCCACCACCTAGTCGTCCCGGTCGTATTCACGTCGGTTCGTCCATCAGTGGACCCCTCCCGGGTTCACATTCGCGTCGATTCACCTATGAATCCTCCCTTGTGGGGGGCTGGACATGTGTATCTCCATTGTGCTTCCCCACTGCCGATGCCAGTAGAGGGCGTGACAGGGATCGAGGTCTCTCACCTTCAGCCCAAGTCCCTCTCCAACTGAGCTTTGCCGCATATGGCCCTCCTTAGAGTGTAAGCCCCAAACACCAGCGTCCAGCATGACGTGAAACTGTGATCCACCCGGCCGTTCCATCCCCCTCTGTGTGAGGTGGTTCGGTTCAATCCTCCGCCCGGAAGCCTCGACCTCCTCGTGAGTCGGCTTGCCATCGTCCAGCATAACGTTAAACTGTATATCCGAACTACGCTGACTTTGATCCGCGCTAACGCACGGTACGTAGGAAACCTCTACGGGGTCCAAGCTCTTCACTCCATCATCCATCCTGATCCTTACCCGGGCCGCCACATCCCGGTGGGGTCATGCCACTTCATTCCACTCCACTTCACTCGGGAAGCCGCCCATGTGTTGGCCCCAGCATCGGAGGTTCCCCGCAAGGGGTTCTGTCATCTGATCCACTCCTCGTGTTGATCAGTCCGATGCCGTCCCCGCTGGACGTTAAACTCGCAGCATACCCCATGTTAAACATGGGAAGCTGAGGAAAAACTCAGGTAACGCAGTTCCCCGCACCCAGCGCGGGATGCCTCAGGCCATCACGCCTTCGAGAAGCCTTATTAGGGACGGGAGGCAGACATGCAGAGCCTCAGTGTTAAGACATGCCCCCAACACCCAGAGCTACCCAGTCTCCTCACCGCGGGTTACAGCCCCGACCAGACTCCTTGGAGCATCTGGGAGGAAGCAGCGTAATTAAACGGTTTCCATGAAGATATGGCACCGGGAACGAGATTCACGAACATTCTTAAATCTATGAGGGAGACCCGGATTAGGCGATGAGTTCCGAGGAGACGTCCACGGAAGGAGGAGCCGACATCCCATCATCCCAGTTTCGATCAAGGAGCAGACGTCCCTGAATAAGGGACGGATGCCGCCTGCCTTTGGAAAGCGGGACTGCGGGGCCACAAGCCGCGCTCCCATCCCCTCGGGTCGACGGGCGCACGCGCGAATGCGTCCTGGCGGAACAGCGTCGGCACAGAAACCCGACGCACATCCGCACCGAAACAATGACCATTTTTCAAAATTCATAACATAGAAGTGGAAAATTCATTTTTAATGGATAGCTTATAACTTTCTCCTATAATTTTTTCATTCAAAGAATACTTAGTTCTTCTTGCGATATAGGCCATCTAATGAATAGAAAGTATTTAAGAGAAAGATACCAAAAAAATTTTGGGGTGTTATATTTACATCAAGAGAATTGAATTTAATTGAATATGAAACTATCAGTAAGAATCTTCATATTATGTGATTGACCGAGTTGGAAAACATGTATACCACATAATGGATAGCCCATGTAGAATTTTTATAAAGAACCAAATTTTCACCAATTCTTATTGGGAAGGGGTTCCCATCATGGAATCACAACGAGACACAGAATTCATAAAAGGCTATCGGGAGTCCCAAATATCATTAAATATTAGAAATTTAAGGCACCAAATGTTTAGTGGGGGATAGGTTTCATCTTCACATTCAGGGAAAGGCTTCTGTTATGGCTGTAATGGTGTATCCCATTCCTCCATGGATTTCTGTCGGGATACTAATGACTCAACAATATTGATAATATCATGGGGGTGTTTTGGAAGAACATGACTGTGAAAAGGGGAAGAAATAGGTAGGTCCTGATTTTATTGCTTCAACAATACCAATGGATGACACCTGAATTGTTTAATCACTGATGGTTTTCTTGGTTCTGGTTGTTCCCCTAATATTGGGAATTTCTAACACAATACAAAAACTGGGTCCAAATAAACATTGTTTCTTTTCCCATGGTTGATCATGTTATCTGGATCTACTCTCATTGATATAATGATCCTTTATTTTTGAGCAGTATCAGATAGGAGGGTGGGATGTGTCTCTAATTGAAAGAAATACCTTGAAGGCACATTTCATATGGGTAGTTCATCATTTAACTTCATCATGTTCTGAATTTCCATATCATTTTTTACAAACCTATATTTTATCATGGGTGATTGGATTATTCCCAATATATGATGAGATGTATTCATTCCCTTTCCCTTTTTTGGTGCATTCTTTTTGTGGTGGTTGTAGAGACCCGAAGCTTGACGTACATGGCCATTACATTACTTTTGCGAAATACTTAATACATAACAAAAACTGACACACAAGGACCGTAATAGTTTAGTGTCTTTGGAAACTTGGAACGTAATCTTCTAATCGTGGTGAAAGATCTTCAACATCTCCCATAAAGATCTTCCCTTTTTTTATTACCTAAAACATTTCCTTATATCCTGGGGAAAAGAAAACATAAAAAAGGGTGAGCTCAAATGCTCAGTAAGGGTAAGCATGGATAAAATAAAACATACCATATACATTTGAACTTAAAAACATGAACATAATGTTTAAACATCAAAATCATGAGAAATGACACAAAACATGGAAGTACGTAAGGCATAGATCATAAATAAACATTAATAATGATAAAATATCATGGGAATAAAACATGTAATTGTGGAAACCATTAAGAACATGATATGATTTCCATAGTAGCCAAGGCATTGCTGCCAAGACCATCTTAGTGGACAAAGTCCCTTTCTGAATCGAGTTCACTTCTCGTTTTAGTCCTGTTTTACTTAACCGGTTTAACCTTCCGTTCCAACCATGTCTATCTCATGAGATATGAATCTTTACCCAATGCATTGGAGGGAGATATAGGTCCCATTCATCTCATAATTATACCATTCTTATTTGTGCCACAAAATCATAAATCATACATCATTGCATAACCCATGTAATAAAAATGGGAATATTAAACATCGTGGAATCATCAAACAATTCATATAAGATAAAGGAATTCATAAAAATAATTCCATCACAACATAATCAAATCAATGTAATAATAGGGATAGAAACATAACCCTTTATTATCTTAGATGGAAAATAATTTTGATAAAACGCTTGAACTCCATTCTTGAGGAAAATATCCTTTCTACTTTAAAAACACTTTTCCTTTCTTAACATGTCATACAATTCTAAACCAAAAGAAGTTGATTAAAAATAAACTTGAAAACTTTTAAAGGAATCTTCTTCGAAATAATGTTTTAAAAATCCATTTATGCCGTATAAGTTAAAAGAAAACATTATTCTCGTACTATTTTCGGAAAAGTCAAAAAGTACCTTGTACGAAAAACGACAAAAGATTCCTTTCATATATTTTACTAAAAACTCACCGAAGGGTAAAATTGGATATAAAATATTGTAGAATGATGTAAATATTTCATATTGAGGAATCATGGATGTGGATGATAAAATGCACCCCAGTAAATTCCAAAGTATAAACAATCTCGGATAAAAATGAAATTGTGATATTTCCCATACCTTTGGTCCGATTTGCTTCGTAAGTGTCCGAACCTCCTGTATAATGATTTAAATAATGTCATTGACTTATTCCAGAATCATACTCATTGTTATGATATCATATATGGTTCACTTATGACTTTATATTACCCGTTCTTTTGTAAATTCCATGTTAAAGAGCATTTTGGGTAAAATTGTTTCATTTGTCATCCGTGTTTTGACTTGTAATTATTCATATGATTACTTAGATCATGATTACTTAATTCCAGAATATAAAACATGATTTATATATAATATATATTCATAATATACATATGTATAATAAATTAGTAAATGGAAAGAAATACACCGTTCATGGAGACGGTAGGCCGTACGTACGCATGAACGCTGTTTTCGTTTCCTTATTGAGTTGAATGGAATTAAGTAGATGACATACATATATATACACATAAATCCAGTATCATTATTATGTCATATATTTCATTATTAATTATTATATATACTTTATAATCATTCATGAATGGTTAAAGTGGAGAATGAATCTCATCGCGTCGTGGAGACGGAAGTCCGTACGTACGCACGAGCGATGATATCGTTCTCATGATCGTGGGACTATATTGGAGTGTATTTATACTATTTCGGAATCAATATCACTTTAAAATAATCATATATATTTATTATTTACACCATTATACCCATCCAAGTAGGGTGGTGGTGGAAAATAGATTTCACCATAGCGTGGAGACGGTATTCCATACGTACGCACGCGCGGTTATTTCATTTTCCGTAGGATGGATAGATGGTGAAATAGGGTTGTTTCATACTTATAATAACATACCAGTATATGAGTGATACTGATGTTATTACTTCATAATGAAAGAACCTAAGAAAAAGAAGTGGAAGAATAAATAAAGTTGAAAGAATCGGTAACGGACAATACCTCTTCTTTGAAGCGCCTCTTTGAGATCTCCTTTTAGGGCACTAAAATTGGTCTTTTAGGAAGACCAGAACCTCTAGAATGTTGCTAGGGAAGTTTAGAAGATAATATTTCAGGGGTTGGACGATCTTGAAGGCTCAATGTGGTGTGAGGAAGAGAGGGAGGGGGTGCTCTTTTATAAGGGAGGAGAGGGGAACCTTTGGAATAACAAAAAATATTAATTTATTATAAAGCCAAATTCGATTTTAAATAGATCCAAATTGATTTATTTCAAAGATAAGGTGGGGATGGGTCGAAATCCTCTCATCCAATAGAATTTAGACTAGTTTAGGTTCCTATGTTAACCTTATCATTTAGATTTAACATTAAGTTAAATAATTTTACTTTTATCGTGTCTTCTTGTGTTCTTATACTATAAGATTAATAAACTTACTATAAGTAGAAAAACGAACCCCAAGTTGTTTATTATTAATATATATACCCTTATCTAAGTAATTTGGCCAAACCTTAGATTTTTAGGAATAAAATTACAATTATTAATATAATATTTGTTTTAAAAACTATTTTATGTCAATTTTTACACTATTTAGTAATTGATTTTTCTGAAACATATAACAGATTGATTAGTTAGAAAAAAGTTAATTAAATCAATACTAACATGTTATATTAACATATAAAATTATTTTAATTCATAAAAAGTCTTAAATTACATTTATTTGGGTATTTATAACATCAATTATGTCAATATTTCATTAATAAGACAATTACTACATCATCTTTGTGTCATAATAAATGATAATTATTTAATTATGTAAAAATTATAAATAAATTCCTATGATGTAGATAATTGTATTAGATTTCTGGAGACTATTCATGTTTGAAGATTCATGAATTTTATCACTAAAGTAAAATTAATATACTTATAAAATTTAAGAAAGTGACATGTTGTCACATTCTTTGGTTTTAAGAATAATTAAATTAGTTTCATGGACAAAAGTCCATTAAATGAATCTAATCAAACCCTTAGGTGATATGGGTCGACTTTTAGTCATCCAATAGGATTTTGACATGTGTTAGTGTAATTTTATAATATTATATTTACCCTTAATTACCCTATTTACCTTTAACTATGGTAAATAAAATTTACCGTATAATTCCCAAAAATAAAAAGTAGCTTATTAACATAATTTGGATCCACTGATTCCAAATATGGAATCCATTTTTCCAAATTAAATACACAAAAGTTGCAGAAATTAAATTAAATTTAATCCCGTTGTCAAAAGAAAATTGGTTTTTCTTTAAAACATTGCAAAAGATTGAATTGATTTATCTTACGAATTCAAGGTAGAATCAATGCTAATGACATACATTATATTATATGGTAAAAATTTATTATATTTATAATTTAAAACCATTCAATATTATAATTTTACCACATAAGATATTACGATGAAAAAAGTTGTTTTTAATTAAAATATAGCGTGTTTTTACTATTCATTAAAATATGAAAGTTACCAGAATAATATGAAAAAATTATCCCAAGTAAATTTTCATTTCCTGATTCCAAATAAGAATTTTATTTTGTCAAATTGAACTTATAATCATGTCAAAAACTAGATTTAAAGTGGGTGCGCCATCAAAAGGTGGAAAAACTGCATTTTTTTAAAAATACTTATTTTACCCGAAAAAATTATTTTGTTCTTATACTATGTTCTAGAAAATGTGTAAGATGAATAATAATGTTATAAAATTCAAAATTTAGTTAATAATATTCATAACGGCTAGTTCATAATAATATTATAATAATATATCGTTGTTTAGTAAAACCCGGTATTGCGTACAACACACGCTATCGAGGAAGGTCATGATTGCGTGTAATGCAAGCCAAGTCAGGGTTGCGTGTTGTGCAAGAATCCTTCGTTGTTTCGTATAACAGAATCCAACCATATTTCATTTATACATTGAATATATATATATATATATATACTCAATCTCACGTAGAATAACTATTATCAAAATTGTGTGTAACACGATCCAAGAATAGTGTTGCGTATACTGTAAGCTAATACGGTGTTGTGTATAGCACAAGGTAATCTTGGTGTAGCATACAACACAAGAAATTAATGAAACTAAAAGAATATTTTTCATAAAATCTCAGGGTGTTACATTCTACCCCCCTTAAAATGAATTTCGCCCTCGAAATTTGTCGGGGTTATAAATGGTTTACTATTCGAAAGTTTCTTTAATAGAAACCCACATCTTAAAAAGGAATAACAAAACCAATCTTTAAAAAGAAAAGTATGAAATGTAACGGTTACCCAAATAAACTAATCACTGGGTTTCCACATAGGTGAAAATATGGATATGGAAGAAAAATCTAACCATCAAGTTCTGATGGAGAGTGGTAGAGAACAGGGCTATGAAAAATCCAATAATCACAAAGTTATTGATTTGTGATGATCTAAGGTACCATCTGATTCATCGGATATAAGGGAACTAGGACAACATTTTCGGTCTTCAAGATCATTTCCCTAAAGTTGATGAATTAAAAGAAATACTTGCATGATTTTGGTACAATCTCACTGTTGTTCGTGAATTGAACAATTTATACTTCATCCCTTAAAGAAATGAAGTTGAATTTTTTATTTGTGATGTGTTAGCAGATCATGTGATAGAATGATGGGTCATTCCATCTCTTTCAAACAAAAGGTTAGAAAAAGTTATAAGTTCATCTTATGGTTAGATTAATCTTATATGGTTCAAAAAATGAACTTATACTTCATATATCATATCGCTTAATAAAATAAAACTAGTTTCTACTAACCAGGGACTTCCTGTAGACCAGTGGTAGGCGATAAAGGCCAGTCGCACTTCAGTTGTGGGTTCGATTCCCACAGCCTTGTCCGACGCGATGGGCTGTCGCCAGTCCTGCAGGTTGTCCTTTTTCTAAAACTACATTACTATAACATCCCATCAATAATATCAAAAAAAGATATATCCTTAAACAATACTAACTTATGTCCAACATAATCCATTCCAATCTTTAGGCTTATCCAAAATACTTATTTCCAAACTCATTGTATAAAGAGAACGATTACTAAAAAGGTCATATAACAAGCACGTGAATACCATCATTTATCCCTCATATATATTTTTCATCACATTCCAGTCATGTGAATACCATAATCATGTAATCTATTGAAAAATGAATACCCATTGAATCATAGTGAAAACATGAGTGCTGTCAAAAGTTAACTCTTTCCACATACCAAAATCCTCAAAATTCTATATACTTAGTCCTTATATCAATCACAAGCTCATGAATACTGTCAAACATTTCATTTTCTCTATATCCCTTTATTATGCGCATATCATCTACTTTCAAAAATATTTGAATCACTTTTCATGGTTGCAGGTACCTTAAAATTATTGAAAACCACAATTGAATAATACAAAAATATTCTAATACACAATAAAAGTACCTCAACAAAATTATTCTTGAATACCAATACATAAACACTTCAATCCATCCTCATCAATTATTGTCCTGGAATAAGTCCTCCCTTGATTTAGAAGTAACTTTTTAGGTCAGGGCATTGAGTTGGGTAATGCCCATGTTCTCCACAAATAATACATTGAACTCCATAACAATCTATCACTCTATGACCCTTTTCTCCACACAGATAACATTGGTCCCTCCATTTGAGGTATTTCTCAAGGTTCTTCTTCCCTTCTTTAGAAATCTCAATCTTCCTTTCTTTATGCTCCTCAACATGCGAACATGCATAATAGTCTATCTTCCTGTTCTTTTATGAATTAGGCATACCACTAAATTTCACCTTGTTAATCATATATCGCGATGACTGATTCGGCATAATCACAATATCTTTCTCTCTAGGCATTACACAATTTTTTTTCTCATAGTCACCAATTTTTCCATTGGATTCAATGTTAACCGAATTCATTCTGGTTCCCTCTATTAATTAAAACACAAAAAGAATTCTGTGAGAGGCAAAAATCATGCTAGAGAAAACAACATAGTAAAGGGGGAGTACCCTCAATATCTAACATCTTAGGTTAAATTCTAATATCGTTAGCATAATTCTAGGACTATAACCTATACGTATACATAACCTTAGAGACATCCCTAGACATACCTTAGAAATATCTCTAGGGATCTCACTAAAGTTCTCACATCCTAGTTTCCAAAGGTTGACTAAACCTCCCTCTGATACCAACTGTAGAGACCCAAAGCTTGACGTACATGGCCATTACATTACTTTAGCGGAATAATTAATACATAAAAAAAACAGACACACAAGAACCTTAATAGTTTAGTGTCTTTGGAAACATGGAACGTAATCTTCTAATCGTGGTGAAAGATCTTCAACATCTTCCATAAAGATCTTCCCTTTTTTTCTTACCTAAAACCTTTATTTATATCCTGGGGAAAAGAAAACATAAAAAAGGGTGAGCTAAAATGCTCAGTAAGGGTAAGAATGGATAAAATAAATCATACCATATACATTTGAACTTAAAAACTTGAACATAATGTTTAAACATCAAAATCTTGAGAAATGACACAAAACATGGAAGTACGTAAGGCATAGATCATAAAGAAACATTAAGAATGATAAAATATCATGGGAATAAAACATGTAATTGTGGCAACCATTAAGCACATGATATTATTTCCATATTAGCCAAGGCATTGCTGCCAAGACCATCTTAGTGGACAACGTCCCTTTCTGAATCGAGTTCACTTCTCGTTTCAGTCCTGTTTTACTGAATCGGTTTAACCTGCCGTTCTAGACATGTCTATCTCATGAGATATAAATCATTACCCAATGCATTGGAGGGAGATATAGGTCCCACCCATATCATAATTATACCATTCTTATGTGTTCCACAAAATCATAAATCATACATCATTGCATAACCCATGTAATAAAAATGGGAATCTTAAACATCATGACATCATCAAACAATTCATATAAGATAAAGGAATTCATAAAAATAATTCCATCACAACATAATCAGATCAATGTAATAATAGGTACAGAAACAGAACCCTTTATTATCTTAGATGGAAAATAATTTTGATAAAATGCTTGAACTCCATTCTTGAGGAAAATATCCTTTCTACTTCAAAAACACTTTTCCTTTCTTAAAATGTCATACAATTCTAAACTAAAAGAAGTTGATTAAAAATTAACTTTAAAACATGTAAAGTAAGATTCTTGGAAATAATGTTTTAAAAATCCATTCATTCCGTATAAGTTAAAAGAAAACATTCTTCTCGTACTATTGTCGGAAAAGTCAAAAAGTACCTTGTAAGAAAAACGACAAAAGATTCCTTTCATATCATTTACTAAAAACTCCCCGAAGGGTAAAATTGGATATAAACTATTGTAGAATGATGTAAATATTACATATTGAGGAAACATGGATGTGGATGATAAAATTCACCCCAGTAAATTCCAAAGTATAAACAATCTCGGATAAAAATGAGATTGTGATATTTCCCTTACCTTAGGTCTGATTTGCTTCGTAAGTGTCTGAACCTCCTGTATAATGATTTAAATAATGTCATTGACTTATTACAGAATCATACTCATTGTTATGATATCATATATGGTTCACTTATGACTTTATATTACCCGTTCTTTTGTAAATTCCATGTTAAAGAGCGTTTTGGGTAAAATTGTTTCATTTGTCGTCCGTGTTTTGACTTGTAATTATTCATATGATTACTTAGATCATGATTAATTAATTACAGAATATAAAACATGATTAATATATAATATATATTCATAATATACATATATTTAATAAATCAATAAATGGAAAGAAATACACCGTTCATGGAGACGGTAGGTCGTACGTACGCATGAACGCTGTTTTCGTTTCCTTATTGAGTTGAAAGGAATTAAGTAGATGACATACATATATATACACATAAATCCAGTATCATTATTATGTCATATATTTCATGATTACTTACTATATATACTTTATAATGATTCATGAATGGTTAAAGTGGAGAATGAATCTCATCGCGTCGTGGACACGGAAGTCCGTACGTATGCACGAGCGATGATATCGTTATCATGATCATGGGATTGTATTGGAGTGTATGTATACTATTTCAGAATCAATATAAATTTAAAATAATCATATATAGTTATTATTTACACCATTATACCCATCCAAGTAAGTTGGTGGTGGAAAATAGATTTCACCACAACGTGGAGACGGTATTCCATACGTACGCACGCGCGGTGATTTCATGTTCCGTATGATGGATAGATGGTGAAATAGGGTTGTTTCGTACTTATAATAACATACCAGTATATGAGTGATACTGATGTTATTACTTCATAATGAAACAACCTAAGAAGAATAAGTGGAAGAAGAAATAAAGTTGAAAGAATCGGTAACAGACATTACCTCTTCTTTGAAACGCCTCTTTATGATCTCCTTTTAGGGCACTAAAATTGGTCTTTGAGGAAGACCAAAACCTCTAGGATGTTTCTAGGGAAGTTTAGAAGAGAATTTGGTAGGGGTTGGACGATCTTGAAGGATAAATGTTGTGTGAGGAAGAGAGGGATGGGGTGCCCTTTTATAAGGGAGGAGAGGGGCACCTTTGGAATAACTAAAAATATTATTTTATTATAAAGCCAAATTCGGTTTTAAATATCTCCAAAGTGATTTCTTTCGAAGATAAGGTGGGGATGGGTCGAAATCCTCTCATCCAATAGAATTTAGACAAGTTTAGGTTCCTATTTTAACCATATCATTTAGATTTGACATTAAATTAAATAATTTTACTTTTACCGTGTCTTCTTTTGTTCTTATACTATATGGTTAATAAACTTACTATAAGCAGACAAACAAACCCCAAGTTGTTTATTATTAATATATATAACCGTATAAAAGTCATTTTGCTGAACCTTATATTTTTAGGAATAAAATAACAATTATTAATATAATATTTGTCTTAAAAACTACTTTATGTCAATTTTGACACTATTTAGTAATTGATTTTTTTGAAACCTATAACAGATTGATTAGTTAAAAAAAAGTTAATTAAATAAATACTAACATGTCATATTAATATATAAAATTAGTTTAATTCATAAAAAGTCTTAAATTAGATTTATTTGGGTATTTATAACATCAATTATGTCAATATTTCATTAATAAGACAATTACTGCATCATCTTTGTGTCATAATAAATGATAATTATATAATCCCTAAAAATTATAAATAAATTCCTATTATGTAGATAATTGTATTAGATTTCTGGAGACTATTCATGTTTGAATATTAATGAAGTTTATCACTAAATTAAAATTAATATACTTATAAAATTTAAGAAAGTGACATGTTCTCACATTCTTTGGTTTTAATAATAATTAAATTATTTTCATGGGAAAAAGTCCATTAAATTAATCTAATCCGAGCCTTAGGTGATATGGGTCAACTTTTAGTCATCCAATAGGATTTTGACATGTTTTTGGGTAATTTTATAATATTATATTTACCATTAATTACCCGATTTACCTTTAACTATGGTAAATAAAATTTACCGTAGTTACTATTCGTAATTCCCAAAAAGAAAAAGTATCTTATTAACATAATTTTGATCCACAGATTCCAAATATGGAATCCATTTTTTCAAATTCAATACACAAAAGTTCCATAAATTAAATTAAATTTAATCCCGTTGTCGAAAGAAAACGGGTTTTTCTTTAAAACATTGCAAAAGATTGAATTGATTTATCCTACGAATTCAAGGTAGAATCAATGCTAATGACATAAATTATATTAAATGGTAAAAATATATTCTATTTATACTTTAAAACCATTCAATATTATAATTTAACCACATAAGATATTACGATGAAAAAAGTTGTTTTTAATTAAAATATAGCGTGTTTTTACTATTCATTAAAATATAAAAGTTACCAGAATAATATGAAAAATTTATCCAACGTAAATTTTAATTTCTTGATTCCAGATAAGAATTTTATTTTGTCAACTTGAACTTATAAACATGTCAAAAACTATATTTAAAGTGGGTGCACCATCAAAAGGCGGCAAAACTGCATTTTTTTAAAAATACTTATTTTACCCGAAAAATTTATTTTGTTCTTATACCATGTTCTAGAAAATGTGTAAGATGAATAATAATGTTATAAAATTAAAAATTTAGTTAATACTATTCATAACAGCTAGTTCATAATAATATTATAATATTATATCGTTGTTTCGTAAAACCCGGTATTGCGTACAACACACGCTATCGAGGAAGGTTGTGATTGCGTGTAATGAAAGCCAAGTAAGGGTTGTGTGTTGTGCAAGAATCCTTCGTTGTTTCGTATAATAGAATACAACCATATTTCATTTATACATTGAATATATATATATATACTCCATGTTGCGTAGAATAACTATTATCAAAATTGTGTGTAACACGATCCAAGAATAATGTTGCGTATACTGCAAGCTAATACGGTGTTGCGTATAGCGCAAGGTAATCATGGTGTAGCATACAACACAAGACATTAATGAAATTAAAAGAATATTTTTCATAAAATCTCGGGGTGTTACAGTGGTTTTGGTTGAACATTCACGGAAACACCCATAGTTTTTATGAGCTTTGATTACTGGTATGCACTCTTTCTTCATTTATCTCAATGTAGACCATGTTATAGATGAAAACATCTTATTCTTACTCCTATAATTTTGCATCATCTTCTCTAGAATTTTATAGAGTAGTTTTGATAATGTTCATTGATTCATGCCGAATTTCAGCTTCCATATTGGAAGTAGAATGATATGAGAGTTGATTTTCCCCATGATATATACTGAAGGAATTGAGATCCTTCTAAGTAGTTGA
The DNA here is from genome assembly GCA_963277665.1 of Viscum album. Classification (NCBI taxonomy): domain Eukaryota; kingdom Viridiplantae; phylum Streptophyta; class Magnoliopsida; order Santalales; family Viscaceae; genus Viscum; species Viscum album. The sequence goes on along the minus strand of OY728129.1, from coordinate 1,861,633,052 downwards.
ACCCAAAGTAAATCACTTTTATTTTCTATTATCACCAATCCTCTTCCCTCCCTTCTATGATTCCATTGAATCTACTTGGTAAAAGGATGCATGAAGGGAACTACTAAACAACTATGTTGTAAGTGATCCTGATGAGGGAACAAGATCTTTAGTAAGGATAAATTGAGATGATTTATTTTTTGGAGTTCTTTATAAATGGGGAAATTAATGATTTCCCTTATAGAGGAGTTATAGGTAAACATTATCCCACCCCTATAGATTATGGGTTCTCTCATTCTACTATTTTCATTCCTCAAGATGAATGTTTTTTCCTTGAAGGGATTTGATGTTTAAAAATCTCCTAGACCTATAGAACGGGGATACTCATGTATCGAGGTGGATAATGTTTCCATAAAGACAATATTGATCTTGTACATTCTTATTCAACCATATTTTGTGTGAAATATATGGTCTTAACATATGCCACTCTCTTCCGAGGGAATCATTTATATCCAAAAATTTGAATCCATTAAGAAAGAGTATTTCTCAATTATTTCAAATATCTGGTGAATGAGTCTTTCGATAACATTCTCTTATTAGAACTGATTCCTCTAAAACTTATTCAAGGATGATTATTTCTAATTTCACCATCTTTAATGATTGTTTCATGCATCAAAGAACATACTTGAAGAAATTACATTACATGATTCAACCCCTGGGGGATTTCACTTATCATAGAGAGAGGTGAAATAAAATGATCCATGTTCACCCATCATGAGAAACAAACACTAGGTGATTCATTGATGATAAAATGATGTAATTCAGGAAATAAATTGAGGATTTCTATTTTTAGATCCTTCAACCATTTTCATTATATCAGTAATCATACATCTATTACAGATGCTCAATCATGTTGGTGATGAGGTTTGTCTATTACCTTAACATGTCATATATATCCCTCATAAGGAAAGAACATTATTTTCCAGAGGTGAGGAGTTTTACAATGGTTTAGATGTATATCATTAATGAATTAATCTAATAATTCCCTAGGAATGTCAAATTGAAAAGTGTTTGAGGGCCAAAACATAAAGGATATATTATCCTTATCCAGTTACATTCTATGAAGTAACATAATCTCCACTTATTCTACTATTGAATCATCCATTAGATCCTCATAAAGAGGAATTTTATTGATTAATTTATTATAAATAGAAGGTTTGAAAGGTATTTACTGTATTTTATTTGAAGGAATTCCATTCAAGGGTGGTTCATTGAATGATCGTTGTCTTGGGTTGTCTTCCAGTTGATAAAGGATGTCACATTTATAATGATGAGGCATCGGGAATTAATGGAATAATTTTACCAAGTTCCTCGTGAAAGTAGGGATTTCTCATATTTGATTCGATAATGGTTGAACTCTAATGATGGAATGGCATTACACTATGTTGGGGGATATTCGCAGTTAATTTAATTATATGGAGTACTACTATAACATCTTGATTTCAAACTGCAAGCATAATTCCTACAATATATGCCATGGGGAGGACCTTTAGGGAAAATGATAGAAAGGAGAAGAACTCGTTGTTTTATAATTTTTTTGACATGAGGAGGGTTTTCATTGTACTCATTAGGACATGGGCCCTCGTGATCAATTATAGAATATTCATCAATTGAGCCTTCAGAGTGAGATGTCTGGTGAAGATCCCCATAACTCAAAAAATAATAGTTGTAGGGAGGACCTTAAAATTTTTGACTACTATCTCCGTAATTTTCTATTGAATAAGTATTCCCTTGATATACTATAGAAAAAAAATATGTTGGATTCAAGAACACCATCATTGAGGATAACAGGTCCGTAAAATTTTTCCAATCATCTTTGGTAAGTCTTCATTTTGGAATATATCTTATGAGAGATTGAGGCCCCTTATTGTGGATAGCATTATATATATATGTGGGATTTTTTGAGTAGATCCCATGTTGTTTCTGGAATTTCTAATACATTTGTTATTATATTACTATGGGATATATACCTGCCCCGGAGTGTCCATTGGAAGGGACAAATGACATCCAGTTGGCATAGGGATATATGACCCATCCAATTGTCTATTTATCTTGGTATTTTTTTAATAACTCTCATGGATTAGAGAAGGAATATGTGTATTCTCTACAGAGATCCTCACATTACATTAACAATTCATCCCTATTAATGGGATGGAGTTGTTTGTCGAAATTTCATCAACGGTCGATTCCTTCATTATATCTTTGATGGGTTGTAAGATGTGATAAGGAATTTATGTATTCCCTTTCAACATTCTCAAAATATTTTGAGTGACATCAAAGGGTATAATGGGGATATATTAACATTTCATGTTTGGGTAAAGGATATAGGCCTACTCCTCTCCTCTATTTCAGTTCACTATATACAAATGGTCTTCATGTGTGCTCGATGAGATATGGTTCTGCCCCCAATTTACTATCGGTATTTTCCAAATGATTATATGTGCATCATAAGAATGTGCTGGAATTAATGATATACATAAGAATGGATTTTCATATGCTCATTGTTTGAAATCATATTTCTTAATGAGTTCCTTTGGTCCCTAAAAATGTGTGTTTCTCGTTTTGAGTGTGTATGGGTTGGAATTTTCATTTAATCATATATTTCTTTCATTTTTTGTGGGAGGTTTTATTTGAAGGGAACATTGATATGGAAAAATCACTAGTGGTTTTATTTTCTCTATTGATGAGCTACCCTGGGTGCTCGGGTATGAATGACTTGAGATGGATCACATGGGTTGGTGTCCTCATCATGTTGAGGACTTTGTGTTGAGCGACATTGAATGGAGTGGCTACTCCAAAGAGAACATTGGAGAGACCCTAGGATGATGTCATTGGTGTCCTATTAATTAGCCTATATAATATAAGTGAGGAAAATGTTTGTATTTTTATGGGGAAAGGCTCTATAAATTGTTTGAAATATAAACTAGTGTTGTTAAATTCAAGGCCACCATTTTTTGTTAACTAGATAGTTGGTGGAGCTTCATGTTCTTGAGGTATTTTCTAGTTTCCACTAGAGTTATGGTGATACCATTGGGGAGTTACTACCATATAAATGTTATTTAAACCTAGTGATAAAGATTCAAGGATAACGATGGTGTCCTCGGGCTAGATGTGGAACCCCATCGGTTTGTAGCTAATGTGTACATTCATGTTAACTAAAAAGATGTCATTGTATTGAAGGGATATCTTGATGAACATTCCTATATATATATACATATACACCAAACACTGAAAAGAAATCCATATTGAAGAAACATCTCAATAAATGAACACATGAATAATTTATAACATTAGACCCATGTTTAGCCCAATTTAATTTTGTGAGATCATTGAAGGGGCCAAACATGTGGGTGACATAATCATTATGTTTAAGGATTCATATCAGATTAACAAGGATTTCATTACTAAATCCTCTTATGAGTGGTTCTAATGTGGATAATTCATTGAACTAGAAACACAAAATGGTTCCCTTATTTTCAATGCATCCCAAACCAACTTTCTAAAGGTAGGTGGTTATTGGGAAATGATTCGATCAACACTTAGAGAATCACATTGGTTGAGAGGATGGATGTTCATTCTCGTCACTACTTTTTTTGGAATTATTAGCTACTCAGAGACTCTTTTATTGATTTAATACATAGAAACAAATCTTTTATCAATTTCCAAATATAGATCGGTTCACCCTTATATTAACAATCCATTGTTATAATACATTGTATTTAGAAGCATATATATGTATTTATGATTATTCATTTTTGGATACATATCTATGTGTATGAGGTTCTTCGTAAATGGTAATTCACATATTATAGATTCTAATGTTTCCTATTATTATGATACTAGTTTTAAGCTACATATTTGGGCACCCTAGAATTCAACACCTTCTAGTAAGACATGACATGGTCCGATGTCATGATCAGGCCCATAAAAAAGTGTTTTTACGTAGCCTTTTGAAAGGAATTATAACACACAAATTTTTATGCCACTTAAAAGGATACCTCATTCCTTTTAAGGTCATGTGATAGGCCCAACATGTGTAGTTTAACATCATGTAGCAAGGAAACCTACTTGGAATGTTTCTAGCCAAGGATGGTATGGGACTGATTATAAAGTATCTTGAGGGGACTGTTAGGGATGTGGCATCCTACATGGGGAAACTATCTTATTGGGGATGTATACCAATATGGATAGTTATAGAAATGTCATGAAAAGAATATAATACTCTAAATTATATTTGACCCAACTGTTAATATGGAACAAGGATGATTAGGTTGTATTGTGTTTCTTGAATTGAACCTCTTGGAGGATTCCAACATATCCCATTTGTGTGGGAATCAGAGATGATGTAGCTTGGAAGGTCGGGGATTAAACCTATAGTGGATTTCCATAGTTTATTTATTGGTAATATAGCCCTATAAAAGTATGCATCATAGAAAATGTGTCCCTTTAAGGTGGTGATATGGTTTTGTATCTTGAATTGAATAAGAAGAACATTTAAAGGGGAGAGGAAGGTCCAGAAAAGGACTCTCAACCAAGACAAGTATTTGATTGTGTAGTTTTTATGATTATCACTGCCCTCTAATCCCAAGTGAGTCATGCTCAATCTATGAAAGAAGAGGATGTGGACGATCTAGAAATCTACATAATATATTTCACCTTTTAGTGGATGAGGATGATTATATGGATGTAACGAGTAATTAAACATTCAATGAGAAAGACTATGGGATTACCCTATGAGGGATTCTACAAAAATACATTTCCCCTCATCTTCTAGTATAAATGGATGAAGTCCTGTCAAGGGATTCAGGGTGGGTGATAGAGTTTATATGTGCTCGTCTCCTCTCTAGTTTTAAACCCTGGGGACCCTTAACATTCCCTAAGATTGGGATCATTGTTTCTTTGGGAATTTATATTCTAGAACACTCTAAGGATCCTACCTATTACAATGGATAAATAAAATATCTCAATTACCATGGGAATAAATAGTCATGAGGGAAAGCTGACATTCCTTATGATCTGATCATATATATCTAGTGGAAATCTCACCGCAATAAGGATTTTTCAGACAATTCCTATTATGTCATGTAATATTTCCTTATTTTATAATTGTATTGTTATAAATATTTTTTATTTTGATAAAATAAATTGAATAGATTTGAATTTAATGTGTAATGAAGGAACAATAGAAAATAGACGGAAATTACAATTTTTAATGAAGAAGTATACTTTTCAATCATTATAATGAAGAATTCATCATTTGAGTCATGTTTAGATATACCCTTAGTAGATCCTCTAAATATTATTCTTTTAGAATAAGAGAAATAAAAGCCTATGGATAAAAAATTAAATAATCAAGTTGAGAATGTAAATATCGTAAATGAACATAATCATTCATTTCCAACTAAATTACTTGGAAATCCACCAGAACATGAAGTTGAATTTTAGATAGGTTTAATCCATGATGAAAGTCTTATATTGAAGAATCCATATATAAATAAAACTATAGAATTAGGGCTGTTATATAAAAAATTGTAGGAGTTAAGTGGTATGGGATTTATACCTTTTTTCACCATGGGAAGACCATATTCTTTTCTTTATAAAGAAATATGGATCTTTGAGGTTGTGTATTGAGTGTAGGGAAATAAAAGCTATCATGATAAGGTTTATGTATATTATACTATGAATAAATGACTTATTCAATCAACTTCATATACATTAATATTTATCAAATATTTTCATTTTCTTCAAAAAATCTTAAGTTGGTTATAAAGAAGGGATATACTGTGAAGAAAACATTTCATATGAGGTATAGACAATAAGATTTTACAATAATTCCATTAGTATTGACTAATTCACCCTATAGTATTAAATATATAATGAACAATATATTCAATATTATCTTGATATTGTTATTGTAGAGTTTATTTATGATTTCATGGGGTCTTTTATAATATATGATGACTGTGAGAATCATATAAGGATTATTTTTTATACTGTTAAAATAAAATAGTTTTAGGAAAAATTTCGAAAGTTGAAATTATGAATTCAAAAATATAATTATCTTGTGTATGTGGTATCCAATGATATAATATCATTTTTGATTCCCCGAACCTTTTTCCCATGTAAGAATAATATCATGGTTTTATTCTGTTTAATTTTAAAATTGTCCAAACAATACTGGAAAATAAACAGAGGACTTTCTTTAATCAAATACAACATTAAAAGGGATTACATTTCTTTAAGTCTAAGAAAATATAGCTAACAAAAAATAACCACTAATATATCTATTATAATTACAAGGAGACCACCCAATACAACAAATAACCCAAGAAAATAGTAGGGGTCCTTCAGATCCATCAAAATGAACATCAGTACGGATAGAGCCACTATAACCGCACTAGCATCAGAGGAATAAAGAGAACCATTTTGAACAGGTTTTCTAAATGTGGATTAACCCAAACGTGTATTTATAAGGGTCTTTTGACCATTGAAGATATATAAGACCGTTATATTCCTTTTAGGGCGATTGGAGTTTCAAAAAAATAGAACGTTGGTATCTTATTAAACTAAAATAATTTATGTAAAAATTTATGATATTCATAGGAATTTTAATAAAACTTATATAACTATGTTAATCATTTTTACTGTTTTGATATGTTTCACATATATTATGTTTTATCTTTAATATCATGTTTTTAAATATAAAAGCCTATTTTATAAAACATTGTATTATTTCAAACATAGGATTGTATTTTAAATACTATCCAAATGTCTTAAATGTCATATGGTTATAATTATTTTTTAATGATGTTTTATATTAATGGTACTTAGTTTTATAAATTAATTTTCTCTATAGTAATTATTAATATTATTCTTATTATACATAACAAATAATGTTCTTACTAAGTATTTTTAAGTATAAAAACAACATGAATGTTTTAATTATATGTGTACTTTAATCATCTCAAATTAAAATAGAAATCATGTTTTATAAAATATGAATTGATTATATTTCTTTTCTATGGTTTTATAAATTATTTTGAATGTTAATTTATAAATATAATTACCCTGTGAGCTAGCCCTATTTCCAGGATGAAGAGGCAGCACACGCTACTGGAGGAGTAGGCGGCCGAGCCTAAGCCTTTAGCCTCAGTATAGGCTGGCCAGTTGGTGTGTGTGTTCGCGCCTGAAGAACGTAAAAGATAACTAGATGAAGCCACTGTGCGGGGTGGCATGACAACAAGGGTGGGAATAGAGGGTGCCCGCAAAACCTAGTATGGGGTTTTACCGAGAGGGGGAGGGAGAAATATGAGCGATGATAGAGAGATCTAAGCTTATAAGGGAGCTTGAGAGGCCTCCTCGTTTCGATGTGGGATGTGATTTTTCAACAGGGACCAGATCCAGACAATCTGATTGCACCACGCGCGATCTGAGCTGTTCGATCAGTCCAACCATTGAACCCACGCGGCCACGACTTATCTCCCACATTTTGATCAGTAGTTTGATCCATCAGGACAAATCAGTACCATTATTTTCTTTTTAAATGATTTCATCACTCTCAATCATCATATCTAATCTGATCTAATCTGGACTATTGTTTCCTTTTAAATAGAATTGTTTTATCGTAGACGTCCGATCGAGTCACGATTTGATCTCAACTATTCTTCCATTTTAAAACTCGCAAATGCACCCCATCCGTCGGACAGGGTGTGATCAAATCCAAAACGTTCATTTAATTTCTGGTTTTCTCCTCTGTCACCTTCTTCTTCTACCTCCCACGTGAGCTGAACTAGTATCCCATGCTACTTTCATTTTTTTTCTTCCACACCCGTGACTCTGGGTGGCCCCTACCTTCAGTCATTTTCCACAAGAACGACAACATTGGTCATGTTTCAAACCAGGGGGCCTCGGTTTTCCATACCATTTGTATAAAAATATATTTTATATATTATATATATAACTCTTTTTACACCCAAACCCTATGGCTTATCCACTCTCCAACTCCTCCTTCAAACTTCCCTGGACCTCTCCTTCTCATTCGAATTAGGTAAGGGACATAGCTTGCATAGCATCATTATGTTTTGAATATATATATACATATATATATATATATGGGTGTGTGTGTACACTCATATATATAAATTTATAATCATATAGTTTTATGTAAACCTTTATTATGCCCCGGTCTTATGACTCCTAAATATTGAGTTTCGAAGTTTTAACCGTGTTTTAAAACTTACAAAATTATATTTTTGTTCAAAAACTCTTTTATGTATATTTATATACACTGTTATATATATATATATATATATATCAATATATAGTCATATAGTTTACATGACTCACATTTTCAAACATGTTTTATGTCTTTTAACATTAAACTTCAATAAATAATTGATGTTTTGAAAAACATGTTGTAATTAAGGGTTATAACAGGTTTATTTTCTAAAACATATACATATATACAAATATTGTGATTATATATATAGTTACTTATGTTCAACAAGTAACAAACCATCTTTGATCATAATTATTTCTAATATCGTGGGCATACCTTTCTTATACATGCTATGTATTCCAAGTTGGTTTGATTAATTGGACTATATATATATGGTTATATGTATATATACCTTTGTGTTTAAATATTAATCTAATTAAGTTTCTATAAAAACCAATTTTTGGACTTAATTATTTTTATTACATGTACAATGCTCATAATAATTTATTAAACCTTTTATTGGTTGAGAAAATTTTGTGTATACACATTGTGATTATATAGTTCATATAATATTTAATCTACATTTATACCAAAACAATAGTCACACTAGTGTATGCCCTCATATTATTTATAGATGAATGAAATGGCCTTTTATTCATAAACATGGTAAGCATTTGTAGAAAAATTTGTTTAAATGTATTTTTATGAATACATGATTCATATGAAATAATTATTTATGTAGAGCGCTTGAATCTTCTACAATAAATGTTTTCGATCATTATGTTTTGTTTTGTTAAATATTCCCATTTATCATAATGTGTTTTAAATATAAATTACAATTATCCTAATTTTAGAATTGTGCATTTGGAATATAAAATATTTACTTTCATAATAAGGATTTTAGGGGTTATTATTATATGTGACAATAACCCCATCCATTCATTACTTGTGTGTTTTAAATCAATATCATATACGAAAATATTGTATACTAGTTTATTCAGGTCATTGAGAAATTTTTTATCTAAATAATAATTGACATATTATGATTTTTTACATTTACAATTATATTTATCGGTGCATGAGTAAAGAATGAATAATATATATTCTGATGTCATAAACATTCATTTTAATGCATTAAATGTTTTTTACCATGGAAGGGTTTGTAAATTTTTTATTATTTTATGATAAATCAAAATTTAAGTGTTTATTTATCACTTATGATAAGTTATGAAATAAAATTTAATTATTCAATGTGGTATGGGACACTTTGAATGAGACACAGAAATTAATTATTCAAGTGGTATGGCACACCTAGAATAAAAGAAAAAATTTATTTATTTAAAGTGATATGGGACACTTTTCATAAGCAACATAATTTAAATAAATATATGTGGTATGAGCACTTTGATTTAATGAAATGAGGAATGCATTGGGATTAGTATGTGGTGGGTGGGCCTGCTATAGCCCCGCGACGCATCGGTAGGTCTGATGAGACAAACTAGACATGGAATTGGCTGAGAGATTTCCCAACTCTAAGTTTATGGTCTTGGAATGAGGCCGTGACACAAAGTTATTTATCTTGGCATGAGGCCTAGATATAGTCAGACATTTTCACTTCCCTCATTATGACAATTAAATTTAATTACCCAAGTGACTATTCAACTAGTAGAATATTCATGGTTAAATAACTTGTGCTAACAAGATTCAGAGAAAGTAAATGCTTATGCATTTATGTTCACTTCAGCACTTATAGATTTATTAGTAATTTTATTTTTCACCATTAGTAATGGAAGAAATTATAGCTATTATTTGATGGGAAAACTCTGATAACATATTACTCATAGTTTTAAATTTGGTATTTGTACTTTTTCATGTCACACTTATTAAATATAGTATGACTCTAACTCATTTCTCTACACACCCTATATTTAGTATAAGAATGCTTATGATTGGAACATATTACATTGTAACCCTGCTAATATTCTTTTAAATGTTCACTTTTATTTTGTTATCAAAATGTTATGATATTCTTTCCTTAAGAAAATGTTTTATGGATAATTTTTAAAGGAATTTTTTCAAGAGGTTTTAATTGAAATATTATGTTATTTTAAAACACCTTATTGGGCACTTGTATTCTCACCCTACGTTTTACATTAAATTTTATAGGATTAATAGATTTGTGTTACATTGTTTGGTGACATAAATGTGGATACTCTTGCTCTTTAAATTTTTGATGAATTGTAAAAATTGTATCTGATTCTCTGTGACTTAAACCAAAAAGACACTATCTAGTGGATCGTTTGTGTATATTTTCCACATTTCTTTTTAAAAAACAATTACACATCATGTTTTATTTATTCAAACTCTGCACTAGATTTAGGAAGTCCGGGGGTGGGGCGTGACATCAGTTGATCCCACAAAGATAAATACAATCAATTAATATATTACACTAATGAAATTAACCAGGGTATGTGGTTTCCTTGGTTAGTAGGTTCCTATATGATATTTGATTAAAAAATATACCTATTAGCTAACATGTTTTCCAATATTAAACATAAAGGTGTTAAGTTTGTATGAAAAAAAAAGGAATGTGATGAATGATTTGAATAATTTAAGAGAATATCATCTATGTCATACCCCACCCTTTTCCATTTCTTATGTTAATAATTTTTAGTATTTATTTTGTATTTTCGGGTGGCATGGTTTGAGCGTTTTTTCTCAAATTCACATCAAACCATTGGTGAACTGGGTGGTTTACATGTATTTAAAATAAATAAAATCAATGATAATGAAATGGGAAATAAAATAAATCGAGAAAGATGAAAAAAAAATTAAAAGGATGTATTGATAATAATAATAAAGATGTTATTATTATTATCATTAAATTTTTTATTAATATTGTTATTCTATGAAATAAAATAAAACAACAATGAAATAATAAATTAAAAGAATGCATAATATTAATAACAATGTTCATATATAATTATGAATTATAATAATAATAATAATAATAATAATATTATTATTATTATTATTATTATTATTATTAGTTTTGTTTTTCTTTTTTATAATTTAATTTACCCAAATTGGGTGCTTTCCTTCACTCCCAGATGCACCATCCATTTCCCCTATTCCCACATGAACAACCCAGCCTCCATAACCCCTCCATGTCTGGCCATCTCATGCGCACCTTTCTTCTTCCTAGTGGTGAACCCCTGCCTTGGACTACTCGAATGCGGCCCGACCCCCTACTCCACCCTGCATAGACGCGGTCTGACCCCATACTCTACAATACTCTGACATAGCCCCACCCCTCCCTATCATACTATGGTGTATCCCGACCCCACCTGCTCTACCCTTCTCATCCTCATCTCCCTTCCTGGTCGCGAAGTCCTCAATTGAAAACACTTTTTCCAGCCACAAACCTCCCTCCAAAAGTGTGTTTTCTTATAGTTTTGTGGATTTATCTTCAATTTAACCAAAATTTAGTTCCTCAAGTGGTTTTGGGTGCCTTTTATCGTTGTCGAGTGTGTGCAGATTGGTCCTCAGAATGTTTTCTCCTTCTCTGAGCATTGGGTTTCACTTTCACACTATCTAGTAGGTGTTTCCATGCCCTTTCACCCAATTTCAATCCAAATGATTATTGGGTTTTATTAATTACTTTTTAAAACATGTTTCTTAACTTTATTACATTCATAGTTAATCCAAGGTTGTGTTTTCTTATTGGAATAATCGACTAAACATAGGTTTTTGGATGTTTTTCTATATATTCCCATGTGTATTCCTAGCCAATTGGGTTTAAAAAACTATCAATTTTTTTTCAAATATTTATTTTTTCTATTGTAGATGGTATTTTCCTATGGAAACATTTTGTGACACTTTTTTGTTTTTTATGAATGGATGGCTTTGTTAAACTTTGTGTTTTTATGATATGGTTTATTGCATTAATCGACAGTGTGGGTAGTTTCTTCAATGTTGTTTGGGAAGAAACCACTTGGGATATTCCATTGGATGTGGGCACATCCAAGGGTACATAGAGTACACACACAGATGATCCTTCAAATGATGATGGAATTTTGAAGTCATTTATTTTTTGAACATTGGTTTTCTAAAACAGAATTTTCACTTCTCTTCCTCTCCCTATTTACTAAATTCTTCCATGACTCTTCAACTAACATAAAGTGGTTCTTATAATTTTGATAAATGTTTCAGCCCATGTAGTTATTCATAAATAAAGAATTATTCTAAATGGTGTGGAATCCCATTTTTCATTTTTAGGTGATTTTTTCATTTTTATCTTAGTTTTGAAATAAATATTGATTTGGAACATAAAGGCCCACTTGGCACTGCTCATTTTAAAATAGTGTTTTCCTTCGAAATTATTTTTTATAAATTTTTTGTTGGGTTTTGAATTGTATCTTGGTTCCTTTGTATGGATTTATTTTATTTTAGGGTATCATGTGGTTTATGGATTCATGGTATTTTAATTAAGGAATGTTGGCAAATATTTTGTGGTTTTGAGTCACCGGATCTAACGCAACTGTCTTGCAAATTCATATGTTAGTATATATATATATATTGGTTCTTGTGTTATGTGAATATATATCAACGACATTGAATATATATGTATGGGGAAAGGTGGGCCTATGTATATATATGTAAATTAATACATAAGTGATTGGAGACAGGTATGTGCATATTAGAATATATGTAAGGATCCCCTTGCCAAGGTTCATGGTAATGCGACTGTGTGCATAGGGTATATGTGTCCTTATATATATGCGAAGACGAATATGCTCAGTGGGGGAGTATCAGCTCTTAGTTATAAAGAATAAAAGGATGCATATATGGTTTGGTTCCACCATAAGGTAGGATCTATATGAATTAACCCTTAAATTAAAGATCATTTATTTCTTGTATTTCAAACCTAGTTTTTATATGAATTATTGATATAGAACTCTTAGTAAAATTTTCTGTCTTGAATTGGAGTGGTTTATTTTTTGTAATGTGTTTCATTAAATGGTTTTATTTCATTTTTAACATCAATTTCTTGAGGAAATTCGCCTTTGGAATTTTTAAATGTGTTTTATATTAAAAATTTAGGCTTGGAATTCTTAAATGGGTTTCAAAGTGTGTGTCATGTTTCCATTGTAGTATGTGTGTGTTCGGTATTATAACAATGTTTTTATCATGTGGTTGTTGTGCGAGGCCCAGTTGTAACTTGAAAAAAAATGGTTTCTTTAGAAAACCCTCCATTGAATGGGTCCTCACCCTATTTGTGGACGAAAGATGTGAGTTTCCTTGGTTTGGAGCTTCCTATGTGTAATGATAGTTTAATGGTGAAGGACCTATTCCATTGGGATGTTCATGGGTGACATTTTTGGGTGTGTTGATTGTGTGTGATGAATGTTCATGTGACTGAATAATTGTTTGACATTGTTGGCTCACCCCCTTTTTAGTCTGAACATGGGAACCAGGCATAACGAGAAATGTTTCGGTGAATGATTGTTACACTAGTTCTGATTACACACTATCTAGTGGCCCATAGTAGGGGAATGTTTTGATATTATTTTAATGGGATTGGGCCCCTTGGTCAGGCTCGGTAGGGAAACAATTGTGTTTTTGGTCTTTATGACGTAATCAGGTAGGGAAAGCCTTCGGGATGAGTTACATGTATAATATGTTCTTGATTTTTCAGGAGCTCCTAGGTTCTTCCATGTAATTTTTTCACTTATTTGTATATAGTGGATGATTGAGGGTGCCTTGTTTGGCTAGTTAATCATGTGATCTATTTTTTATTTCCCTTGTAGGGTGCTTGTTGTTCATCTTCCTTGTCTGTTGTAACCACTTTGAAAATGTGATGAGTTGGTTTAAAAATGTTTGTGGAAAATAATTTAGAAATGTTTTTCACTTTCTTTCTTCTTAATTAAGTGACTGAAAACATTATATCTCTATAATATTTTAATGTATCATTCTTGAAGAACTTTATTTTAAATTGAAAAAGGGAAATGGACCATGATTTATTTTAATGGGTAAAATTTTTGAAAACCATATTTTTTACATTGTATTTCAATATTGAAATTGATGGATATTTTACTTAAAGGAAATGAAAATGAAAATAGATTTTTTGTGAACAACTACTATGTTTTAATAAAATTTATTATAGTTATATATTTGTCATTATCTTCGGGTGCTGCATTTTTCTTGGATTTGGTCACCATAGTGTGATGTTGGTTTGAGATTGGTGGAAACCCGTAGGGTCGCATGGAGGTATGTGCATTTTTATTTTTTGTACCATGCCTATTTTTTCCCTTTATAGTTCATTTTATATTTATTTATTTGTATTTTATTTAATGACAATATAGTTCCCAACTATTTAATTTTGATGTCCGACAATAGTTTCCAGACTGTGGGGATTGGATACACCCTTCGGGCCAAGTCGCAAACCGAATAGGGGGACTGGTTTAGGATCAGCCCAGGTTGGATCGTGAAAAAATGGTAACAAAGTGGGACCTTTGATATTTGGATTTTCTGGTAGATGGAGATTAGGACTGTAAGTACTCGGGAGGTAGGTGCGGGTAGAGAATCATAAACTCGTTCTCACACAAATCCTTGAGTTACCAGGGGTAGTCTGGTATTTTAGTTTTGTTCATTTGTTTTTAATTAAGGAATTCCAATGGAGGTGAGTGAGTTTCATGTAGTGATCTCAAATTAAGTAGTAACCCAGGTGATATCCGTGTTGTTAGTTAAAGTTCATATAATATTATTTATTACTCGGGGCATGGATCACTACCATGTCACCGGGTTGGGATTGAACACAATTCCCTCCATCTAGTTGTTGGTGTAAGCTGTGGTTTATCTTGGTTTTAGTTGGTGAAAGCGAATTTTTGACGATAAAAATAGTTTTGAAAATGAAATTTTATTTTTAAATGGAAAATAGATTTAAAAATGGTTGTGTTTTACTTTAAATGGTTTTAAATTGGTAAAGTGGGGTTTAGAATTGAAAGAGTTCTGGGTTATAGAATGTGGATTGATTGCAACCCTTGGTGTTCCATATGGAAGATTTCATGTGTGTAAAGTACATGTGGAAAGTGTGTGGGGGAACTTGGTCATGGATGATGTAGATAGAAACTGACAGATGCACAAGTAACGATTCATATTATTCTATAGGTGTGGTTTTGGAATTTATGGTTCGATTTGGTTTTTTGAAAAGGGATTTGGATGAGAAGATGATTTTGGGAACTAGCCTTTGAAGAAGGCATTTTTATAATTTAAAAGGTAGCAGTGGTTTTGAAAAGGGAAAGGAAATCTTTTGGAATTTATTTTGGTTTAAAATAAGGGTTTTATTATTTTGGAAGTCTCTAAGAAATGAGGTTGTTTTGAAAATTAATCTGAAATGGGATTTTTGAGAGGATTTTTTTTGTTGTGATTAATTTTTTTAGGCCATCGATCAAGTTGTTTTGAGCTCGGGGTCTTTCTATTGATTTTATTTTCACTTGCTACTGATATTGGTTTTTGATTCTCATGTTGTTCAGAATGTGAGGCCCATAAGGTCTCCAAAATTCATTAATGATTATGCCCAAATCTGGTTCTAATTGAGTGTCGCCTATTTATCATGGAAGTGGAGTTCCGTTAGAGGTAGTTGTTTCATTTGTGGAAGCAGAGCATGTCTTCATTTTTTTGGATACTCTCTAGGTTATTAGAGTTATTTTGCCTTGGGTTTGTTTGGGAGTCCAGTGTTGGACTACTGGGATTTATCATCCACCATCAATATGAGTTGGGGTGACATGGGGAAATGTTTGAGGCTGTCTTCGACCAAAGGATCATGCATGAGGTGTTGAAGTTGAGGAAGAAGCAGTTGGGGCTATGGATACAAATGCCTAACTGTGAGGAAGGAGATTCTACATCCATTAGATCCCTAGCCACAAGCATTGGGGTGAAGCTCACACATAGTTAGGAGTTTCCAAAGACGTGTGAATCCTTATCACAATTTTTTCTTTAAGGGTTGGGAAGGAAATGTTTAAGGTTTCATGGTTCTTGCTTCACTATTGTTGTAAGTTCATCATGTCAATGTAAGGTTGTGATGGATTTGTACTTTTGTTATCCAAGTTGTTCTAACTGTTTGAATATGGATTTTGGAGTTATGCGTTTTCTTAGGGGATGTTTGGCCCTTGCATGGGTTGGTTTCGATTTTGGTTATAGTTATGCATGTTTGGAGATGTATGTTTTGGGAGGATCGTCGTTTGAAGGTTTTTTTGGGTCTTCTTTTTGGGTCAAACATCGTTAGTGAGTTTTCCCATGTTTTGGAAATCTAATTTTGGTGGTGGTGTGGTTACGCTCTTGCTAGGGGAGTTGGATAAAGTTAACGTTGAGAGTTTCTAGCCTCATTGGGGGTATTTTATGGTTAATGTGGGGAAAGGGTTGTGATGGTTCTCTCATCCCAGTCCTATTTTGTCAGATTCCCTCATAGTGGTTTTTTTGTTTAAGTCATGGTGATATTTTTTGGTTATTTTATAAAATTGAAGGAGTTAGGGTTGGGAGTTCCTTCATTCATAGTTGAGTTGGTTGTGTTTTTGGGTTTTAAATCTCGCGTTCTAGTTGAGTCCTTGTGGTGGGGAGAACCACCTTGTGTTCTTCCTTAATTATTCTACTACAGTTTCTTCTTGATCTGCTAGGTGTGACTTATGGAATGAATAGTCACCCTAAGGTTTTTGTTCTCCTCTTGGTTTTAATGGGGCATGTATTCAAATTATGGTTTATAATCAGGTTTGTGACATTCTAGTAGTTGAAAGTGTCTGTAGTGGGGAGTTTTTTCCCAATACAACCCTGTTCATTAGTCATGTTAATAATTTCTAGTCATTATTTATTATTTTTGGGTGCCACCGTTTTAGAATGGTTTTCCCAACCACGTGTTTTTCCACAGGTCAACTGGTTGGTTAACCAATATTTTAAATAAATAAATTCATTGAATATGAACTTAGAAGTAAAATAAAATGAAAATTGAGGAATAAAAATTAAGAGTTTCTTTGAGAATAATAATAATAAATATATTATTATTATTATTATTATTAAAATTTTTATTAATATTATTATTCTTAGAGATAATAAATAAGAATAAAATAAATAATTTAAATATTTCTTAATATTAATAACAATGGTCATATATTACTATGAATGAGATTGTTATTATTCTAATTATTACTATTATTAGTTTTGAATTTCTTTGGTTTTTAATTTTTTTTAAACCCTACTTGTGTTCTTACCTTAACTCCTATTATCCACCACCCCTTTCCCCTACACCCCCTGTGTGACCAAGCCTCTAGTGCCCCTCCTCGTTCAGATAGCACCTATGCTCCCTTCTACTTCCTGAGGGGGAACCCCTGCTCTGGCCTGCTCGGATGTGACTGGATCCCCCGCTCTACACTACATTGGCACAGGCCGGCCCCCTTCTCCACCCTTCTTCAGGGTGGCTTGACCCCCTTGCTCCACCTTTCCTTGTCACGGCCTAACCCACTGCCCTGTACTTCCCAGCTACACTGCCCTCCCCTGTCATGACATCCCCCACCGATAGTTCCATTACAGCTAGTAAAACCCCCATGGAAGGTTTTTTTTCTTCAATGTTTTAGTATTTGTCTTCAATTTAACCAAACTATAATGACTCTAGTTGTGTTGGGTGTGTGGTATCTACTATATGAAGATTCACCCTTGAGACATTGTTTACCATCTCCAATTGTTGAGTCTCATTCGCACACTAACCAGTAGGTGTTTCCATGCCCTTTATTCCAATTTCAATCCATATGATGCATGGGTTTTATTAATAAAATTTTAAAACCTCATTAAAACTTTTAATAAATTCATATTTAATCCACGGTTGTGTTTTATTATAATAAAATTCAAGTATAAATAGGTTTTTTATGTTTTTCTATATATTACCAAGTGTATGCCTAGCCAATTGAGTTTAAACAAAGTTCACATTCCTTTAAATAGTCATGATAGATGTTTTGGATGGTATTTTACTATGGAAATGTATGAAGAAATTTTTTTGTCTTGTGTGTTGGGTTGGCATGGTAAAACATGGTGTTTTGATGATATGATTAATTTTGTTAGTGGAAGATGTGTATAGTTTCTTAAAAATTGTTTTGGAAGAAACCACTTGTGTTATACTGTTGGATATGTGCAAGTCCATGTGTGTACAGAGTGCACACGCTGATGGGATTTCAAATGATGATGGTTTTTGGAAGTGGTTTTTTCTTGAATAATAGTTTTCTGAAATAATCTTCTCTCTTCACTTCCTCTCTATCTTTGTTAAATGGTTCCATGACTCTTCAAATAACATAACGTGATTTTAATAATTGTGATGAATGTTTTGGCCCATTTGGATTTTGTAAAGATTTATTTATTCCAAATGGTATGGATGACCGTTTGGGATATTTGAGTGCATTGTGCATTTTTATCTTAGTTTTGAAATGAATAGGGATTGGGAACTAAATGGACCATTTGAAACTGCTCATTTAAAAATAGTGTTTTCTTTAAACATTATATTTCTTAAAATTTTTTAAATTTTATTTTGGTTCCTTTGTTTGGCTTAATTTTATTTTATGTTATTATGATGTTTATTGATTCCATGAATGTTAATTAAGGTGTGTTTGTCATTGCTTTCTGGTATCGAGTCATCGGGTCTAAGGCGACATGCCTGAGGATGCATAGGTAAGTATATATATATATATATATATATGTTCCACTGTTATGTGTATATTCATGCATGGAATTGAATATACATGTATGTGGCCTGGTGTGCCTATTTATATATATAGAAATTTCTGCCTATGTGAGTGGAGATGGGTATATGCATATAAGTATATATGTAAGGATCCCCTAGCACATGTTCATGGCCATTCGGGTGTGTACATAGGGGATAGGTGTCCTTATATGTATGTGAAGATGAATTTTCTCAATGGGGGAGGAACAACTCATAGTTGGATGTCACCATGGGTGGAATGTTCGATTTGGTTCCACCATTAGGTGGGATCTCTATGTATTATCATTTAAATATAAGTATCATTTATTGATTCCATTTTTCACCTTGTTTTTATATTTATTGTGGATATATAATTGTCAGTAAAATTGTCTACCATGATTTGGAGTTGTTTATTTATTATAATGTGTTGCAATAAATGGTTAGATTTTGTTTTTAACAAAAAAAATCTTGAGTAAATTCCCCTTTGAAATTTTTATATGTGATTTAGATTTAAAATGCTGGTCTGGATTCTTAAACGGTTGTATGTGTGCATTTCTATTTTTCAAAGTGGTGTGTATATGGTTCTATAAGAAATGTTTTATCTTGTTATGGTTGTACGTGGCCAAGTTGTCACTTTAAATAAAATGGTTTCACCAAAAAAAACCCCTCCTAATGATTGGTCATCTCCTTATTGGATGACAAAAGGTGGGAGTTTCCTTGGTTTGGGGATTCCCTTGTGTAATGATGGTTTAATGGATATGGACTTGTTCCTTGGTGTTATTCAGGGGTGACCTTGTTGTGTTGGTTGATTGTGTCTGATGGATGTACTTGTGATGGAATACTTGTTTGACATTGTTTTCTCATCCCCTTTTTAGTCTGAACATAGAAACCTAGCATAGCCAGTGAATTATCAGTGAATGACTACTATAATAGTTTAGATTAAGAACTGGATAGTGGCCCATAATAGGAGAATGTTTTGTTATTATTGATATGGTGTAGGGCCCCTCGATCAAGCCAGGTAGGGATATGATCGAGTGTTTCGGCATTATGACATCATCAGGTAGGGAATTATTTTGGGATGAGTCACACGAATAGTATATTCTAGATTATTCATGAGCCTCTCGGTTCTCCCATGTATTTTTTGAACATAGTTTTCTATATAAGATGATTATGGTTCCTTGTTTGGTTAGATATTCATGAAATCTATTTTCCATCTCCCTTCTTGTGTGGTGGTTGTTTTTTCTTCCTTGTGTGGTGTAACCACTTTGAGAAAGCGATGAGTTGGTTTTGAAAATGTTTATGGAAAATAATTTAATTTTTTTCCACATTCTTTCTTCCTCATTAAGTGAAAGAAGGCATTGTTTCTCTTTAATATGTTAATGTACCTTTCTTGATAAGAACACCATTTTATATGGAAACAAGGAATTGAAAAGTGATTTATTTTAAAGAGGAAAATGTTTGAAAACCTAGTTTTATACCTTGTATTTAAAACATCAAATTGATGGATCTTTTATTTTAAGGAAATGAAAATGAATATAAACATCTTGTTCACACCTAATGTGTTTTAATACTCACACCTAGAGTTCTGTCTTTTTTTTAGCTTCAGGTGATAGGTCTTGCTTGGATTTGGTCGTCGTAGTTCTATGTTGTTTTGTGGTCGGTGGTGACCCATAGGGTCACATTGAGGTATGTTTAGTCTTATTTTCCTTCCACCGCAAGTTTCCACCTTTACAACTCAATTAAAATTTATTTATCTGTCTTTTATTTATGGGAAAAATAATTCATACCTATTTAATTTTGATGCCCAACATTAGTTTCCATATAATGGGGATCGAGAACACCCATTGAGCCATGCCATAGACCTGCTGGGGTGACTGGTTCAGGGTTGACCTAGGTTGGATCGTGACAGTCCAATAATCATATTTTTAATCTAACATCATGAAAAGATGGATTTGTGATATATAGTAATGCATCAAATGTGGTACATGGTTGTTTCCTTATGCATAATGATAATGTTATTTCCTATGCATCACAAAATTTAGTGAATAATTAACATTACTATTCAATTCATTACATTGAGTTGGAAACTGAAATGCATTATCTGATGATATGGGAACATTATCTCTTTGGTGAAACAAGTGAGATATATCTATATCATAATAGTTTGAAAAACATATTTTCATAGAAATAGATCAACATAAGGTTAAGAATATGGCTCGAGATACTCAATGATTATGATTTCTTAACACACTACAACCAAGAAAAGTAAAATAACGTTGCACTCACATTGAGCATGAAATACCATGTATTCTTGAAAAAAAAATTACTTAAAGGGATATTATGTTCTCTAATTTAGTAAGGATTGATATTGATATTTTTAATAAAAGAGAAACAATACTTCCTTTTAAAATTATTTCCAAACCATCATTATTGCAAAAGTTATTATTTTCTCAGCCTAGTGATGGTTATTTTCAAAAGAAGATTAATTTTTAAAATGATGAAATGTTAGAAAAACCATATATGAATATGGAAAGAGTATACATGTACCACCTATACCTAAGTTGAAAATAAAATTATTAAATGATCCTCATATCTCACATTTGAAAATAAACCACAGTTGCACCAAGATATATTGGCACTTCACATAACATTTATGGTTTTATAATATCAATTGAGATATTTTTGAATATGTATCAATATTATTGGTTTTTCAATATGTTAAGGCTATGAGAAAACATCCTAGATGATTTATTCTACATCTACCTATTCCTATATAAAATTACTATGACATTACTATGTACATTATCCCTAGATTATCAAAGGATCCTAGAAATAATAGTATAATATTGGTCATTGTTAATATCCTTACCAAATATAAACTTTTCCTCTTAATATAAGAATATTTACCTCTATAATTACTTGTGATTCTTTATGTAAATGATGTTTTCAGACATCATGTTGTACCTATTTTAATTGTGTTTAATCATTACCCATGATACACATTGAAATTATGGAAAAGTCATTAAAATACTCTTAATAATGAGTATATTTTGAGAACATCCCATCTTCCTCAAAATGATGGGAAATCTGAAAGATCAATTTAAAAATTAGAAGACACATTGATGTTATTACCCCATAATGATCAACTTACAATGTATTAGTATTTATCTTTGGTAGATTTTTCTTATGTCTAGAGTTTCCATTAAAATATTCATATGGTGTCATATGATGTATTATATATAAAGATATTTGATACTAATACTTTTTTGGAAGATATTGATGAAAGAAACTATGTGTTTCTAAAGCTTGTTTAGGATTCAACAGTGAAGCTAAATTCTATTCATAATCATATTTAACCACCTCAATATTGGAAAACGAGTTATTTCGATAACCGAAGGAATGATATTGAATTTCAAGTGGTAGATCATGTTTTATTGAATGTGTATCTACGGAAGGTTTTTATAAGGATTGTGAAGAATGGGAAACTGAGAATCGGGTACCTAAAACATTTTTAAATCCTTGAATGAAATGGCTATTTGGATTACCGATTAGAAACTAGTCCAAGCCTATCAAAGATACATGATGTGTTCTAAATATATTTATTAAAGAAGTGTATCCAAGACCCAATTCATGTGATCACCTCTTAAAAAATAGAATTGTAGCTTCATCTATCTTATTGGGAACAACCTATCTAGATTAATGAATCTAGAGAGAATGTGTTGATGAATCAGATGACCAGATCAGTAAATATACTTTTGTGAAGTCAAAAAATGAATAAATCAACCTTGGAACCTAATGGATTTATGATTAAGAACCACACAAATATTTTAGAAGACAATATTCATGAAAATATTCAGATTTAAAGAGGTCAATAATGTAATATATTAATATTTTAAAATAACATATATAACATGATACACCAAGATTAAATAAATTACAATATATTAATATATAAATTTTACCATTATAACCTAGCCATTGAATTGGTGGGTATTAATAGGGATGACCACATTATAAAATATATAATTGTTTCTAGTTAATAAATAATTACTGATCAATTATAAGGAAATAAATACTCAATTTTTAGAAAAGTCATTATATTCATTAAAAATATGTTTTCTTCACAAATGAATTCTATTTTTTTCTCTATGAAAAAAATATAATTAATTTTCCCCTTTCATAAAATGTATTTTATATAATTAACCTACTTCATTTAATCATAATATGATCATTATCTTAATTTCAATTATTGGGAATGTTATGAAAAGATTGATTCTTTAACGAATAGTGGAAAACTCATACTTGTATTTTAATTTATTTTATTCAATATTTTACAAAGTCCTAGTTTGTTTTAAGTCAGTTCCACAGTAAAATTATAACTATTATATTATTTATAATCCCATTAAGGCATTTAAAATGATTTTTCTTCTGGAATTTAGTATAAAATCAATTTTATACAAGAATACTATTCTAGAAAACTATTTTTCCATGAAATTTTAAAATTTTATTTTAATTTAAATTAAAAATAATATGTAAATTTAATTTAAAACAATTGATTGAATATTTTTAATAATCATAAAAAATATTTTTTAATAAGGTTAACTTACAATTTTTTCCTAAAGAACATCATAAATAGTAAATATATGTTACTATTTTTAATGGTAGAATAGGTTTAACATTGGTTAAACTATGGATATAATAGATAAAATGACCTGCAACATTTATAATTTTTATTTTTTAGCCTTGTTTTGACCCTATCACATATAATCTTCGTAAATTGGCCATTTTAGAGCCTTTTGGCTTAACTAAGACATTAATATATTTTATTCTACTATAAAATTCTATTGGTATCCTAACACATATAGTGTCCGTACTTTTCTTGCATGACTCTTACATTATCATAATGGTAAACATAATAGTGTTACAATCCAGGATCGAATAGTTTATTATCTTTGAAAAATTAGTACCATTCATAATTTTAAAATAATAAAACAAAAATTTCTATTTAAATCCTCAATATTTATCTTTAAAATCACTTATTCCCATTAGTATAAGTAACCCTTTAAGGATATACATCAATGAAAATGGTTAGATAAATCCTAGTAAAATTATAATTGAGAATACTGAATAAATATTCCACAGGTAAGAAAATAATCATCATAAAAAAAATAATACCATCTTCATACTCATGAAATAATGAATTATATAATGTCATAGAATATGGTAATTCATAAAAATGAATCCTCACATCGTAGTGGTCAAATACCAAACACAGTTCTGAAAAATATAACATCATGTATATGCATAAAATATGTGAATAATAATAATAACATCATCATTGTGAACAATTATAGAATCATTTCCACATGTAATACACATCATCTCATGAGATATATCACATTACCCAATGCCTTGGAGAGATATACAATTCTAGGTGGACCTATCACATCATAACATTTAAATATCCATGCCTCCCACGTTGATCGTATATCAATCAAATTCGTGAAGCAAACCATATAATGGAATGAGTTCTGTAAGGATTTTATCAATCCTGAATAAACATGTGGTTACCTTATGAAAAGTTAAAAACATATTTGGTATAAGATTCCTCATTCTATAGCGAATAAGAAACAACTCAAGTGGAGTAAAAATATATTTGGAAAGAAGAGTTGTTTTGGAAAATATTGGTATTTTTAATAAAATAAGATTGAAAACTTGTATATACTATAAAAGAAAAGGTAATAACAATTAAATGATATTGTAAGAATATTAAAACAATATCCACAATGTCATTTGGCATGAAAGGGTGATAACCCAATGAATGGGAGTTAGGTTTAAGAATCCCCTTAACATAGGTCTGAATTCATTCTTCAATTTAATATACTAGATAATAAAATTAGATTATTAAATTACTAAATATGTCTCCTCTCTTACATGTACATTATTTGTTATAATTTTATATTTTTTATAGCCTTTTTGATGAGTTATAGAGGTCAATTTAACCGTCTTAGGAGAGTCTATTTTCTTGGTTTCGTGATTGGTTCAGTCGTATAAAAGAATGGAAGATTATGTAAAATGATAATAATTATTGGAAATTGTAATTATATGTTATTAATGATCTTATATAAGTTTTAATTGTATTATATATTATTTAGTTTTTTTATATGAGGAGAATGATAAATCTTTATTTTATTTTGGTGATGTGTCCATCCATCACGAAGTAATTTCACTTCGCTAAATACAATCTTTATAAATTGGTTACAAAACATTAAAAAAGTGATTATATGAATTTTAAGATATATTTTAACCCTAATAATTTTTTATGAGTATCCTTGAAGGTGGTAATGGAAAATAAAATATCATCATCCGAGAAAGAGGTGAATCATTATGTCATATATGGTTTTTTTCATTTCTTTTAATAAAAGGATAAGAGAAGAGATATAATGATGAATATTCCATTAAAATAATAAAATTATATTATATATATGATTCAAGAGTTATCATTACAATTTCGATAAGTGTGTGTTTGGAGGGGATAATAAAAGAAAAGAAATTAAAAGAGAAAGATTTAGGATTTTACCTCTAGGATATCTCCTCATTTAGAATCTCCTTAAAGAACATTGGTTAGGTCTTTGGTTGAGACTAGAATCTCTTTGAAATAGGGAAGAGGATTTGGGTATAATTTAGAAAATATTCAAGGAATTTATGGTTTGAGGAGGTTAGGTGGTGAGGGTGGTATTTATAGTGGAGGAGAGGGGTAGTTTTTGTTATCATATTAATTATTTCATTATTTTGGCTCAATACTATAAATATTGACGATCCATCTCACTAAATATATTAATAATTAAGGATATTTTTTATATTATGATAATTACATCACGAATTACTAAAAAAATCATGTATTTAACTTATAATGTTAAATACCATAAAATAGAGTTTTTAACATTTCACCAAACATTAAACTATTTTTTAAAAAAACCCATAAAATTCATGCTAACACTTTTTAAACATTTAGAATTCAAAAATGGACTCCATTTTATGGAAAAAAATTTCTAAATATAAGAAATTTTGTTTTTAATTAAAATCAATATTTATTCAAAAATACTAATTTTAATATTATTACTGATTTTATGATACTTTGAAAACTTAATTATGGTTTCTTGAAATAGTCATATAATTATAATACAAACGTATTAATTTGTGAATATATTTTATGCGAGTAAATTTTGTTTTAAATCATTATATTAATTGTAAAATATTAAATAAATAGTTGTGTCTCATAAAAACACCAACAATTAATTTATCATTTTAAAATATTTATTTACTTCTACTATGATATAATTATATCATATTTTCATATATAGGATGCCTAAATTTTATTTATTCTTTTATAGGTGAGATTATTATTATTTTGTCTAAATTACTATTCCAAAAGGTCATTTTACTATTCCAATGGTCGAGTTACTATTCCATCATTATAGTTTCCTTATTATCACTTATTTCATTCTTCATTTTTTAGAATGATGTTTTATTTAACTCTTTATGCTATGTATGAGTTTTATACCAAATATAATAATTATAATAAGTGAAAAATTCCATTAATAATAGTTTGGGTTGTTACATTCTTCCCTCATTTTGAAATTTCACCCCTGAAATTTCATTTAAATACTATGGTGAAAATAGATGAGGGAAATTCTAATTCATTACATCAACAATTTCTCATGTCACTTATTCATACATTTGATTAATTCACAACACTTTCAAATGGTGATATGCATTATTACATAGGAATTTGTCTCTATGGTCCCATATCTTCACAAGCTTCTCTTCGTAGAAGAGGTCATTATGCAGTAGTACCACCTCTAGATTTTGTACCCATGAGAGGTCAGGTATGTACATCCTTAAGATAGATAAATGGAACATGTCATGAACATGATCCATATTTGGTTGATTTTCAAGATAATAGGCCAATTGTACTATACAATCAAGGTTCATAAAGGGATAATGTAACTTGGGGTAAACATACCTTTCATCGCAAACCATGTAATTATTTTCCATGGTGATGTTACATTGTAGTCTTTGTATCCAACTGAGAACTATAAGTCCCCTCAATAGTTGTGACCATATATATTTTTATGACTTTGAGAATCAATGATATTTTTTTGGATGTATTGAAACTTATTTATGATCTCTTTAATAAAATTAAGCCAAAGTATCTTTCATTCCCTTACTTCATACCAATTGTTTGGAGTTCTACATCACTTCCCATATAAATCATCATATGGATCCATATAAATACTCTGTTGGATTCTATTTTTGTATGAGAACTCAACCAATGGGAGATGATAATCCCATTATCCTTTCAATTCCATTGAACATGATCTCAATATGTCTACAGGCGTCTTAATAGTCTTTTTAGATTGGCCATCAGTTTGGGGGTGATATGATGTGATGAAATTCTATTTTTTACTTAAGGAATATGGAGGAATTCTATATAATATATATGTAAAACTTGGATCATGATCTAATATGATCAAAAGTGGAACCCCGTGAAGCGTCACCACTTCCTTCCCATATATCATTGCTGTTTTCAAGAGATAAAGCTTCCCAAATAGTAATTAAGTGGAAGTCTTGGGAAGTTGATCCAACACAACCCATATCACATTTTTTTTGGTAGTCTTAGGGATATTAGTGAAAACGTTTATAGTGAAAATATCAAATTTCCATGTGGGTATAGGACATGGCTTCATCATCTGATTGGTCTTCTGTATCTCTACTTTAAATTTTTCACATGCCAATCACCTTCAGATATACTTTGAGATCTCCTTTTTCATATTGTCCCACCAAATGTGTTCTAGAAGACCACAATGCATCTTGGTGTTATCAAGAAGTATGGAAAAAGGTGTGAATTTTGAATTATTCCATAAATCCTTATTTATCTTGGGTGATGAAGGCACACACAACCTCATTCTAAATGGAATAACACAATCATAATTGATGTGGAACTCATGTAGCTTTCTTTCCAGTACTGTATTCACCATATTTTATAAATATAGATCATCCCTTTATTCCTACATAATATTATCTTGTATATATGGTTGGGAAATAATTTGGGAAAGGTGTAATATATTCCATTTTATTATGATTTCCAAATCCATATTTTTTATATCCATGAGGATATGTTCTTTGTCAATCCACATCATATATATAGTAGTAGGTCTATTTTTTATATGAACATTGGGTACCTTGGTTTCCATTCCCATATGTATGTTAATAGATAATTAATAGTTCTTTATTAGCTATAACTAACTTATTTGATGGATGTTGAGTTCATTCAAGGTGAATATATACATTATACTCTTAAGATCGGTATATATGTCACACTTCTCACATAAAGGTAGCAATGCTATGCTTTAAAGGAAACAATCACTACTGCTAGCTCCAAATCACGTGTCGATTAGTTCTTCTCATGGATCATAAAATATTGCGAGGGCTAGGCTATCACCTTGTCATTCTGCATTAGAAAACAACATAATCCTTTCTTTATGGAATCACTATATATCAAAAAACTTCTTCCACTTGTAGGTAGTGTGAGTACTGGTGATGTGATCAGCCACATATTTATCTCTATGAATCATTCCTCAGAGTCACCTATCCTGACATACTTTACCCATTTCTATATTAACTTAGTTTTTTTTGTTATACAATTGTGTGAAATTACCCAAAAACATCATTATTTTCCATCTAAGACAATAATACTTTGGATTTCCATGAAACTAGTGGGTCTGGCCCATTCCTCAATTGCCTTTTTAAGGGAACATAGAAATTAGCTAACTTGTAATCACATTTCCAATGAATGTGACATTCTATATCAAAGAAGTAACAGTTGCATAATTTGGTGTACAATTTTTCTTTCCTTAATTTCACTAACACACTCCATTGATGTTGTTCATGATCCTCTTTTTTCTTGATGTAGATAAGAATATTATCGACAAACACTACAACAAATATTTAAAGGTTGTGTCTAAATACTCTATTCATAAAATCCATGATGACTAAATTGTAATTAGTAAGTCATAAGGGAATACGTAGAAGCTAATAATGCCCATAACTTGTACAAAAACTTTTTCTTCTAAATATCTTCCTTCTCTACCTTTAGTTTATGATATAGAAAATGAATATATGCCTTTTAGAAGTTTTGAGATCATCATAGTTGATCAAACAAGTTCTCAATCCTTGTAATATGATACTTTTTCTTAATGGTGATCCTATTTAGATCACTATAATTGATAAAAAAACCATATTGATCTAACCTTGTTCATTGCGAAGAGAATTGATGAACCATAATGTGATGCTCTGGGGTATATAATCCCTTTGTATAAATGCCCTTGTAGGTGATTCTTTAACTCCTAAAATTCCATATGGTCCATCTTTTAGAGAAATTTAGATATAGTATTGGCTCATGGTATAAGTTATATAGAGAAATCCACCTCACGATCTAAGGGTAGTCTGTGAAACTCATCATGAATACATCAGTGTATCCCCTCACAGTTGGAATTTTCTAATGTACAATGTTTTCCTTTGGTGCTACTGTTTTGACAGTATATTCTTCTTCAGAGGGTATGAATACCCACAACATTGTGGGATCATACAATTGAAATCTATTACCATGATATCATTTCATTAGGAGTATGGGGTGGTTTAGAATTTGAATAGATATTTTCATTTCATGACAATTTATGTGTTCTATATATGATAAGTTTCATTTCATGCCCAAAATAGAATCAAATTCCACCTAGTGAAGTACTATGATATTCACTAAAGAGTATTCCCAAATACACCAATATGTGATGATTCAAACAGTTAGGTTGAAATGGTCACACCACTAGGTGTTTTTACATATATATCTAATTCAAGGTATCAAGTATTCAAATCAACAGTTCTAGAAAACATGAAAGATATAATATAATCAATAGAACCATAATAAAATAATACATTTTCAATTATTTCGTGAATATGAAGTGTTCCTTGTATGGATTCATTTTCTTAGTCCACATCAGTAGTAGTGATTGTGTAAGATCTACCTTTCTCCTTTGTCTTTGGTGTCTATTGACATGGTTACCCTAAAGGAGTCGAGGATTAGTGAAGTGTCCTTTATAGTTCCCTTTCTCCCTATAGTTGAAGCATTGAACCATGGGTGGTGATATAATTTCCTCCATCATATTGGCTATATTCTACATGTATCTTTGATATTCATGTGCTTGGTGGTAGTATCTGTAACACTTAAAACATTTCTCTTTACTTTTGAGGAATTTCCCCTGATGATTTTTACCACATTTTCGACATGTTAGTGATTGATCTTATTTTCCAAATTTTCCATTAGATCCTCCATATCAAAACTCTATATTGAATTTATTATCTCCATATCTAAGAGAGCATTCTCCAAACTCCATATCCACTATGAGGGAACATCTAAAAACTACTTCATAACTCCCAAAGGCTCAAATTTCTAGAACCTTTCGAATATGTAGTTTTAAACTATTAAATATTATTTCTCTTTCTATATAATTATTGATAAAAACACATGATGTGTAATTTTAAAGCCATGCAAAACATTTCTGCATAATTCTTGATAGATTCACATTCATTTTGATTTATCTCTATGATTTATCTCTCTATATGTGTATGAAAAGCATGAGTGAAATACATATTAAGAAATATTTTATTAATGTCTTAAACTCAATATCTTTTATTTCATCCTTTTTCATAGTGTTCTTAATAATTGTTTTTCATAGATCGACCACTCCATATAAGAAATAAATAGCCAAAGTAGCCTTATATTTATCATAATAGTGATGTATAGAAAATATATTTTCCCTTGATTTTACCTATTGTTTAACGATGAGTGGATAGGAAGATCCACTAAATGGCAGTGGTCATTATTGTATAAAATATTCACTACCTAATTTCTCCCTCTTAGGTGAAGGAAGATGTTACAAATTATTTAAGTTATTGTTCATAGCCTAATATAGCTAGATAAGAATCACCAGAATATATTTAACACCACCTCACAAGGAATTATATATGTCATTCAATAAATAACATCATTATCCCTCACACGGTTTTTTGACATGGTTTCTCTTAGATCTCACCATTTTATGAAAAAAATATATTTTTAACAAAAGATAATTCAACAAGTCATTAGTAAAAAATTTATTCCTTTGTGAAATTAACTCTAAAGGCATATCCTATGGGATCCCTATTTTTTAGAATTTTTCTAAAATGAACTTCTTGGGTTCTTATATATACTAAGTCTCACACTAAGAGATTTCACTAATGTTATATAATCCTAGTTCCCAAATTAAATAAATTGTTCTTTGATACCCACGATTGTGACTATACTATTCTTACATGAATAATAAATCATTTTAAAGATAAAAAACATAAAATCTTTAAAATCCAGGATGCTATGATTTAGTATCTTATTCAAATTTGGACCATATATAATTTGAACATAATAAAACATAATTTTTTTTTAAAATTTTCAAAATTTATCCTTAAAATCTCATATTCTCTTTAGTACAAGTAATAACTTCAGGATATACATTAAATAAAGGGGTGAGAAAGACGCCCAATAAATGGATAAATAAGAAAGATGAAAAAATATAGAAAGAGTGAGTGTAGTCATCACCATCAGAACAAAATCATAAGATCATCTTCATAATCATGAAATAATACATTAGGTAAAAGGCATTGAATGTGGAAAAGAATAAAAATGAAACATTATTCCTTAATAGTCAAATACAACAGATAGTTTTGAACAGAGTTATCATCAAGTTCATAGATAACATATGTGGATAATCATAACACCATCATTGTGAAAAAAGATAGAATCATGTTCATACATAATACACATCGTCTCAAGAGATACATCAAATATACCAATGAATTTGAGCGCTATATTATTATGGGTGCAACCATAACATTATAACATTTACATATTCATGCATGAAATATAGAATGTATATCAATCAACGTCACTAAGTAGAACATAAAAGGAATGCGATTCTTAATGATTTGATTAATAATTAATAAAATTTAGGTTCTCAAATGAAAACTGAAAACACATATTTGGTATAGGATTCATCATTCATAAATGAAGAATAAACCACTAATGATGAGTTAAAATCTGTTTTGGAAAGAATAGTTATTTTGGAAAATCATAGAATTTATCATAAAATATATTTGGAAAAATGTATATCCTATAAAATAAAATGTAATATTTAAATTATATTTTCATAATATTAAAATAGTATCCACACTAAAATTTGGTATGAAAGAGTGATAACCCAAAGAAACATGGTTGGGTTTGAGAGTCCCATTACATTATTTCTGAATGTTTTACTCACATTAATATCTCAGATAGTCAAATTAGATTCATTAATTACCAAATATGGAACCTATTATACATGATTTTTAATTATTATTTATTATTATTATTATATTGGAATTTTTTATGATTTATAGAGTTCAATTTAATCATTCCAAGAGTGTTCAATTTTGTCGAGTTTCATGATCAGGTCACTTGTATTCATATATGGATGTTCATGTAAAATGAGAATAATTCTCCAAAATTGAAATTATTTGTTATTAATGAGCTTATTTAAGTTTAAATGGTCATATATATCATTTTGATTTCATAATATGATAATGAATAATTAGATAAAATGTTAATGATAAATATTTATTCTATTTTGGTTGTTTTTTTATCGATTGTGAATCAATTTAAAATTTTAAAATATTATGTTTATAAGTTATCTCCAAAACATTAAAAAAGTTGTTATAAAAATATTTGAATCTTTTTTAACCATAATAATGGTTTTATGAGCATCTGTGAATATGGTAATGGAAAGTAAAATCTCATCGTGTACGAATGCGGTGAATCGACTCATCACAGACAGTGTTCTCATTTTTAGAATAAAAGGATAAGAGAAGATATATAATTATTGATATTACATTAACATAATAAAATTTATGTATATATATGATAATAGATTTATCATTCCAATTTTTATAAGTTTTGGTGATGATAGGATAAGAAAAGAAAAGAAATTAAATGACAAAATTGATGATTTTACCACTTCAATATCTTCACCTTGAGAACATCCAAAATACAGGTGGGTTTGGTACTCTTTTGATACCATAAGATCTTGGACCTATGGAATAGTATTTGAAAGTTAATTGGATATAATTTAGACATTCTACAAGGATTTTATGGTGTGAGTAGTTTATGTGGTGAGGGGTTGTATTTATAGGGGTAGTAGAGGGCTTGTTTTTTTTAGATTCACTATTTAATTATTTTGGATTAGGAATATAAAATGTTATGATGCTTATCAATAAATATATAAAATAATGAAGGATATATTGATATTATGTTTCTTACATTATCAATTACTTAAAAATTCATATATTTAAATTATAATGTTAAATGTTATAAATTACCATGTTTCACTATTCACCAAAAATTCACCTATTATAGAAAAATCCAAGAAATTCACCCTAACAATTATTTGACGTGTGGAAATAAAAAAAGATTATTTTATGAAAATATTTTTCTAAATGTGATATATTTTATTTTTGATTAAAATCCCCATTTATTCTAAAAAAACAATACTAATATTATAACCAATTTTATAGGACTTTGAAAAAATAATTAAGGTTTCAAAAAATCATATTATAATTATTATAAAACAAAATATTAATTTTTAAATATATTTCATGCAAATAAACTTTCTTTTAAATCAACGTATTAATAATGAAATTGTAAATAAATATTCACATTTCACAAAAATATCAACACTTAAGTGATCATTTTTAAAATATTTATTTTATTATAGTGTGATATGATTATATCATATTTAAATTTATACGATTCCTAAATTTAATTTATAATTTCATTGGTTAGGTCATTATTCTCTTGGCTCGATTACTATTCCTAAATGACATATTATTATTCCAATGGTCATTTTAGTATTCCATCCTTATATGTTCATAAATATAACATATTTAATTCTTTATTTATGAAAATAATGTTTTTATTGGACTTTATATGCTATTTATGTGTTTTTTACATTATTACATAATTATAAGAAGGGAGAATTTATATTTATAAAATATTGGGTCATTACAACACTCCCTCTCCTATCCTGATCACACTTGCTGAAACTTTTTGTTCATCCACTCCCTACCCAAATACCTTCACTAAATCCATTCCCATGACCAAGAGTCCCTATTTTGAGAAAACATCCTTCCTATAAAGTATTTAGGTAAAAATATTAATTGTTTTTTCAAAGAAGGTGTATATTTCTTAACCATGTGTTATTGTTTTATTTCTTATTCCATATCCTTAAAATATTCCCAAATAATCTTAAAATAATATCACTAATGTGTTCTATATAATAATATTTTATTATGTGGATTAAATAACATGTACACATTTATTCTTCCATAAAATGTGAAATGAATCAATTTTTTGTGTGTACGACCTACTACCGCCTTACGAAACGATGTAATTGTTTTCCATCGCCTCCTCTCATGGAAAGTTATAATTATGGATTTACTTTATATATATTATATTAATGAAAATTTTAGCATTCTAGAAAAATAACATATCACTTATTTTCTTAACTTTCAGATACCTAAAAAATGATAACATCCTTCACGCGTTCTTTTGGACTAACATATCAATGAAACAATGTTATTTATTTTCCCCTACAACATCACATGTATAGTATATAAAAGTTTATATAAGTAAATAATATGTTATTTATGATACAATAATAATTCTGGAAACATAAAAATTGTATTTACCTTCTTTGCAACATGATCGTTGAAAAATGAAAATGCTACCCATGCATATATAAGGCATACCATAACCATGATTGAAATATAGATCATTTTTCATAGCCATATTTAATTGATAGATTTAAAATTATGATTGATTGATGAAACTGAAAATGACATGATTGTTTTTAAAATAGAGATTATTTAATAAATACTTTATTTACCATATCCATCCTACAGAATTCATTTTGTACATATAAACCAAATACCATCAAAATGTAAGACATGAGCATAATTGATTATGTAAATAAACATAATATTTTAGAAAAAATAAAAGGATACTTTGTCTTAATTTCTATTCCATTTTGACATATTTGGAATTATACATCGTTTTACCATTTGTGGTGTTTATATACAGACCCTATAAGGTATACATCATTAATATTTTTTTATTCATGATATTAATGAAAAAAATTCATATTAATCTTTTAGGGGGAATGTTTAAAATAAAAGAATATGTTATTTCTATTTTTGATAAGGTATGTTTTTCATCAATGTCCATAATTTTGAAAATTAATTTTCAAAATTCATGTTTATTACTCAATTGATTTTTTTAAGAAAATATTATGTTATCATTTCAATTTTTCATGGTTTAAAATTAATATTTCTAATTTTTTCAATAAATGGTCATTTTAATTTTTTATAAAAAATTCAAAAGGAGTTTTTTTATTTTAACTGATATGGGGTTGTTTCAATGGAAAAAGAGTGACGAAAGTTATGTGGGTTCAACTGGACTGGTTGGATGTTTGTGGGTGGGTTCATTTCAAACACAAGAATTAATGTTGGGTCACCATTGTCATTCTTAAAAGAAACTCTGAATAATTCCATCATCCGTAACAGGGCACAAAAAAAGCTTTCTAAATATAGGTTCTCAATTGTATTTTTAGACACAATGATTCTTAAGGACTCACATTGGCCAAGAGGATGGAAGTTCAGTCTCATCACACCCAGTTGGGGGGGGGGGAATTTTCCTACTCTGGGACTCTCTTATTGATTTAACATGTGTTTTCTAATCTCTTAATAATCCGGATATGAGATTGTTTAACCTAAAAATGATTATGGTTTTAGCATCTTCTTCTACAGATCATGAGGATATCATATGTGAGACCATTTGTGTGTATCCTAGGTTCTTCAAATATTTCTTAGAAATAAATAGCTACTGAGGTACTAAATCCATATAACTTGTAGCTTTGGAATTTTCTACCACATAGGGATCCGAGTAATATTCAAATGTGGGGTTTAAGCCATTTTGTGGCATCCAATATACCCTGATTATCACAAGAATCAAAACCCACGTAGTTCGTGATACTGATGAACAACATATGGAAAGGGCATATAAGTGTTCTTTGAGAAACTGAATATCCAATCGAGAATCATAAGGGGAGATCCTATGTATCCTGATTATTGTGAGAATAAAAGTTGTTAAAGTTTATTTGGTTTCTCAGTCCACTAGAGGATGAGGTAGAATGATTATACCATGGGAATTGTTAGGTCATTATGGATGAGGTGTTGGAGACATGAGAATACTTACACCGAAGTGGGTGCCTATTTGATCTGGAGATTTAGAAATAAATCCTATGTATCCTTTTATAGATGGAATTAGAGTTCTTATAGTTCAATCACACCCTTGGGACCGACCCCAAGGTAAATGTCCTCATATGGGGATTTTTTTATCATGCCACTCATTGGGTATTACATGATGATATTTACCATGATAAGGGTGATTCTTGGTGTGAATGATATTAATATTTCAGCTCCGTATGCCAACATGAGCTATAATCTATTTTAGAAACACTGGATAACAAATAATCACTCTCACAACATATAGATACAAGGCTTATGTATTGATAAAGCCTTTGGATGTTTAATATTGAGATTATCCCTCATAGAGGAATCCAATATATCCTAGTTATGGTAGGAATCACAGTCATCATAGTCCAATTTATTGGTTCTAATACACTGACATTGCCCTAGTTTTTAGGGGTTTATGGTGTAGACGATATGATTATTCCAACTTCGTAATCCCACATGAGCCATGATCATTGTGGGAAAATAGGTATGGAAAATAATCAATGTCAATTATTTTAGGCATGGGACATATGTTCTTAGACTTCCCATGGAAGATAAATATGGATATCGAACCTAAGGGAGGTGTCCTACTTATCCTCATTATGATAGGAATCAAATCCAATTTTGTTCCACTAATTTTTTCATAAACTTTAACATTTCAATTATCATTGTAGAATATCATATATTTTTGTTGATAGGAGCTCACACCTAGAAATTTCCCTTGTGATTCGGGAATACATAGTGAGGATGGGTAAGATCATCCCATCCTAGGATTCCCTTCTTGGTTGGACTGATTTCCTACATAACGTCGGATGATATTCTAATCGCCACGCACTAATTTCATGGTTGTCACATAAGAGAGTATTTTTCCTAAAATTTCCATGAAAATTTTATAATTAGGTTTAATTATCTAGGGTACTGTTTATAATAGGGAAGGAATATATGAACGTTATAACATGATGAAGGATGGCTTGTCCAGAGGATATCACAAGACCTAGCCAGTTGATCCGGGAAGCCATTGCATGACCTGGCTATCTAGTCTAGGGGTTATCGTATGATCCATCTCACATTTCCAGTCATCATCACAAGAGATGGATGATTCTTATGGATGGTGTCACAATATTCTGTGTGACATGTCATGGATTGTGTCTCATTTCCTAGATTACTTTTATGATGGGAATTATGGGACTTGGCTGGCATGCTCGGAGGACATTGTGAGAGCCAGTCGACATGCCTGGGTGCAACCAAGATACCCAGATGACATGAATTAGTGCTACCATATGAATCCAGAAACAAATCTAAAGTACATCTTGATTCATTAATGGTGATCCTGGAGGGTTTTGAGATACATGGGTGGGTTTTCGGTAGGATGTAATGTGACTTTCTTTGACATGTCCAGAGGACTTCACATGAGCCAGATAATATACCAAAGGAGCATCACATGGTCTGAGAGACATCTGATGGTGTTGTTGTGTATTTCAAGTGGTTAACATAGATCACATGAGGTTTAGTGTTATTTGTTCTTTTCATAAGTCTCCCAAATCTAGTCATTATTTTATCCTTTTTTTGAATGCCTTCTATTTCTTCTATGTTAGCTTGTATAAAGTATAACAATATTTAGCCTGTGTGAGGGATATTATTCATATATCATAATATAAAGAATTTTTTTGATCATTGAGTGAATGAAAAAAGTGATTTATATATGTCTCATAGTTTCCATATTCGTTCCTTATATCATACCCAATGGGATGCTTTTTCAGTCATGAGATCAACCACTTTGAAAAATTCTCCCTTGTTCTATTGCAAATTTCCAAGATTTCGTTTTCAGGGTGGTTGTGATAACAATCCTTCAAATATTCCTCATTTCAATCGTTAGTGGTTCATTTTTCATATTGGGGTGGGGGAT
Organism: Viscum album; assembly: GCA_963277665.1. Lineage (NCBI taxonomy): Eukaryota > Viridiplantae > Streptophyta > Magnoliopsida > Santalales > Viscaceae > Viscum > Viscum album. The sequence continues at coordinate 1,861,594,679 of OY728129.1, read as the reverse complement.
TTATAGTCCTCTCCACCTCTATTGTTCATTGTTTTCAGTGGAATTTATCATGTGAGTCCAAGAAGGAGTTGGCGAAGGGATTTGGCATCATGTGTCTTAATGAGCTTATTCTATGGAGTTTCTCTGTGGGTTTCCCCTGATTTTCAATGATTGTGATCATATCCTGTCAATACCTTTTTTATTGGATTATCTCTAATTAATGTGTTCTTTTTGAAACATTCATGTATTCTAAAATATTTCCAAAATATCATTTTTTACATGTCTAAATGTATTCATGAGATTAGGGTTTATTTAAAATGGAATAATCATGATCTCATGTGACTTTTATAGGAATTTATATAAGACATGGATTACTTGTCAGGGGGCTATTGTGTGATTATTCTAGATTGTAAATAATTTTTACGAAATCATGCTGCAGACCCCCATAGCACATGATACAGATTTTATGGCCGTGAGAGGATACCACCTCATCTTCTCTATTCCCCTATTTATTTTAAAATGGTCTTGGAATTTGTTAGGATTCTTTGGTGTTGATGAGGATAATCACATTACCTATTAGTGATGCATTACACGACCAATAAAAGTTCATATGGATATGCATGTGTATTTCAAGGACAATCCCATCCATTTTTCCATTTCGATCCAAAGGGGATGTGTGAAGTCTCTTGGACATAACTAAGGATTATCCCAGGATAAGGATATCACATAGTTTGTCTTTCATGAGATGATACGAGCATGTCCCTAGAGTCTCACGGTGTCTTCTAGATTGTAGGGGCATGTCATGTGACTTTTATGACCTTAAGAGGATCCCACCTTTTGAATATTTTCCTCTTTATTTTCCAATGTGTTTTTCAGCCTTCACCAACCAATTGTCCATTAGGGAACCACATGATCAGTATGGGATCATATGATGGTGTGTGAACCCTATCATTTTTAGTTTCTCTGGATTTATTTTTCATGTCCGACAATCAGTGTTAGATCTCATGATGGTGCACTAACATTTTTTGGGAAAGTATCTTTTTGTGTTTGTATACCAAGAGAGGAACCACATGTTGTTTAATGAAACATGAAATATCATAAATGGGGTCATGAAAACAAATTAATATGTGGCCATCACCTGATCAAGGGGGCATCTCTAATCCATATCATCTAAGGGTGCGTGGATTAAATACTACACTGTAAAACATTATTATTAAACCTAGGGGTTTAGTTTCATTTTTAGGTTCTTATCAAGACCATAGGTCTATGGTTTTGCATGTTAATTCCTATTTCACTCATAACTAGATAGGATTCACATGATCATGGGTTCATGTAAAAGTCCTATAAAGATCAAAACCCTAGTACATACGCAGTAATCACGAGACCGGGTTCACACGATTAGGGGAGACACATATCCAAGGCTGAAAGCATCCTATTATAGTTCATAAAGTTATTTTATCACATAATCTAAAATGCATGAAATTGTTATTCACCTGACAGTTTGTATGATGGTGTCTCATGAATACCAGCGTGCCCAAGTCATCCAGTACTTGGGATATTTTCAAAAATCAATATCCTTATCAGAAGGATATATTGTAATTATATATCCTCAGTACTTCATGATTTAAAATTTCCATAGGCTTCTGTGAAAATATTTTGCAGGTGCTTCACAAGAATACGTGAAGGTTACATGGCCAGGTTTCTTCATCACATGACATTCCATATCATATTCACATAAACATCATATTTGTTTCCCTATTTCAATTTCATACACTTCTCCCTGAAAATAGAGTTTCATCTATTTCTTCTTTACAATGATATATAAGTGAAATTTATCTCTTTTTATTCAATGGAAGAGTGATTTGTGGTGTCCCAACCCTTGATGTGATAGGTGAAGTGGTGCTGCATTACGTCATGAGATAGGATATGCAGTGTCTTGTCTCTCATCATAAATTCTTACATGGAGGATGATTGAGGAATCTCACCCCTTCACTTGAATGACTATGTGAAGCCATTACTAAAGAATCCTTTTCTCTTAACCATTATGCAGTCTATTGATGTGCTGTTTTGCGAGGAAAATGAAAGTGATATTGTCCTGAATGGCATACATGGTGATATATTGACCTCCCTTCAATATTTATAAACAAATTGTTATCATTCCTTTACATATCCTATAAATATGGAATATCCAAAAAATAAATTCCACCATTCATCACATCAACTTGCATAGATCCTAGGATATCACTGAATTGAATCATCCTCAAACTACGCTACAGTTCATTGTGGTGTTATCTTGAAAGCACTCCACTCTTCGCGTAACTCAATATCTGGGAAGGGAGTGATAAATATGAGTCTTAGAAATTATATTGTACTCTTTATTTGCGTCAGTAGGACATTGGGTTTGTTTTGACTAAAGGAAATCACAAAGAGTGAAGTAGAATTTTACTAGAAGAATATGGTTCCCTGAATGTGCTACACAAACATTGTTGGAGCTACTCACTAGCCCCTCAAGATTGAAAATGGAAGTGGATGTGGTATAGAATGTGGTTCGCTCATCCATTTATGGAAAGTTCATATTGAAATTAAATTATGAGGATTAAAATCCAAGAAAAATCATTCACTCAAGATGATGTATGATATCTATTCTAGCCACAATTTTCAAATAAAAACTATAGTACTACAAGGTAGAATAATACCGTATGTGATGTTGTTTTTTCCTCAGGTGATACGTGCCTATTTGAAGAAAATAAACACTTCCAGTTTTTTACTCATTATCATTATTATTTCCTATAACATATTATAATAATAATAACATTAAAACTATTTAAATTGTTAAAATAATTCACACACCCCATGAATCATCGTAACATGTGTATGAATAATGATTAGTTCAATCACTTATCACACATGTCCATCTTGGGAAATGTGTGCAATGTGAAAATATGTGTGTCAATAAACTCCCCCCTTAGAGTGAGATTCGCTCAAAATGAAAAGAATCAGATCCTTTGATAAATATAGATCACTTTTTGTATATTTTAACATCTAGAGGGATTTGTTATTGAGCCCCGTGAGAGGATTTTCCCAAGAGTGGGTTGATTGAGTGATTTACTAAATTGTAAAGTAGAGACTCCTAACCAAGAGTGGTTAGATTTACAATTATTATATATATATATAATAAACAATGAGCATCCTTTTCATATTGCCATGTTAAACTAAATACATAGATACAAATATTTAAATCACAACATATTCGTATCAATATGTTCTCATTAATTCCCGCAAACATTATATTTCTTACTAACATATATGCTCTATCTATCATGAAATTTCATAACTTATAGAAGGATAATTTGGTAGGGTATATATGTCTCAGGAGGAGGGTACTCATTCATTTCCCAAAGTCTATAGGATTTCAAGGTGTCGTTTCATTATCTATAAGGCCATATAGTGGGCCTTAAAAGATCATGTAGACTAAAATCATTGTTTTTCTTTAGTTTAGGGTCTTTTATCTTGGACCTTCTATCATGATAATTTAGGCTCTTTTAGTTAAGACCTTCTATCACTTTAGTTTAGAGTCTTTTAGATCCGGAATTATATAACTTTATATTAGATCCAATTAGATCGGAACTTCTATCTCATTAGTTTATGGAGTATTATCATGGAACTTCTACTACTTTAGTATAGAGTATTTTAGCTCAGACCTTCTATTAATTTATTTTATGGTATTTTTTCTTGTACATGATCTAGGGTAATGGAATATTGTGTATATGTACTATGAATGATCCAAAACACACTGAGGTGTTGGGTTTTGTCTTGGTGTTGTGAGGGATCACAAGTATTAGAAATCCATTTATGCAGAGTGATTTATTTCGTTGAAAACCGTAGGTTCATATGCCTGAGACATAAGAAAACAATCATAGTCGTGAAAAGGTTCCTTGAAGCCGTGTATCTTCTCTAGGGTCTATGGATGATTCATGGAGATAATATCTGCTGTGGGTAAAATACTGGGGATGCTAGGTCTGTCAAGATTGCTAGAGTATGTGTGATGTATGTAAAGAAATAGATTATCTTCACTTCCTTAAAAGTTCCATGAAACGTTTTTGAGGACTCAAATGTCTGGACGATGATATTGGTTAAAGAAGGAATGCCATCCAATGATTAATTTGGAACATTGGGAAATTTTTCTCTTATAATATAAAGATCAAACCCTATGTCGTGTGCTTTCAAGTCACGGGTCATGGACCATCAATGGTTTTGGAATAGAGTGTCACACTCCTACTTTGAGGAAGGGAACAAGAGAAGGTGATGTATCAATGAGGATGTAAAATCTAATTGGATAGTTTTAAATAGATATTTTAAATCCTGACCCCAATTTACTTAGGTCAGAAGGATGATATGGGAAAATCATATTATGAATGGACAAAAACACGATGGGATACTGGGATCTTCCGCACTGATGTAAAGGATCACAAGGATCAAAAATCCCTGTTCAAAGTGACAAATATAGATTAATAAAAGAATCATTTATGCACAATCCATATGCATATATGCATCATAATGAAAAGGGCCCCTGAATCAAGGCATCCTTTCCAAAGGCCTTGGAAGATTGGTATGATCTAAGACACTCAAATCATAAAGAATGAATTCCAAAAAACTATAATATCCAAGAAGGGTTTGATCACCACAAATTTTTTGTTACCACATAGTGAACATATTCTCATGTCAAGGAGATGTGAATAATAATTACTCTAACTTTTATATAAACTAGGGTATACAATGATCATAGCTTGGATTTTAATAGGGATCTTACGTTGACCCTATGAGATTCATGAATTATTTATTTGTGCCCCACTATTTTCTTAATCTATAGAAATAAAGTGTTTAGAAAAAAAATAATTCAATTTTTCATAGACCACCCATATTGGGTTTTAAGTATGATAATGTTTATGTCTCTTTCACTATCAGTTTAAATTCTTGAAGTTTGGACCATTATAGTCTATACATTAAGGTCGTATAGCTTTGACCATAGTGCTGATAGATTATGGTCATGATGCATAAGTAATTGATTTTTAGGAGAAAAATGATTGTGAATAATATTCCTTTCAGGTTTTGTCATTTGTTTTCAAGGAAGTTTGATAAGAAGAGAAAAAACTTCACTTTTTATAAGTGGTTGATGGAAGGTAGGAAAGTTACAAAACATCTGATGGTAATTATGACGATGCTTTTCTGATTTGTATTACAAAATTATCATATGTTTGGATAAAATTGTGATGAAATCATTATGAAGGGTTAGGGGAGTAAATAAGTGTTTTTGGAAAAGGAAAGTAAGTGGCGCCCAAGACAAGAAGTGGCGCACAAGCGTGGTGCCAAAGTATAACCTGAGCGCAAGTGTATGTTGCGCGCATTTCATACATCAAGTTCATCACATAAAAAATCAAAAAGGAAAGAACTTTGTGTGCAAGTAAAAAATTGGAAAGAAAGTGTACGCAGCGTGAAATTTTATGTTGCGCACAAGTCATATTTCAACATTAATACCTTAGAATATGAAAAAGGAAAGAAAGTGGCATTCAAGTGATGGAGCGGCACACAAGTGCTAGAGTGGATCTCAAGTGATGGAGCGGTACACATGTATGAATGTTGTCCAGGTGTATGTGCTGAATTGGTCACAAAAGTGCCTATAAATAGATGGCTACCCTACTCATTTTTTAATAATCAACATTTAAGAGAAAATAAGAGCTCTGATTGTGCAAGTAGTAGAAATTTACATGCAATCTGATGTGTCACGCGAGCAAGAAGTTATTTATAAGGCACGCAAGTAGGGAGGGGTGCAATCAAAAGTGGTGTTCATGTTTTAAGAGCTGTGCAAGCAGGGAGTTGTGTGCAAGAAGTTTTTTTTGTATAAGAAAACTTTTGTGTGTAGGTTGTGAGCATTGCACAATAGTGGAGCATAAGTAGTTAGTTTCGTGTTAGGAGTTGGGCGTGCAAGCTGAGTGGCATGCAAGAAGGTATCCATGCAAGATGAGTGGCGCACAAGTAGGTAGGCGTGCAAGCTAAGTGGTGTGCAAGAAGGGTGGTGTGAAATCAGGGTGTGGAACACAAGGTATTTTCATCAAGAGTTTCTTTCCAGCATCTAAGTAGGAAAGTGGAAAATTGTTTTGAATGATTTGATTTTTGGAAGTTCATTAAGAAGCAGAGAAACATTAAATTACCATATTTGTGCTAAGAGGAATCACACCCACTATTAGATTATTTTGAATGTTCTAAATGAGTGTAAGGGCATATCCTTCTCATTTTATTCCACATCAAAGGATTGTTTTCTGGTGGATTGTGTGGTGATGGAATGTTTTTGTATCATACCAAGGACGTAGGTACTCTTGTTCAGTAGTGAAACTTGTAATTATTGTGTTCATATGGTTATGTTTGTTCAGTATGAAACAAAATCTTTAACTGGAGGCTAAGGTTGTGTCAAAATGAAGGAAACATAAAAAGAAAATTGATATCACTAATTCACCACCTCCCCCTATTAGTGATACTTGGATCCTGATAGGGAACTACAATTGGTATCCGAGGGATGTTTACCTTAGTTTGTTCTTTGCTGATGTTTTGAATAGAGGTTGTGATGGAAAATAAAAATTGTGTGAATAGTAAGGGGATTATGATATTTTATGGAAATAATTATCATATCTAGAAATATATAATGGTTCCTTATCTTACGTCTCTTGGGTTTGAAGTTCTTGAAACTAAAAGTGATGTATTTCTTATTATTGATGACATGGTTCATCTTACACCTTCCGATAAGAAGAATCTTTAGAATAATGGAAGAGAAAAAAATTCAATACTCTCATCTATTTCTGAGAGTGAGATTTTAAGAGTAAAATGTGTCACTATAGCTAAAGGAATCTAGGATAAGTTGAAGAACATATATAAAGGAAATAAAAAAGTGATGAAGGAAAAATGTAAAAATTTGGAGGTTGAAGTATGAAGACTTGAAAATGGGTGATTCTAAATATATTGGGGACTTATTTAACTTGTTAAATGACATTGACAGTACAATCAGATGTCTTGGTGAAACGTTGGAAGATTCTATAGTTGTTGAAAAGATATTGGGAATTCTTCCTAACAAGCTTGATGCTAGAGTGTATTCATTAGAAGACAGAGACCCTGAAACATTATCTATGGATGATTTTCATAGAACTCTCATTACTTATGATATTATAAGGTACATGAAAATGAAGATAAAAATAAATGATGATAGAGAAATTTCATTAAAGGCTTCAAAGAGAGAGAAGTCAAAGAAGACTCTTATAGAAGATGATGCTAGTTAATCTTATTCTGATGATGAGGTATGTAAACATTTTGATACAATTTTATCCTTGTTTTCTAAGAATATGAAAAGAGGTACATGGAAATACAAGGGTAATGTTCCCTTGAAATGTTTTGAGTGTGGAGCCGTTGGTCACTCTATGGCTAGCTATCCTCAAAAGAATAAAGCAGAAGATAATTTTGACGATGGCAGGAGGCCAAGAAGGTTGTGGAAGAAGCAACCTAGAATAGATAATTATTTTTCTATGGGGAAGGATAAAAAGTTATTCAATTAAAAAATAATCAAACTTTTATCTCGATATGAAGAACAAGAAGATAGCGAAACTGCATCCAAGAAAAATAATTTACTGAGAAATCTGTATAGAATACCTTTATTTTATTAGTGAATAATATAGATTATGAAAGCAACAATTATAAAGAAGAATAAACTCAACTTTATTATCATTTGAATAAAGAGTTGAAAGAATGTCTGAGAAAGATCATAAGGCTTGAGAAGGAAAAAAACAGGTTGATAAAATAAAATTCCACATTATAAAATCAATAAGGTTTTCTTGATGAGAAAATCAAGATGAAAAAATAGATTGATGATATGAATAATTCTCTTGAGAATGCAATGAATCGTAATTATCATCTTGATGTAAATCTAAATTCAAAATAAGAATAATTGGAACATGCCCAAAAAAAACTTTCTAAAGATAATGAAATGAATATTAGTCTCAAATAATATATCTCAGAAGTTGGTGAATGTTCTAGTAAGAATTAACCAATAAAGGATCCAAAAATGTTACCATCAAAGGTTGATTGGAAAGACGAAACAATTTATGCTAAGAACAAAGATAGAAAGGCTATGTATATGGCTGAAGTCATCAATGCTGAAAAATCAGAAGTACAAAAAAACCCTGAGTCTAGAAAGATTTATAATACTTCTAGTACTGATAAGACTGAATAGCAATCTGATCTGAAGAAGAAAGTTATTATTGGAAACAAGAAGCTATATGGTAAGCATAGTTCTATTAAGAAGGTTTTTGAGAATCATGTTCACAACTCTAGTCAGTATAGAAGTTTCAGAGGAAAATATTCATTCTATGGCTACTGCTGGTATTGTGGTGGATTCAGACACACTGCAAACTTATGTTGGTTGAATAAAAAACATTACTACTATTCCACCACTTATGGTTGATAGGGTTTTAGGGAGAGTAAATGCTCTCAAAAAGGGAAGTATGAGAAGAATGTTCAGAAGAAATATGAGATGGATGGTTTGAAATTTGAAAATCAGTTAGAACCATTGGAAACTATTTTTTAAAGATGTAAAAACCCTGGAAATCTTTCTAAGGGATGTCTTGTTTTGTTTCTAGCGTAACAAAATATTCTTAAAAAATCTTAGAATCTGGAGGTGATGAATGAAAAGAAATAACAAAATGATCTTGTTTTTGAAACTGTGTTGAAAGCTACAAAAGGAGAACATCCATGGATTCTTGATAGTGGGTGTTCTTATCATATTACAAGAAACTTAAATTTACGTAAAAATGTGAATGAATTAAAAGGAGTAGTAAAAATTGTAAATTTTGAGTCTCTGAGGATCAAAGGTGTTGGATCAGCCATCATCGAGAATGTAAAAATGAAATCAAGGAAAACATTATATGTTGATGGGTTGAAACATAATTTGTTGAGTGTTTCACAACTCTTTGATAAGGGCAACAATGTTACGTTAAAAAAATATGGGTTTTTTGTGAAAAGTGAAAATGACGGAAATGTAGTTACCGGAGACCAACGTACAAAAGGGAACTTAGTCCATGTTGGTGAAGTATAGAACTATTGTTACATTGGCATGATGGATGAAAATAAGTTATGGAATAAATGTCTATGAAATTTGTGTCAGAGAAACATGTGAAAGTTATCAATGTGATACAGTGTCTGAGATATGCCTGACTTATCAAGAAGAGGACATTGGTGTGGCACTATTTGTGAAATAGGGAAGATTACAAATTATATACATAAGAGAGTTTACATTCATTCAAAAAAACCCTTGTAAATTATACATTCTAATATATGTGGACTAATGAGAAAGAAATCAACAAATGGAGATAAGTATATCATTACTTTAATTGAGGAATTTACTCACATTACTTTTGTTACGTATATGAGACATAAGTTAGATGCGCTGAAATTTTTTAAGACATTCTGGAAAAATGTAGGGAAGGAATGTGAGTATTTAGTAAAGAAGTTGAGAACTGATAATGTTCGAGGGTATAAGAATGAAGAGCTGGAAAGTTACATTGAGAATCATGGAATTCGGAATGAGTTTAGTTCAACAGAAACACCTCAACAAAAAGGTGTTGCTGAAAGGAAGAATATATGTCTGTTTGAAATGGGGTGAATTATGTTATTTTAACATATCTCTCTTATTATTATTAGAGGAAATTAATGAGTACTACGTTGTATATTCAAAACCGATGCTTTTATAGGACACATTCATATTTGACTCCATTTGAAACATTTAGTGAAAAAACTCTAACTTTGAAACACGTAAGAGTTTTTGGGAGTCCCTGAATCTTAAAGGAAAAGGGTGTAAACAATAGAAAGTTTGAACAAAGAGGTGGTGATGAAATTTTTCTTGGCTATGCTCTAAAAGAAATAGGATACATATGTTTCATCAAATAATTAGGAAGAATCTTATATTCTATTGACGTGAATTTTATTATAAATGTTGAGACGGAAAAGAGAACTTTTACCGATATAGAAAATGAGAAGGATAAGGAAAGTCTTGTTGACGATTATAATAATTCAACCAATAGTGGTAATACTTCTCAAGAAGAAGAATCAGACTCATCAATTTCAAGTGATGAGGAAGAAATTTTGAAAATCTCATCCTAGGATGAGGAAGAATATATAGGCTCAGAACATAATTGGTGACAAACATCAGAGGGTTCAAACAAGAATAAGAAAAAATGATGTTACAGATACTTCTTTGTATTCAAAAGTGGATCAAAATGATGTAAATAAATCTTTTGAGCATCCAGAATGTATTCAGGCTATGAATGAAAAGCTTGATTTAATAGAAAAGAATGATACTTGGGATCTCATACCCAAGCTGTATGACAAAAATGTTATTGGTACAAAATGGGTTTCTCGGAACAAGCTAAATGTTGATGTCAAAGTGATAAAGATAAAGGAAAGATTGGTGTGAAAAAGGTTACTCACAAATTGAAAGTTTTTTATTTTGATGAGACTTTTTCTTCGGTGTCTACATTGAAAATAATCAAAATATTTTATAATATTTATGAACAACAAGGTAAAAAAATTTCAAATGAATGTAAAGTACACATGTCTTAATGGAAATCATAATGATGAAGTTTATATTGAACAACCTTGTGGGTTTTTTTGGGATATAATAATGTAATGTGTGTAATCTAAAAAAAACCTTGTATGGTCTAAAACAACCTCCAAAGTCATGACATTCCAAACTGGATACTTTCTTAAGGAAGATGGGTTTCAAGAAAGAAAGAGTTTCCTACAATCATTACTTCAAAGAATATCAGGAGTATTCTCTCATTGTAATTTTTTATGTTTATAACATTATCCTTGCTAGAAATGATGAAATATATTGTAATAGATAATTTAAAGAGTTGAGGAATTTTTTTGAGAAGTCTATGCAGGGAGAAATGAAATAATTTCATGGGTTACAAATCTTACAAAAAAAAAACCACATTGTTCTTCCTCAAGAAATGTATTCTAAGGAACTTCTGAAGAAGTTTGTTATGGATGATTAGAAACCAGTTTCTACAGAAATTTCAGTGGCAACCAAGTTGTCTAAAGATGGCGAAGGCCATGAAGTTGATAGGAAATAGTTTCGAAAGCTGATTGGAATTTTATTATATTTGACTGCCTCAAGACTCAAACTTTTCTATGATGTTACCTTATTCTAAAGGGTTCAAAGTACTCTTAAAGAATCAAATTTAATTGAAATAAAGAGGAATCTTTGATATATCAATGGAAAAAAATTGTAATCATGTATTATGGTGCAGAAAATATTGATTTGTTCAGGTATTCAGATGCTGGTTGGGCAGAAATTTTTGATGATAGAAGATCTACATCTGGTGGAGTTTTCTTTCTGGTGGAAAGTTGTTTTATATGACATACAAAGAAATTGAATTATTAACTCTTATCATGGATGATGTTGAGTATGCTGCTACCACTCAAGCTACTACCCAACATATGTGGATGAAGACTCAGTTGGAAGATCTACTAGATAATGTGAATCTACCCTTACTCTTGGGATGTGATAATCATAGTGAAATCAAGCCTACAAGGAATCTGGTATAACATTATCATTTAATACATGTTGACATAAAGTAACACTTCATCAAAGAGCAGGTGGAGAAGAATGAATTGAAGTAGGATTACATTCCAACAATGGAACAAGTTGATGACATATTCACAAAAACGTTACTGAAGGAAACATTTTCTAAATTTAGGTTGAACAAGGGTGCCCAACCCCCCTATCATCAATGATGAGGTACTTGTGTCTACCCCCTCTCTCATGTTACCTTCGGATAGTGTTTTCAATGGGGATAATTGTTTCATAAATAAATCATTATGGTTTCATGCATAGATGTGGAGTTGTGGGTATTCAGTAAATTCAGAATGTAAATGATTGAACTATTCTAACATATTTTTTGGAGTGGTTGTAGGAATCAAATTGTTTTTTTCTATTAAGAGTTGAAGTTGCGGAAGAAGTTAGGAAGAAAAAGAAGAAGAGTGTGTCCTGGAGAAGGCTGGAGAATAATGATGTAGATTATTCATAGTAACTGTTTGTGGAGAGAATGGTTTTACTCTCAATAATTCTTGTTTCCTATAGTGAGTTTGTTCATGTAGGCTTGGAATTGTGGACGAGTAATCCATTTCATGAGATTACAAAGTTTAGTGATTTATGAATCTTGGTTGACAACAAAATCCCAAGGGGGATATTGCTAGGACCATGATGATTATGAATAATATCCTTTTCTGGTTTTCTCTTTTGTTGTCAAGGAAGTTTGAGAAGAAATAAAATACCTTCACTTTTTATAAGTGGTTGATGGAAGGTGGGGAAGTTACAATACTTCCCATGGTAACTATGATGAGTTTTTGCGATTTTTTATTTCACTAATATCATAACTTTGGATAACTTCTGATGAAATCCTTATGAAGGATAAGGGGAGTAAAGAAGTTTTTTTAGTAAAGGAAATAATGTGGCGCGCATGTCAAGAAGTGCTGTGCAAGTGTAGCGTGCATGTATAAGTTGCACACAAGTGTATGTTGAATAAAAGTCATATTTCTAGATCATAACATCAAAATATGACAAAGGAAGGAAAGTGGTGCACAAGTCACGAAGTGGCGCGAAAGTGTGGAACATAATTATAAGTGGAGCATAAGTGTATGTTGCACGCAAGTCATATTTCAGTATTAACACATCAAAATATGACAAAGTAAATAACGTGGCATGCAAGTGATGGAGCAGCGCGCAAGTGATAGAGCATCACTCAAGTGATGGTGTGGCACACAAGCATGAATGGCACAAAATTGTATGTGGAACACAATCTGAAGTGTCACATAAGTCAGGAGTTATTTATAAGATGCATGAGTAGGGATGTGCAAAAGCAGAAGTGCCGCACAAGTTATAAGAAGTGCATAAGCAGGGGGTTGTGTGTAAGAAGTGTGTTCTGTATAATACAAAAATGGAGATCAAGTTGTGAGTTGTACACAATAGTGGGGCACAAGTAGTTAGTGGCATTCAAGTAGGTAGGAGTGCAAGATGAGTGGCGCACAAGTAGGTAGGTGAAAAAAATGAGTGTTGTGCAAGCAGGTAGGTGTGTAATCTAATTGGTGTGCAAGCAGGGAGTAGTTCAAGAAGGTTGTGGCACACAAGCTGTTCGTACCAGGAGGTTCTTACTAGCTTCTCAGTGGGAAGTGAATAATTGTTTTGAAAGATTGGATTTTTGAATGTTCATTAAGAAGTATAAGAACATTAAATTAAACTATTTGTGCTAATAATGATCACACTCACTATTGGATTTTATTTAAAGTGATACAAAAGTTTAAGGGAATATCTTACTCATTTTATTCCATATAAATGGAGTTTTATCTAGTGGATTGTGTGGTGATGGATGGTTTCTATACTGTACCAAGGACTTAGCTACTCCAGTTGAGTATTGAACCTTGTAAATCATTTTTTCATGTGGTTGTGTGTGTTCAGCATGAAAGAAACTCTTTAACAGGAGGCGAAGGTTGTTTCAAAAAGAATAAAACATAAAAATAAAATTTATATCATGGATTCACCACCCCCCAGTGATACTTGGATCCTAATTGGGAACTAAAATAATATAGGGGATGATCCATAAGAGCCTTAATTGGATACACAGGGTTAATAGTACCTCAACATCATTCTGATCGAGAGATGAAAATGTGGTAAATTGTTGATTTATACCCTTGGTTCATGATTAATGATATATGATAATCATACCAGGGGTAGTTCAGACCACTCTGAGGTGTTGAGTTCTCCTATGGTGATGTGAGGGAACACAAGATCAGAAATTACTTTTTCAGAGTGATACATTAAGATGAGGACCATAGATGCATATCCATGAGCCATGGGAATAAATTCAGAGTCATGAAAAGGGTCATTGAAGCTGGGTATCCTTTCCAAGGGACATTGAAGGTTGCAGTGATCTGAGGAACTCAAGAAATGAAATGTAAATTTATTGATTGAGGTGCCTTAAAAGAATATGTAATAACCCCAAACTCTGGCTGGTGAGATTAAGGATCTTGGGGTCCTCTAGTAAGGAACTTAAAATAGGTGAAGGCCTACACAGTTTATCATCATGTAGTTGGAATGTTTTTCATGTAGTTTAATTTGACGTGGTAAATAAATTCCACGTGTTGTTTGATGCTGTGAAGTGAGGACATATGTCATGAGGTTTAAATATTGTACGACCAAGATGTTTTCATGTAGTTCATATTCATTTTGTTAGGATGTGGGATCCATCAGGGATATATTGTGGAAGATATTGTGTCTACACATGCAAGACGTATGCAGATATGGCTCATGCACTTGAAAATTGATCTTACATAACTCAATACCTATGCAGTTGGGGTGCATCTTCTTTCTAGTTGTTGTAGTTAGACCTAGGGTATGTGGTCATTTTGTCACTACACATCTGGTGAGGACACGAATCAAGACAAACATGGTTATTGAATGAGAAACATTCTACATGTCTAGATCATGCATAGTGGTGGGCATTGAGCCTGTTGATTACTGCTTCTAAGCCCAGGATTAGAGATCTGGACATCACTAAGTATCCTATGATGATAGGAATAAAGCCACACATAGTTCATGAAATTCCATGATGTTTAATGTCATGTGTTGTAGAGAAATATGAACTGATGTGAAATGGAAGGAATTTTTTTGCTAGACCTAAGAGTGAAGTCTGGGTGTCACTATGTATTTCAAGATAATAAGAATCAAGCTACGTGTAGTTTTTGAGAAATGAACTCCCAATGCAAGCCTGTCATATACACAGAGAGGTGGAATTTTTATATTTTTCTTGTATGGACATGGGATTGAAGAACCAGACATTACTAAATATCCTATGTTCTCAGGAACCACGTCACACATACTTATTGAATGTAGGTGTGGTGGGAGACCAATACCAGGAATGGTTTTCCTATCAAGCGAGGTCCACAAGATTATATAGTTTTATGTCATGATTGGAACACTAACCATGTAGTTTAATAACATGTAGAAAGGACTCATGGTATGACCTTCATACTCTTGAATTTAGGACCATTATTTCCATGAAAATAGCTTATATACCTTGTTTGTGTGGGGATTCCCTTACTAATATTCATAAGATCACATGACCTATGCTTGGTGGGAGAAACAAGGAATAATAATAGTGCCTCTCACTTTGTAGATGAAATTATAGATTGGATAGTGGTATTTTAATCATGTAGTAGATGGGACTAGATATAAGATTGAGGATTCCCAACGTATGTCATTAAAAATGAGAATCAATCTATATGTATTTCTATAAAACCCATGCATTTTATTATCATGTAGAAAGGACATTATCCATGTAGTTTACCATCTTTCTGTATGGACATGGATCACCCCTCATGAATAAAAAGGTATGTTGTGGATGGACCCAGTACATAGGGTTTCATGAATCACTATATATCCTGTGATGTTAGGAATCAATCCATACATAGTTCATAAGGAACTAGGTAGTTTAATTTCATGTATCTAGGAGAATCTTCATACAAGTTATCATAATCTAGCCCAGATGAAGAAATCCATGAAGTTTAAAGATTTGATGTCACGACTTGGGTGAACCATTTAGTTTGATGTATTGTTGTTTGGAATTGGGGGTATCATTCAATTTAAGGTCTTTCTGTTAGGACTTGGGGTTAAAGTGGAGTTTAAATCTTATTGTTATGACTTATGGGTACCATGTAATTTAAAGTCTTATTGTCAATACTTGGGGGTACCATGTAGCATAAATCCTTTCTATTAGGTCTTGGGGGTACCATGTAGTTTAAAGTATTTCTATTAGGACATAGGGGTTTCTTGATTATATCTGTGCAATTTATTTCTTTATCAATATTACATTTTTTGGAGGTGTGACACACTCTCCATCCATGGTGGCTAATGATTATGAACCATTATGAAAGAAATTACAAATGACATAATGCTCTTCCCTCTTGAGTTCCAGTTTCAGAGGATTCATCCCCGGTACCATTGGATCCATGAGGTCCAATAACAGCTCTCCTTAGTGGAATTAATATAGGAATAATATCTTATTAATGGCTCATGTGATCCGATTCTGATGGATCTCCATCTTGTGTAATGTGTGCAATATACTCTCATCAGGTTTCTCCAATTCATCCTACAACTTTTGCGGTTGTTATTTATCTAAGACCTTTCCACAAATGGATATTTTGATAGAACATGACTTCTATAAGTAAAACTACAAAAGTCTCATTTCTTAATGAGTAGAAAATTTCTTTTGTATCAATATGTGTGGTCGTATGATATTCCCATAGAGCATAGAAGATATTTTCTGGCCAACACTTCTTATCCTTATTCGCCATCTTTTTTATTATATTTGATAGAGTCTTATTGAAGGAATCTATCTTTAAATTTTCCACTATAGGGTAATGAGATGAGTGGTTGGTTTTGATATTGTACTCTTAATATAGTTTCATCATCTTTTTATAATAGAATTTCGTGTTTTTGTCTGTCAATATTGTTTGAGGGATCACAAACCTGATGATGATATGGGATTTTATAAAGTGGATAATGTTATTCATCATGAATTATTTGAGGGTTATTTCCTCAACCAATATATAAAAGAGGTATCTAGTAGTAAGTATGTACTTGAACTTCTTATATGTGGTTGGGGGATATGGCCCCATGACATCCATCCCCCAAATAGAAAATGGTCAAGAATATTTAGCTAAATGTTTTAGTTATAGAGGTTGATGGATAATGTTTTCTTGGATATGTAATTCCAAAACATTTATGGTGTATTCAACATAGTCATGTATCATGGTTTTTCCATCATATACCAACCACATGATTTGAACGGAGAGTCAGGTCCTAGATTTATGGTCACTCCAAGATCCCATATGAACTTCCTCCATGACGGTGGAAATATATCCTTCTACTTTGAATCTGAGGAGGATTCATTAAATCACTTGTTTATAGAGGTAAATTTGTTCATTTGGACCATATTTCTAGAAAACTTCAGTACATGGTAAAAAATAGGTACCCATCTAGCTCGTTCAATAGGGAGAGTCCAATTTAGGAGAAAATCGATTATGGGATCCATTATTCCATGGGAGATCATTGGTTCATCATGCTCCGGGGTGGTATTAACTTGATTAATTTCTTCTATATGATATATAAATATCAAAGAGTTCATTATTTGATGTGGCATATGTAACATGGAATCTTCCTGGTCAGGTTTGGCCAGGATGTCGGCTTCATTAGCTAATGTGTCGGGATGAACATTCTATGATTGAGGAACACGATGAAACATGGGTTCAAAAGGGTACCCTTCCATTAGTCCCCTTATGTAGCCATTGATATGGGCCATTTCATTAAATTTAATAGTATATTATACATTTACCTACTTTATCAGTTGCTCAAAATCAACTTTGATAATCAGGTAGGCTACGTGAAGATGTAGGGAATGTTCCAACTCAGTGACAAGGGTTTGGTATTCTACCTCATTTTTTTTGTAGACTTTATATATTCGGAAAGAGTAGGAAAAAGGATTTTTATTGATATACAAATACTATCCCTAAACCAACCCTATTGAGCTTCGAGTCCTCCATCTCTTTATGGAAAGGACTCAGGGAGGCACCAACAAAATAATCTCCCATGTTCTGGGGGTTTTGTGGGAATATAAATCCTCGTCATCTGGGTGCTCGGTGTCCACTGGTGTATTTATTGGGGTAGGATGTGTTATAAGGAAATCATCGAGGTCTTTCCCTTTTACTGGCTTATGCAATTAAAATGGAATGTCGTATTTCTGTTGAATGATAGCACATCGGCCCAAGAGCCCAGTCAACATAGGGCAGTTTGGGATTTACTTGAGAAGATCGACACGAGAGACCAAATTGACTTCATTGTGCTGGAAGTAATACCTCAGACATTTATGTGTGAAGATCAGTACAATAAATTCTTCTCTACATTAGAGTATCTAGTCTTGGTACCTAGAATTGTTATACTGAGGTAGTAGAGACTATTCTCTCTCCCCACATCATTTACTATGTGAGGAGGGAATCTAGTGAGTGTTCCATAGAGGCCACATATAGGATGTGTGTCCTCCCTTACATTAGAGGCATCATAACTGGAGGTTTAATTAGATACTACTTGATAAATTCAAAGGCATCTTAAAAATCAACATCCCATTTATAGGTGATTCCATTATTCATTATCCTTGTGAAGGGGCTGGATTTTCTTGCCAAGTTGGTTATGAATTTACGAATATAAGTGAGGTTCCCATGGATCCCCCTCTATTATTTGAAATTTCTAGGGGTGAAATTTATAAAATAGCACTAGTATTCTCTGGGTCAACCTCAATGTCTTGGCGGTATTCCATAATCCCAAGGAACATTCCTAATGTTACCATGAAAGTTCTTTTTTGTAGATTCATCTTCAAAATTTTCTATCATATTTTGTTGAATACTATTTAGAGATACGTGAAGGGATCAAAGAACTATTGGGATTTGACAACTAAGTCATCAACATAAAATTCATTTATTCTTCTCAGTAATGGATTAAATATATTATGCATGGTTCATTGGTATTTGGTTATAAAATTCATTAACCCAAAGGACGTAGAATGATTGCAGTAGATCCTCAAAGGCACTCTAAAGGTAGAGTCTTCTACACCTTTAGGGGAAATCATTATTTGAATATACCCTGAATACTGATCCATGATGGAAAGGTCTTGGTATCTATTAGTTTCATCGATCAAGAGTTTTGTAACCTATAATGGTAATTCTTAATTTGGGAAATACTGATTAAGGTCTCCAAAATCAATGACGATCCAAATCATCCCATTATTTTTCTTGACTGTGTAGATTTTGGACATGCATATTTGGTATTTTACATCTCAATAAATGTTTTCATTGATCAATTTATCAACTTCATCCTATAATGTGGTGGAATGAGAAGGGTACATCATCTTGGATTCCTGATTGAAGCCTTGGTTCTCATCGGGTAAGCTGATATGGTTTTTAGCCACACTTGGATTGAGTCCGGTAATTTATGGTTAGTTACAAGGGAACATATATCAGTGATACCTCAGAAATGAAATATACATCACTTATCTTCAAGGGGTATTGATGAACTAATCAGAGTAGGCCAAGGGTCTTCTTCCCTTCCTAGATTTATCTTCTGAAGTTCATCAATGGTGATAGAGATGCCTTCCTCGAATACGAGAGGGGAATTCCCTACTTCATCCACATATTCCCCCAATTTTGATTCTTTATAGACACATTTAGATGAATCTATAAATTTAGAGGATTCTAAATCACTTTCATGCTCATGGTGTCTATGAGAAGAGAGTTTATCATCACATATCATTTGATTCATTGTAGAGAGATGCTAGAGATGACTTTTTTACACTATATCTAGGGAAAGGAGGAGTATGTACCACTGAGACCAAATCTATTACCTTAACTAGATTTATGGGGAGAACATAGTCACTATCAATCATACATAGGAGGTTTGTAGGGCCTTTCCCTAAGATGCAAGGAGATTAAATTTATGTATCATCATTTATCATTAGTTGTTTTCCTCCCATTTTATAGAAGATTGCTTCACTGAAAATGGATTCAAAATATTAAAAGGTGGAATTATCATCTTGTATTATGAGGACTATTCCATGAATGGTATGTTTTAGACATTTATGGAATGTTTAAGGTATCTTCTTCTGAGAAAGACATCATATGTGATGTCTGGATGGACAACCATAAACTCCACATCAAATTTGATCTGCCAAAATTCATTTTTTTATCTTCTTGAGAGGGATTTTATAATTTCTATCATACCCTTAATTGTCATCCTTGTGGGAGAAAATTTCCCTTTGATATATCCAAAATAGTAAAGAGTTAAAATTGGGATGATATTGATCCTAGAGAGATTCTAAATCATAGCCCATCAAATGTTAACATTATCGATTATTTCCCAATCATATTGGGGTATGATGTTCCCATACATGACCTCTTCCTAATAATTCTTTATAAATGAGGTGGCGACAGGACATTCAACTGATGTGGTCACGATTCAACATACGTCTGCTGCAGTAACTTCCGTTTTGAATTCTTGTGAGCTTTAGGTGGACTAAATAAGTGCCTCCTTAAGTTCTTTGGAAATACATAGCACATCCAGTATTGGGTGTAACTCCCGGACCCTAGAAGCCCAAATTCGATGAAAAATTTTAATACGTTGGCATGATTACAAGGAATAAAGTCCCCAAATACTGATCAGTTTATCAGTCATGGAAAATAGATTACATACATGAACGTTACATAACACATTATAAAATAAAACACAACATAAATGATCTTTTCAGAATGCCATTAACCACCTTGCTTAACCCAACATATCAATCATAATACACTTCTTGGAATCCTGGGAAAATAAAACTTAAGAAAGGGGTGAGCCCAAATGCTTAGTAAGGATAACAATATAGCGGAAACTTTCACATATAAGCATAAACATTTAAGGTAATGTATAAAACTAAAACAAAATCCATTTAAATTTAAACTTCAGCATAATATTTCAATGATAAATCAAATAATTCCATTTACTTATTCACATGGATATTCTACTAGTTGAATAATCACATGTAATATCAATAGCTTATTTCATAATGATGGAATGCATAATTTCAGACTTCATAACCACAGAGTCAAGGCCTTGTGCCAAGACTACAGATAAGATTTTTTCAAGGCCTTGTGCCAAGACACTAGTTTGCCTCATGAGAAATACCGATGCATCGAAGAGCTAAAGGGGTCTCCACCCATCACTTACTACATCCAATTCATTCCTCATATGAAATGGTTTAAACATAACATAAACATTTTTATTAAAACTAGGATAAAAAGTGTCAATAATTTATCCATAAACCAAGAATGGCATAAAAATAACACATCCACAGTCAAACATATCACAAAACCCTCAATACCATATAGAAGATTTGTTTAATAGTAAATCAACTACAAACATGCTTAAAAATCATCAAATGATGTTGACATAGATTAAAATGATTTGTAATACTCTTTGAGAGAAATACCCATTTTTCAGGAAAACATTTAAAAGTCACACAATTTATAAATGGAGAAATTTAAATACATTTTTTAATCAAGGTATCCCATACCACTTTGATACTTTTTAATGGAATTAACATTTTAAAAACATTTATATCCATATAAATAAATATTAAAAAAAACTTTGAAAATATTGACATTAATGACAATGATATAGAAGAATAAATATTTTAAACATTTAAAATGATTTTTTAGTAAAAAAATGTCCCTTAAAAGGAATCCATTTAAAAACTCTTTTATAAAACATGGACATAGATAATAATTATTTCACATTAGATACTTACATAAAAACAACCTCGGATAATAAAGAGATTGAGAAATTAACCCTTACCTTGCACTTTCCTTTGGTCGAGGGTAAGTTTAACCTCATGTATAATGACCATAGTATGTTATTAAATTATACCAAAACCATATTAATATTTATTATAAGATACATGATTTATTTATGACATTATACTACCCATTTAATAATGATTTCCTTGTTAAATTAACATTTTGGGTAACAATCACTTTCTTTATCGTATGTGTTTTAACTTTCTATTCTTGATCGTATCATTTAGATCATGATTTTAATACTTCCATAATATGAACATTTATTTATATATCATATATAGTTAGAATATAAATATTTATAATAGATGTATATATGAAATGGAAGGCACCGTTTATGGAGACGGTCGGCCGTATGTACGCATAAACGTTGTTTCCATTTTCAAATTGTATTGAATGGAAGTAAGTGAATAACATATATGTAACTACACACACACATATAGATATATATATATATATAAATCCATTAGAATTATTATTTCATATATTACATACTTATTAATAATATATATTTTTATAATCATCGTTGAATGGTGAATGTGGGAATTAATATCATCGCATCGTGGAGACGGTAATCCGTACGTACGCACGAGCGACAATATCATTATATTTGTGGTAAAAGAATATGTAATTTGATGGTATATCATATATATATATATATATATAATCATTAACATGTTATATTTATTATTTACATAAGTTATATTCATTATTATACCCATCCAAATAATGAAGTGTTTGAATAACAAACTGCACCATGACGTGGAGACGGTAAGTCGTACGTACGCACGTAATGTGACTTTTTCATTCATGTGATGTATAGAATAATGAATATGGTTGTACCATTTTTATAATATCATCATATTATATAGAATATACTGGTTTTTTTATTTTATAATGGAAAGAACAAATAAAGAAGAAGTGGATGAAGCAAAAACTTGAAAGAGTTGATGAAATATTTACCTCTTTTAATGTTCTTCCTTTTTAATTGATCAAAAGAGCTCCTTAAGTTGGCTTTCTGACCAATGTAAGGACTCTAGGATGAAGGAAGGAAAGATGGGAGGAAATTTGGGCATGGTTTGGAAGATCCAAATGGCTTTGGAGGTGTGATTTTTAGAGAAGGGGAAGTTCCCATTTATAAGAGGGGTGAGGGTCACTTTATGAAAAGATTAAAATATTATTTCATTATACAATCATGTTTGGTTTATAATGGCTCTAAATGAATTTATTTCAAGCCTTATATGGTTATGGGTCGAAACCCTCTTAACCAATAGGTTTTAGACAAGTCTATGTTACCATTTTAACCATATCTTTTAGATTTAACTCTTAGTTAAATAGTTTAACTTTTACTGTGTCTTCTTGTATTCTTAGACTATATGATTCATAAACATACTCTAAGCCTTCAAGAAAACCTCAAGTGGTTCATTAATGACATATATAACCTTATCTAGGTACTTTTTTCTGAAACATATATTTTTAGGATTATTATATCCATTAATAATATAGTATTTGTTTAAAAAATCTCAATTATGTCAATTTTGACACTATTTAGTATTTGGCTTCTGTGAAAATCATAACAACATGATTAATTCAAAAAATATTATTTAATCAACCATAACATTTCATATAAACCTAATTTTTTTTAATTCATCAAAAGTCTCAAATTACATTTTTTTGGATATTTATAATATCAATTATTTTAATTTGTCATTAATGAGGTAATTACTGCATCATCCTTGGGCCAAAAATAAATTAAATTATTTAATATCTAAAAATTATAAATAAAATTCCATAATGTAGGAAATATTTTTAGATTTCTAATTAAAATTTATAGTCTAATTTATATTGTGTGTAACCCTATATTAAAAATGGTTTAGTTATTAAACATTGAATTTAACTCTTTTAACTCTTCTTTAAATAAAATAATAATAAATGTCTTAATCGAATCCAAGTGGACCAAAGAGGATAATATTTTATTCCTATGGTTGTTTTTGGTAAAATTATACTTATCCAATAGAATTAATACATGTGTTAGGGTACTTATGATATCATTTTTACCCTTAATTACCCTATTACCTTTTAACTGTGTTAAATAAAAGTAAAACATTTACTATTCACCAAAAATTATTTTCATCGTGTTGAACCACATTTTAATTACTGATATTAACTTTGTCACTCAGATTTTTTAAATTCAAATCACAGAAGCGATAAAATTATGTTTTATGCAAATTTACAAATGCTCCTAGGAGGTGGGTACAAGACGGTAAAAATTTGCAATAAAATTTTGTATATCAATTCATATTATAAAATGACTCCAATGAATTGAATTTAATTTATATTGGTATTATGTATCTATTTAGAATTGAATTAAATTAAAATAAAATAACTAATTCTTTAAATAGAAATTCAGTTTTAAACAATAACTTAGTATTTTTCACGATTCATCAAATATTGAATGTTTTCAGAAAAATACCAAAACTTCACACTAATATAATTTTGATATTCTGAATCCAAAAATGAAGTCCATTTTGGACGATTAAATTTATAAAATTTCAAAAAGTGGGTATTAATATTCATAACAGCTAGTTTTATTGGTTACGGTGGGTTTGAACTCAAAGTTGCGTACAACACAAGCTATTGTATTATTCAAAGGGAAACGTAACATGGAATCTTGGCGTGTTACATTCTCCTCTACATAAAATAATTTATTCCTCAAAATTTCTAGAATATTACTATATAAAAAGAATCTGGTGGTTCTTCATCATAAGTTCCTCTGGTTCCCACGTTGAATCTTCTATCTTATGGTTTCTCCATAGAACTTTTACCATATGAGTTGTCCAGTTTCTCAGCACTTGTTCTCTAGTATCAAGAATCTAGACAGGATCTTCCCAATAAGACATATCAGGTTCCAGTTCAATTTCCTCATAGGTGAGTACATGTGTTGGGTCAGGCATGTATTTTCTCAATAGTGATATGTGGAACACATCTTGAACATTGGAGAGACATGGGGGCATTTCAAAATGGTAAGCTACAGCCCCAATTCATTCTATAATTTCGAAAGGTCTGATGTACCTGGGACACTATTTACCCTTCTTACAGAAACGCATAACACCCTTCTGTGGAGATACCTTTAAGAAATCATGGTCTCCTATATAAAATTCCAAATACTTACTTTTGTTATCGGCCTCTATATTTTCCCTACTTTGGTCTACTTTGATGTGGGTTTGGATAACCTTCACCTTTTCCATTATTTCTTCAACATGTTTTGGGCCTATGAGTTTTCTTTCACCAACATCATACCAACAAGATGGTGTGCGATATGTATTTCCATATAACGCTTTGTATGGTTCCATATAAATACATAATGTAATCTATTGTTATAAAAAAATTCTACCATATGTAAATATTGATCCCACATACCTTGAAAGTCAAGTGAGCAAGATCTCAACATGCCTTCTAAGGTTTTAATAGTCCATTCTAATTGTCCTTATGTTTGAGGGTTATAGGCAGTGCTCAAACGAAGTTCAGTATCTTGGGCCTTCTAAAGACGTTTCCATAATCTTGATGTAAAATGAGGATCACAATCAGAAACAGTCAATAAAGGTACTCCATGAAGTCTTTCAACTTCATTAATATATAGTCTTTCTAGATATTGAAGTGGTAAATCTTCTATTATGTCAAGAAAATGTGCTGACTTGGTAAGAAGATCAACAATGACCCATATTTTATCATTTCTTCTAAGATTCTTTGGTATCCCAATGAAAAATTCCATCGTAATATTATCTCATTTCCACTTAGGTATGGGAAGAGGTTGCACGACTCTTCCAGGTTGTTGCCTTCCATCTTTCACTTGTTGAAAAACCAAACATCTTGATACAAAATCAGCAATCTCCCTCTTCATGTTGTCCCACCAAAAATGTTCCTTCAAATCACTATACATCTTTGTGGTACCAGGGCATATAGAGAAATTGGTGCTAGGATTATCATCTAACAATTCCCTTTTCTGATTATGTAAATCGGGAAAAAAATGTCTCTTCCCAAATTTCAAAATCCCATATTCATATATGAATTCGATAAATCTACCATCGTTTATATATTTAATTTTCTTTTGAAAATCCTCATCATCATCTTGAGAACATTTCATCTTTTATATTAAAGATGGTTTGGCAACCATTTTAAGAAGTATTGATGTTTCAGCTTCCATGATTATTCCGATATACATTTTCACTGGATCCATGCAAATAAGATCCCTTTCAACTCTCATCTTGTTCAGAACTCCATGACCCTTTCATCTCAAATCATCTACCACATTATTTTCCTTCCCTGGGTGATAGTGTATAGTGCAATCATAATCTTTGAGTAGTTAAATCCATCTCATTTTCCTCATGATGGGTTCTTTTTGTGAGAAAATATACTTCAAACTCTTGTGATTGGTATATATCTCACATTTTTCACCATAGAGATAATGTCTCCATATCTAAAAAGCAATGAATATAGTTGCTAACTCAATATCATGAGTAGGATAGTTTTTCTCATGAATATTTAGTTGTTGTGATGCATAGGAAATAACCTTATCATTCTTCATGAGGACAAAACCAAGTCCTTTATTTGATGTGTCACTATAAATAAAAAACCCATCATTCCACGATGGTAGAGTCGATATAGAATAATTGACTAATCTTCACTTCAATTCTTCAAAACATTCTTCACACTCTCTAGTCCATACAAATTAAACCCCTTTACGTGTGAGCTTGTTTAAGGTTTTATCCAACCGGGAAATATTTTGAACGAAATGTTGATAATAACCTACTAAACCAATAAAACTGCGTACCTCAGTTATACTCGTCGGTGTTGGACATTCATGGATTTCTCTTATCATAGAAGGATCAACAAAGACTCTATCCTTAGAAAAAATATGGCCATGAAAAGAAATCTCCTGAATCCAGAATTCACACTTTCTAAACATCCAGTATAATTCAATTCTTCTATGATTCCTTAGGATAATGCACATGTGATTTTTCTGATCGTTATAGATTTTTTATTATACCTATATATCATCCATAAACACCACTACAAAGTCCTAAATATATTCCTTGAAAACTCTATTGATTAGATCCATGAAAACAGACGGTGAATTAGTCTATCCAAAAGGCATTACTGTAAACTCGTAATGCATGTACCTGGTTTGAGATGTTGTTTTCCGAATGTCTTCCATCTTCACACACAACTGATGATATCCAAATAGAAGTTCATTCATTGAAAAATATTGGTCTCCATGAAGGCGGTCGAATAAATAATCAATGTGAGGTATGAGATACTTTTTATTTATTGTTATTTCATTGATATGTCTATAGTCAATGCAAAACCTCATAGATCTTTCTTTCTTTTTATCTAAAAGGACAAGGGCTTCCCATGGAGAAACACGAGGGCGAATAAATCTCTTATTACTCAATTACTCTATTTGTTTCTTTAGTTCCACTCATTCCATAGTGGCCATTCTATAAGGGGCCCTCGATATGGGCCTCGAACTAGGATTTAAATCAATGGAACACTCAATTTCTCATTCTGGAGGTTGTCCAGGTAAATAATCTGGAAACACATCGACATATTCTTTCACAATAGGCATGTCCTATATTCGAACATTATTTTCCGCACCCATACATATTTCATTATCTTCCTCCCTAATAATTTAATTTAGTTTTGCTACTGGTGGTGGATCTAGATATAAATCTGGTGGTGGCGTTTCTTCTCTAAAGATAAGGTACTCTTTATCATCATCAAAAATGGTAACCTCCTTCTTCTTACAATATGTTTTTGCATCATGATCTGGAAGCCAAAACATTATGAGGATTATGTCAAATTCAATCATGGGTATGATGATCAGATCAGCAGATAAAGAATATTTATATTCCCTAATAGGAACTAATTTAAAAAACATTTTTACGATAATACTTCCCTTAGGTGTTTTGACTGAAAACTCCCTTGTTAAGTCAAATTGAAAATATATAATTTTCTTTGCAAACTAAGAAGATATGAAACAATGTGATGATCCAAAATCTAATAAAACTCTGGCTAAACTTGTGGAAACCATTAAATTACCTATCACCACATCTTTCGGAGTATCAACCTCAGAAGTAGTGATTTTGTAAGCATGGCCTTGCTCCCTTTTCCTTTTCTATGGTAAGTTCCCTTGGCGAATAGGAAATTCAATTTCATAATTCCCCTTTTCTCTACAATTGTAGCATTCAAAATTGACAGCCTCATTCTTCCCATTGCAATCACGAGCATGGTGTCATTTTTCACCATACTTTTAATTGATTCCCATTATCTTCAGGAAAGTACCGGGGTGTTTCTTTCCATATTTACCACAGGATAGATATTCAACATTTCTCTTCTTCCCCTTATTTCCATTTCCAGAGTGATCAGCAGATCTCTTATTCTCTTGGTTTTCTTTGATGTCATAATACATTGATGGTTCATGTTCTGTCTTGATAGTGCATGAGACAATATCATCATACGATGAGAAGGATTCTGAGACTAATGATCGACGAAAAAATGTTTCTAAGAAATGATTTTTACACTTTCTACATTCCATATTTGATAATACATTATCATCCTTTTTGTTTTGAATCAATGACCACCATTTATCTGCATGTCCCATGAGGCGATAAACTGTCATGACAAATTTTTCCCTTTCACCACTCCCCAAAGAGTGAAATATTTTACCTATCAAATTTATCCATTGTTCAGCTACTAATGGATTTTTCTCCCATTAAATGTCTGCAGTTGTTGAATCATGAAGCGGTCTAACATTGATCCACCGCATTGTGGATCAGGGTGCTCTATACAGGTAAGGATATTATTCATAACCTGAGTGAGTTGTCCCAGTATGGTGATAAGCTGGTTAGCACCATTTGCTTCACCAGATCTACTATAATTATTATGATTAGGAAAGAAATCCCTACATGGATTATGTGCATTGATACAGTTTCCATTGCTTCCACTAGGTGCCATTTCTAAATAGTGGCATACACTAGATTAGTTTATGAATCAAAATACATAATTCCAAACTTGTAAAACACTTAACATAAATTGAACAGTTTATGGATATAATCCATAATCATAAAAATGTTTTCTTTGAGAAAGTATATCGTCATAAACCCTTAATAATAGTTTTTAATGAAAATGAGAATTATCCTAATCATATACCTCATGAGTATCGTAAACAAGAGTGCATCAAGACGTGTTTTCATGCACCAGTTCCTGTTCGAGTCTAGATCAATGTCGTGTTTTCAGGTTTTACCCCTAGGTACATATGTGCTAGAGCTGCCTCTACCTGCTCATATCCAGTCTGGGATTTATTTCTTTAAAACTTAAAAAATCACTATAGTACAAAAATTCTAGGATGTTCTTCTATACTAATCCTCAACCTCTATCTTAGGGAAATGTTCTATAATCAGAGTTTTTCTAAATCTGGATTCCATGGTTTTTAATAAACTTTTCCTAATACCAACTATAATGACCCGAACCCATAATCCTAGTGTCGGTGCATTGTTTTATTACATTGGGATGATTACAAAAAATCAAGTCCCGAAAGACCGATCATTTTAGCAATCTTGGCAAATAGATTATGTAGATGAACATTACATTACACATTAGGAAATAAAACACTACATAAATGGTCTTTTAAGAATTCCATTAATCCCCTTTCATAACCCTTCTTATCAATCATAATACAATTCTTGGAATCCTGGGAAAATAAAACTTAAGAACGGGGGGATCTCAAATGCTCTGTAAGGATAAAAATAGTGTAGAAACTTTCACAAATAAGCATAAGAATTTAAGGAAATGTATAAAACTAAAACATAAGCCTTTTAAACGTAAACATCAGTATAATATAACAAAGATAAATCAAATAATTTCATTTACTTATTCACATGGATATTCTACTAGTCGAATAATCACATGTAATATAAATAGCTAATTTCATAATAATAGAATGCATAATCCCACACTTCATAACCACATAGTCAAGGTCTTGTTCCAAGACTACAAATAAGATTTTGTCAAGGACTTGTTTCAAGACACTAGTTTATCTCATGAGACCTGTTGATGCATTGAGGAGCTATAGCAGGCTCCACCCTTCACTTACTTAGTCCAATGCATTCATCATATGAAATGGTTTAAACATAACATAAACATTCGTATTAAAACTAGAATATGAAATTTCAATATATTATCCATAAACCATGAATGGTATAAAAATAACACATCCATAGTCAAACATGTCACAAAACCTTCAATACCACATGGAAGATTAGTTTAATAATAAATCAATGTCAAACAAGTTTAAAATCCATCAAAGGATGTTGACATAGAATAAAATGATTTGTAAAACTCTTTGAGAGAAATATCCCTTTTCATGAAAACATTTAAAAGTCACAGAATTTAAAAAGGAAAAGATTTAAATACAATTTTGAATCAATGTTTCCCATACCACTTTGAAACTTTTGTAAATAATTAACATTTTAAAAACATTCATGTCCCTATAAATATATCCCTAAAACCCCATTTTGAAAACATGGTCATTAATGAGAATGAATTACAAGAATAAATATTTAATACATTTGAAATGATGTTTTAGTAAAAAAGTCCCTTAACAATAATACCATTGAAAACTCATTTATGAAACATGGACATTGATAACAAATATGTCATAGTATATACTTATGTAAAAACAACCTCAGATAATAAAGAGATTGTGAAATTAACCCTTACCTTGCACTATCCATTGGTAGAGGGAACGTTTAACCTCCTGTATAATGACCATAGTATATTATTAAGTTATACCAGAACCATATTCAAATATATTATATATTTCATGATTCATTTATGACATTATTCAACCCATTTAATAATGATTTCTCTGTTAAATTAACATTTTGGGTAATAATCGCTTCCTTTATCATATGTGATTTAACTTGTTATTCTTGATCGTATCATTTAGATAATTATTATAATACTTCCAAAATATAAAAATTGATTTATATATCATATATATTTAGAATATAAATATTTATAATATATTTATATATTAAATGGAAGGCACCATTTATGGAGATGGTAGGCCAAACGTACGCACGAGCGACAATATCATTATATTGATGGTGAAATCATATGTAATTGGATGGTATGTCATATATACATAATCATTAACATGTTATATTTAATATTTAAATTAGTCATATTCATTATTATACCCATAAAAATAATGAAGGGTTTGAATAATTAACTACACCATGACATGGAGATGGTAAGACGTACGTACACACGTATGGTGACTTTTCCATTCATGTGATGGATAGAATAATGAATATGGTTATAAAATTTTAATAATAGAATAATATTATATATAAGATACTTGTGTTATTATTTTATAATGGAAACAATAAAGAACAAGGAAGTGGATGAAGAAAAGAACTTGAAAGAGATGATGAAATATTTATCTATTCTTCAGGTTCTTCCTTTTGATTTGATCAAAGGGGCTCTATAGGTTGGCTTTCTGACCAAATAAAGTCCTATAAAATTATGGGAGGAATGTTTGGATGATATTTGGGAAGGGTTTGGACAAGCCAACTAGCTTTGTAGGTGTGAATTAGAGAGAAGGGGAAGTTACCTTTTATAAGAGGGGTGAGGGTCACTTTAGGAAAATATTAAAATATTAATTTATTATACAATAATTTTAGGTTTATAAACGCTTAAAATGAATTTATTTTGATCCTTAGGTGAATATGGGTCGATATCCTCTCAACCAATATGTTTTCGACAATATTTGGTTACCATTTTAACCTTATCTTTTAGATTTAACTCTTAGTTAACTAGATTAACTTTTACCATGTCTTCTTGTATTGTTACACTATATGGTTAATAAAATTACACTAAACTTACAAGAAAACCCAAAGTGGTTCATTAATGACATATATGACCTTATCTATGTCCTTTGGCTAAACCATAGATTATTAGGAATAATATATCCAATAATAATATAGTATTTTGTTTAAAAACTCAACTATGTCAATTTTGACACTATTTAGTATTTGGTTTTTGGGAATATCATAACAGCGGGATAAATTCAAAAAAAATTATTTAATCACCCTAACATGTCATATTATCCTAGAAAATTATTTTAATTCAACAAAATCACACATTACTTTTTTTTTTATATTTATAATATCAATGATTTTAATTTTTCATTAATAAGGTAATTTATACATCATCATTGTGTATTGATGCTCCTTTCCATCATAGAGTCCAACGAATGGAAAGTGAAATACCTTAAACACAAAGTGATTCATCCTTTTATAAAACATCAAAAATCGACAAAGGAATGAACATGGATTTCTTTAAGTATGGGCCGCGCAAGTTCCAATATGGTCGCGCTGGTATACCTGCGCGCCACATTTTGGGCGCGCAGGTGACCTATGCACCCTATTTTATTTTTATCCCAAGGTATTCAGCAGCCTATAAATACCCCTTGTGGGCCCCCCATTTCAAGAGGGAAAAATTCCAAAAGTCAGAATTGAGCTCCCCGCGCCCTAGTCTCTTCTC
Organism: Viscum album; assembly: GCA_963277665.1. Classification (NCBI taxonomy): domain Eukaryota; kingdom Viridiplantae; phylum Streptophyta; class Magnoliopsida; order Santalales; family Viscaceae; genus Viscum; species Viscum album. The sequence goes on along the minus strand of OY728129.1, from coordinate 1,861,562,558 downwards.
GATGTCTTCCGAACACTTCTAAGGTAATTTCTTAATGGAAGATCTAAAGAGGGGGAACAAGGTCGAAGTGTTGAAATTCACCAACCCTTGTGCACCTAAGTGTATAAACCCTTATAGGAAATGATCACACCTTCATGCCACCTTATCCCTTCAAAAGAACCTGTGCGCCACTCATTTGGAAGTCTTTAGGGATAATACTAACGGCTTGACCCAAGCCTCACCCAAGTATTACCCTATGGGTTTACCGGCGTGCAGATCCACCTGTTCCGTGCAAGTACACTTGCACAACTAGGACCTACGCGCCCCACCAGGACTTCCATGCCTACATATATTTGGGTGCCACTCCTGTCTATTCAACTCATTTCATAAAATCCATCTTTCTTCTTCAAGATTTATCCTTCAAAACCCTATTCAAATACATTTTTTACATGGTTCCTTTGTTGGCTTCTTTATTTGAAAGGAATTCAGTGGAAAATATCTTAAAACCTAGTGATTTACATATATTTATGTCACAATGGTTAGAGATTTCATTCATTCAACCTCATCATTTAAGATGAGAGGATCTTTAACCTAGGCCTCCTTTTCAGGAGTAAGCCCCAGTAGAAGTCCCCTAGCCTGGGCCTCCTTTTCAAGAGTAATCCCCAATCTCAAGTTCCCTTAATATGGGTATCCTCATTAGGAGTAAGCCCCAAGTTCCCAAATCTGGCCCTCTTTTTTGGTAGTAATCCCCAGTCATAATTTTCTTTAACTTAGGCCTCCTTCTTAGGAGTAAATCCCAAGTATCAAGTTCCCTTAACCTGGGTCTCCTTTTCAAGAGTAAGCCCAAGTCTCAAATTCTCTTAACCTGGGCCCCCTTTTCTGGAGTAAGTCCTAGTATTAATTTCTTTTTATTTGGGCTTCCCTCTTAGGAGTAAAACCCAATCATAAGTCCCCAAAAATTTGGGCATCCTTCTCAGGAGTAAGCCCTATGTTAGGTATCTAAATCTCCATAAAGCACATATTCCTTTATAGACCTTGTTCCCGGGTTTCTTCCCTGAAGTAAATCCCAATCCTCATATATCTGGATAGTCATACATACATAGGCCCCATATTATTTCTAATAATTCCACCTTTCGTGACACAATCACCAGGCTTTACTAATACCTCTTGTTTCTCAAATCGAGAATGACTCACGTGAGCTTAGAGTGAAAAAGTAATTATGGAATCTTTATTTGGGCCATCAATCTTGTATAAACCTCATACTTCTATACTCAAACTACGTGGGTTCAGATTGCTTTTCTAAACAAGGATAAGTAGGTAGCCCATCTGCGGGTACGATCCCAACTCTGAAATAATCCATGTCCTTCTGATCGACAATAAACTTCAAGTGCCCCGCTGGGTGCCTTTAAAACCATTATGGTTATCATAATGACCAAGATATCTCTATAAAATGTGTTGAAGGATACCATTGACTAAAAATCTCTAACAAATACAGATGTTTCTCTATCGATGATGAACCTCAAATACATATAAAGGATTCTCTAAATCTCATACATATTAATCATTGATTATCAGATCTAAAGGAAAGCTCATTTTCATACTTGGTAATTTAATAAGGATTCACAAACATAACTCAAATCTATAAAGAGAGTCCCAGAGTATACAATAATTCGCCCCAAAAAGTTCTGATGAGTCCGACCTCCCATCCTCTTGACCAAGGAAAATTCTTAAGCCTCATCGATTCAAACTAATGAGTACTTACCTTTGGAATGTAGGTCCAAATGGATATAGAATCATTGGATGTTTTCGGTTCTATGAACAGACCCATTAGAAACCGATTAGAATGTTTGAACCTTAAACAAATGAGGTCATCCCCATTTCTAGAGGAAATAAAAAATGGTGAACCCGACGTGAATCCTTAACCAAGTTAAAATGATTTTTTACTTATTTGTTAGGCCCCTATTTAAAGCTGAATGAGAGGTCCAACAAAACAATCAATAACATATGTGATCATCCAAAAGATTTAGTGGCCGAACATATCTTCATTATGTCTATCATATCAAACATGCACTCCTTTCCATGATCTTCTGTGTTATAGAAATGGCTTCTCTAAATTTCACACATGTGAATACCTCTGCTATGAATACCTCTACTGTTACTCCTTTTAGATCATTGTCCACTCTGAGGACAACATCACCTACTCATCATATTCAACGCTGGGTATCAAATGCACTTGTTAAGGAATATTGTCAACATGATACCATTCTGACTCTGGAAGTCGCTTGACAAGCCCTCCAAGTCAATAATTCACCCTTGTTGTCCAGACATCAATGACCAGTGATCAAGAAGCAGGTGGTGCCAACCACCTTCTCCAATCGTTTCGGATTGTTATACCTGAAACGCAATCACCAGTACCTACCATGTTATGAGGAGGTGAATGAGAAGGTCACTCAAAGCCTTAATTTAAAGATACAGGAGTCCTTCCTGAGGGCTACCATCAATAATCGCCTCCAGACTCATACGGCAGTGCACCCTCAACATGATGAGGGTATCATATTTAGGGGTTCGGCTCAGGTTCCTCAGACTCAAGTCCGCAAGACGAACCGCCATAGGAAAAATCTGGTCAATAGGGAGAAGGTTCTTACTTATGCCGCCTTTGGAGAAGTCCATCAAGCCAACTTGATGGAAAATAACAAGAGGGAACATACACCCATCCGCCCTAATGTTACTGCCCAGTAGAATCGTCTGGAAGAAACACGCCAATCCTGCTAGGAAATTCCGGCAGAGTATTATAGGAATTCATATACACCTATTTATAATTAATCAGTTAGTCAGCATGCTCGTCTGACTACAACCAAAGAAGGTCGCCAATCTGATCTGGTGGCAACTGATAAACAGGAACATACACCTGTTTAAAATCAACAATTCTGTCAGTAGTCTCGTCTTCCAGTATTGAAGGAAAATCATCAACCGTACTTGAAAAGGAATAAACAGCAGGCACAAACACCTACCAATATTCATCAAGCCTTCCAACAGTCTCGTTTGGTAGCATCCAGAGAAGTCAGTCGGAAATCTCCAACGACAAACTTGGAGCAGACTCAACTCTCTTCCCCCACACATGAATACTGTCGGAATTCAATGACAGGAAAAGTAGGATAGGAGCGGGAATACACACCTACTCCAAGCACAGAATGGACTTATATTCCCGTTCTGGTGGCTGAAGTCACCAAGAAAATTCTAACAGTGGTGAAAGAGCAGAAGCAAATATCTACTCATATTCTGGATGCCTGTCAGAATATTATAACATCTTTAGCAACATCACAGGGAAAGAAATGAAAATTTGTCCCTACCAGTGGAGTGAAACATTAAAATATCACTCCGGAATAGATACACACCTCTGTTCCCATCCAAGAGGGTTGTGGGGTCATACTCCCCCATGTCATATGGACAACCATGTCAGGAACATACACCAGATTTTAATGGAGATAATCAGCCTAAACTGACTATTTCTCCTAAGCAGGCACATACACCTGCCCATAATAACCACTTTCATCAAAAAGTGGTTCCCAACGTGAGTAATATGGCATCTAAGAAGAAGACCCATCTAGCACAGTCATGAAATCAAGGGCCAATCTGTTACAAGGCCTTGCTCGATGCTGGAGTTCATGAAGCCCTCAAAAAATTATATGTTGGAACTCAAGATTCTACTCTCTCATTTCCCAATAGTGGGAACATTAATTATGGAGGTCTTCATTAGACACTTCCTCGTGAAGGCTTGCTTCATGACAGTTCAGTCGATCTTGAAGTATCATCTTCAGATGAGGGCCAGAAGAACCATCTGTGTGTCCAGAAGATCTAGGAGAAAAAGGTTTCATCTTTTGCTTTAACCCGCCATGGTGGTCCTCCCCATGATGATGAATTTAACTGTGAAAGTACTCTATGCAGTAGTAATTCATGTTTCCTGGAAAATTATCCAATGGAAAATGTAGTGACGAGAAATCCCCCTTATCTTTAGGCACTTTCAAATGTGAAGCCAGTCATGTCTAATGCTTTAGTGCTATCAGGTGAAATACTTTCTCAGTCAGAAGATAACCTAGGGTGTAGGTCATTCTCCAAACCACCCCTGGGTCATTCATCTACTAGTTTGATAAATGAATTCTCTACCATTCTTGTTGAATCTGATGAAGCAACAAATAAAGACAAGCTCTGGTATAATCAGGTAGAAGAATCATCATTGAATGATAAAGAGGAAGTGCTGAATATGAGAAAAAAACTGGCGAAAGGTGAAGTGCCAGTCTTTTTTTGGCCTTTGGCTGACTCTCATTATGAAATTCCAGAGATGTTGATGGAAGATTGTATTCACGATATTCATCTCAACATGTGGACAACTCTTTGTCAATTGAAAAAGAAAATATTGTCTTATGATGAGTATGAAAATCATGTCATGATAATAGAAGGGTTACAATTCAAAATTGATTTGGCCTCTCTCTCAGTTTCTCGACATCCCAAAGCTGAAAATCAGTAGAGAGCCCTTTAGTGTTCATTCCTTGGCGCACTAAAAAATTGTGTCAGTTAATTGCCAATGCCCCATCTAGTATTCATATCAGGGGATGGGGTGTTTATGGAGCACTGTATTTCTCTGTTCTCTCTAGTCAACAAAGCCCATAAAAAATGGTCTCATGCAATGTTATTTCCCATAGACGGCCACATCCAATTGGATTTTATTGTAATAAAAGGCTTCCTTAGGAACATGCCTCAACTTGGTCTTCCCAAAGTAATTCATACAGAGAAAAAGTTGTCGAATTAATTTGGCATAAAGAAAATGAGAATATCGAACCGGATTCTCATTTAGAGTGAGTGCATCATCTGGTGATAGAAGTGTCAGAAATAATCCAACATTCATTTGATCCAGGTGATTTGAGTGGATGTAGGTTGATGCATCTAGCCAATTTCCAGACTAAAGTCTGCAAGATCAGGAGTGACTTTAATAAAGTCTCAGATGTAGCAGCACAAGAACCACCCCATATTTCCAAACCGGGGACTCTTTTAACCCAACCCTTGGAATCAACAAATAGGATTTGAGGAGTTGAGCAGAAACAGAAGGAATAGCCCCAGTCCACCGGAATGGTGACCTTTTCAAATCCTCAATCTCTTCCTCTGAGAAAGTAAGTATTCTCTCGAATTGGGAAGAATCCACAAGGGAAATGAAGAGCCGAATAATCAGGAGATTCCCTCCAAATTACGGTTCATCAAGAAGTTCTTGAAGGATCAACTCAACAGAAGGCAATGTCTCTTTGGGGATATGGAAGAAGACTGTATCACAGAAATGTCGATAGAAAAGATGCAATGCGTTATGTGTCAATAAATTTCATCAATGTCATTGTTGCTGATCCTCCAGAACATGAGGCTCACTCAGATGGATCAGATGAAGAAGTTCCTGCTCAAGAGGTTGTGCACACAGAGTCAAATGAAAAAGGTGCGCGTACACGAAGTCAAAGGCATACCCAGAATCTAGGTATTCCTTCAAATAACCAACATCCTCTTCTCCTAAAGGCATCAAATATGGGGAATGGAATGAAGTAGGTTACATAAAATTCCTCTGGAGAAGGCTAATCACTATCACTAGAGAAAAGATTTGCACAACAAGAGGAAGAAATGAAGGAATTAAGGAGGTTGAATACAGAACTACTTCAAGGTAGCCTTCTTCTTAAGCATGTTAGAATCATGCATCCAAAGGAATTTATTGTGGCTACTGAGATGGATCAAGAATATCTTCATTTACCAGTACACCCTCAGAGGTCTAATCCTATGGGTCATGTGCAACAACAATCGGCGGTGCTACCATTAGTTGCAGTACCAGCCACCACAACTGTCCAAGCTCCAGTTATTGCACCTGCTCAGGTCCAAGCTCAATCGGATGTTTCTCAAAAGTTAATAAATACTATTGAGTCATTAACGGCTCGGTTGGAAGCTATGGAGGGAAAATGTGATCAAATTTAACTAGAAAAGAGAGCTTAACCTGAATGGGTTGATGCAATTCCCCCCCCCCCCCCATAATATTTTTCAAGTACCACATTCCCAATCTTTAATGGTTCAGGAGACATAGAGCGACACTTAACACATTTTGTTTCTCGTTGTGATCCTATGATGGGAACCCCTCAGCAATATGAAGCATTTAAGCTCAGGTGTTTTGTACAGTCATTACAAGGGCCCGCTTTTGTTTGGTATACAAGCTTGCAATCCCTGTCAATTACCGAATGGGATGATCTCTGCCAAAGATTACTTCTTCAATTCAGCTCAACATTGCCAAAGAAAAAAAAATTATCTTACAAATTGTAATCAAAGGGATAATGAAAGGGTTTCAGATTTCATTACTCACTAGAAGGGATTAACCTATTCCCTAATCTTAGCACTCCCTCAAGAATAATTGTTGCCAATCTATGTGGAAAATTTGCATGATGAATTATGCACACCATTCATACCTTTGAAATACACAGGAGGGTTTCGAGACCTTACATCAATTTCTCAACATATTGAAGACTCTCTTACGAAGACTAAGGTAAAAACTCGTGTAATTCCATCAGTTCCAAGAAGGAGATTGGGTAGAGCATATACTGCTAAAATTACGCTTAAACAAGCACCTGTACCTGCTTCTACATCAAAACCTTCATCCTATCGAAGGGCTCCACCTCCAGAGCGTCAAAAACAGAGGTTGTTTCATCAAGATGATCAAAGAGATCAAAGAAGGAAACAATTTGAAGAGTTAAAGGAAAAGTTTATTCTTTCTGAAATGAACAAGTTTCTTGTTACTTCATTTCGTATCTGGAAAATAATTTGGTTCAATTCTCAAGGCCCAAAAGGCCGAACAAAGAAGGAGACGAAGACCATCCTAATTATTTACCATTCCACCAGATGTTGGGGCATCCCATTTATGAGTGTTTTGTCTTCAAATACCTCCTTCAAAAAATGGTGGAATCGGGACAAGTCAAATTAAAAGGTTCTTTAGCTCAGGTAGCATGTGTTACTGCTACAGATCCAGATGAAGAAGACGATTGGAAAGAATTCAAAAACAAAAATGTGTAGAAATATGATGATCGGATGGTTAGAAAAACGATCAACCGAACTTTTTCCATTTCAAGAACGCAATTGAAGAAACCAATTGTGCCTTCTGATATGAATGCCAAAACAAAACCTCCTTCATCAAAAGAAAAATCCTAAAAGAAATGACATAATTCAAAGATAGAGGAACAGTTAGAAGAATATGAGATTGTGTCAAAGCCAAAGTTGTCTTTGACTCTGGAAGATTTTATGCCATCTACTTCGAAGCCACGAGCACCGTACTACCAAACGGCAGAGCCTAAATTGGCTAATCAGGAAGAGTCTTCATCAGATGAAGAGTTGATTTTTGGTTCTGTTAACATGATTCACTTAACATATCCTTATGCCAGTCACAGTTTCGATCTTGACGAACCTGAGTTCCTTGTATCAAATAGAGGAATTATAGGGAGTTATAGAGGTATGGGATACATAGGAAGATGTGGATATCCCAGAAGCAACTATTCCAATTCTACCCATGCTAGAACTGTGTATGTAGCAGAAACTCGTGATAGAGCCCTTCTGCGAGCTCAAAAAGAACAAGAAAATTCTTCCATTCATGGGAGATTTAGTCCTGGCACAATTATTCTGGAGGATCGGTTGGAGGTTACACCTTCTTCTTCATAGAAATTAAATAGACCTAGTCTGCCTAATCTTCCAAATCCATGAGTATTTCCAACTCCTACCCTAATACAAGAAGCATCTACTTCCAAAGCATCAACTTCTAAGGCACATGTGAAACCACATGTTCCTATTGGGAAACATAAACCTTTGGATCAAAAATATGATGACATAAAACATTTGGCTCAAGTACAGAACATGTTATCAATTCTAGATGCTTTAAATCTATCAAAGGATCTTTGAGAGGCACTCATCGAGGCTTTGTCAAGTCCTCATGAATTCGAAACTGAAATTTTTGCAGCCGAAGTCTACCATATAGAGAATAATCCTACAGAATTCCATGCAGTGATATCTTTCACAGATGAAGATGAAGATGATATTGTGCATGGAAATATTAGACCTTTGTATTTATCTAGAAATTTTAATGATATAGAAATATGAAGAGCTTTCATTGATAATGGTTCAGGAGTCAACCTCATCCCCATTCGTGCACTTCTTCGATTGGGCCTCACTGAATCTGATTTATCTCCTTCTACTTTGATGTTGCAAGGATATGATAAAAATGAACAAGAACCTCTAGGTGAGATCACACTCAGAACATAGTTTGGAGATCTTGTATCCAATTCAAATTTCATGGTTTTTTTTCATAACATAGCTTTCAACATTTTGCTTGGAAGACCTTGGCTACATCAACATGCAGTTATACCCTCACCATACCATCAATGTCTCAAATATTGATTCAATGGTCAAATTGGGACATTATATGGTGATAAAACCCCATTCCAAACATGTGAATTTCAATACATTGAGGCGTAATTCTATCACAATGAGGTTAAGGAGAAATCCACAACAAGGGAGGTTACCAAAATTAATGCTCCATATGGTTTGGAAAAGATTCCAGTAAACCCATTCATACATGTCAGTACAGATAATGTGTTGCCTATTAGTCAAATTGACCGAATAGACCCAGATCCAAATACTCTTATGGAAACTTCCATATGGTCAATTATGGCAATCAAACTAGAAAGCATGGGAGAAATTGTTGATTCACAAAGCAATGATGACAGATCAAATGGAGTTGTCTTCATTTCATCCACTGAAATCCAGCAAGTCTATACTTCGCCAACCAGGCCAGAAGAAGTTATAGAAATGTCAGAGATGGAAGATGATGTTGATTCTCAATCCATCATCTCCTCTTTATTGCCCAAGGAAGACCCTTAATCATCAATAGGTTCAGAAATAGTATCCTCTTCTTCAAGATGTTCAAATTTTAACGTCTCTCTTGATCCTGGAAATTCTGCTTCATCATCTACTATGCATGTAGAAATAGAAGAAATAACACATGTTGAAGAAAAAGAGGAAGATCTCATGGATTCTCCTCCAGCATTTGAAGAGGGTATCTCAACCACTATGGATGAACTCAGAGAAATAAATCCATGTACAAAAGAAGATCCCCGTCCCACTATAATTAGTGAGGCCATGACTCTTGAAGAGCAAGAGATGTATATTTCATTTTTCAAGAAAAATCAAGATATATTTTCTTGGAACTATAAAGAAATTCCAATGCTTGATCCCAATGTTGTTACTCATCGTTTGGGTTTTCTAGAAGAACATTGAGGATTTAAGCAAGCCGTAAGAAGAACACACCCAACTTATGCTTCCAAAAGTGATGATGAAGTGGATAAGCTTATCAAAGCTAACTTCGTCAGAGAAGTTAAATATCCCAAATGTCTGGATAATATTGTCCCTGTGAAAAAGAAGAACAAAAAAAAATAGATTTTTCATTGATTTCAAAGATCTTAATCAGCATTGTCTTAAGGATGATTTTCCAGTTTTGATCACTGAACTCTTAATAGATGCAACACCTGGCTATGAAGCACTTTCTTTCATGGATGGATATTCTGGGTATAATTAAATCCAAATATCTCTAGAAGATGAAGAATCTACAGCCTTTAGATCCCCTCAGGGTGTGTTTTTCTATCCGGTAATTCCCTTTGGCCTGAAGAATACAGGCACTACATATCAATGTGCCATGCACCGTATCTTCAAACCCTTTTTAAGGAAATTCGTTGAATGTTATGTGGACGATTTGGTGATTAAATCTAAACAATGTTCTAACCACTTGGATGATTTGGAAATCATATTCCATAAACATCGACAACACAATTTGAAGATAAACCCCTTAAAATGTGCTTTTGGGGTAACCTCAGGAAACTTTCTCGGCTTTGTGGTACGCCATCGTGGTATCAAAGTCGATCCTGAGAATAAAAATTCAATCCTTAGTATGTTACCTCCTTGAAATTTGAAAGAATTGAGAGGACTTCAAGGATACTTAACCTATATTCGGCTTTTCATCGCCAATTTGGCAGGAAAAAGTTTACCCTTCACGAAATTTATGAAGAAGGGATTCACTTACCAGTGGAGTGAAAAATGTCAAGAAGAATTAAATGCTCTCAAGAAATATCTATTGATTCCACCCGTATTAATTCCACCTATAGAAGGAAGACCACTTATTCTTTATGTGACAGCTTTAGAGTGATCATTGGGTGCCTTCCTTGCCAAGAAGAATGATGCTGGGAATGAAAACAGCCTTTAATATCTCAGTCAGACTATACTTGAAGGAGAAAACTGATATTCAAGTATTGAGAAGTGCTGCCTAGCATTAATCTTTGCTGTTCAGAAATTGAGACACTACCTACAACATCATGAGGTAAAATTGGTATGTCACAATAACCCGCTCAAATAAATCCTTAGTCGTCCAATGCTTATAGGACGTCAGGCAAGGTGGGCAGTTAATTTGCAGCAATTTGATATCCATTATGTGTCTCAAAAGGTGATAAAGGGACATGTTATGGCTGATTTCCTTGTTGAACATCCTTTAGTAGAAGATACATCTTTAGATATTGAAATTCTTGATGAAGAAGTATTTTCTATTCAAGATAATCATCAAACATGGGAAATGTACTTTGATGGTGCTTCTAGAAGTCCAACAAGGAAGAAAATGGAAGATCCTAAATTCAAAAAAGTTGGATATGGAATCATGCTTATTTCCCCAGAAAAGGCAGTGCTACCCTATTCCTTCTTATTGTTGGAAGGAGGTACAAATAATGAAGCAGAATATCAGGATCTCATCGCAGGATTGGAGATGGCGCTTTAAACACAAGTGAATCACTAAAAAATGAAAGGTGATTTAGACCTGGTAATAAAACAAGTAAATGAGGATTATACCATCAGAAAATAAGAGTTATTCCCTTTGTATTATTACGTCAGAGATTTAATGGTGGAATTTCCTTTGTAACTAACATTTTCTTATGCCCCACGATCACAAAATTCCAAATCTGATGCACTGGCTAATATAGCCAATGCTCTAGAATATCCAAATTGGGACAGAACAATCATCAGTAATGCCCACCGTCGTACAATTTTACCTTATTTTTAAACCATAATAGAGGAAATCAACGAAATTAGTCCTATTTCTGAACCATATGGTCATACTAAAGGATGGATGACACATATCAGGGAATATATTCAAAATGGAACACTTCCACCTGATAGAGATGAGAAAAAACAAATCTGGCGACATGTGGTCAATTTTACTCGTTATGACAACCCAGATCATCTAGAAAAAATCTCTACAAAAGAGGTTTTGATGGAGTTCTCTTCAGTTGCATTGATGGTGAAGAGACAATGGCTGTCATGAAATAAGTACATGCAGGAGTTTGTGGTTCCCACCAGTCTGGACATAGACTGTCTCGTCAAATTTGATGGATTGGATACTTTTGGCCTTCAATGATACAAGATTGTGTTGATTTCACAAGGAAGTGTCATTCATGACAAGTATGTGCCAACATCATTCATCAACCCCCAGTGTTTCTTCATACAGCTAAATACTCATGGCCATTTACCACATGGGGAATGAATGTAGTGGGACCTTACCCTTCAGCTACAGCCGAGTAGTTTAAGTATATTTTTTCTGCTACTGACTTCTTTTCCAAATGGGAAGATGCAATACCTATGAAAGAAGTTAGATCTAAAAGTATATTTAGCTTCATCATGTCTAACATCATTACCAGATTTGGTGTCCCTCATAACATATTGACAGACAATGGAACCAACATCTATTTATCTGAGGTAAGGAAGTTGTATCAAGAATACAACATCAAATCCAACCATTCATCTTAGTATCATGCAGTTGCCAATGGCCAGATAGAATACTTTGATAATACTCTTTCAAACATACTGAAAAAGATGGTGGATAAATATAAGAAATAATTTCATGATAAACGCTTTCATGCTTTATGGGCTTATCGAACCACCACCCGCACTGCAACGTGGTCAACTCCATATTCATTAGTATATGGAACAGATTCAGTCTTTCCCATTGAAGTTACATTACCTTCACTCAGTGTAGCCATTTGTGATAAGTCATCTACATATGTACAATCTCAAAAGCGATTAGACGAATTGGAATGATTAGATGAGAAAATATTGTGCACTCTGCATCACTTGGAAGTATATCAGCATCAAATAGCACGATATTTCAACCAAAAAGTTCATCTTCACTCATTCAGTCAGGGAGAATTGGTATTGGTTCTCAGAAATGAAATGATACCAGGAAAGAAACCACCCATGCTTGAGCCAAAATTGGAAGGACCTTACTCAATAAATAAGGTCTACTCCAATGGAGCTTATTCTTTAATCTTAATGGATGGAGAATTCATCACAACTCCAACCAGTGGCAGATTATTAAAGATGTATTTTGTGTAACAAAAATACCCTATTGTCCAATATGACATTAAACTGTAACGTACAACATGACATTAAACTATAACATCCTAGCTATATGATGCTAAACTGTACAACACCCTTATATGTCCAACATGACGTTAAAGTGTAAATGTCCCTTTGTATGTCCCACATGACGTTAAACTGTACATATTCTTGTCCAACATGACATTAAACGGTGTTGTCCTTGCTGCAAGACTTTAAACAGCATAGTCCCTTATAGGTCCCACATGATGTTAAACTATATTGTCCTAGCTACATGACACTAAACTGTACAGAAGTCCATTACGTCCTGCAAGAAGTTAAACTGCATAACCAACGTCCTAGCTATATGACGTTAAACTGTGCATCTCTTCGTCCCACATGACGTTAAACTATGAAAATGTCCCTAATATGTCCTAGCTACATGACACTAAACTGTACAACACTCCATCTTCCAACATGATGTTAAACTATATTGTCCCCTTTTCATCCAACATGACATTAAACTGTGTTGTCCTTACTACAAGACATTAAACTACACAGTCCCCAAAGTCCTTACTGCAAGACTTTAAACTACCTAATCTTCTCTTTTGTTCTAGCTATATTATGTTAAACTATACAACCCCCTCTTTTGTCCTCACTGAATGACATTAAACTGCATAGTCCCCCATTGTCCAACATGACATTAAACTGTGCATTGTTATGGTTGTTGCTACCTCTTGTTTCTCACATCGAGTATGACTCATGTGAGATTAGAGTAAACTTCTATAATAACACCCTCTCTCGGCTCTTAAACATGTGTAATTCCCAACACCACTTTTTTTAGATCATTGTCCTCAACAACAACTTGATCACCAATTCATTCTTCAATTGAACTATGCAGACTTTGATCCTTCCCTTCTAGGCTGGGTACATTGGCAACCTCTCGAGGTTCAAGACCAAAACCAATCTCTCCACATTATTTCACCTCTATCTCATACGATGTTGATTCATGAAACCGACCCCAAAACCAATATATTTACATTGGTTCACCTTTTTCCTTGCTATATGACGTTAAACCGTACAACACTTTTGTCATGTAAGACAATAAACTACAACATTCATCGACATCGTCACCTAAGAGGGAACCATTATTTACATTGATCTCCAATCATGTTATATTCTAAAGACTACGTGAATATACAGAAATGAAAAAATATTTTATCTTGGGTCAAACCATCATTGCACTAAAGTCCCCTTTCACCCTACATATGTACGAACCTAATCTGTACAGAGGGTATTTCAAAAACTATGTGCGGCTTGATTCCCATCCTTATGGGTTATGTAAGAACATTCGAGCGTCCCTCGAATCCATCCCCAAGTCTTTGGGCCTAACCCCAAATTCCACTTTCAGTCCCTTGGCTGAAAAGTCCCCCTGTGAAAACATGGATGTGGTATGAAAACCCTAGTTTTCATTCACAATCAGGTTTATAAAACACACACTGTGTATTCATTATTATGGTCTGTGCTCTATGATCCTAATATACAATCTCCTATACTCTCATCCCACATGACTTTAAACTGTGTTTCAAGAAATAAGTATGGTTGTATTCACATCCTTATGGGATATGTAATGAAGTCCAGCACCTCAATTCAGGACCCAGCCACAACATGATTTGGTTAGCATTGTTTTGTGTATCTCTACATACATGGAATAATTCCCATTTTGATGTGTCATACTCATATCCTTAAATATTTCCAGATCTCCATAACCCTTTTCTTGACATCTGGTCACAAAATGTCTGATACCTGAGAATTATTTTGCATGACTATGTAACACGTGCCCTTAGGCGGCCTTGAATTAGTAGTCTGCATAACAGACTTGTTAGCAAAATGATTCTATTATTTGACTATGCATCCAACTCCCTTAAGTGGCCTTGCATAATTCGACCCCCTAATGGGTTTGTCAAATAGTGGAAACTTCATTCTTGGGAAGAAAACCTCTTTTTCCTTATTTGTCTTAACGAAAATATGTAGGGATCCGCAAAAATAGCCATCCATAACATATTTGTCCAAAACTCTTTTTCATGATCTAAAAGTATTAAAGTCTATGGTTTATATTTCCCTTCCCTACGTTTTGGTCAGATCTTCGTAGGAGTGACATTTATCCAATTATTTGACAATCTTGATTGGAAACATCCTCTCCATGTTCAAGTATCTCTCTCCATACATCAAACTCTATGCTTTGGAAAATTTGAATCTCCATAAACTTCCACTGTCTTTTTAGTAGTAGAAAAGTAAAATTTCTAAGAGTTCTGTTGCCAGACTGTGCAGAACGTGCCCTTAGGCGGCATTGTATATGTAGTCTGTATAATGGACCTGTCAGCCAAAAGATGCTATTATTTGACTATGCATCTAATTCCCTTAAGTGTCCCTGCATAATTCAACCCCCTAATGGGTTTGCTAAATAGTGGTAACTTCATTCTTGGGAAATACTTCTTCTAATGCCTCTTAGACCCTTTTTCATATCATTCATTAGATTCAAAATTTCTTAAGTCATACTTTACATTTTTTCCCCATACTTGAGTGTGGTAATATGTTTTCAGATAAAGTTTTAAGGAATTGAGTAAATTTTAATCCATTCGGTCAATGATATTTTGACCTTAAACATTAGCCTTTTTATGTCTGACATGCATGGCTTTAAACATCGCACAAAAGACAATGGAAATCTGAACAAAAGTCAAGTCCCAGCTCACTAAAAATTCATTTCGTATGATTTATGTAATATTGAGAGATTAAAAAATTCAATGTTTTTAGTGTTATTTTTATTATCCTAGTAAAAATCAAACTATGATTACTATGCCCATCGGCTTAGGTAAAAATTTAAAGCAGGTAGCAAGAAAATGTAGGCACAAATGATTGAAGATGAAAGTATTATTCATTCCTGCACAAGATTTAGAAGGACATCCATATACTGGAGTCTCTTCTCTTTTCCAAGAATTACAAAAGGCTGTCAACATAATTCTTCAATTGATTTACAGCATTCCGAGCTTCATCAACAGCCACTTGAAATTCATGCTCTCAAAACTCGCGCACCGCAGTTCCTTGGTTTTCTCCTTTACCTCAGAGAAAAATCCACCTTCATTTTGGATCCAACTCTGAGGGAGGGAATTTTCTTGATGCTCCATTATGTCATAGAGTCTAAAGAATGAAAAGGGAAATACCTTAAACACAATGTGATTCATCCTATGAAGAAACATCAAAAATCGACAAAGGCATGAATAGGGATTTCTTTAAGCATGGTTCGTGCAAGTTCCAAGATGTTCGTGCAGGTATACCTATGCTCCACATATTGGGCGCATAGGTGACATGTGCACCCTATTTGATTTTTACCCAAGGTCTTCAGCAGCCTATAAATAACCCTTGTGGGCCCCCCATTTCGAGACCGAAAAATTCCAAATATCATATTTGAGCTCCCGACACCCTAGTCTCTTCTTGAAGTCTTCCAGATACTTCTAATGTAATTTCGTACCTATAATGGAAGATCTAAAGAGGGGGAACAAGGCCTAAGTCTTGAAATTCACCAACAGTTGCATGCCTATGTGTCTAAACCCTTAAGAGAAATGGTTACACCTGCGCGCCACCTTATCCCTTCAACAGAACCTACACGCCACTCATTTGGAAGTCTTTAGGGATAATACTAAGGGCTTGAGCCAAGCCTCGCCCAAGTATTACCCTATGGGTTGACCGATGCGCACGTACACCTATTCCACACAAGTACACTTGCGCGGCCAGGACCTGAACGCCCCACCAGGACTTGTGTGCCTACCTCTTTTTGGGTGCCTCTCCGGCCTATTCAACTCATTTCTTCAAATCCATCTCTCCTCTTCAAGATTTATCCTGCAAAACCCTATTCAAAGCCATTTTTTGCATGGTTCCTTTGTTGGATTCTTTATTTGAAAGGAATTCTGTGGAACATATCTTGAAACCTAATGATTTACATATCATTATGTCACTAAGGTTAGAGATTTCATTCATTCAACCTCATCCTTTAAGATGAGAGGATCTTTAACCTGGGCCTCCTTTTCAGGAGTAATCCCCAATCTCAAGTTCCCTTAATATGGGCATCCTCCCTAGGAGTAAGCCCCATGTTCCCCAATCTGGGCCTCTTTTTTGGGATTAATCCCAAGTCATAATTTTATTTAACTTAGGCCTCCTTCTCAGGAGTAAATCCTGAGTTTCAAGTTCCCTTAACCTGGGCCTCCTTTTTAGGAGTAATACCCAGTCTCAAATTCTCTTAACCTGGGCCTCCTTTTCAGTAGTAAGACCCAGTCTTAATTTCTTTTGATTTGGGCTTACCTCTTAGGAGTAAAACCCAATCATATGTCCCGTCTAATTTGGGCATTCTTCTCAAGAGTAAGCCCTATGTTAAGTATCTAAATCTCCATGAAGCACATATACTTTTATATACCTTGTCCCTGGGTTTCTTTCTTGAAGTAAATCCCAATCCTCATCTATCTGGGCAGTCATACATACATAAGCCCCATATTATTTCTTATAATTACACATTTCGTGGAACAATCATTAGGCTTTACTAATACCTTATGTTTCTCACACCGAGCATGACTCATGTGAGCTTCGAGTGTAAAAGTAATTATGACATCATTATTTGGGCCATCAATCATGCATAAACCTCATAATTCATTACTCGAACTACATGGGTTTGTATTCCTTTTCTAAACAAGGATACATAGGTAGCCCATCTGCGGGTATGATCCCAACTCTGAAATAATCAATGTCCTTCTAAACGACAATTAACATCAAGTGCCCCGCTGAGTGGATTTAAAACCAGTATGGTTATCATAAAGACCAAGAGATCTCTATACAATGTATTGAAGGATACCATTGACTAAGAATCTCTAACAAACACAGATGATTCTCTATCGAGGAAGAACCTCAAATACATATAAAAGATTCTCTAAATCACATGCATATTAATCATTGATTTTCAGATCTAAAGGAAAGATGATTTTCATACATGGTAATTTAATAAGGATTCGCGAACATAACTCAAATTTATAAATAGAGTCCCAGAGTAGACAATAATTCCCCCCAAAAAGGTGTGATGAGTCTGACCTCCCATACTCTCCACCAATGCAAATTATTAAGCCTCATCGGTTCAAAACTAATGAGCACCTACCTTGGGAATGTAGGTCCAAATGGATATAGAATCATTGGATGTTTCCGGTTCTACGAACAAACCCGTTAGAAACTGATTGGAATGTTTGA
The DNA here is from genome assembly GCA_963277665.1 of Viscum album. Taxonomy (NCBI): domain Eukaryota; kingdom Viridiplantae; phylum Streptophyta; class Magnoliopsida; order Santalales; family Viscaceae; genus Viscum; species Viscum album. The sequence goes on along the minus strand of OY728129.1, from coordinate 1,861,544,828 downwards.
ACCTTAAAAAAATGAGGTCATCCCCATTTCTAGAGGAAACATTGTGTCATAAATAAATTAAATTATATAATTTCTAAAAATTATAAATAAAATACCATTATTTAGGAGATCCTTTTATCTTTATAATGAATATTTATTGTAAACTTTATATTGTGTGTATCACTATATTAAAAATGGTTTAGTTATTAAACTTTGAATTTATCTCTTTAAACACTTCTTTAAATAAAATAATAATAAATATCCTAATCTAATCCAATTGGAACAAAGAGAGTCATATTTTATTCCAAAGGTTTTTTTGGTTGAATTATACTTATCCAATAGAATTAGGTCATGTGTTAGGGTAATTATGATATCATTTTTACACAAAATTACCCTATTTACTTTTAACCGTGGTAAATAAAAGTTAAAATTTACTATTAACCAAAAGTTATTTTCATCTTATTGAAGCACATTTTTATTATTGATATGGACCTTATCTCTCGGATTTTTGAAATTAAACTCACAGAAGTAGTAAAATTATGTTTTATGAAAATTTGCAAATGCTCTTAGGAGGTGGGTAAAAGTTGGTAAAAATGTTCAATAAAATTTTAAATATCTAAACTTATTATAAAATGACTCCATTGAATTACATTGAACTTATATAAGTATTATGTATCTATTTTGCAGAAAAAAATAAATTTTAGTAAAATTAATAATTATTTGAATAAAAATTCTGTTTTAAACAATAACTCGGTGTTTTTCACTATTCATAAAAAATTGAAAGATATTAGAAAAATACCAAAAATTCACCATAAGATAATTTCAATATTAAAAATCTCAAAATGAAGTCCATTTTGAAAGATAAAATTCATAAATTTTAAAAAGTATGTATTATTATTCATAACGGCAAGTTTGATTGGATGTGGTGTGTTTGAACTCGAAGTTGCGTACAACACAATCTATTGTATTATTTAATGGGAAACATACCGTGGATGATTGGGGTGTTACATTGGGAGTTTAGTTAGGAGTATTGACATATGCTTCATAGTTTCATATATTTTCACCTGATTTCGGTGCTTCTAGAGGTGTTGTTTCTCCTAGACATAAAGCTCAAGAGCAGAGGTACTTGAGGTAGATGGGTCTTGTGCTTTTGCAAAGATTTTTAAATCATTTTATACTATAGGAATGAGTTTTTTTGGATTTATTTATTTTATAGGATGATATATAATCATACCCCTTCTAGGATGTCAGACTAAACAATTGGGAAAGGATGACTACTAGAAGGTTATGAGACATATCCATGTTCTTACTAGGCTCACTAGAGTCCCTATCCACAAGCCTCAGCTGCATATATATCCTTTGTGTGGATGAGGACGTAATATTGGGTCCAATGATGATAGTGTTGTCCCATATATCCTTTGTTCATACACATTCAACTTCCAATTCCATATTTATATGTAGTGAACGTTCATTTTGAGGAAAATTAATCATTATAGAATGTGTATTCAATGTGTATCACATTGAAAGATCCAATATGCTATCTTTTTCCGGGGAGTATTCCATTTTGTGGGGAGATGACCGTGCTTTGGATATTATTGGGAAGAAATTTTCAAGAGTTAGTGAATTATTTAGAGTAGAGTATGACTCTTCATCTTCTATTTCTTCTTGCTTCCAGTGGTTACACTCACATTTGGAAGGCATATACGATGTTTACTTTTTGGGTGGTGGATCTATTGTTGGTCTACTCAACTATACACTCAGGGTGTCATGATTTTTAAACTTTTTTTGAGTCATCTAGTAGTCCAAATTTCATGCACGCTGGGATGGGAATTTCATATAAGCATCCTCCTCTTTTGACTGGGATATATTTATGTAGGACACCTTCTATGAGGAGTTTTCTGACACCACCTATCCAAAATTGACCATGACTTGAAGGATGTATTTGAAAATAAATTATTCCTAGATATTATGACTTGACCATCAATGGAAAGTTTAGCAGTCGGTATAGACGGTGAGGTTGACCTCATCAGGATTCCTAGGATGTGGTATTCTAAGCAATTTATTGTCCATGGATAACATAAAATTGCTGGGAGTTTTTAATTTCCAAAGGAGTATGCTTTAATCATACATTTCTAAAATATCAAGATATCCTTATTTTTATTCACATTTAGTTGAGGAATATTATGTGGTTGTCTTTACTCGACAAGATGTGTTGGGTAGTTCGGGACCCACCTGGGTTCTTGGATGGGCACCACTGCAGGATTGAGTGTGACAGTTGCATCTTCTGCTTTTCCTAGACATTTCTCATGTGTCGGGGGGCATGATATGATATTTCAATTGGGTTATCTTAATAGGTTATATGAGATTTTGTTCCATTTTTATTGAACTCAAATATTTTACTTGGATATTTCATTGGTATTAGAGGTGTCTTCATCTCATCCTAAATATTTTCATCATAGAGTTCTTGAAATAGTTCTTATGAGAGAGGGATGATAAGTGAATAGTTTAAACCCTTAAACCTAACTATAAATTGAGACGCCCACTCATTTATGATTTTCATATAGTTTTCTAGATAAATATTTTCATATTTATTAGCAAAGAGCTAAATTAATAATGAAACTGAGAATGAAGGTCATCCCATCCTACAACAGATCATGTTGGAAAGCTATAGTACTAAATAAATGATGATATGATTTTATTTTTCACAAAACTCATTATCTTTTCCCATCCTATTAATATCGAGGGACAATTATTGGTCAACATAGGTATATGAAGTGTGTGAGATGCTGTTTAGGATCACCTTCACCATCAAATGTGGAGAAATTCAGGATTCCAAAATAGGGTGGAGGAATGTTTTCATCCACCCACTTATGATATGGATTCCACTCAAGATACATAAGTGTTTTCCACCCCTCCATCGATTCTATTCGATTACCCAAGGTCTTGATGTCATTAAGTAGATTTATGGGTACTTCTATATGATCCACCTCTCATTTATAGAGACCAGTTGAAGTTGAAGAAGTGGATTCTCGTTCTTTTCTAGTGATTCTCAATTTGTTCTAATACTAAATGATTTCTCTGGAGAGGGATAGGATGCCACAACAATGGATGAATGTCCCAATAATTTTTAACATCCTAATTTATGTAGAATGGATTCCAATATCCAGCCCCAATATGGTGCTCATTTTCTACTTTTGTGGGAAGATCGTCTCTTATTGGAGGAGGTATATTTTCCTCGGCCTAAAGATGATACATAGTGGGGATATTTCTTCTGAGTATCTCCTTGTTGATTTGTCAGAGAGTTTGTATTTCATACTCACATTATGACCGATGCTCTTCCATGGAAGGAACCTCAACTATTCTTGATGGTGATTGGTATGTGGTTACATTCATTCCATTTTCATTAACATATTTCTACCAAAGAGGTGGGATCTCTTTATTCAGAGGTAATATATTCTAGATCCTACTTTGGTTTTGGGTGAATGCATCCTCAGTTAGTGAATCTTGTTCACCCTCCTCTCGTGGAATATTTTATGTGTTTCATCTCTCTGCATTTCATCCTTGGTCATTAATATCTTCCATATTGATAGTGAAAACATTCATATAAGTATATTGGCTAATGGGGGTTGTTCTATTTTTCAAAAGGAAACATTAGGATTATCCACTAACTTTATTAAAATGGTTATTCGATCTGTTGGACATATTGTTTTTTTACTTCCAATACTGACGGGGTCTTATCACATTTTTCATACGTTTCTCATGTCTTGGTTTGTGGGTAATGACCTTGTGGTGTTTCTGGTCAAGATAACGAAATAACACCCTAATAGTATAGGTTGGTCATATGGTGGGAGGAATGGGTGGGTTTCTGACCATTAATATTGTCCTCCTAATTTGGAGAGGATTGATTCCTTCTGTGGTGGTGATGATGATGAAAATCCCCCTAACCCTATAGGATGGGGTTATTCAGGATCACAATTGGCATTGATTGATCATAATGTTGAGGATCTAATGGTTCCATCTAGGGATTTTATTATTCCTAGGATGGACATTGATATGTAATCCCCACATACCTGTAAGATTCCTATATTATTTCCCCAAGCCCCTATCAAGGGATTATGATCCTAGAGATGGAGATTCATATAAAAATTCAACATGTATAATGTTCTATGGTTTTTTGCATCCGACAGGGACATGTCCTGAATACTCTCAGGATTTGACAATCCGAGGGGTGGAGGCCATTTAAGATATTCTCTTGGACAAGTGGGATTGTTCTACTCCTGGATGGCTACTAAGGTAGATTCCACTACAACCCATTAGATATGGTTGAGCTATATTCACATATGATTTAGACATGATGGATGGCCATGATGAGAACCATTATTTATGTGAAGTTTTCTAGTTGATCACTACATTATTCTCTATATCTAAAATGCATTCTCACTGCATCGATGGGCCCAGTTCCCAAATATTTTGGCTATTATATCCTTTTATTTTTGATGTCTTGGTATCATTAAAATAGGGTAATTATATTGTAGTGACAAATTGTCTTGAGAAATACATATTCCCAAAATTTCGCTGGAGGATATAACATTGAAGTGAACTATATTTAAGAGGTACTACTATTTTTGGGGTGATGTAAATTGTAACACTTCATAACCTTAATATCCTAAAATTCAGATGCATTCCATGGCTTTTTAGATCATATTCCAAAGGGTCATGATGAAATGACTATATGTGTGTTTCTGATTTACATTGTTGTTTTCTGGTTCTGGATCTCATGCCATAGAGATACTATCCAAATCTTGATAAAAATATAGTATCTTGATTTTCCAAAGGTGACACTCATATCCTAGATAAAGAAGATATCAACCCTTCATTCACTAATTATTAGCCCACATATTTTTGCATAAATAGAGAATGTACTCCTTTTCTATCTCATCTTAGATCTCATAGTCAGAAGTAGAGAGGGGCATAAACATGATGGGGAGGCTTTTTCCAGATAACTCTCCCAATATATAAATTTAGGCATCCTCTTCATCAAACATACATGCCTCCATCCATTAAACCATAAATGATGACTTTGAGGGTCCTCTGCTGAATAGAATTGAAAGCTTCTAGAAGTTATTGGGGAACCATATGTAGTTGACCTCGATGTTTCAAGAACCTCTCTTTAATAAGTCAACTATGTTTTAAATGCCTCTCTATGTGTAGGTCTTTGACTCTCTATGTGTAGGTCTTTGAGAATGGGGATGATTTCCTTGTTCGTGGGATATATCATCATGGGTAATTTGACTCTTGTGGATGTGAGGAGTAGAGTACCTAAAATCCATCTCCACACTAACATGAGGAGGGATATTATGGTGTTTATAACTTTATAATTATATGGATGAGAATAAATATCCTTGTGGTGATTAGGATGTATCTTGAACACCCTCAAGGACATTGGCATTGTGCACATTTGAAATATGGGTCTCGATCTATGTTGTGGAAAAATATGACAACCTACCTTTTTGAACTTTGTAGTTATGTGAGCATATTGTATGGTGATTATTGAATCAAGATTATTACTATCTAGTGTTGTGGAAATATGTGTGTTCTACTAAGAGGATACTGGAATATTCCACTGAGCTATTGAATTATTGACAGGAATAAGAGCCTCTCTCAAGGCATGTGCCATTATCACTTGGTGAGCCTTATCTAGGATGGGAATATATGCCTGATCCTAAGACATTGGATATATCACCAGTAAATATCAGTAGGGATATGATAATGCATTGAAGTTTACATTTCTCTCACTAGGTGTTCCCTGGTTGGAATAGGAATATGAGCCTAGTCTAAATATGCATCCCCTATCGAAATATAACAACAAAGCTCTAGAAATGGAGAAGGGACTTGAAACTCCTCTTGCATTGGATTGGAATGATGTTGGGGTAGTCATTATTTGATCGAATTAGGAATATACACCTTTCTTATATGTTCTGAGGGAATATGACACGCATATTCACTGATAGGAATATGAGAATTTTCTATGAATTGTTCCATTATCACTTGGTCATCTAAAGAAAAAACAAGGATATATGCCTAATCTTAGGCCATTAAAGTATGCATATAGACTTCTTCAATATGAATATGATTATGTATCAAGTCTTTTTACCCTCTCACATTGTTATACCCAACATAAATAGGGATATGTGCTTGATCATGGGCCTTTAGAATACCCCACCAGTCATTTTCAACGTACATTTTCCCCTCTTCCAAGGCATGTTCTGCTCTCACCAGTTGATTCCTTGATATAATGGGAATATGAGTCTGATCTGGTGCCTCATACTTTTCAATAATTTTCTAACAATCCTCCTCGAAAGGAGAAATAGTTTTCTCTTACTATAGAGAAACAGTTTGTTCATAATGATTAGAGTGTTCAGTTTCCTTGGAATTAAGGAGAAGAGTATGCGCCTATCCGTATATCCGAACCAATTCCAGAATATACCGATGGAGTTCTTTATCTATAACTTAAATATAATGCCATTTTAGAAAAGTGTGTTCAGGGATATAAGTCTACAAATTTTCCATCTCCACTATATTCGGGAAGATATCTTTGATTGAAGCAATAATATGCATCTAGTTCTATCTTACATTTTCCAACAATGTATGCCAATGGAATTCATGCACAAGGGTAGGGATATACATCTCCCCCATTCATGTTGTGGTAATATTCCCACAGACTTGTTTTTAATGGGAAGAAATATGTGAATTCTCACTTGTTATAGTATAAATATTTTGGAATACATCGTCAGGAGGAGTGTCGATATGATCCCACTTGCAGATATCCATAACATTCCTCACTCGATGTGTCTTCCTTTCTTCTCATGCATGGGCATCAGAGGTGAGAGTGTGTCAGGTGGAACCCTCAATATGAAACTAGTGGGTACTAGTTGGTTGGTCCTAGTGATGGTGGTTAATAGGTTCCCTCCATGGTGGCACCTAAATTGGGAGGGATCTGTATTTGAATCCATCTTCAACCTTCCTCATAGACTGAAGGTGAAAATTGTTACACAACGGGCATAAGCTACTGATGTGATTGGTTGTAGTGGTGATTTCCCTCAGTCGTAGCTTTCCCTAGGGGATGTATATTATTTGGTTTTTGTACTTTCATAACCACACAGGAATATTCCATGGTCATGATTGCACCATGTTGATGGTACTCCAAGATCATCATGTTCCCCACCTAATGTTGGATTTTTTAGAAGGTGAGATCATTTTTGGCACATTGTGGTTGCAGTCGTATGTGATTTACCAGATCAATTGCTGGATGATGATGACCGTTTCTTTGATCAAATACAGACAGTAGTATATGAATTCATTCAGAAAACAAGGGACAAGTTACCAATTAGTTCAATAATATAGGCATGATATTATTGATCAGATATGCATGGTGAAAATAATTGTCCTTTTATTTTCGATCCGTCTATAATCCTCACATGGACTTCTCCTAACGAGGACATTCTTATTTATGGTAACCCTAGTCACGGAGGATCAGCTAAAAGATATGGGTTAGTTTTATTGTCTTTTTTTGTAGGGTATGAAAAATAAAGTGGCATGCCCTATGATTAATCAATCATTCTAATATTTGAGAGTATCATGAAAATATTTCCATTTTTGTGTGTATAGTTTGGAAAACAAAATGTATTAATGGATGATAACCCAATACTTTTGTTATTGGATAGATTCATGTCGGGTTCACTATTTCTTTCATATAGTGTGAAAACAAAATTTATTGAAGGATAATAACCCAATCATTCTTTTATTTGTGATATTTCACATGGGTTCACCAATTTTTTTTATTGAAAAAGAGGAAAGACAACCATTTTTTTTGGATGGACCCATCATATTATTATGTGGGGGTTCATTTCTTACACTATCATTAAATTCAGGTTACCATTATCATTATTAATGAAAACTCATAATAGACCCCCATCCATAACTGAGTAGTAAACTTCATTCCAAAGGTAGGTGGTCAATTGGGATTTCAAACCCAATGATGCTTAGGGACTCACATTGGTTGAGAGGATGGGATTTCAAGATGATCACACCCCATTGCTGGGTTTGTGGAGCATTCATATCCCAAGACATTATTATAGATAAAAGATATTTTTTTGAATCTCTTCACAATCAAGATATGGGATTAGTTACCCTAAAAAAACAATAATGGGTTAAGTCTCTCCTTTTAAAGAAGATGAGGATCTTATCTGTGAACCCATTTGTGTGTAACAGAGGTTCGTCACTAGTTTCTTAGTAATGAGCAGCTAATTATGTGCTTAATCAATGAAATCAAGAGATGTGTAATTTTCTTCCATATATGGAGGCAGTTAATATTCTGAGAAGGTGATTGAATCATTATTGTAAAATCCTTTGTAATTATAAAATAATAAATTTTCATATCTATTAATATTTATGAATTATATATTAATTTAAATTTATAAGTCATTCTATGTTTTATAGAATACCTGACACACAACAACGGGTTTCTCGGAAATCTTATGTTGCATACAAGACTAAGATGTATAAAAATAATATATTGTTAATATTATTATTTTAAGTGGTTGAAATATCCTAGCAGTTGTATTGGAGGGAATGAATAGATCTAACTTTATTAAATTTACACATGTTTATTAAATTTTTATAATTTCATCAAATAAATTTTATGGGCTTAAAATAAGAATAAATCCAATTTTATGTATAAAAAGCTCAAGTATTTTTAAAAGGTTATTTTACAAAATTTGATAAAAAAATATTTTAATCTATTTTTTGTCACTTTCTTAATTTTTATATGACAAATTGAATGACCAATTTGGAATTAGAGTACCAAAATTTACTTTTTTTAAATTTTTATATTTTTTTTGATTAAATTCTTATTTTAATGAATAGTGAAAAATACTGCATTTTAATTCAAAAATGCTTTTCATATAATTTATTTTTATTTTTATATTATCCTTTTTATTTGTCTGATAGTATATTTAGATTAATTTTTAATCATTTACTCCAATTTTGGGAATTCGAATCAATTTCACAATGAAATTGAAAAGAAAAACTATGTGAACTTTTGTACATTTTTCTTAAAAAACATAGTTTCTTATTTCATCAACATGATTAGTTTTTGATTAATTGAATCTAATTCTATGTTTCTAAATAGAAAATATGGATTTCCATATTTGGAATAAGAAGGTCTAAATTATTTAAATAGGTCCCTATTATGTTTTGGAAATTATGAATAGTATCATTAGTAATTATTTTTATTAGAATAGTTAAGGGTAAATCGGATAATTAAAGTTTAAAATAATATTATAAATATTTTTAAAACTCTCCTAAAACTTTTTATAATAATATTGGATTAGTTATTTAAATCCAATAAAATCCTTGGGATGAAATTGTGGCCGTTGGAAGCCACTTTGGTGTGTTTATTACACTCATAGCATTTTATTTATTGTAACGACCAAGATGTCACAATCACGTCTCTTATTAATAAATTAAATTTAATATGTAGTTCTATAAGTGATATATTCAACTGGAAATATTTCATAGAAATATAAAATATTATATATATCATTTTAATTAACTTATAATTTTTTGGGAATAAATAATTAATGTAAATGGTGAAACAATGATGATGAAAAATTTATTAATTAATGAAAGAATCAAATAAATGATATTATAAATAATAAAATAAATATAATCTGACGTAATTGATGTCATCCAAGATTTTTATAGATAAATTTGACATTTTGGTGATGGTTTAAAGGGTTTTTTTGAAATTATCTTACTGTTACTATATTATTAAATAATCAACTGAAGAATAATGTCAAAATTGAAACTATTGGAATTTTAAAACATAAAATATTTTATTAAATGTAATAATATTTATAAAAATACAAGAGTCAGCCAAAACTATTATATATGTCTAAAACTGTCAATAAGGACTTATTCATTGGTCATTTTTCATGTTATGGTAATTATTTTAACACTCAAATTGTGATTTACATGATATAATGGTAAGAGTTAAAAGGGTTTAAATAAAAAATACAAGGATAAAAATATTCCGAGTTTTCTAATTTACATTGGATTATTATATTCTGATCCATCCTCATCATATATTATAAAAAAATTGATTTTTAACAATTTTTAAAAGAACATAAATTTTTATTAATTTAATAATTTCATAAATTCCTAGAGTGCCTCTACCCTCTTCTATAAATGGGCACCCATTCATCCATATTACAAGCAATTAAAAAACATTTTGATTTTCCTAATGTCTACCAAAACCTATTCCTAGAATCCCTCCCCACATTATTGAATCCTTATTTTATGAAAACACCATATTTATATGTGTTAAGGTGTAATGAAAGGAGATCACCCGAATGACATGTAATGTTTTTAATTAATTATTTCTATTTCATTTATTATTCCACTTCTTACAAATCCTTTTATCCATTATGAAATAATGAATCCATTATAATCATTATACTGAAATGTTATTATGTGAATATCCTCACTTAAATACATCTCCACTTCCATGAAATTGGAAAGGAATTAATCGTTTGTTCAGACATGTAAACAATCACCTCTATGAACTTATCGAATTCATTTTTTACAACCATGTCTAATAATATGTCATAATAATAGAACTAATATTCATATGTAATATTAATGAAATATTAATCATTATATTATAATAATATATCATTTATTTTCATTCTTTCTATGAACAATAAAATGATAACGTCTCTGGTGCGTACGTGTGAACTATCACCCCCATGAAGCGATGTGATTTGTTTTTCTTCACTACATCACTTTTATGATATATATATATAATTATATTTAAATGATTAATATGATATTAATGTTATTATTATCATTATTTAAATAAAAAATCATATTTATCTTCTTTCCATATCGATCAATGAAAAATAGGAAATGTTACTCATGCGTACATACGACCTACCGTATTCATGATTACAACACTTTTCATTTTTAATAACAACAATTAATGGTTTAATACAAATGTATAATTTATGTATAAAAATGATAATAATCTAATGAATATTATTCTATAGATGATACACTTATGACCACATGGATTATTGACATCATACCATGTTTATTTTCGACTCATGTACCGAATATTGAAGAAAACTCTTATATGAACATATATAATTTTGTAAATATTATAACATGGAAATATATGATATAAAGGGAATAATAAAATTGAAAAAGTTTCTAAAGAAAGTATAAATTTATCTGAGTTTATTATTCAGTATGAAAAATAAATTATGTGAAATGCCGAGCACAATGTAAGGGACATGGTCTCAATCTCCTTTCCATGAGGTATATTTTGATGTTATGCAGCACCTTTTTTTATAAGGTGTACATGCATCCACATTGAAATTTAATTTACTTAAAAGGTTTTCAAAAGGAATTTTCTTATAGGAAGAATTTTAATTTCTTTAAAAAATGAAAAAGGAATGTTTTTAATGTATACTGGGACAACGACTTCTCTGGTGTCATAACCGCTATTTTATATTTGGATTCCTCTTCAAGCCATAATTATTTTTAAAGGGAAAAGAAATCCATTGTTTCCTTCTTGATTTTTTTGGTATTGAAAATTGTTTTAAAATGGACTACCAATTTCAATATCATTAAATTATTTTATATGATTTTAAATAAAATTTAATAAGTGAAATGTTGATAATTACAATCTTTTATGTGTTCTGATTATACAATGGTACTAGACATTTGATGGGTGATTATGTGATAAACTGAATGTGGGTGGTTATGTGGTAAACCAAATATTGGTGGTTCCATGATAAGCCAAGTATTTTTGGTTATGTTATAACCTTCAATACATTGGGATGGAAGTCGGCCACATGACTATTACATTTGTAAGAGTGATATGTATGGAAGTCGACTGTATGGTTATTCCATTTAAGTATGATTATGTCTGACATTACCAATATATTTTATATGTTATTTATATTTGTTATATGGAAATATTAGGATTACAAAAAGTTATGTAATAAGGTTATAATTCGAGTAATCCAATTACAGCTTCTTTAAGTTGAAAATTTTTACAATATAAAAAATTATTCATGGTTTACATGTTTTTTCATGACTAACGGTTTTCCTCCTTTATGTATCTCTTAAGGAAATTTTTATTTTCATCCGGTGTTTTGAAATCTTTTTACCGAATTTAATGTAGAATAGATTCAAATATGGGATCAAGGAGAAGTTATGACGATTAAAAATGAATATAAATAATGTTTAATTTTCAATTTTTTTGTTTTATGAAACAAATTTATACTGTTGAAATCTCACACTTTTTATTTATATGTTTTTTATGTATGAGTTATGGAATAATTATCTACATATATGATATTTAAAAGATCCTCAATGTGTAATAACGTATAATTCTTGACATAACTCAAGATATTGTAATGTTTAAGGCTCGGTCCCTATAGTTTGTATTAAATGATAGTTTAGATAACTTCAGGGTTTAAGATCTTGTTATCAAAATTTCTATAAATGATTTTTACTTTATGGTCAAATTGAAAAGATAAATCATTAGAAGACTACCATGTTACTTCTTCTAAGATTTGTATGTTCGGAATGGTTTTCCATAGATGAAATAGGGAAGTTGTGCTAGAAAGGCATCCAAAGGAAAAAAGACTTCCAAATCAGCATCCTAATATGGTAGGAATCTGAAATAAATAGTTTATTGTAGTGATGTATCAGTTAACTTAGACAATAAATGGAGGTGTTTTTAATGGATGATATAATCCTGATGAAGTACATATGAATATGTCTGTAGTGTAGCATTTCATAAGGAAAAGTCCCCCATCATTCAGAGGATCATCTGACCTCATTCTAGCTAAAGGGTGGATTAATTAATGATAATTTATTTTTGATGTAATGTGGTGTTCCTAATATAAAAAGTTTTGCCTTATTGTTTATCTCTTTTAAGGTTAAGCCTATCAGTGGTGTCCAGTGGTTAAAAATATCTGAGGAATTAAAGAGGTTTATTCCATGGAATGGGATGAATTTGAGGATAACTTCCTTGAGAAATATTTTTTTATCGTTGTTTGGATTTGGATAGAAAATAAGTTCTTAGAAGTAAGACAAAATTAGGATGATTCAGTGGATGTATATGAAGAAAAGTTCACTTGTTTTTCAAGGTACATCCCAAATTTTATCTAGGATATTGATAGTAATATATTTAAGTTTTACTCAGGATTGAAGTTGATATATTGAAGAGAATTAGATTCTAATGAGTTCAAAAGATATTATAAAGTTAATCTATGTGCTGAGAAGGTAGAAATGATGTTTTATGGTGAACACGTGTTCCATGATAGGTAGAAAAAGAAGAGGTTCAGTTGGTAGGAAATGGTAAAGCATTCATAAAAATGTTTGGAGGTAAGAAACATAAATTTACATCTCATGTGCAGTGTGGTAAAAATTAACCTGTAGAATCTCTCTCAATGAATGGGAAGTAATTATGATGTTATTAGACTATTCATATTTCTTGTGACTGTAAGGTAGATGATCATACAAGAAATGAAATTTTAAAGGTATAATGTTTTAGTTTCAATGTGTTAGGGAATTATGCCAATGTTTTTCCGAAGATTATTAATCAGGGTGGAAACCATGAAAATTAAAATAAAAAAGGGTGTGGCCACTACGATTTCATTTGGACCATCAAATTAAGTTGTGATAGGTATGTCATGGGTCTTTTCAAAATATGACAGTACTCTTTTGGACATAGGATCTTCACATTCATTCATTTCTGAGAGCTTTTCAATTAAATTTAAAATATCTCCTCAGTAATTTAATATAGATATTTTTGTAAAAAACCTTTTTTAAGTGTCAAAGAAATAAATATTTATAGTAATATTATATTTTTCATTAGTGGTGTGGTTTTTCCTATAAATTATGTCGAACTCTCTGTAGTGAAAGTTGATATCAGTTTGGGTATGAATTGGCTTCGATTTTATCATGCTAAAATAGATTGCAAAGACAAGAGAGTTATATTAAATGATTTCATACCTTTTATAACAAACCAAGAAGCTGGGATATTGATTAAATATGGTAGGGAATTTTAATTAGCTCATGTGGTTAAAAATATGAAAATAGTTTTAATTAGTAACATTCCATAAGTGAATGAATTCATAAGTGTTTTTTCGAATGATTTTCCTAGTTTTGTTCCTGATCGGGAGGTTGAATATACTACTGATTTAGTTTATGATACTAATAAAATTTCTAAACCCCATTATCGAATGGATCAAGTAGAATTGGTGGAGTTAAAAAAATAGTTGAATTAATTTCTTGATAAAATTTTTATTCAACCTAGTACTTCACCATGGTGTTCCCCTCTTTTATTTGTGAAAAATAAGGATGGTTCCATGAGAAATTGTATTGATTATAGATCCTCAAATAACATCACCATTAAGGAAAACTAATATTTTCCCTGTATTGATGATTTGTTTGATCATCTTGAATAAGCTGGGTATTTTTTGAATATTGGCATGGGTTCCATCATCCGAAGTTAAAAGACGATAAAATTCCAAATCCATCAATCCAAAGAAGATATGGGAATTATGAGGTTTTAGTTATTCCATTTGGGTTATATAATTTACCTACATTATTTAGGAATATCATGAATGGATTCTTTCATTAGTTTTTGGATCGGTTTGTGGTTGTGTTTATAGATGATATTTTGGTATATGATAAAAGCTAGGAGGAACATAAAAGTCACTTAAGGATTGTTTTGTAAACCATAAATGAAAAAAACTATATGCAATGCCTAGTAAAAGTGATTTTTGGTTGCAAAAATTGCATCCATTGGAAATATTATTTCTAAATATGGCATAAATATTGACCCTTTTAAAATAAATGTTATTGAAGAGTTCCCTTAGACCTACCAATATCATAGAGATTCATAGTTTTCTTGGATTAGTTTTTTATTAAAGACATTTTGTTGATAACATTTCTTGGTTATCTACAACACTAACTATGTTAACATGTAAGGGAGTTATGTTCATATATATAAAATAATGTGATGAATTTTTTCAAGAACTAAGTAGAAGATTGGTAAATTTTCAAGTTTTGGCCCTACCTTCTTGGAAGGGTTAATATGTTATCTATAATGATGATTTACCGAAATAATATTGTTATGTCCTAATGAATAATGATCATGTAATTAATTATCATTCATGTAAGTTGAATCCTAAAGAGTTAAATTTCCCTACACATGATTTGTAGTCAGTTGCTATTTTTTATTAAATATTTAGAGAAACCATTTATATGTCATAAAGTGTGAAATATATATTGATCACACAAGTTTTATGTATATATTCACTCTGAAAGAATTGAACATGAGATAGGTGAGATGGATGGAAGTAATCAACTATTATGATTTCATGATTTATTAACATCCAAGTTAGTAAAATAAAGTGGTTGATGGTTTGAGTCGATAAATTAATTATACACTAACCCTAAAATGTTCAGAACATGATTCTTTGGATAATTATTTGATGAATTTTGTCTTGGATGTGTTGGTGTAAGAAATTCCTCTTTTTTGTTTCAGGTTTCAGTGAAATCGTCTCTATCATATATAATTAACAAAGAACATATAGAAGATAATATGTTGCAGAAAAATATAGAACGGGTTCAGAAAGGCATGTTACCTGAAATTAAAATTAATAAAGATTGTGTTTTGAGGTTTATGAAGGGATTTTGCGTGCCTTGGGATTCATAGTAGAAGAAATATTTGTTTGGTTAAGCTCATAGTTCTCCATTTTTAGTTCAATTGGGAAACACTAAGATATACAGAGGCATTGAGGAATATTACTGGTGAGATGGAATGAAAAGAGACATTTCAGACTTTACCATGAAGTGTTTGACCTATCAACAGGATATAGAAGAACAAAAGTTGTCAAAGGGGATGATTTATACTTTTCCAATGCCAGAATTGAAATGAAAAAATATATCCGTGGAATTCGTTGTGGGATTACCAAATACTTCTCGATGAAACAACGCGTTCTATGTTATTGTTGATCAATTGACTAAATCTTATCATTTTATTCCTATTCAAGAAACTATGTCTCTATATCATATTTTTAAATTAAATATTAAGGATATCATCAGGATTCATGGATTTTCCCTCTCCATTGTATATGATCATGATTCAAGGTTCACTTAGAACATTTTGAAGGGCCTTCTGAAATCTTTGGGTACTAAATTAAAAGAAAATATATTTTTTCATCCTCAATATGATGGGAAGTGAGATTGAAAAATTTATAAATTAGGAGATATTTTACTTGCATGTTCAATTGATTTCTAGGGAAGTTATTATCAACATATTTTCATGGTTGAGTTTTCATGTAATAATGGTTTTCATTCCAGTATATAGATGGAACCATTTTAGGAATTATATGGAAAACAATGTCGAACTATGGTTTTTTGGGATGAAGTAGATGAAAGAATGTTTATGGGACAAGAACTGGTAAATGAAATAAAAGAGAAAGTTTAGTTGATTCATCAACACATGAAGATATCTTAGAGTAGGTAAAAAATTATGTAGATAACCAGATGAAAGATCTTTCTTTCGAGGTGGGTGATCATGTATTTCTCAAAGTCCCTGCAAGGAAATGTATGATTCATTTTGGTAAGAAGGGGAAGCCGAGTCTCAGGTTCATTAGAACCTATAAAATCCATGAGAAATTTGGATGATTTTCCTATAGGGTGAAACTACATCTGATTTTATAACTTAAACACAATGTATTTCATGTTTCAATTTTAGTAAGGTATATGACGGATCCATCTCATTTTTGATTCTAGAATTAGTTCAGTTAGAAGAGAATATTTCTTCTCTGGAACATTTGGTCCAGCTTCCTGACCTCATAGAGAAAGTGTTGTGGAATTAAGTCATTCATTTGGTTAAGATTTTATTAAAAACTATATGGTTGAAGAGACAACATGGAAATCTAAAAATTATATGAGGGAGAAATACCCCAAATTATTTGATAAGTGAATAATATTGAGAGGATGAAATTTCCAAAAGGGGGAAGTATGTGACATTCCAGGAAATTATTGAATAAGACATCTTCATATATATTAATATTTATGAATTAGGTATTAATTTTAATTTTAATGGGTCTCTATGTTCGATATTATACATGAAACACAAAAATGGGTTTTTCTTGAAATCTTATGTTCCACACAAGACTGAGTTATATCAAAAAATAATATATTATTAATATTAAAATTTTATGTTCTAGTAATCGCCTAGCCATTATATTGTATGGAATGAATATATCCAAATATATTAAATTTACGCATGCTTAAAAAATGATTTTACTTTTTTCCAGTATATTTTAGGGGCTTAAAATAAGAATAAATCTAATTTTATGAATAATATAATATAATATTTTTAAAAGTATATTTTACCATATTTTTATGGTGAACCCATTTTAAATATAATTTTTTTCACTTTAACAACATTCATATGAAAAATTATACTTCTACTTTGGAATTTAATAATCTAAATTTACTTATTTTTTCTAAATTTTGGTAATTTTCTAATAAAATTCATATTTTAATGAATATTGAAAGATGTTGTGTTTTAATTCAAAACTTCTTTATCGGCAAATTGATTTTTATTGATATATTATAATAAAAATGGTTTTTGAAGTATATTTAAATTATAGTTTTATAATTTAATCCTATTTTGGTTAATAGAATCAATTTCACAATGATATTGAATAGATAAATTATGTGAACTTTTCAACGTTTACTTAAAAAACCTATTCTCTTATTCCATCAACGAGATTAATTTTTCATTAATTTATTCTAATTTTGAATATTGAATTTGAAAAACTGGATTTGATATTGGAAATCATAAGGTCCAAATTAAGTACATATTCCCCTTTTAGATTTGGAAATTATGAATAGTAACATTAATAGTTACTTTTATTACCATGGTTAAGGATTAATCGGAGAATTAACAGTTAAAATATGATTATAAATATTATAAAACTACCCTAAAGCATGTAAAAATAATAGTAGATGGGATATTTTTGGAAAAAAATACTTTGGCAGAAATTTTGGCCTCTGGATATGGCATCCCACCTTTTTAGTACATAACATTTCATTACATTTTACAAACATTGGATCTTTAAAGTTTTGTGTCTTGGAAAAAAGGTAGATAATACATGAAACCATATAACTCTATTCTAATACACTTGAATGGATTATTCATTTTATCATCATATGTATAATTACTCCAACTCATAACCTAGGGAAATACATCAATGGAAAGGGTGAGTAGAAATCCTAGTAAGAGAAAACAGGGAAAACAGTTTACATGTGAGCTTGAGAGAATAAAATAAGAACTTGAGGAAATACCATAAAGGCATGAAAAAAGGAATATAATGATAATAATAACTCGAATAATGACATTAAAATGTGTCTCAAAGATTTAAATTATACATTATTAAGTATATCACCAAGGTCCATCCCCAAGGTGTCGTAAAAATTACTAGGGTTATTCACCAAGGTATCGTAAAACGTGTCATCTGTAAAGATTGATTTCTTTAACCAATTAATTGAGATATATCAGTAATAACCCCTAATATGTATTTATTTTTATGTGATACACATATATCATAATCAAATATTTCATAAAAACCCATAGAAAATAATAGAAATTGGTTTCATATCAAAATCATGGCGTCTAAAAATGTTCTTAAAAACATGAGCATATTGTCATTTATAACCAATAGAAAGGGAATACGGGTTTTATTTAGGTCAACTAAAGAATAAAATACATAATTTTTATGTATTTTTTAATACATCTAGAAATAAAAGATGTTTGGATATTCATAGAAAGAAAATAAAATAATTTCTTTAGAAAAAGAGAGAGATATTTTGAGATGAAAAATCTACAGTATAACAGGTATGAAACATAGTTTTATAAAAAATTAAAAAGATAGCATAAAGTGTTCACCAAATAATAAATGACTCATAATACAATATATTTATATAATAAAATGTAAATAATAACATGGTACATAAAATTGAAAGATAGACCACATAAATGATAACTTGAAATGAAAAGAGAATCTGGGAATTCTCTTACCTTGAAGAGTAAGTTCTAAAACTCTAGTATCGAGACCTTTAGGGCTTGAGAACACCTTTATATGATTATTTTAGAGGTAATAATATCATATAATAGAGGGGATGATTTTTCAATGACATAAAACGAAGCAATGTCTTGGTATTTATAGTAAAAGAGGGGGAGTTGTTTATTAATTTATGAGGACACCTCATCTATGGTATTTGAAAAACCATGGGATATCCCATGGTATTTTCCCATTCTATTAAAAATTTTAGAAACCACATATAATATTTTAACCCACATTAGTCGAATAGAATTTTAAATTAAATTTTACATCATTATGATGTCATAAAACACACTGAAAATAAAAAAACTAGGTTTTTACTATTCACCAAAAAATAAAACATTTTATAAAAATCTCATAAATTCACCAAAAATTAATATTAATGTTCTGAATTCAAAAATTAACTCCATTTTATGAATTTTGTTTTTCTATATATGATAAATTTAATTTTTATGTAAAATTAGAATTTAAACAAAAAACTAATACTAAACTAATTAATTCTAAAATAGTTTTTTACTTATAAAATTATATCACATTACCATTCAAGATACCTAAATTACATTTATACATCCTTAGGTGAGGTTACTATTCTATTGGTCATATTAGTATTTATAAGTGTGATATTACAATCTATATGTTAATATTCAACAAAAAATAAGATGATCTTATCAGGATCTAAACTTCTTTATAATCATAACTATATATATCAGTTTCTTTCAAAAATCATTTCAAACTATAAATTATTTAATGTAGAAAATAATATTTTAAAATAATATGTTTTTCAATATTATTCAATAATCTAAAACTTCTTAGAAAAAAAATGAAACATTCAACCTAGATTAATCTAGTCATTTGATCTTCAAAAATAATTTTTATTTCACAATAACAAGTAATAACAATTTTATTTATACAAATTGAGTACACAAAGTAACTAAGGCCTAATTACATAACCCCTTATAACACCTTCATGGGACCTAAGAGTAAGGTGTGCATTGGTGAGAGATTTTTTGGGTGGCTCAGACAACATTTCTAAAGTAGTGATTTCTACCAACTTGAACATATCCCATAGTTGATAATGATCAAGCTTAACATGTTGAAGCCCGACTTGGGATTTGTCCAGAGAAAAGCCCAGTGATGTTACCTCCTTCCCAAGTTCAGATAAATCGGCTTTGTACAGCCCGAGTTTACTAGATAAGTCCATCAACCCTTATTTTTGTATTAATTATCCATTAGGAATTCTATATATAGACAATGATTATAACATTAAAAATTATTATTATTTCCAATGGTCATATTAACAAACAGTCAAATAACGGTTATAACTCGATTGTTAAATTTTAATTATACTTATATAGTTTTATTGATTATGACACAATTAAACATATATTTTTAGTAAACAAAATATTATTCAAAATTTTATTTCGTTACATCGGAAGCCACTTTGGGTTTGATTATGACACTTATAACATTTTATTTAATGTAAAGACCAAGATATCAAAATCATGTCTCTTATTACAAAATAAATTTTAATATTGAGTTATATAAGTGATATCATTGACTATAAATATTTCCTATAGATCATAATATATTATCTACATCATTTAAATTTATGTATAATTTTTCATAAATAAATAAATAATGTAAATGGGGATGCAATGATGATGCATTAATTTCTTAATTATTGAAATAATAAAATTAATGATATTATACATATTAAAATTAATATAATTTGACATAATTGATGTCATCCACAAATTTTACTGATGAATTTGACTTTTTGGTGATGAATTAAATGAGTTTCTTCAAACTTATATTTTTATTATAATATTTTAAAAAATAAACTAAACAATAGTCTCAAATTTGATGTTATTGATATTTTAAAATATAAAATACCTTATTAAATTTAATAATAATTACAAAAATACAATATTCATCCAAAAAAGATGATATATGTCTAAATGTTTCATTAATTACTCATTTATTGGTCATTTGGAATGTTATGGAAACTATTTTACCTCTCTAAGGGTAAATTACTTGATAAAATAGGAAGAGTTAAGAGGGGTTAAATAAAAATCTAAGGATAAAAAATATTCAATCTTGGATAATTTATATGTGGTGTTTATATTTACACCCATCCCAATAATATGTTCAAAATTAATCAAATTGGACCAATTTCTAATAGAAAATGAATTTATATTAATATAATTCTTTTAATAATTTAAAGAGTGACCCTCCCCTCTCTTGTAAAAGAGAACTAATTACTCTCTATTATTTACAGTTAAATAACGTTTTTGGTAAGCTAATATTTGTTCAAATACCTTATTATAATCCCTCCCCAAATTCATGAGGACTTATTTTAGGCATAACATCCTCCTTTGAGGCGTTAAGGTATTAAGAATGGTGATCATCTGATGGAAAGTTAATAATTTCGTTTATGTGTTTCTATTTTATTTTCTTCCAATTTATTCAAATCATATTTATCCATGATTAAATAATAACTATATTATCCTCAATATAATGAAATGTTATTATTTTAATATCATCATCTAAATCTATCTCCACTTCCATGAAATGGGAAAGGAATTAATCATTCGTGTGGATGTGTGAACAATCACGTCCATAAACCAAACTAATTCATTTTCCATTATTGTATCTCATGATAGGTCATAATAATGGAATTAATGTTTATATATGATATTAAATACATATTAATCATTATATGATAGTAATATCTCAATTAATTTCTTACACTATAAACACATAAAAATGATAACATCATTCGTGCGTACGTGTGAACTATCACCTCCACGAAGTGATGTGATTTGTTTTTATTCATTATATCATTTTTTGATATATATATATATAAGTATATTTAAATGATTAATATGAAATTAATTATACTATAATAATTCTTTAATGATAAATAATACTTACCTTCTTTCCATAATGATCATTGAAAAATGGAAAATGTTACTCATGCGTACATATGACCTACCATCTCAATGATTATAAAATTGTTTATTTGTAATATCCATAATTAATGTTTTGATTAAAAATTATAATTATTTTAGAAAAATTATAATACTTTCATGAATATTATTGTGGAGAAGATGTAATAATGACTACATGGACTATTGACATCATAACATGTTCATTTTCGACTCATGTACTGAATATCAACAAAACATCCTATTTGAACTTATATAATTATGTAATTATTATATCATTTAAATTAGGGATATAAATGGAATAATAAAATCTAAAAAGGTTTGAAATAATTTAAAAATGAATATACATTTATTATTCAGGAAGATAAATAACATACGAGACATGTGAGACTCAAGGTAATAGACTTTGTCTCAACCTCCTCTCATTGAGGCATATTTTGATGTTATACACAACCTTATTTTATAAGGTGTATAATAAAAACTATGAATTTATTATTTTATTCGATTTTTTTTAAAAAATATTTTTATACGAATCATTTTATTTCTTTTCAAAACAACAAACGGAAGGTTTTTTAACGTATATGGTGAAAAACATTTTCCTCCTATGTAACCATTATTTGATATTTGGATTCCACTATAATCCTGAAAGTTTTTAAAAGGTTGAATAAATAACTTATTCCCTTTTTTGGGTATTTTGAAAATGAAAATGGATTGAATATTTCAATATCTTGAAATGATTTATTTTGATTGAAAATCAAATTTTATAAGTGAAATGTTAGTAATTGAGATCTTTTTTGTGTTATGATAACACAATGGTACATGGAAATTTGAGGGGTGGTAAAACGATAAACCAAATATGGGTGGTTTCATGATAAACAAAAGATGGGTGGTTTCATGATAGACGAAGGATGAGTGTTTACCTCATTACCTCCAATGAATTGGGTATAGAATTTGACCATATGGATATTCCATTTTTATGAGTTATGTGTATAAAATTCAATAGTTTGGTTATTACATTTAAGTAAAATAGTTTACCAAGTTATCTTTATTTTTTATATGTTCATTATATGGTTTTTGTGGTAATGTTTGTATTACAAAAACGCAAACAGTAAGCTTATAATGCAAGGAAATTATTTTCTACTTCTCTAAGGTGAAAAGTTGTACATTATGATAAAGTATTCATGGTTTACATGTTTTTTTCAAGACTAACAACGTTCCAACTTTGTGTATCCCTTACTGAGACTTTTGTGCTCATCCCACATTTTGAAATGCTTTTCATAGAATTTAAGGGAGAAAATAGTCAATTATAGTTTCAAAGAAAATTTTTGATGATTAAAGACGAAAAGAAAACCTTGTTTCATTTTAAAAGTTCTTTTTTATAAAAGAAATGGATAATGTTGGATGTGTCTATTTATTTATATGGTTTTATTTTGTATATGTTATGGCTATATTTTTTAAATCACTATACTTGTAAAGACCCTAAATGCGAAATATGGTATAATTCATGACTTAAGTCAATATTATGTAATGTTTAGGGATGATTCCATATAATTACGAGGCATTATACACATCCTGATTATCACAGGAATCATAATCCACAAAGTTCATTAGACCGATGTAGTTTAACATTTTTTGGGAAGAAAATATATGAGTGCTTTGTGGCACTAGATGTTCAAGATCAAATAATGAGGGGGAATCCCATGTATCCTAACTATATTTAGAATTAGAGTTTTTAAAGATCATTTGGTTTACCATTCTATTGGCGGATGAGGTTGAATGATTAGCCCGTGGGAATTATTAGGTCTTGATGGTTGAGGTGTTGGCGACATGAGAAGACTTATGCAGAAGTGGTTGACTATTTACCCTCTGGCCTTATAAAGGAATACTACATATCCTAGTTCGAGTAAGAATTAGGGTTCTCATAGTTTAATCACTCACTTGGTACCGACCTCAGGGTATATGTCCACATATTGCAGAGGTTTGTACGATGCCACTCATCAAGGCTTACATGCAGAGATTTCCCTAACTAATCGAGATTCATGATGTGAGTGATATGAATATTGTAACTCCCTAAACCCATCAGATGTATGATTGGTGCAATAAAAATGGATAATAATTAATCAGTCCCACATAATGAGGATACAAGGCTTATCTAACGGGAAAACCTTGAGATTTTTAATATGGGGATGGGGCCTTAGGGAGGCCTCCTACATATCCTAGTTATGGAAGGAATTATAGTAATCATAGTTCAATTGATCTGGTCTTACAAAATGACATTTCTCGGGTCATTGTATGGGTTTGTGGTGTAAATGTTATTATTATTGCGACTCTCTAAGCCCACATGATCCATGCTCATTGTTGGAACCAAGGGATGGAAAATAATCAACTTCATTGTTTGTATGTGTAGGCCTTATGTTATGGGATGTCCCTTGAAATATAAATATATAAATTTAACCTCTATGAGTGATCGTACATATCCTAGTTTTGGTAGGAATTAGACTTACTATAGTTCCCTCGATCAAGGATTACACACTAATGGTTCCCCTATAATTGGGGAATATCGTATTATGTCATTGATTTGAGCATACAAACGGAATTTTTCCCTTATTTTCAGGGCTTGCACACCAATGATGGGTATGTTCATCCCATCATGGGATACCATTCTTGGATTAACCCACTCACCTAGACAATGTATGTTGATTTTCCACTCATTATTCTCAAATTTCTAATTTTTCATGTTGGAGAGTATCTGTATGAAATGTTCAAAGGAAATTGTATAATCCAGTTGAACTGTTTAGAAGAATTTTCATAATTTGGATTTCAAGTTTAAAGTCTATCAAATGATCAACAATGTCTTTTATAGAGTGCATCTCAAGACCAAGAAATATGATCTTGGAAGCCATCACATGACCTTGCTATCATATCCAAGGGTGTCTCATGATCCATCCGACTTTCCCAGATGTCATCACAAGAGTTGGATGATGTATATGGCGGGTTTCATGAGAGTCAATAAAACATCACATGGAGGGTTTTTAATTTCCAGGATGAAATTCCTTAAGGGAATTGCGAGAACCTTCTAGAATTCCCAGAGTGAATCGCGAGAGCCAGTTGACACGCTCGGGTGCTACCATGAGACTTTGCTGATATGGGTTAGTGCCGCCATATGAGTCTGGAAACACATCTAAAGGTCATCATGAAGTTTGAATGGAAAACCTAGAGGATTTTATGAGACATGGGTGTATTTTATGGATTAATCCATGTGACTTGATTTGACATGTCCAAAGGACATCACATGACCAACATAATATACCAATGGAGTGTCACCTGACCTGAGCGACATGTCCCAGTGATGTCACATATCTCAGGTGGATTACACGAAGTGTATGAGGGTCAGAATTAAATTTTATTTTCATAAGTATCTTATATTTATTCCTTTTTCTAGTATTTATCTTGTCAGTTCCATATATTTGATCAATGTAAGGTTGTATTACATGTTTTTTGATTTAGTAGGTATGTAGGATATTCATCACACATCCTTCCAAGAATCATTTATGTGATCTATGAGTGATCATGATAAGTTCATTATGCATGATTCATGGTTTCTATGTCTATTCCCTAGATCATACCTAATGGGATGATTTTCTAGTTGTGAGATCTTATGATATGGAAAATCCACCCTTTCATCATTGTGAGGATTCAAGAGTTCAAGTTCATGGGGATCATGGTCATGATCATTCAAATATTCGACCCAGTTGCGATAGGTAGTGGTGTATTTTTCATACTGGGTGGAGGATTTATAGGCCTCACCACTAAGGTTGTTCTCTATTTTTCATGGAATTTATCACATGAGTCTTGGATAGAGTTAGTGAAGGAATTTGGCATCACACGTCGACACAAGTATATGCTTTGGATTTTCTCCTTTGCAGCTGACTAATTTTAAATGTCGTTGAGTCAATCTCATAAATGCCTCTTTTTTGGATATTCTCCAATTTATGAGAGGTATTTGAATCATGTGTGGTTGCTAAAGTATTTCAATATTATCCCTTTGATATGTCCAAATGTATTCATGAGATAGGTGTTTAGGTTCATTGGTGCATTTTTGATCTAAGGTGACTTTTTGTATCTTTTTGTGAGACAATGATGACTTCTCAGGGGGGGGGGGGCTTTGTGAGATTAAGCCATGTTACCAAGGAGTCTCGTGAGATCATGCTACCGGTGACTTAAGAGAATTTCATGGATTTTATGACCATGAGACACTCTTTCCTCATATGACTTTATTTCCTTTCTTGATTTTACAAAGTCTTGGGAGTTTACATGGTTTCCTCGGTGTTTTCGAGGAAAACCACCATACCTTATGGTGATGCATTGTGTGGCCCATAAAATTTCTTATAGAGATTCACAATTATTTCATATAAAATCATATACATTTTATCCTTATAAGACAAAGGTGATTTTCCCAGTCACCTAGACATAACTAAGGCTTCTAACCTTTTGAGGATTTCACACTGATTGTCTTTTATGAGATAAATAGGACATGTCACTAAAGTCTCATTGTGTCTTTTAGATCACTAGGGGTATGTCATGTGGAATTTATTACTGTAATAGGATCCTTCATTTTGGATAATATCATACTTATTTTCAAAGGTGTTTTTATAGCCTTCACCTACAATTTTCCATGAGGTATACACATGATTATTATGGGATCATATGATAGAGTGTGATCCATATCATTTTTAGTTTCTCTTCCTTCCTCTGGCATGTCGCATTTCCAATTTTGGATCTCATGATGATGTATATGTATTGTATTGGATAGTTTCATTACTCACCCGAATACCTGTAGAGGTGCCTCATGATGGTTCAATTTCCATGTGATAGTATAAAGGGGGATCATTCAATCAAAGACATATGAGTCCATCACATTATCAAGGAGGCATGTCCAAGTCATATCAGCTAACGGTGTGTGGCTGACATTCTACACCGAAATAAATGCATCATTAATCCAAGGGTTTGAATTACATGTACAATTATCAATCAAGGAAAAATTTATATTGGTTCACATGTAAAGGCCAATGTCCCACTTTATTGAAGATGAGTCAAACGATCATGGGTGCATGTCCAAGATGTATAAATATCAACACCCTTGTTAACATGAACGAGTAGTGAGAGTGGGTTCACACATTCTAAGGAAACACATAAACAAGGGGGAAATCATTCTTATTTCTTTTCATCAAATGAATTCATCCCATAATTCAATATGCTTCTTAGTTTTGTGCACCTAACAGCTTGTATGATGGTGTTGTATGAATATCACTAAACGCATATCATCTGGTCCTTAGGATATTTTCTAAAATCTGTCACTTGATCCAAAGGAAATATTGTGATCATGTATCCCAAGGAACACTACATTATTAATAGTGTCCAATGGCCTTCATGACATCCTTTTTTGGATGCTTTGCATTACACCTTAAAGTATACACGATCAAGAATCTCCATCACAAGACTAGCCATCCTCTATTCACATAAACTATATGTTTGTGTCCTTGGTTTGACCGTAGAACCTTATCTATGCTAATTTAGTTTCTTATATTTCTCATACACATTATCATATATGTGAAATCGATGTATTTCTTTTAACAAGAATAGTGATATGTGGTGTTTCATCCCTTCGTGTGATAGGTGAAGTGGTGTTGCATTAATTCACATAATTTGTTATGTGATGCATTTTCTCTTCACAATAATTATTACACAAAGGAGGATTTGTACATCTCAACCATTCACATGAATGAATACTCGAAGACCTTCTAGTATAATCCTCTTAGCTTAACCATTATAAAAGCTCCTTATGCATTATTTTGTGGGGAAAACGAAAGTGGTATTCTCCCGACTGAACGCCACACTAAAATATTGACCTCCCTTCAGTATTTATAGAGGAGGTCTCATCCCGCCTTAGAGCATCTAATAAATAAGTAATGTCGTCTAAATACTTTCAAACATTCATCACACCAAAACATACAAATCCATTTATATTGGTGAATTTAATCATAAACATTTGATGCTATAGTTCATAGATCTCTTAGTGATGAATATTTCCACGTATTACCCACCAGTTCTTCAAAGGAGGTTCGTGAACCAACTCTGCATATCGTCGTTGGTGGCAGAAATGGTAGAAGTCCATGGTAGGTGTGGGGATTGGTGGTCATTGTGTCAAACATGACACCTCCCACCATGTATTTAAAATGATGTCTTGGGGAGCCTTCTATAATTATCAATTGGAGCTAGTAGAGCTCTCTCATTCTTGAGTACCTTGATATCTAAATTTAGGAGAAAGAAAGAGAGGTGTGGGAGGGATCCATTGTAGCGTTTGTTTTTGTGTAATAAAATATTGGTTTCCTTTTCCATTTATCTCTCTTCATGGTCAGCAAACCACAACAAGTGGTATTAGATGATGTTTTGGTACAATGATAGCACATCATAGAGATTTTTCTTTGAAAGGAAAATCAAGTTAGTCAAAACCATCTTTTGAAGTAACATTCGTAAATCTCATAGAGAGACAATTCCAATGGCACAAAAAGCGTTGAAAACAGAGCCAAGATGATCTCCCTAGACATAGTCAAATTTTGTTAAAACCTTAGGTTCTAAAGTACACCCTTGATAGAGAAGAAGGTGCTGTTATAACACCAACATCTTTTCTGGGGAGTTTTTGGAAAATGTTTCAGCATGCCACATCCGCACCACATCAGTGGCACATCATCAGTTGATCTCAGCCGCTGATACTATTTTGATCATATCTTGATCAGTCATTGTTCGATTTCAATGATCCAGGAGTTTATTCTACCATTTTCAAGCATTCAAAATGCAATGGTGAGATCCATTTTTCTATATTCTACACCAAATATTTTATAATGAAAATTAAATGGAGGGATCATCCATGAGGGGGATGATCATGTTGACTTCTTTGAACTAATCCATTTGGAAGTGTCGAATGGAATATGTCCTCAATCCTAAGCATATTTTCCCCCATTGAGAAGAAGGGAGTCATCCATAATGCCACCAGGGATGAAGTGTGGAAAAATCTGAAAAAGAAGAAGATATGTCAAATCTGCTAATATATCAATCCCAACATTTACCACAATGATGCTCAAGAGACTAATGCGTGCAAGCTTTGGATAAATTTGTACAATATGTACCAGTCAAAGGCCGCTCTAACCAAGACCCTCTTTTTGAAGAGGTTGATGAATCTTCAACTACATAGTGTAATATATATTTCCAAACACATGAGTGAGTTCTAAAGCCTTGTGATCCAATTAGTGGCTGCCAATAAGACTCTAAATGGATAAGATCTAGCGAACCACTTAATCTGCACACTTCCTGATAGTTGGGATACACATTTTGTCTCACTAATTAATTCAATTCCTAGAGTCAAACATTCCATGGTGACGGTAAAAGATTAACTATTCAACTTATAGGCCCAGAGGAAGGATTCAAGTAACTTCTAGACACAAGCACTCATTCTGAAGAAGAAAGGTATACAACAAGGAGGAGGTCATGGGGAAGGACCCAGAGGCTAATGAAAGAGTTGAGGAAGGTCCACTTATGGAAGGAGTACAATATACAAATGCCAGCATTATGGAATGGAGGGACACATGAAGAAGAACTACCAAAAGTTTCTACATGAAAAGGGTCAATGTACAAACAAACAATGAATTAATAGAGAAGGGCATGTGAGCATCACTGGGTAAGTTATTCTTTTCTCCAAATACAAAGAAGTGACATGATTTCATACATCAGGTCAAGACTCAGAATGGGTAGTCGATATTGTAGCATTGTTCCATGTCACTCCAAATCATGGTTATTTCATGACGTACCAATCTTATGAATTTGGTGGAGTAAATACGGGGAATACTAGTTCAGCAGAGATTGTTAGAATGGGTGGTATCCCAGTCAAGATGAATGTTGGATAATCAGTCAACCTGAAGGATTTTTGTCATCTTCCAAGACTTCATCTCAACATATTATCTGGTATCTCTTTTGGCCAACATAGATACCACTATATATTAATTAATAGATCATGGAAATGATGAAATGATCTGTAATTATTTCCAAATGACCCATATGCGTTTAGTTGTTCAAAACACATATGAATATTTGTGCAGACTACCAAAAATGGTGGATGGAGAAACGTCTTCCAATATGTGGCATAAGAGACTCATCCAAATGAATGAAAACGGAACATTTACCCTAAATAGGAATAATTACATCAATATGGACAAGGATTCAACACTTTATCCTTGTAAATACTTCTTTTATGGGAAGAAACATAAAGTCGCATTCAATACTACTTGATCAAGGAGATTAGAGTTGCTGGATCAAGTGCACTCTGATGTTTGTGGTCCCATAGAGGTGGATTCACTTAGAGGTAAAAAATATTTCACTTCCATTATTGATGATGCATATTGAATGGTGTGGGTGTTAATCTTATGGATAAAGGATCAAGTACTAGATTATATCAAGATGTTCTAGGCCATGGTGGAGTGTGAATCTGAAAGGAAGCTGAAGTGTCTTTGTTCAGACAATGTATGAGAGTATACATCCATAGAATTTGATACTTATTGTATGAGTTAGGGAATATTAATAGAGAAGACGGTCCCACGCACCCCAAAATACAACATAGTTGCATAAAGGATGAATATAACCATTATGGGGAAGCTCAGAAGCATGATGAGGCCCGTTCTGGGGAGAAGATGTTCAGGTCGCATGCTACCTCATCAATAGATCACCATCACCCCACTAAATTTTGACATTTTATAGATGAAATGGTCTGGAAAACACCCCTATTACTCTCTTTTAAAAGTATTTGGATGTTTTTCATTTTCACATGTATCCAAGGAGCTCAGGAAGAAGCTATATGAGAGATTTTCTTTATGCGTCTTCATCAGCTATAAAGATGAGGAGTTCAGATACATGCTTTAGGACCCAAAGGGGAAGAAGGTGATTAGAATAATAGATTTCATGTTCCATGAGAACACAACTATTGAAGACATTCAAAATCCTAGAAATTATCAAAGGGAAACTGTCAAGGAATCAATTCATGATCCAACACCGGTACAAGAACCACCTATCAACGAAGAGGAGGAGGTGCAAGAAGACTCATCGGTAGTAGACCTGGAGTTAGTGGAAGAGGATATTGAGTAGGGGGAGACTCAATCCTCTTCACAAGAGGTTTTAGAAGTGTGTCACTTTTTCCATGATGGAAGTACAGTACATTTGTGCTTCAAAAGATGGAAAAGAACTGTCGTAGCTAAATCATTTTCTCCAAGATCTCAGATTTAACTTGGAGTACATGTTTCATTATGGTAGTAAAAGTGATTTGGAATTGATAGAGAACTCCATGTACTATTCCTAGATGAAAAACATTGACATTATCTTTCATTGGATATGTAAAGAGATGGATCAACAGCTTATGCAACTTGTAAAGATCCACACGAAGGAGAACCCTGCTGATATGTTGACAAAGGTTGTTGCTCGGGAGAAGCTATACCTTTGCAGATTCTCTAGTGGATTGAAACTATAGGGGGATAATTTATGGAGATTTCCACCAGATTTCCACTTCTTAAATAGAGGTAGGTGCACCAAATCCACCTACCATGGTTGGTGGAAGCCATGGGAGAAATCCACGGTAGTTGGAGGGCTAGTGGGAGCTGTGTCAAAGTTGATACCTCCCACCATGAATTTATAATGAGGGTCTGGGGAGCCTTCCAGGATTATCAATCAGAGCTAGGAGAGATCATCTATTATTGATATCCTTGAGAGATCCATCTGAGAGAAGGAAAGGGAGGTGTGGGGGGTTCCATTGTTACGTTTGTTTTGGCGTAATAAATGTTTGGTTTCCTCTTCTGTTTATCTCTCTTCATGGTCAGTGAACCACAATGGTTTTCCCTTAAAAAATACACTATTTTCATTTCTCAATCTCTAGAAGTGAGTGATGAATATGATTCTTGGTGAGAATATAGGGATCCTTATTATAGTCAGCAGTTCATTTGGTGTTTTGAGACTAGAATAAAATATGAGGACTGTAGAGGAATTATACTAGATGAATCTTGTTCCCCAACTGGGCCACAAAAATAGCATTAGAGACATTCGAGATCCTCTCAAGATCAATTATTATAGAGAAGATGGTTTGGAATACAGTTCGATCCTACTATGATGGAAAGTTCTTATGAAATTCAAGGTATAAGGAATTCCAGAGTAGAATGCTCATGCACTCAAGATGATATGTGATATTTATTCCATTCATAATATTCAAACTAGAACCCTAGCACTGTGAGGTTGAATAAGACCCTATATTATCTTGTTTTACCTCATTTTATACCCACCTATTTTATGAAAATAAACATTTTCATTTTATTTGTTTTATTTTATTCCTTACCATTATTATTACTTATAACAACAATAATAATAATAACAATAAAATGCTTTCAATTGTGGAAACAATGAACCCACCCTAAGATTCATTATCACATGTGTATGCATTATGATTAGTTGACTCACTCTTCACATAGGTCTATTTGTGGAAAAGTGTGAGATGTGAAAATATGAGAGTCAACAGGCCTCAACAAGCTCTCTTTCCTCTATAAATATTTTATGACCTTTACCATCTTATATAATATTTCAATTATTTTTAAAAGGAATATTTTTAGAAAAAAATATATTTTTTCTTTTTCCATTGTTTAAAAGAAATTATTTTACTACAAATTCGTCATTTATTATGGTAATCTATCATATTTCGATTAATTTTTTCGACATTAACTTACCCTTAGAACATTCAATTTCTTATGATCATTGGAAAATATATTTCAATTAAGATTCCATATTATTTTTCATGGATATGATTATTGATTATATCATATATATTTTATATATGTTGTTCTTTATTATTAATTTTATCTGATTTACTAGTAAAAACATGATAAAACCGTATTCTTTATTAAATATGGATATTTATTAATAATACATATTCTATATGAACTTAATTGACCATTAAATATATGGGGAATGCAATATTTGTGAAGTGATGTGTGGGTCCCGGTTTTAGATATCCCCTCTTAGTATCGACAAGTATTATTAGATAAATTAGTAAGCTTTCATTAATTAGGGTTCTAGTGTATACCAATCCATCAATTATGATGTCTTTATACAAGGCTTTGACGGTATAAATATCACTATGTCTCAAATAACAACATCCAATATTAATTGCTTCCTTCAATGAGAATTCAATATTTATTATCCACAAGATTACTACATTGACATTATCCATGGATGAAATTTTATTCATGATATTGATTAAATAGGAATAATTTTTAGTTATTTACCATTCCATATTTATTATTCCATATAGATTCATTATATCTTCTAGTTTATGTAACTATTACTAATCATATGATCTCACCATTTATTTGTTTTATTTTCCTCATTATATTATGATGAATATTATAAATAATATTAATCATGTTTGAGTTTTTCCATGCTATGTATTATATTTTTTCAATGTGATATGGGAATCATGTATTTATCTGGTTCTTTAAAACCTTTATACTAATTGGCCCTTCTTGATTATCTCCCTTGTATCTACGCTAATGCAATAAAGTAGACACCAGCACTGTGTTACAGGAGTTGGAGTTGTTAAAACAAAAATATGAATATTTATGAGAAATTTAATATCCAATGAAAAAAACATCATAAGAAATTTTTTTTCAATAGAAATTTAATGACCAAAAAATTAAAAAGTGGTAAAAGATGCATATTAATTAATCAGAAATATTTTTTTTCTACTAAAATGAAAACCTTTTATAAAATAAATAAAATGGTAAAAAAAATTAAAAAAGTATTTTATTAATTTTTTTGTTAACAAAACCATTGAAAAATTATAGGAGAATCAATACAGTGTAAAATTGGTATTTAGGTGGGAAAAACTGTTACTGCCATATATGTTAAAAAGAAATCATTCTTTCTAAATTTCAATAAAGAATGTATAAAATGAACCTTCAGAGAGATATTAGAATTACCATATTAAAACAAGGTAAATATTCTAGGTTAATATAAACTATCCTTAATAAAACATTTTAATAAATAAAAATTACTTTTGTAAGTCATTTTTTATAAATATCGACATGGAAGAAAAATATACTCGATCAAAAAAGCGAAATGAGGTTACCTTTCCTTTTAATCATTTATATGCTTGTTTTTAGTGGGGAATATAAAATAATTTGGATGAAAACATGTAAAATCATTAAATATATATACAATAGGAAAACATATGAAGTTTATGAAGGATATATTATAATATTTATTTAATGAAAATAAATGTAATCCAAAAATTGTCACTGTAAACTAAATTCATACCTTT
Source organism: Viscum album (assembly GCA_963277665.1). NCBI lineage: Eukaryota > Viridiplantae > Streptophyta > Magnoliopsida > Santalales > Viscaceae > Viscum > Viscum album. The sequence goes on along the minus strand of OY728129.1, from coordinate 1,861,510,272 downwards.
TTTTATATAATTTAAATTGGAACCACTAAAATTGAAAACCTGAATTGAAACATTAATAATAATGAATATATATATATATATATATAATTTATATTTATAAAGGGGATGTATATACCCCACATAAAATTAAATAGGTGCATAATATCAAATATTGATCGATGAAGTGGAAATCGATATGAAATCACTTACCTTAAGTTCAAATTACATCGAATGAAATATAACCTTCTATATAATATTTTTTAATTTATTATAATTCAATAGAATATTAATTTAAAAAATTATAATATCATATATGATATAAATAAAACATTTCAATTCCAATTTATTATCTATTCTTTTTTAAAATCATCTTTCAAGGAGTCAACTTTTTCATTTTTCAATAGACATATAATTTGGTATACCTAATCCTTGTGATTCGATATTGGTTCCATCATATCCATAATTTTAATTATGATATAAATATAATTCATATTCCTTATATATATACATATAAATATAAATATATATATATATATATATATAGAATCATCCATAAAATTTAGTGATATCAAACTTAATCACATCATTTATGGAGATGGTAGGACGTTCATACGAAAAAATAATTTATTTTCAATTTTTGAATAATGTAATGAAGGAAATATAAAAATTTATTAAAATTTACATATTAATAATTATATAATTTATATAATACATATTTTTTATATGTATCCTTATTACTATCCATGAAAATAAGAAAGGAAATAAACAGATCACATCGATTCATGGCGGTGGTAGTCCACATATACACATGAGTGACATTATCATTTTACATTGAATTGGATAGTAAGAAGGTATATATGATACTATAACTAAATAAGAATAATTATTTCACAAATATTATATTTATTTCATAGATTCGTTTTTAGAGTCGTTCTGGAAAGGTGGATGTTGAAAATGAATTTGATCACATCATAGAGACTGTAGGCTGTATATACAACCAAGAAAAACATTTAAATCCCATTTTATCAAGAAAAAATCTCAAGAACGTGTCTACTGAATATGGGAATAGAATTGAGTTGGTTGTGGTCGAGGTAGGAAGCTCATAGAGGGGTAAAAAAGATATAAGGGCGTTCTTTATTAAATGAGGGGAGAAATTTTAGAAATACATATTATAATAGAATATGTGTCTAACTCATATAAAATATTTCCCAAATGAAATTGATTTGAATTTAATGATGTTTTTATATAAATATAATCATAAAATAAATTTTTTATAGGTTTTAATTTCATCTTAAACCTGGTATTTTGGTTTAACCCATTTGTTAAAAATTTTAATGTTAATTGTGGTAATGAAATATTCAATATTAAATGGTTATAATTAAACTTATAAGAAAAAAGTAGCTCATAAATGAAAAAGAGAAGAAATTATAGACCATATAATATCAACATTGTCCTATTTCAATATTTTTATGATTTTTAATTAATTTAATAAAATAATTACTTCATAAAATATCATTATTGTCATTTTTAAATTATTCCAATAATTAGACTTTAAAAATATAGAATTCAACTATAGAATTCAAATATGTTCCATTAACACTTATCTAATATGTTATATCTTTCTATAAATCTAATGGAATTCTATAATTCTTCCAAATAGTAATAGTTTTAATATTTATAAATTATTTATTTTACTTCCATATTATTTTATAAAATATTAAGTCATTGATTCAGAAGAAGTTAATTTAATAAAACAATCAGAAAAAATTAAAAACAAATTACCATAAGAAAAATAAATTATTTATTTTAAAAATATATATATATTAATTCAAAACATATTTTTATTCCTTTGTGAACATATATACTAAATTAAAAATGGAGAGACTTTTAGGAAATTTATTTACATGAAATAATTTAATTGTTATTACCAAGGATTCATGGCTCTGAAATTCCATATATTTGAATCTAGGTTGTATATTTAAGAATTCCTATCGAACCAGGGAATAATTTCATGTTTTGAATATATTTTTATTGCCTTATCATATTATTTTCATCCTTAATTATCCAATTTATATTTTACCAATATAATATATTTTACAATGATAACTATTCATAATGCCTAAAATCCACCTATATAACATGTTTGAACCTCCAAATTTGAAATATTTAATCCATTTTATCAATTTTAGTTCCTATAAAATTATAAATTTCATTTCAAAATATTCCCTCTAAATGCGATGAAAAACAGGTTTCCAAAAAATTTCCTTTTTAAACCTAAATTCTATCTTATATCAAATTCTTGTTAAATGATGATCATAATAAAATTAATTTTAATATTTTAAATATAATGGATATTTTATAAATTTAATAACAAATCCAAATTATAATGGTTATTTTCAAATTACTATATTTAATTAAAATAAATGACAATTTTATAAAAATCGGTACTTTGGAATCATCAATGAAAAATAAATCAATTTATAAAATATAATTTGTTTTACCTAAGATAATAAATACATGTTTTAAAAATGATATAATTTTAAAATTATTGTATTCAAAAATATTTTCATGGTTTTTTTTAACTCAGTATTGTGTGTAATTAAAGCTATCAAATAAATTACATTTATTTGAAGATAAAAATATATCATAAAATTCACTGGTGTAATATTCTTCCTCCATTATAATAATTTCACATTAGAAACTCCATCACTACAATTCAAAAAATTGAAGATAACTTTGCATCATCCCATCATCAGGTTCCCAGATAGCTTCCTAACATTTATGATTTCTTTAAAAAAACATTGATCGGGTGAGTGGTCTTGTTTCACCTCACTTTCTCTATACGATGAAGAATCTCCATCGATTGTTCTTTATAATATCTCTATTTATGCAATGGTATTCCCCAAAAAAATTTATTCATGATAGATCATATATGTACATAATAATTATAGTTATATGAAACACATTTTGATCATGAGAGAGGCTAGGTGGAAGCACCAAATGACAATCTACTATACCGATATGACCAAGAATGTCATTGGGGATAATATATGTTGGGCACAAAATTACCTTTTTCAAAATCTCATTACCTTTTTCCAAGTAGATATTCTATTGAATACCATGTCCCCAACTTAAAACTCTAGATACCAATAGCAATAATAAGTATAATAATTTTTTTCAAATTTTAGATTCTCTTATGTGTTGTTGAATGGATCTATCCTTATCATCCATTTCGTTAGAAAGATCTTATACTCACACGATTAATTCTCCAACTTTATATGAGAAAATTGGTGTTTTTAAATTCCTACTACATAGGGATTAAGAAGGATCCATCTGACTATTTGAGTTGAATAAATTGTTGTCATGAAATTCTAAAAAGTAAAGGTGGTAGTCATGATTCCTTTGAAATAAATTGAACAAACTCTCTATATGAATTATAGAAATTGAATTTTCTTATTTTACTGACCATCTGTATGTTGATGATAAACATTTTTCAAACTCAACTCTATATCTAGAGACTATTGAATGATTATTCAAAATATTGAAGTAAACATCATATCCTGATCAGATGTTATTAAGAGTGACAATCCATGAAATCTCAAAACTTTCTTAATGTGTAACCGAGTATGTTGATCAAGGGAGAAATATTATCTAATAGAGATAAAATATATTTATTATATTATGAGATTAACTCAATCCCACATATAATTATTCATGTTAGATATTTTCTTGGTTTTGAAGATGAAATCCATTATATAGATTTCTCATTTCCATTATATTATGGTTAATGGTTGAAATGTCCCTATAGAATTATTTCTCTCAACCATAACATACTAATGTAGTAGAAATCAAGATAGATACTTTTCAATATCTATTTTCCTATTATCCCACTATAAATACTCTTTCTGATCTCTTTTGAAATTTTCAAATCCATGATGAATAGAAAAGTTGAACTATGAGCTTCATAAAATAAATCCTTCTTAAAATCTGGTATTTATGTAACATATACTCGGTTTATGAACCTATTCATCTGATCATGATCGTGATTGAACTCAGTAACATTCTGCATATTCTTCTTTAATTCTACATCTTCCTTTTACACATTATTAATTCTATATTGGATGGATACTTGAAGATTTATCTAAGAAAGATATGATCTCCCCCATTTCCTAAATATTTTTAGATCTAAATTTTGTAAATCCATAAATATTAAGTAGCATAGTCTTTTGGGCTTAGGGTGTTAGCCACCTTGTTTTCCTTTCTAAGGTGATAATGTATGGTTATTAATAATCATTGATCAAATCCAACCCTCTTATCTAGATCACATTCAACAATTTTTGTGTAAATGTATACTTAAATATTTTAAGGTCATTATATATATCACACCGTTCACTATAAAGATATTTACATTGTATATTTAATGTAATTATATACATTACTTGCTCTATATCATGAGTCATTATTTTTTCTCCTAAAATTTTAATTAGTTATAGGCATATGTTATAACCATATCATTATTAAATATGATGCATCCCAACCCCTTATTTGATTCATCACTATATATGAAAACCCCTTTTACACTATGGGGTAGTGGAAGTACATGCACACTGACAAGCCATCTATTTAGTTATTGGAATTTATCATCATATTCATATATCCATAATAACCTTCCTATATTCATGGTATATATGGTTAATGAAATAGATTCTCCTAGAAAATCACTCATAACGAGTTGGTAGTGTCTAGCCAGACACAAAAAACTACAGAATTCGATTATCATGGTTGGTCTAGGAAATTTCTCAATAAAATCCCTCCATGAAGGATACACTAATATACGCTCGATTAAAGTTATATAAACTAATAATGAGTTTTTTTTTTCAAACAAAATCACACTTGGTAATTTTGGAATATAGATTTTCCTACCATAGAGTCATTTTAAAAATCCTCATATGTTCTTCAAGCTCTTCCTTGCTCATAAAATATATAAGAATATCTTCTATAAAAGCAACCACAAACTAATCAAGGTAATATCTAAAGAATCTATTCGATAAATCTATAAATATAATGGGATCATTGGTAAGTCAAAATTCCATTTATTTAATTCATAATTACCATATCACATATAAAATTCCATCTATGTTATATCCTCTATATTGACCCTAGGTGATAATATCAAGATTGTAGACCAATCGTGGAAAACTATTTATCTCCTTGTCATTTATTGAATAAATAATCATTATAAGATATAGGATACTTATTATTGATAATTATATATTTTATTTTCCATATAATCAATGGAAGTATTCATTTCCCCATCTTTCTAATTAACAAAAAGAATAATTGAATTCCATGGTGAAGCATTAGGTTGAATGAATCCCTTATAAAGATTATCTTGGATATTCTTCATAAATTACTACATCTTAATCAGGGGAATTCAATATAGATTTTTTGAAATAGGTGTTACTCCAAGTAAAAGTTCTATTGAGATCTAAAATTACCATTTAGGGGGAACACTAAGAAAATATTCTATAAATATATCAAAAAACTTCCATAAAACAGGCATATCCTCAATGTTTAGTTTCTCCCCAACCATATAAAATACATATCCCACATGAATTGAAAGAAAAATTCCATATTAGCAATGTAATATATATTAGAAGATCAGGTTCAACCCCACATTAATAATATATTTTAGCTTTATTTTGAAAATAAAATATAAACTATCAATGTATAGAATATCTTTGGGAGTGAATTAATTCATTTCTCATCAACTAATAGATTAGTAGTTTCATTAAAATATGTTGGATTCTTTCATGTTTATCAATCCAACATGTAACACATCAATATTTGAAAATATTTAAATTAGGTTTAAGCTTATTTATGACATAAAAACGATGTTAGACAATAATTTAACATCTTTATTATTTATGATATATTTATATTTTAAAAAAATCAATATCGTTAATAGTGTTCTAAACCCACAACACCGAGTCTAATGAAACTGTAAAATAGAATACTCATATAACATAGATGAAAAATTAGAAGGTATGAAAAGTAATAAATAATTTATTAAATTTATATGGTTTAACAATGTATAAAATAAATTAAATTAATATCTATTGATTATAAATAAAATATCTTTTAGTTTAAAGAAAAATATTTGTTTTTTTTTGAAAAACTGCATTTTTTCAAAGATTAGGTTTAGTCATGCTTTGCCCACTCAATTTCAAATTAATTTTTTTTTCCGATTTTCAGAAATTTTACTTTAAAAATTCATAATAATTTATTAAATAGTCATAAAAAAATATATTAGGGTGAATGTTTTGGATTATTATGAAAAGATTCATTTTTCGATGAATAGTGAATAAAACTGTTATTTATTTAAAAATGCATTTTGTTTTATATAATTTTAAATGTAAAACTATATTATATATTGTTTTTAATGTAATATTAGTTAAATTATATTATCATTTATCTAATTTGGTAAGTGTAATAAATTTTATAATATATTTTGATATTAAACTCGTCTATACTAATGAGAGTTCTTTCTTAAGAAACCCCCTTTTACATCATAGTTGGATTTATATATTTATATTTCATTATTCAAATTCTTTGAATTGAATTTTAAAATTTTGATTCCATATTTAAATTCATAAAAAAATTATATTTTATTGTAAGGGTAACTTACTTTTTTACCACAATGAATAGTGAAAATTGTAAAAAATAATTATCACAATTAAGGTAAAATGGGTTTATCGAGGGTTAAACAGAGAAGATAATGGTTAAAAATATATTAAACATGTTAAAATTTCATTTTAAGGACATATATCAACATTATCATCTATAAGGTTCTATAATTACCAACTTTTGAGTCTTTTTACATGATAAAAACATGGGTGCAATTGATTCTCTTCCCAAATTCCATGTTTTCCCTCTCCCCCACTTATAAAAGGCCATCCCCTATCCTCCTCTCTAAAAAATTAAATATCCATATATATCAAAAAATTACTTCAGAAATTACTTATTTAATCCACTAAATACATCTTATTTCCCTTTTTTCCTAAAATACAACTTCATATGGATTTGTATTTGAAAACATAAAGTAGTTGTCTGGATAAGATGTGACATTCTAATTGGAGTGTTTTTATTTTTCTTCTTATTCCAAATACTAAAAATATTATTAAAAAATTAATATAAAATAACTAAATTATATTACATATAATGATATTTTATTATTTTATGGTCACTAACTTTGTCTATATCATCTTCTATCAAATGTGAAATGAAACAGTTGATCATGTAAAAAGTGGACTATCATCTTGGGAACTGAATTAATTCATTTTCCATTACTATAATTCAAGGATGGGTCTAATTATATTTTTAAAACATTTATATGATATTTATGATATTATTAAACTTTTGGAATTATAATATCATATATATACCTCCCTACTTTCCATTCCATTTAAAATATGTTGACATTGCTCATTTGTACAACGGACCACCTCCTCGCAAAGAAATGTGATTCATTTTTCAATTATTAATTACATGGAAAGTAATAATGATAAATTTAATAATTATATATGATATTTGTGACAAGATATTCACTCTATATTATTGACTTTTCACCTAGTTATTTATCCTTCCACTCATTAATGGAATGATATCCTCAAACCTTTTTACGTACGTTATACCATTTCCATGAAGCATTGTGGTTAATTTTTCCATATCCAAATTTTAAGAATGACTCTAAAAATGTATATAATGATTAAATATGAAATTTATAACAATAATATAATTATTTAAATTAATTTTATATATCCTATTCCCAAGAATAATTACTTTCATTACAAAACACGCATGAGAAAACAAGGTAATGAAAACCTAAAACAATGCAAATAATGAAATAACATTAAAAAATGGGTAATAAAATGTATTAAGAGGATAATAAATGATGTTATAAATATTAATATTATTATATTATAAATAATATAATTAAAACCATTAAATAATAGATTAAATCAATTTCAACCAAAAGGAAGTATAAGGTAAGGATATCCACTCAATTTTATTTCATTGAAACATATTATAATAATATTCACTTAATTTCATTGATATGGTCTATATAAATCACATTTGACATGTAATATCCTGATTCCATAATAATTCATGTAATTTTATGTTTTAATTTTAATTATTTCATTCATGATGATTTTACTCAAAAGTTACCATGTGGTAATTAATTTTTTTACTCAATTTATTTTCAGTGGGTTATATTACATATTTATTATATTTCGTATGATAGGATTATGTATTTTTGTATTTTTTTAACTAAATTATGTTTTATTCAACTTATTTTTTGGATTTCAATTTTTTACACAAAATATATTCCTTTTTAAATTATCACTTCAACGTAATGATCTTTGAAAATGTCTATTTCACAATCTCAATTTAATTGGGATTGTTTATTATTGAATTTATATTAAAGGAAATTATTCAATCATTTGAAAAAAATCACATTAGTTTTCTTATCTAATTATTAATAATTATGTTTTAAAGTAATATTAAAAATTTTCCACTAAATACTACATAAGCTAATTGAGGAAATGTTTTAAATAAAATTCAACATAATTCCTCACTTCGGGTGAAAATAATTTTACATCCAAAACAATGTTTTCTTTAAGATTTTGTAAAATATTTTGAAAAACCATCCAAATGATTTAATAAATAAATTTTTACCAATGTATAACTTTTAAAAAAAGGAAATTATTCTCCATCTCATTTTTCAAATAATTACGATTTCATTTTTCAGAACTATGAATGGAATGGTTGTTTTAACATGTATGGTTTTTATATATTTTCATGTTTTCATGAACACTAATTGATTTAATGATTCTACTATAAAATTAGAAGTATATATTCCAAGAATAATATTTTTTAAATATTTTTAAAACTTTTAGTTTTCAAAATATTTTCTATGTTAAAAGGGATATTTTACTCAAGAATGTTTTTAATGACATTTCAATGGTATTTATATTCACCAATAAAAAATCCCTTATTTTACATATTTTCAACTGGGGAGATACGGAATTGATACCATAATTAATCACTATATGGATGTTTTATGATTATTTTGACCATGTAACATATTTATATTCACATTATTTATTCATTTTTGTGTTCATTAACTTTTCCTTGAATTATTCACCTTTTTAGGATCATTGGACATTAAATTTCCCCTAAATATCCATCTTATTTATCATGTATATGTTTATTTCCTAAATCTTATATCATTACTAGATATGATGTTCTATATTTAATGTTAATTTTTATTTAGGGAAATATTGATGAACATGTAACCTTTTATCAAAATAGATATTTGACGATAAGGAACATTGTTCCTGAAATAAATTAATTATTAAATATATTAGGAATGATTTTGACAATTAGAAATATGTGGGTACTATTATTATCTATCACCTTGATGCATCAGTATTTTCATGAGATTAATTAGTTGGATTTCCTTAATTAAATGGGTTTTTAGAGTAGACATACTATTGATGCCAAATATAGGGAAGAGAAGAAGAAATCGAACCGATGGCTGCCTCGCAAATCCCATTCACGGAGATCCAGCCGCATCAGACCACCTCCAAAAAAGGAGGAGGTAATGCTCCAAGACCACCCTTGACATTTGCAACCCACTGCGTAGCAAGGAGGCAGTAATGCTCCGTGACCACCCTTGACATTCGTGACCCGTCGCGAAGCAACATGGCGGTAAAGCTCCGCGACCACCCTTGACATTCACGAGTCGTCGTGAAGCAAGGATGTGGTAATGCTCCGTGACCGCATTTGACATTCACGACCCACTGTGAAGCAAGGAGGTGGTAATGCTACACGATCTCATTTCACTTTCGTGACACTCCACGGAGAAAACAACTTCCTCTTCGCACTGAGTGAGTACTGCTTCACGGAACCTCTCCCCTATAAATACCGGCCCCCTACCATGTTGCGGGGAAGAACAATCTAACCTTTCAACTTCCAAGCTCTCGAATCACAAAGCACCCTTCTGCTCTGTGAACCATGAGTTGTACGAGGTACTTCATCTTGGATAAGTGCCTCCACCTTGTGTCTTTTTGGTCCCCTCTTCTTAGAGGGATGCCTTTCACAGAGTCTAAGGGCCTCTGTGATGGAAGGGGACCCCCAAGGGGACCCGGGTCATCGCAGATTATTTATGCTTCACGAAACACCCTTCATTTACACATGATCGCCATGCTTAGGCAGGGTCACTATACTTCACGAAGCACATTGCTTCACGACACCTTGTTTCGCAAGGCACCTTTGCTTCATGAGGAAGTGCTCCATGAATTCCTTTCCACTTCACGAAGCACCTCCCATATGCACCTATGCCCCATGCTTAGTTTGAGGCACCCCACTTCGTGAAGAACACTCCTTCGCAAGTTCCCTCTGCCACCCGGAGCAACAGAGCCTCATAAGGCCTCTTCTTATGACCCCTCTGCTTTGCAATTCCTTTTCCCATGTGGCCCTCTATGTTTGCACAATGTGATTTCAAAGTCCCTTGGACGATACTTCCCATTGCGTTGCTTCTCCTATGTCATCTTTGCATAGGCACGCTAACAGCTATTGCTTCATCGCATAGCCACACTAATGTGGACCCCCCGATAGTTTGCTCTATGACACCCCCTCACCACAGCTTCGCTCGTCCTCTCTCTACACCAAGAAGCAAAGGGTACCGGTTATGTATATCCTAGGGGTGTGGAGAAAACCCACCTTGTCCGACCTGTAGAACGTTAAACTTCCAAGCACCTTCGTCCTCAATACATGACGTTAAACTGTGACCTCACCCTGTGCCTCGCACGTGGGGTACCCCCACCTTGGACACTCTCCACTCCCACTGTTCTCTATAGGCGAATATATCCTCTTTATGGGAGTGGTGTTTGTCCACTGTGAAAGGGAAAACATCTCAGTGTAATCCTCTAGCTTTCTTGTAGGAAGCAACATCCCAGCTCCTCCTTGCTTATTCGGTTCCCAGGGCTAGCGAAGGGAATAATGGGGAATGGTGCTTAACCTTTTCTTCAGTCCCAAATCCCTCTCCCACTATGCTTTATCGCCATCAGGCCTCCCTCGTGGAGTAAGTCCCAACCTCTTCGGGATTCTAACCATGCATAAGCCCCTGGTTTTTCTTTGGGAGGCTAACTACGTGTAAGACACACTTCACCTCCCATAGACGCACCTTTTTCGATGTGGTCGTCAAGTCTCTACTACCACTTGTTTCTCACACTGAGCATGACTCACGTGGGCTTAGAGTGAGCAATGACCATGACATCTTCCCTAGGCATCCCAGAGTGTAATCCCCACAACCACCTGAACTATGTAGACATTGATCCTTTCCAAGGCAGGGTATGTAGGAAGCCTCCACGAGTTTCAAGCCCACCACCTAGTTGTTCCGACCTCCTTCATGTCGGTTCACCATCACCATGGGAATCCTAGAGTTTAATCCCCACACCACCTGAACTACGTAGACTTTGATCCATTCCAAGGAAGGGTACGTTGGAAGCCTCCACGAGGTTCAAACCCCCCACACGGTCGTTCCGACCTCATTCATGTCGATTCACCAACACCTTGTGCCGCCTCAGAGCATAATCCCCAAATGCCCCTATATCCAGAACTATGAGGACATTGATCCTTGTCGAGGCATGGTACTTAAGAAGCCTCCACGAGTTTCAAGCCCACCACTCCGGTCGCTCCGACCTCCTTCACATTGGTTCGCCCCCATCTCGCATGACCTTAAACAGAATCCAGAATTCTGAACTACGTGGTCTTTGATCCTTGCCAAGGCAGGGTACGTAGGAAGCCTCCCTGAGGTTCAATCCCACCACCATCTGTTGGTCCTTACCATCTTCATGTCAGTACACCAAGCCCACCACTCATGGGACCCCAAGTCCTCCTTCACATCGGTTCACCGAACCCTTCTAAACTACGTGGACTTTGATCTTTTCCAAGGCAAGGTACGTAGAAGCCTTCCTAATGTTCAATCCCAATAGCCACTGGACTCCAGGTCCACCTTCACGTAGGTTCCCAACCACCTAAACTACAAGGTCTTTTATCCTTACCAATGCAGGGTATGTAGGAAGCCTCCTTGAGGTTCAAGACCATCAACACCTGGTTGTTCCGAGCAACTTTACGTCGGTTCAACAACACCCTGGGTAGCCTAGAGTATAATCCCCACACTGACCATATGAACTATGTAGTCTTCGATCCTTGCCAATTCATGGTACATAGGAAGCCTCTATGAGGTTCAAGCCCAACACCCAGCAGTTCTGACCCCCTTCACGTCGGTTCGCCCCTATCTTGCTTGACGTTAAACTATGGACCCCATCTAGTGGTAAGCCATTGCGACCCCATCCAGCGGTAAGCCGTTGTGTCTCAATCCAGTGGTAAGCCATTGAAACCCCCAATAGACAGCAAGCCGCCATCAGATGAACTATGTGGACTTTGATTCCCTACAATGGGGATACATAGGAAGCCTCTTTGAGGCACAAGACATAAACCATCGTCATCCTCATCACGGTTCCATCCCGTTCACCACCCCCCTCACGAAACCTTCCATCATACATCCTAATTCATACCCAGGCTGCCTCATCCAGGTGGGATCATGCCACCCCATTCAGTTTTCCAACTAACAGCATTTGGGAGCCCACCCACACGATGGCCCCTGTAGCGGTGTTCCCTCCAGGGGTTCCTCCATCTGATCCACTCTAGTTAGTGTTATGATCTTCCAGATCCATCTCCGCTGGACATTAAACATGCGGCATACCATATGTAAAAACATGAGAAGATAAGGAAAACATCAGATACATTCCCATGGAATAAGATTCCCCGCATTCGATGTGGGATTCCTCGGGCTTCTACGCCCTTGAGAAGCCCTATAATAAGGGACAGAAGATAGACACGCCAATCCCCCATAATCCAGACACACCAATCTTCTATACTAGGTGACGAGTTTCAAGAAGGAATCCACGGAAGGAAGAACCAAAATCCCATCATCCCGTTTTGATCAAGGGGCAGACGTCCCTGAATAAGGAGCGAATTTCACCCACCTTTGGAAAGTGGTAATGTGGGGCAACAAAAAATGCACCTCTTATCCCCGAACAAGACTGACGCGCATGCCCCGGTGAAAGCGTCGGAAATAGAAATAGTGAACCGGATGTGAAGTTCTTCTCCTCAACATGTCACCAGATCTAATTATCCTGCGTCGGGTCCCGCCAAGAAAATAGTAGGCCTGACATAAAACTAACCAGATGTTGGGGCACTAGAACGTTGGAAATCCCGTTCTGCGACGTTTTCATTGTGGATCCCTCTTACTGATCACCGGAGATGGGATGGTGATGGGGCATTGGTCGTCGATTCCTTTTTCTTTTATCACTGACGAGTTCATCTCCCTCCTTCTCAGGAATCGGGTTGTTGTATCAGGGGAGCGATCACTGCTTGACCATCTACGTAGGGGTAGGGGCAAAGTTAACACGGTCATTCCATGTGGCTTCACCTCTCTCATGACGGCCTCTACATCTATGACCATGGGGCACACACGTCCCCTCTCCCCATCCGTGTTCATTCAGTGGAGGGTAATAAACGAACTTGTGCGTCGTTACGAGGAGGAGGGCATAATCCCGACTCGGGATATGGACCGCCTATATTTGGAGTCGTTTGTGCCTCATCGCCAATCCCTCCCCTGAGGGCCACGCAGGGATACATTGCTCCCCACCCCGACATACAAATACTTTGTGAGCCTGTCTTCGGAGTGCCTTGATGACTCCCTACCTTACACTGAGGAGGTAGGTGACATCCATCCCATCTCGGTCAGAGTCCCAATCTAGGGGCTCCCAGCAAGGGCTCCCACCCGGCCGCATCAGCGCCACCACCTGGTCTTGCCAAAAGAGGACCAAGTAAACTATTTTCCTACACCACCGACCCCAGTTCGTCCGACCCGATGCCAGATTCGGGTGCAAGCTAAGGATGACCGGCAAGGGGCATCAACATCGGAAGCTTCTATTGCCTGAGTCACCACTGACGCATATCATCAATTCCCTACATAAATTGAGAAGGTTCACTTATACACCTAACTGGGTTCAAGTCCCCATCCGCCCCACATGCAGGCTGGGTCGACTCTCTTGGTCTCCAGCATGAGTAGTGGTTGTCACGAGCGAACCCATAGTGATTCCACCCAGTACAGAGGTCCTCCCCATACCACTACCACAAAGAGAACAGGTCTTCCCCGCTTCGAGGCTCATCATGGAGGTTTTCCACATTCCACCCTGCATTTAAATGAGGGTCTACCCCATGGCAGTGATACTCGGTATGGAAGGCTCTCTCGTGCCCATTACACTGGGTATGGAGTCATTCCTCCTGCCCCTGACCGTCGATGTAGGTACATTTCCCATCTGGTCTCAATCCAACATGGGGATCCTCCCCATGTCCTCTAAATAGATGGTGAAGGTCCTCCTCGCCTTGGAAACCAGAGGGGTGAAGGTCAGTCTCGCTCCACCGGCACCCAGCATGGAGGTCCTACCCGTGTGCAGCTAGACCAGTGCAAGGACCCTCCTCGCGTTGATGTCGCGCAGGAAAACAAGCATGAAGGTCCTCCCCATGCTCATGATAGTCCCATCGGAGGTCTTTCCCACTCTAGTTCTATACATCGAGGTCCTCCCCATGTCCCCTTTGACATTTGTCATGGTGCTCCTCACACCCCAGCTTTCTCGGGTGGAAAGCCTCTCCGCCCTAGCACCAGTGTGGCCGAAGGACCCCATGTTAGGAATCAGCCCTGTCTTGAGGAACCACCAAGGGGAAGTAAGGCAGTCCGTCATCACCATAAAAAGGATTCTAAGAAGGTTTAGATGGAGATAAAAATGGTCTGATTCTCATACTCTAAAGTAGAGTACAACTCAGCTCGGGAACCCTCCCCTCGCTCATCCGAGTCAAGGGACGGGGTAGGGACAAGGTGCATTGGTCTAGTACTCCTGGAATGCAAGGTCCTAGGATTCCCACCTCTATCCACATGTATATCCAAGATGATGAAAATCAGTATACCCCGTAGGTTATGGTCATGCAATCACCACCATCATCAACAGAAGCGCTCTCTACCTCCACAAGAAATCATTGAGAGCTATTCTGGGGACCAATGGCAGGAGAGAAGCATTGCGGCCTACCACCAGTAGCCCTATCCCCTAATCTAGGAATGTCGGCCATCATCCCCACTTATCGTGATGTAGCGGCCATGTCGAGACACTCTTCGGAAGACATCCCGAGAATTGGTAGCCAGTCAGCCATCTCACTATATTCTCCTCTGGTCGACCTGCCATCCCAGCGGTCTTCCTCAGTACCGCTTCTAGTTCCTCAGCCATCCCTAGTTGATGAGTGGGGAAATCAAGGGCTAGACCCTAAATCTGAGCCAAGGATCTTTTGGAACATCGTCACAGCAGATTACTTCCCCGAGAAGTTCTGGCCCGTGGCAGCACAGAATTTATGCATACTGAAATCCCTCACTCCGGAAGAAGTTGAGTGTTTCTGCTACACCATTTGGGTGACACATTTCAGTCTTCGCCATCAGCACGTGGTTTATCTAAGGATCCAAAATAATTTTTCAGACACCATCCAGCAATGCTGTCTGGTTGATCTGGCCGCCCTCCCTGTGGCCCAGCGCCCCGAGTCACCAGGTTATCGTGAGGCCTTCCAGTAGCAATGCATTCATAGTATCAAGATACTCAACAAAATTGTCAAAGATTATACCCCCATGTGAAAATCCATGGTTGGGGCAGTATGACTCCCTCCTCTTCAGTCCAATCAAACGGTAGCCCGACCTACTAGGTGATATCAAGGATAAGCCCCCAGGACGGGTCACGGTCAATATGGCCAACCTAGTGGATGAGAAGGATGAGATGTAGCTTCTCGATGGATACATACCTCCCGAGGGCGTGCCATAGCTATTGGACCCATCATGAAGGGTTACGCGCCAGCAGTGGAACCTACATGGTGTCCATGCGCCCACCGAGGCATTGGAACTCAGACGGAATTCCGGTAAGGGAAAAGAGCATGTCGGAGCTGCCAAACACTCCAACCTGTCCTCCTCAGTGCAGAAGACGAAGGAGGACCCTGAGGAGGCCACATTTCACCAACAACTTTCTGAACAGAAAAAGTTGGTCGATGAAATCCTGGATGAATGCACTGCAGAGTGACGACCCGACTACGGCAATACTAGGACAGTACAGCAGGGGCAGGAACAACTTCCTCTCGGTGAGCTACCCCAATGCAACATTGATCATTCCACTCCTGTGGATAGGGCTGAAGATGGAGCTCACGGAAAGAGGGAACGGTATGTCTCACAAAACCCTCCTGAACAGTGGGGCAATCCAAGGAATTCCACTCAGGCTCCCCTAGCTGCCCCGCAAGTCGCTCCACCAGCCGCTCCACAAGCTGCTGAACCTGTCTACTGTGTTGAAGAACCTGTCAATGCGCATGTAGTTAGGGATCCCCGTCAAGACAGAGACTCCCGCCCAGATGATCCTATGGAGGTGCTCATCTCCTGTCTTGAGGTATTGGAAACACTACAGGTGGCAATCCCACCTGATGGTAAGCCATACCCGGCGTGGGTGGATGATATGTCGGCACCTCTGGGTTTTGGGAATCCCACCATCTCCCCATTTAACGGGTCAGGGGACCCACCACAGCACCTGGCCCACTTCATCTCAAGGTGTGGGCCCATGTTAGGGACTCCAGTGCAGCAGGAGGCCACCAAGATCTGCTGTTTCATCTAGAAATTTGAGGGGACGGCATTCTTTTGGTATAGCATGCTCCCCGTCGGATCCGTAACCAGCTGGGAGGACCTTCACAAGCAATTCCTCTACCAGTTCAGTTCCACCGCCCAGAAAACCAGCATCACAGACCTCTTCAAGTGAAAACAATAGCCTGATGAGTGAGTTGTGGACATTATCTCCTGGTGGAAGGGGCTGACATACTCCCTTGACAAGCCACTAACTCGAGAGCAATTACTGACGATGTTCATAGGAAATTTCAAGACAAAACTGGTTCCTTCTCTGATCACCCAGAACTACTTCGGTGGATTCCAAGACTTCTCCGATAAGGCCTAGTGCCTAGAAGAAGCCCTACAACAGGCCAGCCAGGCATGTCTGTTTCCCCCTGTAATTCAAGCAAGGAGGGCTGCCAGAGCCGAGCCCACTGCGGTGGCCCAAATATAATCCCTTAGGAAACTAGAATTGATACTAATGGAACCATACCTATATCCTTGTAGAGGCCCTCCACCTCAGGAATAGCCCCCGGCTCAGCAGCGTCCACCTCAGAATCGGCAATCACCTCCACGGAATGCACTTCCACTACCCAGGAAGGATAATCAGTGCCCGCCTCCTCAATAGGCCCCTCCGGCTCCTCACCAAGTCCAGGATCCAAGGGCCCCCTTTCTGGAAATAAAAAACCATACTTACTCGTGCAATGAGAGTCAGGTCCCCGGTTACTTCCGTAGCACCTTAGAGCAGAGAATTTTATGCTTGCCTGAGTGGGCAAGGCCATAAGAGGCGAACCTCACTGACCGCCCCAACTAATGCCCACATAATCATATTTTGAGGCACACCCTCAAGCAGTGCTATGTGTTTAAAGATTGGCTCGAAGACCAGGCTGATAAAAACATAGTCAGGCTAGGCCCGACCCCAGCACAAGTGGTGGGTGTCTTTGTAAGGGCAGACAACAGTAGCAATAGCGAAGGCGAGTGGCAGTAGGTTTCTAACTGCAGGTCCCAGAAGTACGATGACTGGATGGCTCACAACATGGTTTCTCGCACCCATGGAATCATTCGGGCATGACTGAATCAACCGGATCCTTCAGAAGCTGTGTTCACCACTTCTGCATCATCATCTCAGTCGACCTCTTCCCAGAAGAGAAACCATCGGCAGCGTAAGGGGAAGAAATGCTCCCCTCCAATGCCATCTTCGTCTCGCACTCTCGATGACTTTATGCCCCCCCCCCCCCGAGATGGGAATTCATCCCAGAATCTGCCCATTAGTGGATGAATCTTCATGTGATAGTCAAGGGTATGATTCAGTTAATACTGTGGAGTTGGTAAACCTATATATGACTCCTGACCATGGGAAATGACAAGAAAACCTCCCCAACTTCCCCAGCTGATGCCAACGTTGGTGGAGACGCGACCATATGGGTTGTTGAGGCACATCAATTGACACATCCAGCCAGGCTGTTGATGCCACAAAGACCAGACAACAGGCCTAACACAGTGCTCAGCACACGCAACCTCTTCATCCGGTGTCGTCAGGACCACCTCCACCACCGTTTGTGATATTGAATCATGAAGATCTACCTCTTCCAGTCCACGACCAGCCTCTCCCTATTATAGGCCAATCTCAGTCAGTCGGTCCTCCCTTGACAATCACTCTTCGAGCTTTGATTATCGAGCAATGAGACATACCAAGCACCAGCCAACCGCCGATCCAGCTGGCATGGCCCACTTTTCCACCTATCGCAAAGCGGCCTCTTGTAAGCAGAAGTTCATGCCAGGCATAGAAATATTATGTCCTCAAGCACCTTGCTGACATCCCAGCAATGTGTTCCATCCTCGAAGCCCTTCGCCTATGATCAGATATGGGCGAGGCTCTTGATGAGGATTTAAGAATCCCCCTCTAGTTTGAGACAGAGGTCACAGATGCAGAATCCTTTCAAGCTAAGGTAGTTGAGAATGATGAATGTTAGGAAATCATTTCGTTATCTAAGGAATATGAAGGCTCTCCCATATAGGGGTACATATTCCCACTATACATCATCAGCCAATTTAACAATGTGGAGATTCGCCACAATCTTGTTGACACCGGCTCCGGGATTAACCTTATCCTGACGCGAACACTGCGGAAGCTGGGGTAATCTGAGGATGACCTGACTCCAACCGATTTAAGGATCCAGGGATACGACAGGACCGAACAGACCCTGATCGGAAAGATCCAATTGAAGACCCAGTTCGGTGTCCTAGTTTCTAGTATCGAGTTTATGGTTGTCTCCCAGGACACCGCGTATAATACATTTATGGGCAGACCATGGATCTACATGCACGTTGTGGTCCCCTCATCGTATCACCAGTGCCTCAAGTACTCCCTTAATGGTTGATTAGGCGTACTCCATGGTGATGCATCTCCATTTACCTCTTATGAGCCCGCTACCTAGATGCCGACTATTACTAGAGCAGGGATAATCAGATTTAGGCAAGTGAGGTAGAGCCAATCACAGTCGCAACTGACCCCTGGGCAGGTCTAGATGACGCCTACGTCTTCCTGATCCATCGATTGGAGGCCACAACCCCTGATATAGTGAAATTCTTTTTTGTCTCTCGTACAAGAGTGTATGAAGTTCCCATGTCTAAGCGATGATATAAAATCACCTCATACTCCTACACAAAATAGGCTCAGGTGATCCCGGAGCCTCCCACCAGTAGGACCCCGGGACACCC
Source organism: Viscum album (assembly GCA_963277665.1). NCBI lineage: Eukaryota > Viridiplantae > Streptophyta > Magnoliopsida > Santalales > Viscaceae > Viscum > Viscum album. The sequence continues at coordinate 1,861,490,756 of OY728129.1, read as the reverse complement.
TGAGGTGGGGGGGGGGTGAATCAGGGTGAATTTTATTTATTTTAATGTGATGGATCTTGTTCCAATGTTGGTAGGAACATGTTAAACCTGTATGATGAAAATGATCAGAAAGAAAACTTTCACATGCAGAAAGATGACATGATACTTTTTACTTGGTTCACCACTAAGGACTATTTCCAAGGAGCATACGCCGAAAGGTTTTCATTGGTACCAAATTCCACTAAACATCACTAGCTATGGATTACAAAGGTTCAGGCACAGTCACTCTGTCCCAGACTCACTTCCTTTACAAAGGTTCAGGGATATCTCACTTTTGTCCTTTGGGTCACTCCCATTGACTCCCCTTGGCTCACTGCCTTTGGTGAAGTCCCACTCAGTTTATAGATGTGATGGTCTCTTCATCTTCGCTAACGAATACATCATCTGTTGTATGTAGATGCTCTGTTGAAGTCTAAGTCTCACCCATAGACTAATTTCACTTTGCACCCAAGGTATCGGGCAATCTTCCAGCTTTTGTGCAGCTCCAAAAAGACCGACATGCTTCAACTACACCTGGCGCGCTTCTCGAAGCCGGCGCCCAAGTTTCAAAGGCAGCGTGCTAGTCCACCTCAACCACTTGCGCGACTCTCACTCCTTCAACATCAAACTTGTGTGACTCACATCCTTTTATGCCCAAACCGATTTTGGAGAGAAACTATGAATTGTCGCGCTTCTTCAAATCCTGGCATGCAAGTGTCACCAAACCACCTCTGCGACACCTACTTCACCAACTCCAAACATGGGAGACTCAACCCCTTTCTCTCCCAAAACACCTTGGACGTGCAGAAAACAACATTCATGCAACTTTAACTTGTGTGTCCCCCCACCACTTGCGCGACTCTCAATACCTACGCGACGGGAGCTCTGATTTTCTCTAAGTCCGAACATCATCCCGAATGAGGATGGGTCGACCACTATTTATAGGCATCTAGATACCATGTGTGATAGCGAACAAGTATTCCCTCAGCGTGAAAGTTTTGGCATCCAAGTCTTTATCGCGCAATTCACTTGCATGACCAAACATAAAACTTGGGCGCCCTTCTCCCTTTGCCATATTTTCATGTTTTGATCTTGAAAAACAAAAGTCTTGCAAGTTTCCTCTCCTTCAAGTCAACGGAGGGCAAGTATCTTTTCCAAAAACCATACTCCAAATCATGCATAGAACAACCATGGTTCCAACAATATCCCCTTTTGTGTTTGTTGGCAATCAATAAATAAATTCAATAGAGCACCAGCCATAGGAAAACCACAAATGCAAGAATCAACTCATCCAACACTGTAAGTCTACATGAGCAATGCTCGGTGTAGAAAACAAGGGAGGAAGCTTGAATTGGGTTCCCATCCAATGTATTCCTTCCCATCCTATCACAGACACTGAATCCTCAATGTGTTAATAAAGCATTACATGCCGGAATTTATTCCTTTCACCCCCATTGCAAAGAAACCAAAGACCCGTAATTGTTCATTGTTCATCTCAAACCACACTCCCCCTAGATAGTATCTCCCCCAAAACCCTACATCGCATCCATAAACAGATTAAAAAAAATTATCATAACTGGGGAGAGGGGAATTTCGTAACCTCCTTATCCACTAGGAGGTGGCTGAACACCGAGGTTCAACCGATGCTTCTCAAACATAGCCACCTACAGTGGTTTGGTCAGAATATCATCCAATTTCTCATCAGTTCCCATATTATCTATTCTAATCACCCCTTGCTCAACTTTTTCTTTGATGAAGTGATACCTGATTTCAATATGTTTCTTACAAGAATTATGAATAATATTCTTCATATGATCAATTATGCTCTTGTTATCATAGTAAATCACTATTGGTAGTTTCACCCCATCACCAATATCTGTTAGTTTTGCTTCATCCATAGAAGTTGAGTGCATGCCTTGGTGGCGGAGATATACTCAGCTTCCGCAGTTCTAAGAGAAGTAATTTCTTGTTTCTTACTCAACCAGCCAACAAATTTATTCCCAATATAGAATGCACCACCAATGGTGGACTTTATGTCCACAACATCACCAGCCCAGTCATCATCATAAAATGCTGATAATTCACTTTCTCTTCATTCATCAAATAATAAGCCACAATTGTGTATACCTTGAATATAACTCATGATTATTTTTACTTCTGCCATATGTTCCTCCTTTAGATTACTCTGAAAGCAGGCTGCAAGAAATGTGGAAAATACAATGTCTGGTCGTGTCACTGTCAGGTACAGTAGGCTCTTAATGATCCTCCTGTACATGGTGGGATCTGCAGAGGTCCCATCCTCATGCTTTCCATGTTTAGTTCCAACTGTAATCAGAGTTGACATTGGTTTGGAGTTTGTAATATTAAACTTATTCATCAGATCTCTTGCATACATTTACAGAGAAATTAAAGTGTAATCCTTCTTTTGAATCACCTACAACCCCAAGAAATATGTGAGCTCCCCAATCATAGACATTTCAAATTCTGATTTCATGTGATTGGAAAATTCATCCACTGATTTCTGCCTACTGCAACCAAATATGATATCATTAACGTAGACTAGAACCATGAATTGATCTTTTGGAGAATTCTTTACATATATATTGTGATATACTCCTCCTCTTTTGAATTTCAGCTTCTTAAGATAACAATCTAGTCAGGAGTACCATGCCCGTGGTGCCTGTTTCAAGACATAAAGTGCACTCTTTATTTTCCAGACCATTGTTTCATCAGTACCAAGAATAAAACCCACTATTTGTTCAATGTAGACTTCCTATTCGAGTACACCATTTATGAATGTTGTCTTGAAATCCATTTGATATAATTTATATCCTATTTGGATAGCCATGACAAGAAACAGCCTGATTGAATCCAGTCTAGCCACTGGAGCAAATGGTTTCTTCAACATCAACACCTTCAATATGGGAATATCCTGTACATACCAGTTGAGCCTTATTTCTAATAACACTTTCATTCTCATCAAACATGTTCTTGAAGATCCATTTTGTACCATCACATTGTGACTTTCGGGTCTCTGGACAAGACCTCATGTCTGATTCTTGTTAATTTGATCTAACTCTTAACTCATGGATTTCACCCAAGATTCATCCTTTGAAGCATCTTCAAATGAGGATAGATCTACAACTGAAAGAAATTCATATTGTGTGTTATTCCGCATTCTTCTTGTTTGTGTTGGGGCACTCTTATCCCTGATTATGTTAGATGGATCAATCTCGGTTCTTCGATTTCTCCTGTGAGGTTCAGTTGCATTTTATCCATCCAATTTTTCCTCTTTAGATTCTTCTTCTGAGTCAACATCGTGATGTGACCTCTAAGTGTTTTGTACACCTTCCCCTATTTCTGTATTTGTATTTATTCAATGTTCACATTCATCCTCATCTTCTATCTCAACAGCATAGGTATTATTTAAAGCATTTGGGTTTTTTTCATCAATGATATTAACATCATTGCTTTCCACAGTCCTACCCACGCATATATTGAAACACTTGTAGGCTTTTCTGTTCATTGGATACCCAAGAAAAATTCCTTCATCAGCAGTGTCACCAAACTTCCCTTTATTTTTTTATTTATTTCAGATAAAACATTTACTTCCGAAAACATGAAAGTATTTCAATGAAGGCTTCCTTCCATTCCACAATTCATATGGTGTCTTCGTTTCTCCCATATAAATACCTGTTCGATTCTGAATGTGCACCGCAGCTTCAACAGCTTCCTTCCAGTAATGGAAAAAGATACCACTCTCTATCAACATAGTCTTGGCCATATTGATGACCTGTCAATTCTGGTGCTAAACAACTCCTTTTGGCTGTGGAGTTCTCACAGCAGCTAACTCATGCCGTATTCCATGTTTTTATAGGTAATTCTCAAACTCAATGGACGTGTATTCCCCTCCATTGTCAGATCACAGGACTTTTATTATAATGACCCATGCTTTACATACATTGTTATTACTTCAAAATTAAAGCATACTTATTACAACATATAACAAAACCATGAAAGGACTGTATAGGTATAGTGTCTTTAGAAACTGGGAAACATAAACAACTGGTTCATAAAGCATCTACAATGTCTCCCATTTATTTCATCATATCTATAGTACCTTTTGGAATATCTTACTTAATAACCTTCTTCCTGACCTGGGGAAATAAAACATACAAAAGGGTGAGCTCAAATGCTCAGTAAGGGTAAACAGAATAAATATCAATCATATAAAAATAAAAACATAATATTTTGGAAATCTTACCCTGCAAAAGAGATCATAATTTCATAAAATGGGAGAAATCATGGTAGTGAAATGTAATCCCAATAATCATAACATAAAACATGAAACTTTGTGGCCTGCACACATGATCATAGAGAATCATTTCTTATTAGTCAAGACTCATTGCCAAGACTATCTTAGTGGACAAAGTCCAATTCTGAACCAAGTTCATTCCTCGTTTCAGTCCTGTTTCACTGAACCGATTTAACATGACGTTCTAGCCATGTCTATCTCATGAGATATAAAATCTTTACCTAATGAATTGGATGGAGATATAGGTCCCACCCATCTCATAATGATACCATTCTTATGTGTGCCACAAAATCATAAATCATACATCATTGCATAACCCATCTCATAAAAATGGGATTCTTAAACATCGTGACATCATAAAACAATTCATATAAGATAAACAAATTCATAAAAATAATTCCATCACAACATAATCAAATCAATGTAATAATAGGGATAGAAACAGAACCCTTTATTATCTTAGATGGAAAATAATTTTGATAAAACGCTTGAACTCCTTTCTTGAGGAAAATATACTTTCTACTTCAAAAACACTTTTCCTTTCTTAACATGTCATACAATTCTAAACTAAAAGAAGTTGACTAAAAATAGACTTGAAAACTATTAAGGGAAGCTTCTTGGAAATAATGTTCTAAAAATCCATTCATGCTGTATAATTTAAAAGAAAACATTCTTCTCGTACTTTTGTCGGAAAAGTCAAAAAGTACCTCGTATGAAAAATGACAAAAGATTCCTTTCATATCTTTTACTAAAAACTCACCGAAGGGTAAAATTGGATATAAACTATTGTAGAAGGATATAAATATTACATATTGGGGAAACATTGATGTGGATGATAAAATACACCCTAGTAAATACCAAAGTATAAACAATCTCGGATAAAATGAGATTGTGATATTTTCCTTACCTTAGGTTTGATTTGCTTCGTAAGTGTCTGAACCTCTTGTATAATGATTTAAATAATTTTATTGACTTATTCCAGAATCATACTTATTGTTATGATATCATATATGGTCATATTCTTAGCTTCTTATTAGTAATATTTTATTACTACTTGTTATTCGGGTGTTTATTACTTTTTGTTCTTATGCGTGTTTGTCGAATAAATTGTTATTCTTCTCATTAGGTTATAGATACCTCATTTCCATAATGGTATTAGTGTAATATATATCATATTCATTCATTCAATTCATTTATCTAATCATTATTCAATTAAGATCATGTAGAACGAATCACATCATATCGTGGAGACGGTATTCCGTACGTACGCACGAGCGATGATATCATTCCCATGATCGCGGAATTGTATTTGAGTGTATGTATACTATTTCAGAATCAATAACACATTATAATAATCATATATATTCATTAATTTCACCCTTATACCCATCCAAGTAAGGTGGTGGTGGAAAATTGATTACACCACGGCGTGGAGACAGTATTCCGTACGTACGCACGCGCGGTGATTTCGTTTTCCGTAGGATGGATAAGAGGTGAAAAAAAGTTGTTTCATATTTATAATAACATATCAGTATATGAGTGATACTGATGTTATTACCTCATAATGAAACAACTAAAGAAGAGGGAGTAGAATAAGAATGGAACTTGAAGAAAACAGTAGAAGGTATTACCTCTTTCTCGAAGTGCCTCCTTTAAACCTTCTCTTAAGGCACTGGAGTTGGTCTTTTGATAATACCAGTACCTCTAGTAGGTTTCTAAGGAAGTGGGGAAGTGAAATGGGAAGGGTTTGGCAGAGCTTGAAGGCTCAAATTAGTGTGAGGAAGAGAGGGAGGAGGTGCCCTTTTATAAGGGAGGAGAGGGGCACCTTTGGAAATATAAGAAATATTAGTTTATATTAAATCCCAACCCCACTTAAAAACTTCCAAAATGAATCATATCCGAATCTTAGATGCGATAGGGTTTTAATCTCATCAACCAATAAAATTTAGACATGTTAGGAATTTATTTTAAACATTATCAACTTGATTTATCCTTATTTATCAATTTAATTTTATTTGTGGTAATAATATTCTAAATTTTAAATTATTATAAATAATTACATATGTGTTGTGAATTTTACATAATTTGAAACTTTATGACATTTTCGACCATATAAATTTTAATTTATAGTTTTTAAATTTTTTTTTATTTTTAAACAATTTTATAATATGTTATTTTTATAAAATAACAATAGTGTCAATTTTGAAACTATTCATTTATTTGAATTTAAATAAAATATATACAGAAGATATGTTCAAAATAAAAGCTTTAATAGATTCATAAAATGTCATATGTATCTAAAAAATTAGTTTATCACATTAAATAGTTCATATAATATTTAATTTAATATTTTTAAAACAATTTATTTGATATTTTAATTAATAAAATTATTTCAACATGACTATTGTGTCATAATTAATGATAATTATTTAATCCCTAAAAATTCTAAATAAATTCCTATGATGTAGATAATTGTATCAGCTTTCTGGAGACTATTCATGTTCGAAGTTGCATTAAGTTTATCACCAAATTAATATTATTATACTTATAAGATTTAAGAAAGTGACATGTTGTCACATTCTTTGGTTTTAATAATAATTAAATCATTTTCATGGACAAAAGTACATTAAATGAATCTAATACGACCCTTAGGTGATATGGGTCGACATTTAGTCATCCAATAGGATTTTGGCAGGTGTTAGGGTAATTTTATAATCTTATATTTACCCTTAATTACCAGATTTACTTTAACTATGGTAAATAAAATTTATTGTAGTTACTATTCATAATGCCTAAAAATAAAAAGTAGTATATTAACATAATTTGGACCCTCTGAATCTGAATATAGAATCCATTTTTCAAAATTCAAAACATATAATTTTCAGTAATTAATTTAAAATAAATCTTTTTGTTAAGAAAACGGGTTTTAGAAGTTAAAACATTGCCAAAGATTGAAATGTTTTTACCTATGAATTCAATGTGAAATTAATGTCAATGACATAAATTATATTAAATGGTAAAAATCTATTCTATTTATACTTTTAAACCAGTCAATATTATAATTTTTCGATATAAATTATCTCAATGAAAAAAGTTATTTTTAATTAAAAATTAGCGTATTTTTACTATTCATCAAAATATGAAAGTTATTAGAAAAATATCAAAAGTTTATCCAAAGTAAATTTTTATACCCTGATTCAAAAAAAGAATTTTATTTTGTCAAATTGAACTTATAAACATTTCAAAAACTAGATTTAATGTGGATGCGCCATCAAAAGGCGGCAAAACTGTATTTTTTTGAAAAATATTTCTTTTATCCAAAACAACTGATTTTGCTTTTATACCTCATTCTAGAAAATGTATAAGTTGAATTAAAATGTTATAAAATTCAAAATTCAGTTAGTACTATTCATAACGGCTAGTTTTAATAATATTTTAATATCATACCGTTGTTTAGTGAAACTCGGTATTGCGTATGACGCAAGCTATCGAAGAAGGCCGCAGTTGCGTGTAAAGCACGCCAAGCTAGTGTTGTGTGTAGTGAAAGATTCCTTGGATGATTTATATAACATAAAAACAAAATATTTCTCATAAAAGTCTCAGGTGTTACATTTATTTTCTATACTGTATCATTCTCAGCAATTCGGTGATATGTTTTCACGCAATCAAGTACTTGTCGCTTCCTGGGAATCACCATTATACAAGCAATTCTACTATAATCATCAATGAAAAGGACGAATTACCTCTCTCCATTAGTTCCAAAAACATTTATCGGGCCACATATGTCTGTATGGATGAGATCAAGAAGGTGTGATGCCCTTTTCTTGTTTGGTCAATATGAATTACAGACCAGTTTCCCCCGTATGCAAGCATCACAAGTATTTTCCCATTAACGCTTCAGAATGGGTATATCCATGACAATCTTCAACTTAGATATCTTTTCCATGTCTTGTTGGTTAAGGTTCCCCAGCCTTCGATGCCAGAGGTTGTTTTCTTCTTCAACAGACAAATAGAAAGAGTTTACTTTGTTGTCAACATGATATAAGTTTCTATTAGTTCTACAGCCTTTCACAATAGAATTCCTTATTTTCCATTAATGGTGTAGCCTTTTTGAATGAAGGTTACTATGAGCCCTAGGTCACAGAGTTGACTTATACAGAGGAGATTGTGGCATAGACCATCCACATAAAGAACTCCAGTCTTCTTCAGCTCTCTTTTGGAAAGAGTAGTATTCCCACTACCTTTAATCTTTAAAGCACCATCATTACCAATCCTTACTATTCCATTAACCTTCTATTCAATGTTCTTCAAAAGGTCAGAATTTCATGTCATATGTGAAGAGAATCCACTATAAATAATCCAGGTGTGACTTCTCTTTGTAGATTTCATGCCTACTTCTACAAGATTGGATTTTTTGATCATCCTTTTTTCCTTCCAAGAGATATTGGATTGAATATATGATATTGATGGCCTTCGAATGATTTCTTACACATAATCAGATTATTCATACCCATACTCTTCTTCCAGAGGATAAAACCTGTTTGTGAATCAAAACCATCAAAAGGAAGAATATTGACCCATTTATGAGAGTTTTATGAATCTCTTATATCAAATCTTTTCCTGCAATACATAGCATTATGGCCAAAGTTAGAACAATGAAAACAATATCCATAGAAACTATTTCTTCTATAAGATGGAGAATATGAATTCAATCTCATTTGTTGATGTCCTAGATCTCCCCATTCATGTATCTCCTTGCCTCTTCGCAATATGACATGGTATGGCCTAGATAGCCACAGAACTGACACTTCATGAGAGGAAATGTCTACTCACTTGAATTTCTCCTCATACATTCTTCCTTGGGAGAATAGTTGGATTGCCTTTCATTTCTGAATGTTTGAGGATAATTTTCAGTTCTCCTTTTAGTTTGGATTGAGGGTTTCTTTTTCATCACTTCAGGCAACGTTTCAACATTTCCAACTTTCATCTTGTCTTTATTTTGGCTCTCTTCACTTACAATAGTTGATGTCTCAACTTCACAGCCAATTCCACTCTTTCCCATACAAGCGGGTCTTTCATCTCTCAAGATTTTTTCAACCCCATCTGAACCACATTGGCTCTTTCCATTAATTATACAACTAAGAATATTCCAAACATTATTTTCTTCCTTGATTATTTTGAAATTGATTTAGTCTCAAGTTTACTTCTAAGAGTAACTACTTCATCCTCAAGACCCTCATCAGTCTTGGATTTTTCTTCCAGTCTGGATGTGAGTTCATTGATGAACTTTCCATGATCTTCAATTCTTAGCTTCAAATCCACTATATCATCATTTCTTTCAAGGATTTTAGACTGTAACTTCACAAATTCTTCCAATCGTTCAAATTCAGCTTCAAGATGATCAATATATTCAGTTGATTCCTCTACAATTGATTTCCACTTATTGAAACTCTTACATTTCATCATATGATTTCTAACAGCATCCTTATGTTTCAACTTGGGATTGCCACAAGTTTTTAACTGATTTTATCCACCATTATCTTATGTTTTTTCAACAGTGGCCATCATGGAAGCATGGTTTCCAGTTTTGAACTCTGGTTCTTCTTCTTCACAGAATTCATTATCACTATCTTCCTCTTCACAGAAAAAACTCTTCTTCGGTGATTCTTTCAGGATTTGAAGTCTCCTTTCTTGAAAAAACTTTTCTGAGTCTTCTCAATGTTTTTAGAATCACTATCATCATCATATATTTTTCTTAAGCATTGAAAAGCAATGTGCCTGACTTTTCCACAACGAAAGCAAGCTAGATGTAACTTCCCTTTGAATTTCCCTTTTCCCTTTTGGAACTTCTTGGAAATGAGAGAAAGAATTTATTTTTCCTCATCGTCTTCACCACTACTATCTTTTGAAATTTTCAATTTATCTGTGGATTTTAACGCCATTTCTTGCATACTCGTGTAGTAGAATCTTCTGGTTTGACTCTCATTTCACATTCCACTAGGATACTCCAAAAATCATCCAAATAAATTTTGGAAAGATCTCTTTCCTCAGGGGATAACACCTTTGCACTGTACAGGGGTGGAAGTCTTCTTAATATTTTCTTTACAATGTCAACGTCTTTGATTTATTCACCTAGAACCTGAATTTCTACAACCACTTTAGTAATTCGATTGAGGAAGGAGTCTGTATTCTCATCAGGATGAATATTCCGATCATCAAACCTATTGTGTAGGACTTGTAGTTTCACCTCCTTAACTTTTATATCTCCTTCATAAATATTTTCAAGTTTATCCCACATGGACTTTGCTGAGGTGCATCTCATTACCTTTAGAAAGATCTGATCATAAAGTGTTGCGGTGAGAGCATTCTGCACTTTAGCATCAGCATCAAGAATTTTCCTATCAGCATCTGGCATAGCCAGCCCTATTGGATCAGTAACTTGTATACCGTGGACATTGGAAAAAAGGACTTCCATTCCATGGGGTCTTAGATGAGATCTCATTATATACTTCTAGATCTGGAAATTACATCCATCGAAGAGAGGGACTCCCCTGACATTGAATGCATTCTCCATGATGACAAATAACAGATTCAACACCAACAACCTACCTCTGATACAACTTGTAGGACCTCGGGACACCCTAAGTGGGGGGGGGGGGGGGGGTTAATCAGGGTGTCAAAATTTTCTTTTAATGTGATGGATCTTGTTCCCACATTGGCAGGAACTTGTTAATCCTGTATGATGAAAATGATCAGAAACAAAACATTCACATGCAGAGAGATGACACAACACTTTTTACTTGGTTCAACACTATGGGCTACGTCCAAGGAGCATATGTCGACAGGTTTTTCATCATACCAAATTCCACTAAACTTCACTAGATGTGGATTACAATGGTTCAGGCACAATCACCTTGTCCCAGGCTCACTACCTTTACAATGGTTCAGGGATATCTCACTGCATACCTCATGACACTTCCGTTGACTCCCCCTGGCTCACTGCCTTTGGTGAAGTCCCACTTAGTTTATAGACATGAAGGTTTATTCATATTCTCTAATGAATAAATCCATTGTTGTATGTAGATGCTCTGTTGAATTCCAACTCTCACCCTTAGACTAATCTCACCTTGTACTGAAGGTATCGGGAAATCTTCTAGCTTTCGTGTAGCTCCAAAAAGACAGACGTGTTTCAACTACACCTTGCGCACTTCTCCAAGCTGGTGCGCAAGTTTCAAAGACGGCATGCATGTCCACCTCAACCACTTGTGTGACTCTCACTCCTTCAACACAAAACTTGCGTGACTCACATCCTTTTACGCCCAAACTGATTTTGGCGCACAACTATGAATTGTCTTGCTTCTTCAAATCCTAGTGTGCAAGTGTCACCAAACTACCTACACGACACCTCCTTCACTGAATCCAATCTTCGGCGACTCAACCCCTTTTTTTCCCAAAAAACCTTGGACACACAGAAAACAACTGTCATGCAACTTCAACTTACGCGACCCACCACCACTTGTGCGACTCTCAACACCTGCTCCACAAAAGCTCTAATTTTCTCTAAGTCTGAATTTCATCCCGAATGAGGAGGGGTAGACCTCTATTTATAGGAATTTGGATACCCTACGTGACGGCGTGCAAATTATACCTCAGTGTGCAAGTTCCGGTGCATAAGTCTCTACCGTGCAAGTCACTTGCACGAACAAACATAAAACTTGGGAGCCCTTCTCCCTTTTCCATATTTTCATGTTCTGATGTTGAAAAACAAAAGATGTGCAAGTTTCCTCTCCTTCATGTCAATGGAGCGCAAGTCTCTTTTCCAAAAACCACTTTTCTCCATTTGTTGATTTGTAGGCCCAAAAATTTGTCAACCACTGGAAAACAGTGCCACTTTCAATACTATTATCTGCATGTTATATATGATCACTTTGATGGAACAAATTCTGAAATTCCACTAAGAATTGAAAAAAAAACACAAACCATACTCCAATTCTTTCAAAAAATACAGTGGTTCCAAATATACCCCTGTACGATATCGGGATGTCCGCCCCATGGAAACGGTAGTACGTCATACTTGTCTATTTCACCAGGATGGGATTAGCCGGCTCAAGACGATGCGCCACTATTTCTTTGATATCATCAAGCATGGCCCCTTGGGCCAAATATCATATTGGATCAGATCGACTTCCTTCATCGCTATGGTCTCAGTGGCGTGTGAATCTCCGGATATGTTGTCCACTACTATGCAGGGTGGTACCAGCCTCCCGTCAGGATCTATCGACCCAAAGGAAGCTTCACCCACTGGGAATACCTCCTCCACAATTGATGAATAGGATTTGGAGGATTCTCCCCCCGCCTTCGAATAAGGTGTTTCCACCACAGTCGATAAACTGGTAATGGTGAACCTTGGTATTGAGGCAGATCTGAGACCCACATTGATTAGTGTTGCCATGTCCCATGAGGAGAAGCAGTGGTACGTAGATTTCATGAAATAGCACAGTGACATATTTTTATGGAGTTACAATGAGATACCAGGACTTGATCCTCAGGTATCCATCCACCACCTCAGACTCCCGAAAAATCATCACTAGTTCAAGCAGCCTCCCAAGAAGATGCACCCTTCTCACGGTGCCATGGTCAAGGTCAAAGTTGACAAGATCATCGGAGCCAACTTCCTCAAGGAGGTCCAGTACCCCAAGGGGCTTTCCAACATTGTTCCAGTCAGGAACAAGAATGGACAGATCAAATTCTTCATGGACTTCCAAGATCTCAACTGTTACTGTCTGAAGGATGATTTTCCCCTTCCAGTGCTAGAATTGTTGATCGACACTATAGTCGGGTTCCATTCCCTCTCCTTAATTGATGTTTACTATGGATATAATCAGATCCATATGGCCCCCAAGGATGAAGATTCCAGCACTTTTAGGGCACCCCATGGTACTTTCAGTTACCTGGTTATGCACTTCGGCCTGAAGAATGCATGTGCCAACTATCAGCGGGTCATGCACCGCATATTAAAGTCAATCCTCGGGACATTGGTGGAATGCTATGTGGACTATCTATTGGTCAAATATCACCAACTTCAGGACCATATCAAGGACCTTGAGAATGTGTTCGTCTTTCTCCATTCTCGCCACCTGAAGATGAACCCGCTGAAGTGTTCCTTCGGTGTCACCTCGGGAAGTTTCTTAGATTTTTTGTCAGGTACCAGGGAATCGAGATCGGCCCAGAAAAAAACAAGGCCATTAGCCAGATACCTCCTCTGAGAAATATTCGGGAGCTTTCAGGTTTCTAAGGACACTAAGCCTACATACACTGATTCATCAGGTTAGTCCCCCTGAAAGACATCAAGGGAAAAGAATTGGAAAATTTTATTAATTCCCATCCAACCCCTACGGACCAGTCCCTAGACATGGATTTTCCTAATGAGGCAATCTTCTCAGTAGATCATTCCATCCCGTGTTGGCAGATGCACTTAGATAGTGCCTCCAGAAGCCCCACCGGCAGGAGACTCAATGATCCTAGGCTCAACAGAGTGGGCCTGGGTATTGTCTTTATTACCCTGGTGCAAGCTATTCTGTCGTACTCATTCCTATTTTCAGAAGGCTGTACTAACAATGAGGTAGAGTATCAGGCTCTTATCACTGGCCTCGATCCGGCCCACGAGATCGATGTGCCCTATTTGCATTTGAAAGGGTATTATGAACTAGTCATCAAGCAAGTCAACGGTGTCAATGTCATCATAAATCCAGAGCTCGTACCATTTTTGGAGCACACCACTAGCTCATGGCCAAGTTTTTATCCCAGAAGGAGGTTAATCATGTCCCTCGATCTCAGAACGGTCGAGCTGATGCCCTGGACGGCCTCATTGCATCACTTGCAGAAGTTAAGTAGGATGAACTAATTATACACGTGGCATATTAGAGAGTCATTGCTCTCGTCAACTGAGATGGTTATGATGGCATGCAGGTAAGCCATCTTACCACCAGAGCCTCCACGTCAGGACCCCCGAGTTCTTCAGATGCAGTGGTTGAAGCAACTCCAGATTGGAGAGCCCCTTTTGTCGAGAATCTCCAAAATGGTTGCCTCCTGACTGATTGGGCTGAGCGTGAGCGAATCCAACGCCGCGCGCTTCCTCCAGAGTCATCCCAGTCTTGAGCAGATTCTCTACAACCGCAGTTTTGATGGTCTTCTACTGCATTGCATCCAGGGAGTCGAGATTTCTCTGGTCATGCAAGAGGTTCATGCTGGTTCCTGCAATACGCACTAGGCTGGGCTGAAGCTGTCCCATCAGATCCGGATACAGGGGTACTTTTGGCCCTCTATAATCCATGATTTTATCGAGTTCACCAAGAGATTTCACGTGTTCCAAATCCATGCTAACTTCTTTCCTTGGCCGCCAGAACCTCTCCACTCCACCAAGTACTCTTGGTTGTTTGTAGAGTGTGGACTCGATATCATGGGACCATATCCACCGGTGACAGCTCGCCAATGCAGGTTCATCTTGACCTCCATAGATTTATTTTACAAGTGGGTAGTGGCAGTTCCGCTCAAGGAGGTCAAGGCACGTTCTATCATTGACTTCATGAGCTCCAATATCATCTACCTATTTGGGGACCCTCACGTTGTCCTCACCGAAAATGGCAACAACTTCCGTGCAACTGAGTTGAAGAAATTGTAGGCCAATTACAACATCTGTTCGAGCCATACTTCCCACTTCACATGAAGGAGAATGGGAAGATCAAGGAATTCAATAAAACCCTCTCTAATATATTACATAAAATTCTTAGTCAGAACAAGAATATTTGGACGGATAAATCTCCCCAACACCCTCTAGGCCTATCAGACGACGACTTGTAATTCCACCCAGGTGACCACCTATTCCCTAGTGTACAGAGCTAAGGTCATACTACCCATCGAGATCTAGCTACCTTCATTATGCATAGTGGTCTATGACCAGCAGATTCCAGATAAGGTATTCGAGATTTTTATGGCTGAATTAGAAGCACTTGACGAGAATAGGCTTCATGCCATGCACAATCTGGAAAGTCATCAGAATAAGATAGCTAAAGCCTTCAACAAGAAGGTTCCCCTCTGATCCTTTCTGCAAGGTGACCAGGTATTGGCCCTACGGGTTCCACTGATCCCCGGTATAAAACCACCCAAGTTGGAGCCCAAATGGGAAGGACCTTACATAGTTCACAGGGTTTACCCCAATGGAGCATACTCCCTAGTGACCATGGATGGATATTGTATAACTCCTCCCACCAATGCCAAGTTCCTCAATAAATAATTTTCTTCAACCAACTGGTCCTGTATGACCTTATACTGGATGGTCCCGCATGACTATAAATTGCATGATGGTCGTGCATGACCTTAAACTGCATGATTGTCTCACATAACCTTAAACTGCATGATGGTCCTGGATGAGCTTAAACTGCATGATGGTCCTGCATGACCTCAAACTATCAAGTTCTACATGACATTAAACTGTGCGTCGTCCCACAAGATGTTAAACTGTGCCATTAGAACTATGTATGGCTTGATTCCAATCCACATGGGTTACATAGGAATGCTCAAGCGTTTTTTCTTTATCCCAGCCCCTAAATTCTTCTCTTTAACTATTTCCCCTGGTATAGTTCCCTTGGGGGATCTTTGCATGATATGGTGTCAGATTCCTTAGCCCCACTCATACCAGGATTATAATGGTCACACCATGTTCCCACTCCTCATTCTTTTATCCTACCACGTCCTCACCGCATGATGTTAAACTGCATGGCCTTTAAGAACTATGTACGACTTGATTCTTATCCTCATAGGATACGTAGGAACGCCCAAACATTTTGTCTGTTAGCCCATCCCAAATGCCAGAATCTTCCCCTCGGGTAGAGACATATGGTCGGGTGAAGACTTTTTCCCCAATTCACATTGAACTAATCTCGATCCATCCATACATCCTACTCCCTAGAGACGTTCACCTCTTTCCTAGATGGGTACAGCTATACTTCACCCACTCCTTTGATTGGGACTCCATCATCTTCCCCATCCAGAAGGGCCCTCGAATGGTATGGATTCTAGGACTAAGGGATCTCTTACCACTTTGGGCCAACCCCCTCATGGATGTTGAGAAACAAGCCGATTCAACTCTTGCATTGCGAATATGGTCAGGGGTCAATGCTCATTTTTTGTTCCCATTTAAGTCACTATAGGGACGATGTGTTTCGAACATGGTCAACAGTTGTCTTGTGATGTTGGAACCACCCCAAGATGTCCCAAACATTGAGTGTAGTGGTTCATTCTTCCCTATTGTATCTCCAAGCAACAAACTCCCTTCAGGAAAAGCCAGAATTTTTACCCCCCATATGACAGGGGGAGCTGAGACCGGCTCCTTGTTTCCCACACTTAGCACTACTCACATGGGCTTAGGAGCTGTGATGAGGAGGTAACCGTACAAGAGGACGTATGGCATTCCCATCTGAGGCACAGCCTTAGGCCCCTTGGCCTTTTCGATCCCCGACCCAGGTTCTCTCTTATAGGATAGTATGGAGTGGTATGTGATTATGTCCTCATTCATGTCGGGTTACTTGCTCTACTGCACACATCCCCAGATGTGATTCCTTATCCTCACTTCATCCTCACTGCAAGATGTTAAACTGCAAGTTGACTGGGCCTTCCCAACTGAGGCCCAGCCTCAGGCCCCTTATCCCTTTCAGGCCCCCATCCCAAGTTCCTATTTAGGAGTGTACGTTGTGGTATGGGATTATGTCCTCATTCATGTCGTGTTATTCATTGTGTCGTACTCCTCCTTTGTTTGGGGTATCTTACTCCTCTCTTCGTCCTCACTGAAAGAGGTTAAACTGCAAACTGGTCGGGCCTTCCCATCTGAGGCCCACCTCAGGCCCCTTGTCCTTTTCAGGCCCCCAGTCCAACTTCCTATTTAGGGTTGTAAGGTGTGGTATGGGATTATGTCCTCATTCATGTCGAGTTACTCATCGTTCCACACACACCCCTTGTTAGGGTATCCTACCCCTCTGTGCGGTTCTAGAACTATGTATGGATTGATTCCCATCCTCATGGGATATGTAGGACCACCCGAACATCACATCTTCAGGTCCAGCCCCATCTTGGCCCCTTGGCCCGCATTCCCCTAGAGAGGAGTATATGGTGTTGTATGGGATTATTCTCTCACTCACATCGGGTGTTGTAAAAATCCTTCCACTTACCTCATCCTCCTAAGAGTTTTCCATCCTCTTGTTCTATCTTTGCCTTTTCAAATCAGCCACTCTCAAGATAAGCCTCTTCGAACCCCCCCAGTGATTCACCAATGTGCCTAAGGGTATGTTGACGCTCCTTTCGTCACAGAATCTAAAGATCGGAAAAGGGAATATCTGAGCTCAAAGTGATTCAACCTTTAAAGAAAACATCAAAAAATCGACAAAGGCATGGACAAAGGATCAACAGCAACTGCACCACGCAAGTTATCTCATTGTCACGCAAGTACACTTACGCGGCAACCTTGGTCGCGCAAGTGACTTGCGCGACCTAAGGGGTAACCGCCCGGGGTCTTCTTTTGCCTATAAATAGACCCTGTGGGCCCCCCATTCGGGAGGATTTTTTTCCAGAAACTCGGATTGAAGCTCCCGACACCCAAGTCTCTTCTCAAAGCTTCTTGAACACTTCTAAAGGTAATTTATTACCTAGAACAGAAGATTTAAAGAGAAGAAGGAAGGCCTAAGTGTTGAAACTCATCAACACTTGTGCGCCATCTTATTACTTCAATAGAACTTGCGCGTCCCTTTTATGGAAGAACCTCAAGAGGATTCTAAAGGGATTTATAAAGAGTCGATCAAATATTCTAATGATGTTTGAGAATCGTGCAAGTACCCTACATGTCGCGTAGGTATACTTGCGCGACCAATACTTGCGCGCCGCCGGAAGACTTGCGCGCCTTTCAAGACTTGTGCGCCCCTACCTTTTTGGGTGCCCATCTTGCCCATTTTACCCCTCTTAAGCCATTACACATTTCCTTTTCAAGATTCAGTCTTCAAGACACTCTTCAAAGCCATTTATGGCATGATTTCTTGATTTGACTTCCTTATCTGAAAGGAATTCTGTGGAATATCTCTCAAAACCTAGTGATTTAAATATCCTTATGTCACTAAATATAGAGAGTTCATTCATTCAACCTCATCTTTTAAGATGAGAGAATCCTTAACTTGGGCATCCTCCTCAGGAGTAATCCCCAATCATAATCCTTTAACTTTGGCATCCTCCACAGGAGTAAGCCCCAATTTCAAATTTGGGCATCCTTTTTAGGAGTTAGCCCCAAGTCCTTTAACTTGGGAATCCTTCTTATGAGTAAGCCCCAGCCTCAAATATGGGCATCCTCCTCAGGAGTAAGCCCCAAACCTTAATCCCTAACCTGGGTCTCCTTTTCAGGAATAAGACTCAGTCATAATCTTGGGCTTCCTTTTCAGGAGTAAGCCCCAAGTCCCCTAACCTGGGCCTCCTTTTTTAGGAGTAAGACCCAGTCATAACCCTGGGTTTCCTTCTCAGGAGTAAACCCCAAGCCCCCTTAAATTTCTCTTAACCAGTCCTAATTTACCCTTGATTTGGGTTTCCTTTTCAGGAGTAAAACCCAATCATAAGTCCCTTCCTAACTTGGGCATCCTCCTTAGGAGTAAGCCCCAATATTAGAGTATTAAAATCTCCATGAAGCACATATAACATTATGGAACCTATTCATGGATTTTCTCCCTAAAAGTGAATCCTAAACCTTCATCTATCTGGGCAGTCATACATACATAAGCCCCAAACAAATTCTTATGATTGCATCTTTCATGGCACAATTGTCTAAATTTTTACCAATACCTCTTGTTTCTCACACCGAGCATGACTCACGTGAGCTTAGAGTGTAAAAGTAATTATGACATTCTTCTTTGAGCCATCAATCATAAACATCATACTCCATCACTCGAACTACGTGGGTTCTGATTCCTTTTCCAAAACAAAGGATACGTTGGTAGCTCATTTATGGGTTCGATCCCAACATTGAAATAATCCGTATCCTTCTGAATGACGATAAACTTCAAGTGCCCCACTGAGTGGCTTTAAAACCAGCCTGGTCATCATAATGACCAAGAGACTTTTATATAAATGTTTTGAAGGATACCATTGACCAAGAATCTCTAAACAGATATAGATGATTCTCTATTGATGAAGAACCTCAAATACATATAAAAGATTCTCTAAATTTTTTGCATATTTAATCATTGATTGTTAAAACTAAAGGAAAGCACATTTTATACTTGGTAATGTAATAAGGATTTACGAACATAACTTAAATCTATAAAGAGAGTCCCGGAGTAGACAATAATTCCCCTCTAAAAGGTGTGATGAGTCCGACCTCCCATCCTCTCGACCAATGCAAATTCCTAAGCCTCATCAGTCCACAAGCTAATGAGCGCATACCTTTGGAAAGTAGGTCCAAACGAATGTGGAATCATTGGATGTTTCCGGTTCTATGAACAAACCCGCTAGAAACCGATCGGAACGTATGAATCTCCCGCCCAGGAGGTCATCCCCGAAATCCGTGAGGAAACAAAAATGGTGAACCCGATGTGAATCCTTAACCAAGTTAAAGTGATGTTTTTCTTATTTGTTAGGCCCCTTGGGCCAAAAAAGCAATCATTGACATGTGCTCATCCAAAAGATGTAGTGGCCGGATTCATCTTGATTATGTCTGTTATATAGAACAGGCACTCTTTTCTCAAGATCTTCTGCAAAATTGCTTTCCTTAAATTCACCCCTATGAATATTGCTACTGTGAACACCTCTACTGTGAGGTCTGCTGCTGTGAAAACCAATGCTACTACTCCTGCTGGAATGTCGTCGGCTCTGAGGATGACATCACCAACTCAGCATCTTCAACGCTGGGTTTCTAATGCACTGGTTAAGGAGTACCTTCGCAACGGTACTATCCCAACTCTGGAGGCCGCTCGTCAAGCCCTCCAAGTTAACAACTCTACCTGGTCGTCCAGACAACGGTGACCAGCGATCAAGAAGCAGGCGGTGCTGACTACCGTCTCCAACCGTTTCGGGTCGTTATCCCCGGAACGCAATTTCCATTCACTCCCTTACTCTGAGGAAGTGAATGAGCAGGTCCCATAGGACCTTAATTCAAAAAGATAGAAGTCCTTCTCAAGGGCTCCCATCAACAATCGCCGCCAGACTCGTGCGGTAGTGCGCCCTCAACATGATGAGGTTACCGACTCCAGGCATTCAGCTCAGGTTCCTCGAACCCGAGCAGGCAAGATGAACCGCCAGAGACGGAATCCGGTGAACAATGGGCAGTTTTTCATCCCTGCCATCTCCAGAGAAGTCCACCAACCTAACTTGGTGGCAAATAACGAGCATGCACACACACCTGCCCATTTTAATTCTGCTGTCCAGCAGACTCGTCTGGCAGCATCACGCCAATCCCGCCAGGCAATTCCGGCTGAGTACTATAGGCAGGAACATACACCTACTTGTACATCACCAGTTAGTCAGCAGGCTCGTCGGACTACACATGATGGATCTCTTCAACCGCGTTTGGCGAAGTTTAATCAGCAGGCACATACACCTGCTAATACTGATCAAGCCTACCAACAGTCTCGCTTGGCAGCGCACGGAGAAGTCAGTCGGAAAGCCCCGACGACAAACAGGAGGCAGACACAACTCTCTGCCTCCACACTTGAGTACTGTCAGGATTCGCTGACAGGAAAAGGAGGACAGGAGAAGGCACATACACCTACTCCAAGCCCGGAATGGACGTATATCCCCGTTCCGGCGGCTGAAGTCACCAAACATATTTTGTCAATGGTGAAAGAGCAGAAGCAAATTCCTGCTCATATTCTGGATGCTTGCCAGGATATCATAACAGCTTCAACATCATCTCAGGGACAGACACATAAATCTATCCCTAGCAGTGGAGTGACACATCAACGATTCACTCCGGAACAGACACACACATCTGTTCCAGTCCAAGAGGGTTATGGGGCATACTCCCCCATATCATACAGACAACCAAGTCAGGCACATACACCTGATTTGAGTGGAGATCGTCAGCCTAACCAGACCATCTTTCCTGATCAGGCACATACATCTGCTCAGAGTAACCACTTTCGTCAACAAGTGGTTTCTAAAGTGAGTAAGAAGGCATCTAAGAAAAAGATCTGCCCAGCACAGTCAGGAGATCAAAGGCCAATCTGCAACAAGGCCTTGCTCGATGCTGGAGTTCTTGAAGCCCTAAGACATTTATCTGTCGGAATTCAAGATTCTACTCCCTCAGTTCTCAATAACGGGAACATTAATTTTGAAGGTCTTCAACAGACACTTCCTCATGAAGGCTTGCTTCATGAAAGTTCGGTCAATCTTGAAATTTCTTCTTCAGATGAGAGCCACAAGAACCCTCTGTGTGGTCAGAAGACCAAGGAGCAAGAGATTTCATCTTTTGTTGTAACCCATCATGACGGTCCTCCTCATGGTGATGAACTTTGCTGCGAAAGTCCTCTCCGCAGTAGTGATTCACGTTGTCTCGAAAATTCTTCAGAAGGCAATGTAGTGACGAGAAATCCCTCCTATCTCGAGGCACTTGCAAATGTAAAACCAGTCATGTCTGATGCTTTACTATCGGCAGGTGAAACTCTTTCTCCATCAGAAGATAGCCTGGGGTTTAGGTTATTCTCCGAACCATCCCAGGGTCATTCATCTTCCATCATGAATAGTGATATCTCTACCAATCTTGTTGAATCCGATGAAGCAACAAGGAAACACCAACTCTGGTCCAAACAGGTAGAAGAATCTTCATTTAATGATAAAGAGGAAATGTTGAACATGAGGAAAAAACTGGCAAAAGGTGAAGTACCAGTCATGTTTTGGCCTTTGGCTGACTCCCAGTAAGACATTCCAAAGATGTTGACGGATGATGGAATCCATGATATTCGTCTCAACATATGGAAGACTCTTTGTCAATTGAAGAAGAAAGTATTATCTTACGGTGATTAAGAAAATCATATTAAGATAATAGAAGGGTTACAACGCCAGATTGATTTGGCATCTCTATTAGTCTCTCGGTATCCGAAGGCTGAAAAGCAACAAAGAACCCTTCAACGTTCATGCCTTGGCACACTAAGAAAATTGTGTCAGTTAATTGCCAATGCTCCATCTGATGTTCATATCAGAGGATGGGGTGTTCACGGAGCACTACATTTCACAGTGCTTTCCAGTCAGCAATGCCCGCCGAAAATGGTCTCATGAAATGTTATTGCCCATGGCCGGCCACATTCAATGGGCTTTGTTCATAATCAAAAGATTGCTCAAGAACAGGCTTCAACTAGTTCCTCTCAAAATCAAGTATATAGAGAACAATTTGTTGAATTGCTCCTACATCAAGCATGCGAGAATATTGCACAAGCCTCTCGTCTGGAGCAAACACGTCATCAAATGACAGAAGTTTCGAAAATCATCCAACGGTCTGTTGAACCAGGCGATAAAAGTGGATACAGGTTAATGCATCCAGCTAATTTCCGAACTAATATTTGCAAGATCAAGAGAGATTTTAAGAAGATCTCAGACATAGCATGTCAAGAGACACCCCAGCTTGTCAGACTGGGGACTTCTCTAACCCAACCCTCAGAGTCAACAAATAGGATTCGAGGAGTTGAGCGGAAGCAGCAGGAACATCCCCAGTCCACTGGACTAGGGACTTTTTCAAATCCTCAATCCCTCCCTTAGAGAAAATCAGTATTCTCTCGATTAGGGAATAAGCCTCAAGAGGAACGAAGAGCCAAGCTATCAGGAGATTCTCTCCAAGTGACGGTTCTCCAAGAAGTTCCTGAGGGATCAAGTAAATGGAATGACATGTCTCATCATGGACATGGAAGAAGACAATATCACATAAATGTTGATAGAAAGGATTCCATGCAATATGCATCCATTAATGTCATCAATGCCGTTGCTACTGATTCACCAGATGGGGCTCAATCAGAGGGATCAGACGAAGAGGTTCCTGCTCAAGAAGTTGCGCACACAGACCTAAATGAAGAAGGTGTGCACACACGTAATCAGAGGCTTACCCAAAATCTAAGTATTCCTTCAAGTAACCCACTTCCCCCTCTCCAAAAAGGATCCAATAAGGGGAAAGGAAAGAATATGGTTACTTCTCACCCTTCCTCTGAAGGAGGTCAATCGCTCTCATTAGAGCAAAGGTTTGCACAACAGGAGGAAGAAATGAAAGAATTAAGAAGGTTGAATGCAGAACTACTTCAGAGTAGTCTTCTTCTTAATAATGCTGAAGTCCGACAGCCGAAGGAATTTGTTGTAACTACTGAGATGGATCAGGAATATCCTCCATTATCAGTACACCCTCAGAGGTCTAATCCTACAGGTCAAATGCAACAACGGTTGGCAGCACTACCATCAGTTGTAGCACCAACCACCACATCTGTCCATGCTCCATTCATTGCACCTACTCAAAACCAAGTTCAACATGATGTTTTCAAAAGTTAATAACTACTATTGAGTCATTAACAGCTCGGTTAGAAACTAGGGAAGGGAAACGGGAGCAAGTTCAACCTGAAAAGAAAGTTTACCCTAAATGGGTAGATTCAATTTCTCCTCCATCCAGTTTTGGAAACCCTGTTTTCCCTACTTTCAATGGATCAGGCGACCCCGAAAAACATTTGACGCATTACGTGTCTTGTTTTGATCCTGTGATGGGAACTCCAGAGCAGCAAGAAGCAGTAAAACTCAGATGCTTCGTGCAAACCTTGCAAGGACCAGCTTTTGTCTGGTATACAAGCTTGCAATCCCGGTCAATCATCGGATGGGAGGATCTTCGTCAAAATTTCCTCCTTCATTGTAGCTCAACTTTTCCAAAAAAGACAGTTTTCGATCTTACAAACTGCAAGCAAAGGGAGAATGAAAGAGTCTCTGATTTCATTGCTCGTTGGAAGGGATTAACGTATTCCCTGAGTTTAGCACTCTCTCAGGAGGAATTGTTGCCAATCTGTGTGGCAAATTTGCGTGACGAATTACGCACGCCATTGATCCATGTGGAATACACAGGAGGGTTTCGAGACCTTACTTAAATCGCTCAACAGATTGAATATTCCCTTATACAGGCTAAGGTGAAATCTCGTATAATTCCATCATCTCCAGGAATGAGAATGGGTAAAGAAGAAACTGCTACAGTTATTCTTAAACAAGCACCTGTACCTATTTCTGCTTCAAAACCTTCATCTTCTCGAAGGGCTCCACCTCCTAAAGGCCAAAAACAAAGGTTGTTTCATCAAAATGATCAAAAAGATCAACAACGAAAACAATTTGAAGATATGAAGAGTAAAACATACTCTTTCTGAAGTGAGCAAGTTCCTGGTTACTTCATTTCAGCTCTGGAAAATAATTTGGTTCAATTACCAGTGCCCAAAAGGCCAAACAAGGAAGGAGATGAAGACCGTCCCAATTATTGTCCCTTTCATCAAATGTTGGGGCATCCCATCCAGGAGTGTTTTGTTTTTAAAGACCTCCTGCAAAAGATGGTCGACTTGGGACAAGTCAAATTGAAGGGTTGTTCAGCTCATGTAGCGTGTATTACCGCTACAGATCCAGAGGAAGGAGGCGAGTGGCAGGAAGTCAAAAGCAAAACTGCGAAAAAAATATGATGATTGGATGGTCAGAAAGACAATCAATCGGACCCATTCCATTTTGCGAACACAATTGAAGAAGCCAATTGTGTCTCCTACGAAAGATGTAGTAAAGCCTCCATCAAAAGATAAATCCTCAAAAGGGCAGCGCAATTCAAAGAAGAAAGAGGAATCAGGAGAAGATGAGTATGTATCAAAGCCTAAATTGTCTTTGACTCTGGCAGATTTCATGCCATCTACTTCAATGCCACGGGCACCGTCGCACCAAACGGCACAGCCTAAACAGGCTAACCAGGAAGAGTCTTTATCAGACGAAGAGTTAATCTTTGGTTCTGTTAATATGATTCAATTAACAGATACATATTCCAGTCTTGATGAGCCTGAATTCCTTGTATCAAATAAGGGAATCTGAGGAAGTTCTAGAGGTTCAGGATACAAGGGAAGACGTGGATCTTTTCGAAGCCACTAATCTAATTTTACCCCAGCTAGCACTGTATATGCAGCAGAAACTCGTGGTAGAGCCCTTCAGCGAGCTCAAAAAGAACAAGCATGTTCTTCTGCCAATGGCCAACTTAGTTTTGGCACAGTTATTTTGGAAGACCGATTAAAGGTTCCATCTTCTTTATATCAGCAGGTAAATGGATCTAATCAGTCTAATCTTCCAAAACCAAGGATGTTGCCAACTTCAATACAAGATGCATCAGCTTCCAAAGCATCTGCTTCCAAGGTACCTGCTAAACCGCACATTCCTATTGGGAAACGCAGA
This sequence comes from Viscum album, assembly GCA_963277665.1. Lineage (NCBI taxonomy): Eukaryota > Viridiplantae > Streptophyta > Magnoliopsida > Santalales > Viscaceae > Viscum > Viscum album. The sequence goes on along the minus strand of OY728129.1, from coordinate 1,861,464,970 downwards.
CCTCTAGATCAAAAGTATGATATATTGAAACACTTGGCTCAAGTACCAGCCAGGTTATCAATTTTGGATGCTTTGAATCTGTCAAAAGATCTTCGGGAAGCACTCATCGAAACTTTTTCAAGTCCTCAGGAGTTTGAAGCTGAAATTGCTGCAGCTGAAATCTATCACATAGAGAATAATCCTGCAGAATGCCATGCAGTGATATCTTTTACTGATAAAGATGAAGATGATGTTGTGCATGGGAACATAAAACCTTTTTACTTATCTGGAAAAGTCAATGGTGTAGATGTTCGAAGAGCATTCATTGACAATGGTTCAGGAGTCAACCTCATGCCCATTCGTACACTTCGTCGATTGGGCCTCACAGAATCTGATTTATCTCCTTCTACCATGATGTTACGAGGATATGATAAAAATGAACAAGAACCACTGGGAGAAGTTACACTCAGAACTCAGTTTGGAGATCTTGTATCCAATTCGGATTTCATGATTGTTGATCAAGACTCAGCTTTCAATATCTTGCTTGGAAGACCCTGGCTACATCAACATGCATCTATTCCTTCATCATACCATCAATGTCTCAAATACTGTTTTGATGGTCAAGTTGGAACATTGTATGGTGATAAAGCCCTGTTCAAGACATGTGAGTCTCAATACATTGAGGCGGAATTTTATCACATGAAGGGAAGAGAAAAATCTAGAATGAAGGAAATTACCAAAGTCAATGCTCCATATGGTTTGGAAAAAATTCCAATAAATCCATTTTCACTTGTGAGTACAGATTATGTGTTACCTATCAGTCAAATTAACAAAATAGGCCCAAATCAAAATACTCTTATGGAAAGATCCATAATGTCAGTTACGGCAATCGAGCCAGACAACATGGGAGAAATTGGTAACCTACCAAGCAGTGATGAAAGCATAAGTGGTGATGAAGTATAACAAGTCTATACTTCGCTAATCAGGCCAGAAGAAGTTATAGCAACACCAAAGGTGAATAATGATGTCGATTCTCGATCCATCATCTCCTCTTTATTTCCCAAAGAAGACCCTTTATCATCAATAGGGTCGGAAATGGAAGATTCTTCTTCAAAATGTGAAAATTTTGACATCTCTTATGATCATGAGAATTTCGTTTTCTCATCTACTTTGCAAGTAGAAACGGAAGAAATAACACATGATGAAGAGGAAGAGGAAGATCTTAGATATGCTCCTCCCGCATTTGAAGAGGGTATCTCTACCACTGTGATGAACTCAGAAAAGTAAATCTGGGTACATAGAAAGATCCACGCCCCACTTTAATTAGTGCGGCCATGACCCTTGAAGAGAAAGAGATGTATATTTCTTTTCTAAAGCAAAATAAAGATATTTTTGCTTGGAATTATACAGAAATGTCTGGGCTTGATCCTGATGTTGCTACTCATCATTTGGGTTTACCAAAAGAACATCGAGGTTTTAAGCAAGTCGTGAGAAGAACACATCCAACCTATGCTTCCAAAATTGAAGCTGAAGTGGATAAGCTGATCAAAGCCAAATTCGTCAGAGAAGTTCAATATCCCAAGTGGTTGGCTAATATTGTCCCTGTAAAGAAGAAGAACAGACAAATTAGGGTTTGCATCGATTTCAGAGATCTTAATCGGTATTGTCCTAAAGATGATTTCCCAGTTCCGATTACTGAACTCTTAATTGATGCGACGGCTGGCTATGAAGTACTTTCTTTCATGGATGGATATTCCGGATATAATCAGATCCGAATGGCCCCAGAAGATGAGAAATATACAGCCTTCAGAGCTCCTCAAGGTGTGTTTTGTTACCGGGTGATGCCCTTTGGTTTAAAGAATGCATGTGCAACATATCAACGCGCCATGCATCGTATCTTCAAACCTCTTTTAGGGAAGTTTGTTGAATGCTATGTAGATGATTTGGTGGTTAAATCCAAACAACGTTCTAATCACTTGACTGATTTGGAAGTCATATTCCACAAGCTTCGACAACATAATTTAAAGATAAACCCCTTAAAATGTGCTTTTGGGGTAACCTCAGGAAAATTCCTCGGCTTTGTTGTACGCCATCGTGGTATTGAAGTCGATCCTGAGAAGACCAAATCAATCCTTGGTATGTCACCTCCTCAGAATTTGAAAGAATTAAGAGGACTTCAAGGACACTTAGCCTATATTCGGTGTTTCATCGCCAATTTGGCGGGAAAAAGTTTACCCTTTACCAAATTATTGAAGAAATGAGTCACTTACCAGTGGACTGAAGAATGTCAAGAAGCATTTGAAGTTCTCAAGAAATACCTCTTGAGTCCACCAGTACTCATGTGGCCTGTTGAGGGTAGACCACTTATCCTCTACATGAAAGCTTTAGAGCGATCATTGGGTGCCTTTCTCGCTCAAAAGAATGATACTGGGAATGAAAATAGTCTCTACTATCTCAGTAGAACTATGCTTGAAGCAGAAACCCGGTATTCAAGTATTGAAAAGTGCTGCCTAGCATTAATCTTTGCAGTTCAGAAACTGAGACACTACCTGCAACATCATGAGGTCCAATTGGTATCTCGTAATAATCCGTTCAAATTCATCCTTAGTCGTCCAATGCTTACATGACGTCTGGAAAGGTGGGCGGTTATTCTACAGCAGTTTGACATTTAGTATGTGTCTCAAAAGGCAATTAAGGGCCAAGCTCTGGCTGATTTCCTGGCTAAACATCCTTCAGTGGAAGACACATATTCAGATATCGAACTCCCTGATGAGGAAGTTTTCTCTATTCAAGAGAGTCCTCAAATATGGGAAATGTATTTTGATGGTGCTTCTAGAAGTCCAACAGGGAAGAAAATGGAAATCCTAAATTCAACAAAGTTGGTTTAGGAATTGTGCTCATTTCTCTAGATAAGGCAGTGTTACCTTATTCCTTTTTGTTGTGGGAAGTTGGTACCAATAATGAAGCTGAATACCAAGCTCTCATTACAGGCTTGGAGTTAGCGCTTCAAGCACAAGTGAATCACTTAAAGGTGAAAGGTGATTCAGACCTGGTAATCAAACAACTCAATGGGGATTATGCCATCAGAAAAGAAGAATTAATCCCTTTGTATGATTACATCAGAGAGTTAATGTCAGAATTCCCTTCAGAACCGACATTTTCTTATGTCCCAAGATCAGAAAATGCTCAAGCTGATGCACTGGCTAATATAGCCACAGCTTTAGCAGATCAAAATCGGGACGAGACAACCATCTGTATTGCACACCGTCGTGCAATTTCACCTTATGTTCAAGTCAGAACAGAGGAAATTAATGAAATTAGTCCCATTCCTGAACCCTATGGTCATACTACAGGATGGATGTCACCTATCAGGGAATACCTTCAAAATGGAACACTTCCACCTGATAGAGCCGAGAAAGAACAAATTCGGCGACGTGTGGTCAATTTTACTCTTTATGATAGCCCAAACCACCTCGAGAAAATTCTCTACAAACGTGGTTTTGATGGAGTTCTATTCATATGTATTGATGGTGAAGAGACAATGGTTGTCATAAAAGAAGTGCATGCAGGAGTCTGTGGTGCCCACCAGTCTGGACATAGACTGTCTGATCAAATTCGAAGGCTTGGATACTTTTGGCCTTCAATGATACAAGATTGTGTTAATTTTACAAAGAAGTGTCATTCATTCCAAGTATATGCCAACTTCATTCATAAACCTCTAGAGTTGCTTCATACAGCTAAATACTCATGGACATTTTCCACATGGGGAATGGATGTGGTGGGACCTTACCCTTCATCTACGGCCAAGCAGTTTAAGTACATTCTTACTGCTACTGATTTATTTTCCAAATGGGCAGAGGCAGTACCTCTCAAAGAAGTCAGTTCTAAATGCATTGTTAGCTTCATCAAGTCTAACATCATTACTAGATTTTGTGTCCCTCATACCATATTGACGGACAACGGCACCAACTTCTGTTCTTCTGAGGTAAAGAAATTGTATCAAGAATACAACATTAAGTCCAACCATTCATCTCGATATCATGCAGCGGCTAATGGCCAGATAGAAGCCTTCGACAAGACTCTTTCAAATATACTGCAAAAGATGGTGGATAAAGATAAGAGGTCATGGCCTGATAAACTCTTTCATGCTTTATGGGCTTATCGGACTACCACTCGCAATGCAACACGGTCAACTCCATATTCATTGGTATATGGAACAGAAGCAGTCTTGCCAATTGAGGTTCATTTTCCCTCACTCAGAATAGCCATTTGTGATCAGTTATCTACAGATGAGCAATCCCAAAAGCGGTTGAATGAATTGGAACAGTTAGATGAGAAAAGATTGTGCACTTTGCACCACTTGGAAATCTATCAGAATCGAATAGCACGAGATTTTAACAAAAAAGTTCGTCTTCGTTCATTCATTCAGGGAGAATTGGTATTGGTTCTCAGAGCACCAATGATACCAGGAAAGAAGCCTCCCAAGCTTGAACCAAAATGGGAATGACCTTATTCAATACATAAGGTCTACTCCAATGGAGCGTATTCTCTAATCTCAATGGATGGAGAACACATCACGACTCCAACTAATGCTATATTTCTGAAGAAGTATTTTGTATAAACACAAAATATTGTTCCCAGATCCAAAACAGTCACATTGGTTCATGTTATTTGTTCGAGATGACATTAAACTATATTGTGTCCTATCTACATGACATTAAACTGTACAGAAGTTCATGTTATATGTCCGAGATGAAATTAAACTATATTGTGTCCTATCTACATGACATTAAACTATACAGAAGTTCCTTATATGTCCGAGATGACATTAAACTATATTGTGTCCTATCTATATGACATTAAACTGTACAGAAGTTCCTTATATGTCTGACATGACATTAAACTATATTGTGTCCTAGCAACATGACATTAAACTGTGTGGAACTTTCATCGTCCAGCATGATGTTAAACTGTAAAAAGTCCCCAGAACTGATATCCTCATATTGGTTCACCTTAGTCCTAGCTACATGACTTTAAACTGTACAACACCAGTTCTTCCTTTCTATATGATGTTAAACTATACAGCAATGGTCCAGTATGACTTTAAACTACAACTTCGACCCACACGACATTAAACTGTGAAAAAGTTCCCTAAACCGTCCAGCATGACCTTAAACTGCATCATCCCTGGTCCATCTATATGACCATAAACTATTTGCAAATCCCTTATGTCTAGAAAGATGTTAAACTGTGACATCCTAACTACATGACGCTAAACTGTATAAAAGTCCCTCACGTCCGGAATGACGTTAAACTATATAATCTCAAAAGTCCAGTATGACATTAAACTGCACCATTCACAGTCCATGCATATGACCTTAAACTATTCGCACTTTCGTCCGACATAACGTTAAAATGGTACACTCTTTTGTCCTTACTGCATGACATTAAACTGCACAGTCCCCCTTTCGTCCAATATGACGTTAAACTATTTTATCCCCATCGTCCTAACTACATGACGCTAAACTGTACAGAAAATCCTTAATATGTCCTAAATGAAATTAAACTGTTATTTTGTCCCTGCTACATGACACTAAACTGTGCAGCACCAATAGTCCTAACTGCAAGACTTTAAACTGCATAGTCCCTTTTTTATGTCTTACATGACATTAAACTGTGCATCGTTAAGGTTGTTATTACCTCTTGTTTCTCACACCGAGTATGACTCACGTGAGCTTAGAGCGAACATCAACAATAATACTCCCTCTGGGCCACTAACTATGTGTAAGTCCCAACAACATTTTTTATTATTAGATCGTTGTCCCCAAGAACAACTTGATCATTAAATCATTCTTTAATTGAACTATACAGACTTTGATCCTTGCCCTCCCGGCTGGGTATGTAGGCAGCCTCCCAAAGTTCAAGCCCAAAAACAATCTCTTCACATCGGTTCACCACCATCTCATATGATGTTGATTCGTGAAACCGCCCCTGGAATCAATATCTTTAAATTGATTCACTTTCTTCCTTGTTATATGATGTTAAACTATACAACACTTTTGTCTGGTACGACAATAAACTACAATATTCTTTGATTTCCTCATTTGAGAAGGAACCATTATTGACATTGATTTTTTCAATCATGTTTCATTTCAAAGGACTACGTGCATACATGGTAATGCCTAAACTTTTTATCTCAGGTTAAACCATCATTGCACTAAAGTCCCCTTTCACCCTTCACATGTACGAACCAAATTTGTACAAAGGGTAGTTCTAGAACTACGTGGGCTTGATTCCCATCCTTATGGGATACGTAGGAACATTCGAGTATCCCTCGAATCCATCCCCAAGTCTTTTGGGCCTAACCCCAAATTTCACTTTCAGTCCCTTGGCTGAAAAGTCCTCATGAAAACACACACTGTGTATTCATTATTATGGTCTGAATTCTATGACCCTAAACTAAGATCACTCATACTTTCGTCCTGCACGACGTTAAACTGCATTTCAATAACTACGCATAGCTTGATTCTCATTCTTATGAGATACGTAGTGAAGTCTAAAATTTCAATTCAGGACCCAGCCACAACATGATTATGGTTATCATTGACCTATGTATCTCTATATACATTGTACAATACCCATATTTATGTGTTATAATCCTAACCTTAAATATTTTCAGATCTTCATAACCCTTTTCATGACTTCTAGTCACAAAAATGTCAAACTTCTGAGAATTCTTTTGCCTGACTATGCAGCACGTGCCCATAGGTGGCCTTGCATAAACAGTCCACATAACAGACTTGTCAGCCGAAAGATGCTATTTATTTGACCATGCAGCCAATTCCCTTAGGTGGCCCTGCATATTTCAACCCCCTAACAGGTTTGTTAAATAATGGTAACTTCATTCTTGGGAAGAATGCCTATTTTGTCCTTATTTGTCTTAAACGACAGTATGTAGGGATCCGCCAAAAAATATCCATCCTTAACATATTTGTCCCATATCCTTTTTCATGATCTGAAAGTATTCAAGTCTATGGTTTATTCTTCTTCCCTAGGTTTGGGTCAGACCTTCGTAGGAGTGATATTCATCCAGTTCTTCGATATTCTTGTTCGGAAATATCTTCTCCATATTCAAGTACCTCTTTCCATACAACAAACTCTATACTTTAGAAAATTTGAATCTCTATAAACTTTCACTGGCTTTTAGCACTAGGAAAGTAAATTTCTGGGAGTTCTTTTGCCTGACTATGCAGCACGTGCCCATAGGTGGCCTTGCATAAACAGTCCACATAATAGACTTGTCAGCCGAAAGATACTATTTATTTGACCATGCAACCAATTCCCATAGGTGGCCCTGTATATTTCAACCCCCTAACGGGTTTTGTTAAATAATAGTAACTTCATTCTTGGAAACTACTTCTTCTAATGCCTTTTAGATCTTTTTCATATCATTCCTCAGATTCAAATATTCTTAAGCCATAGTTTACATATTTTCCCTCATACTTGAGTATGGTAATATGTTTTCAGATGAACTTTCAAGGAATTGTGTCAATTCTAATCCATTTTGGTCAAAGATATTTCGACCTTAAACATTAGCCCCTTTATGTCCGGCGTGCATGACTTTAAACTGCCCACACAAAAGACAAAGGAACTCTGAATAAAAGTCATGTTCCAGCACACTTGCGCACCGCCCTCTGTGCCCTGAAGACTTGCGCGCCCCCCTTTTCCTTTGAATGGATCCGATTTCCTCAGAGTCAAATCCTCATTTCTCTCCGGATCCAACACTGAGGGGGGACTTTTGTTGACGCTCCTTTCATCATAGAATCTAAAGATAGGAAAAGGGAATATCTGAGCTCAAAGTGATTCAACCTTTAAAGAAAACATCAAAAAATCGACAAAGGCATGAACAAAGGATCAACAGCAACTGCACCGCGCAAGTTATCTCATTGTCGCGCAAGTACACTTGCGCGGCAACCTTGGTCGCGCAAGTGACTTGCGCGACCTAAGGGGTAACCGCCTGGGGTCTTCTTTTGCCTATAAATAGACCCTGTGGGCCCCCCATTTGGGAGGATTTTTTTTCCAGAAACTCGGATTGAAGCTCCCGACGCCTAAGTCTCTTCTCAAAGCTTCCGGAACACTTCTAAAGGAAATTTCTTACCTAGAACGGAAGATTTAAAGAGAAGAAGGAAGGCCTAAGTGTTGAAACTCATCAACACTTGCGCGCCATCTTATTCCTTCAATAGAACTTGCGCGTCCCTTTTCTGGAAGAACCTCAAGAGGATTCTAAAGGGATTTATAAAGAGTTGCTCAAATATTCTAATGATATTTGAGAGTCGCACAAGTACCCTACATGTCGCGCAGGTATACTTGCGCGACCAATACTTGCGCGCCGCCGGAAGACTTGCGCGCCTTTCAAGACTTGCGTGCCCCTACCTTTTTGGGTGCCCATTTTGCCCATTTTACCCCTCTTAAGACATTACACATTTCCTTTTGAAGATTCATTCTTCAAGACACTCTTCAAATCCAATTATGGCATGATTTCTTGATTTGAATTCCTTATCTGAAAGGAATTCTGTGGAATATCTCTCAAAACCTAGTGATTTAAATATCCTTATGTCCCTAAATATAGAGAGTTCATTCATTCAACCTCATCTTTTAAGATGAGAGAATCCTTAACTTGGGAATCCTCCTCAAAAGTAAGCCCCAATCATAATCCTTTAACTTGGGCATCCTACTCAGGAGTAAGCCCCAATTTCAAATCTGGGCATCCTTTTTAGGAGTTAGCCCCAAGTCCTTTAACTTGGTCATCCTTCTTAGGAGTAAGCCCCACCCTCAAATATGGGCATCCTCCTCAGGAGTAAGTCCCAAACCTTAATCCCTAACCTGGGTCTCCTTTTAAGGAATAAGACTCAGTCATAATCTTGGGCTTCCTTTTCAGGAGTAAGCCCCAAGGCCCCTAACCCGGGCCTCCTTTTTTAGGAGTAAGTCCCAGTCATAACCTTGGGTTTCCTTTTCAGGAGTAAACCCCAAGCCCCCTTAAATTTCTCTTAACCAGTCCTAATTTACCCTTGATTTGGGTTTCCTTTTCAGGAGTAAAACCCAATCATAAGTCCCCTCCTAACTTGGGCATCCTCCTTAGGAGTAATCCCCAAGATTAGAGTATTCAAATCTCCATGAAGCACATATAACTTTATGGACCCTATTCATGGATTTTCTCCCTAAAAGTGAATCCTAAACCTTCATCTATCTGGGCAGTCATACATACATAAGCCCCAAACAAATTCTTATTATTGCATCTTTCATGGCACAATTGTCTAAATTTTTACCAATACCTCTTGTTTCTCACACCGAGCATGACTCACGTGAGCTTAGAGTGTAAAAGTAATTATGAAATTCTTCTTTGAGCCATCAATCATAAACATCATACTCCATCACTCGAACTACGTGGGTTCTGATTCCTTTTCCAAAACAAAGGATACGTAGGTAGCCCATTTATGGGTTCGATCCCAACTTTGAAATAATCCATGTCCTTCTGAATGATGATAAACTTCAAGTGCCCCACTGAGTGGCTTTAAAACCAGCCTAGTCATCATAATGACCAAGAGACTTTTATATAAATGTTTTGAAGGATACTATTGACCAAGAATCTCTAAACAGATATAGATGATTCTCTATTGATGAAGAACCTCGAATACATATAAAAGATTCGCTAAATTTCTTGTATATTTAATCATTGATTGTTAAAACTAAAGGAAAGCACATTTTATACTTGGTAATGTAATAAGGATTCACGAACATAACTTAAATCTATAAAGAGAGTCCCGGAGTAGACAATAATTCCCCTCAAAAAGGTGTGATGAGTCCGACCTCCCATCCTCTCGACCAATGCAAATTCCTAAGCCTCGTCAGTCCACAAGCTAATGAGCACCTACCTTTGGAAAGTAGGTCCAAACGGATGTGGAATCATTGGATGTTTCCGGTTCTACGAACAAACCCCCTAGAAACCGATCGGAATGTTTGAATCTCCCGTCCAGGAGGTCATCCCCGAAATCTGTGAGGAAACAGGGTACTCTAGTTTAGTAACTGGAATGTCAGACTCTACTCAGACTTGCTTTCACCAGTTTCTCGGGCTTCGTGTTCCCCTTCATTAGGACTTCCACCACCTTTCACAAACAAAGGGACCCCCCAAGTGGAAATGATTCTAGGCCCAAGGGATCTCCTACCATTATGGGACAATGTCCTCAAGGGTCTTAGACAACAAATTGATACGAGCACCACATTGTGAATATGGTCCGTGGCTGACACTCATTTGTTTGTCCCCATTTCAGGATAATGTTATATGGACGCTGTGTTTTGAACATGGTCCACAATCATCCTCTATCATCACACCAACACCATTAATCCCAAAATGTCGGTTACATGATTCTCATCCATCTCCACCTCATCATGTCCAAGTATAACTTTGAAACTCTTAGTACTATTCCTCAGTGTTCATCCATGCGTTAAGAGGAAAAAAGTTGCGATGAGGCAGTCATTCGAGGCTCCACTGATTTCCCCTTTTCATATATCTCACCTATTGCAAATACCCTATCTTCCCTTGTTTCCTACACTGATTTCAACTCACGTAGGTTTATGGATTGGGTTAAGGTCTTCCTTTACATGGGATAGTCCTGCTTCTCCGTAGTCCGAGTTCTAAGACCTTAAATTAAGATCTTTTTATATATTCCCTTCGCAGAACTACGTACAGCTTGATTTCCATCCTCATGGGATACGTTGGACCACCCGAATGTCTAGACTTTGGGTCTAGGTCCATCTCTCAGAGATCTCCCTTTCACCTTGGCCCGTTAGCCTACCCTTTCCCTGGGAGGGGATTATATGGTGTGGTATGGGATTATATCCTCATTCACGTCGGGTTTGTAATGACCACGCCATGTAACTCTCCCTCCTGGGAGTTCTCTATCCCTATATTATATACTCATCCCTTAAAACTGATTACTATCAAGTTGAGTACCCTCCTCCACCTTTGTTGGCAGTGCACCAGTCTGCTTAAGAGTACTATGGTTCAGCATTTGGAGTGTTGGATTCTACGTGGACATGCTTTGGCCCATTTTTTAGGCCTCGTGTTCCCCTTCATTAGGGCTTCCATAATCATCCACACCTGAAGGGACCCCCGAATGGAAGGAATGCTAGGCCCAAGGGCTCTCCTACTATCACGGGACAATTCCCTCGAGGGCTTTATAAAACAAATCGATACAAGTCCCACATTACGAATATGGTCAGTGGCTGATGCTCATTTTTTTTCCTCATTACAGGCTAACACGATGTGGATGTTGTGTTTCGAACATGGCCAACAGTCGTCCTCTATCATCATGCCAACACCTTTAAACCATCAATGTTGGATACATTATTCCCGTAATTGTCCACCCCATCACGTCCAATTTGAATTTTGACACTCCTGACACTATCCCTCAGGGCGCATTTGCACGTTAGGAGGACAAATACGTGGTAAAGGCATCATTCGAGGCTCCACACTGACATCCCTTATCCTTGGTCTGAGCTCTAAGATTGTAAACTAAGATCTCTTTTAGCACTACGTGTGGTTTGATTCCCATCCTTATGGGATATGTAGGAAGAGCTAGAAATATTCTTTTTAGGTCCAGATTAATTGGGAGCTAGGTTCTCCTACCCCTTACCCTCTCACCTCTATTTAGGCCCCTTGGCCCGAGGTTCCTTTCTCGAAATTGCGTATGGTGTAGTATGGGATTATGTACTCATTCACGTCGGGTATGTTTTATTGCCCCGTGCACATTCCCCCATTAGCCTTGTCTCTACTAAATCTGTGTCGCTTGATGTTAATGTGCATGCCATGTCCCATCATATGACCCTAAACTGTGACAGTATCGCCCTGGCCGCACGACAAAAAACGGCACTACATTATGATGTCCTCACTCAAGGGGACACCATGTTTGGTATTGGTCACACACCATACCATTTGTGAATGCCTGCATATGGCTTTATTATTTTGGTAATGTCGGGACTTGCTATCCTTGGCCTGTCACTTCACAAAAAAAACCATTCACCTTAAAGGACAAACAAGACAGATCAAATAACACTCTTTTTTGGTGAGAGTGTCATGCCCACAATCCCCTTTAATCCCTGTCATAGGAACCTTACCGTACTGCCTCTTAGAACTAAGTGCAGCTTGATCCCCATCCTCATGGGGTACGTAGGAACATCTGTGCACCTTGCCTCGGGCCCAACATTACTCTCATTTTCAGTACCTCGACCTAAAACCTCCCCAAGGAACACATGGTGGTCGGAACCCCAGGTTCCCATTCATGTCGGGTTTTATAATTACCCCACCCTGTGTCTCCCATGTTTCTTACCATCCATGTTTTGAGCTCTATGAACATAGACTAAGACCACTCTGCGTCCTTGCCACAAGACGTTAAACTACATGACATTTTACAGAACTACAAATGGATTTATTCCCATCCTCAAGGGATATGTAGATTCACTCGGGTATTTCGCGTTGGGTCAAGCCCCATGGATCATAAATCCTATTCCTCCTCATTTCTGGCCCCCTGGCCTGACCCCTTGTGGGGAACCACGTAACTGAAGCTTTGCCCTGAACAAGTTCAGGATGCCCCATGATGGCATTGGGAAGCGACAAATCCCTCTCCAGAGAAGTCCTGTCTAAAATAAGGGATGATCCATGATCTAACTGATGTGCCCATCTAATAAGCTTCCACCATAGTGGCCTAATTTTGAGATTGTTGGATTTTGTTCGAACAACCCATCACTCCACATTCCATGTTTAAGTGCCCCTTATTCGAACCCTCATCCTCTTTCATGTCTACGGGAACCCCCTAACAGTATGAATTCTCAGCCTATGGCCCGCCTATTGTCCTGGTCCAACATCCCAAAAGGCTAACAGATGACATTTTGATTCAGGCCTTGTGTATCGAACATGGTCAGCGGTCGGCCCTCATTTGCTATCCCCACTCTTGGCTATCACATTAAGGATACTATGTTTTGAATGTGATCAACAGTTATTCTTTATTGGCATGCCACCCACACAATGTTCTGAATCCTATGTTTCATGATTCACACCTCTCATTCCCCTCTGTTCGGATTGATTCTAGCACCCTAGGTGTTACCCCGTTCGTCCATAAAAACACACTGGGAAAATAGTAATTTGGCAGTTCTGAGAGCATCATTCTCCAGTTAGGTCTCTCCCATTTCCTCTATGAAATATGGACCATTTTTTTCAAACCTCGGATGCTCGAAGCTTGGGTTGAACTCCTACGTTTGGATGGGGTGATTGGTGGTCATCCCTTGTTTCTCACATCGGGCCTGACCCACGTGAGCTTAGGGAATGATCGTTGGACGCTCTCTGAATATCACAAGCATGCAATAAACCATCGTAAATAAAGGATATCATGCATGAAATGGAATCAAACAATCAAAGCATCAACGTACACTTGAGGGTTTTAATCATTACATTACCCGGGGGTCGACTCCCCCCATGGACAGGTTGGCCTCATCAAAAGAGAGTAGCAGCTCCGCCACCCTCTGGCTGGTGGCGTCCAGAAGTTGTTGCCACCTGTTCATCTCCCGCTCCTCCTTGGCAGCGATAGGGCGCAATTAGTTAGTTGCAATCTAGGCCCACTCCACGTTAGTCTGGATGGCGGTCATCTCCTCAGAGGATTGCTTCAGGCCCTCTTTGACTTCGGCCAATTGGGCCTTCAATCGCAATATTAGTTCAGATTGTGCCTTGAGGTAGGTCGAGTACTCGTCCGCCCGATTCTATAGCCATTGGACCTCATCTTCATCATTGTGGAGCCTCTTGATGTTTACCACCTTCCTCCACTGTTATCCCACACTAAGGCCATGGTCATACTCCCGAATCTTTTATGCCACAAGATCACGGACGATCATGTGAGGACGCTGGGCATCCACTCCCCCAGCACAAAGTTCGCGCAGTCGCAAGTGAAGTCTATCCATCTCATCCAACCATAGTGTTTGTGGGTTTCATTGATGAAGGGCATGATCAACTTCCATGATTGGCAACAGACAATCTTTCTATCCTCTTCGTCAGAGGTCGTCTCGTCCTAGTCGGCACGATTGCCAGGCTCATACGCGGGGAATGACCCCAGGAACTCTTCATCCATGTCCACATCTGCTGTTTTATCGGGCATGGAAGGATCTATATTATATAATCGATCCTCATAATTAGATCCTACCTCAATGATCTCAGGTTCATCCCTACTGACATTCCCACTAGTGATCGAGAGCACCGCCGCTAGGTCGGTTTGGACCTCTACCTCCACGACCACCAGCATTCCCCTGGGAAGGATTCCTCCAGAAGCCCTAACCAACCTCGCCAAGGTGACCCACAACATTTAAAGAACTATAATCACCAAAAAGAGAAATGGACATCAGTAAAAATGGGTAGGGGATGACAGTCCTAAAATTGGTATAGGGGACTTACAGATATCAAATCCCTCGTCTCGCTCTTGGGTTTATGTCGTCGGGACCCCAAAGAGTGCCCCGCATATATGGTCGGAGAGTCTGAAAACTCCGAAGGGGACGCCTCAGGTGTCCTAGCCCTTCTGGACGCCATAATAGATTTGGCGGTAGGCATGGACCCCGACGGTCCCGCATCTGCATCCACTGATGGACGAGAACAAGTTCTGTATATAAGACCATCCTACATGGTTTAGATATTAACAAGGAGTATGGAATGACCTCAAAGAAAGTCTCGAAGAAGGGGGTTTCAGATTTTTACCTCAAGGGTATCAGCGAAATCTTTAAGATCCGAGTCCTGTCCTCTAACATCGCCCTCCTCCAACGGGCTCCCTATCCCAGCCTCATCTCCCCAGGAGGACTCTTCTGATTCTTCCAGCAGAGGGAAGCGTTCTCTCAAATCAGCGGTCGACAACTGCGGGGGAGTATTAAAATTGAGAAACACTTTGACTTGATCTGTCATTAGACCAGGGGCACCATTGGAATGCACAGAGTCCTCCAGCTCTGCCAAGTACCGCTCTGCCTCCACTTGAGGCACCGCAAAGCCAGCCTAGATAGGTCATATCCCTAGTAAATCCATCCCGAGATGGTTCATGTGCTGCCACAACTCGGCGGGGCCGAGGAATTTCTTGTTGACTTCCTAGATGTCCCAGGACTCCAGGAAGACAGCATCCTCTGGCATGTTGATATGGTGTAGCCACTTCCTCGGAGCCTGGATAGGTATCCAGTGGAATCCTCTTGGGGGCCTCCACTCTGGATGGCTCTGTTCTGCTAAAACTTCTGGGTCCGCTACCGCTAGAGGATCTATGGATGGTGCCTCACCCTCAACTGGTGTGGGCCTCGTGTCCATCGTTGGATGCCCTTGCTTCCATCCAGACTTAGCCCCGAGGTTGTGAAAGCCCACCATCACTAATCTGAATGGTTGGTTGCTTCAGCATCTCCCCTAGATAAGCCGCCTCCCAGCTCTGGGAATATTCCTTTACTAGCCCGAGGACGGCGGTCGACAGAGGCAACTCGTTCCTCATTTTCCCATATTCCACTATGAACATGAGCCACAACTGCATCATCACGCATGGATGTTCTTCATTCACAACCTCCATATAGACATGTGGTGTTAGTCGCTGCATACACCAGAATTTCCTTGCAAGCAGGTGTGGGGTAGACGGCTCACAGAGGGGCTCACGGTCCACCCTCACCACCAGGAATCCACCTCGAAAGGCTAGGAGATAGGCCCGGTGCTCTTCCATCCCCTGACCGTTATCAGTAAATACCTCTGTCGGCAATGAAAACTGGTGGAAATTGAATTTTTCCACCCTCAAAATATGGTCCAGAACTGACGGTGTGGTCATCTTGGCTGGAAAGCTCTCGACAGTGTTTAATATTGATGGGAGGAAGCTCGAGCCCAGAGGAGAGATAGGGTTCGAGTATTTTTAAACCACCTGATATGTGCTTCTATCCACCCGTATAGGAGGTGGAATGGCCCACATACCCTCTATGGCCTTTTCCCCTCACTGATATGCCACGACACCTTATTCAGCTTGGCGAGAACCGGGATTCCTAGGTTGACCCACCCTCCTATCGCCAACATGGATGCCGTGAAAAATGTGCTCAGCCATACTCCCATGTTGGTATCCCTCACCGGCAGGATCCAACCACAGATCAGAGCCACGATGAACACTTCCAACCTGACTATTGGTCGTTGCTCGGTGCTGACGCTGAATCCCCATGTCTTCCACTGGATTTCCTCCAAAATCCGCCAGTACTAGTATTCCTTGCCCCATTGATCCCCCTTAGGGTAGGTCCAAGGCCTCACCAGAAACTGCCAGTTTTCTAGGTAGTTCAGGAATTGTCTGAACCACCACCTGAAGTGGACATCCCTTACTACCACCTTTTCCTCCCCGAGCACAAGATCCATTAGTTCCATCGCCAGAAGTGGCATTTTCTCTCGATCCTCCCATGCACACATGACAGGGAGGAATTCATCATACATCACCCCCAGAATCAGGACCCCTGAGATATGGTGGACATCCCACAAGCTGATACTGACCTCCCCATGGTGTAAGTGGAAGGTATTGGTCCTCAAAGACCATATGCTCAACATCTTTGGCATCAGCTGTTTCAGTTGATATATGTGGAATTGAGGGGCATAGGCCGCCACATACAAACCCACTTTCCTAATCTCATCCCCATACTCCTCACACGAGGTGCCTACCCAGTAGGCTCGTGCCCAATCATCTGTGAAGATTCTACCCTGGTGTAGGTCCCATTCCTCAGACCACCCCTTCCATGGGTTCCTCATGGCTACCTCCAGTATCGTGTGGTACAATGGAGGAGATGTCTCCAGCTGCAATCCCTTCCCATCGATGCTATTCAGGTGGTTGTATAAGCAGTCAGCATTGACGGGTGTGAAATCCTCTCGGGCATGGCCATCAGCCACTCGGAACCATCAGCGATGGCACAACATAATCTTAAACCATTAAGCTGGTTCGTCCCCACTTTGTTTAGGGATGAAGACGTCATCCCTCAGCCTGAAGCCATACAAGGAAAATCTCCAACACAACGTGTAGTTCTCTTGGCTCTCTGATAGTAGCTCCACCAGTGAACTATGGTCTGAGTGGCTACGGACTAAGTCCCCCAGACCCAGACTATTCCCCATCTCATCCCTTCAGGAGGCATCCGCAAGAACCCCCTTAGCATATTCTTGGAGAGACATTCTATTTTTGAACATGGACAATATTCGGGTTGGGTCGCGAAGCTCGTTCGCAGAGAGCGTTCTTGAATCCAGTTCACAGAGAGAGTTCGTGAAGCCCGTTTGTGGAGTCCTTCCCACGCCTTCATGTGTGAGATCACGAAGCGCTATAGAGGAGTCAAAAACTCGCTCTGCGCCACTGAGAAAAGTCTCGATTCACGGATAGGAGTCATGGAGTATGTGGAGCTCCGCGAATCGGGAGCGCTAAAGTCCAAAATCGCGGAGACAAAAAAGGACAAAAGGGTGTTCAGGTCCCCTATTTCTAGCAGGGGACCCTCGGAGCTTCATGGCACATCCTGGTCAAAGCCTGCTTCATGGTGCATCCGGCCAGAGCTTCACTTTCCAGCTTGGCGAGCCCTCTTCTCGAGGTTGCTTCGTGAACGACTGAGGATTTTGGCGATTGACCCTCATACTTTGACCCTTGACATCCCGTGGCTCCAAGTCTGAGGTGGGAAATTTGGTAACACCAAAATGTGTGGAGTAGAAGAAGACACTAAACCGATGGCTGCCTCGTGAATCCCATTCACAGAGAACCACCCGCACTGTGCTGCCGCGAAGCAAGGAGGTTGTAACGCCCCACGACCACCCTTGACATTCTCAACCCACCAAAAAGTAAGGAGGCATTAATCCTCCGCGACCACCCTTGATGTTTGTGACCCACCTCAATGCAAGGAGGTGGTAATATTCCGTGACCGCATTTGACGTTCATGACCTGCCACGAAGCTAGGAGGCGATAACGCTCCGCGACCACATTTGACATCCGCAACACGGCACGGAGCAAAAGACTTCCTCTTCGCGCCGAGTGAGTGCTTCTTCACAGCACCTCTCCCCTATAAATATTGACCTCCCCAAAAGTTCAGGGGATGATAAATCCAACCTTTCAACTTTCTAGCTCCCGAATTGCGAAACACCCTTCTGCTCTGTAAACCATGAGATGTGCGAGGTACTTCTACTCTACGAAGTGCCTTCCCTTTGTGTTGTTTTGATCCCCTCTTATGAGAGGGATTCCATTCATGGAGCCTAAGGGCCTCTGCGATGGAAGGGGATCCCCAAGGGGACCCGGGTCATCACGGAGTGTTTTTGCATTGCGAAACACCCTTCATATACAAATGATCCACATTCTAAGGCAGGTTCACTGTACTTTGCGAAGAACTTTGCTTCACGACACCTTGCTTCGCGAGGCACCTTTTCCCCATGAGGCAGTGCTCCGCGAATGCCTTTCCGCTTCACGAAGCACCTCCCATATGCACCTCTGCCCCATGCTTAGGCTGAGGCACCTCACTTCGTGAAGCACACCCCTTTTCAAGTTCCCTCTGCTACGCGGAGCAACAGAGCTTCATAAGGCCCCTTCATATGAACCCCTCTACATTGAAATTCCTTTTCCCATGCAGCCCTCCAAGTTTGAATGAAGTGATTTCAATGTCCCTAGGATGATACTGCCCATTGCAATGTTTTGCCTCATGCTTCTTCACATATGCGTGCTAACTGATATTGCTTCTTCGTATAGCCACGCTAACGTGGACCCCCTGATGGTTCGCTCTATGAAACCCCTAGACAAAACTTCTCATGTCCCCTATCTACACCAAGGAGCAGAGGGTACTGATTATGTAAGTATTATGGGTGCAGATCAACCCCACCTCGTCCGACCTGTAGGATGTTAAACTGCCAAGCACCTTCATCCTCAGCACATGACCTTAAACTGTGACCTCGCCCCGTGCCTCGCACGTGGGGTAACCCCACCTTGGACACTCTCTACGCCCACTGGTCTCCACAGGGGATTATATATAACACCCCAAGCTTCTACGGTACGCTTCTCTTTGAATAATGTGATAGCGTGTGTTGTACGCAACACCGAGTTCTAACAACCAATCAAACTAGCAGTTATGAATAGTAATACCTACTTTTTAAAATTATATATATTTTATATTTCAAAATGGACTTCATTTTTGGATTCGGAATATCTAATTTAGCCTAAGGTGAAATTTTGGTACTTCTCGGATAACTTTCATATTTTGATGAATAGTGAAAATTACTAAATTTTAATTAAAAAAAACTTTTTTAATCAAAATAATTAATAGTGATAAATTATGAATTTTAGTAGTTTTAAAGTATATTTAGAATATATTTTTACCATTTAATATAATTTTGTTCATTGGACATAATTTTACAATTAAGCCGAACATAAACAAGTGTCAATCTTTTGATAGTTATTATCTCTTAAAAACACGCTTTTTGTTTTGACAGCGGGAATTAATTTTAAATTAATTTCTTCCACTTCTGTGTTTTGAATTTAGGAAAATGGATTCTATATTTGGAATCAGGATGTTCAAATTGTGTAAATAGGTAACTTTAATTTTTAGACATTTTGAATAATTACTGCGGTAAATATTTTATTTACCATGGTTAAGGGTAAATCCGGTAAATAAGGGTTAAAAAATAATATTATAATAATACTAAATTACCCTAAAAAGTGTCTTAACCCTATTGTTTGATACATGGTCGACCATGGGCATCTTTGGGTCGATTTTGGGACCCCATGGATCCACTTGTAAGTGATAATGACACTTTATTTTAATTAAGTTAAAATGAATACAAAAATGACACAAGCATATATCTTTTAGAAAAACAATTGTTACATAGGGTTATATATGTTGGATTTTTGATTATAAATATTAATTAGAAATATAAAAAGATTTCCTAAATAATGATGTTTTATTTATAATTTTTAGACATTAAATAATTTATTTTATTTATGACACAATGATGATGCAGTAATTTCTATAATAGTGAAACATTAAAATAATTGATATTATAAAAACCCAAATAAATATAATATGAATCTTTTATTGAATTAAAATAATTTTCTAGGATAATATGATATATTAGGATTGATTTAATTGACTTTGTTCGAAGTAATCAATCTGTTATGAGTTTCACAAAAATCAACTATTGAATAATGTCAAAATTGACATAAAAGAGTTCTTAAAACAAATATTATATTATTAATTGATATTAAATTCCTAAAAATATAAGGTTCGGCCAAGAGACTTATATCATGATAGGTTCATCATTAATGGACCACTTGGGGGTCTCTTTTATGTATGTAGTATGTTTATTAACCATATTATATAAAAATACAAAGAGACATTGTAAAAGTGAAACTAATTAACTTAGAGTTAATACTTAATGATAAGGTTAATATAAGTACCCAAACCTGTCTAAATTCTATTGGTTGAGTTGTTTTCGACCCATCCCCACCTTAAACTTTGAATAATCAACTTTGTATCCATTATAAACCGAATATGAATTTATTATAAATTAATATTTCTAGCTTTTCCAAAGGTGCCCCTCACCCCTCTTATAAAAGGGAACTCCTCCTTCTCATTTCTTCACACATTCAAAGCCTTTTGGTTCGGCCAAACTCTGCCCAAATACTCTCCCAACTTCCCTCAATACAACCTAGGGGCATTAGTTTGATCAGAAAGCCAACCTAAGGAGCCCTTTTGATCAAATCAAAAGGAAGAACCCGAAGAAGAGGTAATGATTTCACCACCCTTTTCTAAGTTCATTTCTTCTTCCACATCTTCTTCCTTTGTTGTTACCATTCTAAAATAATAAATCCAGTATCATATATATACTGTGATGTCATTATAAATATGGTACAACCATATTTAGTATTCTATCCACCTTTTGAATAACATGTCACCATACGTGCGTACGTACGGCTTACCATCTCCACATCGTGGTGTAATTGTTATTCAATATAATATTATTTGGATGGGTATAATAATGATGTGTAACTCATGTAAATAATAAATATAACATGTTAAGGATTCTGTATATATGATATACCATCCATTTATATATTATTTTAATATCAAATGAATGATATTGTCGCTCGTGCGTACGTACGGACTACCGTCTCCACGAACGCGATGAGATTCATTCTCCATCGTATCCATTCAAGTATAATTATCATTTGATGATTTAAAAAATGATGTTTAAGGACTTTATATCATTATGGATATGAATAATATAAAACCTATCCTTTACAAACAAGTCTTACGTAACAAAACATATAAAAGAAAACAAGTAAGTTAAGACCTGAAACAACGATAATACTAAGATATTATTATAAAATCAATATTAAAAGATCATATATGATATCATATTAATGTATATGATTATTGTATAACTTAATAACAATTATTTCACCATTATACAGGAGGTTAACCTACCCCAACCAAGGAAAAGTACAAGGTAAGGGTTATTTCACAATCTCTTCATTATCCGAGGTTGTTTATACGTAATAATCTACCGGGATTTCTTTATCATCCACATCCATGTTTCTTAGAAATATATTTCCAAAAATATTTATTATTTACAAGAATATGGGTTAAAGTCATTTATACCCTTTTTTGACTTTTTATAAGAGGTTTATAAAGGAATCTTTCCGTCGTTTTCAAAACAAGGTCCTTTTTAACCTTTTCGACAGAATTATGGTAAGAATGTTTTTTTAACTTATACGGCGGGTGCGGCTATTTTCCGCCATTATAAAATCTTCAAAGCTTCCCTTACAAGCTTATAAGAATATTTTCAAAGAAAATGTTTTATTTTATATGGATCTTAAATGATTTCAAAATAAAAGGAGATATTTCTTTAAAAAGAATATTGATTTCATCTATGTCAACATCCATTGATGGATTTTAAGATTATTTGAAGTTAATTTATTATGATACAAAACTTCTATATTGTATTGAAGGTTTTGTGATATGTTTGACTGTGGATGTGCTATTTTTATACCATTCATAGTTTATGGTGAAATTATTGACATTTCGTATGCTAGTTTTAATACGAATGTTTATGTTATGTTTAAACCTTTTCATATGGGAATGCATTGGACTTAGTAAGTGACGGGTGGAGCCCGTTATAGCTCCTCGATGCATCGGTAGGTCTCATGAGACAAACTAGTGTCTTGGCACAAGGCCTTGAAACAATCTTATTTGTAGTCTTGGCACGAGGCCTTGACTATGTGGTTATGATAGTCTGGCATTATGAATTCCAACATTATGAAAGTGGTTATTGATTTTTGCATGTGATTATTCGATTAGTAGAATATCCATGTGAATAAGTAAATGGAATTATTTCATTTTATTTATTCCGTACCATGTTGAAAGTTCATGTTTGAAAGGCTTTTGTTTTAGTTATACATTGCCTTAAATGTTTATTCTTATTTATGAAAGTTTCCGCTATATTGTTATCCTTACTGGGCATTTGAGCTCACCCCTTTTCTATGTTTTATTTTTCCCAGGAAGTGAAGAAGTAAATTATGAATGACCTGCAGGGATATTATGTGGGGATATGAGTGTGGATTATGGAGACATTATGTTGTTGTAGTAGTTTTTCATTTTGTGATGTAATGTAAAACTTATGAATATATCTAGTGTTTCCAAGGCTACTAAACCAATCGGTCTTTCGAGATTTGATCTTTCTTGTGATCATGCCAATGTTATGTAATAATGCACCGACTCTGGGTAACTAGGGTTGGGGCGTTACAGTTGGTATCAGAGGAAGTTTAGTACAAACCTTGGAAGCTAGATTTAGATAAACTCTGATTAGAGCACGTAGACCTAAGATGAACTTTGAGGATTACTATAGAAGAACTTCCTAGAATTTTGGTATTGTAGAGATTTTGTGAGTTTTCCGAGCAATACATCCTTGTCTGGATACGAGCAGGTAGAGGCGGCTCTGGCACAGATGTACCTAGGGGTAAAACCCGAAAACACCACTTTGAGATAGACTCGAACGGGAACTGGTGCACGACAACAGGCCTTGCTGCACTCTTGGTTACGACACTCCAGGGGGATATGCTTAGGATAACTCTCATTTTCTTTACAAATCATTATGAAGGGTTTTTGAGTATATAATTTCTCAAAGAAAACATTTTTATGATTATGGATTATATCCATAAATAGTTCAATTTATGTTAAGTGTTTTATAAGTATGGGATTATGTATTTTGATTCATAAACTGATCTAGTTTATGCCATTGTTTAGAAATGGCGCCTAGTGGAAGAAATGGAAACCGTATCAATGCACACACTCTATGTAGGGATTTCCCTCCTGCTCAAGATAATTATAGTGGGGCTGGTGATGCAACTGGTGCCGATCAACTAATCACCATACTGGGACAACTTACTCAGGTTATGAATAATAACCTTACCCGTATGGAGCACCCTGATCCACAGCGTGGAGGATCAATGTTAGATCGATTCATGAGGCAACAACCACCAACGTTCAATGGGAGTAAAAATCCCTTAGTAGCTGAGCAATGGATATTTTCCCTAGAGAAAATATTTCAGGCTTTGGGGAGCAGTGAAAGGGAAAAAGTTATCATGGCAGTTTACCGCCTCACTGGAGATGCTGATCAATGGTGGTCATTGATTCAAAATACGAAGGAAGATGAGGAAGTATCAAATATGGAATGGAGGGAGTTCAAAGATATGTTTTTAGAAAAATACTTTCCTCGCGACCATCGAGCAGATATGGAAAGACAATTTCTAAGTCTGAGAAAGAAGGAGGATGAGAATGTCACAAAGTTTGAGGCTAACTTTAAAAGGTTAACAAGGTATGCTGGTGATTATATACGTAACCAAATAAGTAAGATTGATCATTTCTTTGATGGGTTAAAACCATTTCTCCGTCGAGCATTAGTCTCACAATCCTTTTCGTCGTACGAAGACATTGTCTCATGTGCTATCAAGACCGAAAAGGAATTCTCTAAGTCTTATGACTTTAAAGAAAAGCAAGAGAAGAAGAGGCCTTCTGATCAATCTGGGAATGGAAATAAGGGGAAGAAAGGAAAGGTTGAATATCCATCCTGTGGTAAATGTGGGAAGAAACAACCTGGTGCTTGTTTGAAGGGAATGGGAGTCTGTTACAAGTGTGGTGAAAAAGGCCACCAAGCTCGTGATTGCAAAGGGAAGAAGGAAGCCACCAACGTTCAGTGCTACAATTGTATGGAGATGGGACATTATGCGAATGAATGTCCTAAGTGTCAGGAGAACTTACCTCAGAAAAGGCCAAGGGATCAAGGCCAAGCTTATGCTATCACTACTGCAGAGGTAGAAGCTCCAAAAGACGTGGTGGCAGGTAATTTAATGGTTTCTCAAGTTTAGAAAATGCATTATTTGACTCTGGATCATCGCATTGTTTCATATCTTCCCAGTTTTCTAAGAAAATTAGATATTTACAATTTGATTTAATAAGGGAGTTGTCATTTAAAACTCCTAAGGGAAGTATCATTGCAACAAAGTTTTGTGAATCAGTCCCCATTAGAGCACATAAATTTTCTTTATCTGCTGATCTCATTGTCATACCTATGATTGAGTTTGATATAATCCTCGGTATGGACTGGCTTTCGGACTATGATGCGAAGATTTATTGTAAGAAGAAAGAGGTTACGATTCTTGATGATAATGATAAGGAACACATTATCTTTAGAGCAGAATCGTCACCACCTAATTCTTATTTAGATCCACCCCCAGTAGATCAACTTAATTCAATTATTGGGGAGGAAGAGAATGAAATAATTGTCGGTGAGGAAAGGAATGTTCAAATAGAGGATGTACCTGTTGTGAAAGAATTTGTAGATGTATTTCCGGAAGATTTACCTGGACATCCTCCAGAACGAGAAGTTGAGTTTTCCATTGATTTGATTCCTGGATCAAGGCCTATATCGAAGACCCCTTATAGAATGGCCACTGTAGAGTTAGTCGAACTAAAGAAACAACTAGAGGAATTGAGTAATAAGGGATTTATTCTCCCTAGTGTTTCTCTATGGGGAGCCCCTGTTCTTTTTGTTAAAAAGAAAGATGGATCTATGAGGTTATGTATCGACTACAGGGAGATCAATGCTATAACGATAAAGAACAAGTATCCCCTACCTCGTATTGATGATTTATTTGACCAACTGCATGGAGCTCAATACTTTTCAATGATTGACCTTCGATCTGGATACCATCAGTTGTGTGTGAAGAAGGAAGACATTTCGGAGACAGCATTTCGAACCAGGTACGGGCATTACGAGTTTACTGTAATGCCGTTTGGATTGACTAATGCACCCTCTGTATTCATGGATCTGATGAATAGAGTTTTCAAGGAGTATCTCGATGAATTTTTGGTGGTATTTATTGATGATATCTTGGTATACTCCAAAACCTACGAAGATCATGAAAATCACTTGCGCATTATCTTGAAGACTCTGAGGAGGCATGAATTATATGGGATGTTTAGCAAGAGTGAATTCTGGCTTCATGAGATTTCTTTTCTTGGCCATATTGTCTCTAAAGATAGAATCTCAGTTGATCCTTCTAAGACCGAGGCAATCCAAGAATGGCCAGCACCTACGAGTATAACTGAGGTACGCAGTTTTATCGGTTTGGCAGGTTATTATCGACGTTTCATCCAGAATTTTGCCCGATTGGCTAACCCGTTAACGAAGCTCACGCGTAAAGGGGTTAAATTTGTTTGGACAAAAGAGTGTGAAGAATGTTTTGAAGAACTGAAGAAAAGATTAGTCAATGCTCCTATATTGACTCTACCATCGGGGAATGATGGGTTCGTTATTTATAGTGATGCATCAAAGAAAGGACTTGGATGTGTCCTTATGCAGAATGATAGAGTTATTGCCTATGCATCACGACAGTTGAAAATTCATGAACAAAACTATCCTACTCATGATCTCGAGTTAGTAGCTGTGATCTTTGCTTTGAAGATATGGAGGCACTACCTATATGGTGAAAAATGTGAGATTTATACTGATCATAAGAGTTTGAAGTATATTTTCTCACAAAAAGAACTCAACATGAGGCAAAGGAGATGGCTTGAATTACTCAAGGATTATGATTGTACGATACACTACCACCCGAGGAAGGCAAACATGGTGGAAGATGCTTTGAGTAGAAAAGACCATGGAGTTTTGAACAATATGAGAATTGAAAGGGATCCAATTTTCATGGATCTATTGAAGATGGACATGGGAATAACCAGGGAAGGTGAAACATCAATGCTTTTTCAAATGGTTACCAAACCATCTATACTAGAAAGGATTAAGAGTTCTCAGACCGATGATGATGAATTCCAAAAGAAGATTAAAGCTGTGAATGATGGGAGATTGAAAGACTTTGTGTATGAAGATGGAATTTTGAAATTTGGGAAGAGACTTTGTGTTCCCGATATACCTGATCTAAAAAGGGAATTGCTGGATGATGCTCATAGTTCCAATTTCTCTATACACCCTGGGAGCACCAAAATGTATAGATATTTGAAGGAACATCTTTGGTGGGACAACATGAAGAGGGAGATTGCTGATTTTGTGTCAAGATGTATGGTTTGTCAATAAGTGAAAGCTGGAAGGCAACAGCCTGGAGGAGTCATGCAACCTCTTCCCATACCGGAGTGGAAATGGGACAATATTACGATGGACTTTGTCATGGGGCTACCAAAGACTCCTAGAAGGAATGATGCAATATGGGTTATTGTTGATCGTCTTACCAAGTCAGCACATTTTATTTCTATAAGAGAAGATCTACCCCTGGAACGTCTAGCAAGACTATATATTAATGAAGTTGTGAGACTTCATGGAGTACCCTTATCAATTGTTTCTGATCGTGATCCCCGTTTTACTTCAAGATTTTGGAAAAGTCTTCAGAAATCCCTGGATACTAAACTTCATTTGAGCACTGCTTACCACCCTCAGACAGATGGACAATCAGAACGGACTATTCATACCTTAGAAGACATGTTGAGATCTTGCTCACTTGACTTTCAAGGTATGTGGGATCAATATTTACCACTGGTAGAATTTTCCTATAACAATAGCTTCCATTCGAGTATACAGATGGAACCATATGAAGCGTTATACGGAAAGAGATGTCGTACACCAACCTGTTGGGATGACGCTGGTGAAAGAAAACTTGTAGGCCCAGAATTGGTGGAGGAAACAGTGGAAAAGGTGAAAGTAATCCAAAATCACATCAAAGAAGCTCAAAGTAGGTAGAAGAGATATGCCAATAATCGAAGGAAGGATTTAGAATTTAAAGTCGGTGATCATGTTTTCCTGAAGGTATCTCCGTGGAAGGCAGTCATACGTTTTGGTAAGAAAGGTAAATTGAGTCCCAGGTACATCGGACCTTTCGAAATTCTAGAACGAATTGGGGTTGTAGCTTACCGATTGGCAATGCCGCCAAGTCTCTCCAAAGTTCACGATGTGTTCCACGTATCTCTGTTGAGGAAATACATGCCTGATCCAACGCATGTACTCACCTATGAGGAATTAGAACTGGAACCCGATCTTTCCTATTGTGAAGAGCCCGTCAGGATTCTTGATACGAGAGAACAAGTACTGAGAAACCGGACGACGCGTCTGGTAAAAGTTTTGTGGAGAAACCATAAGATGGAAGAGGCAATGTGGGAACCCGAGGAACTTATGATGAAGAACCACCTGAGTCTTTTCATGCGATAGTATTCTAGAAATTTCGAGGACGAAATTATTTGAAAGAGGGGAGAATGTAACACCCCAAGCTTCGACGGTACGCTTCTCTTTGAATAATGCGATAGCGTGTGTTGTACGCAACACCGAGTTCTAACAACCAATCAAACTAGCCATTATGAATAGAAATACCTTCTTTTTAAAATTATATATATTTTATATTTCAAAATGGACTTCATTTTTGGATTCGGAATATCTAATTTAGCCTAAGGTGAAATTTTGGTACTTTTCAGATAACTTTCATATTTTGATGAATAGTGAAAATTACTAAATTTTAATTAAAAACTACTTTTTTAATCAAAATAACTAATAGTGATAAATTATGAATTTTAGTAGTTTTAAAGAATATTTAGAATATATTTTTACCATTTAATATAATTTTGGTCATTGGACATAATTTTAAAATTAAACCGAACATAAACAAGTGTCAATCTTTTGATAGTTATTATCTCTTAAAAACACGTTTTTTGTTTTGACAGCGGGAATTAATTTTAAATTAATTTCTGCCACTTCTGTGTTTTGAATTTAGGAAAATGTATTCAATATTTTGAATCAGTATGTTCAAATTGTGTAAATAGGTATCTTTTATTTTTAGACATTTTGAATAATTACTGCGGTAAATATTTTATTTACCATGGTTAAGGGTAAATCTGGTAAATAAGGGTTAAAAAATAATATTATAATAATACTAAATTACCCTAAAACGTGTCTTAACCCTATTGGTTGATACAAGGTCGACCATGGGCATCTTTGGGTCGATTTGGGGACCCCATGGATCCCCTTGTAAGTGATAATGACACTTTATTTTAATTAAGTTAAAATGAATACAAAAATGACACAAGCATATATCTTTTAGAAACACAATTGTTACATAGGGTTATATATGTTGGATTTTAGATTATAAATATTAATTAGAAAGATAAACAGATTTCCTACATAATGATATTTTATTTATAATTTTTAGACTTTAAATAATGTATTTTATTTATGACGCAATGATGATGCAGTAATTACTATAATAGTGAAAAATTAAAATAATTGATATTATAAATACCCAAATAAATATAATATGAAACTTTTAATGAATTAAACGAATTTTATAGGATAATATGATATATTAGGATTGATTTAATTGACTTTGTTCGAAGTAATCAATCTGTTATGAGTTTCACAAAAATCAACTATTGAATAGTGTCAAAATTGACATAAAAGAGTTCTTAAAACAAATATTATATTATTAATTGATATTAAATTCCTAAAAATCTAAGGTTCGGCAAAGAGACTTATATCTTGATTGGTTCATCATTAATGGACCACTTGGGGGTCGCTTGGATGTATATAGTAAGTTTATTAACCATATTATATAAAAATACAAAGAGACATTGTAAAAGTGAAACTAATTAACTTAGAGTTAAT
Source organism: Viscum album (assembly GCA_963277665.1). Taxonomy (NCBI): domain Eukaryota; kingdom Viridiplantae; phylum Streptophyta; class Magnoliopsida; order Santalales; family Viscaceae; genus Viscum; species Viscum album. Next base: position 1,861,435,746 of record OY728129.1, on the reverse strand, counting down.
ACTTAAAGATAAGGTTAATATAAGTACCCAAACCTGTCTAAATTCTATTGGTTGAGTTGTTTTTGACCCCTATCCACCTTAACCTTTGAATAATCAACTTTGGATCCATTAGAAACAGAATATGAATTTATTATAGATTAATATTTCTAGCTTTTCCAAAGGTGCCCCTCACCCCTCTTATAAAAGGGCACTCCTCCTTCTCATTTCTTCACACCTTCAAAGCCTTTTGGTTCGGCCAAAATCTGCCCAAATACTCTCCCAACTTCCCTAACTACAACCTAGGGGCCTTAGTTTGATCAGAAATCCAACCTAAGGAGCCCTTTTGATCAAATCAAAAGGAAGAACCCGAAGAAGAGGTAATGATTTCACCACCCTTTTCTAAGTTCATTTCTTCTTCCACTTCTTCTTCCTTTGTCGTTACCATTATAAAATAATAAATCCAGTATCATATATATATTGTGATGTTATTATAAATATGGTACAACAATATTCAGTATTATATCCACCCTTTGAATAACATGTCACCATACGTGCGTACGTACGACTTACCGTCTCCACGTCGTGGTGTAATTGTTATTCAATATAATATTATTTGGATGGGTATAATAATGATGTGTAACTCATGTAAATAATAAATATAACATGTTAAGGATTCTGTATATATGATATAACATCCATTTATATATTATTTTAATATCAAAAGAATGATATTGTCGCTCGTGCGTATGTACGGACTACCGTCTCCACGAACGCGATGAGATTCATTCTCCATCGTATCCATTCAAGTATAATTATCATTTGATGATTTAAAAAATGATTTTTAAGGACTTGATATCATTCTGTATATGAATAATATAAAACCTGTACTTTACAAACATGTCTTACGTAACAAAACATATAAAAGAAAACAAGTAAGTTAACACCTGAAACAACGATAATACTAAGATATTATTATCAAATCAATATTAAAAGATCATATATGATTTCATATTAATGTATATGATTATTGTATAATTTAATAACAATTATTTCACCATTATACAGGAGGTTAACCTACCCCAACCAAGGAAAAGTACAAGGTAAGGGTTATTTCACAATCTCTTCATTATCCGAGGTTGTTTATACGTAATAATCTACTGGGATTTGTTTATCATCCACATCCATGTTTCTTCGAAATGTATTTCAAAACATATTTATTATTTACAAGAATATGGGTTAAAGTCATTTATACCCTTGTTTGACTTTTAATAAGAGTTTTATAAAGGAATCTTTCCGTCGTTTTGAAAACAAGGTCCTTTTTAACCTTTTCGACAGAATTATGGTAAGAATGTTTTTTTAACTTATACGGCGGGTGCAGCTATTTTCCGCCGTTATAAAATCTTCAAAGCTTCCCTTACAAGCTTATAAGAATATTTTCAAAGAAAATGTTTTATTTTATATAGATCTTAAATGATTTCAAAATAAAAGGAGATATTTCTTTAAAAAGAATATTGATTTCATCTATGTCAACATCCTTTGATGGATTTTAAGATTATTTGAAGTTGATTTATTATGATACAAAACTTCTATATTGTATTGAAGGTTTTGTGATATGTTTGAATGTGGATGTGATATTTTTATACCATTCATAGTTTATGGTGAAATTATTGACATTTCGTATGCTAGTTTTAATACGAATGTTTATGTTATGTTTAAACCTTTTCATATGGGAATGCATTGGACTTAGTAAGTGACGGGTGGATCCCGCTATAGATCCTCGATGCATCGGTAGGTCTCATGAGACAAACTAGTGTCTTGGCACAAGGCCTTGACAAAATCTTATTTGTAGTCTTGGCACGAGGCCTTGACTATGTGGTTATGATAGTCTGGCATTATGCATTCCAACATTATGAAAGTGGTTATTGATTTTTGCATGTGATTATTCGATTAGTAGAATATCCATGTGAATAAGTAAATGGAATTATTTCATTTTATTTATGCCGTACCATGTTGAAAGTTCATGTTTTAAAGGCTTTTGTTTTAGTTATAAATTTCCTTAAATGTTTATTCTTATTTATGAAAGTTTCTGCTATATTGTTTTCCTTACTGGGCATTTGAGCTCACCCCTTTTCTAGGTTTTATTTTTCCCAGGAAGTGAAGAAGTAAATTATGAATGACCTGCAGGGATATTATGTGGGGATATGAGTGTGGATTATGGAGACATTATGTTGTTGTAGTAGTTTTTCATTTTATGATGTAATGTAAAACTTATGAATATATCTAGTGTTTCCAAGGCTACTAAACCAATCGGTCTTTCGAGATTTGATCTTTCTTGTGATCATGACAATGTTATGTAATAATGCACCGACTCTGGGTAACTAGGGTCAGGGCGTTACATGATATCCTCCTTATGGGAGTGGCGTTTTTCCATGGGGAAAGGGCTACCATCTCGGTGTAAGGCCATAGCTTTTTTGTAGGAGGCAACATCCCTGCTCCTACTTTCTTCTTCGGTCCCCAGGGCCTACGAAGGGTGTGATGGGGAATGATGCTTCTCCTTTCTTTGGTCTCAAATACCACTCCCATTGTGATTTTTCTCCACTGGGACTCCCTCCTGGAGTAATTCCCAACCTCTTCGGGCTGCTAACCACGCATAAGCCCCTGTTTCCTTTTTGGGCTGCTAACTATGTATAAGACCTACTTCACCTCCAACAGATGCACCTTTCGCGACGTGGTTTCCAGGTCTCTGCTAGCTCTTGTTTCTCACACCGAGAATGACTCATGTGGGCTTAGAGTAAGCACCAACCATGAATTCATCCTTGGTAAGCCTAGAGTGTAAGCCCCACAACCACCGGAACTACATAGACTTTGATCCTTGTCAATCCAGGGTATGTAGGAACCCTCCACGAGGTTCAAGCCCACCACCCGGTCGTTCCAACCTCCTTCACATCATTTCACCAACACCTTGGGCAGCCTAGAGTGTAATCCCCATACCACCTGAACTATGTAGAATTTGATCTTTACCAATGCAGGGTACGTAGGAAGCCTCCACGAGGTTCAAGCCCACCACCCGGTCGTTCCGACCTCCTCCACGTCAGTTCACCAACACCTTGGTCCACCCCAGAGCGTAAGCCCCAAATGCCCACATATCCTGAACTATGAAGAATTTGATACTTTCCAAGGAAGGGTAAATAGGAAGCCTCCACAAGGTTCAGTCACATCACTCTGGTCCCTCCGACCTCATTCATGTCAGTTCTCCCCCGTCCCGCATGACGTTAAACTATATCCACCATTCTAAACTATGAGGTCTTTGATCCTTGCCAAGGAAGGGTACGTAGGAAGCCTTTCTGAGGTTCAAGCCCCCCCACCATCCATTATTCCCGACCATCTTCACGTCGGTGCACCAATCCCACCACTCATGGGACCCCAGGTCCTACTTCGCATCAGTTCACCAACCCCTTATGAACTATGATGACTTTGATCTTTCCCAAGGCAAGGTATGTAGGAAGCCTCCTTGAGGTTCAATCCCAACAGCCATTTCACCCCAGGTCCACCTTCACGTCAGTTCCCAACAACCTAAACTATGAGGTTGTTGATCCTTGCCATGGCAGGGTACGTAGAAAGCCTCCCTGAGGTTCAAGCCCATCAACACCTGGTCGTTCTGACCATCTTCAGATCGGTTCACCAACACCCTGGGCATCCTAGAGTATAATCCCCACACCAACCATCTGAGCTACATGGTCTTAGATATTTTCCAAGGAGAGGAACGTAGGAAGCCTACATGAGGTTCAAGCCCAACACCATGCAGTTCTGACCCCCTTCACATCGGTTTACCCCCGTCCTAAATTACGTTAAACTTTGGACACATCTAGTGGTAAGTCATTGAGACCCTATCCAGGGGTAAGCAGTTGTGTCCCAATCTAGCGGTTAGCCCTTGAAACCCCCAATCAATGGGAAGCCTCCATCAGACGAACTACGTGGACTTTGATTCCCTGCCACATGGATACATAGGAAGCCTCTTCGAGGCCAAATCCCAAAAGCATCATCATCCTCATAATGGTTCCATCCCATTCACCACCCCATCAAGAAACCTTCCATCATCTATCTTGATTCTTACCCAGGCCGCCAAATCCTGGTGGGATCATGCCACCCCATTCCCCGTTCCAACTAGCAGCATTCGGGAGGCCACCCACACGATGGACCCATTGGAATTATTCCCTCCAGGGGGTTCCTCCATCTGATCTACTCTAGTCAATGTTCTGGTCAGCTCGATCCTTCTCCATCGGACATTAAAAATGTGGCATACCCCATGTTTAACATGGGAAGCTAAGGAAAACCATAGATACATTCCCATGGAATACGATTCCCCACGTTCGATGTGGGATGCCACATGCTTCCGCTCCCTCGAGAAGCCCTATAATTAGGGATAGAAGACAGACACACCAATCCCCCAGCATCCAGACATTCTAGTGATGCCCAACGTGACTACTCCCCTAACCGAAGGTTCGTGCCCTGAATGTACCCCTTGGAATGTCCTGACAAAAGAAGTGTAATTAACTGGTGTCTATGAAGATATGGCACCAGGAAGAGTTTCACGAAAAACGTCTTTAGTCTATGAGGGAGACCCAAACTAGGTGATGAGTTCCGAGGAGTAATCCACGGAAGAAACAACCGACATCCCATCATCCCATTTTGATCAAGGTGCAAAAGTCTCTGAATAAGGAGCGGATCCTCCCACCTTTGGAAAGCGGGAATGCGGGGCAACAAAAACCGTGCCTCTCATCCCCGAATGAGACGGACGCTCCCCCCCCCCCCAGCAAAAGCGTGGAAAACACATAGCCATATATTTTCATTTGTCTTTTGAATGGTCTGGATAGTGGAGGTATCATGATACCTAAGATCACGACATACAATAATTAAAATTTTCCTTCATTAATATTATAGTTATTATAATCCATGATATCTTAACAACGATATTATCTATTCTTGAATTTACATTCTCATTTTAACAATTAAATGGAATGTATTTTTATATATTACCTTTCTATATTGATTCTTCCTGATCTAATCATGATAATTATGTTTTTAAAATAGAATATGTGTTAAATTATTTACCATTACATATTAATTATCCATTATTTAATAACGATCTTTGATTTATTGATTATATGTATTGTGTGTTCAGATATTTACCATTCTATTTTTAAAATGCTTATTGGTTTTAGGATCTAATCCAGGACAAACCCGATATAATGGTAACTGGTGTTAATTGGAAATTATTTGTTGATAATGATTCTAGTAGACTCAAAGTGGATTATAATGATTTTTCTTCTTTCTTCATTACATTATGTATTGGTTTTTCAAATTGTGATGTTTCTCAATTTTTCATTAAATGTTTTTGGAAATATTAAAAAGATAATTTGGAGGATGTGCAATATAAATGATATGGAAAGGGATAATAGTGGGAATGATAATATTCTAGAAAACAATATGTTGTAATTTTTGAAGTCAAATTTAATATGGGAATCATGTATGTATATAGTTTCCCAAGACTAAAAAACTATTAATTCCATTAGGATATGATCACTTGTATCTTATTCTAATTTAATAATGCAGGTACCGGATCCGGGTCACTATGGTCGGGGTCGCTACAGTTAGTATTAGTGTAAGTTTATTAAAAACCTTATGACCTAGATTTAGGAAAACATAGATTAGGGAATATAAACCTATGAGTGAAAATGAGGAATAGTATAGAAGAACATCCTTAAGATTTGGTATGGTAGAGATTTTGTGTTTTTTCCTAGAAATAAATCATGATCTAGATACTATAATTTGATGTGAATCTAGAACATATGTACCTATAGGAAATAACTCCCAAAATGGAATGTCAATCTTGATTATGTATATTTTGAGTACTATAAAATATCGTTTCCCCCCAATAATTCTCCTATAATCATTATCGTTCTAATGAAACAAATATCCAACCATTGACTTCATAATAGATCCATAGTATTTATGGGTAAAACATTTTTGTACTCAAAGACAAAATAATATCATGTGCATCACCTAAGACATGCTTTTTTAATACCAAGGGATCATCGTCTTCTAGAAAATTTATTTAAATTACAATTCCAGATCATAAATGTTTTTCTTAGTGGATTTGTGATCTTAAAACATGGAATCACAATTATTCATGAAAAGGTGAAATTTTTCATGTCATTGTAAGAATATCAGAACATCATTAAAATTAGAATCTTAAAATGTTTCATGTAATATTATTAATGGTTCATGAAGTATTTATCAAAACATTCATCACCATTGACGAATCTCAACCAGATAGGGGTGAAGTTCTTGTAAAACTCTGAGGGTCAAGTATACATCAATAAAATAATGAGTTGTTTGACTTATAAACCTATTATTAATTGACTAGATTCCAAAAAGGATATGTTGTTTATTATGACACTTAATGATCTTGTTTTGGTTACGTCCCAATATATGAAGATCATGTGTTGGTTTATGGACCATGTCAGCTTCAACATCATTAGAATAATTATCATACTCATAATTTAGAACTCATGATGGTTTTTTAACCATATGATTTGTAGAAACTGTTATTTTATGAAACAAATTCTTCTTTTACTCAAAACATAAGAGTTCTAGGTATTTCTTTTCTAGAATCATTTTAAATCATGAATTCATAGAATGGTTTGAATAACCACATTCGTTCAACTTTAACCATTATTACAATCCATGAAATAGTAATTGTGTTTTTGATTCTCTTAATAAAATGTTTCCTAGTATCTTTTGAAATAGGAAGTGGATGATTGGAACTTGATGGGTCTCTTTTCTCATATTTAATTGATTTTCATAGAGGATAATCCTGGTAATATCCTAGAAACAATTAAATTGAATTACTCTCTTCCTGAGAGATGATTATCATGGAAAACCACATGATAATGAGTTAGATTTTCGTTAAACTGTCATTGAATGGTATCTCTCCTTGGTTGTAGATCTTAACTTTATGAATAGGTTTGTCATACCTTCATCAATAGGGGTGGACATGATATAATATTTTTATTATTTTTTATTTTTTCTCCACCCTGGCACTACAATGATGTTTTATGATAAGAGGAATCTGTTCTAGTGTCTTGGTATAAAATGTGACATAACTGACTTTATATAATGATTCTACAATTCAAAGAGATTATGGTTTACAACCAAAAAACTTATGGTTTCATTCATACTCTCCCTATAAAACCATATAAATGGAATTATATATCAACTTATTTCATTACTAGTTTATGTTGGGCTACATAGTGTAATAAAACCATTTGGGTGGTGATCTATCAGTTATATATGTTCTCTAATTTCATCCTGATCTGTGACATCATCAAAATGGAGGACATAGGGATGTTGTATATGCATGAGATCATATGGTTGCATGTGACTCAAAGGTCAATTTTCCAAAATACATATCGTTGTTTTACCTATTGGTTTTCAAATGTCCTCTATGAGGTTATGAAACCTCTAGTATGGTATATAAAGATATATCATCCTTAGAAGGATGGTAATATTGAAATATAATGCCAATTTTCAGATTATATTTTTGTTTCTTGTTTCTTAGAATTTTTAAGTTCATGGGACATAGATTTCATGTAGGAATATTTCACCCAAATAATATCTACAATTCATCTAGGAAAATTGAATCTTTTGATGATTTACATGTCCAACCATGTAACTCACCTTTGTGTTGGTTAGACCATGTTTGTTTCAAAATAAAATGATGAAGATCTATATTATTATTCAATATTCAATTATAGCTAAATGTTGGTAAATATATTACTTGTATCATTTTCACCCCCATTATAATTTTTTATCAGTGAAAATGTGTTTTTAAATGTCTCACCCTGGTTGGGTCTCTAATGGCTTGTAATGATAAATAAAATAACTCTCAAAATTATGGTTCTTTGGGAGGTCATTGAAATTCTTCAAAAGGTGGCACATCACATTGAATTTAAAACATAGTTAACATCAACTGAAAATGTTTTTCATTTTTATCAAATAAATTGGTTTCAATATAACCCATCTAATGTTCTGAATTTGGAATACGTCGACATTAAACCTCATTTTTAAGTGATAAAGAAACTAATCTGAATTTTTTATTCACATATATTTGTTACACATGGTAATTCTATACTATTGGACAATGTTTTGTGGTTTCATGGAATATATACTCCTAACATTTGGGATCTTGATTCTTTGATGGAGTAATGGCCCCAACTCACTGTAGATCAACCTTCTTCAAAATAAATTTTTGTTGATAGAAATCAATATGGTATAGATAATTACCAAACCACCATATTGTTTTGGGAAATGATCACTCTATTTTAAATTTACCTTATTTTCAGTAAAATCCATAGTTTTATCTAGTTTTATAGTCCCTTTCATGTTTTGAAGGTGTCACTCGAGTGTTTGGAATAGTTGTGGACCCGAACCTAGAACTAATGAATGTGTAGAAATCTTACGTGATAGATGATGTGATACACCAACCATCCATAGAGCATGGTAGTTTCTATTGTATTTATAATATAACCATCATCTCACAGTGATAAGACATTGGCCATATAGTGGTATTGGAAGTGGATTTTACAAATTTCTATAGGCACAAGAAATTTCGTGGTTATGGAATTGGATGCAACTTTTCTACTATGGTTACTATCCCACCTATTGGTTCCCACCAGCCAACCGGAGATTCCAAAAATAGAAAGAAATATAAGGGGGTTTAAATTTGTACCAAAAAACCCTTTTATTCCTCACATCCCTATTATCCTAAGAATGATGTATGTGATCTTAGGATATTTATTTAAACATTTCTTGCTCCCTAAAATTGAATTCCTAAAATATAAACTTAATGACCAAATACAATATCTTTTTTTGGTAATTATAACAAAGATTTGGTCTTGGATATTCTTACTATTTTCAAAGCTCTTTTTTCATTCTCTTTATATCCATTTTAGTGATGGGAATTCATTGTATCGTTATTTTTAATTGAGAATTGTGTTTCTAGGACTCACCTTCTTATCACATAGAGGCTTCACTCTTTCTTCCTTATGGATTCATTCTGATGACTATGACTAAATATATTTCAAGATAGGTGAATTTATGATTTTGTTTTACTATAATCCTTGATTTAGTACATTTATATATTATTTTCTAAAATATGTTTATGGAAAGAACTGCATTGTCTGTTTTTTTAACTATTAGTGGTTGGTAATGGTTTTGAAGATGTGATTCAAGAAAATACGGTTATTTTGTGAAGATGTAGTGAAATGGTTTTCCCTTTGGTATTGTTAAAAAAATGGATTCTAAATTTTTTTTATATGAGTTTAGATGTCTTTTGATTGGATTTATGTGAATTTTTCCTTGACTAGTTTAGTTATGAAAACAGTAAACCATGTATGGCTATTGGGTGGGTAGGGAGACATTCCAGGGAATGAACTCTTACCCCCTAGGACTTTTATTCTAGTGTAATGTGTAAACCGGGTTTCCCAAGGTTTTTTCATAGAGAGACACTCTCGAGAGTGAGATATTGAACCATTAGAAAATTATTCTAGGGTAATGTGCATACGTGATTACCCTTAATCACATAAATCTTATGAGGGTTCTCGTTAATATGAACTTAGTTACTGATGGGATTATTTCATGTTGCTACACTTTAGAGTGTTTATTTGGAATGCTATGATAAACTGAATTGTTATGGAAATGACATAAAAATAGTTTTATTTCAATATGTTTTATAAGTTATATATGGGGAACATTTCCATGTTTTTTATAAAATTGTATAATGGGTAACTCATAACATGTATTTATTTATTTGAGAATAATTGGTTTATTTTATAAACACCACTTATGAAACACTATGTGTGATCCTAATGGGTTTTTTTATCACACCCTACACACACCTTTAGGGGTATGTGTACCTTTCTTCATGAGACATAGTAAAATTAAATGAATCATAGGGGTAGTGGACGGTTTTTTCTTTAGAGGGTTTTGGAAATCTAGTGATGACTACATGTCATGTATATATGTGTTTTTTCTATTCTTGTGTACCTTGGTTTGGTAGGGGGTTTTTCTTGTGTTTTGCCTTATTTTTTCCTCTTTTATATTGTAGACTTTTATAATCATACAAAAATAATCATTTTATATGTCATCATGGTTTATAATCTTATGGGGAAAATCATTCCCATAGGTAGTTATTGATTCTAAGATTGAGGACCAGGAATTCCATTTAATCCTTGTTAGGGTAGGTTCATGTTGTCCAGTATAGGAATGACGTAGGTTAGTTTATGATATAATGATCAAATAATAGTTTTATGTAAAAATGTTATTAGAAAAAGTGATAAAATATTATTGTAACTCATAATCATATAAATTGATTATAAATAATCGTGGTTTTCAGTGATCAAAACAAATAAAAACAAATTATAAAATCCAAACCTATGAAACTGAGATGGATTGTTATTTAATCATATTGAATTAATATTAAATAAATTTGTGCAATATTGGAACATATAGATCATTGATGTCATATATAGTGGGTTTTAAATGACTTAATGTTAATTTTTGTAGAATTTAAAATCTTCAAAAACTTATTTTCAATGCATGAAAGTGGGAAAAACATAGCTTAAATTATTATGAAATCATGAGAAAAACATATTTGAATACGTTTTGACATGTAGGAATGGAACATATGTTTATACATTGATAAATGTATAAATAATGATTGAAAATTAATTTTTATATTAAAATTTGATTTAAAATAATTGATAAATGTAAAAAAGTATAAAACAACCTTTGATTGTCATGATATAATAGGAAATATATTTATGATTAATTTATGACATAACTGAAAATAAGAAACATAAATCCAACATTCAGTGTGGTCTAAATGATAAAAAGGTAGTTTTAAAGTTAAAAATAAATAAAAAAAAGTGAGGCAATCAAAACCTAGAAACAAATATTACATATTTGTGAAATAGAAGTGCAATATTTTTCATGTCTTTTATATCTTATTGGAGTACACAACCCACCAATCTGACTTACGATGTGCTAGTAATGATAAAAAAAATTAATATATTTAAAAGTCTTTAAAAACATGTGTCCCATGGTAAAAAATGAGAAACAATATTTCATGTTTGAATAGAATCATATGATAATGATCACTAATTAAATTTAGATATATATTAATGAATGAAACAATAATTCAATGTGATGTGTTACTGGATTGACTGAAAAACTAGCTTAATAATATAAAACAATTAAAAACGACTAATATAGTCCAAAAGATCAATTCACAAGGGATTTTTTTAAATCATAAAACCTTTATCTTAAATTATTAGTTTAAATTTAAGAAAATAAAAAATATCAATTCTATGTTTGGTGTGGTTGAAATTTTTGATAATTAACTTTTAGATTAAAAATGAATAAAATAAGAAAACTTCCTCAAATTATAATCAAATCATAGAAACAGGATTATCAATTAATTTATATAATTTTTATATATATGATATCTAAATACAATATTTTTTATGCATAATGATCAAGAGTTTATTTTTATAGATTTAAAAGCCTTTAAAATCCTGAATCCAATGGTAAAGCCTGTAAAAGACTTTATATTGTCATGAAACCATTGGAAAATGATCATTTTTAATTTTTTTACTTGTCAGAATGTAGAAAACATTAATCTGATAATTGGTTACCTCCAAATGACTAAAACCAATAGTAATTGATTAAAAATATATTTAATATAAATCATACTATTAAAATGAGAAAATAACCATTTATTATCATGAAATTATTGGGAATATATATTCGAATAAATTATTTAATATATAAATATAAGGTATTTAACTCCAAAATGTTAGAGTAAAATGGAATTAAAATAACTAATATTGTCAAAACCTGTTAAACAACCATGTATTTTCATAAAACCATCGAAAAGTGATCATAAATTATTTTTTTACAATAAGGGAAGTATAACTCATCTATTAGATATGTGGGGTCCTCAAATGATATAAATTAAGTTTTATTAAATTTAAAAGACCCTAAAAACATGTACTAAATATTAAAAACTATGAAAAAGACCATAGATTTTTGAGATATAATAATAAAATTAAAACTATCTTTTATATTTATGAACCAATGGAATATTCATATAATGTGTGGTGTGGTTAGAATTTTCAAAAATTATTTTTTTATTATCAAGTAATTAGAAATTGGTGTAATAGTTAATATTACAAAAAAACAACATATTTTCATAAAATAATGGGACTTTAAATTAAATAATTTTTAAAATCTCATAACAAAAGTCAAATCAATATGGTATGTGGTGTTAATGAGATCTATTAAAAGGTAGGTTCAATGTAAAATTTTATAGAAAATTAGTTATATGGTCAAAACCTAGCAATAAAACTTAGTGATATAACCTGACCCACTAGGGATCAGCTTATGTTGGTAATAAACCAAGAGTGTCATCCCATTCCCACAACCAATAGGCCAAGGGTAAGAAACTAGCACGGAGTGAGCATATCTCACAATATGGGTGGCCTTAGCCTTTGAAAATCTTAAACAAACAAAATTCAAATACAGAAGATACTCCAAAATACTAGTACAATATATATAATCAACTCATCAGTATACAATTCATGCATGAGAAAACAAATATAAATACATCACAAAGAGAAATTATAATAGAAACATAACATCTAAATGGTCACTAACACATAAATTATTATGAATATTTTCCATGCTATGTGTACTTCATGATCACACTCCAAAGACAATGGCAACTTCCACCACCATGGATCATTGTCCTCTATATTTCATTGAAAAATATCCTGGCTCATCATCTCTTTACAAGCCATCCCATATCTATCTCTCCCATCTTCAAACTTGTGTTTCATCTCTACAGATACAACATTTGTTAGAATAATGTCTGTGCATGGGTGTGTATAAATATATATAGTAGTACAACATGGAAACCAAAAAACAAACACAAATAAATAATCTAATCTAACTCCTAGTATTGGAGATGAACAGGAGGAAAATAAAGAGGAAAGACAATACCGGTATGTTATCTCTTGATCCTATAACAAGATACTGACCACATGAATGTTATGGAAGTAAAATCCGGATATAATATATCACTAGAAGTCATAGGGACACCCTGAAGTCACTATCTTCTCTTCTACAACACTCAATAGTTATACCAAATGGGAAACAATTAGTATTAGAATCTTGATGGCACCATAAACCTAATGTTGATCACTATATGTAAACTAAACCCCAAGGTAAAACTCTAGAGTATTGAGAAATCACAAGTCTGGCATAATTTTCTACAGTATAATCTTCAAAAAATGACCCCTCTATGATAATCCATGAAAGGTATCCCACTCATCCCTGAATCATTCTAATTATTTTAAGGAATAACCGAACCTATGGTTCATCAATATTACAACACAAAATAAGTATTTATAATTTCCATATAGAGAAAACCACATAAATTTTCTAGAACTACAGTGGGGGCCCATTCCTCACCATTGGTTCTGTAGAAGTTGAGGGCGTACCCACACCATTGGATGACACATGCCCTACCTGGGCCCTTGGATGGGTGGGGTACCAAGCCTTTAGATAGAGGACTCACACCCTAGGTCTGTATGGGGGGTATCGAACCTATCTATATAAAGTATATTTTGGGATTAATCCATGGAATAATCATACTACTAGGAGTATATTGACCCCATCATCACTCTGAAGATCACACACAAACCCCATCATCACTATTACAAATATAAATATAAAATCTGACACTCTCAGGTCACAAATTTCCTTAGATGGCCAAATTAACCACGAAAACTAAATATGTGGGGAAACTACTAACAATAAATTATTTACATTTCAAATAATTTCATTCAATGAAAATTATACCTTTAACAATATCACATATGTGACATGTTAAATGAAATGACCAAGTCTATCACCGTGAATTAGATGATGGTGTTTATTATTTCCCTTGAAATTTTATTCTCAATCACTAAGTAATGATTCCACATAAATATCATCAATATGAAATCTTATGAAGATAATAAAACTAATAAAGACCTTCTATAATAGTATTATTATTATTATTATTATTATTATTATTATTCTTACTATTGGTATTTTAGATAAGGGGTAGGGGTCACACCCACCCCCACTACCAGCCCCACCTCCTCCATTTTCACTCCAATCAAGGTGTATCACTACCTCCTTTTTATTTTAATTATAATATATTTATGGATTTAAAATGTTTTTCAATGGGGGGACATAACCGTGTCGCCCCCTTATTTCTATAGTAAATCATGGCAGCTTCCACCGTCACAACACCTAGAACCACCAACCACAAAATTTCTCAACCATCTATGATTCTAACTGACTATGATTCAGGGTTAACTCTTCTCTTTTGTTCCAATGAACACTCACTGTATGTCATTGTTATTATATTTTCACATACACCCACCATCATGCTTCACATTTTATTAGGTTCAGCATCACATCTTCTCCTACTTCAGCCACTACTTTGGTTGTGAATAAACCCCTTATCTTATAGGAAACCCTATTTATCGGCATCCACTACAAATTCCAATGGAAAATTAATTCATATGAGGTTCAAGAGGGTAAAATGAAAAAATAAATAGATAAAGAGGCATAACATAGAGAAAAGAGAGCACAATTATGAACTCTTTGTTCCTCACTGATTTATCATTGATTTCTAACAAAAAAACAAAGGTTTAGATAATAGCATTATAACATACATGTAAAATTAATAACATGTTTTAAGGATAAAATATGAGATAAATCATTCATTTTTATAATTAGAGATTTTCCTTTCACCAATTTTAATAAAAATTATAGTTCTAAGATTTCATTAAATTAGGCACACAGGCTATGAAAAAACATGGAGATAATATTTTAATGAAATATTCTCTAATGAAGACCATATGAAACATTGAAATAGAATTCCCTTCCTCAAACTTGGATCCATCATTGGTGAGTAACACTAGTTTATTTTGACAGAGAAAGGACATTATTCAACATCATCTGGTGATCTGATATTATTCATTAATCTAATATGATATCCATCAATGTCCAAAACCTATACCCTCATCTTTTTTTCCATTAAACATGGATAACCCTCTAGGGACTCTAAAATGATTTTTAAATATATAGTAATCCCTTAGTAATTTCTATCCACAGGTGAATTAATAAATACTTTAAATAAATTAAATTAATAAGTTTAACCTTCACATTCACTATATACATATGTGTCCTAATGTGAACCCATATTATTTTACTGAGAGGTTAAAAACCCTATTTTGGATACCCCCACAACATCATATTTTCAATTATTAAATAATTTTTAATGAAAAAATAATTTATCAATAATAAATGTGCTCATGTTAAAAATTGTATTTTTATTATTTACATATTTTTTATCGAGTCTCATCTACAATCATAAATCCATGACAGATATGGCCAGGGATAATTAACCCATCTCAGATTCAACGTATCATATGATATTTTTTCTTAGGTCAAATGCTATTGTAAAATTTCTATTTAGCAATGTGGTTGTCCTGGGACTTCAAAAACCCAAAATTTATCTTACTCTCTCTTAGTAAAATATATGGTCTCTTCACTTATATTTTCTTGAAATGTTAGAAAAATGATCTCAAATTACTTTTTTCAGGTTAGAATAAACAAAAAATAAATATGATTGGCGGTGAATTCAAAATAGTAAAATGTATGTTTATTTCATGTAATTTTTATAAGTATTACATTATATATATATAATTTTAATTGGGCCATGATATATAATTTAATTTTTTTAATACTAAGGACTATTTTAAATTAAATAGGCTATTATATATGAGATAATGTGTTTAGTTATAATAATGATTTTATCAAGGATAATTATTATTTATATTAAAAAAAATTTGTTTAAATATATATAATGCATACAGATGATGATAATAATTCTAGAAATAGTATTTGTCTATTTTTTTTATTTCAAAATTATAGTTACAATTATATATATATATATATATATATTACTATTTTATTTTAAAAAATAATGGATTTATAAATAAAAATTTTAATAAAAGAGTCCAAAATTTATATATTTTGGTACCCCATACTAACTTCAATGCATTACTCATAAATGCATTTAGAGCCAAGTAAATAGTGACTACTAAAACTGGCCATATCTTGGTCACTAAAAGGCTTCAGTGGCCAAATTTCATAGTTAGTAAATCCCAATTATGTATTAGTGATCAGGATCCTAGTGATACATTAGAAGTCCGGTAGGATCCCAATATGACATTGTGGTGTTTCCCATATAAATTTTTAATGTGGTAAATTTAATAGTTTATTGGTTGGGATTTACTCATTAAATAAAAATTAAGTTCTCATTTGAAATATAATTTAAGAACTCCTTCCACAATTAGCTCACTAATATCTTATAGTTCTCATGGATAATTATTCTTCATTTCTTAGTGGATTTTTGATCTTATTATTTCATTAAAATTGGAGTGGTGAGTAGATTAAAATACTATAATTTTATTTAAATGTTTGAAGGTTTTTATACCACTCTTGTTTAAACTCACCATTTTCATCTATTTTTCGGTTATTTATTAGAATTCAATTAAATTGGAGGGATTGGGTTTATAATTAATTAATGTATTTTTGACATAGCATGACAAAGATTCTTACTACCATTATCGAGGGTTTCGTTCACTATTCAAGAATGTTTTTTTCAATGTGATCCTTGAGTTTAATATTGTTCTTATTGTTTTCCATGAAATTAGACCTAAATTAGATAATGGATTAATTGATGAATTATTTTGAATCAATTAATAGATAAGAATGTATAATTTTTCTATTAATATGTGTTTAAATGAATAGAATTTTTCTATACCTTTGGGTAAAAATTGATATGTTGTTAAATATTTTTCATCATAAAGGAATTGTAAAAATTAATGGTTAATTATTTTCAATTACTATTATGAATATATGATTATTAACTTTTTAATAGTACATTATTTTGATTAAATTCAATTAAATTAGAAAATTATATTTATAATTCAAGGGGCATTAGTAATCAAAATAATGTTTCAAAATTATATTCAATGTATGGAATTAAATTATAAAATGTGTTTTTTGGTGATTATTGATCACTGTTGATATATAATTATTTTTAAAAACTATTAAGTGGTAGAGTGGACATATAAATTGTATTTTAAATGATGTGTATCATTTTTTGGCTATACAATAAGTTTATATTGTAGTAATTTATTGATTTCAATTAAAATAATATATTTTAAATGAATAATTCTACTATGGGAAAAAACAATGAGTTGTGAACTATGAAGGGAATAAAATAATTCATGTGAAAGGAATTTTAATTCAATTTTTTACTATGTTAGGTTCTGAAATTAGTAATTTTTATCAAATAATTATCTTTTTTATATTTATAATCATTTACGTGTTACAAAGGAATTATATAAAATTTTATTATTATGTAGAGAAAATAATGGGAGGGGAATTGACTAAAATAGATAAAATTTAAGTGATATATATATGGTTATAAAATTTAAATAAAAACATAAATATTACACTCAAAGGATATGTTTTTGGGAAGAATTTTTTTTATATATTCAAATAAATTTTCTGTTCTAAATTAAAATCGATATATGATTATGGTTCAATATTGAATTAAAATAATTATTGTGAATATAAATACTAAAAATGGGATTGTGATGGAAATCATATGGTGTATATTATTTTATAAATTTCAAAAACTACATTTATGATTATTTCAATAGTGTAAACTATTGATATTTTTTATAATATTATTAGGTGAGACGAAAGAGAAACGAGATTCTATTAGTAATTAATAAATATATTTAGTACACTAAAAAATATTATTTATTATGAAATATTTGATGGTTATGATTATAATTATCATTCATCAAACTTGAAATGGTGGGATAATTTTTTTTATGAGGTTAATAAGATGTTTTCCATATATTAGTGATCAGAACAATGAATGAATAATATTGAATAAGGTTTGGTAAAAATGTTATAATATATGATAAATTTAATGAAATATGATTGTGGTAAATAATGGGGAATTTAAAAGAGGAAATTTTTATAGGAATATATATATATATAATAGGAATCAGATATTGTTTACATACACTAAGTTATATTATTTATAGGGGAGTTAAGGAAATATTTAGTGATGATAGAGTTCTTATTTTAGCATAATTTAATGTTTAATTAAATAATTTAGCATTACGTTTTGTGTGAGAATTAAGGATGGGATTATAAGATCTTGTGATATATTAATGATGTTCATCTAAAATATTATATTGATTTATGATATAGCTAATGACCTTGAATTAAGATATTATATAACAAATGGTTTTTTATGATGTGTGATAAGATTTGTATTAGTCTTCAATTAGATTATCCGTGGGTTTGGGTATGTAATGATTTCAGCAATAGTAGAATCATGTCATCTGTTTGGAAGGAATACTGTAACATGCTGATATTTTGAAAAATATTTTTTAAATGAATTTAATTCTTTTATATACTTTTACTTACATGGAACTATGAGTATATCTTAAATTATATGAAACACCGAATTTGTGTTGTGTTATATGAAATAATGTGTTTCTTTGATAGCGTGCATAAAATGCACCAACGAGTTTTAGCGAACCATTACATAATAATATTATAAATATGGCCATTAAAATGTAACCATTAAATGGGATGGGATGAATAATATTAACTGCTTTATTAAATAGAAATATAAATATATCACTCAATATAACATTTTTAATATTTTCATAGTAAATAATCAATAAATATTTGGTAATATAATTATATCCTAAAAAATATGTTTACTTCCAAAAGGATTTTATTTATTTTTTAAGAAAAATATATTATAATTAAATTATAGATATTTAATAAATTTAATTTTATAAATTTAACTCCATTTTTATATCATCGTATCAAAATTAACGTATTGTGAATGTTTAGGATTATCTTTAAAATTTTTACTTCTCTGTGAATAGTGAAAATATATTTTTTTAAATATCATTTATTTTCAACAAAAAAAAGAATTTGGAATTGCCTAATATTTTTTCAACTAATTTAACAATTCAATAATTATATTTAATATAAATAATTAATTTCTAATCAATTAAATATTATATTTTAGTAAAAGTTTATTTTTTGGTTTAAAATGTGTTTTTTAGACTATTTTAAAGTGCATAATATTTATTTGTTTTAATTAATTAAAGTATTCACTAATGGGAAATGTTTTAAATGAATATTATGGATAATTTATTAATAAAGTTTAATTTATATTCATTCAAATGTTATTATTAGATATATAGTAAATATAAATTCTTCTTATACATAAAAACATTCACTTATCAAAACCCTGATTTTTTATCGCATCAACGGATTTTTAAAATATATTTTAAAAAATATAGAAACTTTATTGGAAAAAAAACTTTATGTTTTTAAATAATCATATCAAAAAAAAATTAGGTTGAATATTTTATAATTTTTAGAAAATATTATAATTCTAATGATTAGTGAAAATGCCGAATTTTAATTGAAAATTGATTTGTAGTTTAAATTACTTGTAATTTTTTATTATATTTTAACTTTTTTTAAATTAAATTTAGTTCAATTTTAAATATACTAATACCATTTATTTTTTTAAACACTTTTATATTTAAATTGGATATAAAATCTTTTTTAACCTTTGAACATTCTCTATATGAAAACCTACTTTCTCATCACGTCTATAGGGTTAATTTTAAATATATTTTTTCACCATGAATGTAATTTGGAATAATTGATAAAATATTTCAAATAATTATTATTTATATTATCTAATAAGGTCAAAATAATTTTTGAATTGGGTGAATAGTAAATGCGGGAAAAATTAATTTATGTGGTTAAGGTAAAAATGGGTTCACCATGGGTTAAACTAAAAAGATAACTGTTAAAAATAACCCAAAATTTTCAAACACACATTTTCTATCCATATTTCTAATTTTTCCCTTATATTATTTATAATACTCCATTTTTAATTTTTTTACATTTAAAAATATCCTTACACCTTTTTATTTTCCAAAAAAAATTACAATAGTGCCACTCACGTCACTTAAAAAGGGTCACCCCCTCTCATATCCAATTCACATTTTAAAAACATTGAGTAAAATAACTACCCTAATAACTTCTAAAATTTCATACTCTAAACCATGAAGCTTTATTTCGGACAAAAATCCAACCTAGAAAGGGATTTGGTGTAAACCTAATGTGGACTACCGAAGAAGCGGTAATGATCATCAATGAGCATTTTTATTTTATTTATTCTATTATGTAATTAAATTATTATTATAAGAAGTCTGTATAGAAATATCAATGTCATCCATATATTAATATGTTCTTATGTTATGTTCAAGACCTATAACCAACTCCACTTCTATCAAATGGGTTATGAAATCATCGTCTGTGTGAATGCCACACTACCGCATCGCATACCGATGTCATTCATTTCTCTGTTAAAACCTCTAAAGTCTGGACATAATGATGAATTTATCATTTATATAGAATATTTATGATATTATTATGATTTTTTAATCTTGATATTACGTGACACATTTTAATTTCCATTTCATATGAGTATGCTGACATCAATTGTGCATATGGAGAACTACCGCCTCGCGAAGTGATGTTATTCATTCTTGATTTATGTAGAAGGTAATAAGGAAGGGTTTAATAAAAATATTTTATATATAAGAAAAAATAATTATTCTTTTATGATAATTTATTATTTACCTTTCTTTCTTTCAATCATTTGAGAAAATGGAAACAATGTTCACGTATATGTATGGACTACCATCTCCATGAATGGTGTATTCATTTTCTATCTATAAATTTTATAAATTAATATATATACATATATAACGAATGTATATACTATTTATATCATGTATAAAATCCTTTAGATAACATAACCATAATCCAAATAAGAGGACTGAAAATAAAAAATCAAAACATAATCCAAAAACAATGTAGTTATTACCCGAAACATTATTTTAACAATAAATGGTTAATAAGCGGGTAATAAACATAAATATGTAATTAATATATGGTTATATATATATAAGTATGATTCTATAATATATTCATAATTAACATATATTTATTATATTTGAGGTTCAAACATATATGATGTAAGTTGAGATTTATTATTAGTGATTTTTATCTCACATTTATTTTTCAATGAGAGGCTTGCCACATTCATCACAATTTTCTTTTATGTAATTTATATAATACCCATGGATTTATTTTATTATTATTATATATAAATTTATTGGGATATATACATATCAATTTCCGGATATCTCTTTAATTGGGCCAATGGTTTCAATATTACCGAAGCGGTAAGAGATTTTTGTCTCAATTTTCCATCTTTGAGACGTATGTTATGTTATACACCAATATAATATAATGTGGTTTATATAAATCCTCATTTATAGGTCATATAAATAATCCTGTTATTTCGATGATATTATAAGTATGATTTTATTATATTCTTCCATTCTTATTTTGATTTAAGGTTACCAAAGTGGTAAGAGTATTTTGTTACTAACTCATTGTATATCGGGATTGTTTATGATTATGCTTCTAATAGTCAAAATATTATGATATATTTATAAATAAACTCATTTATTTTATTATATTATAGTAATTCGTGTTGTTTTCAAGTAATATTACCAATTTTTAAATCTATTTTAATTAAAATAATTAATAAAATGTGTTTAATAAAAACATCTTTATTTATCTCTTCGTTCAAAACCCATTTTCCTACCAAAATCTTATTTTATCAAAGGGTTTTAAAAAATGTTTTGAACATTTCTAAAAAGATTTATTAAAGATATTTTTAACCATTTATTTTTTTTAGAAAATCATTCAATGTAATCTTCTTATTGCTTCACATATAATGCATGTTTGTCTTTAACCAAAACTGTGAAAAGAATACTTGATTTTAACATTCACATTAGGAAAATTATTTTCTCATGATATTAAAATTTAATGATTTCAATATTAGCTTCCTATTTTTCAATTTTAAATTCAAATAAATATTTTTCCATAAAATTTGGGGCATTATTAAATTTGTAATAAATAATTTTAAAGTGAAATGGTTATTAAATATATTTTAAAATGTGTTTTCAAAGTGGAAAGGGTTTATTTCTAAAGAATACTTTTAAATGGTTTTAAATATTCCATTATATTTTTTCAAGGATATTTTAAAATAAAAGGATTTCGAAAATATTTTTTTAAGTTTAGTTTTAAAAAGTGATTTTCAATAAATATTTATCTTCCTCAAGGAACATTCCAATTAATTTATCTGTCAAAAAATTTATCCATATTTGATGACATCCTTTGATATAACTTATAAATTTCTAGTGATACCGACAAATCATATTATTCTTATTATTTCTTTTGATGTCTTATTTTTATTATGGAATTATGTTAATTAATCTCATTTCTCTTTCACGGGTAATACCTTGATAAAATTCATAGGAAACCCTTTTCTTTTCTCATTGGTTATGCTTTGATGAAAAAATAAAATGATTTTGAGATCTATCACTTTACCACAAGTTATAATACGATGAAATGTTTCTAAAACCCATTTCATTTCATGGTTTATGATATTATGATTTTTTTATGATCTTGTGTGATACATTTATATGATTTACATTCTGTGATGGGTGAGACATATATAAACCTCCAATGCATTGGGTATATCTTTATATCTCATGAGATAATAGTGGGAAATAGGTCAATGGGTTTGATCCACTATGGGAAATGGGTTTATCCAAGACCACTATGGAAAAACAGTTATCCTCACCTTTATTGGAAATAGGTGTGTCTTGATCCATTATGGGAAAAAAGTGTTTCCTGGTCCATTATGGGAAACATGTGTTTCCTGGACCACTATATCTATGGTATTGGTATTTAACCTTGAAATATTAAATAGATTTCTAAATTTATGATGGTTCCACACTTTTATGAAATGAGATTATAGTTCACAATTGATTTATGATTATTTATCACTCTCATGGACCATGTCTTCTGAAATGATAATTTTTTATTCCCTCACTCATGCTTATGATCTTTGACTTGTTGGGTATAGGCATTATAAATTATTTTCATGATCGCATACCCTTATGATTATATTATTCTTTCATATGATCATTGATAGGTATTTTCAATGTTTACCCTTAATAGGATATGTTCTCACCATTTCTTATACTTTCTCCCCATGGTATGAAGGAGTTTTTTAATATGGAGTGATTAAGGGAGAAGATCTTCACAGGAGACATTATAGATATTTCATGAAATTATATGATTGTATTCCATGTTTCGAAAGGTGCTAAACTATTAGAGTACACAGTATTGTGTTTGTGTAATGTAATGAGTATTAATCTAAAAAAATGTAACATCCATTTTTGATAAGCTAGGGTCTTTGTAGTTTGTATCAATGGAAGAGGATGGGATTTCATCCTTTGGAGGTCTCACATTTTAGAATTGGATGAGGCATGAATCCCCACCCAACAGCTTCATGAGAAAAGGGCTTCCACTAGGGATGGTGGTGTAACCCACCTAGGATATATGGCCACCCATGTAGTGGCATGATATGTATCAATTATATTAAACTAGAAATAATTCATGACTTATATAGTTTGTATTAGAGGAATGAATTAGGTAACATTTCGAAACTAGGATAAAAAAACTTTAGTGTGATCCCTATGTATATTTCTAATAATATGTTAAGGGATGTCATTAAGGACAAGTATAAGGATTAGTTAATGTTTAGGAAAATTTACTAGAAATTTTATAGAGGATTGAACAGGTAGTTTTTAAGTAATTACATCCTTATCTAGATATTTTATGTGGATGTGGCTATAAAATAGAGGACCCTAGGGGTAATAACTTTAATATGGGCAAATTAAAATGGAATCAATCATTACCAAGTGTATGAAAATGATCCATTTTTTAGTCCTAGTTTGACACCCCAAGGGGATTGTTTTTGGAAACTCAAGAACTCCTTATGATCTTTCATGAAATATTTCAAAAGATAACGTCTATTAGTGATGTTTGATAAACCTAAGTTGTCATAGATTTAATATAATGTATCATGGTTTAGAGAACCTATAAGTGCTTCCAGGATTATGTGGTTTCCTAATATGAATATTATTACATACACGTTGATTTTATCTTTAGTTATTGGAGAGAATAATAAAGAACTTGGTTAACATTAAATGTGATGGAAAATTTGCTGATGAGCATCCAAATGGAATAATTAATGGAGTAAATGATATTAGGATTATTACTAATAATGTTTCTAAATATATTATTACAAACGTTTACCTTAACCAACTATCAGACTCACCAAATAAGGGAAGGATGGTTTTTTATGAATTTGGGTGGCGGAGACCATAGATGAAAGAATATTCCATTTTATATTAGTTAAGAATTTGTGATGAATCATTCTAGGGAATGTCTCAATGGAACGTGAGGATGTTTTTAGTGTGGAAAAGAAGTATACAAATCATGTAATATCATAGGGAAAATGAATTTTTTTTTAATTAAATGGATGGAAATATTGTTCGACCATAATATCATATACCATTGAATGTTCTAAATAGGGAAAGTATGATAATTACTCAAATTTATGTACTATGGGAAAGATCAGGAAGGTAATAATCAAGTTTGTATGAGTAATGGTATTTTTGTTGATGATGAAGAGACTATAAATGACATATGAATGGAAGTAGGTATTATGTAATGATATGATGAATCCTAGTTATTGTATTAATAATGATATGGGATAACTAAAATGTTTATGTATTGTTATTTTAGAATTATTATATATTAATCATAATATATATGGATTGTTTGTATAGTCTTTTCATTAAGGATTTTAAATTATCTGTTAAATGGTATTGATGAACTAAAAATATGATTTAATGGAAAGGTGAAATTTTATGTAAAATAACATGCTTAAGTGAAAACCCCTTAATCTGTTCCCAAGGTTGAGATAATGATGTTAGGATAATTTGATGTTAGTTATTGATAATGTAAACCAGCTACTACCGATTAAATTAGAACGGATTTGTGATATTTTTGACAAATTGGTTTATAATTGATGGAACATCCATCATTTTGGGTTTATGGAATATATCCAATAATATATGTTTCACATAATGAATAAAGAGTAATTTATGTTTTCAATAAGTTTTTATGGATCTTAGGTTGTTACCTTGTTTTAAGAGAATTCATGTTGATGTGTTCATATGTTTGGTATGTGACAACCAAGATCTAGTAGTTGATATGGGGGGGGGGGGTTAATGATATGTTTATTTTACGAATGTTATTTAACTTATTTATAGATTTATAGATTTGGAAGGGTTGTAAGGTTAACCATTTATATAAGGGTCTGAGTTAATCTTTTAATTAGGATGGATACATTAATATATTATTGTACTATTTGAGTATTTATGCATAACTTGTGATAACCATTTTGTTGTGATGATAACTAATGATAGATGGAATGAATAATCATTCTATTTATGGATAATATGATCTTTTCTTTCTTCAGGTATAAAAAATTAACCTTCATTTCAAAGTGTAAAATATGAAGTTGAAATTGGTCAAGTCATTACTAAAGGGAAACACTTTTCATTTGAAATGGAATGAAACCAAGTTAGTATATCTTCTCATGAAAATTATTTTACTTTATGAAATGAAAAATCAAATACAATGTTTCTAGATTATCAAAATTTTGATGATATCAAATAATTATTTCAGAACAATATGAAATATAGTTTTGTTTATGTTAAAATTCATTATATCAACCACATTATTGTGATCAAAGAATTTTATCACTCTATATAATTATATACACTTCTCTTCTATGTACAAATCTTCAGTTCACACATATGTTCTCCTATATTAAAAAATAGTTATGATTTACTTTATTATTAATTTATATTATTAGGGTTTATATGAAGTATTTTTAAAAAATTAAATCATTGATGGCTAAGAGGAATTTGGAGGGAGAAATTTATTTTACGAGGGTAGAATGTAACAACAAGAGATTTTGAGAAATCATTTTTTCAAATGAATTTTATATTTTTTGATATTTTTTATTACGTACAATACTGAGAATGGATTAGGTTGT
Source organism: Viscum album (assembly GCA_963277665.1). Classification (NCBI taxonomy): domain Eukaryota; kingdom Viridiplantae; phylum Streptophyta; class Magnoliopsida; order Santalales; family Viscaceae; genus Viscum; species Viscum album. The sequence continues at coordinate 1,861,409,396 of OY728129.1, read as the reverse complement.
ATGAAAAATCAATCTTATCTTGTGTTACACATAATAAATCATTTTTTAATAGTGTGTGTGACACGCGACACCGAGTTTTAATGAACCTTGAAAAATGTTATTATAAATATAACCATTAAAACCTAGCCAGTAAATAAGGGAGTATGAATAGTATTAAAAACATAATGATATATAAATACAAATTTTCTATTCAATATAAATTTATTTATAAATTTGTAGTAAAAAATCAATCTAGTTTTTCTAAAGTATTTATTTTCCTCAAACATATGATTTTTCAAAAATGTTATTTATTTAATTTTTTAAAAAAACTATTATAAATAATATATAGTGATTTTAGAAAATTAATTGGATAAAATTAAATCCATTTTTTAAATCATCTAATTAAAATTATATTATGCTGAAATTGTAGAATTTTATAGAAGTAAATTGATTTTTCACTAAATAGTGAAAAATACCGATTTTTGTAAAAATATAATTTTTTATGAATTAGTTAATTTATTTAAATGGAAAATTATGTTTTGACACAAAATAATTATTAATTATAAATATTTAATCCAATTAATTATTCTTTAATCCTTTTTAAATTTTATTTTAGTATGTAGTTATTTTCTGGGTTTAAAAATGGTTTTTTCTAAAAACTGTTTTAACATGCATAATCATTCCACAATTTAATTAATTAAAATAATACCTAATGATTAATTTTTCAAATGATACTTATCAATCATATATCAAAATATTTTAATTTCTATTCATATAAGGATTATCAAAAGATGTATAGTTAATATAAAGTCATCTTTTCCTTGAACATAAATACACTTCTCAAAAACCTATATTTTCATTACGTCTGTATGTTTTGTATAAAATTTTATTTTTCCAATTTTATATAATTTATTTTAAAAATGATTTAATTTTTTAAACCATCATGTAAAAATTATATTAGGTTATGTGTTTTTTATATTTTATGAAAATATTAATTTGGAGATAATTAGTGAAAAATGTAGAATTTTAATTGAAAAAATCATTTTTCTTTACATTATTTATAAAGTAAATTTGTCAATATATATATCTTTATAAATCAAAATCATGTCCTTTTAATCAATTTTATTTTGAAATTGGATATAAAGACATTGTAATCTTTTGAACATTTTCTCTTTGAAAACCTTTGTTCTTATCACATCTACAAGATTATGGTTAAATTAAAATTTTCTAATTATAAGAATGGAATTTTAAAAAATAGATTCCGTATTTTGAATCATAATTATTTATATTATATAATAATTTCAACTATATTATTGAAAAAAATTAATTTTGAAAACAGTAAATATTAATTACTGCGGTTAAGGTTAAAATTCGTTGACCTAGGGGATAAACTAAAATGATATAGGATAAAACTAACTCAAAAAATATCCAATACACCATGGATATAAATATTAAAACCCTATCCCTTCCATTATCATGAATAATTAATCTTGAATCATTGTGGTATGTGAAATATATGGGTACACCTTTTTCTTTTCATACAATTTCATATGTGCCACTCAAATCTCTTACAAAAGGCCACCACCAATCCTCTCTTACTCATACGTTAAAAAACATTCTTTTCAGATAATACATACCAAAATAACTTCCTTAATTCCCTCTTCCCTTACCATAAAAATTATTTTGGTCATAAATAGGACATGGGATAGATTTTGGTGAAAACCTAAAGAGGGTACCCTAAGAAGACATAACGTTCACCTACGTGTGTTTTAATTGTATTTATTCCTCCAAAAACCAAAATTATTATTATACCAAAATTATATAATAATTCAATATTATAAATATAATGAGATTTTTTTATTTTAAGTTCATGTACTTGAACTATATCCACTTCCCTCAAATGGGTTCTGAAATCCTCGTTCCTCTGTGTGGTGCACTACCGCATCATGATTCGTTGTCATTTGTTTTTCCATTACCACCATTAAAGGCTGAAAAAAATGATAAATTTATTGTTTATGTAGATATATATGATATTTATTATTTTTTAATCATTATATTATATTCCCCTTTTAAAATTTCTAATTTTTGGAATATGATAATATCGTTTGTGTGTTCAACGAACTACCTTCTCACGAAGCGATGTGATTCGTTTAGGCTTTACATGGTAGCTAATAAGGGTGGTATTAATGAAAATATAAGATATATGTGACATAAAAAATATTTTTTAATGATAATAAACATATAAATTTATTTTTTATAATCTTATGAGAAAATGGAAACAAAGTTCATGTGTATGTATGACCAAATGTCTCCATGAATGGGGTGTTTAATTTTATCTCTATAAATTTTATAAATTGTTATAAATAAATATTTACTGAATATATATTACATTTATATCATGGATAAAATTATATATATTATTTAACCATGATCCAATTAATATGACCAAAAATAAAAATTTGAACATACATGAAAAACAAAGCAGTTATTAACCAGAAAGTCAGTCAGAGGCTAACCTCCGACCATTTATTAAATAAAAGAAAAGTCCAGTACAGAAGCAAAAAAGCCCAAAAACAACAACTAGAACCCATCATAACCATACCCATCGCCACACCCATGATAGAAATCTTCCTCCGCAGTGGCTGACTCCCATTCCGAGCTTTCATAATGCTTCAGGATTTGGGAATATTTCATTCTCAAATTCAGCCGCTCCAAAGAAATAAAATCATTTGAAGATTGCATACCTTTACTTAGACCTACCCCACCTCCCTTTGTTGTCGATGACCTCGTGGACATCTGCTTTGACAAAGTGGAGTAATCCTTCCTCGGCCACCTTCGTGGTGAGGCAGTCCTCGCCTTTTGGTTCTCAACTACCTTTACCTTCCCCCCTGGACAATGTTGCTATACGAGAGCCTCATCAATCCACCAATATTTTCTTTATCACTCCCAGAGACCTCCCCCCATTTCCCAGGAATGAACACATTTTTATGAAATGATCGCTGATGCTGCTGAAGCTGAGCATTAGCATCAAATGATGCTAAGCATTGTGGCTGTTCATACAGCACCAGCCTCCTTTCTTCATTTGCATCAATAGCCTCATTAGATACAGTCTCCGCATTGACACCAGTGTTTCCTGGATTAATCACCTCTACATCCTCTTGTTCCAAACCCTGAAAATAGTTTCTTATAGGAATTGCAATGAGTACCCCTCCATCATCTTTTATCCGGACACTTTCCTCAACACATCCCTCCAAATCCCCCACAGTAAGGCCATCTTGCACTATAGGACCTGTATTCTCCACTGCCACAGGTTGCAACCCCTCAACCCTGCTTCCAAAGCCTGATCATTACTTCCATCCTGATGATCCCCTACTTCATTTATATTCAAATTCGCCTCCATCTCTTGAAGGTTTGCATCAATGACCGGAACCAGACCAGCATTAAACCCTTCATTCGATGCCACTGCATTGCGATTTTCTAAGCCATCAGTCCTCCCAGTTTGTAGAGCACCACAATTTTGTACTACTCCTGTAACTCCAGTAGCTCTCGGAGGATCTACCAAGTCCTGTCTCAACCTTTTGGAAATTTCAGCAACCCTCGGTTCAGGAGGCAACACCCCTGCCTACTGTTGTCTCACCGCTACACCTACAGAACCACCATAATCTGCACTTTCAACTCCCCTAAACCCATCCTTGAAATTGATCCTCAGTGATTTTCTACACCCAACATCAGTACCAAAAGTGGGGACAACTGAGATCCGGGATTTCGGAGCAGTTGTTGTGGTCTGATCATGATTTTTCCCAGCACCTGGGGTTCCCACACCTAGGAGCTCAATAGGTCGGATACCCCCAGCCTTCTTACGACAACCATTTTCATCATGTCCCAGCGTGTGATAGCAGGAACAAAAGGGGGTCCAAGTTTCATATAAAATATACTGAGCATACCTGTATTCATTTTCAAAAACAATCCAGACAATCTCTGGTGGAACTATCGACAGGTCCATTTTAGTACAAATTCTCACAGTCATCGGATGAGTCATCGATGTCGTCCTTTGATCACTACATATAAACCACACAATGGAATTGCCAATTGATTTCAGCAACCCAAGGTTCTGGAACGGTAGGGGAAGACCATTCAGCTGAATCTATATCACCAAGTTGGGTGAATTGCGATTCATATGATCATCAAAGGACCACCGAAGAAGATGGGAAGAGGAACCAGAGAAAGATTTCCTATTATGAGACCAAGCCCTACCCAAATCTTTCAGCAAACATAATAAGAAATTACTGCAGCCCCAGAATACCTACCAGCGCACAACACTTCAAACCCCATTTTTCATTGACGAACTTATCAAAATCCTCCACAAGTGGTCGACGCAGCACGAACCTCACAATCAGATCCAAGGAGAGTAATGATGATGCTTCAGAGAACTCCTGCACTGTAACTAGAACAACAGGCTGACCTGAGATGCAGCCGGGGACCTTCGGAGAAAGCTGGATTTCAGGAAAAAAGAATCATGCATCAGGCAAGGACTGAAAAAGATCCCGATTAGGAGGCAGAGACCCCCCCCCCTCTCCTCCATGGTAGGAGGGGTCATGACAGCCTTCATCACCGTAGGGTTAGGGAATCTCCATCGGGGGCCTGCGCGAGAGCTCCATGCCTCAGATAGGTTCTGAAAAACAAAGTGGTTATTACCTAAAAGAAGATTTAAAAAGGACTGGTTAATAAATTGGTAATTAAAGTAAATAATTAAACCCTATATGATAGAATATAAATATATATATATTTCATTATTATATTAATAATAATATTATATTTATTTTTTAATACGTTCAAACATGTATAATTGAAATTGAGACTTACATTAAGGGATTTCCATCTAACTTTTATTTGTCTGTAAAATGTATTACGTATTCAACACATGTTTTTTATGAATTGTATATAATAAAAATTACTATATATTATGATTATTATCCTTAAATTTATGTTCACATTCATTTACATTTTCGTATCTCACTTTCATGGGTTTAATGGTTTCAAAGTTACCAGTGCAGTAAGGGATTTTTGTTTCACTTTTACTTCTTTGAGACGTAAGTTATTTTATACAATGAAATTATTTTATAAGGTGTATATAGAAACCCTTTCAAATTTTATATCATTATTATAATTATTTTAATTATATTATAATTTAAATTTAAATTTATTCTTTCCGGGGGATTGTGATTCAATGTTACCAGAGTGGTAAGAGTATTATGTTGTTATCTCATCATTTTTTAGTATTTTTTGTCATTATGCATCCAATGATGAAATATTATGATCAATCTCTTAGGAGACTCTTGAAGTTTCTTATAATTTAGTTATTCATGATTTTTTAATGAAATATTATAATTTTCACAATCTTTGGTTTTGGTCGAAAACCTGTTTTCATCTAAAATTAGGTTTTCTCAAAATGTTTTCAGCTTTTCAAATATGATTTATTAATGATATATATACCCATTTTTAAATATTTAATTTTTTTTTGAAATAAATATTCATTTACTTTTCAAAATAATGGTCTTTTTTATTTTACCTAAAATGTGAAAATAATCTCAATTTTTACCATGCATGGAATGTATAGTATTTCTTGTCGTCATGACCATTCATTGATTTCAACCTTACCATGAATGTTTAAATAGTTCTTTTCAAAGTAAATATTTTCCTACATGATTTTGAAATTTAATATATTTAATAAATGATTTCAAATTGAAAAGGGTTTTGAAAATTGTTTCAAAAGTAGTTTTCAATGGGGAAAGGCTATATTCCTCAAGAAATGTTTTAAATGATTTTTAAATCTTCCTTTATATTTTTAAAGGTTATTTTCAAAGAAAATGACTTCAAAAACACTTTATGTTTTTAGGTTTAAAAATTATTTTCAATGAGAAGTTATCTTCCTCACAGAATATTCCAACATATTTATATTTAAAATTCACACCATCTAAGATGTAATCCTTTAATGTAACTATTAATTTTCTGGGGATATAAACAAAGGTTACAATTATTAATCATTCTATAAATATTTTATATTTATTATGGAATGGTTTTTATGGACAAAATTTCTCTTAAATGGGTCATAAAAAATAAAATTCTTATGAAACCCACTTCTTTTTTCATGTGTTTTGATTTCATGAAAAGAAAAAATGATTGTGAAACTTGTCTCCTTTCCATAGGTTATGATATGGTGGAATTTTTTTAAATCCCATTTCATGTCGTGGGTTATGATATGATGAAAGTTTTATGACCTTGTGGCACACATATGTAATAATTTCATTATATGATTGGTGGGGCCTGTATCTCCTTCCAAATAAAAGGCTAAATATTTATATATCATGAGATAACAATAGGTAAACATGTTGATGGGATTGATCTAATATGGGAAACATGTGTTTCCTAGTCCACAATGGGAAATAGGTGTTTCTAGATCCATTATGGTAAATAGGTGTGTCTTAATACGTAATTCAAAACAGGTGTGTCCCGATCCACTTTGGGGAACAAGTGTGTCATGATCCACAGTAGGAGGCAGTTTATAAGTCCAGATCCACTATATTTATGGTCTTGGTAGTTAACTATGAAATATGAAATTGTTTTCTATAATTATGATCGCTCCACACTTTTATGACATCTGGTTATGATTCAGGATTGATTTATGATGGTTTATCACTTGTATGGCCTATGTCTTCTGAAATAATTAAGTTTTACGCCAAGAATAATATTTTTTATCCATGATATGTTGTGTATGAGCTTTGTAAGTTGTGTTTATTTTCAAATTACCTTATTCCTATGTTATGATTTCATAAGTCCATATATTTATATCTCATATGTTTCTCTTTATTGAGAATCTAATCTCACACTTTCCTAGGTATATATTCCCAGGTTCTAAAAGAATATTTAGGTAGGGTGTTCCAAACAGTAGTACCATATAAGAAGATATTTGTGGGATATGTTGAACAAGTTTCATCAAATTTGAATATTGTGTACCTATTATCTAAATATTATAAACTATTATGTTCATTGGGTATGTGTTTGTGTAAGGTATTGAATATTTATCTAATAATATTGGATATTTACAAATAAAATTTTGGGATGCTATAGTTAATACTTAAGCTATGTTTTTTCATGGTAATATTTAAAATAAATTCCATGCATACACTAAAATTATCTAAATTAGGTAAACTCCAATCCTAAGTAGTTTATTGGAATTTGGTACTACTTTATTTAAGAACATTTTTTCCTTAAATTCATTGTATAAATATAATTATATTCATCGGAGTATTCTAGAATACTAGCGGTATTTGAAATCTATGTTAGTATCCTACTGATATGTATTTCTCACACACTACACATTCACATCTAACGAAAATTGAAAAACCATGACTCTAGTAACAAATATTTGGTGCTTAATTTATTAAATTTCTTCAACATACAAGGGATTACCCCATGATGGATCGATCTATTTAGTAGTATTGAATAACTAGATACATACTTGATTCCAATACAAAAATTTAATTATAAAAACAATCAATAATAAATATACATGAATGCTTAAAATCATTAAAAATATCCTTCTTTATATGATATGGAAAGGGAAGAAAATAAATTAAGGGATTAGATTCTCATAAAGGGTTATTCACAATAGAAGTTATGATACAAAAATAAGGTTTAATCAATATAGAAAAATTGATAAACAAAAAACATTCAATTCAATCATAAAATTCAGTCCAATTACCATCCATTCCTAATATAAACATAAAAATAACATGGATAATTGAAATTTAATTATTGATAATTTAAATAAATAAATATGGGAATTAATGAAAATTATATGCATTCCTCAACTATGTAATCATTAATCATTCCATCACAACCACTCAACCAACACGCCCTGCTTTAATAAATGGGTTGGTCCAAGAAAGATACCCATATAATATGGTATGTGTTATGTTTTTTGGATGAAACCTATCAATTCATTGAAGTTCTATCTATATTAATTCCCCATATAGAACTTTCACATCTAATGCATTCCAAAAAAAATAACTGTTTAATACGACTCATTCTCAAAATGTTGTATACATCAATAATTATCTTTACTAAATCAAGAATTTGAAATATTTACATTAATTAAGTAATTACATTTATTCCTTCAACTAATATCATATTTAGAAATTTTATATGGTTGAAACAACATCAATGTAATATAAATGATATTTAATTAGTCCTTGATATTTAAAATATATACATGATAGAGAAAAATAATGTTGAATGACTAATGGATAGTGATAGAGAACATGATCATAATAAAGTGAACTACCTAAAAATTATCTAGAATATATTTGTAGTAATAGATGATAAGAAACTATATTTTCTTTACAAATGACGCTTTTTTAGTAAAAACAATCATTTATAAAAGAAATTGGAAAAAAAATTAAAAAAACAATCCATGTAACTTTGTGTTAGAGTAGATTTCTAAATAACATTCAAAATACATTTCATTACATTTGAAAAATAGTACCCTTGTATTTTGATAACATTTTAAATAATTATTACTACAATATGGAGAAATAAATTTCTTTGAAAATAATCCATGCAAACTTGTAATGTAATATTAATGTCAAATAATGGTCATTGTAGTGGGAAATTATGTTCAAATGGTAAGTGTTAAAAGAAATATCTATTTAATAGGTTTTTTAAATTTTAAAAAGTACTTTATTTAGGAGAAAATAAAAAGGTATCTTTTTAAAAATCATGAATAAATTCAATTATTCTTAAAAATGACTTCAATTAATCATCTCAGAATAAATAATAAAAATACAGAAAAATGTAAATGAACTTTGACATGGAAGATAAAGTGTGGGATAGAAAACATAAAAACATTATTTTTTTATAATAAATACACTTAACTGTAACATAGTTATTGATTCATGATCCATGAAGTGATTAAATAGAAAATAATAATGAAAAACCCAATAATACCATAGAAGAAGATAATATGTAACACCTTGAAATTATCATGTAGGAACATTGTATATTACAATGTGTTTGACACACAAAAGTAAACATATAAGGGAATATAAAATAAAGATACTTTAAAATATATTCAATATTTTTAATATATTATATATCTTGAAATTTTGACAATACTAAGTTAGCTTATTTCTCACACAATAGTAAGTTTATTCAACAACTTATGCTGCAGCCAAGACAGAGTTATACCGAACAATAATATATTATTAATATGCTATTATTTAATATAATTAAATATAAAATAGCTATTAAATAGGATATTATGAGTAGTATTAAATTAATTATTATAATTTATGTTTTAAGGCACTTGTTACCAAGTAATTAGATATGAATATAATAACCACCTAAAAATAAGGGAAGTATTTTTATAAAAGCTATTTTTATTCTTCAAAAGACAATTTGTCCAAATTAATTAAATTAATTATTATTATTGGATTATAATATATATATATATATATATATATATTCAATCAAATATTTTTTACATAATACAATATATTTGATAGACATAATATAAGAACAAACCCAATTTTACTCATAAAAAGCTAAATTTTTACAAGGCGGCATTGCTACATTTTAATGTTGCACCTATTTTAAAAATTCATGTTACAATATTTATAAGTAATTTTTTCATAATTAAATTAATTTTTTAATTATAATCATTAATATTATATTAGGGTTAATTTTTCATATTTTTATGAGAAGTTTCATTTTTTGATAAATACTGAAAAATATTGATTTTTAATTGAAAATTTCATTTTTATCTAATTTATTTTAATAGTAATGTTATATATTAATTTAGTTTCATATTATTTTTGGGAAAACTATACATAAATTAATCCAATTAAGGTCATCATAATAAATTTCACTTTGATATTGGATATAAAAACATTTCATATTTTTTAATATATTTACTTTGAAACCCATATTTGTTGTTTCATCTATAGGATAAAATTTAAATTAAATTCTTCCAATTTTACTATTTTAATATAGATAAAAGGATTAAATATTTGGAACCATACTATTTTATATTTTATATTAAGTACAACTTAGTTTTTGACAAAAATTATTAATGAAAGAAAAAAATAATAATTATATCGATTAAGAGACAAACTATATTTACATGAGGCTAAACCTTAAACTTAATGGCCAAAATGCCCAAGAAACAGGTCCAAAATCCATTGGATGGATATGTGTAGAAAATATACTCCATTTTATAAAATATTTATCATCATTGGAAGCACATGATGTATGGGAGACCTCTGAATATTATTTACCATTTTATATTTTTGAGAATGCCACTCCTCCCCCACTAAAAAAAAGAACTCACCCCTCCCACTTATTGACACTTATCAAGCCTATTGTCTCATAAAAACCATTCCCAAATAAGGTCAAAAATTACATACCCTCCTCATTGAGTCCTCAAAATGTGCTTAAATCATAACAATGAAGTCTTTTCCTATAAGCCAAAAGGAGTTACCTAAATAAGAGGTAATATTCTTCAACAAACACTTGGTTTGAATTCTTTCTACAAAAATTAAATTATTCTTATATATTTCATATATAATATGAACAGAATTATAAATATATTGGGATTTTTTTTGTTAATGGTATTATCTAAACATTCACACTCTTCCATCAAATAAGATACAAAATCAGTGTTCATGTGTATGGCGGACTACCGCCTCACAAACCGATGTCATTTGTTCTTCCATTAACACCTTTCAAGGTTCGGAATAATGATATATTTATAGTTTATAAATTATATATATGATATTTATAATGTCTTTATACTTATATAATTATTTTATAACATTTACCTTTATGATTTATATTTTATGGTAATATGATAACATTGTTTTTCGACGCACAGACTACCGCCTCCTCAAAGCGATGTGATTCATTCACACTTTATGTTGAATGAATAAAGGATGGATTAAATAAAAATATTTTTTATATTTGACATAAATATTATATTTTAATGATAGTATACATACTATATATCAATAAATTTTATCTGTTTTAATACTACACGAAAATTAGAACAACGCTCATGTGTGCGTACGACCTACCCTCTCCATGAGAGGTGTATTCCATTTCCTATATCCAAATTTTATGGATCACTATAAGTTAATATAAAATGAATATATAAAATATTTAAATAATGTTTTATATTATGCATATGATGAAATCATGATCTATTTAGTATGAACAACAGATAACATGTCCAAAAATAATTGAAAAACTGGGCAATTAACACCCAAATGATTGAAAATAATGAATGATTGCTAAAAATGGGTACTAATATATATTAAAAAGATTATATAAGATATAATAAAAATTAATATGGTTTCTAATAAGTTATTATAATTACTAAAACCATTACCCATGAGTTTAAAGAATGTCGACCAAATGGAAGCATGTGGTAAGAGATTTCGTCTCAATTTCCTTTCATTTGGGAATATTATATTATTATAGAACTATTTCATTTTTATAGTGTATGTAAGTCCATATTTCATTTAATATCCTAAATAAATAATTATTAATATTATTTTAATTTTCAATTTAAATTATTTCATCAAAGGGAATTTTGACATGATGTTATTAAGTGGTAATGATATTTCATAACTCCATACCTTTTCATTGGGGTATATTACCCCATTGTTTTTTGTTAATATTATACGATTGTGTGTCTAATTAAATAGACTATATATTAATTAATTTTCATATATTATATGTGTACTTAATTCTTATACACATAATCAATTCATTTATTAAATCTCACTTCAACATTATGTTCATTTTAATCGTTTATTTCACAATATCAATATAATCAATATTGTTTACTCATGAATTTACATTAAAGGAAATTACATAATAATTTTTTAATAAACCCTTAAAAAAATTATATTCTGGTTATTCATGATATTTTTCATGTAATAATATAATTTTTAAACTCATTGGTACCTAAAATGTTTTATAAAATGTATATTAGAAAACCCCACTCCATTTTTCTGTTTAGTCGGATATTTTATTTCCCTAAAAAATATGTTTGTAACATTGTTTTCTAAAAATATTTAACCATTTAAAAAAGATATATTGAATAAATTTCTACCCATTTTTTCTTTTAACTATTATTATTATCTATTTTTGAACCATACACCTTTCCAATCTTTTTACCGTGCAAAAGGATTGTTATTTTTACCATGTATAGAATTTCTTATCATCATTTCTTTGAATCTTACTTTCAAATTTAACTAATTTAATTTCATGGGATGATATAGTTTACTAGAATTAGTGGGTTTTTAAAAAAATATGTAATAAAACATCTTGTGAATTTACTGAACATAAATGTCAAATGTACCTAGGAAACATAGAATCAAATAATTAATCATATCTTTATTTAGATTCTGTTATTATTATCCATGGTATTTTACCTATGTCAAAATCATTTGATTCATTCTTTTATTTGATTATTGATTAAATTTAATGTGTGTTCTATTATTTACCTTTAAATATTAGTTATGAAATTCTTTCAGAGCTTAGTGACTATATTCCACGTGTGTTCAGCTATTACCTTTCTGTATTGATTATAATCATTAATAAATTATTTCTTTTGTTGTACTTAACACTTACTAAGCATTTTATATCACAATTATATGGTTTCCCTTCCCTAGGATTATATGAAATTTACTTAAAAGGATATAGAATGTTTTTCTAGATGGAATAATTTAAACCTTTAAAGAAGAATTTTTTTTTGTTTTAAATAGTGTATTCAACTTTAATGTAAGGATCACATATGTATCTAGTTTACCGAGACTATTAAAGAGATCAGTCCATCAAGATTTGATTCCATATAATCATTCCAACATTATTTTCGAGAACACCAGCTTCGAGAAACTAATCTCAAATATCTGTATAATATATGTGGTTTAAGATATAATAATCCTATAATTTTCCAAATTAAATCCAAATAAAAAAATTCCAACATAAAATGAGTTTATAATAGAAATACCTTACCCTATGTCTCAATATAGTCATACATGTTTGATCCTCCAGTATAATGAATTTAAAATTAATTAAATAAATTATTAATATCTGTTTAAATATATATTATATTTTTTTCCTTTATATTCATTTTAAAATAATTTATTGAAGAGTACTTTCTTACATCGACCATTTATGGTTGTTTGGTGAAATTATCCAAAATTAATTCTATATGTTGACTATATATAAAATAGATATTTAATGGTTATTAAAGTCTCTAATTTCAATATTTTCCTGAATATTTTTATTAAATATATATAAATTTACAATCAATTATTCTTAGTGTTAATATAAAAATGAATCGCATCGCCTCATGGAGGTGGTAATCCACACATATGCATTTGCAACATTATCATTTTGAAACAGATATAAGGGTAGAAAGGTATATGATATATTATATATAAATAATAATAATTAGTTTATAAGTATGATATATTTTTAGTAATTTCATATTTTTGACCATCCATGTAAATCAATGATAAAAATTGAATTACACAACAATGTGGAGATGTTAGGGTGTGCGTACACATGTGCGATGTTTTTAATTTTCTATAGGATTGAATGGAGGTGAAAATATTTTGTTCTAATAATCATAATAAAATCTCATTATTTTGGTGATACAAGATTAATTATGTTTGGATTGATAAAATATATTTATAGGATGTATAAGAACAAATAATCATTGAAAGTGTCGATTAAGATGTCTACCTCTTCTTTGAGCAACCACCTTTTACATACACGATAAGACTTTTATGTTAGTATTTTGATATGGTCAGGCCTATAAGGAGTGGATATGAAGGTTTTCATTGGATTTTATTTGGTCTTGGTTGAGCTATGTGGCACAAGTGGTTTGTAAAAGAGAGCATAAGTGGTGCCCTTTTATAACTGATATGAGTCTCTCTCTTAAAATTATTAATAGATTTAAAATATTAAATGGTGTTAATCAAGGTCAAGTAGAACCTAGGAATCCCATGTTCATGTATATGATGTAATATGGTAGAAAAAGAAAAAAAATTAACATTTAGCAATGTTTTTTAGGCATTTTAATCTTAATATCCTAGTTAAAACCCTTAAACCAAATTTATCCTCAACTTTGATAACATATCATTTTTACCTTGATAAAATTCTCTATATATAAAATAATATGTGACCTATAAATAAAATTTTAAATTCTCATTTCAAATATGGTATCCATTTTATTATTTTATTATTATATAGGTAGAATAAGTCATTTTAAATATAAGATCACACAATGCATAAAAACAATTTTTAGGAATATACACAATTTAAGCATAAATATTATTTTAAATTAAAATCAAGTAAAAATGTTTTTTACAGGAATAGTTTTGGATATTCAATAGAACTGAAGTTTTTATTATATTTGAATAGTCTGAATCCAAATTAAACCCTCTAAATATACCATTAAATGTAAAGTACCAAAGATAGTTGTTTTATTTGAATAAAATATAAATTATATTAAAAAATGTAGTTCATGGGTTCCCAAATTCTGAATAATTTTTTGAAATAAATTATTTTACATCTTAAACACAAATTTGGAAGATCTAAATGTTTCAAAAATTGTTAATTCATGCCTATATTAAAATACTATCACAAAAGTGATAATAGTTTGAAAGGATAGATATTTTAATTATTAATATTAAACTAAACTATAATAATAAAATATAAAAAATCCCTCATAATATAATTTTGACATTATTTATTGAAAAATGAAACTAATTAAATAAAATTAAATTTTTAATACTTTTAAAAAATTTAATCACATTTTAAATAATGTTTTGTGGATTATTTTATTATTTATTTAAAAATAATAATTCACGTAATATAATTGAATCCCAGCTATTATAAGCATAAATTTATTCATACTTACTAAAAATATGGGTAATAATCCTCAAATGTGTAGATTTGTAGTTCAGGATAATTATAATGACATTATATGACTCTAAAGTGTTCATGGAGAGTTTCTTTGTTCTTTCATTTGAGTTATTTTTAGTTGATTGTTTAGTATAAAAATATTAGGACATGATGGTTCTTCTATTTATTCATTTAACATACATGAAATTGTTGGGAATAACTTCAGATAATACAAAATGTTTTTGGTGTTCGTTTCCATTGTTTAAACTTTACTATGATTATATATAATTTGTTATGATGGACCATTATAGGGTAAATGTTACATTATTATATTTTATATTCATATTTCCATAAAATCAATTCTGAGTTTAATAGCTTGATTCACACACACAATCAATTTTTAATAAACCAGAAAATATTTTGTTACAATTTAAGATAAACATTTATACATAATGAGAATATAATGAGAAAAATATTTAGGAAAATTTCAAGAAGATTAAAACCACATGTAAATAAAAAGATATTAATTAATTAAAAATATTTAATATAATAACTATTTTTATAACTTATTTTAAATAATGATTTGATGTTCTCTGATTCCTATTAGTTTATTTAATTTAATAATTAAAATAAAAAATATATAATGAGATTTGGTTTAAATCAATTATTGTTAAAAGGATATATTTAAATGGGTTATTTTTTAGTTGTCATGTAATTTTATGTTAAATTAAATTTATCACTTCTAAAGGATTAATATAAAAATTTATTAAAACAAAAGTAATCTATTTTCACTCTTTTAGTTAAAAATTTATATGATATAATTTTAAGAATACCTTCTGTATTATGGGTCATTTTTTAATAAAACATGTTTTTATCATATTTTATTTTTTCAATTGATAATTAAATTCCAAAATTTTATAATTAATATTTTTTAAAATTAAATTTAAATTTAAATGCATTATATTTAAATTATATTAGGTGTAAATTTTTATTTCAATCTAAAAATATTTATTGTTTAGTGAATAATGAAAATATAAGTTTTACAAAACCCCATAATTTTTATAAAATCAATATGATATAAGAAAGACATAAAATGTTTTGACCCCTTTTAACCAACTGATGATGTATTTATGTATTTAAATTTTATATTTTAAAAAAAATATACTATTTGGTAACCTTTTTGTGATATATTTGAATCAATATTTTCTTATATCCTAATAAAAAAAATTATGGTCATTATTTTAATTAAGTACTCACATGATTTCATTTAGTTTTTTTCTTTGTATGAAAATAAAATAACGCTATTTTATTTAATAATAATAAAATAAGTGTTATTAGAAACAATAATATCAATAATATTTCGAATAAATAATTATTAATCCATTTTTATTCTTTAAAATAAATATTTTCAAAAAAAATTGGAATTATGCGCACTAATATTGAAATTAGTTTTCATATTTAAAAAAAATTGAATAACGGAATAAAATATGGAATAAAAAGAATCAATATTAATTAACAAGTTTAACATAATTTTAGGGAATAAATATAATTAACCAAGAGAAAAATTAGTCAATACAAAAAAAACATAAAATGTTGTAATATCATTAATTAAGGAGGGAAAATAAAAAAACAAAAAACTAATCACTAAATTGTTGTATTATGGGTTTAGAAAACATAACCTATATTATCATCATTAATGATAAAAATTTTAATCCACTTTCACAAAATAAGATAATCCTTTTTCAATTACAAAATTAATATTTACAAAAACGTCCCCCCACTCACTTATAAATGGAAACCTTCACGACCTCACTCCTCTAGAGACATAAATTCTCTTATATTGGACAATATATACCGAAACCCATTTCCATTATTCTAATTTACATCATGTATGTTTTTTCTTAATAAAAATAACACCTTTAAAAGGCCTAATACAATTAGAAAATGAGAGTTTCTATGAACTAAGGTTTGAACTCTTAATCAATCCTATTCATTTTTATTCCTTTTATTGTTCTATTATGTCCCAAAAATTATTTATAATCATCATAATATAGTGAAGTATAAATCATGAATTTAGTTAAATTTCATTATGTCGATGTAATAACCATTATCTACCTTCGACCCACCTATTTTATAATGAAAAAGTCGCTCGTAGTGTGGTCAGTTCACCACATCCATGGATGAACATTTACAATTTTTATCATTGTTTTACCTGGATGGTTCTAAAAAGGATTTAATAAATAGATATTATTATTATTACTTGACTAATATTATATGAAGATAAATTTATTTTTAAATTAATTATATAAAAAATAAATTTATATAGTGATTTTATCTACCCAAAACAATCATACAAAAAATGGTCCAAAAATTCTATTTTTTAAGCCAATATATTTAGATGTATAATATTTTCTTTAATAAAAAAAATAATTTTAGATAAATTAAATTAACAACCCCATTTATTTGATGTGAGAAACAATTACTCAATTAATGAATGGTATGTGGTTGTAAATGGACCAAGAAAATGAAATATATATAAAATCAACTCTTAAATAAATTATTAAGGATAATTATTTAATTATATAGGTTGTAGTGCTCCATTCTTGATTGACCACTGAGTGGTGGGTAAATCAGTGGTTTACTTTTTAAAAATTCATTGTTCTAAATGAAACGTGTTAAACATATTAATATTATTAGTCCATTCAAGGATATCTTACAGTTTCACTTTGTATTTAGATTTAATAATATAGGGAACAAAACACGATATTTACATGGTTTAGTACAAAGAGAAACTCCTTTTCATGTTTGTTATTCTTCCCAAAACATATTATCAAATATAATTTTATAATATATTTAAATAGTTGATAAAAATTCACACTATATCAATCCTAAATAAAAATATGAGGTTATTTATACTACAACCAACATTGTTTCCAATATCCACAATATCCTACTCCAAAAATCTGCATTAGAGACTTCTGCTTTGGAATCACATAAGATATGTCATACTCCCAGCTCAAATTGAGAGGTTTTCTCATTTATTTAAGGATTGATCCAATACAAGATGATCTGATTATCTTATTTTGTGAACATTATATATCACATTTTCACTTGTATATTTAAATAGCCTTTAAAAAGTGATGTTATTTCTCATAAATTAGTGATCACTGGTATTTGATCAGTGGCCTTAGTGTATCTATTCTTGGGAATCTCATCTGTATGCCTGAATATCCCTAGGCCTAAATGAATTTTGGTAATTTTTTCACACAATTTATTGATATATTTTTTAAGATTAATACATTAACAACTCAATTAACTATCTTCTTGAATTCTAAATTTAATTACACTTCATGAATGGATTCCATGGAGTTTGAAACCATATCAAATTCATTAATGATATTTTTTATTATGTTCTTATCAAGTATGATTTCTGTATCTTTTCATATGCATGTGTAATGAAGATGACATACATTTTATTCCTTATATTTGGGTTATCTTCTCAATTGATTATAGATGCATGTATTTCATTTTCTCTAGCATAGTACACTTGTTTTTCTCAATGCTATATTCTATACATATACATGCATGGGTTGAATGTGTGGAATGAAACATCCCACTTCCTTCATGTAAATGGATTTCACGATCACACTACATCCTTATAATAACTAGGTTAGTCTCTCTTAAACTATTCTCCCTGAACCACACTACCTTTTGACAATAAAATAGTGTGATATGAGGTACTGTATATCGTGTCTCCTTAAGTTCCATTGTGTTCGAAAAAATGGTAATTCATGGGATTTCAGAGATTATCTCATAAGGGAATCATGGGAAAAGGTTTTGTCTAAGGATTGTTCTCGTAATCATTTTCATAATACATTATTATTTCATATAATGGATTTTCATAACAAGAATTTATTTCCATAGGGTCTCTCTCAAACTCCTCATGAGATATGGATATATCATGGGTTTCTTATTCATAAGAAAATGGGTGTCTCATGGATAAACATTGAATGGGACAATCATGTGGTCTCCTCCCCTTTGCATGAATTAATCACATGGGATACTCAGTTTAGAGAGATTATATCGATTTCTAAAAAACATGAAAAAAAATTCTCTCATCCATGCCTTTTTTATATAGGCATTGTCCTGCCACCAATCCTCTAGATTTTATGTCATTCCACGGGATCAATAAATTCCCAAGTATTTCTGTGTATCTCATATAATTAAAATATTCATAAGTCCTAGTCTCTCCATGATTCACTAGAATGATCATAGGATTTTCATGATTTCATCACATAATCACTCTTTAGATCAAGTAATGCCTTGATAGACTTCTTGTGATGTCATGGTGATGGTCATTTTTCCATGTGACATATTCATTGGATTTTAATGGTTCCTCAAAAGGATTCATCCAATGTAAATTTCCTCCAAATATTCATTATGCATTAAAAAATAAGTTAAATTCATTAATTTGGTTCGATCCACCTCATCTTGATCTGTCGACATGGTGAGTGGAGATCTCCATTGTCTCAATATTTTATGGGTAGAATCATCTTTGAGAGGTTGAATATAATAGGATTAATTGAATATGTGTGTTGAGAGAGATCATGTGGAGAATATTATTCCCATATAGCTATGTTTTGTCTATCCAAGTTTTAAATTATGAGGAAAAGTATGTGCTCTGTTTTTTCCCTAATTAACCAAAATATTGGTTAATAAATGTTTTATTAATCAATGTGCTATTGTTGTTTGGTCAAGATGGCCATAGGTTTCATCACACTTTATACTTTTACATCACACCACAATATAATCCCTGCATCTGTGGTGGTCCTCCATCACTTTCAGGCCCAAATAGTTTATCATTCATTCCAAAATCATGGGTGGGCACCCCTACGAGCCTTATTCATGGGCTCACCCACTCACCTCTACTTCCATGAATGGGATGCATGGACAGACTCCCCCATGTGGTTGAGGCCCTCCTCCCACATGTGTGGGTTTGAGTTGGATCATGTGGATCAAATGTTTGGGAACTTATTTATAAAAGGACAACTAAAAATACTTCATGTATATATTAGATAAAAATAAGCCTTTCCAGAATAATATTCTAAAGCTCTTCAAATTCTTCATACATAATGTAAATTCATTTTTCATCACCACCCTCAAATAACCATGAACAAAAACAATTTCATTGTATTAATTTTCCTTTAATATGATTCATAAAAAGTGTCATCAATGAAAAACATCTATAACATAAGATCACATCATCAATCATTAGAGTTAACATATAAAATAGATAAAAAATGACACCTATTTCCATTAAGTAAACCCATAATAATTTTTTAACCCTAACTACATTATCTAAAATCACCAAACACATATTGAAATTTCCTTGAAGCAATATTAAACATTGGGCCCAACAAAAAACCCTAATTATTATTTTTTCAGTATATTCTTGCATATTTAAAATTCAATATGTGTTATCAAACTTTTTCCCTATTATTGGAAATAAAAAAAATAGTTAATGTGGGGGTCTTCTCAACTAATTATTATTTTGAAAAACTTTCCTTCTCCATTATATGAAAATACCCTATTTTCTTCTAATAGATGGATGATGTCACATGGTTTTCTCAAAAAAAACATCCTTTAGTTAATCAACTCTTAGTCCATGTCAAAAACCAAGTGTATAAAATAAGAGATGTAAAACTAGAGTTTTCTATGCTATCTATTAACAACAATTCATGTGAAGTAATTATCATAAATTACTAATTATCATTAAATGGACCATAAATAGTAAAATTCCTCAATAAAATGCTAAATCATATAAAAACTTCATTAAAAAAACAGAAAAGTTCAAGTGAAAAAGTTGTATCCCCATTTGTCTCATATTTTCAGTAATCATGAAATCCACCTTAATTGATCTAATTAATATAATTAATAATTAGGGATAGAAATGTGATTGGAATACCATATCTACAAATTTTATAATTTTTTTTATAAATTATATTTTAACTATATTGAGGATATTTAAGATCTTCATATCATCAATGATCCCCCTAAAAACATGCATCCATCTTCTCTAATTCCATTCATTTTAGTACAAAAGAAATCATATATAATGGAATAATGTGGGGCCTTCTTGTTCAACAATAGTAACATTTGTAATAAGATATTTATATCAACTGGGGAAATATTTTTCTCTCAATATCATTATTTCATTGGTGTCAATTATCCTTTTATATGATATCTATTTGAGTACATGAGGACTCTGGTTATTTTATTTTTATTTTTAACAGATCCCATTAATTATGGATAATCTCTATACAGTTGTGTAGAGAGTTTCCATATTTAGAACACTATATTCAAAATTCACCATTTTTGTGGAATATATTTTTTCACTACAATTTTGTTAGGAACATGATTTCTTTAGATTTATAATGTTTTTTATATTCCTCCAATTATTTATCAAATTTAAATTTATTTTTCAAGAAAACTGGGAACTCTATTAGAATTCTATATCTTCTCATATTCTTTATATGAATTACCACTAGTTTTCTATTATATATCTTCCCCTAATCAGTATAGGTAATATATCGTGGAAGTCTTTTCATCCATTTCTCAACTTTATTACCCTACAAATTAAGTCATACCCCGACTTCTTTTAAGACTTTATATTGGTTTTATCTTATAACTTTGGATGAATTTCTTGTGACATCCTTTTTCTTATGAGAATCCATTCTCATTTTGTAACCATGAATCACCCTTTATTTGTACTTGTATTTGGTAAAAGTCTTGTTATAACAAAAATTATAGGATTTTTGATCATATGTTTCAAAGAACCTGTAAAAACCAGTAAACTTAGATCTTCCACTAATATTTGTATTCTGTATAAGATCGTGTTGTGGTTGTATGACATAAAATTAACCCTTAATTTTCATAATGGAAGTGATTTTCTGACTCAATTATTTCCCCCTTTGTTATAGGGGACTATATATCATGTTTTTTCTTCATGAATGTTGGTTAACATACTTATTATTTATTTCACATCTCTTGAGTGATGTGTTAAAACATTTTCTTAACTAACATCTCTTATGTTGTGGTCATATCGTCAAATTTTCAGTGGTTTTTTCATGATAGGTACATACCAAAACTTGTCATAATAGTGACCACTTCTGTTGTATTACTCATAAAAATATTCAAAGTATTAAATACTATTGTTTTTAGATAAATTTGTTTTCTATGAGATTTTCTTCTTTAATGCAGGTCTTCAATTTCATTATTCTTTTATCCCCATAAATGCCAACCTTATATTATTTTAATGAATTCCCATATTATGGAAACATTCCAAAGCATTATTCCAAAACATCCAAAAACACTAATAATAGACTATGATCTTTCTCTTATTCTTGTATGGTGTAATCTGTCTAGTTCTCACATATTATGAGCCTTTCTGATTTTGAGTGTCACTACTACTCATGGGGATACTTATAAGGGAATAGTTCATCTAGATTATATTCACATTAATCCTTCATGTGGAGGATTTAATAGTATTTTTCATCATCCATACATTCCCAGAGTTTGTTTTAAAACTTGTACCATTACTTGAAACATAATTTTTACGTAAAACAATTTTCAGTTTATGGTATACCATAAGTTTGTAAGATTATACCATTTAATAAGAGGATGTTCCCATGTTCTTTATGAAAATATATTCATGAATAAAAACATGAGTGGTATAATCTCTTCTTTAATTTTTTGGGAAGTTCCAACTTCTAGTTATTACTATCTTTCCAGTCCCACCTCCATCTATAAATACTTCATGTTGAGTTAATTCTTATCAACCTCATATGATCTCATCTTTTCTTACCAAACCACATTCATATTCTTAATTTGATCATCAAAAATGATTCATTATTTATATAAAGAATTTTCAAGCTCCTTTAACCTATTTTATTTATCTTGTATTTGATAAATTTTGATAACTATTGATAATTTTCAGAATTTATCAAATAAATGGAAATGATCTATAAATAAAATCTCCATGAATTATTTCTCACAAAAACATCATTGAACTTATTCGACAGTTTTCGCATAACATTAATTTTTTACATAAATTGGTTCTTCCTTTTATTTCACATGTATTGGGAGAGTATATCCCGGACCTTTTATATAATTCCTCTTCCATATAATTACACACTTCTTTCAATTTGTAATTTTTTATCCCAGAGACCATTAACACCTTAAAAATATTCTTTAAAACAGAATTCGTATCTTTAATCATATATTATTTTAATTCAATGAGTATATCACTATGTGATTTATCATCATTATATCATGATCAAGAATCATTAGAAGAATAATAGTCAAAAGAATCAGAACATCATAAATGATTTTTGTGAGCCTCACAAAGAAGTATATCTATTTGTACAACAAGAATAATCTTCATTTTTTTCGAATATCTTATTTCTAATCTCCAATGTCTAGGATGTAACGCCCATGTTATTATCTTGGGGATTGTATTAGCTCTTCACTATCAGATGTAGCTCACTCATTTAAAGAAAAAAAGCACTTTATACTCTAGGATATTTATAAGAGACCTATAATCTAATACCAATTGTATTGCCCCATTTTGGATTAACCATATAGAGGGGGTGAATCAGTTGTTTAATTTTTAAAAATTATTTATTCTGAATGTTGTCTATTAAATATTTTAAGGTTCTCAATCCATTCAATGATATATCATTGTCTTGTTTCATATCTATAAATAATAAGAGAGTGTAGAGAATGTGATATTTACAAGGACCAATAACATTACATACTCTTTGTTTTGTTGGTTATCTTTCCCAAAATTTATTCTCCACAATAATATTATAATGAATTAAAATGGTAAATAAAATATCACATTCTATATCTCCAGAATCTAAACTGGAGGTTTCTTATACAATATAAAAATTCTTACCAAAATCCACATTGCCTAGATCCATAATCCACAATAGAGACATCTTCTACTGAATCACATAAGAGGCATCCTTCTCCGAGACCCAACTGAGAGGATTCCTTATTTATTCAAGGATTGATCCACATTAGGATGATATTTGTATCTTACTCTATGAACATGATTGATCACACTTGCTCGTGTACACTTCATGAACTATTTTTTCTTGCTGGTCTTGCTCACAAATATATAATCACATGTATTTGATCAGTTTCCAGAGTGAAACTATGGTCAAGAAATTATTCATTATATCTGATGAATTATCAGCCTCACTGATTTTTTGCAATTTGTTTATAAACCATCTCCAATATATTATTAAATATTAATACATGTACAAATCAATTCCTCGTTTCCATGGATTCTCAACTTTAGTACACTTCCTGCATGGATCACTTGGAATCTAAAACATTAGCACATTCATTTATGATATTTATTATTAGGTTATTCTTAGTTATGTGTGTATATTTTTTATTTGCATGTGTATTGTTCATCACACGAATCTTATTCCTTCAATTTTTATAATTTCCTCAATTGGTTATGCATGTATTTATTTCATGTATAAATGTATTGTCTTATTTTTTTCTGAATGAGTTTTTCTTTATGTATGAAATCATGGGTTTCATGGATTTCATGAAAATTTACCCATATTTAAAATGAAGGGATATCACAATCTCACATGCTGCTTATTATGACTTGGTATGGATCACTTGAACTTTTCTACTAGAATCATACTATTTTCATGCAAGAAAATCATGTGACAGGAAGTTTTGTCTTCAGTGTCTTCTCAAGTGCCTTAGAGTAAGGAACATGGCAGTTTGTTGGATATTAATGTTCATATCCTAAGGGACTCACATGATAAGGGATTTTTCATATACTATTATCTAAAGGTTTCTCATAATCTATTATATAATAACAAAATGGATTCATGTAATAGGAGGTGTTTTTTGCGGGTTATTTCTCAAACACTTTACAATTATTTAAAGTCTCATTGTTTTCTTATACATGAGGAAGTGGTTTCATCAAGACTTCCATTCATGTGAGTGGGTCATGTGAGATCCTATACTTTTCCGAAATTAATCACAAAGTCACTTCTATTTTTATTTATTCCATCGATTTCTCAAAAATGCAGAAACATTTCCCCTCGTACATGCCAATTTTATATAAGTTGTTCCCCATCACCAATACTCTATATTTTTTTAACATTTAGAGAAATTTGTAAACACCCAATTATGTATATAAATTTATCTCATGTATTTTTAATCAATGTATATCTTATAAAATCCATTCTTTACTAAAATGATTACTTGATTTGTTTGACGAGTTCTAATATCAATTTTTTGATCATGTGATGCCTTCATAGACTCCTTGCGATGCCGTGGTGATTGGAATTCATTCAGGCGATGAACTCATGTGACATAAATGAATCTTATGACATATTAATGTGACATAATTTCATTAAAATATTTATTATTCATGGAAGGTTATGTCTCATGCCTTACTTCAGTTTAATCTAAATTGTCTCGTCCCACTGAAAATATGAATAGAGATGTATTGTTGTTTCCAGCTCATGAGGAAAGAAGCCACATTGATAGTTTGAAGATGATATGATTAATTTAATATGCCTAGAATGGGAGATCAAATGGTGGATATTAATCCCATATTAAATTAATATTTTTTCCTACATTTGAATGATAGAGAAATAGTATGCACTCCACATTTTCCCATATCCACCATGAGATCATTCAAGAAACACTTAACTAATCAATGTGTTCCTTCTATTTAGTAGATCCCTCTACGGGGTTCAGTACCCATTACACATGAAAATCATGCCACATGGCCCGATCCGAACCAATGATGGACTAATGGATCCCTCGGGCCCAAAGCGTCATATTCATGTATACTAAACATATGAGAGTGAACCCTTGTAGGACTTACACATGGGACTAACCACTAACCTTTCCTACCATGCAAGGGATGTTTGAATTAATTCACCAATGATGTTGAGGTCCTCCACCCACATGTTCAGGGTTGAATAATACCTTGTGCCTCACATGGTTGGAAAATATTTTATGAAATACTAATGCGAAAAGAATCCAAGTATATTATAGATTAAAAATAATTTTTCAAATAATAGGAAAATCCAGCTCCTCATTTTCTTCCTAAAAATGTAGTTACATTTTAAAAATCCCCTATAAAAACCTCATTCACTTAAAATATTTCATGGTTTTAATTCATCTCCAACATGTTGCAAATAAGGATTGTCACGAGCAACCCAGATTGACCCGAAACCAATCACCTGCGCCAATCCGCAGTAAGGCCCGAGAGGCGCTCCTGATCCTCTTGGGATGGAGAAAAGTGAAAGGGAACCAAAATTGTACACATTGGAATGATTTATCCATAATATAATAAACTCAGTAGTATAAATAAAATATAATTCATGTTAAAAATGATAGGAAAATAAAGAACGACAAAAAACGACTAACATGTCCATGACTAAGACTCCACATAACCCTGTGGTTAACTCTATGATATTGAAACCAAATGTCACCCAATGAAATCCAAACTAGAGATGGAACCTGTAGGACAACTAAAAAGAAAAAACAAAATTGGAATGAGTATTAGAACTCAATAGGTATGATTGGATAATTATATTCCCAGTTCACACTCTTTAATTAAAGAAAACAATGATTTTCAATGGGAAATAAAATTTAGAAATATAGAATTTTCTACACGTTTAACTTTAAGGTAAAAAAATAACAACCATAGTCCATTGAAATCATCTTGAAAATAAAGTTCCATATGAGGATGGATGAGAAGGAGACAAAAAATGAATCATTCATTTTTCATAAAAGTGACAAAGGAAAGAGAGATTGTTCATTCAAAACATTTTTTATAGAAACAATCTTTAGAAAACAACACATTTACAATTTTACTAGAAAACACCATAACAATGTACAAGTGATATCACATCATATAGCAAGGGAAATGGTACTAACTATACTAGTGTCAAATGAACATGATAAATCCTAGGAACTTAGAGGAAAACCAGAATGTACAAAATGTGACTCATTTTGAAGGCATTCCCTACTCAATGACGTCATAACACCTTAACAACTAATATTCGCCCTACTTAGCCTTGTAGAGGGGCCCAACCCCATAATAATAACAACAAAACATCCATTTTCTATGGACTACTAGCCATTGTGTAATCTAACTAGTGCAACAATTTTTCTCTATAAACCACTTTTTTAGGCCATGTTCTCATGTATAGTTCTCACAAGGGTCTGCCATTTTATTCAAGAAACAAGTCACATATATATAACCACACACACCACACAAACTGAAACAACCCTGGCCACCTCAAGCAGAGTCCCCTGCCTTAAATATTAATTAGTCAAAGGAGGTCCCATACAGAGGAACCCCTCACCCCATGATCAATCCGAAGGACAAGAGACCTAACCTGAGAGGGGTTTATAAAAAACAATTTTAAAATACGAGATGGGCCTTTTTATTCATAATGTTAACCATTTACCGAAACAATTATAAACCGTTATCAAATAACTACAAAAATACCATCTTAACAATAATGTGGAAAAACAGATCTTAGGCCGAGCACTCACAAAAAATGTACCTAAGTGCATTTTAAAGAAAAACCAAAACACACGATACATCAAAAGGTTCCAAACGGGATTTCTATCATTCTCACAAAAATAATTCATTTCATAAAATACAATACACCAACCACTTTTTATAATCCAAGCAACTATTTGAAAAAAAAAATCATTGACAAATAAAAATTTCCATAATCATCAGGTTTTTCATGAACAAAAACCATTTGAAAACCAAAATAACCCTTTTAACATCAAAACATGTTTTAAAAAACCAATCCACACCATTGTGAATCACTTGCCTCCTTAAAGGACCAATCGAGTTATTTTAAAAAACACCAATCAAGATAAACCTCTCCAAAAATTCCAGAACAACATATACTCAAGCGTAAACCAACCAATTTCACAAGATAAAATTAATTTACAAACATTAATTTCCTAATTAACATTTATGAATGTTGCAAAATACAAGAAATAAAAGTAAACATAATTTAAAAGAACATGCAATGGGGTTCCTTTCTCGACCGATGATGAACACCTGAAAATCAGTGACAAATAGTGAGTGAACCTCAAACACACCAACGTGAAGTTGAACCTAACCTAATGAAACCAAGACGAACCCAAATTGAAGTATAACCTCATGAAAATGGACCACAACACATAGGGTTTTAGAACAAAATAAACTATCCTCAATGAAAATACAAACCAGGAACCGTTATCTAAGGGGTAGGGAATCTCCATAGGGAGAGGATGCAGACAAGGGGGAAATTTTGGTGATTTTAATGCCCCAACCCCAGTTACCCAGAGTCGGTGCATTTTTACATAACATTGGCATGATCACAAATTATCAAGTCTCAAAAAACCAATTTGTTTAGTATCCTTGTAAGTACTAGATACATTCATAAGGTTTATATTACATCATAAAATAAAAAACTACAACAACATTGTTTCTATAGACCACACTAATATCCCCCCAGACTATCCCTACAGGTCAGTCATAGAAAACTTATTTGCATCCTGGGAAAAATAAAACATAGAAATGGGTGAGCTCAGATGCTCAGTAAGGATAACAATATAGAAAAAACTTTCATAAATAAGCATAAACATTTAAGATATTGTATAAGACTAAAAAAATCCTTTTAAAAAAGAAATTAAGCATAATATATCAAAGAAAAAAAATCAAATAATTCCATTTACTTACTCACATGGATATTCTACTATTCGAATAATCAAATGCAATATCAATAGCTACTTTCATAATTATGGAATTTATAATGCAAGACTGTTATAAACACATAGTCAAGGCCTTGTTCCAAGACTAAAAATAAGATTTTTTTTCAAGGCCTTGTGCCAAGAAACTAGTTTGTCTCATGATACCTACCGATGCATCGAGAAGTAATAGAAGGCTCCCCCCAGCACATATTAAGTCCAATGTGTTCCACATATGAAAAGGTTTAAACATAACATAAACATTTGTATTTAAACTGGAATACGAAATGTCAATAATTTATCCATAAAACATGAATGTTATGAAATAACACATCCATATTCAAACATATCACAAAACCTTCAATACAATATGGAAGTTTTGTATCATAATAAATAAACTTCAAACAAACTAAAAATCCATCAAATATGTTGACATAGATGAAATCAAAACCTTTTTTAGAGAAATATCTCTGTATATTTTGAAATCATTTAAGAGTCACATAATTATAAAGAAAACATTAATTTTGAAAAAATTATTTATAAGCTTGTAAGGGAAACTTTTATGGTGTTATAATAGTGTAAAATTGCCACACTCACCGTATAAGTTAAAAAAAGACATTCTTACCTTAATTTTGTCGAAAAGGTTATAAAGGACCTTGTTTGGAAAATGACGAAAATATTCTTTTATAAACATATTATAAAAGTAAAAAATGGTATAAATGAATTTAACCCATAGTCTAGTAAACAGTAAAAATGATTTGGAATACATTTTTAAGAAACATGGATCTGGATGATAAAGAAGTCCCAGTAGATAATTACGTATAAACTACCTCGGATAATGAAGAGATTGTAGAATTAACCATTACCTTGTACTTTTCCTTGGTTGAGGGTATGTTAAATTCTTGTATAATGGTAAAATAATTGTTATTAAGTTATACAAGAATCATATACATTAATATGATATCATATATAGTCTTTTAACATTCTGTTGTTCATAAAATCGTAGTATTATCATTGTTTCGGGTGTTAACGAATTCGTTTTCCTTTATATTCTTTGTTATGTGAATCAGATTTGTTATGGATGGGATGTATCTTATAAATATACATAATTATATGAAGTCTTTTAAACATTATTTGTAATCATCTAATGAAAATTAGTCATGAATGGATACAATGGGGAATGAATCTAATCGCGTTCGTGGAGACGGTAATTCGTACATACGCACGAGCGACAATATCATTATTTTTATATTAAAATAATATATAATTGGATGTTATATCATATATAAAGAATCATTATCTTTTTATATTTATTATTTATATTAATTACACATAATTATTATACCGATCCAAATAATAATGTATTGTATAATAATTACACCATGATGTGGAGACGGAAAGCATTACGTACACACATATGGTGACATGTCATTCAAAGGATGGATAGAATAATAAATTTGGTTGTACCATATTTATAATAACATAACAGTATATTTAAGATACTGGATTTATTATTTTATAATGGAAACAACAAAGAAAAAGGAAGCGGAGGAAGAAAGGAACTTGACAGAGGTGATGAAATATTCACCTCTTTTTCAGGTTCTTCCTATTGAGTTGATCAAAAGGGCTCCATAAGAAGGCTTTATGACTAAAGGAAGGAATATTGTATGAATGGAGGATATTTGAGAGGGTATTGGGGCAGATTTTGTCCAAGAGAAATTTCTTTTAAGGTGTGAATTAGAGATAAGTTAGAGCGCTCTTTTATAAGAGGCATGATGGGCACCTTAGGAAGAGCTAGAAATATTATTTTATAATAAAATCATTTTCGGTTTCTAATGGCTCCAAAATAGATTATTTAAAGTATAAATTAAGGATGGGTTGAAAAAAACTCAATTAATAGGTTTTAGATAGGTTTTTGTCACTATATTAACTTTATCTTTTAGGTTTAACTCTTAGTTAAATATTTTGACATTTACCCTGTCTCATTGTATTTTTATATTATATGTTTAAAAAACATAATATATACATCCAAGTGAACCCCAAGTGATAAATTAATGATACACCTATCCTTATATAAGTACTTTGGCTGAACCTTATATTTTTAGGAATATAATATGAATTAATAATATAATATTTGTTTTAAAAACTCTTTTATGTCAATTTTGACACTATTTGGTATTTTGATTTTTTTCAAAATTCATAACATCATTATTGCTTCCAAAACAAATCATATAACCAACCCTAATATGTCATATTAACCTAAAAAAATATTTTAATTTATAATAAATATCAAATTACATTTATTTGGATATTTATAATATCAATTATTTTAATATTTCATTAATTAGCTAATTATTGCATCATCATTGTGTCATAAATAAATTAAATTATTTTACTTTTAAAAAATAAAAATAAAATACCATTATGTATGAAATATTTTTATCTTTCAAATGAATATTTATAGTCGAATTTATCTTATGTATAACCTTATATTAAAAATGTTTTAGTTATTAAACATTGATTTTAACACTTTTAACTCTTCGTTAAATAAAATAATAATAAGTGTCCTAATCTAATAAAAGTGGACCATAGAGGTTCATATTTTATTTCTAAGGTTGTTTTTGGTCAAATTATACTTATCCGATATAATTAATACATGTTTTAGGGTAATAATAATATCTTTTTACCCTTAAATACCCTATTTACTTTTAACCGTGGTAAATAAAAGTAAAAATTACTATTCACTATAAATTATTTTCATGTTATTAAACAACATTTTTCTTACTGATATCAACCTTATATCTCTAATATTTGAAATTCCACTCACATACGTGTTAAAATTATGTTTTATCGGAATTTGTAAATTCTCTTAGGAGGTGGGAAAAAACAGTGGAAAGTTCAATAAAATTTTTATATATCTAAAATTATTATAAAGTAAATCCAATGAATTATGTTGAACATATATAGGTACTATGTATCTATTTTGACATAAAATAAATTTTAATAAAATAAATATTTATTTGAATAAAAATTCGGTTTTAAACTATAACTCAGTATTTTCAACTATTCATCAAAAATTGAAATATTTTCAGAATAAAACCAAAAATTCACCCTAATCTAATTTCTATATTCTGAATCAAAAAATGAAGTCCATTTTAAAAGAAAAAAATTATAAAATTTCAAAAAGTGGGTATTACTATTCATAACGGCTGGTTTGATTGGTTGTGGTGTGTTAGAACTCAAAGTTGCGTACAACACACGCTACTGTATAATTCAAACAGAAGCGTATCATGGAAGCTTGGGGTGTTACATTCTCCCCTACTTCAAATAATTTCGTCCATGAAATTTCTAGAATATTACTGCATAAAGAGACTCGTGTGGTTCTTCATTATAAGTTTCTCAGGTCCCCATGTTGCCTCTTCCATCATATGGTTCCTCCATAAAAATTTTACCAGACGAGTCATCCCGTTTCTCAGCTTGTTCTCTTGTATCAAGAACATTGATAGGCTCTTCGCAATAAGACTGATAGGGTTATAGTTATAATTCTTCATAGGTGAGTACATGCATTGGGTCATTCATGTATTTTCTCAGCAGTGATACGTGGAACACATTGTGGAATTTGGAGAGACTTGGCGGCATTTCTAAATGGTAAGCTACAACACCAATTCGTTCTAGAATTTCGAAAGGTCCACTGTACCTGGGACCCAATTTTCCCTTTTTACCGAAATTTATAACACCCTTCCATGGAGATACCTTCAAGAAAACATGATCTCCTACATGAAATTTCAAATCATTCTTTCGGTTATCAGCAAAGCTCTTCTGCCTACTTTCAGTTTCTTTGATGTGGGTTTGGATTATGTTTACATTTTCCATCATTTCCTCTACATGTTACAGACCTTTGGGTTTTCTTTCATGAACATCATCCCAACAAGTTGGTGTGCGACATCTCTTTCCATATAACGCTTCATATGATTCCATCTGAATTCTTGAATGGATTCAATTATTATAGGAAAATTCTACCAATGGTAAATATTGATCGCACATACTTTGAAAGTGAAGTGAACATGATATCAACATGTCTTATAAGGTTTGAATAGTACATTTGGATTGTCCATCAATTTGGGTGTGGTAGGCAGTTCTCAAACGAAGTTCAGTATCATGGGATTTCTAAATACTTTTGCAGAATCGTGATGTAAAATAGGGATCACGATCAGAAAAAATAGATAGGCGTACTCCATGAAGTCTCACAACTTCATTGATATATAGTCTTACTAATCATTCAAGTGGTAAATCTTCTATTATAGAAAGAAAATGTGCTCACTTGGTAAGACGATCAACAATGACCCATATTGCATCGTTCTTTTTAGGAGTCTTTGGTTGTCCCATGAAAAAGTCTATCGTAATATTATCCCATTTCTACTCAGGTATGGGAAGAGGTTGCATGACTCCTCCCGGTAGTTGCCTTCCATATTTCACTTGTTGACAAACCATACATCTTGACACAAAATCAGAAATCTCCCTCTTCATGTTATCCCACCAAAAGTTTCCTTCAAATCTCTATACATTTTGGTGCTCCTAGGGTGTATAAAGAAATTGGAGCTATGAGCATCATCCAAAAATTACCTTTTTAGATCAGGTATATTGGGAACCCAAAGAATCTTCCCAAATTTCAAAATTCCATATTTTTACACAGAGTCACTCAATCTCCCATCATTCACAGCATTAATCTACTTTTTAAACTCTTCATCACCGGTCTGAGAACTCTTTATTCTTTCTAGTAAAGATGGTTTGGAAACCATTTGAAAAATTATTGATGTTTCACCTTCAATGGTGATTCCCATATCCATCTATACTAGATCAATATATATAGGATCCTTTTCAACTCTCATCTTGTTCAAAAATCCATGATCCTTTCTACTCAAAGCATATGTCACCTTGTTTTCCTTCCCCGGGTGGTAGTGTATCATGAAATCATAATCCTTGGGTATTTCAAGCCATCTCTTTTGCATCATGTTGAGTTATTTTTGTGAGATAATATACTTCAAACTCTTGTGATCATTATAAATCTCAAATTTTCCACCATAGAGATAGCGACTCAAAATCTTCAAAGCAAGGATTACAGCTCCTAACACAAGATCATGACTAAGATAGTTATGATCATGAATTTTCAGTTGTCGTGATGCATAGGCAATAACCCTATCATTATGAATAAGGACACAACCAAGTCCTTTCTTCGATGCCTCACTATAAATAACAAACCCATCATTCCCTGATTGTAGAGACAATATATGAGCGTTGACTAATCTTCCCTTCAATTCTTCAAACCATTCTTCACACCCTTTTTTCCAAGGAAATTTAACCCCTTTACGCGTGAGCTTTGTTAATGGGTTAGCCAATAGGGAAAACTTCTAGATGAAATGTTGATAATAACCTACTAAACTAATACAAGAGCATACCTCAGTTATACTTGTCAGTGCTGGCCATTCTTAGATTTCCTTGGTCTTTGAAGGATCAATAGAAATTCCATCCTTAGAGACATTATGGCCAAGAAAAGAAATCTCCTGAATCCAGAATTCACAAGTGTTAATTTTCCGATATAATTCATGTCTTCTAAGAGTCTTCGAGATAATGCACAAGTTATTTTCATGATCGTCATAGATTTTGGAGTATACCAAGATGTCATAAATAAATACCTCTAAAAATCATTGAGATATTCCTTGAAAACACTGTTCACTAGATCCATGAAGACAGAGGGTGCATTTGTCAATCCAAAAGGCATTACTATAAACTCGTAATGCCCGAACCTAGTTCGAAATACTATGTTCAGAATGTCTTTCTTCTTCACACACAAATGATTGTATCTAGATTGAAGGTTAATCTTTGAAAAGTATTGAGCTCCATGGAGTTGGTCAAATGAATCATTAATGCGAGGTAGGGGATAAATGTTCTTTATTGTTATAGCATTGATCTCCCTGTAGTCAATGCACAACCTCATATACCCATCTTTATTCTTAACAAAAAGGAAAGGGTGTCTCCATGGAGAAACACTAGGGCAAATAAATCCATTATTACTCAATTCCTCAAGTTTTTTCTTTAGTTCCACTAATTTCACAGTGCCCGTTCTATAAGGGGTCTTTGATATGGGACTTCAACCAGGAATTAAATCAACGGAAAACTCAATTTCTCATTCTGCAAGATGTCCAGGTAAATCTTCTGGAAACACATCAACATATTCTTTCACAATAGTTACATCCTATATTTGAACATTCCTTTCATCACCCATCGTTATTTCATTCTCTTCCTCCCCAATAAATGAATTTAGTTGAGCTACTGAAGGTGCATCTAGGTAAGAATCAGGTGGTGACAATTCTGATATAAAGATAATGTGTTCTTTATCATCGTCACCAAAAATTGTAACCTCCTACGTCTTATAATAAATCTTCACATCATGGTCTGAAATCCAATCCATACCAAGGATTACATAAATTCAATCATGGGTATGACGATGAGATTAGCATATAAAGAACATTTATATGCTCTAATGGGAACTAATTCACAAAACTTTGTTGCGATGATACTTCCCTTAAAAGTTTTTACTGAAAACTCCCTTGTTAAATAAAATTGGAAACATATTATTTTCTTAGAAAAATGGGAAGATATGAAACAATGTGATGATCCAAAATCAAATAAAGCATTTTCTAAACTTGAGGAAACTATTAAATTACCAGCCACCACATCTTTCAGAGCTTCAACCTCAGCAGTAGTGATAGTATAAGCTTGTCCTTGATCCCTTGGACTTTTCTAAAGTAAGTTCCCCTGACGCTCAGGACATTCATTTGCATAATTCCCCCTTTCTCTATAATTGTAGCATTCAACATCGAAAGTCTCTTTCTTCCCATTGCAATCACGTGATTGGTGGTCTTTTTCACCACACTTGTAACAGACTCTCATTCCCTTTAGAAAAGTACAGGGGTGTTTCTTCCCACATTTATTGTAGGATGGATATTCAACTTTTCCCTTCTTCCCATTATTTCCATTTTCAGAGAGTTCATCAGATCTCTTCTTCTCTTGATTTTATTTAAAGGTGTAAGACTTAGAGAATTATTCTTCTGTCTTGATAGCACATGAGAAAATATCTTAATAGGATGAGAAGCATTGTGAGACTAATTATCTATAGAGAAATGGTTTTAACCCATCAAAGAAACGATCAATATTACTTATTGGGTTACATATATAATCTGCAACATGCCTCGCTAACCTTGTAAAGTTAGCTTCGTACATTGTGATATTATCTTCCTCCTTTTTCCTCAGACTTAGAAATTTGCTTTCCATATCTGCTCGATGGTCACGAGGAAAGTATTTTTCTAAGAAAATATCTTTAAACTCCCTACATTCCTTATTTTATACTTCATCGTCTTCCTTTTTATTTCGAATAAATTACCACCATTGATCAGCATCTCCAGTGAGGTGGTAAATAACCATGACAAATTTATTATTTTCACTACTCCCCATGGCATGGAATATTTTCTCTAAAGAATTTATCCACTATTCAACCACTAATGGATTTTTACTCTCATTGAATGGTGGTGGTTGTTGCCGCATGAAGCGATCTAACATTGAACCTCCACGTTGCGGATTAGGGTGCTCCATACGGGTAAGGTTATTATTCATAACCATAGTGAGTTGTCATAATATAGTGATAAGATAATCACCACTAGTTGTATCACAATCTCCATTATAATTATCCTGAGCAGGAGGGAAATCCCTACATGGAGTGTTTGAATTGATATATTTTCCATTTCTTCCACTATGTTCTATTTCTAAACAATGGCATAAAGTAGATCAGTTTATGAATCGAAATACATAATTCCAAACTTGTAAAACACTTCACAAAAATTAAACAGTATATGGATATAATCTATAATCATAAAAAAATCCTTTTAGGAAGTATATACTCATAAACCCTTTATAATGGTTGGTAAAGAAATTGAGAATTATCCTAAGCATATCACCCAGGAGTTTCGTAACCAAGAGTGCAGCAAGGCCCGTTGTCGTGCACCAGTTTCCTTTCATGTCTAGCTCAAAGAGGTTTTTTTGGATTTTACCCCTAGGTACATCTCTGCGAGAGCTGTCTCTACCTTATCATATCTAGACAGGGATGTATTTCTTTAAAAAAGTACCAAATCTTTGCAATACCAAAATTCTAGTATGTTCTTCTATACTAATCCGCAAAGTCTATCTTAGGGTAATGTGTTCAAATCAGAGTTTATCTAAAACTAGTTTCCAAGTATTGTACTAAAATTACTCTAATACCAACTTTAATGTCCCACCCCTAGTTACCCAGAGTCGGTGCGTTATTACATAACATTGGCATGATCACAAAAGATCATGTCTCGAAATACCGATTATTTTAGTATCCATGGAAGTACTAGATACAGTCATAAGGTTTATATTACATCATAAAATGAAAAACTACAACAACTTTGTTTCCATATACCACACTCATATCCCCCCAGACTATCTCTGCAGGTCTATCATAAAATACTTCTTCGCATCTTGGGAAAAATAAAACATAGAAAGGGGTGAGCTTAGATGCTGAGTAAGTATATGAATATAGTGGAAACTTTCATAAATAAGCATAAAAATTTAAGGCAATGTATAAGACTAAACCAAAAACCTTTTAAACTTGAACTTATCATAATATGGAAAAAGATAAAATCTAATAATGTAATTTACTTACTCACATGGATATTCTACTATTCGAATAATCACATGAAATATCAATAGCCACTTTCATAATGATGGAATACATAATTCCAGACTACCAAAACCACATAGTCAAGGCCTTGTTCCAAGACTACAAATAATATTTTGTCAAGGCCTTGTTCCAAGACACTAGTTTTTCTCATGAGACCTACCGATGCATCGAGGAGCTATAATGGGCTCCACCAGTCATATATTAATTCCAACGCATTCCTCATATGAAAAGGATTAAACAAACATAAACATTCATATTAAAACTGGCATATGAAATGTCAATACTTTATCCATAAACCTTGAATGGTATGAAATAACACATCCATAGTCAAACATATCACAAAACCATCAATACAATATGTAAGTTTTGTATCATAATAAATCAACTTCAAACAAACTTAAATTCAATCAAATTATGTTGACATAGATGAAATAAAAACCTTTTTTAGAGAAATATCGCTGTCTATTTTGAACTAATTTAAGAGTAACATAATTATAAATAAAACATTTATTTTGGAAAAAATATTTATAAGCTTTTAAGGGAAGCTTAGATGACGTTATAATAGTGGAAAATAGCCGCATCCACCGTATAAGTTAAAAAAAATACATTCTCACCTTAATTTTTTCGAAAAGGTTATAAAGGACCTTGTTTGAAAAAAGACAGAAAGATTCCTTTATAAAAATCTTATAAAAGTAAAAAAAATGGTATAAATTACATTAACACACAATATAGTAAATAGTAATAAATTTTGGGAATACATTTTTAAGAAACATAGATGACGATGATAAAGAATTCCCAGTAGATAATTACATATAAACAATCTCGGATAATGAAGAGATTGTAGAATTAACCCTTACCTAGTACATTTCCTGGGTCGAGGGTAGGTTAACATGATATATAATGGTGAAATAATTGGTATTAAATTATACAAGAATCATATACATTAATATGATATCATATATGATCTTTTAACATTGCTTTGTAAATAAAATCATAGTATTATCATTGTTTCGGGTGTTAACGGATTCGTTTTCCTTTATATTCATTGTTATGTGAGTCATATTTATTATGGATGGGATGTATCTTATTCATATACAGAATGATATCAAGTCTTTAAACATTATTTGTAATCATATAATGAAAATTAGTCTTGAATGGATGTGATGATGAATGAAACTCATCGCGTTCGTGGAGACGGTAATCCGTACGTACGCACGAGCGAAAATATCATTCTTTTGATATTAAAATAATATATAATTGGATGTTATATCATATATACAGAATCATTATCATGTCAAATTTATTATTTAAATCAATTAAACATCATTATTATACCCATCCAAATAATAATGTATTAAATAACAATTACACCATGACGTGGAGATGGTAATCCGTACGTACGCACATATGGTGACATGTCATTCAATGGATGGATAGAATAATGAATTTGGTTTTACCATATTTTTAATAACATAAAACTATATAGAAGATACTTTAGTTATTATTTTATAATGTAAACAACAAAGAAAAAGGATGTGGAAGAAGAAAGGAACTTGAAAGAGGGGATGAAATATTTACCTCTTCTTCGGGTTCTTCCTTTTGATTTGATCAAAAGGGATCCTTAGGATGGATTTTTGAGTAAATTAAGGCCTCTATGATGAAGGTAGGATAGTTGAGAGGGTATTTGGGCTGATATTGGCCGAGAAATATGGCTTTGAATGTGTGAATTAGAGTGAAGGGGGGGGGGGGGGGGTTCCCTTTTATAAGAGGGGTGAGGGGCACCTTAGGAAAAGCTAGAAATATTATTTTGTAATAAACTCATTTTAGGTTTCTAATGGCTCCAAAATGGATTATTTAAAGGATGAGGTGGGGATAGATTGAAAACCAATCAACCAATAGGTTTTATATAGGTTTGGGTCACTATATTAACATTATCTTATAGTTTTAACTCTTTGTTAAATAGTTTTACATTTACCATGTCTCTTTGTATTTTTATATTATATGGTTAATAAACATACTATATCCTTTCAAGAGAACCCCATGTGGTTCATTAATGATACAAATATCATTATATAAGTCCTTTGGACAAACCATATATTTTTTCGAATAGAATAAAAATTAATAATATAATATATTTTTAAAAACTCTTTTATGTCAATTTTGACACTATTTGGTATTTTGTTTTTTTTCTAAATTCATTACAACATTATTTCTTCGAACAAAATTCATCTAACCAACCCTAATATGTCATATTGACCAATAAAATTAGTTTAATTCCTAAAAAGTCTCAAATTACATTTATTTGGATATTTATAATATCAATCATTTTAATATTGCATTAATTAGGTAATCACTACATCATCATTGTGTCATTAATAAATTATATTATTTAATGTATAAAAAATATAAATAAAATACCATTATGTAAGAAATAATTTTACCTTTCTAATTAATTTTTATTGTCTAATTTATCTTATGTGTAACCCTATATTAAATTTTTTTTAGTTATTAATAATTGATTTTAACTCTTTTAACTCTTCTTTAAATAAAATAATAATAAGTGTCCTAATCTAATCCAAGTGGACCAAAGAGGTTCATATTTTATTCCTAAGGTTGTTTTTGGTCGAATTACACTTATCCAAAAGAATTAGGACATGTTTTAGGGTAATAATAATAACTTTTTTACCCTTAAATAACATATTTACTTTTAACCGTGGTAAATAAAAGTTAAAAGTTATTATTCACCAAAAATTATTTTCATCTTATTGAACCACATTTCTCATACTGATATCAACTGTGTCTCTCGGAGTTTTGAAATTACACTCACAAAAGCAGTAAAATTATGTTTTATGTGAATTTGGAAATTCTCCTAGGTGGTGGGTAAAAGAAGGTGAAAAGTTCAATAAATTTTTATATATCTAAAATTATTATAAACTAACTCCAATGAATTACATTGACCATATATAGGTATTATGTATCTATTCTGACCTAAAATAAATTTAAAAAAAATAAATAATTATTTAAATAAAAATTCAGTTTTAAACTATAACTCAGTGATTTTCACTATTCATAAAAAATTGAAATTTTTCAGAAAAATACCAAAAATTCACCCAAAGATAATTTTGATATTCCGAATCCAAAAATGAAATCCATTTTAAATGTTAAAATTTATAAAATTTCAAAAAGTGGTTATTACTATTCATAACGGCTGGTTTGATTGGTTGTGGTGTGTTAGAACTTGAAGTTGCGTACAACACACGCTACTATATTATTCAAAGAGAAGTGTATCGTAGAAGCTTGGGGTGTTACAATGAGGGGGTAACAATGGAAAGGGGAGGCTCACTAGAGTCTGTGGTCATGGGAGGTGACCACTGAATATGGGACATCAAGGGGGTTACGGGTAGGTCAGAGGTGGCCGCTAGTTGGCCAGAGGGTCGCCGACCAGAGGAGGTCTAACCAAAAATGGAAGCACCGACGTCGCACCTGGGGAGGGTGGTGGCTCACGTTAGAAGAGAAGAAGGGGGAGTTGGTGTCTTTTAGTATTTGTTGGCTGAAGGTGGGAGTGACGTCGGGCGGTGCGCCTTTGAGAATGAGTGATGTTGCGCCCCGGTCGGTTAGAGGTGTGAGGTTGGTGGGGGTCGTGACCGGCGGCCGAGCAGGAGGAGGAGGAGGTGGTATATATTATCTTATCTTTTCTATATAATTCATGCATGTGTGATGTTAGATTATTCCTAGGGAATGCATGCATTTATCGATGCTTCATCTGAGATTTTAGTAGGATATCTCTACCCTTATGTCGATTACATCATTAAAAATACTGGCTTAATTTTTGATGATTAATGAATTCTATCATTTGATGATATAAAAAATATTCTGACCACTCCACCGATCATGCATCCCCCATGGTGGGACATTCCATTTGAGCTTATGTGTGATGATTTGAACATCACATTTAGATATGTATTTTCACATAGGTCTAAGGGAATTCATGTTTGATTTCCCATGCTTCAAGGACATTGGATTCAATTCAATAAAAATAATATACCACGTAAAAGTAGTTTCTTTTCATCATAATTTCTTTAGATAAATTTCGTTCTTATTTATTGGGTTTTAAAGAAGTTCTTTTCTGACTATGCAGCTTTGAGGTACCTCTTGAAGAAACCATATGGAAAGAAAATACTTATCTATTGAATGATCCTTCTTCACATATATGCTATTGTTATAAAATTTAAGAAGGTGTTAGAAAATACAATGACAAACCACATAAGTATGATTACTCACACACTTGAGGATGATACCTTGGTCCAGATACCTCTTCAGGACTCTTTCCCTGATGATCATCTTTATGAACTCTTCAATAGATATCAATGATATGATTATTTACTAAACTACCATGTTTCCTATAAAAATAATAATACCTTAAAGAAAAATTAAGTCCAAAAACTAAATAGTGATTCTCAGTTTTACGTGTGGGAGGATCCCTAACACTAGAAGATGTGTAGTGATCAAGTTATTAGGAAGTCTGTCCATGAACATGAGTTTGAATATATTCAATATTTATTCCATAAATATTCATGTGGAGGAAACTTTGGACCCCAAAAAACAAAAAGGAATGTTTTAGGCTCTTCATTATATTGACCTATCTTACTCTATTATGCTCATGTGTTTTTAAGTCATGAAAACATTTCCAACACACTAGAAACATTTCGATGAGACATGAGATGACCCAACAACCAATATTATTATATGTTGTTATTTATGTATGGAAAATTGATTTCATGGGACATTTTAATTGTTCATTTTTATTTTTGTTCTATTTAGTATCTATTGATTATGTTATAAAATGGGTGGAGGTTAAGGCCACTAGGACTGATGATTCTTTTGTTGTAATTTATTTTTTAAAAGAACAAATTTTTTATTAGTTTGGAGAACTGATGGCCATCATTAGTAACCAAGTGACACAATTTTGAAATTTTAATTTAGATTCTCTCTTTTTAAAGTATGGGGTGAAAAATAAAACATAAACACTATACCAACCCCAAAAGGTAACCAAGATGAGGTTTCAATTCCCGAGTTGGATGAAATTTTAGAGAAAATCGTACAACAAAATTAAAAGGATTTGGGTAAGTAATTAGATGATTCACATTGAGATTATATGAAATCATATTGAACTCCAACTGGTATGTCCCCATTTCATATTGTTTTTTGGAAAGCATGACATGTCCCCATGGATGTCATGAATCAAGAATCACTACTGGAATTTAGTCTTTTCCCAACGGCAGTATACCAACGGTTTGCTTAAACCGTTGGTATAGTGAGCCTTTTCCAACGGTTTAAGAAAACCGTTGGCAAAGAGAATTTTGGTGGACCCTTTCCCAACGGTTCACTGGAACTGTTGGGAAAGGGTGCTAAAATCACACATTTCCCAACGGTTCAGTGGAATCGTTGGGAAAACTCAGTGAACCCAACCATTTCCCAACGGTTCCAGTGAACCGTTGGGAAATGTGTGCCTTTGCCAACGGTTTTTATAAACCGTTGGCAAAGGTTTCCCCCAAATTGCAGATCGAGATCTCCTATCCCCATTCGGACAGAGCCCTAATCTATTCGCTCAGGTGCT
The DNA here is from genome assembly GCA_963277665.1 of Viscum album. Classification (NCBI taxonomy): domain Eukaryota; kingdom Viridiplantae; phylum Streptophyta; class Magnoliopsida; order Santalales; family Viscaceae; genus Viscum; species Viscum album. The sequence continues at coordinate 1,861,366,257 of OY728129.1, read as the reverse complement.
CACTCCACTGCTCTCACGAATCCGAACACCAACACCCCCAATCCCAAGAGGTACACCCCATACGAATAGGTAAAATTTGATCTCAACCATATTGTTGTAGTTGTTTTAATGAATAGATTTTTTCCAGGTGTTTGTGGTTTAATTGATTATTGAAATTAATATCTAAATAGGATATTGTTTGTGTTTGTGAAGACTTCTTTAATGTTTTTGTATTCTATGTTTGGAAGGAGAGTGTTCAAAACATGTAAATCAGAGTCGGGATGTTTACATGTTTTGGATAATGGATTGTGGGAATTATGCATTGTGTTCAAACCAATTTGATATGTTTTGGATAATGGATTGTGGGGGTAGGGGGTGTCCACGGGGGTGGGTGGGTTGTCCACGGGGGTGGGCGGGGGTGTCCATGGGGGTGGGAAAGGCTGTCCACGGGGTGGGCAGTGCTGTCTAGGGGGTGTGGGCTGTCCTGGGGGTCTGGGTGGGGTGTCCTGGTGGGGGAGGGGTGTGTGGGGTGTCCAGGGGGTGGGTGGTATGTCTAGGTGGTGGTGGTGGGGTTGCAGGGGAGGGGGGTGTGGGTTGTTTGGGAGGGTGGGCGGGGCTATCCAGGAGGGTACGGGGTGTCCAGGGGGGTACGGGGGTGGGCGGGTTGTCCACAAGGGTGGACGGGCTGTCCACGGGGGTGGTCGGGCTGTCAAGGAGGGGTGGGAGGGCTATCCAGGGGGAGTGGGTGGGCTGGCCACGGGGGGTAGGGGTGTCTAGGGGGGTGGGCGGGCTATCCAAGGGGGTGGGGGCTGTCTATAGGTTGTAGCAAGAAACCCAAAATGAAAGTGAGGAAGAAAAGGATGGTTTGTTTTAATACAAACCCAATGAAGAACTAAACAATTGAAATAAATAAATTATAACAAACTAGAGGAAGCCTTGAGCGCCAAGAGTGTGAGAGTAGTTGATGTAGAGGCAGCCCAAGCTTCAAGGATGGAAATGGATCACAAGTAGCCTTAAGGATTTGTCGTTAGAGTTTCAAGGGATCAAAATATCATTCCAATGTATCGGGGGTTTGTTCCCGGTATCCATACTCTTCTATTTATAGGAGAAATATCCCCAAATACTTTAATATGGCCGTTGGAGGGCTTTCGGAGCCGTTGGGGGTCAAGTGGGCAAGTCTGGTCAAAGCCCAAGGGCTAGTTTGACTGGGCTTACCGGCTGACCGGTGCTTGGCCACCGGCCAGCCGGTGCTCCAGACAGAAGGCAGAGCTTTCTGTCTGGGTTCCACCGGCGGGCCGGTGGTCCAGACACCGGTGGGCCGGTGGCACCTGGCAGTGGGAAAGGCCTACTGTCTGGTTCCACCGTCTAGCCGGTGGTCAGGTACCGGCTGACCGGTGGAACCTGGCAGAGAGCATTGCTTCTGCCAGAGACCACCGGCTGGCCGGTGGACTCCGAGAGTCCTTTTCCAGTCTTCTTGGGCCAAATCTTTGGAAACCTTTTTCCTATCATCAAAAAAACTTTAAAACATGTTAGAACACGATGAGAGTGATTGTGATCATTAAAATCCAAGAGAGAGGGGTAAAACACTGACCACAAGGGGGTAGGGGTGTCCAGGGTTGTGGGCGTGCTATCCAAGGGGGTGGGGGGTTGTCCATAGAGAGAAGGGGTGTCGAGGGGGGTGTGTGGGCTGTCCACGGGGGTGGTTGGGCTATCTAGGGGGTAGGGGGTGTCCACGTGGGTGGGTCGGTTGTCCACGGGGGTGGGTGGGGCTGTCCACGAGGGTACCCTACTAATATGGTTATGGGATGAGGCATGCTCTGATGTGATAACACATTAAGTTCTTGTTGGATTTACATTTTTTCAATAACACATTAGTATGTTTTTTTCACATGTCTAGTTGATACCATGATTATTTTCTTCCTTTATCGTTTACTTAAATATATTTTCTATTAAAGTTCAATCCTATTGAATTGTTTATGACAAAATGACTTATATGAATTTTTTTACAGAATGGACAGAAGTTGGATATATGAAACTGATCGTATCTCAAGCGATTTTCAAAACAATTTGGAGAGATTTATAGATTATGCATTTCACAATGCTTCAGATAGTGGTCGCATACACTGCCCATGTTCCAATTGTGTTGGTAGACCTTGGTTGAGTCGTGAATAAGTCAGCTACCACATAACCAAAAATGGTTTTCAAGCAAACTACTTTGTGTGGTATCACAATGGGGAGAAAATGAAATCTCAAATTGGTGATGATCGAAATGAAAGGACTGGAATGGAGAATTTGTTAGATGATCGGTTTCCGTTTATTCGTCATCATGAAAAAGAAAGGATTTCAACTCAAGAAGATGTCGATATGAGGACAACTGATGCATCTAGTGAAAATGATGATATTGATAGGGTGAAAAAATTGAATGATGTTGCCACGACTCCAGTATATCGACAATGCGATAAAATGAAAAAGCTGGAATTTTTAATCCGATTGTTTCATGGAAAAACTATGTATGGGATTTCTAATACAACAATCGATTACATTCTTACCCTCTTGAAGTATTTACTTCCAGATGATGCAGATATTCCCTCAAACCACTTTATGGCATGGAAGTTAGTTGAAGAACTTGGATTTTCCAGAAACAAAATTCATGCTTGCCCGAAAGATTGCAGTTTATTCTGGGAAGAAACCGCTGAACGAAATGAATGTATAAAATGTGGCACATCCCGCTGGAAGTCAAAATCTGATGGAACACCATCCCGCGTTCCACAGAAAGTAATGTGGCACTTTTCATTGATCCCCAGACTCCAGAATCTTTTTATGTCTGATGAAATATCAATAAAAATGAGATGGCATGATACCGAGAGAATGAAGACTAATGATGAGTTGGTTCATCCTGCAGATGGATTTGCATGGCAGAGATTTGATGCTCGACATCCTGATTTTTCAGCTGACGTGCGTAATGTGAGGCTGGGTCTTTCATGCGACGGTTTTAATCCGTTTGGGCAGATGCTTACTTCGCACAGCACATGGCCAGTTTTTATACACATTTATAATCTTCCCCCATGGTTGTGTATGAAAAAATCTTTCACTTTCATGAGTATACTCATATCTGGTCCTTCTGATCCCGGCATTGATATTGATGTATACATGCAACCTTTAATAAAAGAGTTGAAACTTCTTTGGGATGTGGGTGTGCGCACATACGATGCATGTTCGAAAGACATATTTCAGATGCGTGCTGCGCTTATGTGGATGATCAATGATTTTTCGGCTTATGCAATGATGTATGGATGGAGCACGAAGGGAAAACTGTCATGTCCAGTTTGTATGAAGAATACACGATCTAGAAGACTGAAACATCGTTGTAGTTTCAGTTTTATGGGACATCGACGATTTTTGCCAAATGATCATCCATATAGAATGAATCGTCGAAGATTTGATAATACTATAGAGACCGATGATCCACCTCAGCGTATTTATGGAACTGATGTGCTTAATGAATTGAAAGATTTCAGTTTTTCGTTCAGGAAGGGTCAAATGAAATCTGGAAAGAGAAAGAATGTTTCAACAGAAACCTGTTACAATTGGAGGAAGAGGAGTATCTTTTTTGATTTTCCTTATTGGTCAACCAATTTTCTACGTCATTGCTTAGACGTAATTCATATTTAAAATAATATATGTGAAATGTTTCTTTCAGTTCTTCTAAATGTCAAGGGGAAGACAAAAGATGATTTACGATCTCGACGTGACTTGGTGGATTGGGGCATCAGACCAGAATTGCATCCTGTGCGTATCAGTAAAAATAAATGGCAACTTCCATGTGCTTCTTATGTGATGACACCTACTGAAAAAAAAAACAATTTTTGGAAGTATTAGAGACTATTAGAGTTCCTGATGTCTATTCAATAAACATATCTAAACGGGTCAACAGAAGAGATTTGAAGCTAAAATCTTTGAAGACTCATGATTATCACGTTCTACTGCATGAGTTGCTTCCAATAGCAATCCGTCATCTTTTGTCCAATAATGTAGGGGTGGGTGTTATTCGGTTGTTCCATTTTTTTAGAGATCTTTGTGCTAATAAGTTGTCCAAGTCTTTCTTGCAAAAAATGTTGACAGATGCCCCATTAATTTTGTGTGAGTTGGAGAAAATATTTCCCCCATCATTTTTCACATGCATGCTGCATCTGACTTTCCATATTCCAACTGAAATACTTCTCGGAGGACCTGTTTCTTTTCGTTGGATGTATCCAACTGAAAGAAATATGTTCACATTAAAGTCTTATGTTCGAAACAAGAATCATCTCGAAGGTTCTATCGTGAACGATTACTTAGCTCAAGAATGTATGGATTTCTGTTCAATGTATTTGTCTGATCTTACTACAAGAATGAACAGACCAATGAGAAATGAAGAAGAACAATATGAGCAAATTGAACCCAGTTTTCCATAACTTCCTCAAACATGAGGAATTCCTGGATCATATACATTGAAGACATTAAGCCATGAAGAGCGGGAGATGGCACATCGCACAGTTTTGTTCAACTGTGATTTGTTCGATGACTATATCGGGTAACAAAATTGAATATGTATATCTTACATATATATCTGTTAAACTATTCATATTTTTTTATCTACAGGGAACATAAAACAATGATAAATAGGAAGCATCGTTCTTTATCTTTGAGAAGGATAGAGACTTAGCATAGCAAAGAGTTTTCTGCTTGGTTAAAATTGAAGGTAAAAATATTACTGTTTAAATTAATTATTTCAATATTTACTTAAGTTTAACTGTCATTTATATTGCAGGTATTGAGTTTGTCTGCTGACTCTGTCTCTGAGGAAATAAGAGCTTTGGCTTTTGGTCCAAATACCGTGGTTCGTGACTGTAAATCAATTGTTATCAATGGGTACAGATTTATTGTCACTGAACGAGCCAAAAACATGAGAACACAACATGATGGTATTATAGTTACTGCCACAACAGATTTTTATGCCAGTGCATCAGATAGTAGACCGCGACTTGAAAATTTGGGTTATTATTGAGTCGTTGAGAAAATAATAATATTGGATTATTACTCTCATGGACGAGTCACAATGATGAAATGCCATTGGTTTGATTCGATGACGAGAAATGGCACATTTATTGATGATTGTGGATTTCGAGTAATTAATATGACCCGCACTCTTGCAACCGAAGAACCATATGTGTTGGCATCAATGGCTAAACAAGTTTTTTATGTTAAAGATCAACTTCAACCTGAATTTGGTGTCATAGTTGAAGTAATTCCAAGACATATTTTTGATGATGCTGATGATGGAATTGACACTGTCCCTATTTCCATTGGAACCAATCCATTTATTTATTTTGATGACTCCAATAGCTCAATTGTCAGAGTTGATTGTGAACCTGAAGTTGTGGTTGGAAATATATAGAATCATTCATCCATGTTCTCAATTCTTTTGGTTTACCTCGAGTTGGGTTGTTAAGGTTGGTAATATTCATATTTATTTAGTATTGATCACAAATATGTTTTTGCTGACTTGACCGTTATGTGAATTTTCAATGTTTATTGGTTGCTGTTTTATTTGAATTGCATTTTCTAATTTGGAATTGAACTGTATTCAAACCAAATCAAACAATATTTCTAACTTGGTGAACATTACAACTTGTATGTTTTATTAAATTCATTCAAGCTCTTCTAAAACAATTGATAGCTAAATTACCAATGAATCCCCTCATTCCCTCATATATTTAGTTTTTTGGATTACACATTAATTTTCTTTTTCTAATTAATTACATATTTGTTTTCCAATGCAGGAAATGAAGCCAATTGAAGAGAGACGAAGAAAACAAATGGCGGAGAACAATCATCAGATGGAGGAGATGGGCATTCCACCATTAGTGCCTACAGTGAGTACTTTATTTCAAATATATATATATATATATATTTACAGAATATATAATGTCATGTGATTAATTTTTTTTGTAAACTTTTTTGTAGGATCCACCATTACGTCGACAGTTATTCGACGAGGAGCCTAGTACTGTTCCTAGTACTCAGGTCGGTGGTACGAGGAGGGTTCGTACCAAAGGTGGACGTAGAGCTGTGCGTGCCCGACTAGACCCTGCCCCTCCCACTGACATTTCAGCCTTCCCACATTCGGATCCCGGTGTGTCGTCAGGGACACACGGGATATTTAGACCTCCCATGTTTTCGCTACCTTCTGCATCTTCTGCCCCATCATTTTCACATCCCATGATGATTCCCACTCCCCTGTCAGCATCAGGTCATACAGCTGTTCCATCTTCTTTTCCTTCTACTTCTGTCTCTCCGAGCTTTTATATTCCATCGTCTTCGACTCATGTTCCACCAGAGGGTGTTCCATCAGGTTATGTGGATCCGGCGCCACTCATTGATCAGACTAGCTCAGGTATATTTATAAAACCCTAAAAAAATTTTATAGCAATATTTATTTTCATTATAACATGTTTTGATAAAATATTTGTTTTTCTTTCATGACAGATACATCTACTGACAGGAGGCGGGGGCGGGGCCATACACGCATGCGTTCGGTGTGGAACCATCACACACAGGTTATGGTGGAATATAATGAAGACAATCAGATGGTTGAGAAAACAGGGCAGCAATGTCGGAGTTTTATGGCGACGCTTTCCAAATACTCCGACATCATTCCCATCATCCCGCTGTCGTGGAGACATTTTCCACATGAGGTCAAAGATAGAGCTTGGGCAGAGATATGGGTAAAAAAATCTGTTGTATTTAATGCCATGAATTTTTTTTGTATTTATATAAATTAATATTTTCATTTCAGCTTCGATTTAATTTTCCTGATGGTGAGGGTGCACGACTGGAACGTCTAAAGGATTTAGGCGAGCTTTAGAGAGCCTACAAGCATGATCTGTATATTGGCTGGCATGCTAGAGTTGGCACTGAGTTAGAGGCGGTACTAGTCGTGGATGATTGTCCTATAGAGCAGTATCGTCAGATGATTACTCATTGGACGAGTACCCAGTTTAAGGTATGAATTACATTTGAGGTAATTAAATAATAACTTTCAAGTTTTGCATTAATATTATCCTTTGCATTATCGAATTTTATTTAGGAATCATATGGAAAAAATAAAAAAAACATTGATGCAAAAAAATACCTCCATACACTAGGACGCACGACGATGCCGGATCATGAGAGGTAGCAGGTATGACAATTGTTTATAATTTTTCTTTACGACTTACATTTTCTTTTGTTTCCTCAATTATTTAATTATTTGCTGAAGTCTTTATATAACTTTTGTTTTCAATGTCATTGTAGAGGCAAGTACAAAATATTGAAGGATGTGTGCCTCGAGCAAAACTGTTTTGCTCGAGTAGACGAAAAAAGGATGGAAGTGCTGTCAACGAAGCGACTCAACAGCAGATTGTAAGTTTTAATCTGTTGATTTTATATTTTAATATCTATTTCGTAACTTAATAATATATTTATATTTGTAACAGGATGCTTTACAGGCCCTCGATGCCCAAGAAGCAGACAATTTTGGGCCATCTGATCACTTACATCAGGTGTTGGGAGAGGATCATTCTGGCAGAGTACGCTGCCGACCTAGGATAGCCCCGACGAGGTATTGGCCTGCCTCAGGTACGAGTTGTAGTGCCACCAAGCTGCATCAAGTTAGGGCACAGGAAGAACAGGCTGAGAAAAGGGCCACAGAGACGGCAGAACAGTCTGCTAGGGCAAACAGTGCATTTATGAAATTTATTGAAGTTCTACGTCCAACACTTCCAGCAGAGGCCAGCCCAGCGATTGATGAATACATGTCGTCGATACATTCTATATATGGTGCACCAGGTGGCAGTTCCAGTGGTTGTCAGGCCGATGTCCAGCTTGAATATGATGATGGCGAGCAGTCTGATGCGGAAGAGGAGGGAGATGAGGAGGGCGAGGAGGAGGGCGAAGGCGATGAGGAAGGCGCTATAGAGGGTGAGGACGATGAGGAGGACGATGACGAGGGTGATGATGATGATGATGATGGTGATGGTGATGCTGATGTGGGACATATTGATCCGTTACATTTTTGACATGAGATTTGATGTTTAATCTATTCTAGTTGTTGGTTTTATCTAGACTCGTAGTATAGTATTGGAGTTGAGTTATTTTTATATATTGTCTATTTTTATGGATGTTGTTGTCTTTTAGTGGTTGTGTGTTTGTGAACTCCCTGGACAACCCCCCTCATTCTTGGACCCTGGACAACCCCCCCCCCCCCTCCCCCTTGGACCCCCCTCACGCGCGTTTACGAAGCGCGTGCATCACTTAAAATACGAATATTGAGCCGTACCGCGCAGACCTCACGTCCGATTGACGTGCCGTCTGCGCGTACACATCACGAATAATAATTAGAATGTTGCACGGTGGTTTCAGCTCAATCTGAGATCGTCTGCTATGAATTTGATAGTTGGACGCCCGTTTTGGCCGTTTATGACACCAGGACTGCGTTGTCGGTCACCGCGGGCACACGGCACGTCCGATTGATGGGTCGTCTACTCGACCACTTCAGAAATCATTCACCCGTATTTTTCGTCTGATTTCAGGCCATTCCGACTTCGTTCGGCCCATTTGGACCCCCCCTCACGCGCGTTTACGAAGCACGTGCATCACTTAAAATACGAATATTGAGCCGTACCGCGCAAACCGCACGTCCGATTGACGTGATGTCTGCGCGTACACGTCACGAATAATAATTAGAATGTTTCACGGCGGTTTCAGATCAATATGAGGTCGTCCTCTATGAATTTTACTGTTGGACGCCCGTTTTGGCCGTTTCTGACACCAGAACTCCGTTGTCGGTCACCGCGGGCACACGACACGTCTGATTGACGTGCCGTCTGCTGGACCACTTCATAAATCACTCTCCCGTATTTGTCGTCTGATTTCAGGCCATTCAGACTTCGTTCGGTCCGTTTGGACCCCCCTCACGCGTGTTTACGAAGCGCGCGCATCACTTAAAACACGAATATTGAGTCGTACCGCGCAAACCGCACGTCCGATTGACGTGCCGTCTGCGCGTACACATCACGAATAATAATTAGAATGTTGAACGGTGGTTTCATCTCAATCCGGAGACGTGGTGTGGCTGGCACCACTCAAAGTGTCCGTCTTTTGTTTCAAAAGGACATCATTTTAGGTGAAAAGCATCAACTTACATACGGAAAACCGACCAAACGCATTCCGAATCTGTTGATAATTTATCCCAACAATCCATGGGTCATATGTGACGTGTACGAGCCAACCCGGGATGAATCTGAGTCGCGGTGTGGCCAAGATAAGTCTAAGTGACTCTCTTTTGTTTAAAATGGACACCATTTTAAGTACATATGGAAAAACGACCAAACGGATTCGGTTTCCGTTGAAACTTTAGGAGAACGATCCATGGGTCATATGTGACATGTACGAATCATCCCCGCTTCAATCCGACATGCGGTGCGGCTGACACCACTCAAAGTGTCTGTCTTTTGTTTCAAAAGGACGTCATTTTATGTGAAAGACATCAACTGACATACGGAAGAACGACCAAACGCATTCGGATTCTATCGATACTTTATCACAACGATCCATGAGTCATATGTGACGTGTATAAGTCAACCCCGTCTTAATCTGAGACGCGGTGTGGCCGACACCGCTCTAACTCTGTCTCTTTTGTTTAAAATGGACATGATTATAAATGAAAAGAACAACTGACATACGCAAAACTGACCAAACACATTCGTAATCTTTTGATAATTTATCACGATGATCCATGGGTCATATGTGACATGTACGAGCCAACCCGGGATGAATCTGAGTCGCGGTGTGGTCAGGATTAGTCTAAGTGTCACTCTTTTGTTCAAAATGGACAACATTTTATGTACATACGGAAAACCGACCAAACGCATTCGGTTTCCATTTAAACTTTAGGAGAACTATCCATGGGTCACATGTGACGTGTACGAATCAACCCCGCCTCAATTGGAGACGCAGTGTGGTCGGCACCACTCATAGTGTCCGTCTTTTGTTTCAAAAGGACGTCATTTTAAGTGAAAAACATCAACTGGCATACGGAAAACAGACCAAACGTATTCGGATTGTGTCGATACGTTAGGAAAATGATCCATGGGTAATTTGAGACGTGTAGGAGTCAACCCCATCTAAATCTGAGACGTGGTGTGGCCGGTACCACTCTGACTGTGTCTCTTTTGTTTAAAATGGACAGGATTATAAGTGAAATAAACAACTGACATATGAAAAACTGACCAAACGCATTCGGAATCTGTTGAAAATTTAGGACAACGATTCATGGGACATATGTTACGTGTACGAGTCAACCACGCCTCAATCCGAGTTGCGGTTTTTCCGAGACCACTCTAAGTGTATCTCTTTTCTTTAAAATGGACTACATTTTAAATTCATACGGAAAACCATCCAAACGCATTCTGATTGTGTTTATATTTTAGCACAACAATCCATGGGTCATTTGTGATGTGTACGAGTTAACCCCGCCTCAATACGAGACTCGGTGTGGCTGACACCATTCAAAGTGTCTCTCTTTTATTTAAAAAACACTTCATTTTAAGTGAAAACAACAACTGACATACGCAAAACCGACCAAACGATTTCAGAATATGTTGATACTTTAGGACAACAATCAATGATTCATTTGTGACGTGTACGAGTTAACCTCGCCTCAATCCGAGGCACGGTGTGACCGGTATCATTCCAGATGTATGTATTTTGTTTAAAATGGATATCATTTCTATTAAAAATATATGGTATATGAAAAACCAATCAAATTATGAATTGAATTCCGGATTCCACATATGATTGTCATCTAAATTTTAAAATTAATTCTAAATGAATTATGTATGTTTATAATTATGTTATGAATTCTAATTTAATTATGGATGAGTATATTTTCAGGATGCATTATATGTGTTGGTTGGTTGGTTTTCATTATTTGTATGTGTTGGTTTGTTCTCTATATGTATGCATTATATGTGTTACAGGTACAATAATTGGATTGAAAAATGAATTGAAAACGATGGCATAATTGGATTGAAAATTGAATTGAAACCGAGGGTGAATGCCCAAAAACGAGACCTGCTGTGCAAATTGCAGGCTGCTGTGCAATTTGCACAGCAAATCCTATGCCAACGGTTTGAAAACCGTTGGTATAGGCTCTATTGAGCTGTCATGACAAAGGGATTATATTACACGGTAAGCGTTCGTAGAAGGTGACATGTAATTGCGGCGTTAACTTCTTTCTCTGTGGGTGCCTTGGTGTGTTGCTAGATGCTAACCTTGGACTTTAGGCAGGCTCCGCCTAATGCCACTAAGAAAGAGGCCTAGAGGGTCACACACTATGTGTTTCCATGTATCTAAGTTAAATATTAATTTAACAAGTTGAACAAAGATTATTCTCAATTGTGGTTTAATAATTATTCAAGGATGTCTGGTCGCATTTATTTCGACACTAGTTATTCGAGATAATATATTGTGGGGTAAATAATATATATTTATTATCGAGTAATGCAGTTATATTTATTTAAGAAATAAATAGACATTACTCAAGGTCTAATAAATATGGTGGAGGAAAATAAATAAAACTGAAAAATAAAAGTACACGCCGTGTATATTTTTATATACACGCCGTGTAGTTTATTTTTCGGGATTCGTGAGAAAATATTGTTTATTTAATTAAATGATATTAAATGTAATACGTTGGATGCATGTCAAGTAATAATGATGGTCAACTGTCATTATTAAGACATGGGGTATTACTAAGAATTAAATGAAATGATTAAATCCTTATGAGCAATTAATTTATTTTATTATTATAAGTATTATAAATCCTAATTACATTATTCTCAAAAAGGTTAGCCATTTTGGTTGTGCACAATGGATTGGAAATACTCTCAAGCCAAGAGAGAATTCCCTTTCCACCAATAACGCTTTTAAGTTGTCAAAGCAAGATCCTCCACCGGATCAAGGCGATCGAAGATGGACATTGCAAGTGAAGGATCTTCCGCGCTAGCACCTGAAGTTCCCTTCGGTGACGTCTAGAGATACGTGGAGCACGTGTGGATCATCTCTAGAGGAATCCTACACTTGGATTCTCCGACGCAACGACGGATCACAAGATCGTGACCGGAGACACCAACGAAGAAAGAATTCCATCGAGGTAATTCTTATAAATTAATTATATTAATTATAACCAACATATGAAGATCCTATATCAAGGGTTCCGGGACTCTTCTTTTCTTTTTCATTCTTCGTTCTATTCTGAAGATCTGCCGTTTTATATCATGATGGATCTCAGATTGAACGTCGTTTAACACTAAAATTAAATTTGGGAAAACCCACCAATGCGCTTCCGCTGCGCCCGGAACCTACAAGTGGTATCAGAGGGGTCATATCGTTGATTATAATTATTTAGTTTTTCTTTGATGATTTACGCATTAAATAATTTAGTTATTTCAATTCATGTTTAATCATTCTAGAAACTTGAATATCGAGATTCGTTCCACGTACCTCGTTTCTCGTTCAACTCACAGAAATGAATTTTTATTTTCATTTTGATTAATATAAAATAGAGGAACTCATCCAGAGGAGCCAAACGTTTCTGGTCGTACAACACCAGAATACACGGCGTGTATTCAAAAGTACACGCCGTATAGTCTGGGTTCAATGCATTGACCGATCCGCCAAATCGGGCCGTGTATTGAGGTCATTTATGACACCGTGTGTTGACCAGAAACAGGTGGCACATAGTTTCTAGATTACATGCCGTGTGGTCCAACTGAACAAGGCGTGTAGTCCCTTTGGGTTCGGGTTGGGCCGTGTACCCCGTACACGGCTTGCCCAGCTGGAAACCGTGTAACGCGGAAACTACATGGCATGTTTCCAAAAGAACACACCATGTACTCTGAAAATTTCTGAAGTTCACTTACACGCCATGTCCACGGGCGTGTACTTCAGATGGATGGTGAAGAAAAGTACACGCCGTGTAGTCGGAACTACATGTCGTGTACTCACTCAAATTACCCAGATTTATTAAAATTTAGTTATTATATTATACAAACCTTTGAGACGTGTACCATAGTGCAGGCGCAAAGCCGACGCATAACACGTGATAGGTGTTTTATATAAGTGTGTTTAATTTAACATCTGCGTAATGAAAGGGAACTCACCATGTTTTCTCCAAGGTACAAGTTCCGTACAAGGATAATTTTAAATGAGTTTATTTGTTTAAAATTATGATGGATGAGAATCTAAAGGAAGTTCGGAAAAGGGTTTAAGATAAAAGGATTGATTAATTAAAGATAATTAATTAATTCGAGTGTGATTTATCTTAAACAAGAACGATTAAAGAATTTAATGCTAGTTTCATTTATGCGTAAATATCGTTGCATGTGTGGATGATCATGAGCTAGACCGAGACCTTTTTATGTGAATGGTTTCCTTTTAATTTATTTATTTAAATTAAATTTATTGGCATGTGAGTCATCTTCTCATTAATGTGTAGGGCTTGCGTGCCCAAGGATTCCTTTATGTAAAAACCCCCTTTTACCCCTCACCTACATGTGAGATAAATATATATTTAATGGATGGATCTCCCAAGATAGTGGAGGTGGCTCAAGTCAGGAGACGAGATGAAACCAATCCAAGGAGATACAAAGGTGGACAGGTGGAAAGCTGTAAACATGAACCCGCAAGGTTCAAGGTGTTTCTCCCCTAGGTCTTGGGATAGTTTATCAACTTCTAGATAAACTAACCAATAGAACAAGCTCATGATCATACCATTTATTTTATTTCAATCAGTTTCACGGTTTATTTATTCTGGGTTTGTTGTCACGATCACACAATTAAATGAATATAACAATCATGCAAGATGGAACTAAAATAAAAACTGGTTTATACGTATATATTATCTTAGACATGGTTAATCACTTAAGTATATCCCACTTAATATTAACAAACATGTAATCAAAGATAATAAAATAAAGATAATAAAATGGCAATTTACGTATAAGGATAAAATCCCTCAAATGTAATATTAAGTTGGTATAGCCTTCCATAATCTTGGTTAGAATTGAACCATAGTTCAAAGTTCTTGACCAACCCTAGTTGGGGTGCTTTCAATTATCGGGGAATTATAATTCAAGTTTTTGGGTTGACTTGACTTGGTTCGCATCAAGGTTTTACTGCCACAGCAGGACTTGGTGTGACCAAGATTCAAAGGTTGAGGAAATCCAAAATAAAAGGATTTCAGGATTGGGGAGTCCACTCAGCGGATCAAGGAGCCACGAGTTAATGCATTTGGCATTTGGAACGCCTACATAAAACCCTTAAAGTTTCTTGACCAACCCTAGTTGGGGTAATGCGAAGGGCCATATGGATCCTTACAACTAGAATATTCAGGCAACAGAATATTCCTAAGTCAATGGTGAGGGCTATTGGATTTCGATAAAATAGTGGGAGACTAATAAGTATTAATTTATTTATTTGTCTCAATTTTTGTAATAAAGTACTAAACCTTTGCTCATCTTAATTTGTATAAAAGGCAAGAAAATGGCTTCAAACAAATCATTGTGCACCATACTCGAGAAGGAAAATCTTCTCATCGGCACCAATTTCCAAGAGTGGCAGAGGCGTTTATGCGTCGTCTGTCGCCATGAAAGGAAATTTTATGTGCTGGAGGAGCCTATTCCAGTTGCGCCTGCGAAAGAGGCTAGTGATGAGGAATTATCTCTCTACATGAAACACATGGATTATGCCACATATGTCTAGTGTTTCATGCTATCGTCCATGTCTAATGAGCTCTTGAAGCAACATGAAAACATGGACGCGTATAGCATGATGTCTCACCTTAAGGATCTCTACCAAGAGAAGGTGAGACAGGAGAGGTATGAGATCTCCAATTCTTTGTTAACCATGAAGCTTGGAGAGTCTGTGTCATCTGGGCCTCATGTAGTCAAGCTTATTGGCTACATTGAACGCCTGGACATCTTAGGGATTAAATTACCGGATGAGTTGCGTACAGATCTCATCCTATCATCACTGCCCAAGACCTTATCTAGCTTCATTGTCAACTATAATATGAGAGGCAATGAGAAGAGTCTATCGGAGCTTTTGACCTTGATTCGCCAGGTAGATAAGGACATGGGGCGTGACAAACCTG
Organism: Viscum album; assembly: GCA_963277665.1. NCBI lineage: Eukaryota > Viridiplantae > Streptophyta > Magnoliopsida > Santalales > Viscaceae > Viscum > Viscum album. The sequence continues at coordinate 1,861,351,043 of OY728129.1, read as the reverse complement.
CGGTCCTTATGGTAAATAAGAAAAGGAAGGACAAGGGAAAAGGTCCAAAGACTTATAAATGGTCTGAAGCCCCCGAGCACCGTCCCACCAAGAAGGGGAAGATCCAGAGGCAGGGCAAGGAACGGGAGGCAATGTGTTTTGCATGTGGCAAGCAGGGCCACTAGAAGAGGAACTGCACCCAGAAGCGTGGGGATGCTAAAGTTGTGTTCGTTATCGAGTGAAATATTTCTATTTCTACACATTGGGTATTAGATATAGCTTGTGGGGATCACATATATATTCAAATGTAGGAAACAAGTAGATTTAGAAAGATCTACAGAGGAGAGGTGGATCTTCGAGCTGTCAATGGCGCAAGGCTTGCTGCGTTGGCTATTGGTGACTACCACCTCTCATTGCCGACTGGGATGATTTTGGTTGTACATAACTGTTATTATGTTCCTATTATTACCAAGAACATAATTTCTGTATCTTGTTTGGATATGGATGGATTTGTTTTCAATTTTGGAAATAAGGTTTGTCTCTTTTATAAGAACAACGTATGTTATGGTATGGAACATTTTAATAATGGTTTGTATGTAATAAATTATGAAAACCAAGTGTTGGAAATCGATAACGAAATAGACTCACATGACTCATACATCACCCAGTTGTGGCATCACCGCCTAGGTCACGTAAACAAGAAGCGCTTGACAAAGCTCTGTCAAGATGGCTATTTAGACTCTACCGAGCTAAAACCACTTGATAGACGTCACGCTTGTTTACAAGGTAAATTGACTAAGCTGCCTTTTGGTGGCCAGGGTGAAAGGGCCACATAGCTTCTAGGATTGGTTCACACGGATGTATGTGGACCATTTCCAGTAGATTCTAGAGGCGGATATTCTTAATTCATTACTTTTACAGATGATTTGAATAGATATGGATTTGTCTACTTAATGAGGTATAAGTCAGAATCCTTAGAGAAATTTAACGAATTCAAGAATGAAGTAGAGAATCAGCTTGGTAAGATGATAAAGAAGCTTTGATCGGATCGAGGTGGAGAATATCTGAACCAAGAGTTCATCGATCTTCTACGGGAGTCTATGATTTTATCTCAACTCACTCGTCCTTATACACCACGGTGGAATGGTGTTAGTGAAAGGAGGAACTGCACCTTGTTGGACATGGTGAGGTCGATGATGAGTCATGTGAATTTTCCATTATCCTTTTGGGGATATGCAATACAAACTGCAGCATACACATTAAACCGAGTACCAACTAAGGCGGCAAATCGAATTCTATCTGAGTTATGGAATTTACGGAAACCCATTTTGTCACACACACGTGTATGGGGATGTGAGGTATTTGTTATGGCCTTCTCAGGCAAAAAACTAGAACCCCGGGGCATGAAGTGTATCTTTATAGGATATCCTAAGGAAACGAAAGGATATTACCTATTTAAGCCTCAAGACAAGAAAGTGAATGTCGCCAGACGAGCCGTCTTTCTTGAGAGGGGGCACATCCCCAAGAAGAATAGTGGGAGCAAGATTGACTTCGATGAAGTTGATGCTCAAGATACACCGGATTTGGTACAGGAAAAAGTTCCACAGGTCCCTGTGGAAGAGGTTCCAAAAACACAAGTACTGCGTAGGAGCTCAAGAGAGGTAAGGGAACCAGAGAGATTTGGTTTCCTAGTCACAGAGGATGGTGAATCATTATTGGTGGACAATGATGAACCTCTCTCCTACAAGGAACCAGTAGAAAGCTCAGAAACTGCAAGATGGCTAGAAGCTATGAATTTTGAGATGGATTCCATGTATCAGAACCAAGTTTGGGTTCTGGTCGATGAGCCAGTTGATGTAAAGCCTATTGGATGCAAATGGGTATTCAAAAGAAATCTAGACATGGAAGGTCAAGTTAGCACCTATAAAGCAAGGCTAGTGGCTAAAGGATTCAGACATCGTCAAGGAATTAAATATGATGAAACGTTCTCCCCAGTTTCCATGTTTAAATCCATAAGAATCATACTTGCCATAGCAACTTACCATGACTACGAGATTTGGCAGATGGATGTCAAAACAACATTCCTTAACAGGAACCTTCAGGAAGATGTCTATATGACACAACCAGAAGGGTTTGTGACACCAGGTGAAGCCAGAGAGGTTTGCAAGTTGCATAAATCCATTTATGGATTTAAGTAATCATCCAGGTCATGGAACATTTGATTTGATGAATCCATAAAGGAATTTGGTTTCATTAAGAATGAATGTGAGCCATGTGTTTATAAGCGGTTTAATGGGAATGTGTTCATCATCCTAGTGGTATATGTTGATGACATATTTCTTATTGGAAATGACATACCAACCTTACAGTCAGTTAAGGACTCGTTGAACAAGTGTTTCTCCATGAAGGACTTAGGAGAAACAGCCTACATTCTAGGGATCAAGATCATTCGTGATGGATCCAAGAGGATGCTTGGACTAAGTTAGGGTACATACATTGACCATATACTAAAGAGATTTAGTATGGAAAAATCCATGAGGGTATTGGTTCTAGTGTCACATGGCTTACATCTTTCTACGAAAATGTGTCCCCAGACACAACAGGAGAAAGATAGTATGAGTAAGATCCCATACGCTTCGCCTATAGGATCCATCATGTATGCCATGTTATGTACCAGGCTTGGTGTTGCCTATGCACTAAGCATGGTAGGAAGATATCAAGCAAATCTAGGAGAACAACATTGGACTGCTGTTAAGAATATCCTTAAGTATCTGAGAAGAACTAAGGATATGTTCCTGGTGTATGGAGGAGACGAGGAGCTTGTCATTAGAGGGTATGCTGATGCTAGCTTTCAGACAGATCAGAATGATTTGAAGTCACAATCTGGATATGTTTTCTATCTCAATGGAGGAGCTGTGAGCTGGAAGAGTTCAAAGTAGCCAGTTGTCGCCGATTCTACAGCAGAGTCCGAGTATATAGCGGCTTCTAATGCAGCCAAGGAAGCCGTATGGATTCGGAACATTTTCCAGGAGATTGATGTGGTGCCTAGCAGTAAATATCCCATTACATTGTATTGTTATAATACTGCAGCGGTGGCTCTTGCAAAAGAACCAAGGTCACATCAACGGACAAAGCACGTACTCCGGAAGTATCACCTCTTGAGGGATTTCTATCAGAGGAGTGAAGTTGCGGTGAGGAGAGTGTCCATGGAAGAGAACGTGGTGGACCCTATGACTAAAGGCCTATCTTATAAGAAGCATGAATATCTTGTGAGATCTAACGGGTTAAAGGTTTTTTGTAGTTGGCTCTAGTCCAAGTTGGAGTCTGTTGGAGTTGGTGGCCTAGAACCAACTACATTGTACTTTATTCATTAATAAATGCCTTATCACATCTTGATTGTTCTTCTACGTGACAATGCATGTGATAATGTCCTAAGGATAGTTGTTGCATTAAAGGATCATAGCGGATCCCTGCTGTGATGAGAACCCGGAAGTGCCATAACACTATTCTTGAAAGAATGTTATATGGTCGGATGATATTATTTGAGGGGCACAAATAATACAGGTAATTAGGGGTGAGGACTCATAAAACTTTGAAGCACCTTCTCATGGTGTGCTCCCTTGGTAATATCCAAGAGGATGTTATGAGAACGAGACCCACCAGTAGGAAATCCACATTTCATAGTGTCATTGGATGTTCCTATCTGCGGACGTGTGTATTGGTCCTTAGAATTTAAGATTATTATTAATGGGTATTACAACTCGCGCACTTAGATGTATTAACGAAAACTGTGACGACACACTGTTCGCAGCGAGGTAGGATACGTTGGGTGCATCACGAGTAATACTGCATTAATAGATAATGTGAGAAATGATTTGTCCCTTCTGTTTCATAATGGAAGTTGATATCTCATGCCCTTTGATGTAATTGATATAGCCTACATAAATCCATGTCCATGGTAAGGTATGGGCGAGTTCAATTCCGGGAAGTCAAAGAAAGAATAATCCAGCACATGGGTTGATGGCAGTAGCATGCAACCCGCTTGATTAGAGATATCGTGACAAAGGGATTATATTACACAGTAAGCATTCGTAGGAGGTAACACGTCATTGCGGCGTTAACTTCTTTCTCTATGGGTGCCTTGGCATGTTGCTAGATGCTAACCTTGGACTTTAGGCAGGCTCTGCCTAATACCACTGAAAAATATGCCTAGAGGGTCACACACTAAGTGTGTCCATGTATCTCAGTTAAATATTAATTTAAAAAGTTGAATAAAGATTATTCCCGATTTTGGTTTAATAATTATTAAAGGATGTCTGATCGCATTTATTTCGACACTAGTTATTCGAGAGAATATATTGTGGTTGAAATAATATATATTTATTAGCGAGAAATGCAGTTACATTTATTTAAGAAAGAAATAGCCATTACTCAAGGTCTAATAAATATGGTGGAGGAAAATAAATAAAACTGAAAAATAAAAGTACACGCCGTGTATATTTATATATACACGCCGTGTAGTTTATTTTTCAGGATTTTTGAGAAAATATTGTTTATTTAATTAAATGATATTAAATGTAATACGTTGGATGCATGTCAAGTAATAATGGTGGTCAACTATCATTATTAAGACATGGGGTATTACTAAGAATTAAATGAAATGATTAAATGCTTATTAGCAATTAATTAATTTTATTATTCTAGGTTTTATAAATCCTAATTACATTATTCTCAAAAAGGTTATCCATTTTGGTTGTGCACAACGGATTGGAAATACTCTCAAGCCAAGAGAGAATTCCCTTTCCACCAAGAACGCTTTCATGTTACGAAAGCAAGATCCTCCACCAGATCAAGGCGATCGAAGACGGACATCGCAAGCGAAGGATCTTCTGTGCTAGCACCCGGAGTTCCCTTCGGCGACGTCCAAAGATACGTGGCACACGTGTGGATCACCGCTAGAGGAATCCTACACTTGGATTCTCCGACACAATGACGGATCACAGGATCGTGACCGGAGACACCAACGAAGAAAGAATTCCATTGAGGTAATTCTTATGAATTAATTAAATTAATTATAACCAACATATGAAGATCCTATCTCAAGGGTTCCGGGACTCTTTTTTTCTTTTTCGTTCTTCGTTCTATTCCGAAGATCTGGCGTTTTATATCAAGACGGATCTCAGATTGAACGTCATTTAACGCTAAAATTAAAGTTGGTCAAACCCACCAACGCGCTTCTGCTGCGCCCGGAACCTAGACTTAATACTAATTTACCAAGATAAAAATTTTCCACAATAGTAATGTTTAACATGTGGTAAAAGCATTAAATAAAAAAGTAAATTGAAAAAATACATAAAACCTTATATCTAAATATCTTTATAAGGGATTTAATGACCTTAAAATATGTTATCCTCACTAATTATCAAATTTTGGATCATTTTTCAATGAATACGGTAATACATTAAATGTTATGAAATTAATATTTATAAACATTTCACCCCACTCACATATAAATAGACCCATTCACCACCACACTCTTCCTCCCACCTAAAACCTATTATATTGAAACAAATATTACAAAACCCATGAATACACTACTATTAACTTCCAATAGGTTTTTATATAATTAAAAACCACCTTTTATAGGTTCAATCTAATTATAAAAAGTGACATCCCAGGGACTAAGGTAAGAACTCAAAATCAATCCTTTTAATTTATATTCCTTTTATTGTTCTCATAAATTTGGAAAATACATTCAAATAATAATAATATAATTAAATTAGTATCATATATATAATGAAATATTGTTATGTTAATAGAATAACTATTATCTACGTTCCACCCACCTAATTTACAATTAAAACTTTGCTCATGTTATGGTCGGTTCACCTCCTCTGTGGAAAATGTATTTAATTTTTCATCACCACCTTATATGGATGGATATAGAAATATATTTTATGAATAGATATGATATTTATTACATGTTTTTTCATTAAATATTAATTTTTAATTATATTATTGATATTATAAATAAATGACCATAGTAATTTTAGCAGGCCAAAAGCAGGCATTCTGATACATCTTTCACTAAATAATTATATTTTTTAAAATATATTGTTATGTATAAATTTTGAATTAATATAATAAAAAATAATATAAAAATTTAAAATTTTGGAGATTATTTTACAATTTTATAACACATTTTACATTGTTAAACAAACATAAGAAATTTCAGATAAATTCACTAAACAACAAAATTTGTAGCTAATCTGAGAAAACCCATTTCAATAAATGAAATACATATGAAAATAAATATATCATAAAAATAAAATATACATGAAAACGTTTTTTGATAAATGATAATAAATCAACTCTTTTTATTTAGGAGGCCAGAGTAAATCCGACTAATTGAAAATCAAAGGTAAGGATTTCTCATCTCAAATTTATAACTTTGAGACATGTTTCTCATTATGAGACAATTTTCATTTATATGTTGTATATAATACCTTATCAAATATTGTATTATTATTATACATTATTCATGGAATTTAAGGTTTTGTTTCTTAAAGGTATTTTTAATTTAATTTTACTAACGTTGTTAGGGTTTTTAGGGTCTATTTCATTTTCATTGTTCCATAAACATTCTTCCTTAACTATAATATTATCTGTTTATTTAATTATTCTATGTATTCTAGTTTTTTTTATCTCCATAATTTTGAATTAATTATATACATCCAAATCTTCTTGTTTAATGAATTTCAATCTCTGTAAAAATAATATTTTATTACAAATAATTCTAATCATTTCTAATGACTCTTTATCCTCCAAGACCACATTTTTTCTTACAAAAAATTCTATTATTTATAAATCTTTTTTATTTTAATTGTTACATGAAACAGTAATTATAACTTGTATTATAAAAATAGCAATTTTAGCTTTTGTTACATGTAATAATGAGTTTCTTTAATAGTGTGCATGACATTAAACAATGACTTTCAGTGAACATTGAAATAATAATGTTATAAATATGACTGTTACAACCTTTTCATTAAATAGAAGAGTATTGACATTATAAAATTCTTTATAAAATATACTTGAAATTTTCCGAATTAATATTAATTTATTTATATGTTCTACATAAATAATAAATCAATTTTTAGTGAAGTAATAATATTGTTTAAAAATATGTTTTCATCAAATAATATTTTTATTACCTTTTATGAAAAAATAGAATTACTTTATTCATATTTTAGAACATTTATATGTCAAATTGAACTCCATTTTTTATTTTATATTAAAAAAATTAACTTATGGTGATTTTTTGGGAATTCTTCAGAAAAAAATGACTTAGCAATGAACAGTGAAAAACCATTTTTTGTAAAACTATCTTTTCTTTTCAGTAAATAATGGAATTTAAATGAAAAAATATTTTTTATAGTAACATAGTTATTAATTATTATTATTTAATACAATTAATTTATTTTTAATTAACTTTACATTGTATTTTAGTATTAGTTAATTTTTTGGCATAAAACGTTTTTTTGTTTATGAAAACTTTTTTAAAGTGTATAATGTTTATCCTTTTTAATTAATTAAAATAATTCCTAATAAGGAATGTTTTAAATTAACAATATATGTTATAATGTCAATAAATTTTAATTGATATTCATATAATGATGATTATAAGACACTGAATTAATATAAAAGCATCTTATCCTTGAATAAAAATACACTTCTCGAAAACCTTCTTTTTCACCATGTTTGTTGGTTTTGTTTTAAATTTACATTATATATTTTTAGATTTTTTTTTGAAAAATAAAATTCATTTTTCAATATTTTGGAAAAAAATTTATTAGGGTAAATTTTTGATAATTTTTTGAAAAGATTACTTTTTTGATGAATAGTTGAAATATTGATTTTTAATAGAAAATTTCTTTTTCATTTAATTAAAATATAAAGTTAAATTAAATTTTAAATTGGTTTTAATTTGGAATTACATCAATTTTATGTCTATTAATCCAATTAATGTTATTTTAATCAATTTAATATTGAAATGGGATATGAAAACTTTAGAAACTCTTGTATATTTTCTCTTTGAAAACTCACATTATCATCTCGTCTCCAGGATTAATTTTAAATTAGAATTTTAAAATTTGATGAATTTAATTGGTAAAAATAAGTTCAATATTTGAATCAAAATTATTTATTCTATTTAATATATTTAACTTAATTTTTTACCAAAATGAATAGTGAATGTCGTAAAAATTATTATCATAACTAAGGTTAAATGGGTTTACCGTGGGATGAAACTATAAATATTTGGGTTATAAATAACACAAAAAATGTCCAACACAAATTTTCAGGGTATATGAAATAATTATGAATTCTATTATCCAGAATACTCTCTTCTAAATCCTTGTGTAAAGATAGAAATGTGGGTACACCTTTTTCTTTTCAAAAAATTACATGATTACCACTCACCTCTCCCATAAAAATCCACCACCTGTCCTATCTTATTCACACCATTAATCCTTTTTCAATCATACAAGGACTTATAAAATCACTTATAAACATCACTCCTTCCATATTATAACAATTATATTCTATATTAACCTAACATAGGGTGGATTCTGGGGAAAATCAAAGGAGGATACCCGAAGAAGAGCCAACATTCATCAACAAGAATTTTTATATTATTTTTTCCTCAATATCATCAAATGATTATTATAACATACTGAAATAAGAAATTATGTATCTTAAATATAATTAGATAATATTACATTTAGGTAATTTACTGCAACCACCTCTACTTCCATCAAATGGGTTATGAGATCATCATTCATGTGTATGGTGGACTACAATATAGTGAACCCATGTCATTAATTTTCTAATGACCATCTATCACGGTTAGATATAATGATGGATTTTTTTTAATATATGATATTTTTGATATTATTTATTTTTATATTGATGTTACATGTTTCTTTTTTTTCTTTACATTTCATGGGATTCTGATAACATCATTCGTGTGTATGGTGGACTGCTGCCTCATGAAGTGATGTGATTCATACAATCTTTACATGGATGGTAATAAGGATGTCTTTTATGATAATATGTGATATAATTGAAAATAAAATTGTTTTTTATTGAAAATATATTATTTACATTTCATTATTTCAATCATCTGATAAAATGGTAACAACGTTCATGCATACATATGACATACAAAAAATAAATATACATTGAAGATATATTATTCTTGTATCATGGTTAGGATTATGTATATTATTTTACCCCGATCCAAGTAATCAGACAAAAATTATCAAACATAAATGAAAAATAAAATGGTTTTTACCCGAACCAAGCTTTTATCATGGAATGGTTAATATGCAGGTAGTAAAAGTAAATATGTAGATAAAATATGGTATTATATATATTTTTATATGTATATGTTGGGTTCTTTAATTTATGTATAATAAATATATATTTATTGTTCAATCGGTTCAAACATCTACGAAAGATGTTGAGACTTACGGTATGGGATTTCTATTTCACTTTTTTTATGTTAGATGCACACAATATTCACCATATGTTTCCTCTATGTAGTGTATATAATATCAATGATTTCATTTCAGGATTCTTATGCTTTAATTTATGATCATTTACATAAACATTTTAGTATCTATCTTTTTTAGGGTTTATAATTTCAATATAACCAATAGGGTAAGATATTTTTGTCAAAATCTTCCTTCATTGAGATGTATGTTATATTCCACATAAATATTCTTTATGAGATGTATATACTTCACATTTGACATGTTATATCCTAAATCACAATATTTTAATTATATTATAAGTTTTATTTAATGTTATTATTTCATGGGGATTATTATATAATTTTACCAAAGTGGTATGAGGCTTATGATAAAAATTCATCATTTATTGGGATTGTTTATGATTCTCCTTCCAATTATGAAATATTCAGATCAGTCTCTCAAAAAACTCATGAATTTTTTTATCCTTAGGTTATTCTTTATTTTTTCACAGAAGTGTAGCATTTGTCTAATATTTGTAACTTAAAATAATTGATAATGATTTTTTAAGAAAAATCGACTTAATTTATCTCTTAGGTCAAAACCCCTTGTGTCATGACCCTTCCCTTGGGGCCCATGTCACGAATACCCCATGATCACCTTCCATAGGCCAGGGGTTAGAGACTAGAATTAGAAAGGCATATCCCTATAATGGGAAGACATACCCTTTAAACATGCAAACACAAAGTCTAGGTACACAATAAGAGAAAACCATGTAGTATAACTATTGAAAGTAAAAAAGTGTGAACTAAAGAAGAATGGGACATTATAAAATTCTAACTAAAAGAGTGTACAACAAAAAGGAAAAACGTTTCTGAGGTTTTTCGCCAAGGATCCTACCTGAATGGAAGGTACAGATCATCACTGCAGCTCTCCACATCAATCGGTCACCTCCATATATAATCTAGTATTGGATCCCAAATCTCAGTCAATGATATATTGTTGGAACCATGGTCTTCTATGCATGATTTGGAGTGTGGTTTGTGTTTGTTGTCAATCCTCAATGGAAGCTCGGCTCGTGTACCAGCAAAGAGATCATACCTTTCAAGCAGACAACAGTATTGAAGGTGGCGTCGTTTCCCAGTGTTTGCCAAATTTTTGGGGTCCAAAATCTGGAAATTGGTGAGCATCGTGAAAATAGGATTTCCATGAAGATCATGTTTTTATATGGAAAAGGAATGAATTTCACGAAGAGAGGATGCATGGTTTGAAAATCGCAAAGACCAGAAGAATGGAGGCGGTGAGTTTTCGCGATTACGTCAAAGCTTCGCGAACGGCCGAGTTGAAGAGCTTCGCGGCGATGAAGGGCTTTGCGAGGGAGCTTCACGACGAAGGCACGGAGGAATGTTGGGCTTCGTGAAGGGAGCTTTGCGGCGCTGTCGTGAAGGTATGTTGATGGTGATTCTTCGCGACTACGTCAAACTCCGCTAACGGAAGATTGGCGTGGAGCTTCGCGATTTGGACAGTTTCCTGGAAGAAACTTTGGAGCTTCGCGATTTTAGATGACGTGGCGTTGACTTCGCGTGGAAGGGACGAGGGTCGGTGGAATCGCCTATAAATAGAGGCCGACCCCCTCAAAAGAGAGAGAGAGAATTTCAGAAAAAGTCCTTTGCTCTCGGTTCGCAAAGGTCTCTCGCGAAGGCAGCATGCTTTGCGAAAGAGGAGCTTCGCGGCGGCTATTATGGCTCCGCAAAAGATGTGCGCCTCACGTTGGCCCAGTGAGCATCGCAAAGAGGCAGGATCTTCGCGATAGTCAAGCATTGCGAAGGCTGGAGCATCGCGAGAGTGCTTCGCGATTGAGCTTCGCGATTGAGCTTCGCGAAATGGTAGGGGCTTTGTGAAGTCTTGTTTGAGCTTTTCAAAATTGGGAGCCTCGCGAAGTAGGGTACTTTGCAAAGGCCTTTTTCCAAAGGTTGTTTGCCCTATGAACAAGGGAAAAAGGGGGTTTTCCTCAGTGGTTGGAATTTGGATCTTAACAGAGCATTAAACTCAGGACACTGATGCAAGCAAAGTATCATGCTGAATAGGAGACAATTAACTTCATGACTTTCAATTGAAGAGACATTCACGTCTATAAACTGAGTGACACTTCACCAACGTCAGTGAGCTAGGGGGAGTCAACGGGAGTGACCCGAGGGACACAGTGAGCTATCCCTGAACAATTGTAAAGGCAGTGAGCCTGGAAGAACAGAATGAGATCTCATCTGAGATCTCTTGGAATGGAAGTTCTCTTTTCTACTGTGCAAGGAATACAAGTCACTGATCCAACAGGCCTTGCTATGACTGAAATAGACAGGAAACTTCTTGATGTAGATGCTAAAGCACAAAATGCCCTCACTACAGCCCTTTCTGATAAGATCTACCTAAAGGTGATGAACTGCAACTCATCAAAATCCATGTGGGATAAACTTGAGAATATTTATGAAGGTGATAGAAAAGTGAAGGAGGCAAGACTACAAGTGCTGCACAATCAGTTTGATGATCTGAAGATGCATCCAGATGAGAATGCAGACTCTTTCTTCAATCGAATTACTGAAGTGGTTGGAGCTATTCGGGGTCTAGGTGAAGAAATCAAAGACATTGATATAGTAAAGAAAATTCTGAGAAGACTTCCACCTCTTTATAATGCGAAGGTGTCAACCCTTGAGGAAAGAGATCTTTCCAAACTTTCTCTAGATGTTCTACTCAGCAGTTTGGTAGCATATGAAATGAGAGTCAAACCTGAAGATGCTACGACTCGAGTGAGAAAAGAAATGGCATTCAAGGCATTGGATAAACTGAAAATCTCAAAGGATAGTAGCGGTGAAGATGACGAAGAAAAAGAAATTCTTTCTCTCATTACAAAGAAGTTCCAGAAGGGGAAAGGGAAATTCAAAGGGAAGTTACCTCTCGAGTGTTTCCATTGTGGAAAAGTTGGTCACATTGCCTCTCGGTGTTTAAAAATGATCAATGATGAAGATAGTGAGGATGAAAACTTCAAGAAGCCTCAGAGAAGGTTCTTCAAAAAGGGGGACTTCAAATCTGGTAATAAAATGCAAAGGAAGAGTTTTGTCTGTGAAGAGGAAGAAGATGATAATGAATTCTGTGATGAAGAAGAACCAGAATTCAAAACTGGGAACCATGCTTCTATGATGGCCACTGTTGAAAAGCCAGAAGATACTGAAGGAGAAAAACCACTGCGAACTTGTGTAGATCCTGAGATGCAACTTAAGGATGCAGTTAGTAAGCTCAAGATTAAATGTAAGAGCTGCAATAAGTGGAAATCAATTGTAGAAGAATCAACTGAATATCTTGATCAACTTGAAGCTGAAATTGAACGACTGGAAGAATTTGTGAAGGTACAGTCTAAAATAATTGAAAGTAATGATGATGTAGTAGATCTGAAGCTGATAATTGAAGAGCAGGCTAAGGTCATCAATGACCTCACCTCCAGACTGGATGAAAAATCCAAGACTACTGATGGTCTTGAGGAGGAAGTAGTTACTCTAAGGAGTAAAATGGAGACTGAATCAGTTCAAAAAGAGTTGAGGAAGAAAATGCAGTTTGGAAGATTCTCAGATGCAGAATTACTAGCAAGAGCCAAGTGTGGTTCAGATGGGGTTGAAAAAATCTTGAGTTATCAAAGACCCGCTTGCATGGGAAAGAGTGGAATTGGCTGTGAGGCTGAGACATCAACTGCTAGAAGTGAAAAGACCCAAAAGAAAGATAAGATGAAAGTTGACCATGCTGAAACGTTGCCTAGAATTCCGAAAAAGGAACCCTCATTCCAAACTAAAAGGGGACCCACAAATTATCCTCAAACATTCAGAAATGACAGACAGTCTTGTTATTCTCCCAAGGAAGAAGGTATGAGGAGAAATTCAAGTGAGAAGACATTTCCTCTCATGAAGTGTCTGTTCTGTGGCTATCTGGGCCATACCATGTCATATTGTGAAGAGGCAAGAAGCTATCTGAATGGATAAGTTATAGAAGCTCATCAAAGCAATTTCATATCCTAATTCTTATAGAAGAAATAATTTCTTTGGATATTGTTTTTGTTGTTCTAATTTTGGCCATAAGGCCGCTAATTGCAGGCAGAGAAGGGACATGGACACCTCATACCGAAGGTCAAGACATGTCAAGTCTCGTCAGCAAGATAGTGTTGCTCTTTCAAACAGGTTTTCGCCTCTCAAAGAAGACTTTGACTATGAAGAACCTGGGTATGCAGAAGAGATAATTGAAAGACCATCAGTTCTTTATACTCGGTCTAATGTCTCATGGAAGGAAAGGAATAATATTGAGAAATCCAACCTTGCAGAGGTGGCCCTCAAAGCTACAAAGAACAACAGTACCTGGATTCTGGATAGCGGTTGTTCATATCATATGACAGGTAATTCCAGCCTACTAACGAATATCATAAGGAATGTCGATGGTATAGTAAGATTTGGTAATGATGGGGCACTGAAAATCAAAGGGAGTGGAAGTACCGAATTAGCTAATGGAGAGCTAAAGAAGACTGAAGTACTTTACGTAGATGGCCTACGTCATAATATCCTCAGGGTGAGTCAACTCTGTGACTCAGGACTTATAGTCACGTTTAATCAAAAAGGATGCACTATCAAGGGAAAGACTGGGAATTCTCTTATGAAGGGATGCAGAACAGAAGGCAACTTGTATCAAGTTGATAGTGAAGAAAATGTATGTTACATGACTATTGAAGAAGAAAACAATTTGTGGCATCGGAGACTGGGACACATAAATCAACAAGACATGGATAAGATATCAAAATTGGGAATTGTCATGGATATTCCCAACCTGAAGCGTGAGTGTGAAAAATCTTGTGATGCTTGTATGCGTGGGAAGCTGGTCTGCAGTTCATATCGACCAAAGAAGAAAAGAGCGTCTCACCTTCTTGATCTGATTCATACAGATGTTTGTGGGCCAATAAATGTTGTCGGAACTCATGGATAAAGGTACTTTGTGCTTTTCATAGATGATTACAGTAGAATGGCATGTGTGATGGTCATTCACAGGAAACGACAAGTCCTTGACTGCATGAAAACATATCGGCGAATCGCCGAGAATGATACTGGACGAACAATCAAAGTGTTGCGATCTGACAATGGAGGAGAATACACGTCCATTGAATTTGAGAATTATCTAGAGAAGCATGGGATACAGCATGAGGTAGCTACTGTGAGAACTCCACAGCAAAATGGATTTGTTGAACGTAGGAATCGACAGGTGAACAACATGGCACGAACAATGCTGATTGAGAGTCGTATTCCATGACATTACTGGAAAGAGGTTTTTCAAGCTGTAGTGTACATTCAGAATCGAATAGGACTTTATATGGGTGAGACGAAGACACCATATGAATTTTGGCATGGACGGAATCCTTCTCTAAAATAATTTCGTGTCTTTGGAAGTAAATGCTTCATCAGGAACAAAGAAGGAAATCAAGGGAAGTACGGTGACAATGCAGATGAAGGAATTTTCCTCGGTTACTCAATGAACAGCAAAGCCTAAAAATGTTTCAACAAGCGCTTGGGAAGGATTGTGGAAAGTAGTGATGTTAAGATAATTGAAGAGAAAACCAAAAATGCTTCAAGGATTCCATATGCTGATGTGATAGAAAGTCAGGAAGAATGTGAACGTGAAGAAAATACAAATGCAGAAATAGAGGAAGCTGTTCAAAACACTCAGCAGTCACATCAAGATGTTGACTCAGAAGAAGAATCTGAAGAAGAAACAATGGCTGAAGAGAATACTACTGAACCTCGCAGGAGAAATCGAAGAGTTGATATTGATCCATCCAACATAATTGGGGATAGGAGTGCACCCACTCAAACAAGAAGGATTAGGAATACCACGCAATCTGCATTTCTATCAGTTGTAGAGCCATCCTCATTCGAAGAAGCTGCAAAAGATAAGTCTTGGGTGAAAGCCATGAATGATGAATTAGATCAGATTGACAAGAATCAGACATGGGAGCTTGTCCAGAGACCCGAAGGTCACAATGTTATTGGTACCAAATGGATCTTCAAAAATAAGTTTTATGAGCATGGAAGTGTCATCAGAAACAAGGCACGACTGGTATGTAAAGGATACTCCTAGATTGAAGGCATTGATGTTGAAGAAACCTTTGCTCCAGTGGCTAGACTGGAGTCAATCAGGATTTTCCTTGCCATGGCACTCCAAAGAGGATATAAAGTATATCAAATGGATGTCAAGACATCATTCTTGAATGGTGTACTCGAAGAAGAAGTCTACATTGAACAACCAGTGGGCTTTGTTTTGGGTCCTGATGAAACAAAGGTCTGTAAACTGAAGAAAGCTCTATATGGTTTGAAGCAGGCACCACGGGCATGGTACTCACGGCTGGACTCATATCTCAAGAAGTTGGAATTCAAAAGAGGAGGAGTTGATCACAATCTCTATGTGAAGAATTATCCAAAAGATCAATTCATGGTTCTTGTCTACGTTGATGATATCATATTTGGTGGCAGCAGGCAGAAATCAGTGGATGAATTTTCCAACCACATGAAATCAGAATTTGAAATGTCTATGATTGGGGAGCTCACATATTTCTTGGGGCTGCAAGTGATTCAAAAGAAGGAATACACTTTCATTTCTCAGGAAAAATATGAAAGAGAGTTGTTGAAGAAGTTCAATATGCAAGACTCCAAACCAATGTCAACTCCGATTGTAGTTGGAACTAAACTTGGAAAGCATGAGGATGGGAACTATGTTGATCCCACCATATACAGGAGGATCATTGGAAGCCTGCTGTACCTGACAGCGATAAGGCCAGATATTGTCTTTGCAACATGCCTTGCGGCCCGCTTTCAGAGTCATCCAAAGGAGGAACATCTGGAAGCAGTAAAAGGAATCATGAGGTACATTCAAGGTACACATAACTTTGGGTTATTTTTTGCTGCAGGCAGGGACAGTGAATTATCAGCGTTTTTTGATGCTAACTGGGCTGGTGATGTAGTAGACAGGATGTCCACTAGTGGTGGAGCTTTCTATATTGGGCAGAAATGTGTTGGCTGGTTGAGCAAGAAACAAGAAAGTACTTCTCTTAGTACTGCTGAAGCCGAGTATATCTCCACCACAAAGGCATGCACTCAACTGCTATGGATGAAGCAGCAATTAACTGACATTGGCGATGAGGTGACGCAACCAATTGTGATTTACTGTGATAATAAGAGTGCAATTGATCTTACGAAGAATCCTGTTCAACATTCTCGTACAAAACACATTGAAATAAGGTATCACTTTATCAAAGAGAAAGTTGAGCAAAGCGTGATTAGATTGGATCATGTGGGAACAGATGAACAAGTGGCTGATATCCTGACAAAGCCACTGTCAGCGGCTGTGTTTGAGAAGCATCGGTTGAACCTCGGTGTTCGACCACCTCCCAGTGCATAGGGAGGATACAGAGTACCCCTCTCCCCATTTTTTATAAATGTTTTAATCTGTTTATGGATATGATGCAGGGTTATGGGGGAGATACTATCCAGGGGGAGTATGGTTAGAGATGCACGTGCAAAATTTTACTGGTCTTTGGATTTATTGTCAATGGGGGAGAAAGGAGAAGAAAATATTTAGGCAAACTTCTGTGATGAGAAGAATGAGAAGGAAAAACAGTGGAACCCAATTCAAGCCTCCTCTCTTGTTTTCTACACCGAGCATTGCTCACGTAGACTTAGAGTGTTGGCTGGGTTGATTCCTGCGGTTTTTGGTTTTCACATTAATGGAGATCTATGGAATTTTTCTTCTGATTGCCAACAAACCCAAAGGGGGAGATTTTTGGAACCATGGTCTTCTATGCATGATTTGGTGTGTGGTTTGTGTTTGTTGTAAATCCTCAATAGAAGCTCGGCTCGTGTACCAGCAAATAGATCATACCTTTCAAGCAGACAACAGTATTGAAGGTGGCGTCGTTTCCCAGTGTTTGCCAAATTTTTGGGGTCCAAAATCTGGAAATTGGTGAGCATCGTGAAAATAGGATTTCCATGAAGATCATGTTTTTATATGGAAAAGGCATGAATTTCACGAAGAGAGGATGCATGGTTTGAAAATCGCGAAGACCAGAAGAATGGAGGCGGTGAGTTTTCGCGATTACGTCAAAGCTTCGCGAACGGCCGAGTTGAAGAGCTTCGCGGCGATGAAGGGCTTTGCGAGGGAGCTTCACGACGAAGGCACGAAGGAATGTTGGGCTTCGTGAAGGGAGCTTTGCGGCGCTTTTGTGAAGGTATGTTGATGGTGATTCTTCGCGACTACGTCAAACTCCGCGAACGGAAGATTGGCGTGGAGCTTCGCGATTTGGACAGTTTTCTGGAAGAAACTTTGGAGCTTCGCGATTTTAGATGACGTGGCGTTGACTTCGCGTGGAAGGGACGAGGGTCGGTGGAATGGCCTATAAATAGAGGCCGAACCCCTCAAAAGAGAGAGAGAGAATTTCAGAAAAAGTCCTTTTCTCTCGGTTCGCAAAGGTCTCTCGCGAAGGCAGCATGCTTTGCGAAAGAGGAGCTTCGCGGCGGCTATTCTGGCTCCGCGAAAGACGTGCGCCTCATGTTGGCTCAGTGAGCATCGCAAAGAGGCAGGATCTTCGCGATAGTCAAGCATTGCGAAGTCTGTAGCATCGCGAGAGTGCTTCGCAATTGAGCTTCGTGAAATGGTAGGGGCTTTGTGAAGTCTTGTTTGAGCTTTTCAAAATTGGGAGCCTCGCGAAGTAGGGTACTTTGTGAAGGCCTTTTTCCAAAGGTTGTTTGCCCTATGAACAAGGGAAAAAGGGGGTTTTCCTCAGTGGTTGGAATTTGGATCTTAACAGAGCATTAATCTCAGGACACTGATGCAAGCAAAGTATCATGCTGAATAGGAGACAATTAACTTCATGACTTTCAATTGAAGAGACCTTTACGTCTATAAACTGAGTGACACTTCACCAATGGCAGTGAGCCAGGGGGAGTCAACGGGAGTGACCCGAGGGACGCAGTGAGCTATCCCTGAACAATTGTAAAGGCAGTGAGCCTGGGACAGAGTTTCTGTACCAAAACTTGTGTAATCTACAGCTAGTGAAGCATAGTGGTTTTTTGGTACGACCGAGAACCTGTCGGCGTATGCTCCTTGTATGTAGCCCTTAGTGGTGAACCAAGTAAAAAGGGTTGTGTAATCTCTGTGCATGTGAATGTTTGCTTTCTAATCATTATCTTCATACAGGTTCAACAAGTTCCTACCATCGTGTGAACAAGATCCATCACTTTAAAAAGAAAAAGTGGTCACCCTGATTCACCCCTCCCCTCTCAGGGTGTCCCGGGGTCCTTCATATATGTCGTCTGCACAAGACTCAACAAGGTTCGGGTGAAGCCCATGTAGTGGTGAGTATAACAACACCCAGTAGGGTCCCCATGACCCCTGAAGGTCTTTCAGAATTCCACAATGGAAAATCCACAAATCATGATCTCAATCACAAAGAAAAAGTAAAAGAGAGCTCACACAAGGTATATAACAGAAAAAATATGAATAATGATGATTAGTCATATAGCTAAATCATCTTATTATATTTAAGAGTTCCACTGCTTAACCACGAATAAGTAATTCAATAGCCAATCCACACAGGGTTGTAAGTCACTGATCCACAGCAGGTCGTATTTCGTCCATCCATATAGGTTCGTAAGTCACAGATCCACGATGGGCCGCTCTAAGGCTGGTCCTCATCGGGTCGTGCTACTTCCGATCCACACAAAGTTGTAAGTCATCGATCCACAATGGGCCGCTCTTAGGAATTTCCTCGTCGAGTCGCGCTACTACTAATTCACACAAGTTCGTAAGTCACTAATCCACACATGGTCATAATTCACTGATCCAAAAAGGTTTGAATGTCACTAATTCCAATCCACTAAGGGTTTCTCTCCATTTGACATCCAGTCACAGGATTCCGGCACTTGGTGCGCTTGAATTATATTGATTCTACTCCTTAAGTCATTATTCATACCTCAACTTCCACGAAGTCCCAATAAGAAGTAACAGGAAGGACCTCCATGTCATAAGGTTTCCAACGCAATATACGGCATGTCAATTGGATGCCTAGTCTATAAGTTATAGGCATTTTAGTACCGAGGGCCCGAATGAATTTGAGTTCGATCCAACCCGGCCGTACTCCAACTGTCTCCAAAACCCACTTGGAGTATCTTAAAATTACCACATGCTCCTAATGTTTCCAAATCCATAGACAGTTTTTCAAAAGAATGTCTTGTTTAGAAGTTATTTCCCTTTAAGAGAAACTATGTCAATTTCTATCCGGGTCTGGTCCCACCCAGTCGGACCGACCCGACCAGACCCGGTCCAGGTCGACCCAACCTGACATGCTGGAACCGAACTAGATTTTTTGGGCCCATCCCGGTGTGGCTAGGTCTGGTCATCCACTAGGCCATAGGACCGGCCCGAACCACCGAGTTCAGCACAACCCGTCAGGCAGTGGAACCAGCCCGACCCACAAGTTGGGCACGACCCACCATGTGGGCGCGGTGTCCTCTCCCCTCTTAGACGGACACAGTCTCTTCGGGTTCTCCAGCCACATGGCACATGGTTGGCGCTCTCCTCTAGGTGATCAGACTAGTGGACAGGACTAGGGAGGGACCCATAGACGCGGGTCCACCACTTCGATGGCTGGAGCTGCGAAACCTCCTCCATATCATGCCACCATGTTGCACCGCCTGCCTTCAATGTGGCTGTGATAGTTGGACGCCTCCTCTCTATCGCGGCGTCAATATGCACCACTACTCCCTCGTGGCTAGTGAGAGCCAGCCGTCGCCGTCGCACCAGTGGTGTGGCACCGGCGGTGCTTCCGCAGGCCACTGGTGGAGCTCTAGTGGTATGATATTGTTCCTGTATGTGCCTACAGGCCTCCTGGGATGCCACCTTTTCTATACAACCATAAATTTTTCCTTCCTATTGTGTTACTTGATCGTCCATGAAGAACACATCAAAACTGAGATCCGTGGAGGGTCTGGGCCTTGTTTAGATCAGCTCATTTCCTCTGCGTTAGCGTTTTAAATATGGGGGATGTATAACAATCATTAATACCCCATAATGAAACCCCTCCATCAACCTCCTAAAAATTCAAGTGAATCGGGTATCAACATGTTAGTCCTTTGATATGCGTTCATCATATTATTCAAGAATGAGGAATGATGAGTCTCTAAACACTTGGAAAGATTAATTCACCTACCTTGAATGAATTAAATTTACTGATGATGAAGGAGGATAATGTATTGTTCGAAGTTGTTTGTTTACATTCGTTGATCCTGGATCAAATCCCCATTCTTCGTTGGAGAGGGTTTCCGCTTGCGCTTCATCAAGATTTCTCTGGCGGTTGTCCAATCTTCATCACCAATGGATTGTTTAACATTACAGTTAAAGGGTTTCACTATCCACTCATCAATGTGATTCATTAAATAGTTAATGTTCCCATTAATTAACCAAAGGTGCGGTTAAACAAAAAAGTGTTACATGTTATTAAATGGCATGTTAACTCTACGGTCCCACCACCATCACTCAACGATTTTAAATAAAGAATAAAATAAATTTGAGTTATTTTATTATTTTTTTTAAAAGTCCAAAAATTAACTTTTTCATCCAACCCTTGTAGTTCAATGTTACGATTCTCCTAAGTGGATCCCGACAATGGGAATTCCACGGTGCTCTTGGATTTTCAATTCGTGCACCGGTTCAAAAGACAGAAATACCATCTCGCACTTTTACTGAACATACCTTAAAAAAAGTTCAAAATTCCATTTCAGGGCTCAGAATCACGTTCCATCAATTTTCTATATCCCGTAATAATTCCATTTAATTAAAAAAATCATATATAATTTCTAGGTCTTTACATTCCCCCCACCTTAGGCCTTTATTCCCCTGAAGGCCATAAAAAAGGTTAAGAAAACAAATGGGGGTACTAATCATGATTATGAGCCTCCCCCTCCCTTGTGGTCTCCTAGTGGTTCTCATACTACCACCAAATTCACACTAGATGTATTGACAATCCACAAAGGAACCCCTCCTTTCAATCCTCTATATCCACTAGGTACTTCACAAAAGTCTCCTCATTGTCAATGTACAACTCGTCCCAGTTGATGACATGTGATGGATTGTGCATGTATCTCCTTAGTTGTGACACGTGGAAAACGTCATGCACCCTGTGCATATGTGGGCGAAGATCTAGGAAGTATTCCACCTCGCCAAATATTCTGAGAATCTGTAATGGTTAGATGAACCTTGGAGATAGCTTGTCGCCCCGGCCTAATCTCTACAATCCTCATCAAGGTGAGACCTGAATGAAAACATGACCACCCCCATAAAACTAAAGGGATCTTCTTCTATAGTTGGCATAAGAATTTTACCTACTCTATGTAGTCTTCATCCACCCACGGATGATCTGGACCTTCTTAGTGGTAGCTGATACCAACTCTGGACCCAAAAGTTACGACTTCCCTGAGTCTATCTAGTGTATATGTGATTTGCATGGTCGCACGTACAAGGCCTCAAACGGTTCCATGCATATGGTTGAGTGATAGATGTTGTTGTTTGAGAAATCCACCAAAGGCAAGTGATCCTCTCAAATATGGCCAAAATCAAGGATTCAAGCATGGATCATGTCCTATAGTGTTTGTATGGTCCTCTCTGTCTAACCATCTGTTTGAGGATGAACGGTGGTGCTCAAGCGTAGTTCAATCCCGAACACCTCCTGTAATCACATCCAAAATCGAGATGTAAAACAAGTTTCACAATCTAAAACAATCATCAATGTCACCCTGGGAAGCCATATTATCTCTTGTACGTATAGGCATCCCAAGACCTCTACAGATCCCTTCTCTTAGATGGGTAGGAAGTGGGCCGAATTGTTTAGTTGGTAACTGATTACCCAGTTGGAATCATATCCCCTGGACTTATGTGGTAAAGCTATCATGAATTCAATAGAGATTCCATCCCACTTTCATTTCGGCACCTCAAGTGGTTGTGTTAATCGTGTTAGAACATGATGTTCAACATTCACTTGCTGACAAGTGAGGCATCCTGAAACGAACTCCACCACTTCTTTCTTCATCCATGACCACAGGACTGATGCTGGAGGTCCTGGTACATCTTCACCACTCCAGGATGTACGGATAAAGGGGATGTGTAGAACTCTCTCAACACCTCCTCTCATAGCATAATGGGTAACATGGTGTGTCCTCTGAAAGGGATAAAGTTCTCCCCGCATTCAGAAAATCTTTCATGAACTTGTCTTGCAGATATCTGAGGACGTCGGGTCTCACAGTCAACGTCCTCAAGCCATGATTCCCTGACTTGCTGGAGGAGTGGAGAAGTGACTATCATAGATTGGATCTAAGCTTCTCCATCACTATCCATGAGGATAAATTCAATGTCGCTAGATGCTCTATTTTCTCACTCAGCAACGGCAAACCAGACCTCAACTGAGTGTGTCCGCAACCACATTTCTCATCCCATGTGCATAGACTATCTCAATGTCATAGTCCTGGAGGAACTACAACAATCGACGATGCCTCAGGTTTAGGTCCTTCTGTGGGAAGATAAACATGAGTCTCTTTTTATCAGAGTATACAGTAAACCATTCACCCATCAAGTATTGTAACCACATCATCAAGGAAAATACCACTGATTCTAACTCCAGTTCATGCGTAGTGTAGTTCTGCACGTGTTGTTTCATCTTTTAGAAGCTGTTGGAGATCCCTGCTCGCACTTGCATCAGGAAACACCTTAGTCTGATCCCCCATGCATCGCAGTAGACTACATACCTAACCCCCTCTTCTATTATCCCCAAGATGGGGGCACTCTTCAGTCTCCGCCTCAGTTCCCAGAAACTTAGTTGGTATCTGTATGTCCACAAGAATGGTTTTCCCTTCTTTTTCAATTCTTACAAGGGTGTTTCTATTATAGAATACTTAGTTTCGAATCACTGGTAGCACCCAGCCAATCCCTGGAAACTCTGCACCTTAGTCACACTTCTTGGTGGCTCCCAAGCAAGAACTACCTATATCTTTTCTGGATCCACTGAAACTCCAGCCTCTAAGATAACATATTCCATAAAGTGGCCTTCTGGTATCCAGAACTGGTACATAGTGAGATAACCATAAATATGGTTCTCTTAGAGTGTATCCCAAACTATCTACAGATGTGTGTCATGCTCCCCCTTCAATGCTGAGTACTCCAAGATATTGTAAATGAAGACTACCATGATGCGATCGATGTATGGAAGGAATATCTTGTTCACGAGTCCCATGAACATTGCTGGGGTGTTGGTCATGCCAAAAGGAATGAACAACAACTCATAGTGTCCATTCCACCATCTAAAGTTCATCTTTGGTACATCCTCTTCTCTTATCATGAGGTGATGAAAGCCTGATCTGAGGTGTATCTTGAAAAACTAGCGATCTCCCTTCAGTTGATCATAGAGATCATCAATCCTTGGGAGGGGATACTTGTTCTTCATGGTCACCATATTCAGGCACTGATAGGCCACACAAATCCTCAAACTCTTTTATGCTTTTTTGGTGAAAAAAATTGGGGGTGGCCATGGAGAAACACTAGTCCTTATGAACCCATTCCCTTGCAAGCCCTCCAGCTATAACCTCAACTCACAAAACTCCATGAGATCCATATGATATGATGGTGCAGATATCGGTGTCATCATGGGGAACATGTCTAGGTAGAAGTCTACCTCTTTACAAGGAGGTAGTCTCAGAACATCCTCAAGAAAGACATCTATATACTAGTCCACCACTGTAGGATAGCTTGGACTCCTCTCATCAATTTTTCCAAGGGTAAGTATAGCCAACTGATGAGTGATCAGCTATAAACTCCTCCGAGAAAGTACATCATGAGTTGTAATGATTCCCTTCAAATTGATGATGGAAAACCTGGTCCCATCATCACGGACACACCAAACTTTGTGCCTAAAACAGTCTATCTAAGCGTGGACTATGTATAGTCAGCCCATACCCAAGATGATGTCGTAAGGCCTAGAAACTTCTACTAGGAGGTTCCAGCCAGATCTATTACCTCCTAGAGTATTATCACACAACTGAAACCGGTGTGTAATCATCAAATCCACTCCCGTAGGAGTCTCTAAACGGAAGTATTGAGCCAACAGCTCCATCAGAATCTCCGAGCTCCGAACGAGAGTCATGCAAATAAAAACGTGACTGGCACATGTGTCTACCAGAACTATATCTAGGGTGGAGTATACACATATCACACCTAATTTCATCCCTAGAGAGTCGTGGCCATAGGACTCAGCTACCGAATGTTGATCTCATCCCTTTCCACCAACTCTTTGAGGTCGGGGTGTGCCACCTGGAGGTGGTGGCAATAGAACCTCAAATGGCCGCCCACATCCTGCTGCATGGCTAGCTCCTCTGCCATGTACGATGCCCCGAGGAACTTCCTGATCGAATCTCTATCTCTTCCTCGAAAGCCCCTTGACCGTCTACTGATCTTCTGTGCGGTAGCTCAGGAGGTCGTGAGCCATGTGACCCTAACCGACGCACGAGTTGCATAGTCTGCTCCTCTAGTGACCTCCTCTACCCCGTGAGCACTGCACCTCCGAATGTAAATCCTAGGGTCATCCACCAGATGGTCAACCCCTCTTGGGGCTCTGTGTAATCTGCCTACTACTTACTGAAGATGACTCGGCTATGTGTCGTCCTGTGGTGGATTTCACTGTTAGTGCGTGCTTATCTAGAAAGATCTCCACCAAAAGGGATCACTCTAGCACCCCTGCCTACATTGGTATGTTGAGAAATATCATCGATTCTCTAATCTCTTATCATATACCCTACTCAATGGTCATAATCCTGAAGAAAGGGTAATGTACCATGTTGGTGGAGTATGGGGAGAGGTCAGTGAATCTCATCGAGTACTAGGATATTGTCAAGCTTCCCTCCTGTAAGTGCAAGAGCTTCTAAATACACACAGAGCATTATGTTTCTAGTAATAACTCCACCCTGAAGAGGCTCTCAAGGTCAAACTAGGTGAGGGTTGACCCAACGTGTAACTAGAGCATCAGGCTCCATCGTCTCCATGTTGTTTCTTGAAATAGTCTAATAGCTAGGATCACCATTAGGTTTGTTGGTGTCTTGACCAAACCGAAAACATGTGACACAACATCCAGCTAGTCATGAGCTACCTGCGGGTATGTCTTGCCTAGAAAAATCAGAGGCCTATGATGGAGCTCGTGCAGCGTGCTAAGTTAGCATTCACTATCTACTAGAGGGTCTTGTGGCAATCATTGCCCTACAGGTAGTGATGATACAAGTACACCATCTGAAGGTGCCATCGCTGTAAGAGGGCCATGCATCGATGCCTCATCGCTTGATGAGCCGTCATCATGATCTCTCACTTATATCCTGGTTGGATGTCTACACAAAAACATCATGTAATGAAATAGGTGCACCACACACAATAAGTTATACCTGATTATCTTAATAAAAAATATTAAAAAACATTTTAAAATACAAACATAATTAGTATTTTTGTGTATTGAGTCGAAAATCAGAATTCATAGTCTAGGGGTATGGATAAGTCGGTCACTGCACCAACACTAGACTCCCCGAAAAAAAACCATACTCAAAATACATGACACTATTACCCCATTGAAAAGATAAGAGTCTTAGACTTCGGTAGAACCGACTCCTTTGATATCACTTTGTCACGACCTGTCCCCTGAGGCACTTGTCATGACTAGCCCAAGATCTCCTTCCATAGGTCAAGAGTGGGAGACTATCACTGGAATGGAATATCCCTAAAATGGGAAGGAATTTACTTTAGACAAACAAACACACAGACTAGATACAAAACATGAGAATACCATGTAGTATAACTTCTGAAAGTAAACTGTATTAACTGAAGCAGAATGAGTTGTTATACAAACCCAACTAAATGAAAGTACATAAAAAAGGTAAAACAACTTCTGAGGTCGTCTTCCAAGGATCCTAACTGAATGGTAGGTACAGCTCGTCACTTCGGCTCTCCACATCAACTAATCACCTATGTATGTTGTTTAGTACTGGCTCCCAAATCTCTATCAAAGTTTCTTTCTTCTTCACAAGACACAACAAGGTTTGGGCAAAGCCCATACAGGGATGAGTGTAACAATACCATGTAGAAACCCAGAGACCCCTAAAGTTCTCTCAGAATTCCACAATGGAAAACCCAAGAAGCATGATCTTAACCACAAAGCACAGGTAATAGAAAGATCAAACCAGATATATAACTTAATGACCATGAATAATGATGATTAGTCGTAAAGCTAAATCATCTTATTCCATTGAGTTCCACTACTGACCATGAAGAATTCATTCTATAGACGATCCACAGAGGGTCGTAAGTCACTGATCCACACAGGGTCATAAGTCGTTAATCCACATAGGGTAGTTTGTCGCGGACCCATGATGGGCCGCTCAATGGCTGGTCCTTGTAGGGTGGTGCTGCTACTGATCAAAACAGGGTCGTAAGTCATTGATCCATATAGGGATGTAAGTCGTTGATCCATAGTGAGCTTCTCTATGGATGGCCCTCATTGGGTCGCACTACTGGTAATCCAAATAGGGTCGTATGTTACTGATCTACATAGGTTAGTAAGTTTCTTATCCACACAGGGTCATATGTCCCTGATGTTGATCAACAAAGGGTCACTCACCACTTGACACCCAGCCACAGGATTCCCGCACATGGTGCACTTGAGTTCCATAGATTTTGATCCTCAAGAAATCGATCATACCACAACTAAAACAATGTTCAATGAAGAAGTAACCCAAAGGACCACCATGTCATAAGTGTCCCAACGGAATAGACAGCGTATCAATCAGATTCTCGGTCTATATGTTATAGGAATTTTAGCACCGAGGGCCTGGTTGGATTCGAATTCAATCCAAACCAGTTGTACTCCAACATTCTCCAAAACCCATGTGGAATATATCAGTGGGACTACATTTTTCTAAGGGTTCCATCACCACAGATAGTTCATCAAACGGATATTGAGTTTCGATGTTATGGAACTTTAAGAAGAACTGTATCAATTTATGTCCAGGTCAGGTCCGACCCAATCGGGCTGACCCGACACAACCCACTGGGGCTAGCCTGGTCCGCCCTGCTAGGCCTCGGGATTGGCCTGGCGCACCCAACTTGGTGTGGCCCATTGGGTTGCAGAAGCAGCCCGACCTTCTTATAGGGCACGACCTGCCAGCTGGTCATGGGGTCCCCTGCCCTCCCGAATAGATGTGGTCCATTCAGGTTCTCCAACTCACGGAATAAGGTTAGAATCACCCCTCCAACTAACCGGTCTAGTGGACCGGTCTTGGGAAGGACCTCCGGACGTAGGTCTACCACCATAGTGGCCAGAGCTGTGACACCTCCTTCATGGTGCGCCACCCGCCTTCAGTTCGGCTGATGATGGTTGGCCGCCTCCTGTCTGCCACAACGCCTACGTGCGCTGTGACTCCCTCACCATCGCTGGTCGTTGACGTCTCTATGCTGATTGTGCCTTTCCAGAAGTGCTTCCTTGGGCCACTGGTGGAGATTCAGTGGTCCGCGTTCATTCCCTTCTATGCCTACGGGCCTCCCGAGATTCCTCCTTCACTGTGCGTTCCTCGGTTTCGCATTGTCTAAGTGTTTCTCGGTCACCCACGAAGACCACGTCAAAACCATGATTAGTGTAGGGTTCATGCCTTTTCGGATCAGGCCATTCCCTCTATGTTAGAATTTTAAACATGTGGGATGTTTAGTAATCATTAAAACCCATAATGAAAACCCAACATCAACCTATAACTAATTCATGTGAATCGTAGATCAAATCGTTAGTCGGTTGATCCACGTTCTTCCTATTAATCTAGAAATTGGTTTGATGACTCTTTAAACTCTTAGATAGATTAATTCCCCTACCTTGAAAGTGTTATATTTACTGATGAAAAAGGATGTGACTGTGTAGCTCGAAGTTTTTCATCGGTGTTCATTGATCCGGAATCAAATCCTCATTCTTTGGTTGAGAGGGTTTCCATCGGCGCTTCGTCAAGAGTTATCCCACAGTTTTCCAATCCTTTTTCCAATGGTTAGTTTAACATTACAGTTAAAGGGTTTCAATCTCTTCTCATTAATGTGATTAATTAATTAATTAATTAATGAACCCATTAATTACCAGTAGGTTAAGTAAAACAAATATGTGTAACAGGTTATGAAATGACCTGTTAACTTTGTGGTCCCGCCACCATCTCTAAATAGTTTTAATGAAAGAATAAAATAACTTATAGTTATTTTATCTTTTTTTCTAAATATTCCGAAAATTACCTTTTTCATCTGACCCTTTCCGGTCAAAGTTAAGCTTCACCTAAGTGAATCCTAGTTCTATGAATTCAATGGTATTCTAGGATTCTCAATCTGTGCACCAATTCAAAAGATAGAAATCCACGCTCACACGTTTACTGAACGTTCCTTCAGGATTTCATTCCCTTTAATCATACCAATATAATAAGTAATTCATTGGATCCTGTTTTCTGGGGTTGGGGTTTTATAGTTGGTATTGGAGGAAGTTTTGTAGAAAACTTGGAAACTATATTAGAAAATATAAAGTAGGGAAAAAGTCCCTGAGGTAGTAATTGAGGATAAAATACAATAACTTACTAAAATTTTGGTAAAGAATATTTTATGTGGATATTTATAGGAAATATATCCTTGTCTGTATACAAACTAGTAGACATGGATCTATAACAGATGTAAATAGGAGTAAAAAATATAACAAAGAGTTTTGTTCTTGACCCTTGGTATCTTGGTGCATGAAAATGGGCCTTTATGCACTGTTTGTTTGAAACTCTTGGGGGATATGTTTAGGAAAATTCATATTTTCTTTACAATCAATTATAAAGGATTTGAATGTAAATTTTTCCTCAGAGAAACCATGTTTATGAGATTATCTATGAATATAATTTCAATTTATGATATGTAATTTTCTATTTGATATTATAAATTGTGATTCATAACCTAATCTAATGTATTCCATTATTTAGAAATGGAAACTAACGGAAGAAGTGGAATCCATACTCATGGAAAATGTAGGGATTTCCCAACTGGGCAAGTCAACATAGTAAATGTTGGAGCGGATAAGATCCTGACCATATTGGGACAACAAACTAAAGTTGTGATGAATAACCATGCTACACTTATGTTGGATCATTTCATGTTGCTGAAGCCCCCATCTTTTAGTGGGACTACTAATCCAGTGGTAACTGATAAATGGATCGAGTCCATTGAAAAGATATTCATGGAATTTAGATGCAATGAAAAAGAAAAGGTAGTGCTAAAAGTATATTGTCTCAAGGGTGACACTAATCAATGGTGGTCTTTGATCCAAAACACTATAGAGGAAGAAGAAATAGAGGATATGGAATGGGGTACTTTTAAGGAAATATTCTTCGACAGATATTTCCCACGTGAGCAATGAACCTAGATGAAGAGGAAATTCCATATATTAAATAAAAGGGATGATGATAGCATTGAAGATTATGATTCTACCATCACAAGACTAGACAAGTATACATTATATTATTTACATGGAATTGAAGACAATATTGATCATTTATTTGATGTTCTTAAGACAGGTCTTCAAAGGGCACTAGCTTCTCAATCATTTTCATCATATGATGAAATTGTATTATGTGTCATCCAAATTGAGATAGAATTTTCTAGATCAAATTTTATCAAGGGAAATCAAGATAAGAAGAGGAATTATAATAACCATGGAAATGCGGAAGTGATAATGTAGAAGATGGAAATGAAACAATTTCCATTATGTGAGAACTGTAAAAAGAATCATCCTGGGAAATTCATGAACGGCATGGGAGTTTGATATAATTGTGGTGAAAAGGACCATTGATCTAAGGAATGAAATTAGAAGATAAAATTCAATGATTTTCAATGCTACAATGTTAGAGAGATGGGACACTATTGAAATTATTGTCCTAAGCACCAAGGAAACTTGCCTCATAAAATCCAACAAGATCAAGGGAAATCTTACGTGATTACAACTGCAGATGTTGATGTTCCTAATGATGTGGTGACAGGTACTTTAGTTGTTTCCTCAAACATAGACAATGATTTATTTGATTTTAAATAATTGCATTCATTTATATCTTCTCCATTTTCTAAGAAAATTTTACTTGTCCAATTTTATTTAATAAAGGAGTTGTTAGTCAAAACTCTCAGGGGATGTATCATTGCGACAAAGTCGTTTCGATCAGTCCCCCTCATGAAACATAAACACACTTTATTTTCTGACCTTATCGTCAAATCAATTATTGAATTTGAAATAATTCTGAGTATGAGTTGGATGTCAATTTATGAAATGAAGATATATTTTAAGAAGAAATAAGATTCAATTTTTGAAAATGGTGTATAATCCCTTATCTTTAGAGAAGAAACTCCACCATATGATTATTATTGAGATCCACCCCTAATAGATATATGGAATGAAATTCATTGAGAGGAATAGAACCTAATATCTATGGATGGGGAAACAAATCTTCATATTGAATATGTATATATAGTGAAAGAATAAATTTATGAATTTCCATAGGATTTACCTTGACATCCTCCATAGCTGGAAGTTGAGTTCTCTATTGATTTAATTCCTAGAGCAAGACCTATATAAAAGACTCTCTATAAAATGGACACTGTGGAATTAGTGGAGCTAACAAAAACAACTAGAGGAATTGAGTGATAGAGGATTAATTAGACCTAGTGTTTCTCCATGGGGATCCCTTGTCCACTTTGTCGAGAAAAAAGATGTATCCATGATGATATGAATTGATTATAGGGAAATAAATGATATTAAAATAATGAATAAGTATCCTCTACCATGAATTGATGATTTATTTTATCAAATTCATGGATCCCAATATTTTTTTATGATTGATCTTCAATCAGGATGTCATCATCTACGTGTGAAGAATGAAGATATTCCAAAGACATCATTTGGGTATTATGAGGTTACAATAATGCCTTTTAGACTAACTAATGCACACTCTTTTTTCATGGATATAATGAATTGAGTCTTCAAGGAATATCTTGAATAATTTCTTGTGGTATTTATCGATGATATTCAAGTATACTCTAAAAGCTACAAAGACTATGAAAGTCACATGCAGATTACTTTGAAAACTCTTAGAAGAAAAGAATTATATGGGATGTTTAGCAACTATCAATTTTGGATTCAATAATTTAATTTTCATTTCCAAATTTTCTCTAAATATGGAATCTTAGTTGACCCTATGAAGAAAAAGGAAATCCATTAATGGCCCACTCCAAAAAAGATAACTGAGGTGCGTAGTTTTATTGGCTTAGCATGTTACTATTGGCATTTTGTTCAGAATCCCCCTCGACTAGGTAACATGATAACCAATATCACATGTAAAGGGGTAAAGTTTTCATAGATGAAATAATGTAGAGAATACTTCGATGAATTGAAAAGGAGATTGGACAATGCTCTAATTTTGACTCTTCTATATGGAAATGACGGATTTGTGATATATAGTGATGCATCAAAGAATGGACTGGGTTGCGTCCTTAGGAAAAATTATAAAGTTATTGCTTAAGAATGAAGGTAGTTGAAGACCCATGAGAAATATACCCAACTCATGATATTGAGTTATAATCCTTAATCATTTCTCTAAAAATATGGAGACATTATCTTTACGGTGAAAGATGTGAGATATATACGGATCACAAGAGTTTGAAATAAATTTTTACTCATAAATAACTCAACATAAGGAAAATGACATGGCTTGAGTTACTCAAAGACTAGGATTATTCAATACAATACCTTCCAAGAAAGGAAAATAAGGTGTAATATGCATTAATCTATAATGTTCATCGAATTATGACCCAAATGAGGACTGAGAGAGATCATATCTTCACAGATCTACTAAAGATGGATAAGGGTATTGTTATAAAATGTGGAACATCATTCCTCTTTAAAATTATTTATAAACCATTATTACTATAGATATAAAAATATCTCAATCCAATGATGAGAATCCACATGAGAAAATTAAAGATATTAAGGATGGAAGATTTGAAGAAATCGTGTATAATGAGGGAGTTCTGAAACTTGGGAAGAAGTTTTGTGTTCCATCTAAAATACAGCTAAAAAGGGAACAATTAGATGATGATCATAGCTCAATTTTTCTATACATCCTGGTATCCCAATGATGTATAATGATCTGAAAGAACATGTTTAGAGGGATAACATGAAGTGTGAAATTGATAACTATTTTTCAAGGTGTCTAGTTTGAAAATAGGTGAAGGTAGAGAGACAACATCCTAGTGGGGTGATGAAACATCTACCTATTACTATGCATAAGTGGTATGAAATTATGATGGATTTTTTCATAGGACTACCGAGGACAACTAGATGGAATGATTAAATATGGGTAATTGTTGACTGTATCACAAAAGTAGCACATTTCCTTGCTATAATAGAGTATTTTCCACTTGAGCGCCTATAAATAAATTATTTTAATGAAGTGGTAAGACATCATGGTGAACATAAATTGATTGTTTCTGATCGATATCCCTAGTTTACATCAAAATTATAGAATAATATTTTCATTATAGCATTAAAATGGAACCATATGAAACATTCCATGGAAGCAGTTGCCGAACTCCAACTTTTGGGAATGAAGTTATCAAGATGATCATTTTAAGGCTAGAACCTATCGAAGAGACAACTATAATGGTTAAAAAAATTCAAACCTATAGGAAAAAGAGTTATGCTGACAACCGGAGAAAGGTTTTCGAATTTTAATTCACAGATCATCTCTTTCTAAATGTATCCTCGTGGAAGGGTGTCTTAAGGATCGGTAAGAAGGGGAAACTAAGCCCCAGGTACATTGGAAAGTTTGAAATTCTGGAAAGGATCGGAGCGGTATATTACCATTTATAAATTCCTCCTAGGCTTTCAAAAAGTTCATAATGTGTTCCACGTATCATTGTTAAAAAAATACATGTCATGACCAACACATGTACTCATCTATGATGAAATAGAACTGGAACATGATTTTTCATACTGTGAAGAGTTTATTGAGATTATTAACACAAGGGAGTAGGAGTTGAGAAATCAGACAACTTATCTAGAAATTTATCTTTGGGGAAACCAAAAAATGGAGGAAGAAATGTGGGAACCTGAGGATGTTATGAGGAAGAAACACCTACATCTTTTTTGGGATCATTATATAGGAAAACATTCAAGTATGAAATTTCTAAAGGGGGGAATAATATAAGACCACAAAAATTTTATGATATTTTTCTCATAAATACATTCTATTCATTAAATAACCTATATTTTGTAATTCAATAAGTCTCGATGAAACAACACTTGGTTATTTAGGATATAGTCATAACCTATTCTTTAATCTTAAATTTTCCACTTCTGTATTTTGAATTTTGAAAAACGGACATACACGATTGCGATTAGTGTTATATTTGGAGTCTGATAAAACTAATTTAATTTTCAGTGAATAATAATCTACCCTTATGAATATTAACATAGCAGTATGAATAGTAACTTACCCTTATTAATTGTAATATGACTCTTATGAATGGTAACCATACCCATGAATGTGTAAAGAAAATTTAGGCACCTTAAAAATGAAGATGAATATTTTAAGAGTTTGTATTTTTTGATTAAAAAATGATTTTATTTAAAAATTAAATTTATCAAATTTAGAAAACTATTCTTGAAAAATGGAGTTCATTTTTGGATTCCACGTGTCAAAAAAATGTTTAGGGTGAATTTTTCAAATTTTCTTAAATATATGATTTTTGTGAACAGCAAAATACATCAATTTACCATATAAATACCTTAAAATTTAACTTCACTATTCCTAAAATCATGAGTGATGTAAGCACCCAAATCTCAAACTCACATGAAATTATTACTATTATTGGTCATGGAAGCTTCATTATTTATTGTCTTTTGGAGAAATAATAAATTAATGAATATAATATGTAGAAAACCCTCCTCCCCACCACTATATAAACTACCCATCATCCCCCTCTTCCTCCCACACCACACAAGCTTCAATACTTTCCTATATTATGATCAAATATCTCATTAATCTTCTACACCACGTCCATGACCTTTTGAACTCACCAATAGGCCAAAAACATAGGCCTTAAGGATATTTTCAAGGAGGAGTACTCAAAAGTTGAACCTCTCTTCCGTTTTCTTTCAACTTCTTTTACACGATTCATTCTTTTGTAGCTCTCTCCTCATCTCCACACATCCAAATGATATGATAACTACATTACCTTAATTGGACTGGAATTTTATTATTCTAATGGAATATTCCATCATCATCTCTGGTTTCCCCCTCCTCTTACACTAAAAATGAAAATACCATTCGAGATGTGTTAGTTTATCACATTCAAGGGTGATTGGTTTTCAATATATATTACTATCTTAAATACTGGCCATGAAACCATTTAATGATTGAACCAGATCATAATATATGTTTTTTACCTTATTCAATGTTCTGGAATACTTACACACTCATAATATAAAATAATAATACAAAACAATTTCATTATGCACAAAACAGCCAAGTTAATCCAAGCGTATATCATTAACATCTAACTAATGAGTCATATTCATGGTATATAATCCAAAATAATTTTAAGATAATTTAAATTTTTATAATTTCACTAATAATATATATTTAATATTATGGATGTTTAACAACATTTCAAACTAACCTCTATTTATTAATACAATTAAACTGATCAAGAAAACCAAGGAAGAAAATTCTTCCAAAACAATAAAATTGAACCAATTAAACCCATCAAAAGGGGCATGAAAGAACATAATAATATTATAATAAATAAATTATCTGTTAATGATGTTCTGGAATTATTACTTGATGAAGATAAATTTTATTATTCAGGTCACAAAGATCAATCGAGAACACCTACGGTCATAAGGTAAGGGGTTTCTTATCTCACTATAAATTTCATGATATTTCCATTGTTCGCCACTTATTTCATGAATGCGGTGTATTGTGTACTTCCATTTGATATATAATATCACGATTATATTTATATTCATGATATTTTGTGATTCATTTTGTGGTTATAAATTTTTGGTCATTAGACTCGATTGATTACAACATAGTAAGGGACATTGTCTTAATTTCTATTTCATTGAGACTTACTTGGTATTGTGCACCCAAAAATTATTATGTGGTATATCCACATCAAATTTGAGATAATTTTTCATTTTAGATTTTAAATATATTATATACCCATATTCTAGTTTCATGGATATCAATATTCTCTTAAGTCGTATACCCTTTTACATATGTAGTTTATTTGGATTGTTGTTTTAACTATGGAAATATTGATGAATTTGTATCCTCTAATCTATACGGATATTGAGAATGAATATTTTACTAGAATTAAATATATTTATAAATAATTATTTGGACATTAAGCATTGGTCGGGGTGTGCTATATCACCTCTTGCATCGACATGTCTCATTAGACAAACTAGTTGGCGACAAACCCTTTGAGTTTGTTTCCAAAAAATTAGATGGGTTTCTACATACATACTTAAACCATTTCAATGGTATAGTGGTATCATGTGATTGATAAATGACATCCAATTAATAAGAATTATCTTTATTCATTTTTATTTAATACTATACATGATTTATTCACTATGAAAAAATATATGGATACAATTTTATTATCAGATTAGTAATGGAATTAGTTTTTCAATTATTCACCATGCCATATTGAATATTCCATTATTTTTATGATTCAGTTATTATAGATTTATGTCTATTATATTTGTAACCCTACTCTTAATTTGATCTCACCCATTTCATTTGTTTAACATAAATAGGTTACGAGGAGGAGACCATTTATTAAGATCTCATGGATGCATTTTATTAGTTTTTGTTATGTATTGTATTTGTTTACCTTCCCAATGCAATTCTAGTTTCATATATGTATCTAGTTTCTTCAATAATACTAAACTAAATGTTCCATAAAAATTTCATTTTTTTAATCATGCCAATGTAATAGGTAATGCACAATCTCCATGTTTCTGGGGTTGGGGGGTTACAATAAATGTGTTCATTTTAATAATATTATAACTCTAAAAGAATATTATGTCTTAACATCATTATTAAATATGTTATTCTAAAAAAAATTAAATTTTTTAAATTTCCTTCATAATGGTTTTTAAAATAATTTGATTAGCCAAACATATCGTGTGGGAGTTTCAAACCAGGAGGGCATTATGGCCAGTTTTCATGCACGATTTCCTTATTGAGTCCATCTCAATGCATTATTTTAAAGTGTTACTCCTAGATAAATCTGTTCTTGAGCCACATCCAATTGTTCGTATCTAGATGGTGGTATATATTCTCTGAAGCCAATTAGTTAATACGTCACCATAATACCAAGTTGTTTTTCTATACATTAAACTTTTTTCTAGGTTTCATAATAATGATGTATACTACTAATTCACCTGAATAAATACAACATCCATGGATACTGCCTAGGGAATATCAATTTTCATTACGTAAATATTTCATTTCAGGGAATAAAATAGATGATTTTTTAAATTTTAGTTTCTTCGAAATCAAGATATTAATACTTCAAAACATAAAAAAAATATTATAATCAACTTGAAAGGAATATTCATGGGTTCATTATATGTTATAGTTAATGAAAATAATAACTAGGGGTCATACATAAAAGGGGTCATCATGAGGCATTGTAAGGGAATAAGCAAAGGGAAAATTTAGCATGTGACCATGAGGACTTTTAATAAGAACATGAGGCATAAAAATATAGGTTGAACAATATCCTATGAATAATATCATAATAAAAATAACCTGAATCCTAACATAGAAATGTGGCTACAACATGTAAATGAGACATTCATAACAAAGTCACCAAGGTGTAATAAATGAAAATTTCCAAGGTTATTCACCAAGGTATCATAAAATATGTCATCTCTAGATATTAAATTATTTACCAAATGCATTAGACGGCTATCACGTCACACCCTTAATATGTATTGATTAATTTTATCCACATCAATCATAGTAAATTAGTTCATTAATAACCCATTGAGAATAAAGAATGGTTTTCTTATTGCAATTTAAGCATACAAAAGAGTTTAAAGACATGATCATTACATCATTTTTAGCCCATGAAAAGGTAATATAGTTTTATTATGTACAAATACCAAAATAAAATAAATAATTTTTACATATAAGTGAACACCCCTAGAAAATATAGATGTTTGGTAAATTAAAAAAATAAAATAAAATAGAATTTCTTAGGTAGAGAGAGAAATTTGAGAGGTAAATTCAGCAACCTGACAGGTATAAAAGGTGTTTTTATAAAAGAGTAAAATGAGAGGGGAGAAGGGCATCTCATTACTAAAACATAATTTAGTAGTATTCTTATGATCAAAAGGGTAATTAAAGATACTAACCATAAAATTTATAGGATATATACAAAAATGAGGATCTTGAATTGAAGAGGAGGGAAGGACAATTCACGTACCGTGAAGAGTTACTCCAAGATCTTGAGGAATAGAACCTCGGGGATTGAGGAAATTTTTGGGGGGACTCCATGGAAGGTAAAACTACTATAAATTATTTTATTATGGACTTTGAAAGAATGGAAATAGAAATATTGATGGTAATTTACAGAAAAAGTGGAGGATTTCAATACAAAAAACATGATGATTAAAATGGTTTAATTTTCATTTAGAAGGGGGTATAAACCCTTCTAAACACTACTGTGGTAGTCACCCATAACTTCCGCTAAAGTGATTTCCTACTCTATTTAGAGGCGTTTGTGGGTAAATACTGCTAAAATTAGTTTTAGTATAGTAGTGGATAGATAAGAGTAAGTTATAACCCCCTCTAAATTCACCCTAAATTCATAATAACCAGTTCCATTAGGGGTAGTTCTAACCATCCCTAATGGGATCATTCAATTATGGTTGGTTAGAAATGCCCCTAATTGACTCTTATAATTCAATTTTAGGGTAGGTTTATAATATAACCACCCTTAATCTACTCATTTCTCTATATTTTTACTAAGCCCCACCCCACTCCCAAGACACCAACTCGATGCCCCCTGGACACCCACCTCATAGAAACGCACTGGACAAGCCCCAACACCCTCCTTTGACACCCATTGGACACGCCCGACACCCACAAGAGACACCCATTGGACACCCCTAGGCACACCTTGACACCCTCCTAGGACACCCCCCCCCCCCGACAACCTAAGAACCCGCCACGCCCTTCCCACGACCCCCTGGATTCCTCCCGGACAAGCAAACCAATATCACACGCCCGCCCTGACCCTGTGGAAGGACAACCACCACCTCATGCGCTTCTCAACACTCTTATAACCCACCTTCGGCCTGAAGGAAGAAAAATATTACCATTGAGATTCAATTCCATGACCAGGTGAAGGGAAATAAACAGTTTAACAACTGATATAATAAATTATATTTATTTAGATATAATATGTTATATTTATTTATTTAAAAAATTATATATATATATATATATATATTTGTGTATATATATAAATAATATTATATATTTGTCTATATAAAATATATTAGTGTAAAATATATAATATATTTCTCTATACTATTTATATATATTATATATTTGTTTAATATATATATATATATATATATATATATTATCTGTGTATGTAAAATATATATAAATAATAACATTTACAGATATAAATACATATTTATAAATACATTTATATTTTTGTGTGTGTGTGTATATTTCTGTATTTATATCGTATTTATAGATATACTTTAATTATAATATATATATAATTATAATATATATATAATTATGTTTATATACTTATATATATGAGTGTGTCCCTAACAATAATATTATTAATTAATATTATTATTACATATATTTTTTTAACTATAAAAATTGTGTATTGGCTTTATAAATACTGAAAATTTATATATTTTATGATATATATTATACATATATTATATAAAATAATTTTATATTATATATTTATGTAGGTCATTATAGACATTTGGTAATATCATGTTTACACACATATATATAAACAAAAAAATTAAACACATTAATTTTATTAGAAATCTATAATATTATTAAATGATATATATATACATATATACTTAATTATTTTAAAATTAATATGGTACACTAATATATTTATATATAATAATTATATAATTTATAAAAATTTATATATAATATAATATATAATTTATATATATAATATAAATATATAATCTATATATTTAATTTTATATTTAATGTTTTTCTAAATTATAAATATTTGTATACATAATTTAATATATATTCATTTATAAATAAATATACAATAAAAAAACATTTAATATAATATATTTTTAATATTTATAATAATATAAATATATTGTATTTATAACACCATATCTAAATTTTATATATTTCAATGAATATATTAATATTTACATTTATATTATGTATACATTTTTCTATGTATAAGTTATTACTTAAGGTATATATGTTATGTTTATATATATATATAAGATTATAGTGCATTTAAAAACATTTTCATAATTTATTTATGTAATATATATATATATATATATATATACTCACATGCATACAAACACATATATATTATAAAATTTGAATTTATATGAGATTTATTTTAAAAAATAAATAAATAATTGGATTGTGTTAAAAACGACTGTTATCAAATGGGTTAGTAGTGGCTCATGAACACTCTATAATTTCATGAATTAGAGGGGGTTCACAACCCCCTCTAATTTCATAAATTATAGGGGGTTCACAACCCCTCTAATGTTATAAATTTTATGGGTTTAACAACTACCTATAATTTATTACATTAGAGGGGTTTACCAACCCCCTCTAATTCCATATTTTAAAAGGGGTTAAAAACAACCTCTAATATAAGGGAGTAGCATCGGTTCATGAACCCTCTATAATTTATTATATTATATGGGGTCAAAACCCCCTATAATATCCAAATGAAATTATATTTATATATATAGTGCCTAAAAAATCCAATCAAACATATAGTTCCACAAATTATAAAATTAATGGTGGTTTTAACAAAACCACCCCTAAAATCCAACCATATATTAAATATAAACTACTAAAAAATTAGAGGGGGCTGCGACCCCCCCCCCCTAAATTTAATAATTACATGTGTTTGTTGATAAACCCCTATAAAATTAACTTAGGGGTGGTTGTTAATACCCCCTCCAAAAAATGCCACTAATCTGTTGTTGTTTTTAAAGTATTACTTTAATAATTTCCAAATATTGGCCTAGGAAACATAGGTTTTGGAAGATGAAAACCCATTCCCGACCCATGGTTTTTTAATATGGTTTATAAATTTGGAAAAAAATTATGATATTTGAATCCAAAAGAAGTGAACAACATTTTCCTTACTTCTTTTGGCATGGATAAGTTATGTTTTCACAATGTAGTGTTTTTAAAGTCAATGTTTCCATTATAGACTTTGGAAAGTCACTTACAGACTTTGAAATTGATTAACATCTATTAAAACACATGATATTAATAAAACAACATATTTAAGGTCTTTTATTGTTGTTAATTAATTATTATATCATTATGACATAATTACGAAGTCATTAAACATAACAAAAAAGCCAAACATTATTTTTACTATTCAAGAAATAATAATGTATTTTAGAAAATACTCATAAATTCACACTAACATTATTTTTATGTTCTAGTTTTAAAAATGATGTTCATTTTATAAAAATAACTCTCTATATATTAGAATTTTTACTTTTAAAGATAAAAATTCCTTATTTATTAAAAAAATAGCGAGTTGTATGGCATTATCATATTTCTAACACCTAAAAATTTCCAATAACTTAATAAAATAATTTTATCATTTGTAATTAAATAATAATGGTTTAAACATGATATTTTATTAATGTTACTATTATTTAGAAAACCATAGTTTATGATAAAAATTTATATCATTTCTAAAAATTACAATATTGGTCTAAAAAATTAATCTTTCAAATTCAACTCCATTAAACTTATATTTTGTTAAGAAAAACTATTCTAAAATGGAATATATGGATTAAAGATTTTATTTATACAGATGAATTAAAAATTATGCACCTACATCCCAGACACATGATACCTTATAAAATAAGTGTATGACATAAGGGTAAGGTATGTGATGGTGATAGATTCATGGGGTTTCTCAAAAAACATCGACATAGTGGTAATTTCAACTAACATGAACTTATCCTGCCTGAAATTTCGTTCAATATTCACTTTTGATGATTTTATTGGGATTGGAAAAATATCAACCATAGTGATGCTACCTCATACCATAGGTTTTAAAGGTTAGCTTCTTACAGTATGGATTTACTAGTTGAGACCATCAATTATTTTTTCTTCATTAACTATCCTTCGCTAGTACTATGAGTAAACACTAATTGTAACATTAGAATTATCACCAAAAGGTATTAGTTCTCAACATCCAAATATAAATGGTCACATTTCCTTTTATACTCAATAAATATGACTTCATTATTTCAATAAATATTCACTAAAATTCATCCCAAGGTTATATAATTTCATCTTCTAATATGTTGATTAGTTTACTAATATTTTGTTTATTTATATAGCATGGGGGAGATGATATTAATTGATTATAGTGTTACATATTTTCCCATTTTGCATTAAAATATTAATCATTATTAATGATATATGTTTTTTTTGTGTTTAATATAATATAACAAACATTTTCTCCAGAAATAATATCATTTAAAAAAGACAAGGGTAATTACATATACCATTCTATTGATATCACAAACATTACTATTATATGTAATCTAGGGTAATGGTAAAATAATATGTGTGAGATCAAATGTCCAGAAAGGGTAAATAGAAATGGCAGTTATTATAGAGAAATAGAACATAAGTAATATTGTAGAGTAAACAATAATTAAAAGTTCCATATAATAAATAGCATTGAAAGGAAATATATCCAATGACCATATAACAATGTGAATAATAACATGGATAAAAATAATTGATTTCATGGTGACAGAATGTATAATTCTAGAAAGTTTTTTCATACTTACAAGACTTGATCCAAGACATCAAACTTATCATCAACACCACAGCCAAGACATAATTCATACTATCAATATTGTATCCAATACATAATTAATACATTCATTACCATAACCAATAAATCATTCTGACTATCAATACCATATCCCAAAAACCATACTTATCATCATGACTATATCCAATAAATCATACTTATCATCAAGACCACAACATCGATATAATAACTGTCTTCAAGAAATATGATGAGACATCATTTTTACCATCATGACACAATTATTAGTGTCAACAACATATCCAAAACATTATATATATCATTGATACCACATGAAAGAAAACATATATATCATTGAGATTATATCCAAGATAACATACTTATCATAAAGACCATATCAAATACATTATAAATAAATTCATAGGTATATGATAATTACATAAACATGTTTATCAAATGAGACCTATTGATGCATCTAGGGGATACAAAATTATGATCCCCACATATCACTTACACAAGTCCAATGTATTCATTATATATTTATTTATCAATATAATACATAGTCAACGTTCCTTTACAGAAAATAAGAATATGTATTGGTATAAAATACATATATAATGTCAATAAATTCCCCATATAATTAATAGAATATGAAGATCATAAGATATATAGAGAAAAATGATGGATGGTATAATTACATCATATCTGTAGTTAAACATTATATCTTTAAAGGATGATGAAATAAATGAAATATACCATAAAAATAACATTGAAATTTTATTTCTTGAAAGATTATTAAAAGGCCTTTACAATTTTTATAGCCTTTTTAGAAAAAAATTTATTAATTAAAGGGAATGGAAATTTCAATGAAAAAATATGGTGTTTTCTAGATTTTTTTCATATATAAACCCAATGAAGGTGGAAGGAAAATGTATTAGTAGGAAAAACATTCAATATGATATTCCTTTCACATTTTGAAGGGATTGTGAAAGTTGACTGAAAATGAAGTTACAAGACACTTTTAAATATCATTTTTGAAGAATATGAACTGAATAATTTTTTCAACTTTATTTTAGAATTGAAATATAAAAAATGGATTATTTAAAAGGAATGAAGGATATGTTTAAAAATATGGAATAAAAGATAAAAGATACAAACATAAATAATATTTTGAAATATCTCTATAAATTCTAGCATTATTAAAAGAGTACTATGTATTCATTTTGAAAATAGGTAAAAAAATATGAAATTCAAGATAAATAATATATTTTTTTATTAAAAAATAAGAAAAGAGAAAATTGGATAGTTGAATAATAAGGCGTTGGTAGAGAAATATTCCCTAAAAAATAGGTGATATTGTAAAATAAATCTATAGGGAATTGGTAACATTATAATTGAAATACAAGGAAAGATAATACGGGAAGGAAACACTATCTATGAGAATTTTTTCCCAAAATTAAACTATTGTATTTAAAAATATCCTTAAAAATGGGTATAAATACAAAAAAAAGGTGTTAGTGCTAAATCTATGTTGGATACCACTAAATAATATATAAAATTTCAATACACATGCATCAACCAGTTCTTATATAATACATATTTCAAACCATGTCAAGAAAAATCAATTTTCAATATAAAATTATCCTTTGGATTTCTTTTAAAAACATACACTATTATAAGAATCAAATATGGAATAACATAAACCCTTGTGGCATTAGATGATGAATAAAACATATTTATATCATTAATATCCATATCATGTGGGTAAATAAGAAAATCCAATAAACACGATTGCATTGTATCCATAAACCACTAAAGGGAAATT
The DNA here is from genome assembly GCA_963277665.1 of Viscum album. Taxonomy (NCBI): domain Eukaryota; kingdom Viridiplantae; phylum Streptophyta; class Magnoliopsida; order Santalales; family Viscaceae; genus Viscum; species Viscum album. The sequence goes on along the minus strand of OY728129.1, from coordinate 1,861,306,415 downwards.
CATAACATGAGGGTGTACACAACTATGATGTAAAAAGGAACACTAATCATTATAATTGAGTCCTAAATTTTAGTTAAAAGTTCCATATAATAAATAGCATTGAAAGGAAATATATCCATGGACCATATAACAATGTGAATAATAACATGGATAAAAATAATTGATTTCATGGTGACAGAATGTATAATTCTAGAAAGTTTTTTCATACTTACAAGACTTGATCCAAGACTTCAAACTTATCATCAACACCACAGCCAAGACATAATTCATACTATCAATATTGTATCCAATACATAATTAATACATTCATTACCATAACCAATAAATCATTCTGACTATCAATACCATATCCCAAAAACCATACTTATCATCATGACTATATCCAATACATCATACTTATCATCAAGACCACAACATCGATATAATAACTGTCTTCAAGAAATATGATGAGACATCATTTTTACCATCATGACACAATTATTAGTGTCAACACCATATCCAAAACATTATATATATCATTGATACCACAAGAAAGAAAACATATATATCATTGAGATTATATCCAAGATAACGTACTTATCATAAAGACCATATCAAATACATTATAAATAAATTCATAGGTATATGATAATTACATACACATGTTTGTCAAATGAGACCTATTGATGCATCTAGGGGATACAAAATTATGATCCCCACATATCACTTACACAAGTCCAATGTATTCATTATATATTTATTTATCAATATAATACATAGTCAATGTTCCTTTACAGAAAATAAGAATATGTATTGGTATAAAATACATATATAATGTCAATAAATTCCCCATATAATTAATAGAATATGAAGATCGTAAGATATATAGAGAAAAATGATGGATGGTATAATTACATCATATCTGTAGTTAAACATTATATCTTTAAAGGATGATGAAATAAATGAAATATACCATAAAAATAACATTGAAATTTTATTTCTTGAAAGATTATTAAAAGGCCTTTACAATTTTTATAGCCTTTTTAGAAAAAAATTTATTAATTAAAGGGAATGGAAATTTCAATGAAAAAATATGGTGTTCTCTAGATTTTTTTCATATATAAACCCAATGAAGGTGGAAGGAAAATGTATTAGTAGGAAAAACATTCAATATGATATTACTTTCACATTTTGAAAGGATTGTGAAAGTTGAATGAAAATTAAGTTACAAGACACTTTTAAATATCATTTTTGAAGAATATGAACTGAATAATTTTTTCAACTTTATTTTAGAATTGAAATATAAAAAAAGGATTATTTAAAAGGAATGAAGGATATGTTTAAAAATATGGAATAAAAGATAAAAGATACAAACATAAATAATATTTTGAAATATCTCTATAAATTCTAGCATTATTAAAAGAGTACTATGTATTCATTTTGAAAATAGGTAAAAAAATATGAAATTCAAGATAAATAATATATTTTTTTATTAAAAAATAAGAAAAGAGAAAATTGGATAGTTGAATAATAAGACGTTGGTAGAGAAATATTCCCTAAAAAAATAGGTGATATTGTAAAATAAATCTATAGGGAATTGGTAACATTATAATAGAAATACAAGGAAAGATAATACGGGAAGGAAACACTATCTATGAGATGTTTTCCCAAAATTAAACTCTTGTATTTAAAAATATCCTTAAAAATGGGTCTAAATACAAAAAAAAGGTGTTAGTGCTAAATCTATGTTGGATACCACTAAATAATATATAAAATTTCAATACACATGCATCAACCAGTTCTTATATAATACATATTTCAAACCATGTCAAGAAAAATCAATTTTCAATATAAAATTATCCTTTGGATTTCGTTTAAAAACATACACTATTATAAGAATCAAATATGGAATAACATAAACCCTTGTGGCATTAGATGATGAATAAAACATATTTATATCATTAATATCCATATCATGTGGGTAAATAAGAAAATACAATAAACACGATTGCATTGTATCCATAAACCACTAAAGGGAAATTCATAACATGAGGGTGTACACAACTATGATGTAAAAAGGAACACTAATCATTATAATTGAGTCCTAAATTTTAGGATAATTAGTCCCTATGTATGTCTACCAACTAACAACTATAGAATCATGGTCACCTACACATGTAATAGTTTAATCCACTACGGTTTCAAATATTTTTAGTTTTTCTCTATACCCCAAGGTCAACTATTGTGCCATATATCATTATTTCATTTCAAGATGACTAATCATATATTCTAAAAATGATTTTTAATATTTATTCCACACCACTTCAATTCATGAAAACCCATTTATAGTTCCAAACCCTATTTGATGAATTTTATCAAACATATCATGCACATAAAATCCATTTTTCAATGAACGAGCATTTTGAAAATACTTTACATTACCATTAAGGAACATGGAAAATATAAAACATTAAATTTTATAAATTTAAAAAAAGTAGAGAATAAGAACATAAGGATTTCCAAGGTATGATCCAAAGGATAGAGACACCTTCCTATATGACAAATATAACCTTTTTTCATATGAAATTAGTGATGGGAGATGAAGATATTGAATCCAATAGATAATTGATATAATGGAAAAAATATATTTATCCATGTACATTATAGATCACAAAATATTGAATCCTAGGGAATAAAAAAAGTTGAGAATATGAAGAAGAAATAGTTTTGATGTGATCTATGTCACATAATTACAATTAATATTGTTACAAAATCATAATGAGTCGGATGATTTGCCAATCGTAAGAGGGAGAGATCCAAAATAATTACCAGGGAACATCTATGTTAGTGAAAATTATTTTATGGGAAATAGTATTGGATTAGAAGAATTAAATAAGAAATTTAGGTTCAAATGAAATTTTATCCCCTATATAACTGAATTCCCAACGACATCACCAGCTCATTTCTAGGAATACACAGGAGGACATGTAGTCTATGGGTGAGATGTTAATTTCCCATCAGATTGTTGGTAGGTATAAGAAGAGAGAATGAGCCTATTATTCTCTATCAGATAGCCAATGAAAGCCCACCTGATGGCTCGTCGAATACATAGGGCAGTCGATAACACCTATAGACCAATAGCTATTCTTACAGCATTCATCATAAATCTAGTTCCCTTCAACAACTATTTGATAGCCACATACTAGAACCTACATGAGAAAAAAACTCGCTCAACTTATGAAGGACCCAGAAACTGAAAATAAAAGAAAAAAAGTGTCTCCCTACCTAGTTCCATATATTGTGGTCTGAAAATTCTCCCCACCATAAATTATTTTTGTCCCTATAAAGGATTAGTCTTATTAACCTGTTAAGATATAACTCCATTTTTGTTTTATCAGGGGCTTACACTATTGTATTTCATGGTTACCACACTGGAATCTAACTGGAAATTGTGTGATAATATTTCGATGAAACACCTTATCCTATCAATCCACTGATAGAACATGTCTCTCTATCACTATAATGTTGGGTTCAATTTCAACATCCACCCACTCTATCACGTTAGAAAAATCAAGATGATACTTATTTAGTTGGGAAACATGAAACACATCCTAATTATATGTAAAATAGATGAGGAAATTCTAATTAATATCACACCTTCTTAAGTATCTCCAAAAACTCAAATGGTCTGACATAATGAGGTAAATAATTACCCTAATTCCCCAATCATCTACATCCCATGCAAGGTATAATATTATGGAAACCCTAATGACCTATATCAAAATCAAAAATAAAATAAATCAGAATGAAATATGATTTCTTGTGAGTCTGATCTATCATAAATATTATCCCAATTAATTTCACTATATATATGGTGTCTTAAATAATATCATCCCATATAAGGTTCATTATCTAATCTCTTCCCAACAAAGAGTTAATATATAAGGTATCCCATAAAATACCTCAAAGGGTAAAATCCTAATCAAACCCTGACAACTAGTGTTATAGGAAACTATACTAATGGTAGATTTTTTTTACCGTGGTCCACTAAAGTCCAGAACACGTACCAAAATCATGACTTTATGAATTTTGATGACACACTTAATCTAGAAATCCATCTGCACATGATATTTTATGATCAAATTAAAATTATAACCCATAACAACCTATAATCCACTCCAAAATTAGTAAGTAAATTTAGGGACCATATCTAAAATGATATTTGATAGAACCACATAAATTCTACCAATATCCCACATATACAAGTTCCCAAGATATTTTATCTTAATTGAGTTAATGATAGGTAAGAAATGTGATAATTTCATTAATCGATCAATAAAAAACAATATGGAAATATTAAAACTTGGTTTCTATGGTAACCTAGTCATGAATTACATGGTTATCTCATTCCATTTACATACTCAAATGGGTAATGGTTGTATAAAATCTGAATGAATTTAATTTTATTCATTAGTTCTTTAACATGAAAGGCACTAAGAGACAAAATATACAATTGATTATCTCCTTCCCATCTACTAGTACTGACTTCTTAGTTCATAATGAATCTTTTTATATCCATGGTGTACAGACCAATTATATCGGTTTCCATTATTCATAAACTCTATTATTTGGACAATCAGAACATCCATTCAACCTTGCAATCATACAACCACATTGAAATACTGAGACCACTCACCTAATGTATCCCCACCATAAATAATTCTAATAATTCATTGGAACTCCAAAGCCTCATCTAATCCATGTATAATATGATTATCGATATAATATAAAACCCTATAAAAATCTTTGAATACCTATTAATTATCAATCCCACAATATAAGTTCATCTCATCAAACATTCCAGTGAAGAAACACCCTTCCAATAATTCTTTCTCTATATAAATCAACAATCACCTTCTCAATAAATTAGTGTCTGTATTCCCTTTTCTGGGGTGGTATGAAATATATAAATTGAATGTATTAATGTTATCCACCCATTTTATTTATGTCATGTTCAGATCCCTCATAATGAATATATACAATATATTCTTATGGTATTAATATATTATAAATTACTCCCTGAAGAGGTATTAATTCCATGTCTTAATAGAATGCATTACTACCACTAAATCAAGACCATGGATATGATAGTTATTATCATGAGAGAGTAATTTAAAGGATACAAATGCTAATACATCCCTTCCATTTATTATAAAATAACCCAAACCTATGTATAATGAGTCGCAGTAGATATCATATCCCAAACTAGACAGAAGAAGGATCGGGATTGGAGAATAATTCAATGTCACATTTAACACCTCAAAAGATATCTAGTACTGATTATGATAAAAAATTGACACCCTTATAGTTTAAACTTATCATAGGAGTTGAAATCATATAGAATTAGTAAAAAATATCATATAATAACCAAATAACCCTATGAAAATACAATATATAAAACACATTTCATTTTTACTCCCAATACAACACTACAAGAATCCTCTCAGGATCAACTATTACATCATTCTTAGAAAACACCTGGACCAAACATTTCACCACATGAATACATAATTGAAATTTGGATAGATTCCCATATATATGGTGTTCTTTCATGATTCTATGAATAATATTTAAATTCTCAACATGATATTTTTCAGATCTATAATAAACACACATATCATCTACAAAAACAACCATGCAAGAATCCATTAACCAAAGGAATATTGGATGAGTTAAATCCATAAAACGGTAGGATAATTAGTAATACCAAATGGAATGAATAGATAATCTTAATTCCCATACCTAATTCGGAACACCATCTTAGAAATATCTTCCTCTCAAACTTTCAATTGATGGTACCCCAATCTCATATCAATTTTTGAAAACCCCCAGGCTCCCTTGAGAATATAAAACATGTCATCAATATAAGGAAAGGGATATTTATTCATAATTTTCACATAATTGAGTTTTTTTAATCAAAACAATGTTCTTGACACCCTTACACCTTATTTGAAAAGATTAATAGGAATTCCCAAGGTGAAGCACTAGTAGAGATACATCCGATAGAATAAACATCATTAAGATGAACATTAATTATTTCAAATATATGGGTTTCATATGGTATGATTGTAAGAAAATATTCCTCGTCACTAGAAGAAATTATATACTGAACTCAAACTTCATCTAAAAGGAAACCTAGATAAATAGTCAATTAAAATACTAGGATACTCACTCACCAAAATAGGAATAGGGCCATTGAGATGTCGATCTATATTATCAAGAATAAACTCCAAAAATTGAATGAGATGATCTCAGCACTATAGACAACACATCTCAATCCCCAAAATCTATGATCCCACCCACATTGAATTACATGATTCACTCCATTATAAGAAAGAAAACTGAACCTGGAAATGGAAAAAAATGATCTAGTATTTATAGATAATCATTCAATCCACGTAAATTAATATATTATAGTTTTCACTATCACGAAATAAAAAATAACATATTTTTTCTTGGTCACCAATCATAACCCAAAATTTGGGACATCTAAAACCCTACTCCAACATAATTCCCAAATTAGTGGAATGATTCATCATGAAAGGAATAAAGTCTAAATGTAAAACCAACACATCAATAATAGTAGAGGAGATAAAACATAAGTTTCACTAGTGTTGAAAAAATATATAACCATTGAGGATCTAAAAAAATGTACCTCTCGTTGTATTCATTCTTTCCATTGAATCCTTTGGTTCACACTCCACTAAATATAGACACCCAAATTCATTGTTCCATTTCATCACAACATGATAATAACCCTTGTAAATAAGATTAGATCCCACAATGTAATCTATGTCAGCTCTAAAATGAGACCCTTTTATTAAGGTGGGTCCATCTCAACTTCCATGGGATGCTCACTCATATAAGCAGAGAAGATGAAAAAATTTCCAATGTACATAGAACACCATGGGTACTACCTTACTATATATTTTTTGGTTTTATTTCCCCCCACATTGGTAACAGACCACATGTCGAATCCCTAACATCTATTACAAACCATTTTCATTCCCTCAGTGTTGGCAACCCTAGATCCTCCTCTTGCTATAAAATCAACTTTGGCCACCTCCTACTATCACTAATACTCTGAATATTCCTATAATATTAGCTATATCTAACTCATACATAAATTCCTGGTTTATAACCTCCATGATAGAAGGTATTATAAAAATAATAATCATTGATTGAAAATATGGCTTCATTCCCATCTTGAACGTTTTTTCTTTAATATAGACATTTGAAAAATTCTTTGGAGGCTGGTGAATTGACTTGGTAAAATGTATACCAAACTTCCTGATATAATGATCTCCCAACTCCAATGTACAAATCTCTCACTCATTCACCACTCTCAATGTCTTGGGATATAACTACTAATTAACATATTTCATGAAAGTAGTATTGGTAAGATATTCATGGAACATGGTTTTTATAATATATTCCCCCCAATTCCTTCCCATACCCTAATGTATATATGTATAAAAAAACATGTTGCCTTATAGAGTTTTTAGGAAGTGGAAAATACTTTCAATCCTCTTGATCCATTACTCAAATTATTATGGTCATTATCACCGTGATAGATCGGTGGATATTATTTATTGAATTCTAATGCATGGTCCACCTTCATTTCAGATTCAAAATTTGAAACATGGCCCATGTACAAAATCATTCAGAGTATAGATTCCACCAAAATAGAGTCAAATGGAGGATTAAAATATGGGGCTCACTATACAGCTTCTTCTATGGCATTCGAATAAGGTATTCTTGATGAATACATATTCTCTAAACAAAGAGAAAAAACCATCAATAAAAAATTTGGATTTCGTTATCAAAAAACAAATTTTAGAGGACTAAAGGGAGAAGGATTAAATTATAAACATGGATTCTAGATGACCTCAATAATTCTATGGTAACTCATGTTTTATCATGAAAATTAACTGGATAGGAATAATCCCACACCGCCACTCAAGTTTCGATGGTCTTACCTATAGTCTAACAACACCCCCAACCCCAACACAAGTGGGTGATTCACAAGCATGAGAACATGATTTAAAAATAAGACACCATTAATACCAATTTGTAACAGACTAGCCAAGATCAGCATATAATGTGTTGGAGTTAGTTCCCTAAAAATAACTATCTGATTACTTGATTACATATTTCTATTAGTAATGATGTTTTCTTATCACATCCAGATTATTCCTATGAATGAAATTTATATGTGACATTGTCCTAAGAATGTATGTCACACTAAACTATTATAGTTGTTCCCTGTTATAATGATAAATAGAAGGTTCCATGATATCATTATTGAATATATGTTCTATGGATAGATTATATCATTTTATGGGACATATATTATTCATTCTATAAGGGTTATAGGCTCATAAGAGTTTAATTAATCCTCTTAAGGTATGCACCCTTTGTAATTTATAATTCATGAGATTATGATAATAGAAGATCTAATAAGAAATATAAATTTTCATGTCTCATGTGATGTTCCAATATTACAATGTGTGTATTGATCCTTGTGCTGTAATATTATCATTAATAGATATCATGAATAATTTAGTATGATGTATTGATGAAAAATATAATAAAATATTCTCATAGTGAGGTAGTATATTTTGGGTGAGTCATCGGTGATATTGAATTAATGGATAATTTGAGAAATGATGTATCCATTATGTCCCTTGAATGGATATGAAATCTCAAGCCCTCTTATGGGTATCTAACATTTTGGATAAAATAATGTCCATAGTGTTTAATGAGAGAGTTCATTTCCATAAACATGAATAAATATACACTGATCCCATTGGTTGATGGTACCATCTTGTAACCTACATAATCTGAGATATTGTGAGAAAAGGATTATATTACACAATAATCGTTTGTAGGAGGTTTGATGTAATTGAAACATTAACATCTTTCCTAAGGGGTTCCTCAGTGTGTTTCTAGATTTTATCCATGGAATTTAGGCGGTTATTCCTAATGCCACTCAGATGGAGGCCTAGATAATCACACACTGTATGTTTATAAAATCTCTTTTAAATTCATTTATTGGATTTCAAAAGTTGTAATAAATAATATCTATTCTTATTTGGGTGATCACTGAGATTTAATCAAAAGTTATTCAAAATAATAAATTATTTAAAAAATAATAACAAATAATTATTTGCGTGGTTTGGAAAATATAATATTTCTTATATTTGTCAAAGAATAATGCAATGATATTTATCAACTAAATATTCATTGTTTATATTTCATTAAATATGAAATGGGTAAGTGGCCAAGACTAATGGTTTGGTTGGAAACGGTTTAAATGATATTTATTTATATACTCAAAAAGGGTTTCACATTTCGTGTGAATAAATATAATGTTTTTATTATTATTTTTAGACGTGGGTTCAACTAAGAATTATAGAGTTGGGAAAGGGATTTTTTGTAACTTACCAACCCTAAACCCCCCCCCATAAAAATTATCTAATTATATCACTTTATAATAATATTCTTCATGAAAAACGTATACATCAAAGAGATATCTCATACCTTAAAGATATATCAAGAGATATACTGCTCTCTTCTCTCCACCAATCTCAACCATCGATAGTATACTAAGGGTTCTTGTAACACCCAAAAGATATATAAATAAATTTAATATTGAATGCAAGAAATATTGAATCTCCAGAAAACACCACTTTTTTATAACCTAGCCAATAAAAAAATTCCCACCTCTATGTTTTGAATTTTGAAAAACTGATATGCACTGCAGCATTTAGTAAGATATTTAGAGTATGATAGGATCAACATGCATTTTTTTAGTGAATAGTAACTTGACCCTTTTGAATAGTAATGTATCCCTTATGAATAGGAATATGACACTTATGAATAGAATCCACACCCATGAATATATATATATATATAATATATGGACCTTATAAATGAAATAAAATATTTTATAATTTAATAATTAAGTGGTGGTATTTTTGTGAGTAATAAATATTTATTTAAAATTTTAAAATAATAAGTTTATTTAAAAAAATTAATTTTCATAAAAAAATTTCATAAATAACTATTTTTTTACATTAAATTTATTATAATTTAATAAGATCTTAGTTAATTTTCCAGGTATTATAAAACCAAATTTAGTTTTAAAAAAGAATATTTTCTAGTAAATGATGATTTTATGTATAAATTAAATTTCACATATTTAGAAACTTATTTTGATAAAATTGAATTCATTTATTAATTATACACATTGAAAAATTGTTCAGGTGAATTGTTTTGATTTTTATAAAATACTTGATTTTTTTGTGAATGGTAAAATACAGTAATTTATGATAAATGATAAATACATGATTTATCGAGTCATAGGTGATGTAAGGATAATGTAAGCACAGTTGGTTCGAAATCACATGTATGTATTACTTTTTGAGTCACTATATTCAAGACTATTCAATGTATTGATCCAAAATAATAAAATATTGATTAAAATAATAGGAAATAACCCGTCTCCACCAATTTAATGTGACACATCACTCTATCCTCTATTCACTCATCTCAAGCCTTGTGTCTTATCTAAACTTTGCTAAAATATCCACCCAAATTAGTTCCCATGTATATTATACCTTGATATCTTCAAAAGACCAAATTTCTTCCCCTAAAGTGGCTCTCATGGACGATATATTCAAGAGGTAAATTCCACTTTTCATTTCTTTTGTTTTCTATCAAGTTCCATTATTTATTTTTCTTCATCAACTACCTTCCTCCAAATTTTATGATAACTCCAGTAACTTAGTTATACTATAATTGTATCATGTTAATGGAAGAATTCATCATCATCTCTTCTCCCCACTCCTTTTATACAAGAACTGGAAACACCATCTAAGATGCGTTAATTTATCGCATTCAAGGACGACGGGTTTAAAATTTCTATTACCATCTTCATGTATTGTTATGAATCCCTTTTTATGGTTCAACTAGATCATTATATATGTTTATTATCTTACTCAATGTTATGTAACTATTATATATACATAATAATAATTCATATGAAAAACTAGTTTGTAACAATTGAAATATCGCCAAAATAATCTAAATGGTTATCACCAATGTTATATCTAAAAAATCATCCACATACCATGTCACAAAATGATATATATATATATATATAACCATTCTAACTTATTTATGTTCATTAATGATATATAATTTCTTTTTTGTAGAAATATATAAATTCCACCTAAACCCCATTACTTATAATAAACATAACCAAACATGAAATCAATGAAACAAACACTCCAGAATAGGAGAATTCAATCATAAAACTTATCAAAAATGAAATAAATTAACATAATAAAACTATGATGAATAAAATAAATGTATATATGTTTATGAATTAGTTAATTAATGGATTTAATTTTATTATCCAAGACATTAAGGTCATGTGAGGAATACATTCAAACATAAGGTAAGAATTTTCAACCCAAACCTCCATTTTCATTCGTGTTACTCTTATTCTCTACTGAACTCAATGAAGTTATTTTTCATTATTACGTAATGCTCATAAATTCAGTGTAAATTCTCTATATATATTTACAAACCAAAATCCTTCTCTATCTTATGGGGAGTTATATGATTTTAAAGGATCATTCAAAAATCCATTTAGAAATACAAGCTATTTTCAAGGGAACCTCTCGAATTCATACCTATGATCAAGTACAATATATAATCTTCTATTGGACACCAAAATTTTTATAATATCAATTATTTTATTATGAAAAAGATATATTATTTCACTTCCAGTTTTATACACATATTGTTCCATAAGAAATCTTCCTTTCAAAGTAAAACAATATTTATTTCTAGAATTACATGATGATTTTATAAAAGTATTTTCATTTGTTTCCACACTCTTGTTGATTCATATGTATAATTGGGAAAATATTTTATTATATTATATACCATATTTGTTTGGATGGTTTATGAATAGTGTGACTACAAATGTGCTATCTTGAAACCATTCACCATGTTTATCTGAATTTTTAGTATTTGGGGAAAGTTATTTACATTTCATAAGTTAGTTTCAATATGAATGTATATGTTTTTTATGTTTATCCCCTTTCATATGAGGAATTAATTGGACTTATTAAGTGATGGGAAGGTCCCACTATAACCATTTGATACACTGGTAGGTATCATGATTCAAAAAATATATGGTCTTTGTTGAGGCCTTTCACATTTTCATATATGATTTTGGCTGAGGCATTAATCATTTTTGGATGTCTTGGCTGAGGCCTTGATGGTATATTTCATAATGTCCATAATTATGCATTTCCATCATTATTAAATTTTATAGTCAATGAGATTATTCAACTAGTAGAATACTAGTGATTATGATTTATTATGACATTATTTATTCATCCCTTATTCCTACCATATTATGTTCAAGTATAATTTTTACAGGCATGTGTTGTTAGATTTTCACGAGGCCTAATGTTTATATTTATGTTTATGATATCTTCCACTATATTTATTACCCTTATTGTTCATATGAGCTTAACCCTTTCTTATGTTTTATATTCCCAGGATACGAAGAAGTAAATTATGAATGACTTGTAGTGGTAACCTAGGAGTTATGGATGTTTTGAATAAAATTTCTATATTGTATATCATTTCATGTTATAATTTTCAACATATGTATGTATCTAGTTTACCAAAACTACTAATATAATTCATTCCTTTTTTATATGAGTTAATTTTAATCATGATAATGTAATGAAATAAGGCACTAGCTATGAGAAAATGTGGTTGGGTATTTACAGTTCTTCCTCATTCATGAATAATTCTCTGGTGATAACCCCCGAATGATGAAAGAGATCAGGATTGACCATGCTAGCACCCGATGATTCTATAGTGATGTTTAGATATTATGGAAAAAGTTTGCATCGATTCTAGAGGGATTATTACATGGATACTATAGCATATTGATAGTTTGATGTCATTTAATCAACCAGATCATCAAAAAATAGGCACTGCAAGTTGAGTTAATTCTGTATCTGCTCATAAATAATTTATAAATTACATGTGAATATCTATATTCTACTGGTTCTGGGGTTTGTATACTCAAGTATTTTTTATCTAAATCCTTTTTTCATGAAGTTTCATGTCATTTCAAGTAATTATTTTCATAAATTAAGTCTAAAATGTGAGTTATCCATGTCAAATAAGAAATTATGCTACACCTGCAAGCTCAAAATGGAATCATAGTGATTACATGTTTAATTTATAATTATTTATTATTAAATTATTTTGACACAGTTTTCATTGTTTAATTTACTTTTAATCAATTCATTGTTAAAATTACAACATCGATGTCTTTTACCTTTATTCATTATCACTCAGATAGCTAGAGAAATATTAAGATTAAAATGAAGAAACAAATGAAAACACTATATAGTGGTGCTAAATATTACTTCCAAACAATATAATAGAATACAGAATTTAATTAGAAACAATATATAGTGTACCCATGTATCCCATTTTTACACCATGATTAAATATGTTTAGTCTAATGAAATCAGATCTAATATCTGATGAAACCATATCAGTGTGTAGATCTGGACAGGATGGCACATGATTTGATGAACAACATGTTGTATACCCACTATACACGCCTAGTGGTCTTCATTTTCATGCGTCCAAGAACATGGGGTCCTAGTATTTTGTGTATCAGATATATGACATGATTTTGACAAGTCGTACATCTCAAAGGAAGCATGTCCGGTAGGATGGATAACACACTTTGTACCTCAAACCAGTCAATGGCTAGAAACACACCCAATCCCCAGGCATGTGCTATAGATGCAGGTAGAAGACAATGTATTTATGTAACCAAGTACATAATTTATATTATTCTTCATATAGTGTGCTCAATTTTACATGGTGATAATATTTAAATATATAATTAAACCTATTCACATGTACTAAGTGTGTCCATTATTTGACATTTTATGAAAAGTTGTAGTTTTGATAATTATATATTCAATTTACATCTGTGTTAAAATTTTGTATGAGCACACATAGTTTCTTTGAAATAAAATTGTTTAATTAATTAATTTTAAATGAGGTTAATTTTTTAAAAATTAAATATTATTGTAATTTATTGGGTTTTTTAAATAATTAAGATAAATTTAATTAATTAAATTAATTTGTAGCATGTTATATAAATTAATGAATGAAACAATGTAAGTCATAATGTGATTTAGAATTTATTCTTGTTTCATGTTGTATAAATGACCATGAGTTTAGACTATAACATTATACATGATTGGTTTCTTTTTAATTTCTTCTTATTAAATTAAAATTTATGGTATTTATTTCATCACCTTTCCATAATTATGTAAAAGCCTTAATGACCGTGGTTTATTTTATGTAATCCACATTTATTTGAACCATTGGATCCCCACAGTAGTATATGAGTACAATTTTATATAAGGATAGTGCTTCAAGGTGATAGGAGGCAGTCCAAATCACATATTTTAGGAGAAACCAATCATGATCATATAAAGAAGCTACTTGTGAATACTACAACATAAACCAATCTAGAGTTCATGTTTTTTCGCTAACGTCAAGGGTTATTTTATTGTTAACTAGATAACATAACCATTAGGTAATCTCCTGATCATACCACTTATATTTTATATTTTTTGTTTCATTGTTGATTATTTATTTTTGTGGATGTTACCTGATCATTTAATATATGAATTAACAATTATACATGATAAAATAAAATAATACCAGATTATATGTCAGTTTAATAAATTCATGGTTAATCACTTAAGTTAAGTCCAAATAATATTAACAATGTTTGTTATAAGATAACATCACTACTTTCATTTTTAAGGATGAAAATCCTTAAACTAAAATATTTTGTCGGTATAGCCATTCACTATTTGATTTATAATCAAACTCAAAGTTCAAAGTGCTCAACCAACCCTGGTTAGGGTTATTTTAATTATCATGGAAATTTTAGATTAATGTTTTGTGTAAGCATAACTTGGTTTAAATAAAAGTTTTACTTCACATCAATACACTGTGTGACTAAGAGGTAAGGGTTGAGTAAATCATTAAAACAAGATTTGAAAATTGAGTATTCTACTCAATGGATCAAATAAATGTGACTTAGTTTAGTTGGAAAGATGCTCCTACCGAAAAACCTTCAAATAAATTATTTGGCCTAATTATGGGTTATGAGGATGAAATAACAATCTTTTCCACTAGAATATCTATGAACAAAATACATTCTAAATCTAATAGTGAGGAATATTGGGTTTTAAAAAATAACATGGAATTAACAGTACATAATTTATATTTATAAATATATTTTGGTAATCATGTAAATTAATAATAATATATTCTTAATTTATAGAAATGTAAAATAAAAAAACTTCAAAATTTTCACTGAAATCCATAATATAGGATGATGAACTTCCCACCAACATGAACCTATATAACTGTTATATGATGATGTTAATAATTTTACACCATGAATATAAATTATATGTGGTGGAAACGTTATTACCTGAGTTGATTACCGAAGAGGATAGTGGGGAAGTAGTATCTCTCTACCTAAAACATATTTATGACAAAATGGATATCTATTGTTTCATGTTATCCTCTACGTCTACTGAAATTATGATGAATTATGAGGGTATGAATGTTTATAGAATCATTTATTACCTTCAAGATATCTATAAAGAGTGGGTGAGATCAGATTGGTATGAGAACTCTAATACAATAATCATATGAAATCATAGAGTGTTGGCACCAGACGGGCCTCATGTATTCTGGATGATTGAATACATATGGAACTTATAAATCTTTGAGATTAATATCTCTGATGAGTTGAAAAATGATCTCATTCGGTCCTCACTACCAAAATGCTACTCTAGTATCACTATGAATTATAATACAAGCAATAAGAATAAGTCACTTTTGGAACTTCGTACTCTTATTCACCAAGTAGATAAATACATGAGGCATGAAAACCCAACATCCCATGTTGGTAAATAAGAATATTGTGAACAAGTAAATGGCACCAAAGACTAATTCCATGTCTTAGTATTCATAAAAACGCCCTTTAAATAAAAAAATATCCATATTCAAGGAAAGTACCAAGATGCACTGTGTTTTTCATGTGGCATGTAGGGACACTGCAATATGAATTTCACCCCACTAGAGAAGTGAGTGGAATCTTCAAGTGCATTGATTATCTAATTTAATATTTAAATACCAACATGTTTGGTAATAGATACTATATGTAGTGATCAAGTTTTTATTTAAATATAATAAATTTGTAGATTTTGGAAGGTTTCTAGAGGAATGTTGGATCAATATGATTCCAACATAGGGATGATTGTTGTTCCATCCATTAGAGATTACCAACTCATGTTTCTAACAAGTCAGATTTTGGTTTCATAGAATTATTATTTTGTTCCTAATTTTACCAAGAATAACATTTATATTTATTCTTTAGAAATGTATGAATTTATTATAATCTTTGGAAATAATTGTTGATACTTCTATATATATAGAACATGTTTTCATATAGAGTAGATTAATAAATTTCTTTTATGTATTGAATTATGAAACCAAAAAATTTAAAACTGTTAAGGAAATAGATATGTGTGAATCATATAGATCTTAGTTGTTTCATGACTATCATTGTCACATAAATTATATGAATTTGACAATGCCCTATCAACATGGCTATTGAGTCACTTTTCAGCTTATATAACTTGAAATATTTCAATCTTATTTACAAGGTATGATGAAAAGTCTAATATTTGGTTATAAAGTTGAAATATAAACAAAGCGTCTATAGTTGGTACACATTGATGTATGTCGACCTTTTAAAGTAGAATCTTGAAGTGGATTCTATTACTCTATGACATTAACCGACGACATGAGTAGGTATGGTTATGTCTACATATGAGTTATAAGTCTGAATCCTTTGAAATGATCAATGATATCAAGAATGAGTTTGAAAATAAACATTTTAAGAAGATAAATAATATTTTATTACATTGAGGTGATGAGTATATTAACCACGATTTTAATGATTTTTTATGGGTTTTTTTGGATTTTATCTTAACTCATTAAACCTTATACAACATAGTGGAATATTGTTTTTGTGAAAGAGGAACCGAATCTTTTTCGACATGGTCAGGTAAATGATAAATCCCACAAGACTTCCAATATAGTTCTAGGGATATGCATTACACATGAAATCATACTTACTAAAATAATTACTAACATAAATGGTAAATGGTTTTCCTTTTCAGTTATATAGTGGAACGAAATAGGTTTTCCCATATGCCCATATTTGCTGTTGTGGACAATTTGTTAAGGCTAATTTAAGAAACAATTTAACAATCTAAGGTATGATGTGAAACATTATAAGTTATCCGAAGAAAACACATGGATATCATTTATACAACCATTTAGATAATAATGTAATTATATTAAGACCACATTCCTTTATTGAGAGGGAGAACAACCACAATGAGGATAATACGATAAAAATAGACTTCGATAATGTTGATCATCAAGATACAAAAGAGTTGGTAAAGGAATGGATTCCACTGGTACCCATGGAAGAATTTGTTCTTGGATCAAAATTACTGCATATCAGAACTATATAGGTAAGATAACCAAGGAGAAATAGTATTTTATCCATTGATGATGGTGACTCATTATTGGTAGAAAACTATTATCCTATATCCATTAATGAGGAAGTAGAGAGCTTTTTATCTACAATATGAAAAGAAGCCCTAAATTTTTATAAGGATTCCATGTTGCTAAACCAATTTTAGTTTTTGATTTATCCACTATTTTTTGTAAAACATGTTTGGTATAAATGGGTATTCAATAAAAAATGGGACATGGAAAGTAATGTAAATACCTTTAAAACATGGATGGTTGATAAAGGATTTTGAAAACTTCAATTCATTTACTATTACAAAAAAATTCTCCAATTCCCATTTTTAAATACAACATAATTTTTATTTCCCTATTAGCTTTCCAATACTATGGTATTTATAAAATAGATTTCAAAATAGATTTCCATAATTGGAAAATTCAAGAGGATGTTTATATAATAATACTAGAAGGGTTTTTTACTCAGGGAAATTCCAAAACAGTATTAAAGTGGAAGAGATCCATTTATAGATTAAATCAAGTATCCAGGTCATGGAATATTAATTTTAATACATCCATAAAAGAGTTTAGTTTTATAAAAAATGTTTGTGATCTGTGAGTTTACAAGAGGTTTCATTGGATTATGGTTTTTTTTCATATTAGTATATCATGATGGAATATTATTAATTGGAAATGAGATATCAGACATAAAAAAGGTTGAGTAATGGTTTAGAAAATATTTCTCTATAAAGGACTTTGGATAAGAATGGTAGATTTTGGGTTTCATGATCAGCTATGACAAATCCAAGAGGCTGCATGGACTACGTCAAAATACATACATTGGCTAAATCATTAACAGTTTCACTATGGAACAATCCAAATGGTTATTATTGTTATTTTCAAATTATATAAATAATTATTATAAAATTCATCCTTTTACACTTGTGGAAAGAGAGATAATGAGTAATATTTGATACACTTACGCAATAGGTTCTATCATGTATTCTAGATTATTTATAAGGATTGATGTCACCTATTCTTTAATAATGGTAGGATGATATCAATATGATCTTGCCGGAGAACACTGGACTATTGTTAAGGCTATCAATATGTATCTGAGGAGATGAAATTATATGTTCCTTAGGTTGGTATGATAAGATAAGCTAGTAATTAGTGGTTATACAAATTCTATATTTTTAATAGATCGGAATGAACTAAATAATAGTTAGGATATGTATTTTGTCATAATGGTGGATCTATTTTATAGAAATGTTTAATGAATCTAGTTAAAATATATTCTACAAAAGAGTTTGAGTATAACGAGGCTTCTAATTTAACCTAGGAATAAATTTGGATTTATTTCTTTTTTTCAAAGATATTAATGGGATTATTATCAGATAAGACCCTACCATGGTTTATTATTACAAAACTAAAGCGGTGTATCTTTACAAAGAGCCAATATTATATTAAAATAAAATGAACATACTTTGGAAGTATTATCTCTTGAGGTATTTTTGTCAATGATTTGATGTTATGGTGATCCAAGTATCCAAAATGGAAATTGCTATGGAACCCTTGATAATGGATCTATCTTATCAAGGGATTGAGTATCATGTGAGACCTAATGGACTAAATATTTTTTATAGTTTTATCTAACTAAAGTGGGATTATATAAGAGTTAGTTCAATAGAAACATCATTATGAGTACATTATTAAAATTTTTCATTATTAATCATGTTTTAGTATCGCATCATGATTCTTTCTCTATATGAACATTGATTTTGATTATTTCCTATGAGTGTACATCACACTGAAATGTCAGTACATTTCCCCACTATAATGAGAACTAGGGGTTTCCATGTAAATATTCTTGAATATATGTTATATGGATAGATGATATCATTTGATGGGACACAAATTATACATGGTATTAGGGGTGGAGACTTATAGGACTTTGAGTCACAATATCATTGTGTATTCCCTTAGTAACTTCTATTTCCTGATATTATAAAGTAGACCCACCAATATGAAATCCAAATTTTCATGTGTCATTGGATGTTACAATCTATAGATGTGTGTATTGATCCTTAGACATTAATATTATCATTAGTGGATATCTTGAATCCCATACTAGGATGTATTAATGAAAACCATTAAGTCAATTTCTCGTATAGAGGTTGGATATGTTGGGTGCATCGTGAGTGATAATGAATTAATGAATAATGTGGGAAAGTATTTTTCCATTCAATCCCATGACTGAATTCTATATCTTTATCCCTTTTATGGGAATAGAACTACCTAGATGAATCCATGGAATTGGTATTCGATAGGTGAGTGCATTTTCATAATTTCAATGAAAGAGACATTGAGCACACATATTAATGGAATCAACATGCAAGTTGCTTTATTTTTTATTTCATGATAAAGAAATTATATTACATGGTAAGTGTCACTAGGTGGTAAAATATCATTATAACTTTAAATTCTTCTTATATGGGCTCTTTAGATTGTCAGAAGATGCTAACCTTAGAATTTAGAATTTTATGCATAATTCCGTTGAAAAATATGCCTAGAGGGTCACGCACTAAGTGTATCAGAAATCTTAGTTAAATTCAATTATTTAATTTAACAGGTTTTAATGAATAATATTTATTATGGTTCATTTGATCATCAAAATTTAAACACTGGTTATTTGAAATAAGTGAGTTAAATATTAATAATAATTTTTTTCATTTTTTGGAAATATATTATTAATTATATTTACCAATAAATAAGGTAGCGATAAATATGAAATAAATATTTATTATTCTATGTTTGGAAAACATTGAGGAGGATAAGTGGAATGGGGTTAATTGTCATATGAGAAATGGTAGAAATGATATTTATTTATACATTCTAATAATATTTCACATTTAAAGTGGATGAAACTAATATTAATATTTTAATTAATATATTTGTGGTCAAAAAGTATTATTGTGTTGGGAAATCTCTTTTGTACATATTTCCAACAATAAAAATTATGTATTAAATATCTAATTATATCACATTGAATAATTTTTTAATAAATGGATAGATAAATGATTTTAATCAATCCCTATAGAGAGATCAAGAGATATAGAGTTCTATTCTCTCCTCCTCTCTAAATTCGTTAAGGGATCAGCGAAAATTCTTCACCCTTAAAAAATAATTATATTGATATCAGCAATGAAAAAATACTGGAATTCTAGATCAGCCATTCCATCACTTAGTGATTCTATGATGATTTCCAAATATTGTGTTGCATGTGTGGATCAGTTCTAGATGGATCTATAACTTATGATCTTATAGTGTATCAATGGTTCGATGATATCTAGTCAACCAGATCATCAATAAATAGGTTATTACAATTTGAGGTAATTTTAAATATGTGCATAAATTAATTATAAATTACATGAAAAGATCCTTCTTCTTATAGTTCTGAGGATTGTCTATTCAAGTAATTTTTAGTGAAAATATATTGTTCATAACATTATACATCATGTACAAATATTAATTTCATCAATTTGGACAGAAATATAAGTTATCTATGTGATACAGGTGCATCTTTTATACCTAGAACCTATATAATGTCCCTCAAAATGGCCTACCCAAATGCCTAATGGTACTTCCTGATCAACATAGACTAGATAAATGAACCATGTTCTCAATTTCAGAAACAGTTGTATTTTTTAGTTAAAACAAATATAACAGGATAAAAATAATTGTATTATCATATTAGATATCCAAAATATGTCAGATGTTAAATACCCAAATGAAAAAGTTAATATCCATCTACTAGAAAACAATTTCTAGATAAAAAACAGAATGAAAATCAACAATGAACCCAAATAAAATCTAGTTCAATCTCTACATGAATATATATCCTCTCCATCCCAATCCATTTAACTGTAACATGGTCTAGATGATTTTTCCTCTACATAAATCACTTTATTTTACCTTTATTATTCAAAAATATTTCTAGAAACACCCAAAAGAAAAATTAGGGTGGGATCATAAAATCTTAATCGAACACCAAAAAAATATATAAAATTTATATCCACATTCATATGTTAGTTAATTTATAAAAAAAAATTCAAAACATTTTATTAGAAATTATTTTTTCATAAAAATCATCCTTTGGGTTTCTTTTTCAAGACAAAGAATATTCTTATAAAAAATTAATATTAAATAACTTATAATAATTATATATAGTAATATTAATAAAAATATGTTTCATGAATAACTACACATATAATGTGGGTAAATAAAAATATCAAATGAACATGCATGTAATGTATCCATAAAGTACCAAATGTAAATCCATGACAAAAGTGTGTATAAAACAAAGATTCACAAGGGAATACTAGCTGACAAAAGTGAAAACTACTTTACTAGAACCTTGGTCCCCCATTAAGGCTACCAACTAGAAACCACAGTATCCTAAGAACCTAGCCTAATGATAACTTACACCATAATGGTTTTTCATATGTGTAGTTTTTCTTTGTACCTCAACATCACCCATGGTGTTATATAACATAATTATGTTCCAATAAACCCATAAATTAATTTAATTAGAAATGTATATAGATATTAAATTCCACCTAAATTATTGGAAGTCTATTTCTAATTCAAAACTATCTTTGAGTCATTTAATTAAACACATTATTTAGATAAATTTTATTTTCAAATAAAAACCCATTTTGAAAGCAATTTCTCTTTCCCCAAAATATCAATTCCAATATAGAATATTTAAAATGATAAACAAAAAAATCTTTAATAACCCATGTATCACCAATGTATGGCCCTATTATATAGAAACCCACATCAAGAAAAAATGAAAACTTGATTGCCATCAAAATTGGTGATGGTAAAGGAAGAGATTGGATTATAGATAACCTAGACCAAATGTGTACAATTCAATTCTATATATCCAATATAAACCATGAGTATAAAAATTATAATAAATCAAATTCATATAGAATAATATGAAAATATATATTTTAAAGGATCCAACTCAATGGAATATAACAAATAGGGATCCAAGATTTCAATCAGTATGAAGACCCACCATTGGGAAGAGGAAGAGAGCCAAAATCCTCCCCAAGGATCCTCTAGATCAATAAAAATCATACTACAGTCAAGAAGGTTGCATTATAGAAGTTAAATCATAATTATTTGGTAAAATTAAATTGTATTCCCTACTTAACTACATTCCTAGTGGTGTCACGGGTGAGCTACTGGGTATTCACTAGCTAGCTGGTGGGAATAGGTTGAGAGTTTTAGTGTCATATCATCACCAACTATCAAGGGGAAGCATTCCATTAATGTGTTTGAAATTCATAATTTTTTAGGTTTTTTTGGTTATTTCATGTTCTTTGATTGGGACTTCTCTAGTATTTCATCACTTGTGATAGGTTTTTCCCAAAATGTTGTGATGTTTGTTTGGGTTGACTATGTTGTTGAGATATTTTAATGAGTTGAATATTATATTGACTGCAACTCCAATCTGGATCCTTCTTAAGATTAATTGTTTATATATATCCTAATATGATGCCTATAGGAATGGTTTATATTATGTTCTAATTTATGTAATATTGGTGGTATCTTATGGCTCTCATTAATTATTCCCTCATGATTAAAACTACCCTCTTCATGATCTTGAATTTTTGGTAGAGATACATTCTATTAATACATGGAATCACCACCTCTTCAGGATGTTTTAAGCCTTATTGTAATCATAATATTTTGTAGTATATTTTCACTAAGAGGGATTTAAACATGATATGGATATGAAAATAATATTACCTTTATACCATTGATTTTTATATTTTCAAAAACCTTAAGAACTGAAGTTTGGTCATAGACACTTTGACAAGAATATTATTGACTCAAAAAAATGTACAAATCAATTAATAAGAAATACATCATGGGATTGTTTTTTGAGATATTCTTGGATGAACGGATGGTGGATAGATTGGTATTCACAGCTTTCACTTATCCTGTATCTTTTATGGATAATCATATTAAAAATATAATTTAGTGTGGGTGTAGAATGTTAGTTCATTATAATAGTTATTTGTGTTGAATATACCTTGACATAGTGGTATCAATATCTCAATGGGGATCAAGGATTCTGAATTATAGTTGTTTTGATATACATGATACAAGAATTGATTGATAATATAAATTTACATGGTATGTTCATGCACCCTAAAGATTAAAATATTCGTCATGACATGAGAAACCATTACTGATGGCTAGGAATTAGATGATCAATTACAGATTTTGTATCTCAATTCCTTATTTGTCATAGAATTAAGGTGGAACATCAATGGAATACAACTCTACTACAACCATTACCCATTCCTGTATTTAAATTGGATGATATATCTATGTAAATCATGATTATTTTCACATATAATTTTAGTAGAAATGATGTGATATGGTATATTATTTATTGACTTTTGAAATAAATTAATTTTCTACCTACAATGGAGTAAATATTGGTAGAGTAATTTTGGGGCTTGTATGTGAAAAATATTTTTAGACTATATGGTGTGACATTAGATACCATTTCAAATGGGAGTCCTTGATTCAAATACTATTTTTTAGTGTATTGGAGGAAACAATGGGCTCTCAGTTGAAGTTGAGCATTATATATCATCCACAGATGGATGTTCAGACTAAGAAAGATATACATATTCGTTTTAGACATTCTTCAAGCATGCATTTATTACATTAATGGATCATGGGAAAAATCATCTCAAAAAATAGTTTTCATATAACAATAGTTATCAAGTTTCAATCTGGAAGGAACCATTTGAGATGTTGTATCAGATGACTTACATGTCTCTTCGTTATTGAGAAGAGATAAAAGAACAGTCTTTATTTGGATCTAGAGTCATTTGGAAGATGAAAAATATTGTTCAATTGATCAAGATCAGATTAGGGACCACTTAATGTTTCCTATAATCATATTTTTTTCAACATCATTATCCATTTTATTTTTTGATATGTGATTTGGGTATCCTCATAGTTTCACCTCAATTGGGACATATATACTTGGGTAATTAGTGTAATTTAGCACCTCATTATGTCAACCCATTTGGGATTCTGGAGTGACTTAGGAAGTTGTATTATTTATTTGACTTACGAGATCATTTGAAATTAAATCATGATGCTTTTCTGGTTTCCCAACTAATGATGTATCATTTATATTCATCATATGTTATTAAGGGGGGATGTTTAAATTAAACCAAAAACCTCATGGATTGAAATGATTACTCATATAGTGGACTAAAAAGATAATTTGATTTATGGAAAGATGACCCCATTGGTCTTGGTGAGATGGATGTGTGTTAAGGATAGCTTTTAGAAATGGGAGAGTGCATCTTTTCCAATTTATTAATGGCCTTATCTCTTTATGGTTTCATGAAACAAAACCTTTTTGGGGACATATAGATTTTATGGTGCTAATAATTTTCACACCTTGGTATATGTAATCTGGTTTAGAGCCTCTCTTTTCTTTTTCTTTTTAGTTTTCAGGTCACTCATAAGTTGGGATACGATTTTTGTTATGTTGGTGGTTGTAAGAGGCCACTAGATAGTCGATTATTGGCACTGTCTAGACAGTGTAGTTCTAAATAACACATATGGTTCTAATGGTTACACCAACTAGCTAGTGGATACCTGAAGGTACAACCTTTCTATGTGTACCCACCATCCATTTGGTGGATTCCCATCATCTATCAGGTTATGTCACTATGCTTGTGGTTAAGTAGGTTTTGAAATTTCATTTTATACTAAAATGTTTATTTAACTCTTCTAATATACCCATCTTGACCATAATATTATTTTCGTTGATCTTGGGTATCTTTGGGGATGATTTTGGATCCCTCCCTCTTCTCACTGGCGGTACAACATACCGATTGAAATTCAGGATCACTCTCAATTGTAATCTAGTGAGTTAGATCCTTTAAAATATATTTATTATTATTATTATTATACATTTATTTGTTTTATTATTATTATTCTATCTCACATGATATAATATGGACATGGATAATTGATATTCTTTCCACTAGTTCTAGGTTCCACGGATCTGATCTGCTTCTATCCCATCAATGGTTTTAAGGGAAATGAGTTTTCTTTATTCTTGAGGTAGTTATCTCTCTCTTATGGTTTGTCCATTAGTAATATTTTTGGTCCTATTGTCACATATGTTTTTTATTTATGAAATTTAATGTTTTATATTGGACATAATCTTTGTTTTAAATGGAAAATATTTTAAAAATGGGTTTTTTTAATGCTAGATTATATTCACAAGATGTGTTTGACAAAATATGTCTAATATTATTTTGAATTAGAATTTTTTTAACCATAGTGGTGGTGTTGAGTCACTATAGAAAAATATTTTATGAATATGATATTGGTTTTATTGAAACTTAATACTGATATATATCATATTGGGTGGCATGGTAGTGTGTGGAACAAGAAAATAGATGTGAAAAAATAGTGGGGTAATCTTTCACTAGGCTAGCTTCGCATGATTACATGGTTTCTTGTGGGAATCCATTCCAGGGGTCTGAGATTAATTGAATTTAGGAATCACATACTATAACACCTTGACATTTTAGGATATATTTCTCTTCAAATAAAAATTCTTCAATATCATATGATACACACAACCCTGATTCCAAATGAATAGTAATATAGTATACAGTTCTAACTAAGCGATTAAATATGTGGGTATGAATATGAATACATAAATTATTAAAGAATCATGGTTTATATATGAATAAAATAAATTCAACGGTTATCAATTGATTAAAAATAAAAACAATCATTTAAAAGTTAAAAAATTCTTCAAACCTATTTTTATGTGTGTAATGTGTTCTTATCTTAATAAATAAAATTAATCGGTAATGGTGAATCTTTTTAGTAAATTGTAAAAAATATATAGTCAATTAAATGTTTTAACATTAGTATAATATTTCTTTATGCTTTGGATATGAGTAAATTCAATTTATTCTTAAGAATGTATTTTTTCCAAATACTGTTGCATCCCATTTGGCATGATGATTTTAAAATGAATTTCTAAAACATTTATAAAATAAATCTTGAAAAATATATTCCAAATTTATAATTAGTAGGATAAAATTTGTTAAATATTTCTCTTTTATTTTTGGTAAATATGAATTGTTACCATACTAATTTTTTCACCTCGGTAAGGGTGGAAAGGGTAAAATATAGTTATAACATTATTCTAAGGCTTTAAAATTTATCTAACACTTTCTATTATTCTATTTGATGAATTTATTTCATCCAAAGCATTACAATAATCAAATATATGGAAACTAGGTTCCATATTTCATTGATTATGACCGTTATATTAATTTATGAAATGAATAAATACAAAATGTCACCCTATTGAACTTAACATATCTAAAATATTTACATAAGGATATAATGTAACATCCTGACCCATGATCAACATAACCCATGTCTCGAGCTGGTGGGTCACATGTCCTCAAGCGTGCCTCCTTGTACACCAGAGGCTACTGACTAGAAGTGAGGGTGTAAATGTAGTATGGTGGGAAGACTATATCCTCATAACTGAGTCTAACTACAGATACACATATAAATAGAAACCATCAAAATCATACATACAAATAGATATAATAAAAAGATAAGTAGTGGTTAAAAAACAACGGAAAAGCTAAATAATAATATCAAAAGTCTCTATGGTAGGGTTAATACATGGATTCATGCTATGATGGTATACAAAAGTGTCATAGGGAATTGGAACAAAATCATGCTATCAAAAGGTAAAAAAGAAAAAAAATCTTCTCAACTATCATCTTGATCCTATGATTGGTCCTCTTCAACTAAGATCCAACTACAAGTACAAAAGTATTAGCAACCTTTAAGAGGTCCCCTACCTTTATCCAAACCTGCAGATAAAGAATATTCTCATGTATCAATGGAATCCCAAGTAGGTTGTGAGATAAAATCTTAGTAGGCCACCACCAATGATATCTATAAATAATCCATGCAGTGATCATAAATTTACAATGTGTAGGTATAAATGAAATCATAAACAGTGATGAACATATAAACAAAAGGTCTCTCAATTTCCAATAACACACTTGGAGGCACTACCGTTTCAACTCATTTATAAGATGTATTTTTTATTAGTCACTATATATATAGTAATAATATATATAAATATATATATATAAGTTTTATATCTATTTTATCCACCTATATGAACCAAGTATGTGCGGGTATAAGTGTCCATATACCTGTAATGCTGGTTCTGGCAGGATCAGGGCATAACACAAACATCCAAAACAAGCCTTACGAGAATATAAGCTCAATTAATAGGGTACATTCCCTAAAAATAATACTTATTGGGATACATCAATCTCATCACTTGATACGGTGAGTGTCCTATCATTTCAAAAATCTAAACAAAGGATGAGAAATTTCATACTCATTGTCCAAAATAGAGTCAGTGGTGTGAGACCTGATGCTCAACACTCAGTGTAAAGGTGTGTGATATTTTCATCCTCAAAAGATACCTTACCATCATACCATATCCTATATTAATGTGTATAAATATCTATAAAATTATACATGAGTCAAAACATATCATATATCTCCCGGGTCAAGTTCATTTATAACAATGTAATAAAATTCAAAAACAATTTTATAAAGAATAAGAAATTGGCATGGTATTGCCATCATTTTTAAACCATTTAATTTAATCCATGTAATTAATTTTTCAAATGGAAACTATCATACATTAGTTATTACACTTAATTCATCCATTAATTTCCACATAACATGGAAGTTCAATTTATAAGGCCTAAAGATCCATCTATAAGGTTACCCTATCAACAAGGTAATTGCCTACATGGTCAATTCCAACTATAGGTTAAGAAAAAACACAAAATTAGTGCCTAGGTTCTATAAACATTCATATATAAAGGTAAATTCCATTTTAAGTCTCGTCAGAAAACTAAAAATATTATTTTCGAAATTTAGTAATTTTCTACAAAGGCTAATTATATGTGGCACACCTAGGGGTGACCATACCTATGGTAACCATCCTTCAATCCACTAAACAATGTTAAAAGGATGTGTATCAGGGTGTGATGATAAATTTAGTATGAATAAATAAATATAAAGGGGTGATCAAAAAAATACGGAGTGCAGCACAATGACATAGCTACAAAGCATCAAAACTCATCATAAAATGAGGAGATCACCTACCTCAATGTTGTAGATGACTATGTGCTTGATATCGGCCTCAGATTTGAAGTTAGATGGAAGAGCCCTACGAAATTGTCCAACATCCTAAAAATAAGTAAAATGATCTTTCACTTAAAGAGAGTTATGTATTCAAATATAAACTTATATTGAAGCTACATGATTTGAAGCTAGATGATTTGAATGTACACCTAGTTACTACTTCAAAGGAGGAACTACACATGGTTAAGTTCACGGTTTTTCTAACCATGCATAGACCGTGTGAAAACACTCTATTCCAAAAGCCTGAAACACCACACAAACTTGTGGATGGGGTCATACGATAGAAAAAAGCTATGTGCACCACCCCCCAGTTCTCCTCTAATTGAAACAGCATGGTTTTCTGAAACCATGTGTGTTGGGTGGTAGGTTTTTTCTTAACCATGCGGTCTAATCTATTCTTCCCATTTCAGGTCTCTAAGCTCCAAATGATCCCAAAATGTACCTAAAACCTTATTGAATTGATTATTACTCATTATCAGGTCCTTTTAAATGAATTTATACCAAAAAAATGATTCATACCTTTGTGAAAAGACAGTTCATTACTACCTCCCCTCCTTAAAGAAATCCATACTAGAGTTGGCCTTCTGAGGGTAAATAGGTATCATTAGTGAAGAGTTTTGTCCACTGATCCCATATATCATATTCTCATTACTAGTTCACTTATTATACTCAGTATTGATTCTATATCACTAGTATCAATGTAACTAACATATCTTAGAGTGTATTCATGCTCTGATTTGCAATACAAATGGGATACTCCTCCAAGGAAGCATCTATATCCAATTCAATTTCATTAGGCTAAAACACATGTGATGGGTCTAGATAATATCTGAGAAGATGATATATATGAAAGACATTATCTAAAGACTAGTATCTCTATGGAGTCTCCAACAGTTATTCCACTAGTCCATTCTATTTCACATCCTCAAAGGTTCCAAAAAATCTTAGTGTGAGATTACCCTAATTCTGAACACTTCTATGGCCCAACCTGGGTGAGACTCGTAAAAATACCTAGTCCCCAACCTCGAACTCAGGAAGTCACTGGTATCTATTGGCATGAAACTTCAATCTAGGATAAGATGTCATCATGCACTTCCTGGTCATCTAGAGTGACTCTCCAGTCTCTTATATGAGACATGGTTGAAGCATGGCACCCTCTAATACCTCTATAAAGAACATAGGTTAGTGTAAATTCCTTTAATATAAGGCTTTATAAAGATCTATATCGATTGTATCCCGAAATTTATTACTATAAGATAACTCGATGATTAGGTATGTGTTTCCCCCAGGAACCCCCAAAGTCAAGGACTCATGCACAGATCATATCCTCTAGCACCTGAATAGTACACACTTTCTATCCATTAGTCTGTGGGTGATAGTTCATGTCCATATGTTCCTATATACCCAAGGCCTTCTTAACCCCTAAAAAACTATAACATAAATCTTGTGTCTTTGTAAGAAACGATAGAACATGGAGCACTATGAAGACATACAACCTCCCTATCATACATCCTATCTAGATTTTATATCAAGAAGTTTTATCACACATGAACGAATTTTGAAACATTTATAAAATTATCAATGAAAACCCAAACTATGTTATTTCTATGAGGTGATCTGGGTTAAGCAATCATGAAATAAATAGAAACATCGTCCCATTTCGTTGTTTTAATGGACAACAGCTGTAAAATCACTCATGGTAGTTGATTTGTTTAATTCACCTTCTGAAAGGTGGAACACTGAGTGATGTTGTTTTATTTCCATGCCACAAATATTGGTACCATAAGTCCTGGTACATTTTTTTGACACATGGGTGAACTGTCGATGCCGAGGCATGGAATTATTGCTTCATCTCCTCTTTAACGTATGTTGGGACCCATACACACCCATGTAATAATAAACTATATTCCCCATACATGGACCAACATGAAGATGCATCCTCATTAGAGAATCTTCCCTTTAGGAAAAGGACTTCGGGGTTAGATTCTTTCCTCATTCAAGCCCATTACAAAAGAGTTTAGGTCACTCCAAGGATGAGAGGATAATCTGACCATGGTCCTCCTGAACAACAATTTTAATCTCTGAGAATAATTCCATATGCTCCCATTCACCAATGTATTCCAAAACTGCCTAGTGTGAGTCTTATGACTCATCGTATATGCTGTAACATTGCCTTTACAGGGCATGTAGGCAAGCTCTAAATAAAAATATTGAAGGTACGCAACCCACCTATGCCTACAGATATTCATATCATACTATTTAAATATATACATGTGGCTATTATGATCTTTGAATACCATAAAACTTTCTCTAATTAAATACCATCTACAAAAATGTATGGAATACACAATATCAGTGATCTCGACGTCATGTGTCGGGTAATTCCAATCATAAGGCCTCAACTAAAGAGACCTGTATGCAATGAAACACTCATCAAAAAATAGAACAGATCTAATCCTAATACATGTTGCTTCATAGTATACAGTATAACTACTGTCCGGCTCTAGTAGAATCAGTATCAGTGCTGAAGTCATATGTATCTTCAACTCTTGAAAGGATGTATCATAAGATTTATTCCATAGGGATTTCACACATTTCTTAGTCTATATAGTAAGAAACACTAAAAGACATGAGAAATCATGGATGGGGATTCTATAATATCTAGATTTTCCTAAAAAAACATAGAATTCCCAACACATCCTCAGTATTCTCCTAGGAAACTAAAACTCTCACATTCTCTTGTTCTACAAAAACTCCGGACTCCAAGATGATATGACCCTGAAAGTGGAATGTTTTGATCCCAAAGATGAATTTACTAAACATATCATAAAGATTATTCTCTCTCATTGTATTCAGTATGATATGAAGATGGTTTTCATGTTCCTTTCAAGATCATGAATACACTAAGATTTTTTCAATAAATACTACCATGAAAAAATCCATATACAAGTAGAAAACATAATTAATTATAGCGATGAAGACTGGAGGAGTGTACGTGATTCCGAACGGCATGAATAGATACTCATAAAGTTCATACCTGATCGTAAAAACTATGTGAGGGATGTATGAGGACTTGACACACACATGGTGATATCCTGACCACAAATCTATCTTTGAAAACTCTCTCTCCTTAGAGATAAATGAATAGGTCAGCTATTATAGGAAATAGATACTAATTCATTACTGTAAGCTGGTTCAACTTGTGGTAATATACAAAGATCCTAAGGGTTCCATATTCCATCTTTGAAAAAAATACTGGTGAACCCCATGTAGAGGTGCTTGAGCATACAAATCATTTAGCCTCATGACCCTCCAATTGTCTCTTCAGCTCCAAAATCTCCATGAAAGTCATCCTATGAGGAGAAATGGTAACTAGTTCTTCTCTTAGAATGAACTCAATGTTGAATTATACCTCTAAAATTGGAGGAAGACCAGAAAATTTGTTTGTGTAAATATATAATTGAATCACTCCAGTATAGGAGGAAACATAGAGGGCTAAAACCCTAGTCATCTTGGAAAAGACTAGTGAATTGAGTTATCACACTACCCGGCTTCATCATCTCGAGTCCTGATCAGGATTAATGCACATCCCATTCTCCCTAATGCACACTCCTATTACCCTATGGTGATATAAATGTCACATCCAATAATATAAGTCAATGTGGTCTTAATAGAGAACTAACCAGTCCATTCTGATGATTAGGTCAAAGCTCATCATGTCGAGGATGTGAAGATTCCATATCAATAGATATATGCAAAACTCAATGGGAAACTACTTACAACAGTGAAGTCAATCTGATGAGATACCCAATAGGGTATCTAGTGTTATAAATCCATGAAAGTGTTCAATTTTAAGGCCCATACATCCCATAAGAGTCTCAGATATAAATGATTGAGATGAACCTCTATTAAATAAAGTAGACACTGAAGTGGAGGCTAATAGAATAGTACCCCTTACATTAGAAGGTATTTCACTCTTCCCCTCCAATGTATCCTTGGATGAATGTAACATTCCTATACTGTGGACCAGAGTCACATCCAGACTACCATGAGAAAGCCCTCTTTGCTGGTTCTAAGAATCATAAGCATAACTACCTCTACCTCAATTACCACCTCGATCTGATCGTTCGGTGGTATTAAATCTTCCTATCTGATATGATACTACTATCCAACTCCAAATCGTAGAGTATGAGTAGATTATAACTCCCAAGGTCCTGAAGGGAGTACCCTTTAAAACTGTTGGATACGCCCCATCATACTTCAACCTCAACACTCCATTAAATCATGGAAGCCCTGAGGCTTTGTGTGTCCAGTCTTCCCACACTGGTGACATATCATAAATATGTCGGTATATGGATCCTGACTACTAGCACCTATACGAGATTCCTTAAAACATATATTTCTTCCCTAAGAAGAACCATTGGTAGCCCTAAGTTTCAAGCCAACATGACATGCACCATCATATTCCCTTATGTTTTTTCTTGTAATGCGGTCCTGCTTGAGATATCTGTTATGGTCATCAATCGAAAGATATTTTCCTATGACTGAATTCCATAAACATTTTATCCACGAATTTCCTTGTGTTTGTAAGGTCATCACTCACTAGATTTTGAGAAAACCACTATAACTCTGTGAAATATATTGAGAATTCCATAACTGACAAGATACCATATTATAGTTTCATGAATTCTCTAGCTCTGTCTTCCCTCAGTGTCTTGGGAACAAAGTTGTAATATAACATTTTCTAAAAATCTTCCCAAACCATGTCATGGTATTGATCTTCCTGAGTGATGAAATATCACCACTGCTATCCAGATTCTTTTTCCATATACATAGATAACATAAACCTATAGTTTGGTGGTGTCCCCAGATTTTCAAATATAGATAGGATGTCTTCGATCCATGACTCAGAAGCATGTGCTCCGCCATCCCCAAAAAATGTGGGAGGATGGTGCTAGTGGAATTTCTGATTCAGCTCAACCATTCTAGGGGAAGTTCAAATGATACCTAGCATATTCTAAAGAATATGAAGAAATCCCTCTCTAAATTGGGAATTAGTTCCCTTATTTAGTATTGTTTGGAGTAGAGTACACAAGAGGGGGTGAAATGATTATCATTAAAAAAATTATTTAAAAAGTATTCTTAAAAAGGGTTTCCCAATAAATTTAAATACAACCCAATTAATCCATGTAATATGGTTATGAAAGTTTGAATGTTAAAATAACTTCTTATAAGATTGATTAATTATCAGTAATCTTAATATCAGTTATTAATATTACTTTTGAAGCTATTATTATAAGGAAAAACATTTATAACATATTTCCAAGATTAACCATCAATGTAAATTTAGTGATTTCTGAATTAAATAGTAAAACAAAGGAAACTAAAATAAACAACATAGTGCATGTAAAAAAATTGTTTAAATATCAAGCTGAGACCTAATCCACTCCACTTGGTGATCATCTTCCACCAAGAAGTTTATATAAATAAACTTGACGCACACCCTATATCAGGGTTAACAACAGTACACAATAATGTTCATGTCACACGATGTCTTCCATAGTTATTCATTAGTATGAACATTGTCAGGTCACACAAGGACCACTTCCACAAATATTCTTCAGAATACACAAGTGTAAAAAGATGTATGATGAAGGGTATCTCTTATCCTTCATTTTAATGTAGGAGATAGTGCGTGTTTTATATGGACACACACACACACTGCTCGAAATATAAAAATAATACACAACAGATTAGAAGTGATGTGATATGGTTAGAAGTGATTTGAGTGTTGGTCTATGCCTCTCTATACTTCTAGGATGAATAGGATGCAGAAATCAAGCCCTCTTGTAGAAAACAAAGTATCACAAGTTAGCTAGATCTAGCGTGCGTTCTTCGCGTAGTTGATGGTGTGAAAATGTTCTTAACCCAAATATTTGTTTTTTTATTATGTAAAACACTTTTAAGGAAAAGTGAAAAACCAATCCAGTACACAGATAGGCGATTATTCAACATGATATAAAAGAGCTGAATCTATGAGTTGCAGTTTAAGCCTTTTGGAGACCATACCTCTGACGAGGTCCAGTGGAGACCAGAATCCTTCTCCTATAGAACGTCATTGAGGATGTTATCAAAACTATAAACCATCTTTTCCCATGTCTGTATGAACTCTTCCATAGTAATCTTCTTCCCGTTGAATCCACATGCCAAAATTCCAATTTGTTTTTGTGCCCAAGCGCCCTTCTCCTTAGAGAGGTTGGCCTCGAACCACCTCCCAACCAGTCTGTCAAACTCCACTTGCATAGTAATGACCTCTAAGCCCTTTTCCAAGAATTATTCATTGCATTTGAGAATGGTTTCCCACTCATCACATTCCATCAATTCATTCCCACTTTGGTGGATATCTGGAACAATCAACTCCTTTACTTCATTCACTTGGTCGGTGGAAGATGACTTCCCAACTGATGATTCCATCTCCTTCGAAGAAATTTTCCCGACCTGCTTGGAACCTTTCTGACGGGGAGACCCTTTTCATGAGGATCTGGGGATAGGAGGGCTAGGTAGGAAGTAATAATATTTTTTCTTATGCGGCCTCCGAGAGTGATTTATAAAACCTTCTGGGTAAATGATGGTTTTCTTCCCCTTCTTTGAAGAGAATATGATATATTCCACCTCAAGTTCCACTTCCATTGGCTCGACTGGGAATCTGAATCAGAATTTCTATCCTATAGGCGTGAACTATTTCCATGGATAGCCTCATCTTCATCCCCTTCGTCAACCACATGACACTCTTCCTCATCCAACACTACAAAATGATTAAGAGAATGGGTATCCATTCCACCAAACTTCACTTTGTCCGCATAGGTTGAAGTGGTCGGAAAGACCTTATCAGACAACTCTGAACCACTAGTCTGTTCACAACCACGAACCATATACTGAGGTTGTTTGTTTTTGTCTTCCCAACCCATACTTTGAAGAAGATCACTAGCACATGGAGAAGAGACCTTCTACACAACGGGTTCATTGGTCAGACTAGAGGGTTCTGAAAGACTAGCTGAGACAACATCTGGGGGGATCCTCTCCTCAATCCCATCCTTATGCACCTACACGGAAACCCCCGCCCACTAGAAAAAGGACTAACACCCAAATCCCATCTTAGATGAGAAAAAACATCTGAGACGTGAGGCCCTGATCCTAGAGGAAAAGATTTCTCCATTGTGCCTGAAGAACCTCCCAACCCCAAACCAGAAGGAACATCTGTATGGTGTAGGAACTTCCTGAGGTGTTCCTCACCCGAAGATTCAGGGGCCACACGCCCCGAGTCATCCCCACACACCATCTTATTCCCGAAAGGATGAGAAGCACAGACCAAGCAATCCTCAGAGATCACAACCGGAGCTGCAGGACCTGCGATGTGAAAATGTTCTTGACTCTACGATTTGGCTATGCTTTTTTTGTTCTTCAGCATTGTCATGTAGAATATGTTGGTTCTTCATTCAATATTTCTTGTGCTTCTTCATTATCACACACACACATGTTTCTATGTTGTCACTGCTGTCACCTTGGTCGCCTCTTTTTCTTTTTTCCGTGTTTCTATTTTTATTCATAGAATTCATGTGTTAGAGCCAACATGATACACGTATTCTTCACCTCTTACCTCTAATTGTTAGGTGACATGTCTAAAAAGAAAAATTAATTATGTCAGTTCATTTAAGAACATAAAATATTTCCATTAGAAATTAAATAGAAAAACGTCAAAACTAATTAAGAAACGGTGTCACATTCATTTTGGAAATAGTGTCTTCATGAAGTGGTGTCTCCTTGAAACATTGTCTCCATTAAACAACGTCTCCATGATTGTATTTGAGTAGTGAGACATCTATGATTGGATAGTTTTATAGAAATTAGAAACATGTAGCATAGATGTGGTGTATGATCATAGTGACTGGTCGTGGTGTCTGCATGGTCACAGTGTCTGGATGGTCATGGTGTCTGGATGGTCATGGTGTCTGTATGGTCACGGTGTATGGATAGTCATGGTTTCTTGATGGTCACGATGTCTGGATGGTCATGGTGTCTGGATGGCCATGGTGTCTCCATGGTCATGGTGTCTGGATGGTCACGATGTCTGGAAGGTCACGGTTTCGGAATGGTCACATTGTCTATATGGTCATGGCGTCTCGATGGTCACTGTGTCTGGGTCCTTTTCCAGAAAACAAATAATAGAAGGTAGACTCATAGTTTATCAGACATATCCAAAAATTTGTATTAGTGATATTCATAGAATGGATTAGACATAATCATCTATCATGGAAATCCATTATTACGCATACTCAAAAAATTTTACAGTCATTAAACATATCACTTAAGATCTTGGATAGGTTTATTTAAAGAACAAAGAAACTAATCATCTATACACATGATTTTAGATAGATTAAATATAATTAAAAATATTTACAGAATTTATAGGATTTTTTTCATTAAAACATGATTAACACATGAGGAGTCCAACAATATCCCCCCTTTTTATGATCCCAATTCATGTGAGTGAGAGATTTATTCTTAGGTAATGTGTCTCTTATATAATGTGCATATAGAATACAAATTTCTCCCCTTTTGGGATTATCAAAAAGAGTAAAAATGTAAAGAAAAGAATAGATAATAGGAGTTTGAAATTCATTATATAAAAAGTTTCATAACAAATAGTAAGAAAAAAATAAATATAGATATCATCCCAATCAAAAGATAGTAGTAAGTGTTCTTCAGCACTGGCTTGTCTTCCCTTTTCCCTTGGTAGTAGCATCAGAAGAAGAATCCATAGAAGTAGAGTTATAAGTGGAATAAGGGAGTTAAGAAGTGGACATAGAAGGTAAAGGGAGACCTTCAAAAATTGAAGGGGCCAGGGTAGGTGTAGTGGAAGACAGAGGAAACTATTGATCAAGGATAACAGGCCTAATCTGATTCTTAGCCTGAGAGAAAAACATAGATGTAGAGGCAAGGGAAGAGGATGAGAAGGTAGGAAAAACAGATCTCAGGGGTGCAGCTACCGGAATGAAAATGGATGTACTCTAGACTTGAAGATAAGGACTTAAAAGATTGATGAATTCAGCAATGATCTCTCCACCGTACTACATGGATTTCTCAAAGTCATCCTTTTTCTCCAAAAACATATCCAACAAAGGAGTGAAATCTTTGAGCTTTTGGACATGAGTTTTGAAAGCTGGATTAATAGGAGGAATTCTTAGATTCTCCACTAGGTACTTGAAATGGTTGGTCATGTCATTATTAGAGAAGATCTGATTGAAGTAAAAAAACCACCTTCTTAGCAATTTCTTTCTGAGCATCATTGGAAATATTGGAATGAATTATCACCAACTCAATAACTTGTTCATTATTCTTGACAACTTAAAATAGAGTTTCCTTTTCAAATCCACTCACCATAGATTGAAGTTCTTCTTGGAAAGATGTTCTAACTAGATAACAATCTAAAGAGGGTTGAGATGATTTTCCAGAAGTACGAGATGTAGTAACAACCAATGTAAGGGATTTCAGTTGATTGAGAAATTTCTAGAGACATTCATTATACTCTTCAGTTAACTTTTTATGACTAATAACAGGTTCATGCATCTCTTGAACAATAATCATGTTTCTTTCAGCAAACTTGTTAGCTAGGGAAGTGATATTAGGTTGAATTAGTGAGGATACTCCAAGTGGAATCTGACTAACAACATCTTCAACTAGATAAGAAATAGGTTCTCGTCATGAGTTCATCACTCTCTGCATTTCTTAAACCATACCACTGAGAGTCTTCATTTCATCATATAATTGTTTGTTCTCAACTCTAACTTCTTGAATCGCATGAAGCATCTTTGGTTGAATCTTCCATATTATTTTTTCCAACAAAAAGGAAGCATGTATTTCACATTAATTGGTTATAGGAGCCTGTTGGGTATTAATGAGATCTTCAACTCCAGGTAATAGGGTAGCTCCAAATACTTTCAGATCATCCGGATTCACCAAGATTGGGGGTTATTGTGAATGTTCATGGATAGAAGCTGAGATGGGCTCAGGATCTTTGGTAGAGATAGCTTCAGGTGTAGATGCTAGTTTCAATTGAAACATAGTAGATAGATCAATACCTTTTACTGAGACGTCCCTTGAATCATTCGCATCAAAATTACTAGGGAATTTATACTGTGTATCTACTAAACTTGGATCAACGGGATTAGGTACTTTAACACTTTCTAGACTCGGAGGTTGCTCTGCCTCACTATGTGCACTATTCTCAGGACTGAGATATTTAGATTCCTAATCTACTTCCATGATTTCATTTCTGATATCCCCATCCATTTGTTTTCTAGCCAATTGAAAGGCTTACTCCATTCTCTCTTCATTAGATGGAATAATTTTAGGAATAGCTTGTTCCTCTTAGTTTTCCTCAAGTGAAAATTCTTGAAAAATAGAGGAATATTCTTCTATATGATCTACTACAAAATATTTCTCATTTACCTTAGCAACAAATTCTTTTTAGCAGCAATTTGTTCTTATAAATCAGCAAAATATTTAGCAATAGTTATTGCCTTCTCAATTAGGAATTGATGAGTAGATTCTCCATCTTTCTCAACCAGAACAATTTCACTTGTAGGTGAAACAACCTCTTCCCCTTTTTTCTCACTATAATACTCAAAAATATCATCGAGTTCCAAACTAGGATCAGAAATATCCTTAGGTCTTGTAGATTGTTCCAACGGATTAAACATTTCATAAACCCCGTCATTATCTACCACCCTTCATTTCTCTATGGATTTCAGCTGATTGGAATTTTCTTTACTATAACTTTCTAAAGACAAAACTCATAATCCTTAATGGATTCTTTATCTGGTCCAACCAACCCTATTGTATGAACCATAGATGTGATAAGCCTTTAATTGAACTGGGTGGTTGACTTGGAGGTTATTTTGATCAACTCACACATATGGTGTATAAAATATTTTCATATGTTGATCTTATGTCCATTATTCATGAGATGTATCAAAAATACATCTTGATACTTGAGTGTAGAAAAATCACCTTTTCTAGGGAAAATCAGATTCTAAAAAAACATAAACAGAAGCCTGGTTTCACCATCTGGCTCAGTAGAAATGGTTGCTCACTTTTTTTCATTCGCAGTTAAGCTTCCTAGTGCTTCTTTGAAAATAAAGATCTCACATAGAGGCAGAGGACCTCTCTAGTAGTCCTCACAAATACCCTCATGAGGTATCCTAAGGCATGTAGCCCATAACCTCAAAGAATATGTGCATCTTTGGCCATTGATCTAGCTTCTCACAACATAGCCATCTTCTGAATCAAAAGATAATTGAACATACTGATAAAAATGTACAACTAATTTAGGGTAAATTGGAAAATCCTCCTCTGTGAACCAATACAACCATCCTTTATCTTTAATTATTTTCAATATCAATGACTTACATGACAGAAGCCACTTAGGTCATATCTCCTTTTCATGTACCACTATTCTTTCTACAAAATTCGGATTCAGAGGAACTTCAGGTGCTAACTTCGGAGCTATTTTCAACTTATTCTTTGAACTACGCTTCTGAGGGGTTGATAGCGATGGTGATTTCATCCAGGGCATTCAATGACAGTTTGAGAGAGAGAGAGATAGAGAGCCTAAGGGTTGAGAGATGGGGGTTATGGTTTGAGAGAAGAGATCCCAAGTGAAGAACGAGTGAAAATTCTTTAGTTTTTATCATTTAGGGATATCCAGAATCGCGGGATCAAAAACACAGGAAAGTAAAGGGGTGAAATTATTAATAACCATGATATAGGTTATAATGTAAAAATAAAATAATGAAGCGTCTTTACAGTGAGACTGTAATCGACATTCATGGTGAGACGGTTACTATCTTTCACGGTGAGAATGTAACTAGCTTTCATAGTGAGACCATAACTAGATTTCATGGTGAGACCGTACCTGTGTGATTTCTAGAATGTGTGAACATATTGTTTGAGAGAGTAAGTGCCAGAAAGTAACTGAGAAATAGTAACTATGAGACCGAAAAAATTAAACAACAAGTCTTAAGATAGTAAACTTATAGAACTTTTAGATAGTGACTTGTGGAACTGTAAACTATGAAATAGTAAAGATACTACATAAGATTTATCATTACCAATTCATGTATGATGTAATTTATTCTTTCATAATTTAATGGTTTGGTGAATATTTAAGGGAGATGATATTCAGTTCCAATGAATTCCAAAGTGATGTTACCATTTTAATAATTATATCTCAAAAAGTGATGTCTTACATCAATATGTTTTTTACT
This sequence comes from Viscum album, assembly GCA_963277665.1. Taxonomy (NCBI): domain Eukaryota; kingdom Viridiplantae; phylum Streptophyta; class Magnoliopsida; order Santalales; family Viscaceae; genus Viscum; species Viscum album. The sequence continues at coordinate 1,861,265,022 of OY728129.1, read as the reverse complement.
AGAGTGTGAAACATGATTTTTTGATATGTTAATAGCACTTGTATTGTCACAATTTATTGGTACATGACTGAATTGATTTCCATAATCTAGTAATGTGTGATTCATCCACAAAATTTGTGCACAACAACTACCAGTAGCTATGTATTCAGATTTTGTAGTAGATGATGCAACAGAGTTTTGTTACTTACTACACCATGATACTAGTTACTTGCTTAAAAAGTGACATGTTCCTGATGTGCTTTTTCTATATAACCTAAAACCACCGAAGTAAGCATTAGAATAACTCACTAACTCAAATAATTGTCCTCTGGGACAACACAATCCTTAATTGGGGGTATTCTTGAGGAATTTGAAGATTCTTTTAACAACATTTAAATGGGATTCCGTAGGATTTTTTTTAAAAAAAGCACACATACACACACTAAACATAATGCCAGGTCGGCTATCAGTTAAGTAGATTATGCTTTCAATCATTCCTCTATAAGTGGTTCAATCAACATATTTTCCATTTTCATCAAGATCCAAGTTACAAGTAGTACTCATTATAGTGTCACTACATTTAGTGTTATTTAGTACAAAACATATTAGAAGGTCTCCAGTATAGTTTATTTGATTTAAAATAATACCATTATTAATTTGAAGGATTTCAAATCCAAGAAATAATTTTAGTTAACCCATTATACTCATTTCAACTTCGTTTTGCATCATTTTAGAAAATTCAATACATAATGAATTTTTTGAAGATCCAAAAATAATTTCATCTACATAAATTTGAATTACTAAAACATCATTGGAAATTCTTTTTATAAAAAGGGTACTATCAACTATTACTTTTGTAAAAGCATTGGAAATATTAAAAGTACTTAGTCTATCATACCATGCTCTTGGAGATTGTTTTAAACCATATAAATTTTTTGATAGTTTAAAAATATGGTTTGAATAATGAGGGTTTGTAAAACCAAGGGGTTTCTCAACAAATACATCCTCATAAATATATCTATTTTGAAATGCACTTTTGACATCCATTTGATATTTTGAAATTCAGATGTGCAGCATAAGATAGCACAATTTTGATGGCTTCAAGTCTATCTACTGGTGCAAAGGTCTCTTTATAGTCAATTCCTTTTTCTTAACTATAGCCTTGTGCAACCAATCTAGCCTTATTTCTAACTATATTACCAGCTTTATCTACCTTATTTATAAACACCCATTTTGTGCCTATGGTGAATGTGTCTTTGGGTCTGTCAACAAGTTTCCAAACTTTGTTCCTTTAAAACTGATTATGTTCTTCTTTCATATACTTCACCCAAAATTCCTCATTGATAGCATCATTAATGTTTGTAGGTTCAAGTTTTGATAAGAAAACATGATGTTCAACCTGATTTTTAAGAGAATCTCTAGTTTGAGTTCCTTTATCTATGTATCCTACAACAATATCTAAAAGATTATGCTTAAGAGTTCTAACATCTCTTCAAATAGAAGGACATGTGATTTCAGGTTATTCAACAGGTTCTGGTTCATTGTGACCTGAATATAAAGAATTTACAAAACTATAAGTTTTCACATATTCCATTACAGGATGGTTAGAGGATTTTGAAACAATGTCTAGATTTGATACATCATCCTCCAGGTTCTCTAGAGTGGTCTTATGCTCATGTAGATCTATTTCATTAAATTTTACATGGATGGATTCTTCCACACATTTAGTTCTTTTATTAAACACTCTATAAGATATACTAGAAATTGAATATCCTAAAAAAATTTATTCAACACTCTTGGATGAAAATTTATCAAAATTGTCTTTTTTATTAAGGATATAGACATTTCAACCAAAATATTTGAATTATCTAACTCTGGGTTTTCTATTGTCCCACAACTCAAATAGAGTTATATTAAGAGTAGGTCTAATTATAACTCGGTTGATAATATAGCATGTTGTATTTACAAATTCAGCCCAGAAATGAATAGGTAATTCATATTCACTAATAATGGTTCAAGAAAATTTTTGCAGCATTCAATTTCTTCTTTCAAAAACTCTATTCTGTTGAAGTGTTATAGGGGAAAATAAATTATGAAAATATCCATTTTTTGAGAAAAAGGATTCAAACTCTTGATTTTTAAACTCACAACCATAATAACTTCTTAAAGATTTAATTCTTTTTCCACTAACATTTTCTACATTTTTGGCATATTTGGTAAAATGAGAGTAGGCATCACTTTTTTGAGCCATAAATAAAGTCAAAGTATATATATATAAGTAATCTACAAGAACGTAAACATAGTTCTCCCCACTTAAACTAGAAACTCTAGATGGAACAATCAAATCCATGTGAACAAATTTGAGAGGTTGATTAATTGACACTTCTTTCTTTTTTTGATGGAAATTTTGGGTTTCTTTCCCTTTTGACAAGGATTACACACATTATCATTTAGAAACTAAAGTTTGGGTAAGTCTTTGAATAATCTTTTTATAGTTAACTTTATAAGGGAGTGATTATTATAGTGTCCCAGTCTCCTATGATAAATTCATGATTCTTTGTGAAATACAATTAAACATGAATCATTTTGAGATACTAAGGATTCTATGTTAACAGAGTAAACATTTTTATTTCTTAATGCAGAAAACACTAATTCATTTTTATAATTAAAAAGATTACAAGAATAATTTTCAAATTTGACATGAAATCCATCCTCACATAGTTGTGAAATACTAAGAAGATAATATTTGAATCCATCAACTAAAAAAACTATGAAAATTAAAACTGAGTTAGAGTTACAAATTTGGCCAAGGCCAATAAGCTTTCCTTTGGCATTTTCAGCAAAGGTGACATGTCCTCAATAATTTTTTATATAATTCTTGAAACATAAATAGTCTCCTGTCATGTGTCTTGAAAAATCACTTCCAAAGTATAATAATCTTTTACAGGATATCTTTAAGCAGCTTTCTAAAAAAATAGTCAAATAAAAATTGATTTTTGTACCCATACTGTTTTGAGTCCTATAATATTACTGACTAGTGGTTTAGGAACCCATATATGCCTCATAGGTTTCCTATAAGAATTATGTAAAGTACTTGAAAAATAAATTCTATTTGGTCTAGAAGATATTGAAACAGTATATAGTGTATCATAACTTGAACTAGCTGAATGTTTTCCAGAACTAGAAGTAAAGCTGTATGTCATAGATATAGAAACACATTTAGTTCTTACAAGATTTCATTTACTAGGTTGATATCCAATTATAATAGTATATTTAGGAGAAATCTATTTACCTAGAATTTTTATCAAGGTATATTTACCATTAGTAAACCTTTCAATATCCTTTTTCAATTGATCATTAGAATGTTTTATTTCACTATTCTCTTTATGTAATTCAGCGTTTGTCTACCTTTCAATATTGAGTTCATTTTTAACAGTTGAGGTAAGAGCACGATACCTATTTAAAGAAATGTATTTATATTTTAGTTCATTGAATGTCTCATCAATCATATTTTAGTATTCGAACATTTCTTCATTAGACATATTTTCAGAGTCACTCTCATCTCTGGAAAAATTGGAATTCTTCATAAGAGATTCCATTGTCACTTCAGATGTGTTTTTCATAAAAAAAATATTGTATTTGTTATCCTGTTCATTATGAGAATATTCTGAGTCACTTGAACTATCCTCAGAAGCACTCCATGTTGCTTTCATTTCCTTTTTATACTTTTTATCTTTGTCCTCATATTTCTTTTTTTACTTGAGCTTGGGATAGTCAGCCTTGATATTTCCATTTTACTTATATTCATAGTTGAAAATCTCATCAGATTTGTCACTTATTTTCAAATATTTCTTCCAACATCCTTTTTGATCACATATTCCCTTAATGTTATGCTTTTTGAAAAAGTTCTTCTTTTTGTAAAATCTCTTAAACGTTATGGCTAATTGAGCTATCTCCTAATCAATTTTACGTGATGATTGTTCACTGCTGTAAATTTCTACAAAAACTTCCAATTTCTCTTTCTCTTTATTTTTAATGGTGGTGGTCTTGAACACAATAGATTTTATTTTGGGTTCATCCCCTTCTTCCTTGTGAACTTTCAACTCCTCTTCATACATCATCAGTTTTCCATTGAATTCTTTTACAGGTATCTTTCTGATGTCACATGACTCCCTAATAGAGACATAGGTTCATCTTCATCTATCATATAGGAATATGGGAATCCTCATGATTTGTTCTTTGGTAGTGACTTCTCTTCTAAGAGAAATCATTGTGTTAACAATTTTTTTGAACCTGGGATACATGTCAGAAATAGGCTCATCAGGTTTCATTTAATCATATTTAACAGTATAAGTATTAAGTCTTATTTATTTCCCACTAGATGTTCCTACATGTGAAATAGATAAGGTATCCCAAATTTCAGGGGCAGTTTTACATGCAGAGATTCTATTAAATTCCTCATCTCCTAAAGTTAAATATAAATAATTCATAAATTTTCAATTGTTATTGTAGGATGTATTGGTAGGGTCATCCCAAGTGATTCTATTAGTATCAATAATCTTATATTCTTCTATAATTGAATACCAAATTTCAAAACTCATACTTTCTAAAATCATTTTCATTTTAATTTTCAATTTAGAATAATTGGTTTCAATAATGAATGGTGGTTTGTTGGTTACTGCACCTTCTAGTCTATTATCCATAATAAAGAAATACTTTGAAAGAGATATAAATATAGAATTAAAATAAATTTACATGTCTTTAAATTATAACTAAAATTACAGTGAAAATGGTCAAAAACATAGTCTTAATAACTGATCCTTTGATATAACATGTTTTTCAGAGTAGAGTACTCAAGAAAGGGTGAATTGAGTATCTATAAAAATTTCTGTTTATGATTATTCTTAAAAAGGGTTCCCTAGTAAATTTAAATATAGCCCAGTTAATCAAAGTAATACAGTTATGAAAGTTTGACTATTCAAATAACTTCTTAGAATATTGATTAATTCTGAGTAATCTTAATATTAGTTATTAATATTACTTTTGAAGCTATTCTAGTAAGGAAAAATAGTTATAACTTATTTCCAATATTAACTATCAAAGTAATTTTAGTGATTTATGAATTAAACAGTAAAATAGAGAAAACTAAAATAAATAGCACAGCGGATATAAAACAAGTGGTTCAATCTCAAGTCGAGACATAATACACTCCACTTGGTGATCACCTACCACCAAGTCATTTTTATAAATAAACATGATCCACACACTAGATCAGGTTTAACAACAGTACATAAGACTTTCTAGGTGATAGGGCCTCTTAAACATATCTTCGTGGGTATGATCTTTATCAGGTCACACAAGGACCTCTTCCACACATAGTTGTGGGAATACACATGTGAAAAAAGAAGTATAAGAAAGGATATCTTGTATACTTCAGTTTAATGTAAGAGAAAATGTGTGCTTTTATAAGGACACGCACACACTACATAAAAGATAAAAATAATACACAATAGATCAGAAATGATGAGATAAGGTTATAAGTGCTCTGAGTGTTGGTCTATGGATCTCTAGACTTCTAGGATGAAGAAGATGCAGAAATAAAGTCCTCTTGCAGAAAATAGAGTTTCCCAAGTCAGCTTGATCTCGCTCATGTTCTTCATGGATTTTATGGTGTGAAAATGTTCTCGACTCTAGGATTCGAGTATGCTTCGTGTGTTATTAAATATTATTGGGTTTCATGTGTCAGTTCTTCTTTCAAGAGTGCTTGTGCTTCTTAGTTATCACGCACACACTTGTTTCTCTATTTTCACTACTATATCTTTTTTCACCTATTTTTCTTCTGTCCATGTTGTTATTTTTATTCTTAGAATGCATGTGTTGGAGCTGACAAGATGCATGTATTCTGTACCTTGTAAATTATACTATCAGGTGACATGTCTACAAAAGAATCATTAATTAAGTCAGTGCATTTAAAAACATAAAATATCACCATTAGAAATTAAACTGAAAAAAAAACAAAATAGATTAACAAACTGTGTCACAGTATTTCTGGAAATTGTGTCTTCATGAAGAGGTGTCTCCTTGAAATAATGTCTCTTTGTTTGTCTTTGTGCGGTGAGACAACTATGATGGGACTATTGTATTGAAATCAGAAACTGTTAGCACATATGCGATGTTTGACCATAGTGTCTGGTCACGAGGTCTGGATGGTTATGGTGTCTGGATGGTCACGGTGTCAGGATGATCATGGTTCCTGGATGGTCTTTGTGTTCCGATGGTCACGATGTACCGATGGTCACAGTGTCTGGGTCCTTTTCCAGAAAAACATAACCAGTAGCAGACTCATAGTTTCTCAGACTTATCCAAATATCTATATAGAGACTTTAATAGTGATATTCATATAATGGATTAGACTTCATCATTTTTCAAGGAAATAAATTATTATATAGACTAAAAATAGTTTACATTCATTAAACATAGCACTTAATATCTTGGATAGGTTTATTTAAAGCATAAAGAAACTAATCATCTGTACCCATGATTTTAGATGGATTGAACTGTATTAGGAAGCTTTACTGAATGTATAGGATTTTTTATCATTAAAACATGATTAACACATGAGGATTCCAACATATAGAACTAGAGGAAGATCCACAAATTGAATTGTATGAGGATTCTTTGTATGTTCAAAGAACATTCAATATAAAACCAGAAATTACACAGTGAAAATAGTTGTGACATGGAAAAATGCATGGCATATTAATTCTATTTGTGCCTATGATGATTAATGTATTAATAAAAATACCACATTTCCTTAGGCCCTGGTAACGAAATAAGCATTTTAGTAATAAAAATTTAAAAACATCATTAAACAAGTGTGTCACACAACGGTGAAGTCACATCAACTATAAATGACATAATAACTATCTACAATTACCCATGCTATGTAATTTTGGTTTCTCCTATACATGGGTTAGCTACATCCAGGGAGAGGGGAAATTCCGAATTCCTTTAACTAATAGTCTCTTGTTTAATACCCAAACAGTAATATAAAAGAAAATGAAAGGCTTTAATTCAACTCTATAATATCCTGACTCGATATCCACTTAACCTGTGTCCCAAGTTGATGGGTCACATAGCCTCAAGTGTTCCTCCCCGTATTCCAATGGCTACTAACTAGCAGTGAGGGTGTGAAGGTGGTATAGGGGGGAGACTCTACCAACATATATGAGTTTAAAAATAGATTAAAATATAAATATATAGTAGTATAAGATTATATAAAAATAGACAGATTAAAAAAGACAAGTAGTGGGAAAAAACAGCTGATAAACTGAATAATAATAGAAAATGCTTCTATGAAAGTGTTAATACATGGATTTCTAGCATGCCGATATACGAAAGGGGAACAGGGGATAGGAAATAAATCATACAATAAAAAGTACAAAAAAAACAAAATGTTTTACACTAGAATATTGAGAATATGCTCGATCCACTTCTCTTAAGCTCCAACTATATGTAAAACATATTAGTAGACTATAATAGGACTCGTGACCTTATCTGAACCTGTACAAAAATAATATTATAAAATTACAAAGGAATCCTGAGTATGTTGTGTGATAAAATCATAGCATGCCACCACCAATTATGTCTATAAGTAATCTGAGTAGTTATCATAAATAAACAGTGTGTAGGTATAAATGAAATTATAGGCAATTCTTATCAAATAACCTAAAATCCACTCAGGTTTTAATAGGACACATAGTGGATCTACTTGCATCGGATCATGGATAGAATGTTCGTATTATCTGTCATTATATATAGATTAATAATATATATATTATAGTTATATCATTCATCCACCTATATGAACCAACAATGTGTGGATGTAAGTGTCCATATCTGTTGAATACTAACACTACTACAAAAATGACCATTAACAGTGATAGAAAATACCTTTATCAGCCCTCTGAAAGAAAAGATGATTGAAGCATGTAAAAAAGCCTGAAACATTTATCTATTCTAAAAAAATCTCTTTTAGAGGCTCCTTTGATAACGCATAAAAATAACTATTAAAAGGGTCCTTTAACTGCACTTATTTTTAGAACTTTTAATGACCCCTTTATCAATGCTTTTTTAGTACTCTTAAATTCCTCCTTTAACAATGTTATTAAAAGGATCCTTTAGTAGAACTTATTTTTAGCACTATTAAAGGCCCACTTTATCATCATTTTTTGCACTGTTAAAGGGGGCCTTTAACAACACTAAAAAAACACAGATAAAGGGATCCACTGGTAAAGGGTATATAAAATATTTTTCCCACCCCCACCCACCAGCCTTTATCAGCACTTCCCACCCACCAAAACCATTATCAGCACTTCCCCCACCCCTTTATCAGTGTGTTATATAATCCTAGCCTCTTGCATGTGCCCCTGCCTCCAAAACGTTTGGAAGCCTAGACCTCCAGCATTTACATCAAAGAATGTTTCCACTCCCCTATACAATTTTTTTCACATTATATGATCTATCATTATATTTACATATATTTCGTCACATTTTTTAACTATATATTTATATATATATTTATATATATGTTTATATATTAATAAATATTATATATATATGTGTGTAATTTATGTATTTATAAAATTAAATATTTAGATGTGAATATATAAAAAAATATGTATATATTGGTATATATTTGATTACAAATAAAATTACATTATAAAAATTGTAAAATTTTAAATCCATAATATCAATATGAATTTCATACTTGGGAATAAATCAATTTCTTGTTGAAAGGGGAAAAAATACCCCGACAAACGAGTTTTAAAATCCATCGAATGTTAAAAAATTGGGGTGCCCCGACTTAAAAATCAGTTTTGGAGGAATTTTGAGAATCTTTTGGCCTTAAACAATTAAATTCCAAGGTCACTCCCATGTCATTATGTTGTAGAACTAATCACTACCTTCAATTTGACTTGTGGTATAGCCCAAATGGATAACCTGAACAAAAGTTATTGTCATTTGAAGTTTGAGTTATATTTTCATCTTATTATATATATATATATATATTTGATTATTTTAACTTCAAATTGATATAAAATGACTATTACATGATAATAATAAGAAAATTATTAATTAAAAATATTCTTTAGTTATTTTATAAGCCATTTTCATGAAATATTTTATATTTTAAGCTTAAATAACTATTTACCTTATCTAAAACATATTTAAAAAATATTATATTTATATCAATATAAATATATTTATATATTTATATATTTTTTTAATGGAATATTTTTTTTAAGTGTTGTTTTATCAGTGATTGTAAAAAAATGATGATAAAGGTCCCCCTTTAATATCTCTTTTTTATCACTGACAAAGAGGGTCTTTAATAGCGTTTTTCTCTAGCGTTGTTAAAGACCCATCTATAGATAAACACAGTTTTGTAGTTGTGTAATGATGACTAGAATGGTGTTTAATTCAGACTAACTAGTCTAAAAAGCCTATCTTCTCAAGTAAAAGGGTCCATTCCCTACATCTCATAATGAGTGGGAGATGTCATGCTTGTCACTCAAGATAATGAGTGTGCCATAATTTCAACACATTAAACAAAGGAAATGAAGTTGCATTCTCACTATCCAAAATATTTCCAGTGGTATTAGACATCATGTTGAGCCATGTATATTGATGAATCCTTTCCCAATAATATTCTTCTCCTTTTAGTAATACCAAGTGTGTCTTTTTCATCCCTTATAAAAGGACACCCCACATTTCAATTATTTACACCACATTGAGCCATATATATTGACCAAAACCTTCCCAATTCACATATTTACTTCCCTAAAAAAGTGTGTTATTTTTATTAAAATATCACTACAAGGATCCTTAATAATGGTTCCAAAAGAGGCCAATAGAAGAAGTAATAATCATTCCTCCCAACAGCATTCATTTTGTTTCTTCTTATACCTACTCAAATTATTTCATATTGATCATAAAATAATCTAATTATTATCCTGAATATACTGAAATGTTCTTATTATTATGGTATCACCATTATCCACCCTATATTTAATCAAAAGGGAAGTGAAAGTATCATCCATGCATACATAAGGACTACTACGCCCATGTAGTAAAACAGATCAGTTTCTATATCAATATTTCATGGATGTTTATTATGAAATGTTTAATTTTATATATTATTTATTAAATAAGTATACATTTAAAATTATAATATAAAATATACATTCTTAACTTCCAATCTTTTAGAAACATGATAATGTTTCTTGTGTGTACGTGTGGACTACCACCTACACGAAGTGATGTGCTTTTGTTTATTTATATTTTACTTTGGTGGTAATAATTATATATGAAACTAATATATATTATATATAATATATAATAATTAATTTGTAAATGTTAATTATTATTATACTTTCTTTCATTTCAGCCATAAAAAATTTAAAGTTGTGTTCATGTGTTTGCATATCCTACCATCTCGATTAACATTGTAATTCTTTTTTCTATCTCTATAATTTATTGATAAATATAAATATATATATATAAATAATATGTATAATATTTATATCATGATTAAAATTTTTAATATTAGGGAACGATGATCAATGTACAGGGATGGATACTAGAGAACTACAATTTTCATTAAAAATGAAAAAGATAAAATTAGGAAATGATGACTTTAAAAATGAGTAATTAATAAATGGGTGTTGAAATGTTTTAAGTGCATAATATACTATATTATAAGTAAGTTCATCAATAAAGTATATAAATATAAAAAAATTTAATTTATCATAAATGATTTAAGATCACTTTTGAAGAATGTTGAACTCAGTGAATGGGTTTTATGTTAAAATCTCATTATTTATCATGATTGTTTCGGATTCATTTTATGGAGATGATATTTAATGGTCTAACTCTCAATAAACAAAAAACATTCTTCTCCTTGGGTTATATTTTTATGTTATATATTTTACGTTTATTTTCCAATATTTAATAACTCAATAAATTGAAATAATATTTTAAAGGAAAACCAACTTCATTTCTCTCTTTGATCAAAAATCCTTTTCATTCCATATCCATGATTTATGAAAAACAATTCAATATGATTTTTAATATTATCCTATGATTTATTAAATTCATTGTTTCTAATGATTTAATTTTCAAAAAATGTTTTACAAGGCAACTTCTTTTCCTTTTTCGAATGAGGTACTCTATGATTTTTTTTAAAAAATTTCAAAGGAATGTTTTGTTTTAAAATATACTGTTTGAATAGAATATACCACCTCCATATCCACTTAATGATTTTAATATTCTATTAAATTATTCAATGTTTATTTTCAAATAAAAATTTTTTCCTTAATAATTGGTAAATTTTTATATTTTATATAATTATTTTAAAATTGAAAATAGTATTTTCCCTAATTAATGTTCCTAGTGATATTCTAAAGGCGTTTTTATTCAATAATTACTTCATTTGGTGTTACATAATTTTTTACTATGGATGTGATCCAATAATACACTACCTTTGTTTCTATAAGTATTTTATGATTATAGGGAAAATATTTTTACTAAACTCATTTATTTTCCATAGGTAATTCTTTGATGAAATTATGAAATGTTTATAATACTCATTTGTTTTCCATGAGTTATGCTATGATGAAATGATTATGATACCTATTATTTTCATGTGTATTGATATAATAAATATTTTATGATCCAATGGGACACATATATATTATTTTCATTACATCATGGGTGGTCCAAGAATAATATAGACCTCCAATGCATAAGGTAAAGATTGATATGTAGTGAGATAATTAAGAATGTAATATGGAGTGAACCCCATTCAGCAAGGAACTATATCCACTATTATAGTCGTTTGAGTTAACTAAACCCACAATTATAGTCATGGAAATGAGACTTTACTAATAAGTAAATGATTTTATATTCTTTCTTATTCCGAAAATCAATTCCTTGTTCCAATATTATGTTCTCATATATTTTTGTCCTTGATTCCTTTATAATTCATGTCTTATGAACTACCTATAATTATTCGATGACTAAAAAACATGATCTATGATATGAAGGGTATGGTTTTCAAATATTTCTCTTATTATCTTGTTATACTTAATATATCATTGGTATCTCCCTTGATTACCCTCACTAATCATCTAATCTCACCCTTTATTATATTGCGCTTTCCCTAGGCTATGAATAATTGTTTTATGTATGGAATGTCTAAGAATAGTGCTTGTTATGAAGAAAATTGAGTGATATTTTGTAAACCTAATATGAACAAGAAGTTTCTATATCTATGTTTCCAAAGGTATTATACCTATATTATTCTAGTGTGGATCCTTATATTAGGTAATGAATATTCATATATTAAGATGTAATATATATGTATAAAATGTATCGGCCGTTATAGGTGGTATCAGAGCCATGTTTGGTTATATATGAAATCTATGATAAGAAAACATTAGTGAGAAACCTGGGGATATGTCTACATATATGATATCATGATAATATTTTGGTAATGATCATAGAGGTCCTAGCTTAAACTAGAGGTTACATTATTTGAAAAGAAGGTTCCTTGATTTAGACATCTAGTAATTATTTTTCATGATTATGTGGTTTACCATTATGATAATTGTTTCTTAAACAATGATTTTATTTTTTAGTAAATGGATTAAACTAGAAAGAATATTTTTAATTTTGAATGTTACATATAATGCAATGATTTTCCTCCAAAGAAACATAATGTAATATGAGATAGAATATTAAATCTCACTATTAGGCTTACAGAACATTCTCTATATATCAGTAATGATGAGCTTCCAAATAATAAAATGAGGGAATAAAATTTTTTTATCCCTTAATAGATGAAACAAATTTTTTATTTTAGTGTGTCCTATGATCCACTGGTTATTTATAAATAGATCAACACAACTAAAAATATATTTTCCATTCTATAGTGCTTCGAAAAAGAAAATGTTTTTTGGGATGCTTATTGTTTGGATAGTGAAGCAGATTAATGGTGGAATCTTTTCATGAACACGAGACAATTGGATTAAATTTTATAGTGACCTAATCGTTATAACCATATGATTCATAATCATAAATATCATTAATACAACACAAGGTTCATAAAGGGATAGTGTATTTGGGAGATTCAGCTCATATTAAATTGAAGGAAACATAAACATGGATTCCTTATATTATTGATGTGGTAATGATTTCACACTCTTTTCCACATCCTTTTTGGATTTTCTATGGACTTTTTTATACCAAATTGATTGTTTTCAGTAAATATTTGATAATTGTTGTATTTTTGTACTTTCTTTGTATAATAATCAGTATTTAGTTTAAAGTATGCATTTTAATGTACATTAGTGTCATATTTGATAATTCTTAAATTAAATCAATTCTTGAATTTGACGTTTTTTTATTTTTATTCTTTGATTTTTTAAAATTTTTCATTTAAGTTAGTTTATCAATTCATTAATTTAATTAATCTTTTATTTATTTTAATTGGAAGTAAATAAATCACTTTATTCTTAATTATTTAATTAGCTTAACAATTTAATTTTATTCAATTACTTTTTCTAATTCTTTAATGTACTTTATTATATCTTTAATTAATTTTTTTATAATTTTTAACCCAAATAAATTCATTTATTTAAATAAAGTATTATTAATTTTATTATTTTACTTTGTATTATTTATTTATTTTTCAATTACATTTTATTTTATTTATTAACTAATTAATCTAGTTTTAGGATTATGAAATTATTAATTTATTTAATCTGTTCTTTTTAATTTTTAGGTACTCACGGTGGCACGTCACATCGTTTCCATCACGGTGCCTCCATTTCTGTCCCACCATTTTCACCCCACGCTGCCGCCGTATCATTCACGGTGAGACCGTGAGCATTACTCACAGTGTCACTGGTCTTTTCCCCACCCCACGTGACTGTCCCACCGTATCCCGCAACCACTGTTTTAGTACTTCATTGTCTCACCACTCCTCCTTGCTCACGGTTTAGTTGTTCCACCCTCACATCGTCACTACTCCACCTTCTTCCCTGACTCCTTACATATCAAATCCCTACCACCATTCCTGATACCGTCTTCCTTGCCACCGCTCCACTCACGGTGCCTCTGCTTCCTGCTATCACGGTCTCACCATGAGCCACATTCACAGTTCCTCTGTGACTAACTCATCGTTCCATCACCGAAAAAACAAAACAAATGCACAAACTAATAGCAACCAAAATCAAGAATCCAGCATAAGAAAAATTGAAATATTAGTATCTTCAAATTTATTTTGTACAAGAACAAACACAAAGGGTATTTAGGTTACCAAAATTGGATTGGGGATCAAATATCCTCAAATCTGAAGCTGCTACCCCTGCCTCCAACCCTGCTATCCAGATCATGATCTCACCATCGCATCGCTTCCCTATGTCGAACCCTCAGACTCAAATCACTACCCACTTCCCCTCTTCTATTTCTTCACCTCATCACTCTTATACCTTCACGGAGACCTCTGAGCATCGTCCCCCCCTCCTTGAACTGTCGCGTCCCTCTACTCGGACCAACGACCCTTCTCCCTTCCAACCGACCTCGCTACCCCGCATCTCCCAAACACCATTGCGCTGCTCACTTCCACCTCGTCGCGGCCCACATCACAGCTGCACCTAAACCCTAGGCCTTTTCACTTTCTCGAACTCCGAACGACCCTTGACTCTCCCCACTCACCAGCGACACCCTCCTTGCTGCCATGATCTTCGCCGAGACCTACTGTGCGTTGTCGCCTCCTGTTGGAACACCTGAACCCCTTTCCCCCCTCCTCCTCACATCTGCATTAACCCTCCATCCCCCTTATTCATTTTTCTATTTTCTTATTTAGTTTTTATTTTATTATATCATATAATATCATATATATATTATGTATTATATAATATACAATACTACAGTAATTAAAGGTATATTAGTAAAAGTGTAAAAGCTTATATATAATATTAGTATATCATATTAATAAATATAATTACAAATAATAGTAATAATAATATTAGATATAATATATATATATATAAGTATTTTTATTTAAGTAATAATATTAATATATATAATATAATAGTTTCATTTTATTTTTTATTTGACTCACGTGCGTTTCTTTCTGCATAAACGGAGTTACTGGCAGAGGCAGGATAAAGGAAATAGTTCATTGGAAGGTGCGAGAACTTTAGCGAGTTAGTTGCAGTGGAATTGGATACACTCACTGGGAGTTCACTCGAGAGCTGGTGATGAGCACAGTCAAAGACGCTCCACTTGGATCTGCTACTGTTATTTTAGTTTTCTATTTTTCATCTCTAAATAAGAGGTCGTGCAACTCCTATCTTCTGCATGACTGGGGGCTAGGACCAGATTACCCGGGGGAGGGCACCATTCCCCAGTGGGGGGAGGGGGGAGGAGACTCCACCTGATTCACACATCCATTCCATCCACATTTCACGGACAGGGACCGTCTTCGACTGCGAGACGGGTCCCTGCTCTTCCATTCTCCACCTCATCCCCTGTTGCTCTATTTTAGTTTTGATTTCTTTTGAGTCTATAAATATATTGTGGTGTGTGTTTCGTAATTATTATTTTGATTTTATTGATGTATGGTTCATTTTTCTTCTCCTTTCTTCATGTTGTGATCTTCAATCTCCAGAAATGGAGATCTAATTTGCGAGACAGGATCCAGTTTATGAAACCCAATGCAATCTGTAGATCTTCACATTAATGCGATCACGTTATTTCTATTCTCCTTGGTAGATCGCGACTTTAATTTAGATCTAGCGAGAGCGAGATCTTTCATAGGACGATTTGCTACTCTCTCATCTCAATTTTTCTCCCCTTTCTATCTTGATTTCTAGAACTGAGAATCAAGATCAGTGGTGCGATGTGACTATATTAGTGGAATCATTCTTGTTTATGAGAAATTCATTCTAGAATGAATTTGCTAAGTGAATCACCTTGCTGTTCAGAGGAATTATTGAGTATTGAAGAACATTGATACTTGAGTGTTCAATTTCACGGTGAGATTGGTGTGTGATCTGAGACATCAGTCATGCAATGAGAAAAGTTGATAATTGTTGATTAATTTCTTAAGCTGATCTAGGATAGGGAGTAGAGGGTGAATTAACTTGGGTCCGGCTGTGTTCACGCTAACTTTTTTCTTCTGTTTCTTGGTGTCATTTGTTAGTTCTATGCTTTGGGTTGTGTTTTGGTCTTCTTTATTTTCTTGGTTTTGTCATGTGTCTCTTTATTTTTGCACTTTTCAATCTATGTTCTCCTTTGTTCATTCACTATTTCCCTCTCTATTGTGCTCTTCAGCACAGATTAGATTTTTCATAGGAGTGTGTTTTTAGGTTTTAAAATTAGTTAAAAACACAAAAAGATTTTCGTAATGACCACTTAGTCACTCAACACTGCTTCCATGAGAGAGACCCCGAGGTTAGCCATTGTGCTATATCTTGGGTCTTTATAAATGTAATCTTGATCGTCCTCGCGATAAGAAAGCCCATAAAATTTTGGTGTCGTTTTCAGGGAAGCAACAAGTGTCTTAATGGTTTTTCCAATTTATTATTTCAATTTAAAACAAAAAAAACATTAGAAAACATATAAAATCATAAAAAAAACACACATACATACATAGTGATGAACTCTAACGAAGCTAATATAGTGTCACTGTTTGACCCGGTTCAAGAGCTTCAGGAGGCTGTTGCTGAATTTCAAAGTTGGATGCATGAAAGAAAGCATAAAGACCTTACTGATGAGGAGAAAACATATTCTCATGAGATCATGCAGTTTATGCAACAAGCCATGGATAAGGTCAAAGGATACCAAGAAGAAAGTGAAGTACCACCACCTCTCATTGAATCCCAACATTCTGGAAAACAGTTGAGAAGGAAAGAGAAAAGAAGCAGAAGAAAGAAAAAGTTGGATTTTCCCAACTTTGGTATGGATTTGTTCCTGGAGACAAAGTTTGAAATTCAAAAACCTATTTCCGACGATGTTTTCAATGGCCGGCAGGATATGGAAGTTTCAATGATTTGTGATTTTGGGCATTTATTTGATGATCATTTTTTCTCTGATTTCCATTCTAATGATTTTTCTTGTAATAACTATTTTAATGGCTTCTCAATGTTTAAATAGGTGGAGCCTGCACATGACATTATATCATTCTCCTTAGAATATTTAGCAAGTGAGGTGGTGTGATTTGAAGAGAGGCTGGAGGAGGTTGACTACATCGCTCTTGCCCCGGACCCTCTCTCATGATCACTATTCCATCATGAGGAGGAACAAGCATCATTGATAAAGGGAGTTGACAATTTTATGGAAGAAGCTATATTTTTATTCAACTTGGATTGAATTGAAGCTGATTTTAATTTTGTTCCTCTATGCGTGGGTATTGAAGATATATCTCATTTTTTTGTTTTCCTAGAGAGTGAGGAAGTTGCAGTAGAACCTACTGAAGAGTTGATGGAACTTCCAATTCTGGATGACACTTCCAGTTTGGGAGTTATTTTTGAAGATGAATTTTTAGAGTTGTGCACAAGTTTACAAGTGGATGATGAAAAAGTATATTTTTCTAAAGATAAAATAATTTATTGGAATGAACCAGAATACAAGTCACATCCAACTTTTCCAACATTCCAAATTGTGCACACTCAACCACAAGAATAATTATATAGGAAGTACCCCTATATCATGTTCTCCCATCAACTATTCAACATGAATTACTTCATTTCTAAAGAGGGGAATGTCGTTGAAGCATCACATGGGGTACTCCAAATAGAGAAAGTGAATAATGTTGGATGGAATCACATATGGAGTTTCTTGAGGAAGAAGCCAAATCCCCCATCATACTGGGGTTGATATGAGGACTGTCCAACTGTGGATAGTAAAACTACAGCACCCCCGGGGGGGGGGGGGGGTTATCCTAGAATTATCCCTTTTCATTTTATGCTTTAGTTTCTTATTTCATGTTGTTTTTATTTGTGTGTTGTTTTCTTAGGACAATAAACATGCAGTATATTCTACGTGGCTATCATTAAAGTCCCCAGGGTCCAACTCACTAGATTAATGGATAAAACTCCCTAACTCATACTCTTCGGTTGCTTTTTATTTGAGTTTTAAATCTTGAACACTAATGTTAAATTGTTTTATCATGTAGGTGACAAACTGAAGCAGACAGAGTTGATGCACATGAAAATCAAAAGGAGAAGTTATTAAATTTGAGAAGCTATACATTCATGGGAGTATTGTTTTATGTTGCAATATTTTCATCTTCAAATTTATATTATATACTGCTATGAATTAAGTGTGGGGGTCTTACAACTGATTTTTTCAAACTCTTGGAATGTCTTTTATGATTTCTTTCATGGGTGTTTAGCTGCTGGTATCTAGAGAGTTGAAATTTATTTTGAGCTGATTTGTAGATCATTCTTGCACCCACTGCTTTCAATTTCAGTGAGTTGTTGTGGCAAATCATTATTAATCATGCTACTATTTGAAGTAAATTGTTAAAATCTTTTGTCCCCTCACAATGATTCAAAGCATGAACATATTAGGAATATAAATACACTTGGTTGTTGGTGATGGTTGGTGGGGTGGGGCTCTTCTATTTTTGTTTTTTTTTTTGTTTTTATTTTCTTTCACTTTTTGTGTCGAAAGGAAAATTTTTGAACTTCATTGATACCCCTCCATATCCTATTTAAGCTGAAATGTCCATCTGTTTTGAATATAAATTGTCTTCCATCTTAGAAGACAACATTGGGGACAATTTTGGGTTTTAAGTGTGAGGGAGAGGGGTCATTATAGTGTCATGTTGAATTCCCCCTTCTTGAACCTGAGTTTGTTTAAAAAATGGTCAAGTTTTTTAAAAAAAAAAAGGTTCAAAATTCGTTCAAAAAAATTTCGAATTCCTTCATTACATGATGGGCATTTGAGGTTCAATGATATTTCAATTATGTTCTCTTAGTGGATAACTTCTCACTAGTTGTGGAGAGTGGTACTTAGTCATAAACTATTAAGTATTAATGATTTCTGAGTGCAATTGTTCACTGTCTCGATGGATCTATTTGTTTAGGAACTGAGGATAAGAGTATGATCGGATTGGTTTTGAGGAATTATGATCATGTCTTAGGTTAACTTGAATTTCTCAATAGAACCTATGGGACTCACATTTTTATTAAATAATATTCAATCACTTTTGGATGTCAATTCGAATGATTATTAATTAGGTCCATTGTAACTGGAATAAAATGGGAAAATGGGATCCCACGGTGAGTATCTGAGACAAGGTGCATTGGGTGCATTTATGTGAATAAATAAATCCAATTTCAATCTTAATAAGTGCTATGAACAGTGCTCTGCACATGGAATATTGATGGGAAAAATTAAAATAAAGTGCCCTTGTCAAAAATGAACTCATTAAGGTGAGGAGAATTTTGAACCCAAATGAAGAAGGGAGAAATTGACTTGATTAATTTTCATTTGAGTTGAGTCAATAAAGTGATGAAATTAATGGAAATTAATTTATGGAAACTGGAGGAAGGTGAGAATGGAAGGTTCCCTTGGTTAAGTTTTGAATTCCACTTTATCTAACCTATCAACACTCCTTGAATTAGAACATGAATTGGATGGTGAAGTAGGACAGTTAATGAGCACACATAAGAGACATGGCATAATTATCAGTGTATGAATTTGTGAGGATTTTTACTTCTAGTGGGTATTTGAAGCTAGACAGGACATCATTTTTAAATACCTTTGAAAAACTTGACTCATTGTTTGGTCCTGCTCCTCTCGATATTAAAGTTCAATCATGCACCTTTTAAACCGTAACATACAAAACATCTTTCTGTTTTAAAGTCAAAGGCATGTATTCGTTTTAGGACAAAAAAAATTTTAAGTGTGGGGGAGTTTGATGTGGTAGTGTTTTCACACTCTTTACCACATCCTTTTTCCATTTTTATTGACTTTTTTATACCAAAATGATTATTTTTAGTAAATATTTGATAATTGTTGTGTTTTTGTACATTCTTTGTAAAATAATTAATTTTTATTTTAAATAATGAGTTTTAATGTGAATTAGTGTCATTTTTTATAATTCTTAAATTAAATCAATTCTTTTGAATTTGACATTTTTTTTATTTTTATTCTTTGATTTTTATAATTTTTCATTTAAGTTAGTTTATTAATTCATTAATTTAACTAATCTTTTATTTGTTTTAATTGGAATTAAATAAATCACTTTATAATTAATTATTTAATTAGATTATCAATTTAATTTTATTCAATTAATTTTTCTTATTCTTTAATGTACTTTATTTGGACTTTAATTATTTTGTTTATAATTTTTAACCCAAATAAATTCATTCGTTTAAATAAAGTATTATAAATTTTATTATTTAACTTTGTAATATTTATTTATTTTCCAATTCAATTTATTTAATTTATTAATTGATTAATCTAGTTTTAGGATTATGAAATTATTAATTTATTTAATCTGTTCTTTTTAATTTGCAGGCACTCACGGTGGCATGTCACACCGTTTCCATCACGGTGCCTCTGATCCTGTCCCACCATTTTCACACCTCGCTGCCACCGTATCATTCACGGTGAGACCGTGAGCATTACTCAGGGTGTCACCGATCTTTTCCCCAGCCCACGTGACTGTCCCACCGTATCCTGCAGCCACTGTTTGAGTAGTTCACTGTCCCACCGCTCCTCCTTGCTCACGGTTCAGTTGTTCTAACCTCACACTGTCACTAATCCAGCTTCTTCCCTAACTCCTTCCACATCAAATCTCTGCCACTATTCCTTCTACCGTTCTCCTTGCCACCTCCCTAATCATGGTACCTCTACTTCCTGCTATTACGGTCTCACCGTGAGCCACATTCACAGTGCCTCTATGACTAACTCACCTTTCTATCACCACAACAACAACCCAAACACACAAACTAACAGCAATCAAAATCAAGAATCCAACATACAAAAAATTGAAATATCAGTATCTTTGAATTAATTTCATTCAAGAAAAAACACAAAGGGGATTTAGGTCACCAAAATTGTATTGGAGATCAAATATCTGCAAATCTGAAGCCGCTACCCCTGCCTGCAGCCCTACTATCCATATCAGGATCTCTCTATCACCTCGCTTCCCTATGCCAAATCCCTCAGCCTCAAAGTACTTCCCACTCTCCCTCTTCAGCTTCTTCACCTCAGCACTCCTCTACCTTCACCAAGACCTCTAAGCATCGTCACCCCCTCCTTGAACCACTACGTTGCTCTGCTCGGACCAACAAACCTTGTCCCTTCCAGCTGACCTCGCTGCCCCGCATCACCCAATCACCATCGTGCTGCTCCCTTACACTTCACCATGGCCGCACATCCCATTTGTGCCTAAAACCTAGTCTGCTACACTTTCTCCAACTCCGAACGACCCTTGCATCTCCCAACTCACCGATGACACCCGCATTGCCGCCATGATCTTCACTGAGACCTACTATGTGTCGTCGCCTCCTTTTGGAACACTCGAACCCATTTCTTCCCTCCTCCTCCCATCCACACGAACCCTCCTTCCCCTTTATTCATTTTTCTCTTTTCTTCTTTAGTTTTTATTTTATTATATCATATAATATTATGTATTATATTATGTATTATATAATATACAATACTACAATAATTAAAGGTATACTAGTAAAAGTGTAAAAGCTTATATATAATATTATTATACCATATTAATAAATATAATTACATATAATAGTAACAATAATATTCTGTATTATATAT
This sequence comes from Viscum album, assembly GCA_963277665.1. Lineage (NCBI taxonomy): Eukaryota > Viridiplantae > Streptophyta > Magnoliopsida > Santalales > Viscaceae > Viscum > Viscum album. The sequence goes on along the minus strand of OY728129.1, from coordinate 1,861,243,176 downwards.
ATATATGTGTATTTTTATTTAAGTGATTATATTAATATATAGAATATAATAGTTTCATTTTATTTTTTATTTGACTCACGTGTGTTTCTTTCTGCATAAGGGGTGTTACTGGCAGAGGCGGGATAAAGGAAATAGTTCATGGTAAGGAATGAGAGCATTAGCGAGTTAGTTGCAGGGGAATTGGACACACTCATAGGGAGTTCACTCGAGAGCTAGTGACGAATGCAGTCAAAGACACACCACGTGGATCTGCTGTTGTTAGTTTAGTTTTCTATTTTTTGTCGCTAAATAAGAGGACGCGCAACTCCTCTCTTCTGTAGGTCTGGGGGCCAGGACCAGAGTACTCGGGAGAGGGAACCATTCCACAGTGGGGGGGGGGAGGAGACTCCACCCAATTAACAGATCCATTCCATCTACATTTCACAGACAGGGATCGTCTTCGACTGGGAGATGGGTCCCTACTCCTCCATTCTCTGCCCCATCCCTCGTTGCTCTGTTTTAGTTTTGATTTCTTTTGAGTCTGTAAATATATTGTGGTGCATGTTTTGTAATTAATATTTTTATGTTCTTGATGTATTGTTCATTTTTCTTCTCCTCGCTTCGTGCTATGATCTTCAATCTCCAGAAATGGAGATCTAATTTATGAGGTAGAATCCGGTTTATGAAACCCAACAAAATTTGGAAATCCACACATTAATGCGATCACGTTATTTCAATTCGCCTTGGTAGATCGCGACTGTGATTTAGATTTAGTGAGAGAGAGATCTTTTATAGGACGATTTTCTTCTCTCTTGTCTCAATTTTTCTCCCATTTCTGTCTCGATTTCTCGAAATGGGAATCAAGATCGGTGGTGCGATGTGATGATCTTAGTGGAATCATTCTGGTTTGTGAGAAATTATTTCCAGAATTACTTTTCTGAGTGAATCACCTTGCCGTTCGGAGGAACGCTTGAGTATTGAAGAACATCGATACTTGAGTGTTCAATTTCTCAGCGAGATTGGTGTGTGATCCGAGACATCAGTCAAGCACTGAGAGAAGTTGAGAATTTTTGATTAATTTCTTAAGCTGATCTAGGATAGGGAGTAGAGGGTGAATTAATTTAGTTCCGGCCTTTATCACACTAACTTTTGTCATCTATGTCTTGGTGTCATTTATGTGTTATGTGCTTTGTGTTGTGTTTGTGTCTTATTTATTTTCTAGGTTTTTTCATGTGTCTCTTTATTTTGCCACTTTTCCATCTCTGTTCTCATTTGTTCATTCACTATTTCCCACTCCATTGTGCTCTTCAGCACTGATTAGAGTTTTCTTAGGAGTGTGTTTTTATGTTTTCAAAGTAGTTAAAAACAAAAAAAAATATTTTTATAATGACCACTTAGTCACTCGAACTGCTTCCTTGAGAGCGACCTCGAGGTTAGCCACTGTGATATTTCTTGGGTCTTTTTAAATGTAAGCTTGACCGTCCTCACAACACCGACACCTGTCAATTATTTTATATAGTGAGATCATAAAATAAATTTTAGATCCCAAAAATAAATGGGATAACCTAGTTAATACATAATGAATGGGGTGTGCTAAAAATCCTATTCAGGGAGTGAGCATGATAAGGAAACCCAACATTTTAGTCAATGTTATAACATGATAACAGAAAATAAATGGCTCATGGATAATTACACGGAATCATATAATAAATAAAATGGTATAATAAGATCATTTAATCATAGGAAATGTAGAAAAAACATATAACATGACATAAACATCAAACATGTTTAACATCCTAGATGATATTACATGGTGGACAATGTCCCATAATGAATTAGGATTACACTTTAATCTCATACATGATGCCTTGTGAGACAAAATCATTACACAATGAATTAGATCCCTAAATTGGTTCAACCATCATAACATGTTCATGATATATGTGTTCCATATAAATGAATAAATCATAATTCATAAAAAAACAAATTCCTCTGGAAAGAAAATGGGTTGCATAATCTTTTTCCATACCATATATAAAGGAAGTTCCATAATGAACGAATTTGGGAAATGATCGCAATTCTTTTATAACCCTTTTAAAATAAGGTAGAATAAGAAACTTGTATATGTAAGAGAAATATATATATAATTTTGAATCATTCTATAACATTTAGAGATTGATAAAGTGAGATAGAGAGAGAAATTCATAACCCAACTGAAAGGGTTGTTTAGGGAGATACCTTACCTTGAGCCTGATCTGTCACATGCTTTCTTCATACCCCTAAATAATAAAAATAAGATAAATATATACTTTTCTTAAAAAAACACTATTATTATTCAATTTATTTTATTCCTTACCACGTAACATTAAATTACTTTATCATTTAGGTTCATGTTGGATGTTTTGACATTATTCAGCTCTTATATCCAAAATAACCTCACTAAGTTGACTAATGTAAAAGAGATTATGAATTAAACAAATAAATATTTATAATAATTAAATAGTTGTAATTTTAATACATAAATTATACTTTTAAAACCAACAATTAAATATGGTTATGAAAAATAAACTACTTTACAATAATGGAGAGGGAAGGTCGTACATGCATAGGAGTAACATTTTATTTTTTTACATTGATGATAGAAATAATTTAAGTTTTATTTTATCATTAAAATATTATAATTATATAAAAAATATCATATTACTTATTTCAATACGCTTACTAATATCATCCATGTGATGCATAAATAGAGAAGAATTTCATCGCTTTGTGGGGTAGTAGTCCACCGTACACATGAAAGGAGATATCATTATTTGAATGAATGATTACATAATAATTTATAAGATTTCATTATTTTTCATAATATTAAATGTATCATTAATATAATATATAATAATAAAATTAACCCTTATTAACTTCCATGTAAATCATAAGTGAAAAAATAATCACATCACTTCACGAGGTGGTAGTCTATCGTACACATGAACTACGACATCATATTCTCTACAGAATTAATATTAAAAATGAATATATTATATTATAACTAAAAATGTATAATTATATCATAAACATCATATAAAAAAATATATACATAATTATATCCATCCTTTAGAAGTAGTGATGGAAATAAAATTAAGTCGGTTCGTGAGGAGGTAGTCTATCAAACAAACAATCTACGGTTCGGTTTCCCATTTGAGGGAGTATGATATTTTTTTAGTTATTTACCTTAACATAACAAAATATATATTTATTTATCATACTGAGGATATTATATTATCATTTTTTAATGATATTTGAAATATGTGTAGGAATAAATAAAATTTTTCGTCAATGATGTAACCTTTTATTCAAACAACGTCTTCTGTTTGGACCCAAAAGCCTTCCTATGTTGGAATTATCACCAAAAAATGATTCTATGAAAGTTTTTTGTAATTTTGGATTTTATTAATTTTTTTATTGTTAAAACTAATTGTTTTGGAATGTTTGTAAATGAGAGAATATGGGAGTGAACTTTTATAAGTGTGTAAGAGGACAAACATGGAATTTTTTAAAATAAAGAATTCAAGTCACATTTTTCTCTGGTAATAAGGATAAAAAATGGAAAAATTCAAATAAATATATTTTATAATTCATAAAAATAACCATAAATATAAATTAGTTAAGTTTTGGTTTATTTTTAACCCATATATTTTTAGTTTAACCCCCGGTAAATATGTTTTTAACATAACCCTGAGAAATGTTATTTAATATTTTAACAATTAATTAGTGTTAAATTTATGTTTACTATTTTAAATAATAGAAATTTTTATGATTAAAAATATGGAATAATTTTCTCCAAATTAAACAGACTTAAATGGTAGAATTTAATTTCAATTAAACCTGTAGTTGTTTCAAGAAAACCCTTTTTCAAGAAATGTTTTAAAATGAAAAGAAGATATCACATTAACTATATGTCAAGAAATAATAATTAAAATAATTTAAAATAAAATTTATCAATATAAATTCAATACATCTAATGAAAATAATTTCTCCTTATAGGTTATTTAAATTAATTAAAATTGAGAAATATTATGAACTTTAAAATAGTTTTAATAAAAAATGTGTCTTTAATATTAATAATAAAATTATACTAAAATATAGAACTAATATTATTTAAATGTAATTAAATGGATTAAATATAAATAAATGATAATTTTATAAAAATAGGTATTTTCACTATTCACAAAAAAATTATTATTTTATGAAAAAACCTAAAATTTCGTCATCAGTTAATATAGATATGCATATTTTGAAAATTATTTTCATTTTTTAAAATAAATTTTCTAAAAGTGGTATAAAATAATTTTAAATTTTGTGTGCAACTCAAGAGTAAACCACCTTTAAAAAAATATAGTTTCTTAAGAAAAACATTTCCTTTTCTCAAGTAGTATTTATTTTATTTCTAATATATAGATAACCACTTAATTTATTTTTTACATGTGTGGACCATATAATTTTCATAATTCATATATTCCTATTAATAATCATCAACTTAATGTCTATTTTATGATTTCTATTTTTAAATAATAATATTTTAATATAGTATCATGTTACATTTAAACGAGTGTTGAGTGAATCGTGTGCTATTGAAGAAATTGAATTTATTTAAAAAATATATATCATAAAGTATCAGGGTATTAAAATTTGAATTCATTGAGTGGGATGATTTTAAAATTTGAATTCATTGAGGAGATTGAATTTATTTTACGTTTAAAATTTGAATTCATTGAGTGGGATGATTTTATGAGCTTATTTTTCAATAACCACATTCTTTGTAATATTCATATGAATATAGAGAAGGAATTTCATGTGATAAAGTAGAAGCATGATTAATCTATTATTACATATGAGGAAACTTTTACAATACTTGTGAGGTATGCTTCTAGAATTATCATCCTACCTAAATGTATGGTTGATTTATTCTTTAGTGTATTACAACTAAATATTGAAGGGTGTTAGCCATTAGAAAAATAAGTAGCTAATAATAAATAATTTTATGTTATATCAAGGTGGAAATTTATATTGGATTTACATGTCCATATCATATATCTAATAAAAATGAAAGATGGAATTCAATGAAAATTCTAAAAATAATGGGAAGGAGAATATGGAATTTTATTTATCCTCAATGTGTGGAAGAAAAATGATTGAAAATAACTTAAGTGTACTTGTAAGTGTTTTATGTGTGGAAATTATTATAATTGAGAAATAAAATTCATAAGTTATGGGAAGTAGTTAGTCCATAATGCTAGAAATGAACAACAGAATGAACCAACCACACTCAAATGATTCAAATTAATGGATAATGGTAATTATGCAGAAAAATTATCATACCAGAAGTTAATGATGATGTTATAAATTAGAAACCAATTAAGACCAGAGATAAAGAGAAATATCATACGATCATTATTGCAGATGTGGAGTAAAATAATGATGTAGTAAAGTGTAAACATACCGTTCACTCTAGAACTATTAATGTATTATTTTATTTATGGTCAACCCATTCTTTAATATGTAAATAATATTTTAATAAAATCATAGTACCACCTCAATTATTATATGATGAATTAGTTTAGAAACACCCTAATTGTTTAGTATTTCATCACAAAACTATAATTCTTCTCTGATTGATGTTTGTTGTAATTTTATTCCTGTAAATTTTATTATTCCCCTATAGTTAAATTCAAAATTATTTTGGGAATGAATTATATTTATTTTTATAAATCCAACATCAATTTGTGTGTAAGGGAAGTCGCGTTCAATATTCTAAACCAATATATGATCATCTATTAGTTCGACGATAAATATGAAATTCCAATGAAAATTTGATCCATTGTATGGGTATTGATTCCTATTATAAAGTAACGTCTATCTAAGATGGTTGGGGATAAAATCAACGTATAAGAAATTCATATTGTGTGATATTTTGTTTATGGTTTTCCAAAATATCTTCCTGGTCTTCAAAAAAATCTATCTCAATAGAACTTATATAGAGACCCTCTCTTTTAATACATTAACATTACATAACTTTTGTGGGATACTTAATACAGTACAAAAAATAGATACCCAAAAATTGTATTGGTCTAGTTCCATTGTACGCATGTAAACATAAACACTATTATATAAGTGAGTTACATTATATCACAAAATTTTCTCCATGGAAAGCACCATTCTTAGACACATCATACTTAATACATATCATCATATCCACGGTAAGGAAACATAAAAATGGGTGAACCTAGATGCTCGGTATGGGTAAAAAAAAAGGAGATATGTAAGTATAAACATGTTCATAATGGTATTGTAATGTAATCATAATAATAGAATACCATACCCTACAAATCAAAGTTCATAAATTCAAATCATGGAATACAGATTAGCAGTTCAGAAGACATGAATCATAAGGGAACGAAGATCTTGAACCATGAAATCATAGCATAGGAATAAGACATTGAATTGTGGCATACACATAAACATGAAATGTCATTCCATATAAGTGAAGACACATTGCTATATTGTATTGGAGCACTTTATGGGGACTATACCTACTGGGTGGGACACACCACCATCCTCAATCGAAGTCCTTTCCTTGTAAGTGATCAAGATTCCCAATTCTCCCACACTGGACGAATTTTCTCTATACTTCCATAGTGGATCGAGTTTCCATATCATCCCATACTATACTAGGTTTCCCCATATTCTATCATCCTATTGAATACATTGACTCAGCAGGACACACCACCGTCCTAATACGTAGTCCTTTCCTTTTAATGGATCGGGTTTCCCCATCTTCACATAGAAGATCAAGCCCATCAACTTGATTCCAATCATTATCTCAAGATATATAAATATTTACTCAATACATTGGAGAGAGATATAGGTCTCGCCCATCACATAATAAAAACATTCATACATGTTGCACAAGATAATAAAAATTTCACCATATCATTCCCCATATAGAGAAATGGGTTTCATACAAATCATATTATAACCCATGAAATGAAAGTGGTGTCATAAACATAAGATCACATCATAACCTATGGAAAAGAAATAGGTTTCACAAACATTTCATCAAAGAATAATTGGTGAAAAGAAGTGAGTTTCAAAATCATATAACGGTTTTAATATACATCTTTTATAGAAACTTTTTATTATATCTTAAACCATGTATAGTTTTATTATGTCATTATATTAACTGCTTATTAACAATTCCAAGTTAATGTTTCACTTCGATTAATATATTCTTTTTTTACTTGTGTCTTAATCTGTTAAATTAATTTTCCACATACTTATTTCATGATTTATATAATATAACCATGATATAATTATCATGTATATTCACTATATATGTATTTACAATAACATATAAAATATAGCAATATTAAATGGAATACACTATTCATGGAGATGATAGGTCGTACGTACACATGAAAGCTATTTATATTTTTTCATATATATCATATAATGTTTCTAAAACCATCCTTAATAAATTCCATGTAGTGTGTGACTGAATCACATCACTTTGAGGATGCGGTAGTCCACACTTCCCCAAAACAATTTATCGTATTTAATCAAAATATAAGGCATGAAGTTATGTGCTATATGATATTTAAAGAAGAATAAATACATAATATATCTCATATATATCATAAAAAAATATAGTGTCCATTATAACTCTCAACCATGAGAGGTGGTAAAGGAAAAACGAACGACATCATTTCTTGAGGCGGTAGTTTACCGTACACAAGAATGGAAAGTTTGTTACCCATTAGATGGAAGTGTGTATAAGATTATGTCAAAAAAATAATAAATAATCTAAGTATATTGAAAATGTTGAGTATGTTATTTCTTCAAGGAATATGAATAATTGATGTAGTGGATAAAGAAATTGAAGGAAAGGGTCTTGAGGATGGATGTTACCTACTCTTTAGGTAACTATATTTGGTTTTCACCAAAGGGATTCTGTGGTGGTATTTATGGCCAAAGAGAAGATTCATGGAGGATGGTACGGATGATGGAATGTGCATTGGGTGGATATTTTATTAACATAAGAGGTTTTAAAGGTGATAATTAGGGGGATAGTTGGTGGCATTGTATAAGGTAGCAAGGAGATATGCTTGTAATCTATTAGAACAAGTTAGGAATACCCGCTTTGGTATCTAAAAAAAGTCATAAAAAATGGAAAACACTCAATAATTAAAGTTTTATGGCCTAAATATGTCTATTAAATGGGTTTTGATCAATATTTTAGGTCATTTGAGACCTTAAATTTATGGTTTAGTCACCTGTTAGACATAAATTTAATATAATCACTGTGATAAATTGTAATCACTTTCACTAAACATTTTTGTCAAAAATTGAGTTGATCTTATTAGAATATAAATATTATACTAATCAAAATAATTTTTTTCTTTTCATTGAAATTTGGTTCACATAAGAAGCAAAATTAATTTTAATTCTAATCCAGTAGATGTGACTGTAAAGCGTGTTTTTAAAGTGGGAATGTTCACATGTTCAATAATATTTTATATCAAAAATATATTTTTAAAAATGATTATGATGTTCTAAATTGGATTAATATATGTATAATTTTACTATTGTGACTTTAAAATCAATAATAAATACAATTTAACTATATAAAAAAATTGATGAAAAAATCCTTTTTGAATTAAAATTCATTATTTCTTATTATTCATCCAAAAATGAAGTATCTCAAAAAAAATTCAAATATTCACTATAATAGTTTTTTGAAATTAAAAATTCAAATATGATGATTATTTTATTAAATTAAATTTCTAAAATTTTAAAAAATTATTTTTATGTTTTTCATAGAAGGACATAAAAGGGGGTTCTTTTAAGAAAATGGTATTCTCAATCATATAAAGACTTTACTAAAAATTGTATGTATTATATTCAATATATTTTATTTATATAAAAACATTTTAAATGATATTTAAAAATTATTTATTAATATTCATATTACAATATTTAATGGCTAGGATTTAACTATATCGTTTAGATAGTTATAATAATAAAATAATGTTTCGTAGAAACTCAATGATGTATGTACCACATGTGAGGTCAGTGTTTCATATAATGAAAGTATTAATTGGTATAGACTAAATGTCTGACATCAAAGAAAATTAATTTATTTTAAAAAAAAATTCCCAAAAACCGAGGGCATTAAATTTTACCCCCATAAAATGAATTTCACCCTTGAAATTCATCATTATGATACAAAAATGAGGATTCGTTTGCCTCATCATATCCTCAAGTTCCCACATATCCCTATAACTAGTTGTTTCTCATAAAAACATAAATCAAGTTAGTGGTATTATTTTATGGAAAATTCTATGTACAGTCGAGAGTATCAACTGGTTGTTCCTCATAAGAAAGATCATGCTCCAGCTATATGGCCACTCAATTTAGTACATGTGAAGGGTTAGGTTTGTAAATCCTCAAGATATATATATTGAACACATTTTGGACTTGAGAGAGATTTGGTGTAAGTTCCATGTGATAGGTTTTCGTTCTGATATGATCAAGAATCTTAAATGTGCTTACATACCTAGTTCTTAGTTACACTTTCTTCGTGATCATCATAACCTTGTTCCATGGAGAAATTCATAAAACACCTTCTCACCACCATTAAACTATACGTCACACCTATTGTTATCAGTATAATTTTTTCTACCAACTTTACTTTGCCTAGATATTCTTCTAAATAAATCTAACCTTCTCTTTCATTTATTTGTCAATCTCATTTCCCAATAGATTTCTTTCTCTAACATCATCCTATAAAGTTGGAGATCTATATTTATTCACACAGAGGGATTCCTAAGGAACCATATAAATTCTTGAGTGAAAGATATTATTTTCAAAAAAAATAAACTAGAGGAAGGTGTTTATCCCAATAACAATTGAAATCCAATGAAAAAGATCTCAACATATCCTCTAGGGTTTGAATTGTTCTTTTAGACTGACCATCCATCTGAAGATGATAAGTAGTTCTAAAACTCAATTATGTATCATGTTATTACAGATGGATTTCCTAGAATGTTGAGGAAAACCTTGGATCCCAATAAAATATAATAGAATGTGGTACTCTGTGAAACCTTACCACTTCCTTAATGTATATCATAGAAATATGATTTTGACATAATTCTTATTTGATAGTGATGAAGTGTGTTGACTTATTGATGAAATTGACAATCACTCATATAAAATTAAACCCTTTAGGGGTTTTGGGGGGTCCAATGATAGAATCTATTATGTTGTTCTCCCATTTTCATTCTAGTATGGGTAATGGATGCAACATCCCCAAAAACTTTTGTCTTATTGACAAAACTTGCTGGAATACCATGCACCGAGATACAAACTCTCGGATATACCTCTACATTCCATCCCACCATAAGTATTATTTGATGTCTCTATACATATTAATACATCCAAGATGAATATATAATAAAGAACTATAAGATTCCCCTAATAGATCATTCATAAAGTGTATGGAAATAACACATTCATGGTTCCTAATCCTTACCATTTCATCCCAATGAATGTTAAACCCAATAACATTTCTAACCTTATTTTTCATTTATACATCCTACTTATGGTCCTCTTTAATCCTCACATGGAGATAGGGTTGAACATTCAATTGGTAATGATAAGATTCCCCCACTTATTTTAGGATTTATATATCCATCATTTTCATTTATTAAAATATTGGAGTTTTTTTTTCTGGTCATGGATAAGCTATTATGATCCTTTCAACTCAAAGCATCTGCCACCTTGTTCACTTTCCCAGGGTGGTAATGTATTGATCAATCATAATAATTTATCAGCTCTAACAATATTCTCTAAATAATTTTCAACTCCTTATGTGGGAATATATATTTTAGACTTTTATGATCTGAATATATATCACACTTTTATCCATAAAGAAATTGACTCCATATCTTTAATGCAGAAATTACCGCTGCAATATGAAAATCATGGGTGGATAATTTTTCTCATGGATATTAAACTGTTGAGAGTAATAAGTGATAACCATGTTATTATGAAAAAGAACACATCTTAATCTCTTCTTACATTCATCATTTTATATTATAAACCCTTATCTCTTATATGGTAATGTAAGAATAGGTAAACTGACGATCCTTATCTTTAGTTCCTTAAAATTTTTGTCACATTCATCTATCTAGAGGAACATGGCACCTTTTAGAGTTAACATGGTCAAAGGATTCGATATTCATGAGAAATTATCCACAAACTATTTATAGAATGAATCTAATCCAAGAAAACTAGGGATCACAGTCATCGTAGTTGGTTTATGCCAACAATAAATAGCCTTCATCTTTGATGAATGTACTACTATACCATCTCTTGATATTATGTGACCAAAAAATAAAATCTTTTGCAGCTAGAATTCACAATTTGTAAATTTTTCATACAGTTTATTCTTCTTCATGGTCTTTGATTCAATTTTTAAATTATCTTTATGATCTTCTTTTCTCTTTGAATAGATAAGAATATCATCAATAAATTCTATAGAAAACTAATAATGGTTATATCTAAAGACTTTATTCATCAAATTCAGGAAGATAACAGGGGAATTAGTAAGACAAAAAGGCATAACTATATATTCATAGAGTCCATACATTATATGGAATGCTATCTTAGGTATATCCTCCTTATTGACCCTCAATTGATGATATCCAGATTGAAGGTAAATTCTGTAAAAATAATAAGATCCATGCAGTTGATCAAATGAGTCATCAATACAAGGAAGAGGATACTGGTTCTTGATTATGATTTTGTTCAAATATCACTAACCAATGCATTTTATAATTTATCATAATTTATTTTTTACAAATAGTATACGTACACCCCATGGTTAAACACTTCCCCAAAAGAATATCTTATAATGGTTTTCATGGAGTTGTTTATTCGATTCATGGAACTAAATTGGGGTCATTCAATAGGGAGTCTTTTAAATTGGCACGTAACTAGGTAAGAGTTATATCATGAACTGAACCTCATGTTTTGATGGAATACTAGAAATATATTCTGGGAACACATCCAAAAATTACCGAACAATAAGAATATAATCGATATCAATTTTCTCTTTAACCATTTAATACAAACACATCATTTGAATGGAAATTAAGACGCATAAAATGGATTTAATATCCATAGGAAGTTCATATGTATCATCACATTGATAGAAGATCATAGGTTGGTTTAAAATATCAAATGTAGCTTCCATTCTGCAAAAATTGATATTGTATTTATGATGATAAATCCAATCCATGCCTAAGATGACATCAAATTCAACCATAGGAAGAATGAAAATATTTTCAAGAAGTATATTCCAAAAAACATCAACTGGAGATGAATCATAGACTTGAGATGCAATCATCAAACCATTAGTTGTATTCACAGATAATATTTCTTCTAATAATTTGGGTTGAATCATAATACCCTTAGAAAATTATTTAGATATGAAATAGTGGGTTGATCTAGAATCAAATAGGATATTGTATATTCTAGGGTGACGATAGGTTTACCTTTTACCATGTCATTATCTTAACCCTCATCAGAAATTGATCACATGGGATTTCCAAATATATGTCGGTTTAAGAGGTATTTGATACTAATCATCTTCACCAAACCTTGGGTTAGGACACTGGTTAGTATAATATCTATCCTCCTTACATATAATTCACTGAAGTGTGAGAGGTGCATTCTATGCATATTTTCCTATATTCGTATAATTATCCAACTTCTTACAATTATTATTCAAATCAATTTCCCAATGGCCTTCCCTTCTACACATAAAGAACATATTAGAACTCATAAGAAAATTCCCTAGTTGATTCTTTCTATACAAGGAGAATACAACAAGTCTCATCCTCTTTTCCTCATGGTTTTTAGATTTCACTTTGAACTTGATTTTACTTTTATTATTAAAACTGTGAAATTGATATGTTAATTCAACCTACATTTCATCTTTTATTTAACAACACACAATATCTTCATAGCTACTAATGTATCTAATGGGAAGCACCCTTCTAAGACTTGTATTTAATCCAAAAAAAACCTATCAACTTTACTTTTTACCTAGATGATATTTCAAGAAGCATACATCATAATTCTTGGGAAATTAGCCTCATTGGTACTTATGAATAATCTTTCATTCTCTTCAATTCAAGGAACTCATTTCCCATATTTCTATGAAGAACGTGGGGAAAGATATTATTGAATAATAAGTTCGTGAACTAATCATGTGGCATGGATAAAATTTATTCTTTCTTCCTCGTATTCTTGACTATAGTCTACCACTGGTTTGGTTCACCTTCTAACTAACAAATGGAATGAATTACATTCTCATGATCAAAACATTGAAGAATGGATAATATATTTTCGGTGGTACTAATGAAATGTTCTGAAACAAGTGGATTAGAAAACCCGTTGAAAGAAGGTTGGTGTTACATCATGAATGACTCAAAATAATATTGTTCCCTTATCATCTTGTTTGGATACTCAACATGATTCATGGAATGATAATTCTATGTGAGAATGGAAATGGGATTTTGATTTTCAGATACCATATCATTTTGATGATCATGAGTATAATCGTTGTATTTTCCTTCACAGCCACCATTAACACGATTTCTTTAGGTTCCATCCAATGAGAAAAACAAAACATAATAGAGTAAGAAAAAATTTTCATTGTGAGGAACCACATAATCATGAGAAACCTCTTACATGATTACTAAATTATGAAGCCTTCCTTAATATATGACAAACTAGGTTTATCCTATATTATTTATAGTAAAATTATTTTTAAATCCTTCCAAATGGTTCATGAAGAGTTTAAATTCCAAAATAATATCACCTGGGAGTGTCAAACAAGGCGCATAGTAAGGCCCATTTTTGTATACTAGGTAATTCTCAATTCAGACCCGACACACATTTTCAGAGTTTTTACTCCTAGTAAAATCAGTGCTATAACCATTTCCAATTGTATTATCTAGATAGGGTTGTATTTCTAGGAAACCACTCACTCTATCATTTACCAAACATTATAGAATTTTTCCTATACATTTCCCCGTCCTTAGAATTATTCTTAGGCCTTTAAATGGGGTTATAACTAAGGTTTTATCATCCTATTTTGAAAAGTTTAAATAATCATTTTTTCTGAAACCAACTATAGATACCCTCACTTTTCATACAATAACATTACATCACTTTTCAGAAAATATTAAAAAATTACACAAAATAGAAACCAAAAGATTTTAATTTTATAGTACCTTTGGAAGCATGGAAACATAAACACTGGTACATAAGTGAGCTACATTATCTCCCATTGGTTTCTTTATGACTATCATCCTTATTAGAGAAATCATAATTACTACATATATTTATATCCTGGGTAATGAAATGTGAAAAGTGTTATCTTAGATGCTCATTAAGGGTAAATAATGGATATGACTAAGAATAAACATGAGCATAAGGGTGTGATAATGTAATGATAACCTTATAATATCATAACCTACATATCAAATATCATAAATGTAAATCATGGTATATAGATTTGTATTTCATACGACATGAATCATAATAGAATTAGGACCATGATCCCAAAAATAATTACATAGGAACAAGATATAGAATTTCTAAATATGCATAAACATGTAATATCATTCCCAATAATTTAAGGTGAATTTATAGAACTTATTAGGACACTTCATGAGGACTACACCTACTGGGTGGGACACACCACCATCCCCAATCACAGTCCATTCCTTGTAAGGGATTAGGTTTCCCCATCATCACATATTAAATTGGTCTTCCCCATATCCCTATAGTGGATCAGATTTCACCATCTTCCTAGAGTGGATCAGGTTTCCCTATCTTACATCTTCATGGGGACTATACCTACTGGGCATGAAACACCACCATCCCTAGTAGTAGTCCTTTCCATGTAAGTGGTCAGGTTTCCCAATCTTCCCATAGTGGATCAAGACCATCAAATTAACTCAGATCACTATCTAACGGCATATAAATCTATTCCCAATTAATTGGAGCAAGATCTAGGTCCCACCCATCACAAAATAAAATCATTCATACATATGCCACATGATAACAAAACATTCATCATATCATGAACCATAAAAAGAGATGGGTTTCAAAAACATCCAATCATAGCATATGAAAGAAAATGAGAATCCTAAACATTCCATTACATCATAAATTATGGAAAATAAAGAGTTTTTTCAATTATTTCATCATATCACAAACTATGAAAAGAACTGGGTTTCAAAATATTATAACTCGTGGAAGGGAAGCAAGTGTCATAAACATACTTCCATTATAACATAAACCATTAAGAGAAAGAATGTATATGGAACCATTGGATAATTTCATATAATGTAATTAGTAATGTTAATGTATTTCATCATAGTTTTAAAATACTTTGGAAATATCTTCTAAAAACATTTCTTGAAGAAAATATTCATTTTCTTATAAAATTTCTCTTTAAAATATATTATCATTAAAACCATTTTCATTGAAAATTAAATTGAAAACTTATAACTAAATAATGAAAACTTTTTTAAAACCATTTCCTTAAAAAAATTGAAGACATATAAATAAACGGTGATTTTTTAAAACCCATTTCTTTGAAAACCCTTTTAAAACCTATAAATAAATATTGAAAATGTTTTCAAAATCATTTCTTTGAAAAAAATTTAAAATCCTATAATGGATTAATTGAAAAACATAAATAGTTTTCAAAATTAGTTTTACATTAATATTAGTATAATATATATTATTTAGAAAAACGAAAACATTTTTGAAGACATGGTTGTTGAAATTCATTGAACGTTTCTCAAAGAAGTCAAATTGAGACAACATTACCTTACCAATTTCGTAACTATTGAAACACAAACCCCATAAATGAGATATCATAAAATGAATATGTAAATACACATATATTTAAGTATAATAATTATATAATATATTAATGTTTATTATGTACACCATATAAAAGAAACGAGTTGTAAATGAGGCATACAACTCACAAAAATAAAAGTGAGATTTGGAATCTCCTTACCTTATGTCTTGAGTCTCTTCGTATTCATAAAAAAATCCTATATAATAAATATAAGTTTATTATAAATATTTTAATAAACCATATTCTTGTATCTAATTCCATATATGGTTTTACTATTACTTTATATTACCCTTTTATTAACAATTCCATGTTATGTGTTTTACTTCTGATAATATCTACTTTGCTTTTTGGTTCTGTCTTAATTTTTTATGTGTTTTATCCTCATGATTATATTATGATTTTAAGAATGTAAACTATGATATAAATATCATTTATATTCATTATATATGTATTTATATTAATCTATATAATATATAAATATAAAATTTAATACACCATTCATGGAGACGGTATGTCGTACGCATGAACGTTGTCTCCATTTTTTGACACATTGAAAGAAAGAATGAAAATAAAATATATCTGTATATATGTAATATCATTATATTAGAATTATTATTCAATATAAATAATATATGTTCATTAAACACATCCTTAATACATTCCATGTAGTGTGTGGAGAAGTCACATCACTTTGAGGAGGCGGTAGTCTACGCATCCCCAAATGAAATTATCGTATTTAACAAAAGTATAAATATGATGGTATGTGTTATATAATAATTAAATAAGCCTAAATATATAATATAAATAATATATATCTTATATAAATATTGTTTCCATCATAATTATCATCCAAGAGAGGTGGTAAAATAAAAATGAAAAACATTGTTTTCTCAGGCGGATGTTCATCGTACCCAGGAATGGTAAGTTTGTTACCCATTATAAAGATGTGTGTGTAAGTATAGATAAAAAATATATCATTATAAAAATATCAGTATTTTTAGGATATGGAGGATATTATGTATTCATGGAATAAAAGGTTGAGTTATTTTAGAAATAAAATAGAGGCAAGGATCTTAAGGAATGATGTTACAGCTTCTTTTGGTAACTCATTTTTGGTTTTCACCAAATGGATTCCCTGGTTGGATTTATGCAAAAAGTTAGGATTAAAGGAAGTATTTAGGGATTTTTTAAAGTTAATTGGGAATAAATTCTCCTAAATTAAGTGGTTTTAGAGGATTGAATAAGGGGAGGAGGTAGTTGCCTTTTATAAGGAGGGACACACTTGGTGTTTTTGAAACCATGTCAGGTGAACCTTTGTTTTTACCTAATAAAAAATAACCAAAAACAAAAAAAACAATAAATAACGTAATTTTTATAGCTTAAAAATGTACAAAAAATTTTTTTTGT
The DNA here is from genome assembly GCA_963277665.1 of Viscum album. Lineage (NCBI taxonomy): Eukaryota > Viridiplantae > Streptophyta > Magnoliopsida > Santalales > Viscaceae > Viscum > Viscum album. The sequence goes on along the minus strand of OY728129.1, from coordinate 1,861,225,790 downwards.
AAAATTTTCTATGTCCTTTTGGCTCTTAAGTTTAAGGTTAAGTCCATTGTTAACCTTAATTTTACCTTAACCATTTTAATTAATATTAATCACTTTCCCTAAAATGTTTAGTCATAAATTTAGTTGATATCACTATAAAATAATTATTTTATTTATTATAAATGTTTATGAAAATTTTATACAAATTTTCTTCACAAAAGAGGAAATATTATGTTTAATTTTCATACCATGGACGTGGTGAGAAAGCGGGTTTTTAAAGTAAGAATGATCAAATGTTCATTAAGATTTTATATATAAATTCAATATATAAATTATTTCAATGACCTAAATTGGGCGAAAATGCATTTTTGAATTAAAATTCAGTATTTTTACTATTCATATAAAAAGCTGTGTTTTTAAAAAAAACACCAAAAAATATCCATAAGATAGTTTTGACATTATTATTTCAAAGGTGATGTTTATTTTATCCAATTTCATTTCAAAAAGTGTCTGAAATTAATTTTTTCCAATAGAAGGAAAAAAAAATTTGTTCTTCAAAGAAAATAGTATTTTCAAACATATAAAAATTTGTTAAAAATTGTAGATCATATTAATAATATGTTTTATTTATAAAAAAAATTATAAATAAATATTAAAAATTAGTTATTACTATTCATATTACCATGTTTAATGTATATGTTATAACTTTCTCATTTAAATAATTATAAAAAAAATCATTTCGTAGAAACTCAGTGTTGTGTGTAACGCATTCCATATCCATGTTGTGTATATTTAAAGTTTGACATAGTGTATTATGTAATGCATGAAACAAAATACAATTGATTTATATGAAAAAATAATTTCATAAAAACATGGGGTGTTACAAATTATTCACGGTGCTACTCTTATTTCAAATACTCCATATATTATGGCCCCAAACCAGTTTCTAGAATTAAAGAAGAAACTCCCACAAAATCTGGACAAGGAACTTATTCGGAAAACTATGTCACCTTATGGTGTACCTGATATTTTTTTTACGAAAAAATATGGATCAATTTGAATCAATATTTATTATTGAAAACATAATAAATAAAATTCAATAATAAGTATCATCTACCTAATATTGATTATTTTTTTGATCAATTATAAGGAAATTAATACATTCACAATAATGATTTTTGGTCTAGATACTATCTATTGATAGTAAATAATGATGAAATAGTGAGGATATAATTTAAAATGAGGTATATACCCTATGAATTATTAGTGATTCCATTTGGTCTTTCTATTTTCCAAGTTATCATCATGGATTTCATAAATAGTGTTGTTATAGAATACCTTGATCAATTTTGGAAGTCTCTATAGAAGAAATTATTTTATATTAAATGTTAAAGGAAGAGCATAATTATCACTTTAGGATTGTAGTGAATACCCTGTGGAAAGATAATTTGAATTAAAAAATTATAGATTGTGAATTTTTCTTATTAAAGATTAATTTTTATGTTATATAATATCATGTGAGGTATATCAGTGGATTCATAAAATATGAGAGTTATTGATCATTGGCCCAAACCATCCAATAAAAGTGAGATCCATAGATTTCTTGGGTTCATTAAATATTACTGACCATTATGAATAGTTTCTAACATCAATATAATCCACTCACCATTTTAACTCAAAAGAGAAAGTTCCTTTCAATAAATGAATGTGTGGAATGTTATATGGAACTAATGAAAATTTTAGTCAGTGTAGATGTGACCACATTAACCTATAGTAGATAAGGGTTTTTTAACTGTATTCATGCATAAAATAACATATTGGGATGTGTCCTCATATCTAATGATATGGGATATATTATTCCACACACCAATTAAATGTTTATGATTAAAAATTTTCATACAATTATTTGGAGTTCACCATGGTAATTTTTGCATTAAATATATAAAGTCATTCTATTTATGAATAAAATTGTGAAATATATGTTGGTAAAAACATTTGAAGTATAAATTTACTAAGATAGTGTTTAATATTGACCTATAAAGATTTTTCGTGTTTATTATTGATAATGAATGGTCAGTACATTAGCACCCTAGGAAGGAAAATTGGATGGTAGATGCACTGAGTTAAAAGGATTATGCTAGATTATCTAAGATGAGGATATCGAAATATACAATATTTCTATATTTAAAAATGAAGGATATAATAATATTAAATTTTCTATAGAAATATTGTTTTCTCAAATTAGTTTTTAACCATCTACCAATTTGAGTATTAAAGACTTGTAAAAGGAAGATATGTAACTGCAGAAGGAGGTTAGAAATGCTTCTAAGTTAAAACATGGTTTTGATTGACTGATAAGGTTCACGAATTTTGTATGTGTTCTATTTATTCCATATTTGTAAAAGGATCTATTGGATGAGCCTCATAGATCATAATTCATTATTTATACTGGATGTATGAAGATGTATAGAGATCTAAAAGTATAATTTTTTGTTGGACAAAATGAATAGATATATTTAAATGTATATCAGTGAATAATATGTTAGTATGTTATGGATGATAGACAAAATTCTAAGGGGATTTCATGACCATTGCCTATACCAGAATGAAAGTGAGAATAAGTCACCCTAGATTTTTTCAGTGGAGTCCCTAAAACATATAAGGGATATAATGTTATTTGGGTCATATTTTATCTTCCTAAGGATTTATCATACATCATTTCTATGAAATAATATTTCTATATTGTTCATCTTAACATGATATAAATTAATTAAGTGTTATGGTTTCATGGAGTACAATATTCTGTTGTATCTTATCATGATATGATGTTTAGTAGGCAATTATGGAAAATTATTCAGCATGATCTTCATAAAGAGTTTATTTTAGTGTGGAATATCATCCTCATAAATATGGTCATTCTAAGAGAACATTTCAAACCCTATAGGATATTTTTAGATTTTATTTTATGGATTTTAAAGGTGGTTGGGATCAACACCTCCCTTTAGTAAATATTTCATACAATAATAGATTTCACTTGAGCATTCATATGGCTCCTTATGAATCCCACTGTGGGACGATGTGTATAAATATTACCTGATGTGATGATGTTAAAGGAATAAAACTATTGTTATATAAGCTAGATAAAACCATGGAAAATAATGTTTGAGCAATTAAGAATCACATTAAGGTAGCTTAGGGTCAACAGAAATGTTATACTAAAAATCATCGACAAAATCTAGAATTTGAAGTAGGTAAAAAGGTATTTATATTAATTTAAACATGAAATAATGATATGATATTAATAAAGAAATGAAATCTAATTCCTAGGTATTTTAGACCCTTCAAGATTCTTGATCGATTCCTATGAACCTCTCTAAATTCCATGATGTGTTTTATGTATCTATTTTGAGAACTTCATACCTAATCATCACAAGTACTAAACTCATTGCTCATACCACCAGAGAATAATGTTTTATAAAAATAATAACTAGTAGAAATCATGTATCATATAGATAAGGTTATATGTAACTAGGTTACTCACCTTGTTAAAGTTCTCTAGAAGAATTATAAATTCTAAGAATCTACCCGAGAACCTGAGGATGCGATGAAACATAAATTTAATCATTTATTTATATTATAGTGATGTACTTTTGAGTGTAAAATTCCCTTTTTAGGGGTAGAATATATCACCCTTTTATTTTATGATACATTTCTCTTCAAGTAATTTCTTTTTATATCTTGCGATATACACAACCCCGAGACTAAATGAACTATAATATTTTATATAATTATAACACATTTGTAAAATTGTTCTATATAAATATGACAAACTAAATTATTAGTAATTAATCTTTAACACATGTATAAAATAAATTCATTTTTTATCAATTGATTAGAAATAAAAAAATGTCATTTGAATGTAAAAAATATTTTGATGGATGCAATGTGTTTTTATCTTACTAAAATAGATCAATCACTATTAGTTAATAATATTAGTTAATTTTATATATTATTTGTTGAATAAATTTTTTTAAAATTCATCTAATTTGTTTTAATTGGTTGGGATAATAATATGTTTGGTTTTATGACTAAAATTGTTTTTTGATTAAATTTGGTTTCGTTGTGTTTTGTATGTTTATTTTAAATTGAATTTCAACTAATTTTCAAAATTTAATCATAAAAATGGATTACATATTTGTTAATAATAGGATAAAATTTGTTAAATATGTCCCTTTTATTTTTGGACAATTTGAATAGTAACCTTAGTAAATTTTTTCCCCTCGATATGGATAAAATAAGAAAAATATTGTTAAAACATGAATTTAAGGCTTTAAATTTTATATAAAACATGAATTTATCCAACTGTATGAGTTTAATTTACCCATGTACATACATATATTGACTTTTGGGACAATTATTTCTATATTCATCTAATTAAGTCCCTTATATTAATTTATGAAATGAATAAATACAAAATTTTACTCTCTTGACATTAATAGATATAATTTTTTAAAATAATTGTAAAAATAGGTTAATATTGTATCTAAATATTTATTTTCTAGATGAATTATTTTTTTATCATGGTAATTTATTTTGAAGTTTTTGATTTAATATTTAATTTATATGCTTATGCAACACCAGTGTAGTGTTTATTCAATTCTTAGAAAAATAGAAAGACTGATATTAAAATTATTAAAAGTAAAAAATATTGGGGTAATTATTGTGTTCCAAGAATTTTATAGATAAATATAATATATCATTTATTTTTTATAGTTTTAGAAATATAATTACATTGTTTTCTTGTTTACTTTTATTGTCAAATTAAATGAATAATGTAATATTTTACATTAATTATATTTTATGATAAATAATATTTCTTTAAGTTATTTTAATATGATAAAAATGGTAAATATGACAAGTAAGATTATTAATTTTCTATAATTTCATCCCTTGACCATTTATAATATAATTATTACCTTGTAATTAAAATTATAACTTTTTAATATTTAAAAATACATTAGAATGGTTAAGATTTAAACTGGATAACCAGGATGTCAAACCAAAAGATAATATTTAAAATGAGACAAAAATCTATATAAATATAATAGCATGGTATTATTTACAGGTTATCCACCATTTCATTAAATTTATGTCCTTTTGAATAATGTTTATTGAGAATTAAATAATTATGTTTTAATCTTTTTGTTATTCCATGTTTGTTGTTACCCTCCCTTATAAAAGGAAACCCATAATTTCCCATAATTACACCTCATTGAGACATAAAGATCAAAAAAACCTACCCAATTCCATTATAAACATCCCTAACAACAAATTGTAGGTTTTTTAATTCATAAAATACAATTCAATGGTTCCCTAAGAATGTGTCTAAAGGAGGCCTATCGAATATGCAGTAATCATTCTACCCAACGAATTTCAATTTATTTCTTCTTATAACTCCTAAAATTCTATGGTATTAATAATAAAATAATACCTTCAGTATCCTCAATTTACTATAATTTTATTATGATTATGGTATCTCCATTATCCACCATTTATTCTATCAAATGGTAAGTGAAAATATCGATCTGGCATATGTGTGGACGGCCATCTCTATGTGGTGATACAATTCAAATTCAATCACCATCATTAATGGATATTTATTATATGGTTTTAATGTATATATATTTTATGAATTAAATAATTATACATCTGTAATTATAATATCTTATATACCCTCTTAACTTTTAATCTTTTTAAAAATGATATGTCGCTCCTGCATATGTGAGGACTACCAATTCCATGAAGCGATGTGATTTGTTTCTCAATTATATATTACTTGGATGGAAATAAAAAGATATTTTATGAATGTATATGATATATATTATATAATAATGTTTTTTAATGGTTAATTATTATTTATTATTAATTATTTTCTATCTTCTGGAAAGTGAAATCATTATTCATGCCTACATTCAGCCTAACATCTCCGTGAATTGTATAATTCATTTTTGAATCTATAAATTTTTCGATTGATCATAAATAAGTATATAATAAAAAATATGATATTTCTATCATGATTAAAATTCTATATATGAATTAACCATGATCAAAGTAGTGTTATCGGAGCTACTAAACTGAAATTATCATAGAAAACTAAAATAGGTAACACTCGAAAATGATGATTTTAATAAGGAGTTATTAATAAATTGGTGTGAAAAGAAAATATATGATAGTATATGTATGTACATGAACCTAGAATATATTTATAAAAATAAAAATTCTATTATAAAGAATCATATAATGCTTTCGAATAAATTAGAACTTGTGGTGAGGGTTTTATGTTATAAGGTCATTGTTTATCAGGATTGTTAATCATTAAGTTTATAATGATGAAATTTTAAGATACTAGAAACTAATTAATATTATTATAATTATGTTAACTCTATAAATTAAATATTTTCCTTTAATTTTAATCTCTTCATTTACTTAATAGAATTAAGGGGATTGTTTTACTGAAAACATACTTTATTTCATTCTTCAGTTGAAAACCCTTTCTCTTTCATGTCAATGTTTTCTAAAAAAATGTTTTAAAAATGTTTTTAATATTATCCAATTATTATTTATATTCAAGTTTACATGTTATTGAATTTTTTTAAAAAAAATTAAAAGGAATAATTTTTTTTCTGAATGAGGTACATTTTGACTTTTTTTACAAAAGTATGAAAAGTATATTTTATTTTATCTTATTCAACGTGAAAAGTATATTACACTATATTTAACACTAAATGATTTTAATATTACATTATATGTTTCCAATTTTCATTTAAAATAAATTTGTTTCATAATTATTTGGAAAATTTTATATTTTTAATAAGTAATTTCAGTGTACAAAGAAAAGTTTCCTCGTGAAATGTTCTAAGTGATGTTTAATGCATTTTTTAATCTATGATGAAATCATTTGATTTTACATAGGATTTAGTTGGTATATGATCCATTTATACCATACTTATTCTTTATCTATATGTTTTATATTATCATGAAAATATGTTTATGAAACATGTTTCTTTTCCATATATTATTCTATGATGCTATTATGAATTTTTTATGAAACTCTTTTATTTTTCATAGGTTATGCTATGATGAAATGTTTTTTAAACTCATTTCCTTTTAATGGGTTAGGATATAATGAATTTTTTATGATCTTATAGAACAAATATGTATTATTTATATTATGTGATGGGTGTATTTGGATTATATGTCCCTCCAATGCATTGGGTAAAGATAGATATCTCATGAGATAAATAGGACTAGAATAGGGAGTGAACTGGGTTCAGTAATGTACTTTTACCACAATGATAAGCTTCAGAGTGAACCCTAACTACAATGATATAATGGTGAGTGAACCCAATTCACTATGGTAGTCTTATTAGTGATCCTTAACTACATAGAAATTGATTTTCAATACTTATGGGTATTGACACTAATTAGTGTCTTATGCCAATGTTATGATCTTTTGGATTAATTAATTTGATTTATTTATTATCATGTCATATGGACTATGTTGATTTACTCCATGACATGGTATTTCTATCTATGGTATTCTTGTTATGGTTTGGAAATGGCATACGTTTGTTCTAATTCCACTATGCTCAAGTTATTCTTAAGTGATCTTTGGTATCTCCCATGTTTACCATTACTAAGTATTTGATATCATATTTTCTTATGTTTACTTTTCCCATTATTATAAAAAATGATTTTAAGTATGATATGTCTATGAAGGGTTCTATTTATAGATAACATAGTGATATATTATGTAGTCCTCATATAAATAAGTTGTTTATGTATCCATGTTTCTAAAGTAACTGGAACTATAAAATTATAGCTTGGATTGTTATGTTATTTAATGAATTTGCATCGAATAATATGTAATATATATGTATAAAATGTATGTTTAATTATATATATGTTTTCCAGACTATGTTTATGTGTATTTGTTGTACACACCCTCATGTCTTGTATTTGCCTTTAGTGATTTTTGGATACATTACATACATGTTTATTAGATATGTTTATTTTCCAGGTCGATATGGATATTGATTCTTGAAATGTATTTTATTTATGTTCTTATGCCTCCTGGTTATATGATATTTCATATTGGTTGACTCATTAGAATGTGGAATATTACATAGATTAAAACTAAAGGATGATTTTATATGTAGAAATGATTTCTCTTAAACTGTTTTGAACACTATTTTAAATAACAAACAATAGATCAATGTTGAATGAAATTGTTTGGATTAATCGGTGTTATAATACTAGGATTTAGTTATCATACGATTATTTTTCTTTTCTGTGTTTATAATTATGTTTCTATAGGATTCAGGTAAAAGGAAAAGTGTATTGTAGAGGAATTCTCTCTTGGATAAGGTTTCATTCTAATGGGTTGGGATAGTGATGAAATATATATTTTTGGAGTTGGAAATAGGGGTGTATTAGAGTTCTATTTTTATGGTATTTCATTTTTTATCTATAACTTTTTTCTAGTTTTTTTTATCTTACTTTTATAGTTTTTTTATTTTGACATGTGATGTATTTTCTATGACGAGCTTCTTTCGGGTAATTTATTGAAATCAAAAAAATTATTTTATTATTATAATTAAATTTTTAATCAATAAAAAATATAAATCATGTTATAATATATATATCATTATCATATTTCACCATAAAATAATTTCTATAATAATCCACAAAGGCGGTGATGAAAAATGAAACATGTTGTGTGGGTGGGTGGTAGTCTACATGTAACACAATAGATATTTCTATTACCTATAGGATTGGATTGTTAATTAAATACAAAATTTATCTTTAAAAGACCCTAATAATTACATAAATGTAATATTTATATATTAAATCAATTATTATAACCGAAAATGTAACGTTATTATGAAAAATGTAACATGTTTTCCATGGAGATGTTAGTTTGTACGTATGCATGAGCAACGTTTTCATTTTCCAATATATGGAAAGAAAAGAAGGTAAAAATGATTTATATTTACAGAATAATAATTATTTCATAGATATAATTTTTATTCATTTTTTAAATTATTATAACAATCCATTCATAGTGATGATGAAAAATGAAACATTTCATTCATAAAAAATGGATTCTACACATAAGTATGAGCGATGTTTTCATTTTCCAAATAGATTTGAGGTAAATCGACTATAGTTATACTGATAATATAATCAATTTTTAGTATACCAATGATAATTAGTTAAATATATTAATATTATTAATTTAGGTTTTTATTAGGATGAATGATAATGATTGAAAAAGAAAAACTAGGGGTGGATATTACTCACTTTTAGAATTTGCATCCTCTCTTGAATGACTTATAGGAATTATAGGGGTTGGGATAATTTCATATAACTTGAGGATTATAATTTTTGGATGTAATTATAGTATATTTTTAGTCTATTAAATTTCAAGAATAATTTCAAGTCAATTAGGGCCTTATAGATGGAACAATTGGTCTCATTTTATAACTGAAAAGTTGGACTTTTATTTGGAAATGTATTGTAGATGAGGAGTAACGATGGAATCCAATTAAAGTTAGGTGATTTAAATTTTTTTTTAAATGCAGTTATGAATTTAAAACCTATAAAAGGACTTATATATGGTCTATATGTAATTAAAACTTAATAACATCTTACCCACCTTAGGTTGCCTATAATTACAGGAATTAACCATTAATAAAATTTTACCAATTTATTTATTTTATTACTGAAAATATAAAAATACACTAAAAATATTATTTCAAATTTATGAATATTAACTTGGACTCCATTTAATATAATTCAATTTCTAAATATTTGAGAATTAACTTTCATTTTAAAACATATGGTATATAGAAGAAAATCCTAAAAAAATGACTTCTTTAAACATTAAGAGTTTCTGTTCTTATATTATATTTATTAATGATTAAATTATTTTTAATATATTTGTTTATATTATTAAAAATAATATTATAGTATTTATTAAAATAAGATTAATTTCATTTCATTATTTACGAATTACCCAATATTTATAAAAACAATTCATTGAATAATTAAAATTTTATAGTGGTAATATATATTTAATTTGGTAAACTATTTTTATGTTAGAAATGAAATATAATTATTAAAAAATTTATATTATGACTAAATATAATAAATAATTTTTTATTATAATAAATTACTAGATTCAATAAAAGATAATTTTGGTATTATCACACAACACTCATAAAAAATAATTTGTAAGTGAACTGTATTATTTGAGCATAAATTGATCATATTAATTATTTAACTGCACTAATTTTATTTTATCAATAAATTTGAATAAGGAATAAACTTTATTTTTTATTTATGCATGGATTTCATCATGAGGTTACCTCTATGTTTAACCACCAATTAAATTTCTACAATATAACAGTCATATCTAATACTTAAAATTATTTCATAATAGCATGCATCAAAGTTTTTTTGGGTTGATCATTCATGGGATGAAATTTATCATAACATTATTGTATTAGTATTTATAGGTTGTAATATTCGATTTCCTTAAATAAATTTTATCCTCATAAGTTTAATTATTACTCGGTAATGGAAAATAACCAAGGGTATATCTCAATATATTATTTCATGCTCACTATCATGGGTAAACTATAAAACTCATATTTTCCTATATAATAAGAACATGTTGGGATTATTATCCATTTCTTCAAACATTAATCCATATTTATCTATATGTATTATGATATTCCAGAGGTAAACCTTTCATATCTTCATTTATATGATCCTTTTTCTAATGAAATACTAAAACCAAAATGGTTATGATAATATCAGTGTGAATGATCATATGAATATGAAAACATAATCCTATAATGATGTCTCCTGTTAAACCATTATTTCAACCAACAATACATTCAATTCAACTATGATATAATTAGATTAACAAAAAACTCCATCAATTTAAACTTTGTTATCCATGGTCATTTTTTGTATTAGGTTTTTCTAATAATATTTAATGTCTTCAAATTAAAATCCCTTCTAATGTTTCATAAAGAGAGTGTGAATTAACGAAATCAAGATTCTCAAGGGTGTTAAACAAGGGGTGAATGTAGGCCCACTTGTAATGCATTATTGAAGATTAAATTAATATCCAAAAAACATTTTTGGTTTTTACCCCTTGGTAAATAAGTTCTAGATCTTAAATCAATTTATTTATATTCAGATATATATGTCATTTCTTGGAACTCATACACTTTTTACTTTAATAAAATTTAAGGATGTTTCCTTATATTTAGATTTATCCCTAGGGTTACCAATAAAGTATTCTAGTCCCAATTTCTAATTATAATTAAATAATGATCTTTCTTAAAATAACCTAAACCCAAAATTCATGGAAACTTATGACCCAATAATTCAACATAATCTTCATCCCAAAATAACATTAATCACATACCAATTGATATTTACCTTAATGGAGTATTCATATAACATATTTTCCCCAAATATATTTTTCTTTAAATACAATCAAATAGCAACCCTAAGGGAAACATATTCCTTGATCATGCATTGTTCATAACCTCTAAGGATATCCAAACCTTGCTTTGGTACCAACTTTTATTCCTCAAACCAACAATTTGGAATCTAGTTCTAATATATACATTCTTTATATACCAAATTTGATACCTCTAAAGATACCAAGACATAATCATCGATTATTGAAATATCAACAATAAATATTCATTGACTTATACACATATGACCATTTAGGTTTATAGTTTTTGAGAGTTATGAAAAACCATTAACTTACAAATCACATTACTTTCCCATACAAAGGGAATTTTTCCAATACACCCATGTTTTATTATTCAATAATATATATTCAATGTCTCCCATAAATGTATCCATACATTGTAACATTATAGATATGTCATATGAATTAATATTCTTCAAAACTTGGGGAAATGAGAACATGTGAATAGTGATCTCAAATGCTCGGTGAGGGTTTCATATAATATGTTCAAGACCGTAGAAAAGAAATAATTATTACCATTATTACCTCATCTACTAAGTCATTATTACTATCAAGACCATATCCCATTAATTATACTTATCATTAAGACTGAAGACATGAAATAATTATTACCATTGTGACAATAGATAATACATCATTCTTACTATGAAGACCAAAACCCAATCAGCATACTTATCATAAAGAAAAAAATCAAGACATCATACTCAACCTCAATCCTAAAAATAATAATTTATATTTATCATCAAGACCAAAACAAATAAATCATACTAAACCACAAGAATACATCTATTAAATCATTTATACTATTAATAATACAACCAAGACATTATACTTATCATTAAGACTGCATCAAAGACATAACACTTGTCATTAATAATATATCAAATACATCATAATCATTATCATGATGACATCCGATTTTTTATTAAAAATTAGGTTGGAATATTCCGAATACCCAAACTTGTTTGTCACTAGAAACCTAATAATTCATGGTGGGGTTTCATAATGCTTTACCCCACATTTCACTTATACATATGTAATGTATTAAATATTTATTAAATAATTGATATGATATATAATAAACATGAATAAGTAATCAATAAACATCTTTAATGAAATAAAAAATATATGGGATTCCAATATATTGGAAGGATAATCAACAGATTGGAATGATCATAACCCATCCAAAAATTAAGGTAAATGTAATCATTATTTCATACCCAAGTGAAGAAAAATAACATTAAATTATAATAGAATAGATGAAAAATACCTTTATAATAATATTATAAATTTACATGGAGGAAAAATAAGGGAAAATATTTATATTTTTTTATCATTTTTAGAAATAGTTTATAATGAAAAAAGTATAATTTTATTTAAAAAACTATAAAAAGGATAATATGTTTCTCAATGAAACCTGATGAAGTTATTGGGAAACTTTGTTACAAAAGAAATTTTTTAAAATAATATTCCTATCATTTTTTCTAAATAATTTCAAAGTTAATTGAAGTTGAAGTCACAAGAAACTTTTTAATATAAATTGTCATGAAGGATATCAAAATAATTTTTAAACAATTAATTCAAATTTAAAATAAAAAATAATAATTTTGAAAAGTAATAAAGGTTATGTCCAAGAATATACAGTTGATGATAATAGATATGAACATGAATAATTTTTCAAAATATATGTATTGAAACCCACATCATTAAGGGAAAAATAGAGTTTCATTTTGAAAAAAGTTAAATAAAGATAATATGTCCACACGAAGTTATATATATATTCATTTATAAATATTAAATTATAATAATGGTGGGGAGAATAATATGGGTATGGAGTTGAAGGATTATTTGAAAAAAAAACCCATATTAGAAAAGAAACCCTAAATGATTTGGTAACTTTTAAATAAAAATAAATAGAATTTTAAACATTTAAATATAAAAATAAATTCAATTAATAAATTGACACACGTTAGAACATAAAAAATGTGATGTATATAAACCATATTGATGAAATAAGGACTATATTACAAATAATGCCTCAAATAATGGAATATTTGACAAAGAACCTCTACCTTTTTCTCTTAACATTCACAAAATCTCATTAACATCTAATATAATAAACATAACCATACAAATAAAATATTTCAAAACATTAATCATATCTATTTCCACTGAAATTATTTAAATACACTCATTCACTATACATATATTAGTTAGTTAACGATTATTTTCAACATCGGATGTTATAACCCGTGAATATTTTATACAGGTTTTGTAATATCAAAGTTTATCCATGATATTTTATAAATTTTATTCATTATTAGATTATTTTGGTTACATTAGTAGATGTTCCATGATGATTAAAAATTTTATAATTTCATTCCATTAGATTTATAGTTTTTATTTATAATAATGAAATGAGGGATGAGTTTTTTTATTGTAATTTACTGATATCAAAAAATTAAATTATAATGATCATTACTTTTAGATCAAATGTGAATAATATGAGAAAATATATAATAAAATTATTAACTTCAAATTTAACAAGAAAATTATTTTTAATACTGACGATGAAAAACGTGATGAAAATGGAAATACGTCACTCATGGAGGCGGTAGTCTACATATAACTCGTACGGCATTTTTAGTTTCTATATGATGGGATTATTAATAGAATACCCAATTTATCATTCCAATACATGAATAATTTCTTAAATAAAATATTTTTAAATTAATCCTATTTTTTAACCATCCATTAATGGTGGTGATGAAAAATGAAAATTGTTATCCATAGAGATGGTAGTCTATGTGCCTACAGGGGTAACATTTTCATTTTTCAGTAGAAAGAAATGAAAGGATTTAAATAGTGACTTGTCTTTCCAAAAATCAAAATTTTGTCAAATATATAATATTTACTCAATAAATACATTATTAGAACCATCTATTTAATGAATTAAATATAAATGAAACACATCTTCAATGGAGGTTGTAGTCTTCATGTACGTATTGGAAAAGTGTTCATTGTTTTTTAATGGATGGTGGGGGATGGATAATGGTCATAACATGAATATAATTACATTACAACATACCATTATATATATTTTTCTATTTTAATATGGTTAAAATAGGTTTCGAGTATTTTTGATGATAAGGATAAAGAGGAAAATAATTGGGGTGGATTTAATCACATTAAGGATTTAAGTCTTCCCTTCAATTATTTCTTGGAATTAGAGGACGCAGGACACTTTCAAGTAACCAGGGGCTTCCATATGTGAAATGAAATTCTAGGAAAGTTAAAGTGGGAATGATAGAATGACTAATTTGACAGATCAATATGGCATCAATAGGGTGGGTGTGAGTGATTTTTATAGTTGATAAGGATGTAAATTTCTTTGCAAAATGAATGGTAGGTGAGGGGTAAATAGAGAATCACGTGACATTTAGGTGAGTTAGGTAAAAAAAATGCTAGTGATAATTGTATGTATTCTTTTAAAACCTAAAAAGGCCTTATATAGGGTCTATATTTCTTGTAATATTAGAAAATTTAGAGCCACATTATGTTATGAATTTTTACCCTAATTAAACTTTCTTAAATTATTACCACTTTTACTATTTTTTACTAAAATTTTAAGATATCCCAACCTAGAAAATTACATTATGGAAGCGGCATCTGTGACACTGATCAACAATTCATGTTTAGATTCTCTAAATCTGGGCACTACTATCAATTTATTCCATCACGAGCATTAGGGATAGGTATGATGATGGGTCCTCACTAGCAATATATCATGCTTCATTTGGGGTTTTACATCACAAACATGATATAAAGTGGCAGGATCTGGCTGGTTGGTGACTGGGTTTCATTCTGCTGTTCGGGGGAAGTGATAATAGGTTTGGTAATAATGGAAGTGGTGATGTGGTGTCCATCAGACACTAATGACTCTCTATAAAAATTGAAATCTGGGCATGATCACCCAAATGAGTTAATGATTGGTACAATCTGTTGGTACGGGGAAGGTTGTTTGGTGTGACAATTACTGTCAGCGGGATGTTCTTCTGTTGATGTAGGTGTCTAATAGATTTAACTACATAAGCCTCCTGATTGTTTGGTTTTCAAGAATTCCTCAACTAGGTTCTGCAATATTTCTTTGGAATATTGGATTTTTTGGGTTTCTAATGGCGTTTCATGTATTGGTTCTTGTCTTGTTGCATTCGGTATGGTGCATTTTTTATATGTGTTGCTGGGTGGGAGACCTCAATAGAAGGATGAGTGTGCTAACACCCAACATCCGCAATATATCCTTTTTCTTGTTGGAAATATGGGAAATCCTCCATTGACAATTTTCATAGAGTTTTTAGTCATGTTTTATGTTGTGTCAGGTTGACAGAGCAATGGGTTCCCTGTTACAGTGTTAGGTGGGAAGCTCAAAAGAGACATAGGTATGTTGGAACCTATCATCCCACCCTCCTCCCACATTTTGGCATGGTATGTAGGGGTGAACTATCATGTTGTATTGACCATCATGACACAACTACTAGGTAGGGGGTCACACGTCTTCATTGAATGATTCTTCTATTACATGTCCTGTTGGGCTGATGATACTTTTTCTAATTCTTTCCTTGATATTGGATGCCCTTCTATTCTTCGGCAACAAGTTTGTATATTTGAGTCATTTTTACTAAAGGAAATTGTTCCTCTATTTCTTGTATGGGTTCTTAATTTACCCATTTTTAAAAAGGTCTTTCATTTATTATGTTCAATAAACCATATAATATATAAAAAACATGTTTTCAATATAAATGTATTTTTATACATTTCTGATTTTTATTCTTATTCATTTTCAATTATTAATTATAATAGTGGTAATATATTTGCTCATATTTTTAAATATCTTATTAATTTAATTAATTAAAATTAATCAATTTAATTTATTCATATAAAAATTACATAATTTTTATAAAAACAATTCTTTAAACAATAATAGTTTTAAAGTGGTTACTAATATTTAATTTACTAAATTATTTTTATTTTTAAATTGAAATAACCTTATTAACAAAATAGGATATTATAATTGAAAAAAATAGAAACTATTTTATTATACAAGATTTATATATTTGATAAAAAGTAGTTTTAATATAAGTACACATTACTTATAAAAGTGAATTTTTACTAAAATATTTTTTTTGAGAATAAAATTATATTATTGGTTTTTTATTTTAATTAATAAAATTTTATGAGTAGTTTTTTATTAAAAATAATATTTCTTCTTCTGTTTAGATGTATTTCTTACAGAGATCACATCTATGTTTATGTACTAATTACACAACTATATTTTTAACGACCACATCTAATACATAGTGATTTATCTTAATAAAATAAACCATTAGTCATTTTTTCGATGTTGTGTGGTTAGAGTTTCATAAACCTATTCCTCATGATCTATGCCTCTTGGACAAGAAATAATTGAATTGAGAAAATGATTACTAAATCTCGCCTCAAATAGGTAACAAGTTGGTGACTCACATAAAGTTTATTTTTGTCACTCACATGAGATAGATTACCCTCTATATAGTTTAAAGGGTAAGATATAAGAAGTATAAACCACCAACAAAAACCACATACCATGTTCCCAACTCATTTCTCATCTAAGTTTCCCAACCATATCAAAATAATTTTCAATCAAATAGAATAGGGCTTCCAATCCATTACTCATCAAGGAAAACAAACCACACAAGGTCATCAAACAATAACAATATTGATCTAAAAATTAAATTCCTAGGGAATACTTATATTTCAAATATATTATTCATACACATGAAAATTTACTAAGATAATATAACAAAGGAATATAATCCTTCAAAAATATTAATAGGATCTCATAGCACCATAGCATTAATCTTCACCAAGAAACTATTTTAATATAAATATTGAATTAACATATTTACATTGAATATTTTTTATATAAAAAACCTATAACTTATTATCTATAAATATTGATAAATAAATAAAAACATCAATTTGGAATTACATGTATTATATATAAAAGACAATGAAGAATAGATATCAAATTAAATGCCTCTTTCATTAACCATATCATTATAAAAATATGAGAATTGTTTTTTATCATATTTTGAGTAAAAAACCCTGATAGGAAAAATATTATCCATAACAGAAAAATAAAACTCTATCTTTACAAAACATGAGGCAATATCCGTTATAAAAACAAAAATGTTCACAAACCTAGAACAAAACATCATACTTCCTTTAAATTACATGTTCATGTTTTTATCAGGTTCATTTAACTTTTACCCAATGTTTTAAGGAATGATAATCTAATAAATCAACTTTAAGTTTGGAAAAAAGATAGGTGATCTACTACCTCAACACAAAGATCTCAAGATTCTCAAAGTAAGAATGGAACACCATGTTCCAAGCATTGATTACCACTTATATAAAAAAACCAATGATCTCTAAAACAGTATCCACACAAGATCCTTTTATTATTCATCAATTAAAACATCATGAAATTTAAATAGAGTACCCCATCAATGAATGATGATGAATAAAAGAATAAAATAGAACCATAAAATAAAAAACTAACCTCAGTTCACCATAAATCAATCTCTAGAAGAGGGGGGAAGAATCTGATCGAAGGGGATTCAATTTCCATCGAACAATATCTCCCAGTCACCCATATATTGAGAGAGGTTGGGAAGATTGAGGAAGAACTAAGTTACTATGCAACTTATAACCATAATGGAATATCCCCATTCATGGTGTGATTATCCATTTCATGACGTGAATTACATAGGTTAATAATCCACCAAAATTTAAGACAAACCATCCCTAAAACTCAAAAACTCATACATGTAATGAATCACTAATTCATACTAGGATTTTATCTAGGTAAAAACCATTAAATCCTATCTCGAAATCCTTTTTGGAAGTGACAACAGTTTAATCCAAGAATCAAAATCAACTTTCTAGATTCTGAGTTCACACTATGCATTCCTCTTTAAAATAAATTTCTATATTTTTAATACCCACTCCTACCTCAAGTTCTCAAAGTTAATACATTAGAAAATCTATTCCATTATAAAAAATATCATGAATTTAATTTTTTATAATTTCATTTGGTGTTAAGAGTACTCCACCATGTATTATATAAATTTTTAACTAAGCTTGATTTAGAACATACCCAATAATTTTTTTCCATTACTTATCAAACCAAGACTTATATTTAAGAACATATTTCTATAAATGTGCATCTTTCACACCAAAATTTAATTTTTCTCAAAATGTATTTTCCCTCATTTTTTCAATCCATACAGATTACATCCTTAATGATTCACATAATTGATAGAGAAAATTATTTAATTTTTTCCCTTATTTTTTATTGATCTAATATATTATTAAATTCATTTACCCTTAATTTATCTTTTTATTGGATTACATTGTATTGATCAACACATAAACTATGTATAAGAAATGAATTTGAAAAATAAACTCCCAAGATTATTATGCATGAAGCCAGAAATCAAGTAAACATGATTATCAAGAACAATGTGTGTACAACACTAATGAGGTGACTCTAAATTTATACATTTTTATTATAAGAAACCTTATTTTCTAGAATTAAAAATACGTCATTTTAAAGTAAAATAGTATTATAGTGTCACAAAACCAGGATCCAAAGGTTTACTATCTCGGGAAAATTATGACCACAGTTAACATTTACATAGTAAAAAATTAATTTCATTCCTTTATATATAGATTCTTATTATCCCATGTTTTCATCTTAGTATTATTAGTCACCATGGGATTTACATCAAATAAATGGGAGAGCTACAAGCCCAGTTAGAGGACAGATAAGAACATAAATCTATATAATATTGGGTGAGAATTATTATAACAATTAAAACATAAGAATAGAAATATCATCATAATTCTGAGAATAAGAATTAGCTAATTTAATGTAATGTGTTAATTCATTATAATTAAATAATATGTCATAGGGGTCATATACCACACATAATTGTGAATAAATAAGACATCATGTTCATGCATAGCATATGTGCATAACCATAACATCATCATTGTGAAACAATATAGAACCATGTTCATGAATATTTCACATTATATCGCGAGAAACATCATATTACCCAATTTATAGGTGTTCTATATAATTTTGGTTTCACCCATCTAATAAAAAAATTCATAATCATGCTTGCAATATACAATGTATATCAGTCTTAGACATAAAATGACCCTAGGAAAGGAAATGGGTTTGATTAGAATTTTATATAGAATAAATTCATGATTAAAACCTGTGGTTCCCAAAAGAATAATGGAATACTATTATTGGTATAAGAATCATCGATCTTGATTGAATAAGATTGAAATATCAAGAGAAGTAAAACATGTGTTTTTAGAAAAGAATAGTTATTTTTTGAAAATTCTTTTTCATTTTTCATAAAATCAGATTGGAAATAAATATATATCCCATAAATTAAATGGTAAGAATAAATAATTTTTATTTGAGTAATATTAAAAAATATCTACCCTGAAACTTTTCAATAAAGAGGGAATAACCCAAATAAAGGAAATTGGGTTCAAGAATCCCCTTACCATAAATCGGAATGATTTCTTCAATTCAATATCCTGGATAATGAAATTATATTAATTAATTAAAAATAAAAAACCTCTTGTATAGCTATTTTATTTATTATATTTTTATTGAGTTCATGTTTTGACAATATTATGTGCTATAGAGTTTAATTCCTTTATT
The DNA here is from genome assembly GCA_963277665.1 of Viscum album. Classification (NCBI taxonomy): domain Eukaryota; kingdom Viridiplantae; phylum Streptophyta; class Magnoliopsida; order Santalales; family Viscaceae; genus Viscum; species Viscum album. Next base: position 1,861,205,442 of record OY728129.1, on the reverse strand, counting down.
TTTAGTGTGTTCATTTTCCTCATTTTTATGATCGGTTCGCTTGTATACACATACAAAAGTTCTTGTAAAAGGAAAATAATTATCCAGAATTGATATTATATTTTAATAATGAAATTATATAAGATTATATGTTATTATATTTTTTTATATGGTATGAGGAAGAATTATTAGATAAATAGTAAAAGATAACCATTTAGGTTAATGTTTTCTGTTTTCTGTCACAATAAACTTGTTTGGATTTACTATTTAATATTATGTATATATGTTAGTTAAAGAAAATAAAAATGGTTATAAATTATATTTTAAATTATTTTTAACCCATTATAATGCGTTTTGGACCATATTTGTTGGTATTAAAGGAAAATGAAAACTCATCATCCCATTAGTCAATAAATCGACACCTCACGGATGATGTGTCAATTTTTAGAATAAAAAAGAGATGATAAGGTGTTTGATGATATAATTTCCCATTATCATAATAAATTTCCAATATATATATGATACTGTAGTAATCATTCCACTTTGATGAAGTGACGTGGGGATATAATAAAAAATAAATGAACTTGAAAAGAAATTAAATGAAAATGGAAGAAGATTTTACCATTGTAATCCTTCTCCTTGAGAACATCCTTAGAAAGATTGGTTTTGGTCTTCTGTTGTGACCAAAGGCTCATAGACATGGGGAAGAGTATTGGGAATATTATTGGGTAGAAATTGGACTATATTCAAGTCATGGAATGTGTGAAGATAAGGGGTGGTGAAGGTTGTATTTATAGTGGAGGAGAGGGTTTTGTTATTTTATTCATTATTTTATTATTTTAGCTCCAGACTATGAATTATTTTGACTCCTATGAATAAATAATGTAAATTGAGAAATATGTTTCAATATTATGGTATTACATCAGATATAGATCATAAATGGCTTAATAATTCATTTATTTACTTATAATGTAAATTATCGTATTTCACAATTCACCAAACAATTCAACTATTTTAGAAAAATCCAAAAAATTCCCCCAAACCATTTTTAGATGTGTAAAATTAAAAAATGAAATCCATTTTATAAAAATATTTTTATAAATATGTGAAATCTATTTTTTTAATTAAGATAATCATTTATTCAATAAATACTAATTTTAAAACTATAACTGCTTTTTTGACACTTTAAAAAATTAAATAAAGTCTAATAAAATTATATTATAATCGTCAGACAATTAAATTTTAATTTATGAATCAATATTATAAAAATAAATTTTCTTTTAAATTATTTTTTAATTTAAAAATTGTAAATAAATATTTAAATTTTACAAAAAAACGAACATTATAATTATAAATTTTTTAAAACATTTATTTTCATATACTATGATATAAATATATCATATTTTAATTTTTAAATGGAAAAAATTTTTTTAAAATTTAATTGGTGAGGTTACTATTCTATTGGTCAGATTACTATTCCTAATAATCATGTTATTATTCCTAAGGTAAAGTTATTATTCCATTGGTAAAGATTTCTTGATTTCTATTACTTCATTCATTCTACATTTATAATGTTTTATTGTGTTAGTTATGTGATTTTATACTGTTTATACTATATGAAATAATTATAATAAGTGTATTTCCAATTATAGAATTTTATGTTGTTAAATTCTTCCCCCTTAATGAAAATTTTCCTTCAAAATTTTGTTTTTTTCATACATGAGAAAACCCTAAATAACACATTCCAAGCTTCATTATTTAGGTTCTCAATCACATAAATTCAATCTTCAGTATTTCCTTTTGGAATTTCATTCAAGGAGAACAGGTCCATGCATCAAAATGGTACCTTAGGATATTTTCAAAACCATATACTTTGGTAATTCAAAAAAACTCAGGCATGTTGTATTATATCGATGGAAGTATCGATAAATTATAAACAAAGTACTTCTAATATATAATTTTGAGACATATTCTAGAAACTATTTTTTATAAAACAATATTGTTGATTCATAAAAAAATACTTCAAATAGGTTTTGGTAAATTACTTTTGATATTTATCCAAAGATAGAAATTGTTAATTTGATATATAAAGGCGTATTGTAGGTCTCCCTCTTCTGCAACATCGTGAAATTCATTGAGTACTTCAACTATTTAAAATAAAGATAAAAATTTGAAAAATCATTATTTTACTTCCCATTCTTATCATGGTAAGATATTTGAGAGTGTAAGATTATACAGTAGATTATACGTGATCCATGAAAACATTAGGTGATTGTAGAGGTATTGTATGCCTCATAATGTTTTTTTCCTGTTACTTGGATATTAGAAAACGTTTCGATGTCATCTGATCATGACATTAGGATAATCATTGAAATTATTCTTCGGGAAGAGAGAAAAAATTTGTGTGATCTTCCTTTATCAATATTGAAAATAAGAAAATGAAAATACAATTTGGGGGCTGGAATACTTAGATAATAATTACTTCAAAATGAAACATTGATTATAGAAGGATAAACTTTCAAAAGAAAAGTGCATCATATCATGTGATTCCTAATGATTCAATATAGGTTATCCATGGTGATAGTATTATTGTTATGGTTTTAACTAAATTTTTCTAAAATTAATTCCCAAATTAACGAAAACTTCTCTTATTCCAACAACCACAACCCTAATTTTCTTACATTACAATTACAACATTATAAAGATAAAAAATATAATTTTTCTACAAAATGTGGATTGAAAGGTTTAGTGTTTTGGGAAACTTAGTACCATAAAGAAATTTTACATAATAAAACATTATTTCAATTCCTTAATCTCTAGATTCTTATTGGACTTCTTGTTCTATATAGTATTAGTAGCCACCTGAGGATATACCTAAAAGAAACAGATGATCTAAAATCCTAGAAATATGATTGATAAGAACATGAATCAATATAAAATGGGGTGATAAAAATCATCATCATTAAAAATAATAATCATTTTATCCTCATCATAATCATTAGAGGAATCGTTATATGAATGCAAGGAATGTTGTAATTTCTAAAAATGAAATTCCATGTCTTAGTGGTTAAATACCACACATATTTGTGAACAAAGATAACATCATGTTCACGCACAATATATATGTATAACCATAACATCATCATTGTGAAAAAATATATCATCATTTTAACACATGTTACACATTTTATCATGACATACATCACATTAACCAATTCATTATAGTGCAATATAATTCTAGGTGCACAAGTCACATTATAACATTTACATAATCTTGAATGCCACATAAAAAATATATCAATCATATACATAAACTAACACATAGAAAGGAAATGGGTTTAATGAGAATTTAATAAAGCCTAAATTCAGGAATAAAAATTGTGGTTTCAAAAAAAAGTCATAGAATACTGGGTATAACAATCATCAATCTTATGTGAAGAAGAAATAATCTCAAGATAATTAAAACATGTGTTTTTAAAAAGAAGATTTCTTTTGGAAAACTATTTGAATTTTTCAAAAAATAATATTGCGAAAATTTATATATCAGAAAAGAAAAGTTAATAACAACAAATTTATATTTGAGTAATATTAAATAACATCTACACTAAACTTGGAATGAAAGAGGCATAACCTAAAGAAAAGAAATTGGGTTTGAGAAACCCCTTACCTTAAGTCTGAATGATTTCTTTACATTAATATCATAGATAATCATATTAGATTAATTAATTCAACAAATAAATTACCTCTTGTACTAGTATTTTATTTAATATAAATTTAATAAGTTCTTTTATGGACATTACGATGTGTTATAGAGTTCGATTTCATCATTTTTAGAGTGTTTGTTTTTGGGTTTTTCATGTTCGGTTTGCTTGTATACATGTATAGAAGTTCATTTAAAATGAAGATAATTATATAAAAATTATATTGTAGATTATTAATGAACTTATAGAAGTTTAAAAGATATTATATATGATTTGGTTATATTTTATGAGGATAAATCATCATATATATTGTTAATGCTAATCATTTAGATTAATTTGGGCGGCTCTCGGTCACACCGAACTCATTTTGATTTATTATTTAATATTATTTTTATTTGTTATTTATAGAATATAAAAAAGTGTTATGATATAAATTTTAAAATATTTCTCAACCATTATAAAGGTTTTTGTACTAACATTAAATGTGTTGAAGGAAAATTAAAACTTGTCATCCTTGAAGGTGATAAATCAACACCTCATGGACGACGTTTATATTTTCATAATGAAAGGGAGAGGAGAAGGGGTTTGATGAGATAGTTTACATTATAATAATAAAATTACATTATATATAAGATAATATAGTCATAATTCCACTTGAATGAAGGGAGGTGAGTATATAATAAAAAACAAAAGAACTTGAAAAGAAATTAGAAGTAAATGGAAGAGGATTTTACCTCTTTAATTCTTCTCCTTGAGAACCTACTTAGGGGGACTGGTTTTGTTATTTGCTGATGCAAATGGCTCATATAGGTGTGTAAGAGTCTTGGGAAAATTATTGGGAAGAAATTGGGCAATATTAAAGGTTTCTAAGGTGTGAGGATAAGGGGTGATGAGGTGTGTTATTTATAGTGGAGGAGAGTGGTGTTTTTTATTATTATTCTATTCATTGGTTTATATGTTTGGGTCAAGACTATGACTAGTTTTTATTCCTATATCTAAATAAATTAAAGGTTGAATTAATTTTAGATATTATGGTCCCACATAATCCATACATCATCTAGGACACAATAATTCATTTATTTAGCTTGTGACGCAAATTTTCATATTTCACTATTCACCAAAAAATCAACTATTTTAGAAAAATTCCAAAAATTAACCCTATAAATTCTTCAAAATTTAGAATTAAAAACTGAACACCATTTTATGAAAATAATTATATAAATATATCAAATTTATTTTTGAATTAAAATCATTATTTATAAAAAAAATAATTTTAAAATTATAACATATTTTATTACATTTTGAAAAATTAAATAAGGTCTATTAAAATTATATTATAAAATTTAGAAAATAATTAATTTGTGAATATATTTTAACAAAATAATTTTTTTAATTATTCGATTAATTATAAAAATAAAAAATTTGGTTTTACAAAATTAGGAACAACTAAATTATATGTTTTTAAAATATTTATTTAATTATACAATGATATAAATATATCATATTTTCATTTATAATATGGATAAATTTTATTTATAACTTCATAGGTGAGGTTTCTATTCTATTATCGATATTACTATTCATAATGGCCATGTGACTATTCTAAGGGTATTGTTATAATTCTTCCGGTAAAAATTCCATAATTTCTATTATTTCATTAATAATTCGTTTATATAGTTTGTATTGTGTTCTCTATTTGATCTTATGTGGTTTATAATATATGACATAAGTATAAGAAGGGTATTTCAATTGATAGAATTATGTGCTATTACACCTATGGTAATTGATTATCACTTAAGGGTAGGCATGAGACTCCCCTCTCTATTTTTTACCCATAGGTTGAAATGAATGACCAATCATATGTACAGGACCCACCTCCATACTCACAATATGTTATTATTTCTTTATGTAAAGAATATATGATGAAAATAGATTTCAAGGAAATGTAGAGAATTATAAGAAGGCACTCATATTCACATAGAACAATTTTCAAGAATCAATTATCCTTTTAATGCCTATTATTTCCTATATGTATTAATTTATATGTTCATAACGTATGAGTTAATTCTTTACGGTCCCAACACATAAAACCACTGTATTGAGATACATCTTCTAAGTGTTTCATCAATATAACATTATTATAGTAAATTAGCACCCATGTTTTATATCATATGAATGTTAACACTTGTCATTTTCCACATATCAATCGGTACACTATGTTAATTGTATGTAATTATTGAACTCACTATGATATCATCATATCATATGATATGAAAGAAACATATTGCATCATGAAGTTAATGTATTCATTTCCTGTGATATAAATATATCATACCATATGATATGGAAAATTTTCATCATATAATCAGGAGGAATTAGATTATATCTACTAAAATCTCATACTTTCTCTAAATACTCATAGCCTTTGTTCCATTTCACTTTGAACTGTATCATATAAAATTACTTCTGAAATTATATCCAAACAACTTTTTTGATGTCATTAAAAAATGGAAATATATTATTAACAACATTGTGTATCACACCATATGAAATACCTTTTGGATACCCATCCAAAACACATTTTAAATAAACTCTAAAACACTTTTATAGATTCTCGTTGATTAAAACTCCATTCATATCCAGTCATCCAAAAAGTGTTACCCCCAAATAATTTATTTAAATGGAAACATATATGAATCATTGAATCCATTAATGTAAGAATATTGTAGCCTATAGAAAATAATTAATTCCACTATAACTAAAAATAGACACAACATGATCTCAATCACACACAAACACACACACACACAGATATATATATATACATGTTTCCACAAACCCCATAGTATTTGAGAATAAATTTCATATGATACCTTTTTCTGAGGAAAATAATAATAATGTGACATAAAGTATGCAAATCTTAAATAGATATTCACATATTCTCAGTTCTCTATGTATGGTATAACCAAGTGGATGAATACATCACATGTCATTCTACTTTATCAATAAACACATGGCATTCCCCTTATGTGATATATAAATAAATCATATGTTTTATATATTTATGATAAAATAAGTCTTCATTCTATCTCAATCAAGTGTCATATCTTAAACTCATTATATGATAGGAATAAATTAATCTTAGTGAATCTCATACTAATGATGTGATCATTAACATACCCAACCACCTCCCAGATTAGCTAAGTCTTGAGACATTCATAAAAAATGTATCAATGTATAAATTTTACAATGTTAGAAATCTCATTATCCTCATGTAGCAAAGATTACAAATATAAAACATGAATCCCTAGTATACAAAATACATTATTTATTTCATTCCTTATTATATACCTCATGGGTTATTTAGTTCACAAATCCCATTTTGTGTCTCATGGACATATTCTATATCTTGATACAAGAATCCTACTCCTATAAACCATAACATTTTATCCCTTCCTATAATTATTCATGAATATTATTGTATTTTTATATCTTCAAGTCATGAACTGAGAAGTCAATTATCATTTCACAATACAATATATATATACATCCAACATGGAAAAAAAGATAAATTTGAAATTACATTTTTTATAACATGATAAATTTTATATTATTAATATCCTTTATAAAAACATAAAAACCCATAAAAAATATCTCGTACATCATATCATAAATTATATACTACCATATAATATTTTTATTTATAAATTTTAGGGATTTTATCAAAATAAATGTATATCTATGTAATTCCCACCATATCTCTATTTGAACATCAAGTAAAGTTATTCCACTAAACAAATTAGTGAGTAAAATATATGAAGTGTGCTAGTTTGAATAATGTTGATACTTATGAGTCATATTTAAAATTATATTATCCTATAACATAGCCAAACCCATTAAATATACACCACTAAATGTTATGAGGATGATAACTTTCATTCTCTACATTGAGCCCTTTCTAAATTTATCATCTTCCTCATCCGTTGGAACAAATTATGTTTAATTATTATTTGAAATATTTTGGAAACTAATTTTACTATTTAAATTAATATTTCAGCAATATATAATTATTTTATTTAGAATATAAAGTTATATTACCTTTTGAAATTTAATAATATTTTATTTTTTAACTTTGAACTTTAGAAAGTCTAAAAATAATCCCTATAGACTCTTAATAAACATATTAACTTATGAATATCTTATTTAGATACAATAACTCCTTTGCATTATGGAAAAAATTATTATTTCCTTATTGGGAATATTTAGCATAAAAACTATTTTATCTATATCTTATATGGTACTCATTGTGTTTGGAGGAACATTATAAAAATTAATCATTATTCTATAAAATATTCCACTGAATGTGGTGGGATATCAATTCCTCATATTTTAACCAATATATGGATAAACACTATTATCCAAGATAAACAAATTATCATTTTTTATCTCAAAAAATGCTATAGAAGACAATAAATCATAAACCATGTGTATTGAAACTATTATCTCAAATTTTTTTATAAAAACTATTTGGTAAAAATCACATTTTATTATCATATAAGAGAAATAATTTAGTTATACACATCTTTATTTAGATCCATCTAAGCATGATAAATTACTTTACACTCAATTATTTTATTCAACAACCATTTTCTTTATCACTTTAATCTATCAAATAATTCCTTTGATTGGGAAGTACTATATATTTCTAAGATGTATAAAGTATACATTGGGAATCACCTAACATTCAAGATTAATGAATTAATTTATATAAAACTAACACCTAACATGGATATTTCACACCAAATCACAATCCCATATGGGTTCCTTTCATTACTCCAGAATATCGATAAAATATAGCTATAAAATGTTTCTAACATTACTATTACAAAAATTTTAATATAAATAATGTAATATTAATACATTTTAGGATCGAAAGGTTCAGTATATTCTAAATGTTAATCTCAAACATAAATTATATTTAGTAGAACATAAACATTATTTAATTAATTATTTATAGGCATTCTAAACTTCTCATTAGATCCTTAGTACATGTAACCACCAGAGGATATTCATCAAATAAATGGGTGAGCTAAAATTCGAGTATAGGGAGGAATAAAATTAAAGAAATATAGTGTATTCTTGAGTTTAATAATCCTAATAATAAGAATAGGATAACCATTATAATCATAAGGGAATATATTGAAAAATAATGGACTGTGAAATATGCATAATAATGAAACAACATAAAAAAGTGGAAAAATTCTACACATAGTTTTAAACCAAGTTAACATCATGTTCACACATAACATATATTCATAAATCATATCATCATAGTTGTGAAAAAATATATAATCATGTTCAAACATAATATATATAATAAAACAAGATATATAACATTACCTAATATATTTAGGGTACTATATATCTTTAGGTTCACCCATCACATCATAAAATTCTTATAACCAAGCTTACCACTTAAAAATGAAACATATAAAAATTATGGTCATAAAATAATCTGATGGAAATAAATGGCTTTCATAAATTTTTCATAAAATATAATTCAATGAATAACCTTTGATGTTCCCAAATGAAAAAGGGAGGTCAGATTTGGGAATATAAAATCACCATTCTTGAGTTGATATGAAACCACTCAAGATGTGTCCATGGGATGTTTTGAGAAAATAAAGAATTTTTAAAAAATCTCGTTTGTTGTAATATAAATAATTTTAACCAGAAAAGTCATGTATATCCCAAGAAATCTATTTGGAACAATAGTGAAAGGATATTTTTAAGACATTAGGGAAGAATCCATATTGAAAATAAATAGAAATAGGAGAATAGATAAATGGAGAGAGTTGGGTTTAAGAATTTCCCTAACATTAGATCTCTATTTATTTCATCACATTTCAGAAATCTATAAAATAAAACTAAATTTATTAAAGTATGAAACATGTTTTTAATTATGTTCAACTTCATTACTCTAGTTAAATTACAATCATTACATTTGTTTTTTGAAATTTCCGTTGTTAATGGTGAAACATTTTGATATCATATTTTCATTAAAACTATTTCACAGTGTTTCAAAATATTCATTTTGATTACCTCAATTTATAAATTGATAAAATATAATCCAAAATAAATGAAATGTAAATATTTAAAAATATATTATAGCCATCTATAAAAGTTTTGGTAATTAATGAGTCGGTAACATCATCATGGGAAATAAACTGATCGGTGATGGGACATTGTGAAAAGATGAGGTACAAGATATATTATATATTATTATATTATAAATAAAAAATTTAAAATAGATTAAAATTTTCAAGATCAAGTTAACATACTTTTCAGTTATTTTAAGAATATATTTATTAGTAAATAATTAGAGGAAAGGGAATTAGAAGAGAAAATATTTATAAAAACAAGAAGGGCCCTTACTACTTTATCAAATTTGTTTCTTCTCTACGACCATTAACTTATTTTAATCTTGGATATCTATGAATTTATAACATAATTAAGGATTCAAAGGATATTAAGAGATGTTAATTGAGAAGGTATTTATATTTTCTAAGTCAAAGGGAACTTTTTCCTAAGCGTTAGGAAAATGTGTATTTATACATGATGGGAGGATTGTTTTTATAGAAAAATATTGAGTAAAATAGATTTTATAATGTGAACCTTGTAAAAGAGAAATTTTGACATTATGAATTATATTTGATTAAAATATCAATTTTTAAGACTTTCAAATCCATTATATACTAATTTTATTAGTTTACTACAAATAAATATTTCAAAATGAAAAAATATCACTTTTAATGGAATACTTTATACTTTACATATTAGAAAATAATTTTTTGTTTTAAAATAATAATTTAATAAATTATTTTAATTATAAAAAATATTCTGGTCAGTACTAAAATTATATAATTTATTAGTTCATTATTACATGTCGAATGAAAAAATTAAATCGTTCCGGTTATGTGAAAATAAATTTTCAATATTCATCTTGAAAATAAGGTTTTCTTAAAATTACCAACAATTCAACCATATAAAATTTCAATGTGACAATTTTAAAAATGATATTAATTTTACCAAAATAATTTTATATCATGGGTAAGTTTAATTATTAACATAAAAATTATAATTTTTATGAATCGCATTAAAATATAATTTATTACATTTTTTTATAGTTTCATTCATTTTTTAATAATGATGCATATTTTATTGAATTAAAATATTGATATTTTCTGATATTAATCAACGTGAATTTTATATAGATGACATTTCAATATTTTGATGTCAATTTACTATTCCAATGGGTAGATTTATATTAATTATGCTCATATTACTTCTTATATATACCCCTAATTCCTTCATTCATCACTCACCACAATTCCACTCAAGCCTCTATTTTCCTTTCTTCTAAAATAATGATTGGATTACTGAATTTATGTCTCCTTTTTAAAGATCCATTTTCAAGTGTTATATTTCATGGAGATCAACATGATCTTTATTTTCCATATCTACTTATTTTTTTTAATATTCTCATTGTACTAGTTTTAATTTTCATGGGAATATTTATTTAGTAAATATATCAATATTGATTAAAGAAATAATTTTTTTTTTGTTTGTGTAGGACCCCGGGGCACCCTGAGAGGGGAGGGGTGAATCAGGGTGGAAACTTTTTCTTCTTTTAGTTGTGGATCTTGTTCCCATGTTGGTAGGAACTACTTAATCCTGTATGATGGATATGAACAGCAATTAAACATTCACATGCAGAGAGATGACACAACTATTTTTACTTGGTTCACCACTAAGGGATACGTCCAAGGAGCATATGCCGACAGATTGTCGATCGTACCTAAATCCACTATGCTTCACTAGCTGTAGATTACAAAGGTTCGAGTACAGTCACTCTGTCCCAGGCTCACTACCTTTACAATTGTTCAGGGATAGCTCACTGCATCCCTCGGGTCACTCCCGTTGACTCCCCCTGGCTCACTGCCGTTGGTGAAGTCCCACTCAGTTTATAGACGTGAAGGTCTCTTCAATAAATGTGCATTAAAGTTCTTCATCTCCTGTTTAGCATGAGACTTTGCTCGCATCAGGGTTCAGAGTTGATGCTCTTTATATTTCAATCTTTCTTCTTTAGTGCAATGACTGAATGCACTAGATCCCCTTGTCTTCGTTTTCCTGAATCACAATCACTGATGTGATTGCTTACTTAATGAATCTCAGCTTACTCGACTTTGTCAGAATCAGTTCTCCATGTATGCATGAGATCATGCATGTATCATTTAGATTTCTTCTTCAATCTCACTTTGCACCGAAAGTATCAGGCAATCTATAGCTCTTTTGCAGCTTTAGAAAGGCGGGCGCGCTTCAACAATATTTGGATCTCCTTTTCAAGCCCGGTGCGCAAGTATCCAACTGGCGCGCAAGTCTTAGGCGCGCAAGTATAACCTGGCGCGCAAGTGTCTCCAAAGCACCTGCGCGACTCTGCCTTCTTGAACTTCAAACCTGCGCAACTCACTTCCTTCCTTGCCCAAATCACCAGGGGCGCTCAACCATCAGTCGGCGCGCAACCTCTACTTGCGTGACCCAACTACCACTTGCGCGGTTTAACCACCTGCGCGACGAGAGCTCGAAAAATATCAAAGTCTTGAGCTCCGTAAGAAATGGGGAGGGGTGGTCCAGTATTTATAGGCAGACTGGACCCCCTGTGTGGCGGCACACAAGTCATCCATCGGCGCGCAAGTCTTGTCTCTAGTAACCTCTGTCGCGCAACTCACTTGCGTGACCCAACCAACACTTGCACGACCTTCTTTCCTTAGCCAAATTTTGATGTTCTGATCCTCAAAAACATATGGCGCACAAGTCTTTTATCCTCCAAGAGTATGGAGCACAAGTCTTTTATCCTCCAAGAGTATGGCGCGCAAGTCCCTTTGCCAAAATCACTATTCTTTATTTGTTGATTTTGAGGCCCTGAAATTTGGCAAACACTGAAAAACGGCGCCACTTTGTATCTGCTCTTTTTGTTCCACCTCCAGATCATCCATTCCTCTTTCGATGTTCATGAATCAAACATAGATCGTTGACCACAACTCTTGAACTCGACATATCACCATGGAATCTCCTTTGTTAACAAATTTGTATGTCGTTTGTTTTCTTTGTCAACAAGCACAATCACCTCAACAGTACTTCTTCTTGGTGATCTGTATCCTTCAGCAACTCTTTTGCTTTTATCACAAACTCCACCATTGTGATATTTATTCTTTGAAGGAACAGCTTTAGTACCATCATCTTCTATGACAGTGTGATGTGCATGGCCATTTCATAAGTCAACTCATTGGCACATTGCCTCCTTCATCAACCGTCATGATCAAGTTCATGCAAACCATGCGATTCAATCCGTCAAGAAGTCTCTAGCATGGTTCTCACGCAATCATGAGTAATTTTATGGTCTTCATCAAAACCCATGGATCTCATGCAATAATGAGGAATTGCATGGTCTTCATCCAAAAACACCATCCTACTTTAATCATCCTTGGATGGATTACTCCTCACATTCTTCATTGTTGTAAACAATATATCAACTTTGACACAAGTTATTTGAACTTATGATCAGCACTACAATCGTCTGAATCACTACTCCTCTACTTCATCGGAGTACTTCATGATCTCCAACATTGTGAGCTTCTATTCCTCCATTTTATTGGAGTACTTCTTGATCTCTTTCATTTTGGTATCCCATTGACAAATATTGAAAACAAATACAATCCTATACACAAAGTGGTTCCAACAATCTCCCCCTTTGTATTTTGTTGTCAATACCGTATACATCTTCTGAAATGAATTTTTCAATGTCAAAATGAGAATCTTCTATTCAATCAACTTTTCTTTTCAAACGTTCATTTCACTTTCTCTTCCCCCTTATTGACAAGAAATACAAAGCACATAGTAGGTAGGGTATCAATCCACATTTAAGCAATTTTTCATTTCAATTTCACTCTAAGTCTACTTGATCAATGCTCGATATAGAAAACAAGAGGATTTGATTAAGTCAACAAGGCTGTCCATTATCCACAGATCATGATACCAACATGAGATGATAACTCATGTATCTTGTCTTCAAGGGATTACCACTTTAATTCCAGGTAGACGAAGATCAACTATGATAGGGAATAATCAACCTGAAACTCCTTCCCTCACTTCAGCGAATAGATCAAAAACATTCAAGTGCATTCGGCAGGATAAGTGACCTTGGGGCACATCCATTCTCTTTATGTCACTGATCAATTCAGTTACTCCCCCCTTTGTAGAATAATCTTTGATCTGAGTAACCAAGGGATAGAAATTGAGAAATGAAATACCTTCTCCATTGGCGTGTTCTTCAAGAAATTCAAAGATTTACTGCTTTTGAGTCCAGCTGGAGTTGATATTGATTGAAACAGTGATTATGGAAGCTTTTCATTCTTCTCCCCCTCAAGGGAAACACTCCTCATCATCTTCATCAAGAGTGATCCTTCATCATCATAATCTATGAATATCAATTGAATAATCTACTAATGATGGAAACTTCTTCAGCTTGGCTATTCAAGAGTTGACAGCATTCACTACTTCTCAGGTTCTCCCCCTGAGAGCATGATTCACCTTCAATTCCCTGCATTATTAGCACAAATAAAATACACAAATGATTACGGGAATAAGGTGGTTCCATCTTGATTCATCACGAAGACTTTCTTGGTTGAGGTTCTTTTCTCAACCAAGTTCTTCTGTTCACTCCAGTCTTCATGCCTACACATTTGAACATATGTTCTGACATCTGTTGGTGTGGAATGGCTCTGTTAACATTCTCTTCTACTTTGTGTGGAGAATTGTTCTGCTTAGAAGCCCATCATGAATGATACATTCTTACTCCTCTTATGGACTGCCTCTTGCTCTAGTATTAAGGTTAGACAACCTTTTGTAATGTGACCAGACTTCTTGCATCTCTCACACAGAACTTCTTTGACACGTGTGTTTCTCTTTGTTTGCAATCTCTCCTGCACTATGTCTGCATCATGTGAAAGTTTTCCTTTTCCTTTTTCACCAGCCTTGGCCTTCTCATCATCAAGTTTCCTTGTTCTTTTCAAATCTTCTGGCCAGATGACCAATATGTCATTTGGAACTTTTGCAGCTGGTTTAGGTCTTCCACATGAGTTCATCCGAGATTCATCCCACTTAGTGTTTCTTTTGGATGAATGACCCTTCAATTTCATGGATCTAAAATCCTGGGTCTTCTCAGCTTCCCTACTTGGTATCTTCTTGGGCAAATGTGTGTTCACAACATTCTTCTGATTTCTCCCCAAGGTAGATGCTTCATTCTTTGATGGCATCAGTGGTCTTCTTTTCTTTTCAACAGTGAAAGCATATTGATATGGACATGTGCCTGCATTGTGACCGCTGTCGTTGCATACATCACAGATGTTATCAAGAATTCCAAATCTGTTTGCAGTAAACAGATGCTTCTGGACCTGCTGATGTTGCTTCTTTTCTCTCTTGGCTTTCCTTCTCTTTGATATAGGAATTCTCTGTGCTTTTCCATGTAAGGGATTATAAAGACAATCCAGTGCACAGTGCCCAAATCTGTTGCAGCACCAACATTGACCCACAAATATTTTCTTCTTTGTGTCTTCTGTATTAAGTTGTTGGGGCCATCTGCTTAATCTTTTGTGCTCTATTTGAGGAACCCACTTCCTCCTTTTTCTTCCCATCCACCCTAGCCATGGTGGTAGGTTTCTTCTTATCACCTCTCCTCATCCATACTTGTTTAGAACTTTTCTTCCCACCTGCACTGATTGTAGGAGTGTATTTAGAAATATGAGTACAAGATGGTTTGGATGGTACCTTCACTTTCTCAGTTGCTTGTGATAGATCAAAGAGTGAAGTCATGATCTTCTTATCACATGTTGGAGGTCTTTTGACAATAGAATCACTACTGGAAATTAGGGCTATATCCACGGTTTAGAACTGTGGTTATAGGCCCTCAAAACCGTGGCTGTAGGTAAGAGCCACGGTTTGAGGAACCGTGGCTAAGTTTGGCATGGTTATAGGCCTAGACCTATAGCCACGGTTCCAAACCGTGGCTTTAAATCTATAGCCACGGTTTCAACCGTGGCTTTAGGTATATAGCCACGGTTCAAACCGTGGCTACACTAAAGGCCGGACAGAATATATTGCCACGGTTTTAAACCGTGGCATTATGTCTATAGCCACGGTTAAAAACCGTGGAAATAAACCAATAGCCACGGTTTAAAACCGTGGCTATAGGGTGTCCAAATCCATAAAAAAATACCCCCTAGACACACCCTGGACACCCGCCCTGCCACCCCCTGCCAGTCCCCCCTGCCAGTCCCCCCTGCCCCCTGCTTGTCCCCCTGCCAGCACCCCCCCCTGCTTGTTCCCCTGCCACCCCCCCTTGCCCCCCTGCCACCCCCCCCCCTTGCCCCCTGCTTGTCCCCCTGCCACCCCCCCCCCCCCCTCTACCCCCTGCCAGCCCCCCCCCCCCCCTTGCCCCCTACTTGTCCCCCCTGCCAGCCACCCCCCCCCCTCCCTTTGCCCCCTACTTGTCCCCCTGCCAGCCCCCCCCCCCCCCCTACCCCCTGCTTGTCCCCCTGCCACCCCCCCCCCCCCACCTGCCCCCCTGCTAGTCCCCACCTGCCACCCCCCTGCCAGTCCCCCACTGCCACCCCCCTGCCAGTCCCCCCCTGCCCCCTGCTTGTCCCCCTGCCAGCACCCCCCCCTGCTTGTTCCCCTGCCAGCCCCCCCCTGCCCCCTGCCAGCCCCCCCCCCCCCTTGCCCCCTGCTTGTCCCCCTGTCAGCCCCCCCTGCCCCCTGCCATCCCCCCCCCTTTGCCCCCTTCTTGTCCCCCTGCCATCCCCCCTGGTTGTCCCCCTGCCAGCCCCCCCCCCCCCTGCCCCCTGCCAGCCCCCCCCCCTACCCCTGCTAGTCCCCCCCCCCCTTGCCCCCTACCAGTCCCCCCTGCCTGGACACCCCCTCCCCCCCTGCCTGGACACCCCTCTCCCCCTGCTTTTCCGCCCTTTCCACCCCCCTTCCAGTCCCCCCCTGCCCCCCTGACACCCCCCTGCTAGTCCCCCCTTCCCTCTGCTAGTCCCCCCCTGCCCCCTGCTTGTCCCCCTGCCAGCCCCCCTGCCACCCCCCCTGCTTGTCCCCCTGCCCCTACCAGCCCCCCCCCCCCCCCCCTGCCCCCTGCTTTCCCCCCTGCCACCCCCCCCCCCTTTCCCCCTGCTTGTCCCCCTGCCAGCCCCCCCCCCCCCTGCCCCCCTGCCAGCCCCCCTGCCCCCTGCAACCCCCCAGCCCACATGCACCACCCCCCCCCCCCCTCGCAGCCCATCTGCACCATGGATCCAAAAGTTCATATTCTCATTTATGCACTTGTGGAACTATCACCAAGAAGGGCCTTCACTTCTTCCTTGAAGGAAGGACGTCATCTCCACTATAAAACAAGAAATGATATGAGTTCAAGGAGAGATAGGTATGGAAAGAGCTCTGATGAAGCAAAAGCAGCAATGGCGATCAAGGTTTTCACCAGAGGAAACCTATAGAAATATCTTAGAGGATGAGAAATACAAATGATCAAGATTTTGAAGATACTTGGGTCATAGGGGTTATCACTACCCTTACACTACAGTACCTCAAAATGGAACAACCAATCTGGTGAGGCCACAAATCCACATGAAACAAAACACCCCCCCTGCACCCCCCCCCCCCATGCCCCCCCCTTAGTCCCCCCATGCCCCCCCTGCACCCCACTGGACAACCCCCATGCCCCAACTGGACAGCCCCACTGGACACCCCCTGCACACCCCTGGACAGCCCTCCCCACCCTGCCGGACAACCCCTCCCCCTGCTTGGACATCCCCTCCCCCTGCTGGACACCCCCTCCCCCTGCTGGACACCCTTTCCCCCTGCCCCCTGCCCCCTGCACCCCACTGGAAAGCCCCCATGCCCCAACTGGACACCCCTGGACACCACCCACTAGACACCCCTGGACACCACCACCTGGACCCCCACTAGACACCCTTATACACCACACCTGGACACCACCTGGACCCCCCTAAACCCCGGGACACCCCCCTGGACACCACCCCTGGACCCCCCTCCCCCCTGCTGGACAGCCCCCCCCCCCTGCTGGACAGCCCCCCCTGCTGGACAGCCCCCCCTGTTGGCCAAATGAAATTTCCTCATTACTGTCATAGCAGAATAGAGTTGTAGCATAGGGTGTAAGGTTACCTTCAGTGAAAACCTACTCATTAAGTGTCCATAATGGACCAGCTAGTGATGGTGGTATCGGAACTGGATAAAAGAGAGAGCTTATCCTTGTCAGGCTTATGGTGAGCTGGGAATTAGATTTTGGGCAATGTGGATGTAAACAAAACAGTAGGGACGGTTCAAGAACTTTAATAAATTTTTTGTGCTTTGAGGACATGAAACCCGACTTGCAAGCTTATCACTTTCACCTTCCTTAACGAGGGTCAGATCTCTTTTTGTTAAATGGTTTATGCTTTCTACTGTTACATCAGTCGAAGAACTCATTGGAAACACATGAATGAGATTTCAAGAGTTATATTAGATCCCCCTGCTGGACACCCCTCCCCCCTGCTGGACACCCCCTGCCCCCTGCCCCCCTGCCCCCTGACCCTGGACACCCCAGGACAGACCCCACCCCAGGACAGACCCCCCCCCCCCCCAGACCCTGGACACACCCTGGACCACCCCCCTGGACACACCTCCCCCATGCTGGACACCCCTCCCCCCTGCTGGACACCCCTCCCCCTGATGGACACCCCTGCCCCCTGCCCCCTGACCCTGGACACCCCAGGACAGACCCCACCCCAGGACAGACCCCCCCCCCCCAAACCCTGGACACCCCTGGACCACCCCCTGGACACCCCTCCCCCATGCTGGACACCCCTCCCCCTGCCTGGACAGCCCCTCCCCCTGCTGGACACCCCTCCCCTTTGCTGGGCACCCCTGCCCCTTGCCCCTGGACACCACAGGACAGACCCCCCCCCCCCCAGACCCTGGACACCCCTGGACCACCCCCTGGACACCCCTCCCCCATGCTGGACACCCCTCCCCCTGCCTGGATATCCCCTCCCCCTGCTGGACACCCCTCCCCCTGCTGGACACACCCCTGCCCCCTGCCCCCTGACCCTGGACACCCCATGACAGACCCCCCCCCCCCCAGGAAAGACCCCCCCCAGAACCCTGGACAACCCCTGCCAGTCCTGCCCCCCCCCCCCCCCAGACTCTGGACACCCCAGGACATACCCCCCCCCCTGACCCTGGATTATGGACATGTGATTTGGTCTCATGCTACTTTCCCATTGTGGAGTCACCTGTAGTTAAAACTCGGCTACTGTTCATAAAAGAGGCATTTGTTTAGCAATATGGGATGGGATAGTAGTGGTCAGGTTGCATCAGTGTAGAGAAGCAGAATTCTTAGAGAAAAAATCAGAGGAAGATTCATTTTGATCATAACGCAGTTTTTTAGACAGAATGGAATAGTTATTAGTAGCATTAAGAAAGAGGAGGAGAAGTACATGGAATAACAGGATCTAGAGCAGATTGTTGTTCGATAGAGTTCTGAGAGAGATTCTACTTCTTCTCTGGGGGAACATTAAAAACCTACATATGTTAGGGTATGAGAACCGAAATTAAATTGTCATATAAAACAGGTGCTGGAATCTTTTTCATGCCTGCTCGAGCTTCTAGGTTTATGGAGGCAGGTTTCACCATGGTGCTAGAAGACTAGGGGGTTTCCTGATTTTCCTTTTGCATACCTAATTTAGGTGTGGAATTAATATGGGTCTGCTTGGCGCTTAAGTATGGAGTGTCAGCAACATCATTTTCTTTAGTGCAAACATCATTATTGTGGATTGAAGTACTAGGAGTACAGGTTAGTTTCTTCAGTTCATTAGTAGAAAAATTCCCTCCATCCAAGATTGGGTGCTAGAGATTATGCTTTTCTAGGTCATGTTGATAGCTAGAAATCTTTTCCTGCTCGGTTGATACTCTAATTGTGTCTAGTAAAAGGTTTGTAATTTCAATTGAGAGGTTTTGATCATTAATAGAGTTTTCTTCTTCCTCCACTTCATCCACCCATTTGGTTCCTGAACTATCTCTTATGTGAGTCAAAGTGTGAGTTTTTGACCCAAACATCATATTTCTTTTTGGATATTTCAGGCATGTCTATCATGGGGGCTTTGTCTTTTTAGGTCTCCTCATTTCCTTCCATTCATTCTCAGATGGTTGTATTACCTGCTTCCTAATCACCCTACATTTGAAGATAGTATGCCCTATGATTTTATAGTGATCCCAAAATGGGGGGTTTTCGCTCATATTCCACTATATCTTAAGTTTTGTATTCATTGGCATGAAGTTAATTGAGCTGGGATGTTTTGAGTCAAGGTTTATTTCAACCATTACTCCGGTTGAATAGATCCAAGTCAGCATGTAAGGTCCTTTGATCAATTTTAAGAGTAGTTACTATGCATGAGACAATATCATGCAGTATTTTTGGGTGCCAAAAAACCAGTTAAGTCCATGCTGGACAACCCTCCCCCCTGCTGGACAGCCCCGCCCCCCTGCTAGACAGCCCGCCCCCCCCTTAAGTGAGTTGGAACAGGAATTTAGATGAGGGCTTCAAATGTTAAGGGGTCTGGTTTAATTGGTTAGAATTGGGTGAGGTTTGGAATGGTTTTAAAGTGGATGCCTGGTGAAAATGTGGGGTTGGTGGCTTAGAAGTTGAGAGGTGGGTAGGCCTGATTGGTGGTCAAGTTGTGGATGGTTTGCCTAGGTGGATTGAAAAATGGTGGGGGACTAGAAAGGAGTTCATAGTGGCTAAATTGAAGTGGGAGCTTGGAATTGTAAAAGGGCTTGAGTTTGGATTTTTTTAGTGAGAATGGAAATGGCCCTGGAATAGCGAGTTTGATTTTGGTGGGTTGGCCATGGGATTTTTATAGTGCATTGAAAAAGAGCCACTAGCAGGCCTAGTTAGTGCGAAATTCAGTCAAACGGTTGTGGGAACCATCATGGAAGCAACTACCAAATACAAACCAGAGCTAGTCTCCTCTATAGTGAAGACCCTTCATGGAAACTCTTCAAGAAAACTAGGTCTCCAGTTGCATCTTTGTCCATAACAAACAAGCCCTGTTTGCATAGGCCCAAACAGACCTCCCTTTTCCAGCTTGTGGGGGAAATGTGGGAACTCCAACATGAAATAGGCCTCAGATAGAACAACCTCTTTGGAATTGCATCAAACAGATTGTTTGCAGCCTTTAAAACTCAACTTGGCAGTGATCATCCTCGTCCTGGAGCAAGGCCAAATCACGGCGTGACCGCGGCGTGACCGCGGCGTGACCGCGGAGTGACCGCGGCGTGACCGCGGCGTGACCGCGGCGTGACCGCAGCATGACCGCGGCGTGTTGGCCCGATCCAGCGACATCCGTAGGGCAGCATCTTCCGGCCAGGAGTGAAGGGAGTGGGAGGAGGCTGGAATGCGGGTGGAAGAGGGCTGGTTGCAGGTGGAAGGGGGGATGGTGAGGGCTGATTCGAAGGTGGTGGGGGGGGGGGGGCGGTTGCGGGCTGGAATGCTGGTGGAAGCGGGCTGGAATGAAGGTGGAAGGGGGCTATTGTGGGCTGGATGTGGCTGGAGAAGGGAAAAATCACGGCGTGACCGCGGCGTGACCGCGGCGTGACCGCGACGTGTTGGCCCGATCCAGTGACATCTGCAGGGCAGCATCTTCCGGCCAGGAGTGAAGGGAGTGGGAGGAGGATGGAATGCGGTGGAAGGGGGCTGGTTGCAGGTGTTGGAGGGATGGTGCGGGCTGATTCAAAGGTGGTGGGGGGGGGTGGGTGGCTGTTGTGGGCTGGAATGCTGGTGGTAGCGGGCTGAAATGAAGGTGGAAGGGGGCTGGTGTGGGATGGATGTGGCTGGAGCAGGGCAAAATCACGGCGTGACCGCGGCGTGACCGCGGCGTGACCGCGGCGTGACCGCGGCGTGACCGCGGCGTGACCGCGGCGTGACCGCTGGCGTGACCGCGGCGTGACTGCGGCGTGACCGCGGCGTGACAGCGGCATGACCGCGGCGTGATAGCGGCGTGACCGCGGCGTGACCGCAGCGTGTTGGGCTGATCCAGCGACATCCGCAGGGCAGCATCTTCCGGCCAGGAGCGAAGGGAGTGGGAGGAGGTTGGAATGAGGGTGGAAGGGGGGTGGTTGCAGGTGTTGGGGGGATGGTGCGGGCTGATTTGAAGGTGGTGGGGGGGGGGGGCTGTTGCGGGTGGGAATGCTGGTGGCAGTGGGCTGAAATGAAGGTGTAAGGGGGCTGGTGTGGGCTGGATGTGGCTGGAGCAGGAAAAAATCACGGCGTGACGGCGGCGTGACCGCGGCGTGACCGCGGTGTGACCGCGGCGTGACGGCGGCGTGACCGCGGCGTTACCGCGGCGTGACCGCGGCGTGACCGCGGCGTGACCGCGGCGTGACCGCGGCGTGACCGCGGCGTGACCGCGGCGTGACCGCGGCGTGACCGCGGCGTGACCGCGGCGTGACCGCGGAGTGACCGCGGCGTGACCGCCGCGTGACCGCCGCGTGCCCACGGAGTGACCGCGGCGTGACCGCAGCGTGTTGGCCCAATCCAGCAACATCTGCATCGCAACATCTTCAGACCAGGAGCGAAGGGAGCGGGAGGAGGCTGGAGTGATGGTTGAAAGGGGCTGGTTGCAGGTGTTGGGGGGATGGTGCAGGCTGATTTGAAGGCGGCAGGGTGGGTGTTGCGGGCAGGGGGGATGTTCAGACATAAATACACCGACCGAGAAGCTCGGATAAACCAAGACTCCATTGCTCGGATAGAGGCGATCTAGCAATACTTCCGCATGCAGTAACTATCAGAAGGTTATAATCATAGATGAAATGGTTCAAGATAACCAGACACAGTATGATAATTTTAATGTAAAACAACCAAATGAAGGGGTCGTGCAATGACACGAATGGGCAGAGTGGGAATATCGAATTGATCATCGGATGGAGTACACTGCAATCAGAGGAAAGAATATGCGCTGTGAGAATACAATATGCAATGGAGGATCATCGGATGGTCCAATAAAATTGTACGCTAAGTAGACACCCTATGATCAGACGATTCAGGTATAACATACCCGATAGTAGAAAAGTTGAAAGACTATGATATGAATCTACATACACAAGAGTTGGAGCACAAAAAAAATGCAACTACTGATGATCATGTGATAATAATACAATAGAGCTGAGTAATAAATACAATAAAGAAGCTAATAATCATATAACTCCCTTGAAAGTATAGATAATAGTTGATGTTCAATGTATAAAGAATGATATGTTAGATTTGGATGCATGGAGAAATTAGATTGCATAAGATAAAATTACATTTTCCATTAAGAGAATATTTTGAAAAGCACATTTACAATTTTGTAACTTGAATAAAGAATTCAGAGTACATAAAACAAAAAGCATGATGGAATAAGTTATTACATACCGTTAGGTACAATGATGACATTGATATAGTACCTGAGTCAGTTGTTTGGGATCTTGCACCAGAAGAAGCACCCTATAAGCAGATAAACAGTAATGTCAAATTGAATGACTACTCATATATTGAACATAGGTGGCTGAAAGAATAAAAATGGAATAAACCATACCCAAATCATGAACTCATTGTCTTCGATGGTGGTGGATAGAACCGGTCTTATCATAAGAAACCACCTATAAGAAAATAGTGGGAAAAGAAATGAGATATAACAACTTCTTATATATATGTGATCAGTGTGTCAACTGTAGACAGAAAAAAAGGACACATTTTACACGATTTGGGTAATTATACAAATTTTCCAAATATTAAATCATCTTAAAAAATGAAGAAAAATGGATTCTTGAAGCTACTAGATTGAACAACCTTCAATTACAGGACATACCTGACTATAGAGACTTTGAGAGAGCTTCCCAAGCAGGATTTTCATCATGAAAAAATAATAGGGATCATTGGCATGAATGATAAACCATCATTATCATCTTCCGGGTAGCTATCTGTAACAATGCTCAAATGAAACAGAAGTTTTCTTCTCCATGTAAAAGCACATATATCATGTTTTTTTATGAAAGCTAGTTCTTACATTGGAAAATATGGAACCAATAAATTTCATGGTTTCCAATGTTTTGGGAGGATCCTTGGCATCCATACCAAGCAAGGAATTGGATAATGAAATTGTCAAGAGATCAATGTATGCATCAGCAACAACAGAATCATCTAACTTTGCATAAGAATTAGACAAGGAAGAGAAGAAATATGATCTCCCAAAAAAGGCCACTCATGTTACATGAGTTTTAAACTAGTGATTGGTTGTAATATATGAGAAGCTACATGGCTACGATTTCCAATGTATGGTTTTAAAATAACATGCAAAACTCATTCAACTCTTAGATAATTGAATATGGAAGAAGTATTAGTTGGTGCTTATACATGGAAGTGACAGATTATTTATATATTAACTCTGAATGTGTGAATATATTATAGAGGAGATCCAAACCTAGAAATATTGATTTAAATATTGACATCTCTAAAGATTTTGACACTCTTAGCTAGGATTTCACTTTTTAAGTACTTGACAGTTTTGGTTTCTCAACCATATTTATTAAGCTTATTCAATAACTTATCTACAAATCAAGACTCTCTTTCATTATTAATGGGTCTCACAAAAGATACTTCAGTCATACCTAATGGGTGAGATAGGGGGATCCTCCCTCAACTTTTTTTATTTGGAATAATCAACCCATACTCAAACCGATGATACATAGACTTCTCATCACCTCCCAAGGTTAGAGAAAATTTCTGCAACTTTGTGAACTAGGAAGATTATTATATAATTCATATGCTTACATACATAAAAACTTGCCTCTGTGTCGGAAGAGAGGAGTCGGGGAGGAGGCGTCCGGGAGGAGGGTCGCGGTGAGGAGGAGGGTCGCGGCGAGGAGCCGTCGGAAGAGCTGAGTCGAGGAGGAGGGTCGCTGCGAGGAGGCATCGGGGGGGAGGGTCGCGTCGGGAAGGAGGGTCGCGGCGAGGAGCCGTCGGGGAGGAGGGCGCGGCAAGGAGGGAGCGGCGAGGAGGCATCTGGGAGAAGAAGGGCGCGGCGAGGAGTTGTCGGGAAGGAGGAGGGCGCGGCGAGGAGGCGTCGGGGAGGAGGAGGGCGCGGCGAGAGGGCAGAGGAGGCGCCCGATGATAATTGGGAGAGAAAAAAATGGGTTATGATTTAGCCACGGAGAGGGATATGAATCGTGGCGGTAGAGATATCATGAACCCTGGAAAAATCTCCCCAATCCACATTGCAGGGAGACATAAAGGAATGTTTGGTCTCTCTACTCAAAATCCAATGGCCTTTTCTATAGTTAT
Organism: Viscum album; assembly: GCA_963277665.1. Taxonomy (NCBI): domain Eukaryota; kingdom Viridiplantae; phylum Streptophyta; class Magnoliopsida; order Santalales; family Viscaceae; genus Viscum; species Viscum album. Next base: position 1,861,180,278 of record OY728129.1, on the reverse strand, counting down.
ATATTATATTTAAACTTATTCTGGGATGTCTTCATGAACTCATGGATGAACTTGTACTTCTTTATCATTTCATAGACAATATATGGACCAACAAGAGATTTCCTTACGGTCTATTTGGGGAACAATGGTGGCCTGAAGGTACTTTCATAGATGGCCTCAAGATGATAAATAGTGATAGTAGAATGGAAGCTATTATTTAAAAAAAAGTCTATCAGGGGAATTCAATTTTCATAGGTGTAGATGAAGTCTACTACACAAGCCCTTAGCATATAATCAAGTACCTCTATAGTGAGCTCGGTGTTCCCATTTGTCTAGGGTTGGAAGGTTGTACTCATATTTATCTAGCTCATAGTTATCACATATAGGCCCCTCCAAAGCCATAATGTGAACCATATATCAGGGTTTGATAGAATATATGAGGGTAACCCATAATGGAAAACAATCTACTATTTTACAACTTTCCCAAACACTCCTCTAGACATTACTCCAGGATATAAAGGAATTTCACGATCTCTAGAAGTTGGTCAATTATAAAATAGATGGGGTCATGGGCTCTTGATGTACATTAACACCATGTACTAATGTAAATGGAAATTCAATTCCATTTCCACTCTAGGATCACTAGGGGTTGTTAAAAATCAACTCGAACCTGGATCATAGTCTTCACCTACTGACATGTGAAGCATCAAGAGATGAAATCAGCCTTGTTTTGTGTCATAATAGCCCACAAAAATTTCCAATGAAGTATTTTGTACATATTCCACACCTAAGGATGTATAGAAAATGGGTTGTGTGAAACTCTATAATCACATACTCTAACATCATTACTAGGACCACAGTCCATCCCTATAAAATTAAGATACCATTCCCTTATTCAAAAAATCTTTTGGGTGAATCTGTGAAGGATATCTAGTCACATAATAACTCATAGTAGGTGTAACCTAAAATGGAATATCTCACATGATGGATAATTAAAGGAGTCATCACCCTCAACTGAATAAAATATTCACCCACAATACCAACAAGTGTTCATTTCATGGTAGAAAATTGCTCAAATGCCTCCTAAGTAAAATGAGCATGGGACTTCCTTCTAATGGAATCTAATACAATTTTTTAAATTCAATGAATATATAATATCTCAAATTCATTGATCTATAAGAATTACAACATGAAACAGTTCCTCATGTTCATGTCCCTATATGTGAATACATCCCCGGGACTCTGATGGTCTATTTAAATATCAATTTGATCACGCATAAGACAATTCTTCCAAATAGTCTAAGTTAGGACTAATAATACTAGATCTAGATCACAATACATGTTTTTCTACTCATAGGGTACTAATTTCCTTGACCCATATGTAATAAAATTATATATCTGCATCAACATCCAACCAATCACTTTTCTAAAGTCAGAACCATAAACTAAGTACTCCATGATCTCCTTAGATAGTCTAAAAATATGATCACTCATTAAGCTGAACTTCAATCCCTTGATGGATCTTTGGTACTGTTTAGTCTAGGAATACTTCTTCCTATTCCACATATGGGAGGTCAAATGAATTACAATCCTTGCGATGTGTGCCAAAAATCACTTATAGTACCCTAGAAATCCATGAATACTATGTACCTTTTACATAATCTTGGCGGTGCTAAGAGGGCTCGACCAGGAGGGGTCCGGTCACCGGAGGTGGACTGGCCAACAAGGAGGTGCGCCGGAGGCGTGCGCGCAGGGAGGTGGGGCGCCGGAGGCATGCACGCAGGGAGGGGAGGCCGCGGATGGCGAGGGAGCACAAGGGAGGGGAGGTCGTCCGCCATGGGGAATCGCCGGAGAGGTGCTGCTGGTGAGGGTAGCGTCGGGAAGGAGGGTCACGGCGAGGAGGTGTCGGGGAGGAGGGCGCGGCGAGGAGGTCACGGCGAGGAGGTGTCGGGGAGGAGGAGGTCGTGGCATGGAGGTGTCGTGAAGGAGGAGGTCACGGCGAGGAGGAGGGCTCGGGGAGGAGGAAACGCGAGGCATGGAGGAAGCCCGAGGGATTGGGGGAAAAACGGAATCGTGCGATTTAGCCACGGATTGGAAAAAAATGTGTGGCAGTATGAAACCTATAGCCACGGACCTATAAAATTGTGGCTATAGGTCCGTGGATGTAGCCCAAATTTGTAGTAGTTTTTCCTAAAAGGACATGCCCTTCCAACTTATTGAATAGATTCAAAAAATACTCTATATATAGACACAAGTTACAATAATATCTAGAGTTGAGGACCCACTCATGATTGAGTTTATGGATGGATATATTCTGGAATTCAATAGCATAATATCTTGAGTCAACCATAAAAGGCTGGTCAGTTGGTTTTTTGTGTTCTAACTCTCACATGAGTTTCCTACACTTGGGATTAATGTGCATGGGTTTAACATAGTGAAAACATGTGACTTTTCTATCCAAGTAACTAGTTTTGGATTTGGGTTCTTTATTACTCTTACTTTTGTATCTATTGAACTGTTTCTTTTTTACATTAAGTTTTAGGTCTCCCCCTGTGAAAAACACTCAACCACTCCTTTTATCTTAAGTTTAGAATGCAAATCCTTAGACCAAATAGATTATTTGACATCTTCTTTAGTTAAATAATCTCGACCATATATCATGGTCTCAATTAGTGTGATGTAGCTATTGTTAAGAGGGATTAAGAGGATTAATTTCTGATCCTCATCATCTATAGAAACATTAATATTGGTTAAATATAATTTGACTTTATTAAACTCTTCTAAATAGGTTTTTATTGAAGTACAATGCTTTATTTTGAATGTGAACATATGATGATTCTAGTAAGTTATTCCTACTAATGAAGCAGTCATGTATAAATTTTTCTGTTTTAGAAAATTTATACAGTGGTAGACTTATAATATACATCTCTAAGGACCCCATCACCTATGTAAAGTAAAAGGGTTCTATGAGACTTAATAAGTATATTAGGGGTGACATCTTAGTATTCTACAATGGTCTGAACATTTCATTAACAGTCGTAAAGGGTTTCTTGGGCCCATATAGGGATTCAATTCAGCCTTGTTGTCCAAGAAAGGCTCTCATTTTAATTATTCATATAATGGAATCTTTGTCTCCATTGAATTTCTCAATTTCATTTTAATTCTTCATATATTGGTACATATTCAGCACTAGAAACAGATGGAACAACTTTCTCCCCCGGGCTCCTTAGATGGTCATGGTCGGATCACAATGCATTTTCATATGACAACCTAGGTCCTGTGAATCCTGCATCCTTTATAGGAAAACATGTAGATCCAAACTCATCTACCAAAATCAACATTCTACTAATACCCACATTCCTAGTATTGATCCCTTGGGATGCAACCATTCCAATCCATTTAGAAGAAGACCATCAGAAGACCTGACTTAGGTGTCCAAGTTACTTGCAGATAGAGCAGAAATCATACCAAGATTTGTAATGGACCACGTAGAAACATCTATAATCCTCTTCAATGAAAATACACACTAATTCTACCAGTGGCTTCAAAACATCAACATCATAGGATATGAAACAGAAGGGGAAAACATGTAAATCTTACCTAAATCAAAGAAATCGAAGGTGAAAATGAGGCATAAAAAATGCAGATAACCGGCACTCGGGAGAGAAAAAAATAGAGGGCGATGGGGGTGTCGACCTCGAGGGCGTCGACGAGGAGGGCACGGCGAGGAAGGTTCCAGCGAGGAGGGCGCCGGCGAGGAGGGTGCGGGGAGGATGACGCGGCGAGGAGGGTCATGGCGAGGAAGGTGCTGGCGGGGAGGATGGCGCGGGGAGGATGACGCGGCGAGGAGGGTCGCGACGAGGAGGGCGTCGGTGAGGAGAGCGTCGGGGAGGAGAGCGCGACGAGGAGGGCGTCGGCGAGGAGGATGGCGCAGCGTTGATGCGTCGTGGAGGAGGAGGTCGCGGCGAGGATGAGGCCACGGGGAGGAGAAATGGCGAGGGCGAGGAGATGGAGCCCGACGCTTTGGGGCGAGGGCGAGGATGGAGCCCGACGGAATGTGGGAGAAAAAAACTGGGCGAGGGGATATAGCCACGGGTAGGAAAAAAACCATAGCTGTATAAAACCTATAGCGACAGTTCTATAAATTTGTGGCAATAGGTCCGGGGCTATAGCCCAGATTTCCAGTATTGAATCCTCCATGAGCATTGAGTACCAGCAGCAACTGATTCTTGTTGTGGATAATCAAGAGTTGTCATAATCTTCTTATCACATGTTGGAGGCATTTCAGCTTTAGAATCCTCCAACGAACATTGAGTGCAAGCATCACTCATTTCATTCTTTTGTGAAGTATCAATATGTGTGTTCTCAATCTTGGTCAACTGAGCTTCCAATCTTTGACCCACAATATTGAGGATGATCTTCTGATCTTCAATCGTGATCATATTCTCTTCACAAGTCTTCTTCAACCTTTCAACCTCATCTTCATGCATCTTAACATTGTTTTGTAACAAAGAGTCAAGTTCCCTAAATTTAATGGAAGTTTCTTCCAAACAAAAATTCTTGACTTCATTGCTCTTCTTCAGCTCAGATTCAAGTGCATGGATCCTTTATTTTAAAGTCTTATAGCCTTCCTCTTCTTCTTCAAAGACTTTCACCCGTTTCATGAGCTTCATACTTTCCATAACTTTTCTTTCCAACCCCTTTTCCATATTGTCATCTTCCCTTTCTAATCGATTGATCTCAACCTGCATATATTGGAATAGGCTACAAATAATAGCAACCCTTTCTTCTGGAATATCATGCAGATATGTTCTGAGTTTTTCCTGAAAGCTTGAATTAGGGGTATCATCCTTTCCTCTGGATGAGTTCTGAGCCACCTGCTTGATACTTTCCAAGCCTAATGTTTCTTCATTATTAGAATGGCATGGAGAACAAGACACTGCATCTTATTTGGATGTGTGGGACTTCTTCATCATCTTCTTCTCTTTCTTTTTCCTATTTGACAAAGTCTTGGTGGATATAGATTTCTGCTCAGAAATGACTGCGTCATTATCAAGACTGCTCTTCATTTTTGACTCTAGGAAAGAAACTCAAATCCTCTTCTCAATAGAATTACTGGAGAATATCCAACATACGTTAACCCGGCTCTGATACCACTTGTAGGACCCCGAGGCACCCTGAGAGGGGAGGGGTGAATCAGGGTGGCAACTTTTTCTTCTTTTAATTGTGGATCTTGTTCCCACGTTGGTAGGAACTACTTAAGCCTGTATGATGGATATGAACAGCAATTAAACAGTCACATGCAGAGAGATGACACAGCTATTTTTACTTGGTTCACCACTAAGGGATACGTCTAAGGAGCATACGCCGACAGAATGTCGGTCATACCTAAATCCACTATGCTTCACTAGCAGTAGATTACAAAGGTTCGGGTACAGTCACTATGTCTCAGGCTCACTGCCTTTACAATTGTTCAGGGATAGCTCACTGCATCCCTCGGGTCACTCCCGTTGACTCCCCCTGGCTCACTGCCGTTGGTGAAGTCCCACTCAGTTTATAGACGTGAAGGTCTCTTCAATAAATGTGCATTGAAGTTATTCGTCTCCTGTTCAGCATGAGACTTTGCTCGCATCAGGGTTCAGAGTTGATGCTCTTTATATTTCAATCTTTCTTCTTTAGTGCAATGACTGAATGCACTAGATCCCCTTGTCTTCGTTTGCCTGAATCACAATCACTGATATGATTGCTTACTTAATGAATCTCAGCTTACTCGACTTTGTCTGAATCAGTTCTCCATGTATGCATGAGATCATGCATGTATCATTTAGATTTCTTCTTCAATCTCACATTGCACCAAAAGTATCAGGCAATCTATAGCTCTTGTGCAGCTTCAGAAAGGCGGGCGCGCTTCAACAATATTTGGATCTCCTTTTCAAGCCTAGCGCGCAAGTCTCCAACTGGCGCGCAAGTCTTAGGCGCGCAAGTATAACCTGGCGCGCAAGTGTCTCCAAAGAACCTGCGCGACTATGCCTTCTTGAACTTCAAACCAGCGCGACTCACTTCCTTCCTTGCCCAAATCACCAGGGGCGCTCAACCATTAGTCGGCGCGCAACCTCTACTTGCGCGACCCAACTACCACTTGCGCGGTTTAACCACCTGCGCGACGAGAGCTCAAACAATCTCAAAGTCTTGAGCTCCGTAAGAAATGAGGAGGGGTGGTCCAGTATTTATAGGCAAACTGGACCCCCTGTGCGGCGGCGTGCAAGTCATCCATTGGCGTGCAAGTCTTGTCTCCAGTAACCTCTGTCGCGCAACTCACTTGCGCGACCCAACCAACACTTGCACGACCTTCTTTCCTTAGCCAAATTTTGATGTTCTGATCCTCAAAAACATATGGCGCGCAAGACTTTTATCCTCCAAGAGTATGGCGCGCAAGTCTTTTATCCTCCAAGAGTATGGCGCGCAAGTCCCTTTTCCAAAATCACTATTCTTTATTTGTTGATTTTGAGGCCCTGAAATTTGGCAAACACTGGAAAACGGCGCCACTTTGTATCTGCTCTTTTTGTACCGCCTCCAGATCATCCATTCCTCTGTCGATGTTCATGAATCAAACATAGATCGTTGACCCCAACTCTTGAACTCGACATGTCACCATGGAATCTCCTTTGTCAACAAATTTGTATGTCGTTTGTTTTCTTTGTCGACGAGCACAATCACCTCAACAGCACTTCTTCTTGGTGATCTGTATTCTTCAGCAACTCTTTTGCTTTTATCACAAACTCCACCATTCTGATATGTATTCTATGAAGGAACAGCTTTAGTACCATCATCTTCTATGACAGTGTGATGTGCATGGCCATTTCATAAGTCAACTCATTGGCACATTGCCTCCTTCATCAACCGTCATGATCAACTTCATGCAAACCATGTGATTCAATCCGTCAAGAAGTCTCTAGCATGGTTCTCACGCAATCATGAGTAATTGTATTGTCTTCATCAAAACCCATGGATCTCATGAAATAATGATGAATTTCATGGTCTTCATCCAAAAACACCATCCTGCTTTAATCATCCTTGGATGGATTACTCCTCACATTCTTCATTGTTGTAAACAATGCATCACCTTTGACACATGTTCTTTGAACTTACGATCAGCACAACAATCGTCTGAATCACTACTCCTCTACTTCATTGGAGTACTTCATGATCTCCAACATTGTGAGCTTCCATTCCTCCATTTTATTGGAGTACTTCTTGATCTCTTTCATTTTGGTATTCCATTGACAACTATTGACAACAAATACAATCCTATACACAAAGTGGTTCCAACAGTTTTTTAGTCTTTAAACTGTATTATATTCCTAAATATGAGAAATTTTATTTATTCAAAATTAAAATTCAATATATAAATGTTTTGGATGTTACATTATTCCCCCCTTTAGAAATTTTGTCCCCAAAATTTCAACTCATATCCTAGTTCAAGAATAGATCAGGTTACTTCAGTTTCATTGCTTCCACTGGTTCCCATGTTTCATCTTCATACATGTAATTTTACTAAATCACATTAACATAGTTAGTTATTTTATTTCTCAAAATGTAACACCCCAAGCTTCCATAGTACGTTTCCCTTTGAATAATGCAACAACTTGCGTTGTATGGAACTTCGAGATTCTTACACACTGTGACCAATCAAACTAGCCGTTATAAATAGTCATACCCACTTTTTGAAACTTTATAAATTTTATCTTTCAGAATGGACTTCATTTTTGGATTTATAATATCAAAATTATCTTAGGGTGAATTTTAGGTATTTTTCAGAAAACTATCAATTTTTGATGAATAGTGAAAAAACACTGCATTATTGGTTAAAACCGACTATTTTTTTAAATAATTATTTTTTTTATTTAAATTTATTTTAGTTAAAAATAGATACATAATACCAATAAATTTTCAATTTAATTCATTGGAGTCATTTTATAATAAGTTTAGATATATAATATTTTTTCGATCTTTTTACTGTCTTTTACCCACCTTCTATGAGCATTTGAAAATTTTTATAAAACATAATTTGTACCCTTATGTGAGTTGAATTTAAAAAATGCAAGAGTCATGGATAATATTATTATGTAAAATTTGGTTCAATAAGATGAAAATAATTTTTGGTGAATAGTGACTTTTGACTTTTATTTACCATGGTTAAAAGAAAATTTGGTAATTATTGGTAAAAATGATAACATAATTACCCTAAAACATGTCATAATTCTATTGGATAATTATAATTCGATCAAGAACAACCTTATTAATAACATATGAACCTCTTTGGTCCACTTGGATTAGATTAGGACATTTATTATTATTTAATTTATAGAAGGGTAAAAAGAGTTAAAATCAATGTTTAATACCTAAACCATTTTTAATCTAGGGTTATACATAAGATAAATTCTACTATAAGTATTCATTATAAATATAAAACAATTTCCTAAGTAATGGTATTTTATTTATAATTTTTATATATTAAATAATTAAATTTATTTATGACACAATGATGATGCAGTAATTACATTATTAAAGAAAGATTAAAATAATTGATATTATAAAGATCCAAATAAAACTAATTTGAGACTTTTAATTAATTCCACTAATTTTAACGGTTAATATAACATGTTAGGGTTTATTAGAAGAATATTTTTTGAATTAATAATTCTGGTATGAATTTAACAAAAACAAAATACCAAATAGTGTCAAAATTGACATAAAAGAGTTTTTAAAACAAATATTATATTATTAATTGATATTATCTTACTAAAAATATATGGTTTGGAAAAAGGGATTAAATAATATTATATATGCCATTAATGAATCACATTAGGTTTTCTTGGAATTTTATAGTATGTTTATTAACCATATAATATAAAAATACAAAGGGACATGATAAATGTCAAACTATTTCACTAAGAGTTAAATCTAAACGATAAGGTTACTATGATGACCTAAACCCATCTAAAACCTATTGTTTGAGAGGTTTTAGACCCATAACCACCTTATTCTTTAAATAATTTATTTAGGATCGATTAGAAACTGAAAATTATTTTTTTATAAAATAATATTTCAATATTTTCCTAAAGTGACCCTCACCTCTCTTTTAAAAGGGCACTTCCCCTTCTCTCAAACTCAGACCTACAGAGCCATTTAGATCGGCCAACACCTGCGCAAATAACCTCTAAACTTTCCTCCCTTCATTCTAGAGGCATTCCTTTGGTCCTAAATCCATCCTAAAAATCCATTTTGATCAAATCAGTAGGAAGAACCCGAAGAAGAGGTAAATATTTCATCACCTCTTTCAGGTTTTTTTCTTCTTCCACTTCCTCTTTATTTTTTGTTTCCTTTATAAAATAATAACTCTAGTATCTTCTATATACTGGGATGTTATTATAAAAATGGTACAGCCATATTCATTATTATATCCATCCTATAAATGACAAAGTCGTCATACGTGCGTACGTACGGATTACCGTCTCCACGTCGTGGTGTAGTTTGTTATTCAAACACATCATCATTTGGATGGGTATTATAATGAGTATAAATGATGTAAATGATAAATATAACATGAAAATGATTCTTTATATATGATATACCATCCTATTATATATTATTTTAATAACAAAAGAATTATATTGTCGCTCGTGCGTACGTACGGATTACAGTCACCACGAACGCGATGAGATTCCTTCCCCATCATATACATTAAAGACTAATTTTCAATTGATGTTTAAAAAAATAATGTTTAAAGACTTAATACTATTCTGTATATGAATAACATATATCCTATCCATAAAAAACATTACTTACGTAACAAATCATATAAAGTAAAATGAATCAGTTAACACCTGAAACGATGATACTACTACAATATTATTAACAAAGAAATATTATAATATCATATATGATATCATATTTATGTATATAGTTCTTGTATAATTTAATAACAATGTTTTAACTATTATACAGGAGGTTAACATACCTTTGACTAAGGAAAAGTACAAGGTAAGGATTAATTTCACAATCTCTTTATTATCCGAGAGTGTTTTATACGTGAGTATCTACTAGGACCTCTTTATCATCCACATATGTGTTTTCATAAAAATGTAGTACAAAATTTTTATTTACTATTTACTAGACAATGGTTTAGAGTAATTTATACCCTTATTTGACCTTATATGTTTTGAAATGAATCATTTTGTCATTTCCCAAACAGGTACTTTATGACCTTTTCAACAAAATTAAGGTAAGAATGTTTTTTTAACTTATATGATGGGTGTGTCTATTTTATGCCATTATAACATCATAAAAGCTTCCCTTACAAGCTTATAAGAATATTTTCAAAATAAATGTTTTCTTTTATAATTATATTACTTTTAAATGATTTCAAAATAGAAATAGATATTTCTCTAAAAAAGATCCAATTTCATCTATGTCCACATCCTTTGATGGATTTTAAGAATATTTGAAGTTGATTTATTATAATACAAAACTTCCATATTATATTGATGGTTTTGTGATATGTTTGACCGTGGATGTGTTATTTTTACACCATTCATGGTTTATATATAAAGTATTGACATTTTTTATGGTAGTTTTAATACGAATGTTTATTTTATGTCTAAACCGTTTCATATGATGAATGAATTGGACTTAGTAAGTGATGGGTGGAGACCGCTATAGATCCTCAATGCATCTATAGGTATCATGAGACAAACTAGTGTCTTGGTACAAGGCCTTGAAAAAATATTATTTTTTGTCCTGGCACAAGGCCTTGACTTTGTGGTTATGAATTCTGTCATTATGCATTCCTTAATTATAAAAGTGGTTATTGATATTTCATGTGGTTATTTGACTAGTAGAATATCCATGTGAATAGGTAAATGGAGTTATTTGATTTTTATTTTCCATGTTATTCTGAATTTCATGTTTAAAACGCTTTTTTTAGTCTTATACATTGCCTTAACTGTTTATGCTTATTTATGAAAGTTTCCGCTATATTGTTTTCCTTATTGAGCATCTGAGCTCGCCCCTTTCTATGTTTTACTTTTCCCTAGATGAGAAGATGTATATTATGACTGAATTATAGGGATTTTCTAAGGTATATGAGTGTGGAATATGGAGACTATGTGTTTTTAGTTTTTCATTTTACAATTTGATGTAAAACTTATGAATGTATCTATTATTTCCAAGGCTACTAAACTAATTGGTATTTTGATACATAATCTTTTTTGATCATCCAAATGTTATGTAATAATGCACTGACTCTGGGTAACTAGGTTCGGGGCATTACAGTTGGTATCTGAGGTAGTTCAGTACAAACCATGGAAACAAGATTTAGATAAACTCTGATTACAGCACATTACCCAAAGATAGACTTTGATTATTAGTATATAAGAACTTCCTATAATTTTGGTAATGTAGAGATTCTGTGTATTTTCCAAGAAATACATCCCTATATAGATACGAGTAGGTAGAGGCGGATCTGGCACAAATTTAGCTAGGGGTAAAACCGGAAAACACTGCTTTAAGCTAGACTCGAAGGGGAATTAGTGCACGACAACGGGCCTTTCTGCACTCTTGGTTACAACACTCCCGGGGGATATTCCTAGGATAATTCTCATTTTATTTATGAACCATTATGAAGGGTTTATTAGTATATACTTCCACAAAGAAAACATTTTTATGATTATGGATTATATCCACAAACTATTCAATTTATGTTAAGTGTTTTACAAGTTTGGAATTATGTATTGCAATTCATAAACTAATCTACTATATGTCATTATTTATAAATGGAGCCTAGTGGAAGGAATGGAAACCATATCAATGTATGTAATCCATGTAGGGATTTACCTCCAACTCAATATAATTATAGAGTAGCTTGTGAGGAAACTGGTGCTGATCACCTTATCACCATACTGGGACAACTCACTCAGGTTATGAATTATAACCTTACTCGTATGGAGCACCCTGATCCACAACACGGAGGAACAATGTTAGACCACTTCATGAGGCAACAACCACCAACATTCAATGGGAGTAAAAATCCATTAGTAGTTGAGAAATGGATAAATTCCTTTGAGAAAATATTTCGCACTTTCCGGAGTAGAGAAAGGGAAAACATTTTCATGGCAGTTTATCGCCTCACGGGAGATACAGATCATTGGTGGTCATTGATTAAAAAAAAGAAAGATGATAAAGAATAAAATATGGAATGACGGGAATTTAGAGATCTTTTCATTCAAAAATACTTTCCTCCGGATCATCGAGCAGATATGGAAAGACAATTTATGAGTCCAAGGAAAAAAGAGGATCAGAATGTCACAAAGTATGAGGCTAAATTTACAAGGTTAGCAATCCATGTAGTAGATTATATACATAACCCAAGGAGTATGATTGATTGATTATTTGATAGGTTAAAACCTTTTCTCCATTTAGAATTAGTCTCACAATCATTCTCATTATACGAAGATATTGTCTCATGTTCTATCAAGACAGAAAAGGAATTCTCTAAGTCTTATGACTTCAAAGAAAAGAAAGAGAAGAAGAGATCTGTTGATCACTCTGGAAATGGAAATAAGTGTAAGAAGGGAAATTTTGAATGTACATCCTACAGTAAATGTGGGAAGAAAAACCCTTGTACTTTCCTGAAGGGAATGGGAGTATGTTACAAGTGTGGTGAAAAAGGCCACCAAGCTCGTGATTTCAAGGGGAAGAAAGAGACTGTCAATGTTGAATGCTACAATTATAGACAAAGGGGGCATTGTGCAAATTAATTCCCTAAGCACCAAGGAAAAATACCTCAGAAAAGGCCAAGGGATCAATTCCATGCTTTTTCTATTACTACTGCTGAGGTTGATGCTCCGAAAGACATGGTGCAAGGTAATTTAATAGTTTCCTCAAGTTTAGTAAATGCTTTATTTGATTCTATATCATCACATTGTTTTGTATCTTCCTTGTTTGCTAAGAAAATTAGATATTTCTGATTTGATTTAATAAGGGAGTTGTCATTAAAAACACCAAAGGGATGTATCATTGCAACAAAGTGTTTTGAATTAGTTCCCATTATGGCATATAAATGTTCTTTATCTGCTTATCTCATTGTCATACCCATGATTGAATTTGATATAATCCTCGGTATGGATTGGATTTCAGACCATTATGTGAAAATTTTTTGTAAGAAGAATGAGGATACAATTTTCAAGGATGATAAGGAGTACCTTAGCTTTAGAGCAGAAACGCCACCATCTGATTCTTATCTAGATCCACCCCCAGTAGCTCAACTGAATTCAATTATTGGGGAGGAAGAGAATGAAATAACTATGGGGGAGGAAAGGAATGTCCCAATATAAGATGTACCGATTGTGTAAGAATATGTTGATGTGTTTCCAGAAGATTTACCTAGATATCTTCCAGAATGATAAATTGAGTTTTCCATTGATTTAATTCCTGGTTCAAGGCCCATATCGAAGACCCATTATAGAATGGCCACTGTGGAATTAGTGTAACTAAAGAAAAAACTAGAGGAATTGAGTAATAAGGGATTTATTCTCCCTAGTGTTTCTCAATGGGGATCCCCTTTCCTTTTTGTTAAAAAGAATGACAGATCTATGAGGTTGTGCATTGAATACATGGAGATCAATACTATAACAATAAAGAACAAGTATCCCCTACCTCACATTGTTGATTTATTTGACCAACATCATGGAGCTCAATATTTTTCAATGATTGACCTATGATCTGGATATCATCAATTATGTGTGAAGAAGGAAGACATTCTGAAAACAACATTTTGAATCAGGTACGGACATTATAAGTTTACAGTTTTGCCTTTTGGAATGACTAATGCACCCTCTATTTTCATGGATCTAATGAACTGAGTTTTCAAGGAATATCTTGATGACTTTGTAGTGGTATTTATTGATTATATCCTGGTATACTCCAAAATCTATGAATATCATGAAAATAACATGTGCACCATTCCAAAAACCCTTAGAAGAAATGAATTATACAGGATGTTTAGCATGTGTGAATTCTAGATTCAAGATATTTCTTTTCGTGGACATATTGTCTCTAAGGATGGAATCTCCGTTGATCCTTCTAATAAAAGAGAAATCCAAGAATGGCCAGCACCGATGAGTATAACTGAGGTACGTAGTTTTATTGGTTTAGTAGGTTATTATCGGTGTTTCATCTAGAGTTTTGCTCGATTGGCTAACCCATTAACCAAGATCACACGTAAAGGGGTTAAATTTGTTTGGACAAAAGAGTGTGAAGAATTTTTTAAATAATTGAAGAGAATATTAGTCAATGCTCCTATATTGACTCTACCATCAGGGAATGATGTGTTTGTTATTTATAGTGATGCATCAAAGAAAGGACTTGGTTTTGTCCTGTTAAAGAATGATATGGTTATTGCATATGCATCACGACAACTAAAAATTCCTGAGAAAAACTATCATACTCATGATCTTGGGTTAGCAGCTGTAATATTTTCTTTAACGATATGGAGACATTATCTCTATGGTGAAAAATGAGAGATATATACTAATAAGAAGAGTTTTAAGTATATTTATCACAAAAAAGAACACAACATGAGGAAAAGGAGATGGATTGAAATACTCAAGTATTATGATTGCACAATACACAACCACCCGGGGAAGGCAAATAAAGTAGAAGATGCTTTGAGCAGAAAGGATCATGGAGTTTGGAATAGGATGAAAGTTGAAAGGGATCATATTTTCAAGGATCTAGTGAAAATGGATATGGGAACAGTCATGGATGGTGAAACATCAATACTTTTTCAAATGGTTGTCAAACCATCTTTACTAGAAAGGATAAAAAGTCCTCAGGCTAATGATGAGGAGTTTCAAAAGAAAAATAAAGTTGTAAATGATGGTAGATTGAACAACTTCATATATTAAGACGTGATTTTGAAATTTGGGAAGAGACTTTGTGTTCCCGATATAAATGATCTAAAAATGGAATTGTTAGATGATTCCCATAGCTCCAATTTCTCTATACACCCTCGTAGCACCAAGATGTATAGAGATTTTAAGGAACATTTTTGTTGGGACAACATGAAGAGGGAGATTGCTGATTTTTTTGTCAAGATGTATGATTTTTTAATAAGTGAAAGCTGGAAGGCAATAGCCTAGATGAGTCATGCAACTTCTTCCCATAACTGAGTTGAAATGGGATAATATTACGATGAACTTTTTCATGGGGCTACAAAACAATCATAGAAGGAATGATACAATGTGGGACATTGTTGATCGTTTTACCAAGTCAGCACATTTTCTTGGTATAAGAGAAGATTTACCACTGGAACATCTGGTAATACTATATAAAAATGAAGTTTTAAAACTTCATGGAGCACCCTTATCATTTTTTTCTGATCGTGATCCCCGTTTTACATCATGATTCGGGAAATATCTTCCGAAATCACTGGATACTAAACATTGTTTGAGCACTGCCTACCACCCTCAAACTGATGGACAATCAGAACGGACTATTAAAACCTTAGAAGACATGTTGATATCTTTCGCACTTGAATTTCAAGGTATGTGGGATCAATAATTACCTATGGTAGAATTTTCCTATAACAATAGATTCCATTCAAGTATTTAGATAGCACCGCATGAAGCATTATATGGAAACCGATTTTGCACACCAACTTTTTGGGATGATGTTGGTGAAAGAAAACTCATAGGTCCAGAACTTCTTGAGGAAAATATGGAAAAGGGGAAGCTTATCCAAACCCACTTCAAAGAAACACAAAGTATAAAAAAGAGCAATGCCAATAACCGAAGGAAGGATTTAGAATTTCAAGTAGGAGACCATGTTTTCTTGAAGGTATCTCCATGGAATGGTGTTATACGTTTCAGTAAGAAGGTCAAATTGTGTCCTAGGTACATAGGACCGTTCAAAATTCTAGAACGAATTGGAGTTGTAGCTTATCGTTTGGAAATGCCTCCCAGTCTCTCCAAAGTTCATGATGTCTTCCACGTATCACTATTGATAAAATACATGCCTGACCCAACGCATGTACTCACCTATGAAGAATTAAAACTAGAACCCGGCATGTCTTATTGTGAAGAGCCTATTAGAAATCTTGATATTAGATAACAAGTGTTGAGAAACCGAACGAATCATCTAGTGAAAGTTCTATGGATAAACCATAAGATGGAAGAGGCAACGTGAGAACCCGAGAAACATATGATGAAGAACCACCTGAATCTTTATATGCAATAATATTCTAGAAATTTCGAGGACGAAATTATTTTAAGGAGGGGAGAATGTAACACCCCAAGCTTCCATGGTATGTTTTCCATTGAATAATTCAATAGCTTGCATTGTACGCAACTTTGAGATTCTAACACACCGCGACCAATCAAACTAGCTGTTATGAATAGTAATACACAATTTTTGAAATTTTATAATTTTATCATTCAAAATGGACTTCATTTTTTGAATTTTAAATATCAAAATTATCTTGGGGTCAATTTTTGGTATTTTTCAGAAAACATTCAATTTTTGAGGAATAGTGAAAAAACATTGTGTTATTGGTTAAAACAAACTTTCTATTTAAATAATTAGTTATTTTATTATAATTTATTTTAGGTCAAAATGGATACATAGTTCCATTATATGTTCAAAGTTATTCAATGGAGTCATTTTATAATATGTTTAGATATATAAAATTTTATCGAACTTTTTACCGTCTTTTACCCACATCCTAAGAGAATTTGAAAATTTGTATAAAACATAATTTTACCGCTTCTTTGAGTTGAATTTCAGAAATTTGAGAGACACGGTTAATATCAGTAAGTAAAATTTGGTTCAATAAGATGAATATAATTTTTTGTGAATAGTAACTTTTAACTTTTAATTTGCAAGGTTAAAATTAAATTGAGTATTTAAGGGTAACATTTATATCATAATTACCCTAACACATGTCCTAATTCTATTGGATAAGTATAATACGACCAAAAATAACCATAGAAATAAAATATGAACCTCTTTTGTCCACTTGTATTAGATTGGGACATTTATTATGATTTTATTTAAAGAAGAGTTAAAAGAGTTAAAATCAATGTTTAATAACTAAAACATTTTTAAAATAGGGTTATACATAAGATACATTCAACTATAAAGATTCATTAGATTTCTAAAAAAAATTCCTACATAATTAAATTTTATTTATAATTTTTTGACATTAAATAATTAAATTTATTTATGACACAATTATGATGCAGTAATTACCTTATAAATGAAATATTAAAATAATTGATATTATAAATATCCAAATAAATATAATTTGAGGCTTTTAATGAATTAAAATAATTTTAAAGGTTAATATGAAATTTTAGTGTTGATTAAAATAAAATTTTTCGAAGTAATAATGTTGTTATGAATTTAACAAAAACAAAAAACTAAATAGTGTCAAAATTGACATAAATGAGTTTTTAAAACAAATATTATATTATTAATTTTTATTCTATTCCTAAAAATCTAAGGTTCATCCAAAATACATATATAATATTATATATGTCATTAATGAACCACTTGTGGTTTGTTTAGATGTTTATAGTATGTTTATTAACCATAAAATATAAAAATACAAAGAGACATGGTAAATGTCAAACTATTTAACTAATAGTTAAATCAAAAAGATAAGGTTAATATGATGACCTAAACCTATTTAAAACCTATTGGTTGAGAGTTTTTTGACCCATACCCACCTTATCCTTTAAATAATTCATTTTGGACCCATTATAAACCAAAAATGATTTTATTATAAAATAATATTTCAAGATTTTCCTAAAGTGGTCATCACCTCTCTTTGAAAAGGGCACTTCCCCTTATCTAAAACTCACACCTTAAAATCCATTTTCCTTTGCCAACCCCTGCCCAAATAACCTCTCAAATGTCCTAACTTTATTCTAGAGGCATTACTTTAGTCCAAAAGCCATCCTAATGAACCCTTTTGATCAAATCAAAAGGAAGAACCCGAAAAGAGGTAAATATTTCATCAACTCTTTAAAATTCTTTTCTTCTTCCACTTCCTCTTTCATTTTGGTTTCCATTATAAAATAATAAAACCAGAATATTCTATATACTATGATGCTATTATAAAATTGGTACAACCATATTCATTATTCTATCCATCACATGAATGAAAAACTCACCATACGTGCGTACGTATGACTGACTGTCTCCACGTCGTGGATTTATAATGATTTGAGTTATTTATGGAAATGATTAACCTATAGTAGAGAATATATGATTAGGTTAATTAATTTTAATTATGTGACTTTAATAGTAGTTGATTTCATTTGGAGATACAATTTAACGTGGAAGACTACTTAACCAAATTCATCTATGTTTTAGGTTTCATTATTAGTTTGGATTATATTCAAGGATTTTAAGGAAAATTGTTTATTGAATGGTATTTATTTAACTTTGAGGTATTGTTGGTTTGATTTTAGAAATTAATATTAGTGTTTCTTTCTCTAAAAGAAAATCCTTTTGGGGGATCATCAGATCTTGTACTAACCGTTTTCGTATTGATTAATCTCTAAAGACTAGGTAAATATACAGTTTATCCTTTATGGATCATGTGATTCTCTAAAAGTTTATTCTAGCTCTTCCGGTGTGACCAAGTCTTCTTGAATACTCATCGTTTAAAACAATGAGTTAGTGGTAGAAATTTATTAAATAATAAAACTCTACTTAAAAAGTAAGTATATCTTTTTATGTTCTTAGTCAATCTCATAAATGAATTCCTCAAATTTATGAAATGTAACTTAAAACAAAAAAAATGTTGTCTGTTTACTTTTACTACTGGGAAACTAATGACCATTTGTCCCATCACAAGTTTGTGGTTTTTTTGTTGTTAACTTTCTCATGATCTTGTTTTCTATCCCTCTCCATCAGAACCTGACACTTATTTTATCTTCCATATCCATGTTTTCTTACATGGAATCCTAGTATTGGTTATCTTGGGTGACCTTTGTACTTCTCTTTCTTTCTTTTAAAGTGATAATTTTATTGCCTCTTTTTCTGATGTGGGACTTTCCATTATATTCCCAAGCCCAATTTTAAAAATTTCAAGGTCGCTATTTATTGAAGGAGGGAAGAATGTAACACCCCATGATTTCATATTATGTCAGTTCTTCAAAGTAATTCAATAACTTACACTACACGCAACATCGAGTTCAAGCGCACCACGACTTACCAAACTAGCCGTTCAAAAGCGGTTATGAATAGTATTAATAGAATTTTGAACTTTATATAACCCTTATAATTTTATAATCCACATTATGTGTTTCTTAGACATAAGTTAAGGACAAATTCATTTATTTTGATAAAAGAAGTATTTTTCAAAAAATGTCATTTTACCGCCTTTTAATGGAGAACCCTTTTTAAATCCAATATTTGAAACATTTATATATTAAATTTGACAAAATAAACTTCTTCTTTGGGTTTGGGACATAAGAATTTAGTTTCAATAAATTTTTGGTGTTTTTTTGATAACTTTCATATTTGGGTGAACAGTGAAAAATAATATATTTTAACTGAAAACAACTTTTTTTAATCAAAATAATATATAGTGTTAAATTATACATATGAATGGTTTGGATGTTTAATTAGATTATATTTTTACCATTTAATCCAATGTTGTTCATTGGAAGTAATTTCACTTTGAAATTGGTCATAAACAAATGTCAATCTTTTGGTAGTTATTATTTCTTAAAAAATACGCTTTATGGTTTTGACAACGGGAAATAATTTTAAATTCATAAATGCAATTTATATTTTTTGAATTTGGTAAAATAAACTTATTTTTTGAATTCATAATATCAAAATTATCTTAAGGTGAATTTTTTGTATGTTTCTGAAAACTTTTAATTTTTGATGAATAGTGAAAAACACTGAGTTATAGTTTAAAACCGAATTTTTATTTAAATAATTATTTATTTTATTTAAATTTATTTTAGGTAAAAATAGATACATAATACCTATATAAGTTTAATGTAATTCATTGGAGTCAGTTTATAATAATTTTACATATATGAAATTTTTATTGAACTTTTCACCGTCTTTTACCCACCTCCTAGGAGAATTTGCAAATTCACATAAAACTTAATTTTACCGCTTCTGTGAGTTGAATTTCAAAAATTGGAGAGACACGATTAATATCAAGGAGTAAAATGTGGGTCAGTAAGATTAAAAAAAATTGGTTAATAGTAACTTTTTACTTTTATTTATCACGGTTAAAAGTAAATAGGGTAATTAAGGGTAAAAATGATATTATTATTACCCTTAAACATGTTTTAATTCTATTTTAAAAGTATAATTTGACCAAAAAATACCTTATGAATAAAATATGAACCTCTTTTTTCCACTTGGAATAGATTAGGACATTTATTATTATTTAATTCAAAGAAGAGTTAAAAGAGTTAAAATCAATGTTCAATAACTAAAAAAAGTTTAATATAGGGTTATACATAAGATAAATTCGATTATAAATATTAATTAGAAAGATAAAAATATTTTATAAATAATGGTATTTTATTTATAATTTTTAGACATTAAATAATTTAATTAATTTATGACACAATGGTGATGCAGTAATTACCTAATTAATGAAATATTAAAATAATTGATATTATAAATATCCAAATAAATGTAATTTGAGACTTTTTATGAATTAAACTAATTTTTTGGTTAATATGACATATTAGAGTTGGTTATATTCATTTGGTTCGAAGTAATAATGGTGTTAAAATTTTAGAAAAAACAAAATACCAAATAGTGTCAAAATTGACATAAAGGAGTTTTTAAAACAAATATTATATTATTAATTGATATTCTATTATTAAAAATCTAAGGTTCGGAAAAAATATTGATATAATGATAGGTGTATCATTAATGAACCACTTGGGGTTCACTTGGAAGTATATAGTAATTTTATTAAACATATAATAAAAAAATACAAAGAGACATGGTAAATGTCAAACTATTGAACTAAGAGTTAAATATAAAAACATAAAGTTAATATAGTGACCCAAACTTATCTAAAACCTATTGGAAGATTGGTTTTCAACCCATACCCATGGTAGCCTTTAAATATTCAATTTTGGATCCATTAGAAACCGAAAATAATTTTATTATAAAATAACATTTCTAGCTTTTCCTAAGGTTCCCCCACCCCTCTAATAAAAGGGAACTCCCCCTTCTCTCTAATTCACACCTTCAAATACTTTTGGCTAACCAACCCCTGCCCAAATATCCTCTCAACATCCCTCAATTCATCCTAGAGGCCTTTTTTAGTCAGAAATCCAACTTTAGGAGCCCTTTTGATCAAATCAAAAAGAAGAACCCGAAGAAGAGGTAATAATTTCACCACCCTCTTTCAAGTTCTTTTCTTCTTCCACTTATTTTTTTCTTTGTTATTTACATTCTAAAATAATAAATCCAGTAAATTCTATATACTATGATGTTATTATAAATATGTTATAGCCATATTCATTATTCTATCCATCCTTTGAATGACATGTCACCATACGTGTGTACGTACGGATTACCGTCTCCACGTCATGGTGTAATTGTTATTCAAAACATTATTATTTGGATGGATATAATAATGATGTGTAATTAATTTAAATAATAAATATAATATGATTATTATTCTGTATATATGATATACCGTCCAATCATATATTATTTTAATATCAAAAGAATGATACTGTCGCTCGTGCGTACGTACGGATTACCGTCTCCACGAACGCGATGAGATTCGTTCCCCATCGTATCCATTAAAGACTAATTTTCATTTGATGATTAAAAAAATGTTTAGAGACTTGATATAATTTTTATATGAATAAGATACATCCCATCCATAACAAATATGACTCACATAACAATTAATATAAAGGAAAACGAATCTGTTAACACCCGAAACGACGATAATACTAAGATATTATTAACAAAGCAATGTAAAAAGATCATATATGATATCATATTAATGAATATGATTCTTGTATAATTTAATAACAATTATTTCACCCTTATACAGGAGGTTAATCTACCCTCGACCAAGGAAAAGGTACAAAGTAAGGGGTTTCCTATCTCACTTTTAATTCCGTGAGATTTCCATTGTTCATCACTTATTTATTCCATGTGGTGAGTGTAATGACCATGATTATATTCATTGTGTAATATACTTTAATTTATAGATATTTATATAATCATTTTATGATCCTTATTTCATGGGTGTATGTTTCGTATGTTACCAAATCGATAAGGGATTTTGAAATTTCAATTTCCACTCATTCGGCTTTACGCATACTTCATTGATTATTTTACTCCAAGATTATGTGTGGAATCACTATTAATTTGCTTTTGTCATAATTTCCACTCCCCTTTCTGTGGATATACTTTTGATACACATAATCACTCCATTTATAAATTCCCAAGTCATCTATATGAACTTGATAAGAGTAATTTTAACTCAATCTCCATTTATTGAGTTAAACATCCAATTCATTGGTGTTGTTTTTACAAGAATATGTGTGAATATACTCTGATTGATTTACACTAAATATACAATCATATTGAGTGTATTTATATTTGTTACACATAATTATGTCATTGATTTATCCTTAACCTAAGGATACGGTCTTTATAATTGATTTCATCTCAATTTACATTCCATTGAGACTTCTTTGTTATTATATACCAAATCACTTTTATATGGTGTATACAATGTACTTTGACATAGTATATCATGAATCCCTTTATTCTCATGATATTATAAAGTTTTGATTTCATCAATTATTTGTATTCAAGTGTCTTTCTTTTGGTTAGGAAATCTAACTAAAATATCATTTTAAATGTTTTAAAGAGTTATTATTCTAAATCTTTCTCATTAATGACCATGTTTTAAAAATGTTTTTAAGGTTTTATTTATATGGAAATTAATGTTTTAAAATTTAAATTCCTTTTAAATGTTTCAAAGTGGTATGGGACACTTTGATTCAAAAATCTTTTTTAAACATCTTCTTGATAAATAGTGATACTTTTGAATGTTTTCAAGAAAAACGGGGAATACTTCTCTCAAATAGTTTTGATGATTATTTTCATCTATGTCAATATCCTTCATTATTCTCAATTAAGGTTAATTTATTGTAATACAATCTTCCATATTGTATTGAATGAGATATGTTTTACTGTGGATGTGTTATTTCATACCATTCATGGTTTATGGATAAAGTATTGATATTTTGTATGCTAGTTTTAATACGAATGTTTGTGTTATGTCTAAACCTTTTCATATGAGGTATGCATTGGACTTAGTAAGATACGGGTGGAGCCCTCTATAGCTCCTCGATGCATCGGTAGGTATTATGAGACAAACTAGTGTCTTGGCACAAGACCTTTACAAAATCTTATTTGTAGTCTTGGCACAAGGCCTTGACTATGTGGTTATGAAAGTCTGGCATTATGCAATCCATCATTATGAATGTGGCTATTGATATTACATGTTATTATTCGACTAGTAGAATATCCATGGGAATAAGTAAATGGAATTATTTGATTTTATCTTTTCCATATTATGCTGATGTTAAA
Source organism: Viscum album (assembly GCA_963277665.1). Classification (NCBI taxonomy): domain Eukaryota; kingdom Viridiplantae; phylum Streptophyta; class Magnoliopsida; order Santalales; family Viscaceae; genus Viscum; species Viscum album. The sequence goes on along the minus strand of OY728129.1, from coordinate 1,861,156,620 downwards.
TTTTAAAAGGCTTTTGTTCTAGTCTTATACACTGCCTTAAATGTTTATGCCTATTTATGAAAGTTTCCGCTATAATGTTATCCTTACTGAGCATCTGATCTCACCCCTTTCAATGTTTTATTTCTCCTAGGATGCAAATAAGTATATTATGACTAACCTGCAGGGATAGTCTATGGGATATCATTTTTTTCTATGGAAACAATGATGTTGTAGTTTTCCATTTTATTATGTAATGTAAACATTTTGAATGTATCTAGTACTTCCAAGGATACTAAACTAATCGGTCCTTCGAGACTTGATCTTTTGTGATCATGCCAATGATACGTAATAATCCACCGACTCTAGGTAACTGGGATCGAGGCGTTACATTGGATGTCTATTTAATAAAAAAAATTGGACTCTCCAAGTAACTTTTCATCTTCCAATTTGATAATTTACTAATTTGAACTATCATTACAGCACCAGAACCTAGAAATCAGAAGCCTTGATATATCTATTATCAAAACATTTAGAATATTGGGTAAATATTTATAGAACACATTCACATTATATGAAAATTAAAAATAATGATTCCAAAATGAATTATATTACCAAATATACCCTTAAGGAAAACTTCAATGAATAATTTTATGCCTTTTATATGAATCAATATTCATTTGTTCAACTACTTCAATAATTGGTTAATTTGTAAGGATTTTCTGTAACAAATGGAATATTCTTTAACAAAACAACTTTTCATAAAAGACTTGTGTTAGGAATTTCTTATATTTATCTTCTCATTTGAAAGTATTTTTCTCAAAGAAAATTTAGATTATAATTACACTATTTATTTGGAATATAATATTTTATCATATGAGTATCATATTTTACAAACAGTTAATAAGTAATTTTATTAAATGTTCTCCAATTAAAACAATAACCCCCTTTAAATTCATCATATCCACTAGGGGTCCATGATCCATATGTCACTATTATTAGGTACACTTTGTTCTTTCTCTCATCACCTATTAATTTTGGTAGGGCTTCATCCCTATTTTATCATATATGACTCTTAGATTGCTAAATGGAAAACAATTTTTGCAATCCATCGTATAGATAAACTAAACATTATAACTCTAGTAACATAATCCTTCTAGGGTATCCCAGTTATGTGTCACCCAAAGAAAATGCCAAGAAATAGAATATAATCCTATTAGGGTTATCCATTACTTTCTTTCCTTACATAAGATAATCTAGGCCACACAGCTTTAGCATGACATACCTAGTATGATGATTGACGTCTTGATAAATGGTTGATTTGGAAGGAATCTAAAATATATTATTTTTAAGGGGATATAATCATTCCAAATTATCTCATCTTGTTCCCTCCATTCATTCATTCATATAATAATCATGTTTGGAATCCTATTCCTTCCACAGAATCAATATGTTCAAACCGTACTTATGTTTAACTATTAAGAAAACTCATAGCTCAGATTACTAACCCAGAATAAAATACAAATATATTCACACATATCCAAATTCATCTCCTTAATAAGGACATGAAATCATTTCATATAAAGTATTAGAATTATATTAAATCCACAATCCTCATATGAGTATGCCTAGAGTTATAGATTTTCAGCCCACACTTTTCTTGACCAGGCCAGTTGGCAGTCTAACTTGATGTCCCTCTACCCAGGGATGCTTTAATAATGAGTGGTTTCAATTTCATAATGATTCTATCACATATTATATATATATATATATATATATTATTTAACTACTTAATTTAATCTTATAACCAAGTAAAAGTCAATGTCATGGGAGAAAACTAAATCCATTACCATACTCATCATGTAACTCCATGGTTGCACCTATGATAACATAGAAGTAGTTTAACAGTTAAACTAAAGTATACATCAATCCAGGATATACACATTTCATATTCAGGAGTAATAAATAAGGTAATAATTTAGTTAATTAACAACTCGTATGTTTAATCATGAGACACATTATATCTGAAAAATTCAAAAAATAAACTATCATACACTTTACAATTAAACCATTTATTATGAATATTCCATAATTTACAAAAAAACTAAACATTTTATATTTATTCCCAAAATGAACTCTATTATATTATATATTATTTTGAATTTACATTATATATATGATATTATATTAAATATGAACATTTTATATTTCAATTTCATTATGTAAATAATTCATATGATATAAATATAACATATTTAATATATTTTAAACTTTTGGGAAATTAATTATTAAAACTCCTTTTGATATAATTTAAATTATTTCACAAATAAGGCCTTTAATTTGAACATTTCAAGTTATGTAATTATGGACTAATCATAATTTTAAGTATAATCTATTTAATATTTTAGCATTATTTTTTGAATAAAAATATATTATAAATTTCCTTAATAATTTCCATAGAATCAATTTATATCCAAATTAAAATTCATGCCATATAACATGAAAATGTATTTTAATATTACAAATTAATATTTTATATTTATTCAATAAATGTTTCATAAACATATAAATAATTAATTATAAACATTTTATATTTAATTAATTAACAAAACCCTTTATAAGTTAAATAAATATCCCAAAATACTTATTTCTATACTTTATAAATATTTCCAAAATAATATAATTCATTAATAATTTAAAATAAAAAAAAACTAGTTTTTTTCCCTGAATAATTTCTAACGATATACACTATGTCATATGATGGGACATGTTATGTGAGATTAACTTAGCAGTGGTAAACTATTTCCCTACAATGGTATTGAAGGATTATGATTCTCAAATGTGTGGTATTAATTTTGTGTTTCATACGCATAACACATATTGTGTTCAATCATATGATAAAATATGGCCTTTCTTTTGGATAAAAACAGTTCATGAAAGGTCATGTGATAATAAAATAGCACGAATTTGAAATAACAGGGTAGTGTAATAGTAATTTGGCACATGTCATACATGTGGACATCATGACTTATGGTATAGGTTAAGGTTCGGGTCATTTTGAAAGCTAGTACAACTTATTTCTAGCTATGGTTTTTCATTGAATCTAATGAATTGGTCATAAGAACATGATTAAAAAGGGCACATATTATGATATATCTAAATAAACATTAGGAAATAATATCATAACACGGCATCCTCCTCATCCACCACAACTCCTTCGCAGAGCCGGCAGCCCCGTCGCGTGAGGCTTCCTTTCACGCCTCGATCTGGGAACGACGAGAAGCCGAAATGGCTGCCGCCGGTGAGGAAGAAAATTCGAACAAGCAGATCGTTCATAAGGACTACATTACAGGTTTCCCCAAGGAGTCGGACATGGAGGTGAGGCACAGCACCATGCGTTCCAGGCTCCCCAAGGGTTCCAGAGCCGTTCTGTTGAAGAACCTCTACCTGTCCTGCGATCCTTTTCTGAGAAACCGAATGTCCAATCACCAGGACATCAACGTCCTCCCCTTCACCCCGGGCTCCCCCTTGAGCAGTTACGGAGTGGCCCAGGTCAAGGAATCCGGTCATCATCTTTTCATGAAAGGTGACTTGGTCTGGGGAATGACTGGGTGGGAAGAGTACAGTGTCATCGCCTCACCCGAGACCCTTGTTGAAATTCAAAATACTGATCTCCTACTGTCCCACTACACTGGAATTCTTGGTATGCCTGGGATGACAGCGTATGCGTGTATTTATGAAATTTGCTCTCCTAAGAAAGGGGAGCAGGTGTTCGTCTCGGCTGCATCACGAGCTGTGGGTCAGCTAGTTGGACAGTTTGCAAAGCTGCAGGGTTGCTACGTGGTGGGGAGTGCTGGTTCCCAGGAGAAGGTTGATCTGTTGAAGAACACGTTCGGATTCGAGGATCCCTTCAATTATAAAGAAGAGGTGGACTTGGGTGGGGCTCCAAAGAGGTATTTTCCTGATGGGATCGACATATACTTCGACATCGTGGGCAGGGAGACGCTGGATGCGGTTCTTCTGAACATGAGGGTGCAGGGGCGCATCGCGGCCTGCGGGATGATATCGCAGTACAATTTGGAGCGGGCGGAAGGCGTCCACAACCTGCTGTGCTTGGCGACGAAGCGGATTCGGATGCAGGGATTCAATGTTTGCGACTACACCCACCTGTACCCCAAGTTCCGGGACGTGGTGCTGCCTTACATCAAACAGGGGAAGATCGTTTACGTGGAGGACACGGCGGAGGGCCTGGAGAGTGCTCCCGCAGCTTTCATCGGCCATTTCTCCGGCCACTACGTCGGCAAACAAATGGTGGCCGTCGCCTGCGAGTGAATCTGTTCCTAATTATCATGGGAGGCGGGCAGGGCAAGGGTGGTGGTTGGCGGTACCCAATAAACCGGGTGCAGTGGAAGCAAGAGGAGGGGGTGGCGAAGGGGCTTTCTTTCATCACTATTGATTCATTCAACCATCACTTCTTCTCCCATGCCCCTGTATTTTGTGAGTGTTTCCTATATTTATTCAAGTGATATTTGATGGTTTTTTTCAAAGAAGATATTAAACATTATAACCTCCATTTGATTTCTCCATTATTGGACCTAGAGGATCCAAAATAGAATCCATCTAGCTATAATCCACATGTGCTCCTTTCATCTAGAAGTGTCACTCATAATAGTCTAATTGTTTGGAAAGTGGTACCTATTACCTTGCATAGATCTATTTGATCACAATATAATCATTTAGGATTGAAGAATTGATTCTTGTTCTCTTGGGACTGCATAGGAGGGAGGACGGTTCTTTCTCTCAGTTCTTCTGGGCATTTAATAGAATTTGAACTCTAAGGTAGAGAGTATCTATAAAGAGTATTTGTTATGCACATCCATAGTTAACCATATAAAATGATATAACCAAGTATTTATAGAGTTGTGTTAGATGATTAATAATTGAACCTATTCCCTTAATATTCTAATAATCCTAAGTGAATCCTACATTTAATAATAATAAAATTATTATTATTTACTAGGAAATTTCATGTATCTTGGATAAAATAAATATCACTCCTTTAAATAAATTAATTAATACGTATTTAAATGATATTTAATATATCATTACTAACAAACCTAATCACATGGTTTTCATTTCCTCCCTGATATTTATTGAAACATCTCGCCCCTCCTCTTTGAATCAATGTGTGACGAGGAAGCTACTACGCCTTTGGTAATATCCCCAAGACACCAAAGACCATCAATAAATACGATGTTCCTCAAGAAAAATTGGGGGAAAATTAACCTTTGAGATATAAAACATCCAAACCACAAAAACAATAACCAAAAACCCCTTAATATGATACATGAGTAAAAAATAACACTCACAACATAAGCAAACAACCAAACCATATCAAAGTATAAGAAGAAAACAAAAGAGATCCTCTAGAGAACTAAAAGGCCACAAACATCAAAAATACAAAGTGACAACAACTAACAACACCAAACCTACTCCAATCCCCAACTCCACATGCCAAGCCCACAGTGTCAAGAAGCATCACTAAAGAATTGAGATACCATGCCTTTACCTGTTTCTCGATAGATGATATCTGAAAAATCACAATAGTTCCAATGAATGGTGTGAGTCTAAACTCATTAGGATTTCCCAAAAGACTTCCCTACTCGCTCCACAAGAATAAATTTTTTGAGAACATTCTATAAAATAAATTCGGGAAGTAAAAACAATTCATGTGAAATCCATAAACATGTTTTCCAAGCAAATAATAAAGAAAAGCCTTAAACAATTTATCATTTGATTTAAAATATTCATTTCTATATCCACACACACAATCTTGGTTTCACTATGGAATATGGAACTTCATATCCATAATATGTTCCCTTTGATGGTGGTACTTCATGACCATTACCCATCCAATTCAAATCACACCCAACCATTTATGACAACATCATTCCAAATATTTAAAATAAAAAAAATTATTTATTTTTAAAGTATTTAAAAAAATACTTCTCATGTATCAAACCAAAAAAAATTAACACCATCATTTTAAAATCATATGCTATAGTGTTTTCTAAAAACCAACCACTTTCAACAATTGCCAAACCCATACCAAAACAAGGATTCCATCAAGATTTACACAATAATTTCACAACCATTTCCAGAAAATAATTAATTAAAACTAATCCTTTATGTTTTAAATCAAATGGGGTTGAGATATAATCCACCTACCTCTCAAACATTGGTGTAAATGAATAATGATGCAACAATACTTCAAGAGAAGATTAGAACCCATGTTCCCTTCACTAGATCTAACAAGATTTCATCGTAGACCCTTCATAACACATAGATATATTTCTAATGGACTCGATATATAGTTATGAGATGTAAAAGAACCTTAGAGCAAAAAAAATTGAATAATAATGGCATTTATCGATGGATACACGGCTTTAATGCACTTTGATTCACCTATTGATTGCTCTCGGATCGAAGGGGTCATCTCTCACACCTTCGGAACAAATAAAATTTGAGTCATGAGAGGATTAGGGGAAAATTATTACTTAAGGGGATAAATCATAATATATCCATATTTTAAGGTGGACCAACATTAGACCACATGGTTAGATTGCATGGTTTTGAAAATTGCATGCCAACCATGTTGTGCTGCTATCATAAATCCATACCCCATATCGTTATAATACCCATGTCCTAAATTTGAATTTCCATATGTTTCAAGACTTTCCATTTATCTTGGTAATTCATAGGGTTTGGCCAAACAATTCACCAACTGTGTGTCTACCCAATGCCCACCGTCTTCCCTTGTACAGTTTCTTGGAGATACTACACATTTCTACATACTGTTCACCTCAAGAAATGTCTCTAAAATGTTCCAAACCCCGTTGAAACCTCCTAAACATTAACCTGGAGATTATATGGACTCAAAATAAATTATTAAATGGTCATGTAACTAATCCTAGGGGTACTAAATTATCCATACTATTGGCCTTTCCATCCTCAGAAAGTAAAAAACCCATGTTGAATTAAAAGTGTTTTTACCATTTCCCTTCCAATTTCTTCCTATGATCTAATGTTTCATCCTAAATCTGAAAATGTTTTCATAAAACCTCCACTAAATCGATGTTTTTTTCATAAAACAGATTCTCTATATTATCCACAATCTGTACTGACACATGAATCAATGTAGAATAAGGCTCTAGGTAAACGTGATCCTGTCAACCCACATTGTCAGGATAAATTATGTACATATTTAACTATGTCACATGAAACACATTGTTCATTGAACTAAACCGTGGTGAAAAATACAACTATTATACCATTTATCCAAATCTTTTGGGTATTTAAAAAGGGCTTATATATCGAGTTTATGACTTTCTCTTGTTACCAAAATGATTATGACCATGTTTAGTGAGATTATGATGAATACATGATCACTCACATCAAATGATAGTGGTCATTGATGATGATATGAATATGATTTATGAAAACTATGAGTCATCTCCATCCTCTTTATGATCAACTGAATCTTCTATATTGTCTCCTGTAGAAGGCATGTTCCAATTAGTGATGTCTCCCTCTATTTCCATCCAAAAAGTGGAGATCAAGAAGGAATCTATCACGAACCATCCCAGGTCAACCCTGAACCGGTCGCCTGAGCCGGTCTGCGACATGGCCCGAGAAGCGTTCTCGATCCTCCTGGGCTGGCGACAAGCGCAAGGTCATCAACAGAGGCTGTGAGAACAATTTCACCCAGTAAAAATAAATAAATAAAGCATCATAAATAGAACAAAAGCAGTGCAAAACAAATAAAAAAAGTAAAGTAACTAAACAAGAACAATAGAGAATAAAACTAACCGAAAGAGACAACCACTATCCCCATGTGACCTCGCGGGTCACTCTCCAACTCACGCCCAGAGGTCGCCCAAGGCGAACACACCCATGTTGTAGCCTGCAAAAACACTAAAAACAGAAAAGAACTATAGGCGTGAGTATTAAAACTCAGTATGCTAGCCCGATATTTATTCTCAATGCACTACCTTTAAAATAAACGAAACATCATTTCAAGTTTGAACTACAATTTATAAAAGTAAGGTTTTCTACATGTTACTCAAAAACAAAGTACGAGTCATTTCCCCTATTCATTTCTCAAAAACCCAAGTTATTATCCTAGTGAGATATTAGCATTTTTCAAAGGGGAAGTGATGTTTACATTTTTAATTTGCACAAAAAGCATAAAACACCTTTCTTTAAAAAACAGTTTTCATAAACCACTTTAAAACTACACATCACTTCCTAGTAAAAGCACTACTCATGAAAACTCTATAGTAGTTACACAGTAAGGGCAATGAAAAGAAAATATATAAGCATACCATATTCATCACAGCAAGTAACTAAAAAGTCACAGACATGGGTGAACCTAGGAGATCAAGAATAAACCAGAAGACACCAATACATGAGAAATCATCCTTATTGACATGTCACGATGAAATCAAAACACACAATACGCTCGACCATCCTCTCCCAGGCAGGCCGAGGGAAAATCCTATAGTAATAAAGCCAATATATCCATCTACTCTGGGCCACCATCCAGTACCATAACCTAATAGTGCAGCAATAATTCATAGAATATTATCTCAATATGCCGGATTCCCATGGCTCAAGTGTTTGGAAAGGGGGTGAGCCAACCGATGCCAACCGAGCATCTAATCAGATATATATATAAAGCACAGTAGGCATCACCCCGAGTCACTCCGTGGGATAAACTCTTGCCTTTAAACTACTCCAGTACCTGGGAGCCTCTAAGCGTGGCCTCCCAAACCGTCAATTGCAACCAAGGCAAGAGAGTTTTCCTGTGAGGGTTTTTATCAAAACATTTTCATCATTTTCTATAAAGTTCCAAACGGGTATTAAATACATTTCACAATCACCACTTTAAAAAGAACCAAAACGCTTGTTCATCCTTCAGAAGAAATCATTTATCATTAAAAATAGAACTATAATTTAAATTCTGTGAATTATGTTTAAAAGTCAAACGAGCATTCTTTCACTACTGGGTTTCCGCTCATCACGAAAATATTTAAAGTGTTGTGTATAAAATAAACGGCTCTTTTTTACACCAAATAATCATTTTAAAATTTATTATCTTATATTACTTCTTATTTATTAAAATTGATAAAATATTTAGTTGAAAAATTATCATGCGCAATCATAACAAAGTGACACGATTTTCACACTTCAAAAATTGAATTACAACTTTGCATAAAAAAGGAATTAATGTTAAGTTTCATAATAATATTTAGCACATATGTATTTATATATGGTGCAAACAGGAGGAAATAAAGTAACTTAAATTTTAAAAGTAGTGTAATGGGAACCTACCTCGACCCGCAGCTCGAACACGACAACGTGACAGCACGACACACCTTGGACAGACGCACAAACATGCGCAAGCTGACGACCACAGTATCGTGGGTCTTCCTTGCCGACACACTGCAAGAACCGCACAACTAAAACACATAAAAACGGACTCAAAACAATTCAAACAAACAAATGGTGAAAACATCATTCATAAAACTCAATAAATCATAAATAAAAATTTATACAATAGTTTAGAAATAATTCTCTTAGCTTTACCTACTCAATGCAAACGAAGTCTTTAATACCAAACACACAAAATATACCCTCTCAAAACGTAAATCACAACACTTGCACAGATTAAAAATCAACTACAAATTTTATTCAAATTCAAACAATTGACAAAACATAAACTTCCAGAAAAACGCATCCATACCATATGGGAAAGCTACTAACCAAATCAGATGCACGCTACACTCCAACAAAACCAAAATTTTACCAATAAATAAATTAAAGAACATAGCAGATTAATCAAACAAACCAGAAAATCATTGTAGAAACATGCTGACATAGACCAGGAACCGACTCGAAACATACTTTTAACCAATTCTAGAAATTTCAGAACTCTATAGTAAGATAATTAAGGGTAAAAGGAAGATGTGAAACCAAACAAAGGGCATAAAACTATACCTTGGATGTTGTCGGCGGACCAAATCCACCTCGCCTTCGGTGGAGATTTCCGGAACACACACCAAACGGGTCTTGAGTGGCCCTCGGTGCAACCTCGGATGTCCGAAGAGATGTCGACCGCATGGAGGGGGAATCGGAGGGGGGGTAGCCGGGGCGTTGGTGCAAAAGAGCAGCGGCCGGACAGCGGTCGGAAACAGACCGGACTACCGGTAAGGAGAAGGGGAACACATGATAGGGAGGGTGTGGGTTTTCCAGACCGGGGAGAAGTCACGTCGGACCAGGAGGGGACGGCTGGCACCAGACGCGGAAGGGGTGTGGGGTCGCGGCTGGGTGGAGGGAGAGCTGGCTGAGGGGAGTAGGGTCGCAGAGGCACTGGGTGAGCCGGCTGAGGGGAGCCTAGGGAGGACCTGGGGAAGGCTGACGCTAGGCGAGGGCGACGTGGAGGGTGACATGGGGTCGCGGGGGTCGCCGAGATGTGGAGATGCGGAGGGCGACCAGAGAGGGTGAGCCGGATAGGGAAGAGGAGGTCACGTGTCGTCCGATGTAGCAGGAGGGCAACACCTTAGGTCGATCGACATGATAGGATGGCAGAGGGCTGGGCCTGCTGGGGTGAGTGCGAGAGCGGCAGGGTCGAACGTAGCAACGATGTAGGAAGGTAGAAGCCGAACAGGGAGGTGAGGTCGGTAGTAGAGGGGAACCCTGGTGCGGCGCACAATGAAATGGAAATAGGTTTAAGGGAAAACCAGCGTGGAGAAAACAAAAAGAGAGAGAGAATGGAAAATCTAGGAAACAAAATAATGATAAATAAATAAAATAAAATAAAAATAAAAAGGTCAAAACCTAACATTATCGATAATAATAATAACAAGGATAATAATAATAATAATAATAATAATATAACAATGACAGAAATAATAATAATAATAATAGTAATAATAATAATAATAACAACAAAAATTAAAATAAAATTCTTTCTCAACAATAATAAAAGTAATAATAATATTAGTAAAAAGAAGATGATAATATTAATAATATTAATAACAAAACAATAGTACTAATATAAACTAAATGATGTTTAAAATGAAAGCTTTGTTTCATTTCATTTTCAATAATGATAATAATCGGTCAATCACGCAGTCTCCAGGACCGAACGCACGGTCACCGCTAGTGGTGCGGTGACCGCGCACCGGCCTGATACCCGCTAAAATATCAAACATTGGGAAAACAATTCAAACATGGACCCAACTAAACCTCATCCAGATGTTGCGAGACTGGCAAAAGAATACAATAACTAGTGTCTGTGGTCGGGGTGTGACAATTCTCCCCACCACAGACACTTTCTGCCCCCAGAAAGTCACCAAACCAACAATTGACACAACTAGAGTCCATGACCAGACCAAACCAGAAGAAACTGAGAGGTTCAGGGTGACCATTTCCAACACGCGTCACACCCGACCAACTCAAGAACAAACACTGCCCGAAGTTGAGGGGAGAACACTGGAGGGTTCTCCCCACCACAATAATTCACTAATACAGAGACCCTTGAAACCCGAACACACCACCCCCTAGGGGGAAACGCGGGAAATCCCAAACCAAACTCATTCATTTTTCCCACATGGAGTGAAGAACACACCTAATTATTTGACGTAAAACTTGTTACAAAACAACCCAACAACTCAAGGATGAAGAATTAACTCAACACCTCCCATCAATTTCATGAAACCAATACCCCCCTAACAAAAACAGTTAAGACCGACTCAAAATCAGAACAGGTCCATTCATTTACAACCCACACCATTCAAATAGATCGAACAATTTAAAACCACACTGAGAGCAGATAAGACCTCTTGGATCATGGGAGAACGCTCTCATCACGCCACCACAACAAGGACGAGATTATGACAGCGACGATAATAGAATAAGGAAATTTCAGATATTTCCATCCCGAAACTGAGAACATTATCCGGACCGAAGTTCCACACACCCCTGACAACTCCTGACTGTGCGCGAGCCTCACCCCGAGACCTGTGGCTGGGGCCCTGATGGCTGAAGCGTCTCCTGCCTCACAGTCAGGCATTTTCATCTTTTTTTCTCTAACTCCTTTCGCTCGATGACTCAAACAACCACGATGTTCGTACATTTTCAAAGGGATGCAACATGGTGACTTTGAATGTCCAGACTGGCCATACTGGTGGCACACAAGAGAGCTGTCTGACGAACTATGAGTTGGTATCGATGAGGATTGTTTCTTGGAGATAGGTTCCACCGGCCCACACTCCTTTCTAGACGGGGAACCTTCACGGATGTCGACCACCATTAATCACACCCAAAACTCTAACGGTGATGAGATATTCCACCTTTACTAGTCCAGAACTTAACCCTCAAATAACTCTGAGACAGTACGAACCATAACTACCCTGGGAGTTCCCAAAAACCCGAAGACACACTATCTTCCCAAACTATACAACTGCCTCTAATAGAAATCGATTACCTCAAAAAGCAAGAAACACACAAAACACACTGAGAATTGCGCATAACTCATTAACAACGTTTAGAGGCTTTCTGGGCAGCATACTCATGACAACACAAAAAACACCATAAATAACTGGCATCAAGCCAAATCTCAATCGAGGAAACAACACAAGATAAGGGAAATAGGCCTATAAGCCAAACATATACAACATAAATAGAAATCAATTTTCCAAAACCTTTATTTCTTTAAAATTTTCAAAACTCACCTATGGCACCTTATGAACCGTCACATGTGCGTTTATTCAATCCCACTCACATCATTTGAGAACAAGTGCCCCCACGCACTTCCATACATACCCACATACGTGTTACCCTTCATAAGGAGTGCCAAGGTTCAAACACTTCTTTTTTTACCAAATCCAAACATATACCATGTTTTTTCAAACCAATACACCTTTTCTTTAAAAACCAACTTTAGTAATTTCAAAAACAATTTAGAAGAAACACTTTTCCATTTCAAAAACATTTTCACTTTTAACACACACTCAAATAAACGGAGATTAAAACAAAACACAAGAAATAATAACCCACTGGAATGAGGAAGTAGTGCACATGTCTGACCTAGCGACATGGTGGTGAGCCATGCCCCATGTATGGCATAACACTGAGAGGACCTTAAATTGGGAACTTGGACTCCACATGGGTCACCACCCCATGTGAGGCTCCAATGTGAACCAATTCACCTCGATTTTCATCCCTCAATCCGAAGCGACCAACAAAAAGTGACTCAAATCCCGGACTAACCCTGGTAACTCAGGTCTCGTCACGAGCGGTGGTGATCAGGCACCGACCCGTAAACTACCTCCTGAGCCCTGACAATCCTAATATCCTTATACTGGACATCCCAAATAACAAAGGGAGCTCTGATAAGTGAGGTCCACTAAGGGGAAACCTCCCTCTGATACCATTTTGTCACGAACCAACCCAAGTCGACCCTGAATCGGTCACCCGAGCCGGTCTGCGACATGGCCCGAGAGGCATTCCCGATCCTCCTGGGCTGGCGACAAGTGCAAGGGTATCAACAGAGGATGTGAGAATGATTTCACCCAGTCAAAATAAATAAATAAAGTAGCAGAAATAGAACATAGCAGTGGAAAAAAATAAATAGAGTAAAGTAACTAAACAAGAAAAAAAGAGAATAAAACTAACCAAAAGAGATAACCACTATCCTCGTGTAACCTCGCGGGTCACTCTCCTACTCATGACCAGATGTCTCCCGAGGCGAACACACCCAAGATGTAGCCTGCACAAACACTAAAAACAGAAAAGAACTATAGGCGTGGGTATTAAAACATAGTAGGCTAGCCCGATATCTATTCCCAATGCACTACCTTTAAAATAATGGAAACATCATTTCATGTTTGAACTAAAATTTATAAAAGTAAGGTTTTCTATATGTTACTCAAAAACAAAGTCCTAGTCATTTCCCCTATTCATTTCTCAAAAACCCAAGTTATTATTTTAGTGAGACATTAACATTTTTCAAAGGGGAAGTGATGTTTACATTTTCAATTTGCACAAAAATCATAAAACACCTTTCTTTGAAAAACAATTTTCATAAACCACTTTAAAACTTCACATCACTTCTAAGTAAAAGCACTACTCATGAAAACTCTACAGTTGTTACACAGTAAGGGAAATGAAAAAGAAAATATTTAAGCATACCATATTCATCACAGCAAGTAACTGAAAATTCACAGACATGGGTGAACCTAGGAGAATGAGAATAAACCAGAAGACACCAATACATGAGAAATCATCCTTATTGACATGTCACGATGAAATAAAAACGCACAATACGCTCGACCATCCTCTATCAGGAAGGCCGAGGGAAAATACCATAGTAATAAACCCAATATATCCACCTACTATGGGCCACTGGTCTGTACCATAACCTACTAGTGCAGCAGTCATTCTTAGAATATTATCTCAATATGCCAGATTTCCATATCTCAAGTGTTTGGAAAGGGGGTGAGCAAACCGATGCCAACTGAGCATCCAATCAGATATATATATATAAATCACAACAGGAATCACCCCATCTCACTCCATGGGAAAACCTCTTTCCTAAAAACTAATCAATTACTCGGGAGCCTCTAAGAACGGCCTCACAAACCGTCAATTGCAACCAAGGCAAGAGAGTTATCATGGGAGGGTTTTTTTCAAAACATTTTCATCGTTTTCCATAAACTGTCAAAGGGGAATTAAATACATTTCACAATCACCACTTTAAAAAGAACCAAAACACTTGTTCATGCTTCAGAAGAAATAATTTATCATTAAAAATAGAACTATAATTGAAATTCAGTGAATTATGTTTAAAATACAAACAGGAATTCTTTCACTACTGGGTGTCCGCTCATCATGAAAATATTTCCAAGTGTCGTGTATAAAATAAATAGATATTTTTTACACCAAATAATCATTTTAAAATCTATTATCTTATATTACTTCTCATTTGTTAAAATTGATAAAATATTTAATTGAAAAATTATCATGCGCAATCATAATAAAATGAAACCATTTTCACACTACAGAAATTGAATTATAACTTTGCAAAAATAAATGAATTAATATTATGTTGCATAATAATATTTAGCATATATGTATTTATATAGGGCACAAAATGAAGGAAATAAAGTAACATAAATTTTAAAAACAGTGCAATGGGAACCTACCTCGACTCGCAGCTCGAACGTGACAACGCGACAGGCCTCGCAAAGGTGCACAAACATGCGCAAGCCGACGACCATAGTATTGCGAGTCTTCCTTGCCGACATGCTGCAACAACCACACAACTAAAACACATAAACACGGACTCAAAACAATTCAAACGAACAAATGTCACAAACACCATTCATAAAACTCAATAAATCATAAATAAAAATTTATATGATAGTTTAGAAAGAATTCACTAAGCTTTACCTACTCAATGCACACGACGTCTTTAATACATAACACAAAAAATATACCATGTCAAAATGAAAATCATGAAACTTGCACTGATTAACAATCGACTAAAAAATTTATTCAAATGAAATCAATTGACAAAACATAAACTTCCAGAAAATGCATCCATACTATATGGGAAAGCTGCTAAACAAATTAGACGCACACTAAACTCCAAAAAAACCAAATTTGCACCAATAAATAGATTAAAGAACATAGTAGGTTAATCAAACAAAAAAGAAAATAATCGTAGACACTTGCTGACATAGACCAGGAACCGACTTAAAACATACTTTTAACCAATTCTAAAAATTTCAGAACTTTATAGCAAGATAATTAAGGGTAAAACAAAATTGCGAAACCAAACAACAGGCATAACACTATTCCTTGGATGTCGGCGGTAGACCAAAACCGCCTCGCCTTCGGCGGCGATTGCCAGAACACACACCAAAGGGGTCTTGAGTGGCCCTTGTCGCAACCTTTGATGTCCTAAGAGAAGCCAACCGCATGGAGGGGGATTCAAAGGGGGAATGGCCGGGGCACTGGCGCAAAAGAGCAGCGGCCAGATAGCGGCCAGAAATGGATCGGACTGCCGGCAAGGACAAGGGGACCACATGATAGGGAGGGTGCATGTTTTATAGACCAGGGATAAGTCACGTCAGACCAGGAGGGGCCAGATGGGTCAGCTGGCACGAGATGCGGAAGGGGTGCGGGGTCGCGGCTTGGAGGAGGGCGAGCTGGATGAGGGGAGTAGGGTCGCAGAGGCGCTAGGAGAGCCTACTTAGGGGAGCATAGGGAGGACCTGGGGAAGGCCGGTGCTATGCGAGGGCAACAGGGAGGGAGACACGGGGTCACGGGGTCTCTGGGATGCAGAGATGCAGAGGGCGACTGGAGAGGGTGAGTCGGGCAGGGAAGAGCAGGTCACGGGTCGTCCGGTGTAGCAGGAGGGTAGCGCCTTGGGTCGACCGGCATGACAGGAAGACGGAGGGCGGGGCCTGATGGGGTGAGCGCGAGAGTAGTGGGGTCGAATGTAGTAGTGATTTAGGAAGGTAGAAGCCGAACATGGAGGCATGGTCGGTAGTGAAGGGGAACCCTGGAGCGGCTTACAACGAAGTGGAAAGAGGCGAAACGGAAAACCCGCGTGGAGAAAACAAAAAGAGAGAGAGAATGGAAAACCTAGGAAACAAATATTGATAAAAAAATTAAATAAAATAAAAATAAAAAGGCCAAAACCTAACATTATTGATAATAATTATAACAAGGAGAATAATAATAATAATAATAATATAACAATGATAGAAATAATAATAATAATAAGAATAATAATAACAAAAACAAAAATTAAAATAAAATTATTTCTCAATAATAATAAAACTAATATTAATATTAGTAAAAAGAAGATGATAATATTAATAATATTTATTAACAAAAAAATAGTACTAATATAAACTAAATGGCATTTAAAATGAAAGCATTGTTTCATTTCATTTTGAATAATGATAATAATCGGTCAATCGCGCAGTCTCCAGGACCGAACGCACGATCGTCACTAGCAGTGCGGTGACCGTGCACCGGCCCAAGACCCGCCAAAATATCAAAATTCGGAAAAAAAATTCAAACATGGACCCAACTAAACCTCATCCAAACGACGTGAGACCGACACAAGAATAAAATAACCGGTGTCCGTGTGCGGGGTGTGATCGAATCTAGTAAAATGATTCAAATGGATCCAAATACCTCCAGGCTTGATAGCTGTCATTATATTAAAACTCCGGTAATGGTAAATGATCCTCCCACTAGACACCAGTATCCATTAGAAAATCTCTAAGAATGTCCCCCAATTTTTTCATTGTACGTTCAGACTATCAATCAATTTGAGAATGATAAGTTTTACTCATAGTCAAATGAGTTCCAAAGGTTTCTCTAAGGATTTCCAAAAACAATATGTAAACATGTGGCCCCTATCCAATATAATCGAGACTGGAATGTGTTTTATCTTTATAATTTCTTGATTGTAAAATTTTTACAGGTCTTCCACCGAATTAGTTTCATGAATTGGGATAAAGAAATACACCATTGTGAGTTGAACCACTATCACTCATATGGAATTGTGTTTCATAATCTTATTTGGTAAACCAATTAAAAAAACCTTGGTTGTCTTCTCCTATTTTCACATGGGAATCAGTAAATACTGCAACATACATGTTGGTCCTTGATGTTATTCCTTTACCTTCTAATAGGTGAGGCATCTTGAGACATACTCCACTATAGATATTTTCATTCCAACCCACCAAAAATAGGTTTTTAGTTCATTATAAATTTTATAATCCCATGGGTGAATAACCAATCTCAAATTATTGTAGGCATTAATAATTTGTTATCTACAAGACAAATGTGTGAACATCCAATCTGTAAAATGCAACGCTGAACTTCCATCTAGCTTCAATGCTCAATAACCTCCCCACAATTGAGTATTTTCCCCATAGAAACACATTCAATGAAGAATGTATGATCATTTTAATGTCTTAGACCAAATAAGGAACAAACAAAATTTGAAATAAAACTACCACACTACTTTGGTTTAAGAATTCAATAAGAATACCCTCTATAAATGGAATTAGTTTCAAATTTCTTGTAGACTCTTATGCAAGATGAGAATATGACTTCCTACTCATTGAGTCCACCAGGGAGTTTACCATTAAACTGTGCACAAATCAAGTCAAAGTCAAAAATCTAAACATACTCTATCTGTATTTTTTTACTTAAATTAAAATATCTTTCTGATAAAATGTGTTTCAAAATAATATTTTCCATAAACACTCTGAATTTCTCACAAAATAGGTAATGACACCAAATATTAAAATCATGGACCACAATAGCTAATTTTAAATCATGTATTGGGTAGTTCTTCTCATTATACTATAACTACCATGAACCATAATAAATAACATGATCTGCCTTCAAAAGAACACATCCCAACCTAGATCCCAATGCCACACAATAGACTACAAAACCCTTTCCGGACTCTAGAAATGTGAGGATAAGAGATGAATTATGTCTAACCTTATGTTCTTAAAAATATTTATGATATTTTTCATTCCATTATAAAGGAAAACCATTCCTCATCAAATCTTCCCTTGGCGATGCCAAGAAACAGAAATCACATACAAAGAAACTATTGCATCACTCTATGAAAAGGAAACAACATATCTAAAAGAAATTATTCAAAAGTATCCAAGAGATAACAGATGAAATATTTTATGTATCTAAAGAAAAAAATTTATCACAAATAACACTGAAAAATTAATATTCATCTTGTATCTAAAAATTACACATTAATAACAAAGGATACATAAGATGTTCCCACCAGATTCCTAACACTATGACCAAGTGTTGCCCATTCCCTAGTTTTATCCAACAATACACTAATATATCATTACCAAACACCACCATAAAGGAATGTATATATCTATGAAATAAGCAATTCATAATTTTAATAAAAACAGATAGTGCATTAATAAGGAAAAAAGTCATAATGACATATTCTTAATGTAAATATCTTCTTCTAAAAGCTATTTTTATAATGTCCTCCTTCCGAACTCCAAATTAGTTATATGTAGAATGTATATTGATTTCTGGGAACCACTAGGCTCCCCTCAATTGATTAGACAGATCATCAGTGCATGGAATAGGATACTAAATATTTATCATAAACTGGTTAAAATTTTTCTAATCAACACAAATCCTAAGAGTTTCATTTACCTTCTTCAAAAATAGAATCAGTGCTTCCTATGTGGATGTACTCCGTAGAATGAACCATTTTCTTTCCAAAACTTCTAAAAAACCTATAATTCCCACAATTGATCCCATGGTTTGATTCTAAGGTGTCCCACCACTCTATATATATGTGTCACTCTTCTAATTATTCCAAGAATTATAGTTACCATGTATTTTTGTAGGAATAAATATGATCGTCACAACTATATTTCCTGATATATATCTTTCTATTACAATCCATCTATTGACCATCTTTGAATATTCCATTATAAAAAGCATGGAAATCCTTAAGATAATATCTAGTCATAAACCCAACAAGAAAAATTTCCTTCAAGGAATCACTTTTATAAACTTCTCAGGCAATTCAGACTAAATTCAAAAATTTAGCCACATACTCTATCCCTATGGAATTCGCTTGTTTTATATTGAAGAAATATATTTTTCTAGAAATGTGAAATGTGTGAGGATATAATATCATGTTAAACAATTCATCAACATCCTCCCATGTCATGATTTGGTACTATTTATCTTAAACTATAAATTCTCACCATTCGCATGTCAAATCCTCTAGCCTATATGTTTACAACATGACTTTCAACCCTGTGAGTGTGCCAATGAAATTGAAGATTTGATACATCCTCTTAAACCAGAAATTTGTTTTTCTGACTTGGAATCCTCCTGAAATATGGGTGGATTCTGCTTTTGGAACTGAACCAAGTGGTCCACTTAATGAAGTTCATAATTATTATTACCCTTATTTATGAACTAAAAATCAAGGATAATTATTTGTGCAAGCTGTTGGGTCACCTGTGGATTAGGCGCAACCACATTTTTAGTAGTCTGTCTTGATTGGTCTCTACGATGCCTACAAAGTGCCATTCAGTATAACCATACCAAAATTCCCTTTAGTATTTCTAATTATAAACTAAAGGATTAGTAATTCAATATCAATACATTAACATATACTACAATATACCTCTCTACAATTGATCCATCATCAACATTTCAACCATATTTTAATATATTATAACCAATTTTTCCAAAACAAAAATTTTCTCATTTTAAAAAAACACATGTTTTTCCACTTCATGAACTATTATAATCCAAATAAAAAATGCATTCATATTGAGAATTATTACTATCAAGTCATTTCATGCAACACTCATTTAAAACCCCAGTGATGATGAGGTGAAAACTCACCTAGATGTGTCAAGAAACACTCATGTACCCAAAATCCCTAGTAACATGAAATTCAGAATATAAAGCTTAGATATTCCTTTTTTATGCTCTACATATCATGTTCAGACAATCCTACTCCTTACTACCATCCCAAGAGACAAATTGATACTATTTAAAACTCCATTATTAAACAAAACTAACATTATTTCCTATGTTAAGGACCGAACAATGGTAATACCATATCCCCAAAGATATATGTACTAGAAAAAGATGATACCATTTTTCTCAAAAATATATTTGGAACAACCAAGAATGATACCATTTTTCTCAAAAATATATTGGGACCAAAAAAGAATCAAACCATTTGCAATATCCCTCCCCTCCTCATTTTCATTAGGAGTAACGGGGAAGTTACTAGGCCTTAGTTAATATACACAAGACACCAATGGTATGAAATAAATTCCAAGTCCTTCAGAGAACATTTCAGGGTTTATTTTCCGTTTGAGAGACAAACCATGCAGAGCGTAAAAAAATAACCAAACAACCCTCTATATATTGTATGAGTAAAAACTATATCTAAAAACATAACCCAACATTTGGACCATATCAAAGTATAAGATAAGACCAAAAGACAACCACAATATGTAAAAAAGGAGAAAAAAATGAAAACTCAAAAAGTGAAAACAACTAAAAACACCCAATCTACTCAATACTCTAACTCTAAATTCCAATCCTAGGATATTAAGAATCATCACTAAAGAACTATGATAACATTCCTTCAGATATGTCTCAATAGATGATATTTGTAAATTCACAATTGTTCCCATATAGAGGGTGAGTCTAAACTAAGTAAGACTTCCCCGATGACTACTTAGCTCATTCTACTAGGAAAAAACATGTTAGAACATTTTAGAAAATAGTTTCAATAAGTAAAAACAATTCCTATCACAGCCATAAAAATGGTTACCACGGAGAGAATCAAAAAATACCTTAACCAATTTATCATTTGATTTGGAATATTACATTCCATGTCCAAACACACAACAAAAACCACACACACACAATCATTGTGTTTCCGTTGCTGGTGGGAATTCACATCCATACTTTTTCCCCTTTGAAGGTGGTACTTCACATCCATTATCCATCCCATCCAACTCACACCAAACTATTTATGAAAACATGATTCCAATTCACTTAAATACAATTATTTTGTTCTTTATAAATAATTTATCCAAATAAGTTACATTCATAAAAAAAAATCAAATATTAAAATCATCATTTTCAAATTACAAGTAATGGGGTTTTCTAAAAACTAATCACTTTTGTCAATTTCGAAGCCTATACAAAAACAAGGTTTCCATCAAGAGTCATACAACAATTTTAAAACAATTTTAAGAAAATAATTAAATTTAATTTAATCCTTAAAGTTATAAATTTATTGGATTTAGGAGATAAGTTACCTACCTCTCAAGCATTGGAAAAAATAAAGAACGGTATAATAAAACATCAAGAACTGATCATAACCCACATTCCATTCACTAGATCCAAAAATATTTCAACATAAAACTGTTCATAACACATAGATATATCCAAAACTGGCTAGATATATGGTTTTAAGATAGTGTTGAACCATGAATATAAGAATAATTATGAATAGTGACACTTATAGATAAATTCAGGACTCCAACACACTTTGATTCGCATACTGATCACTCCAAAATTAAAGGGGATATCTCAATCCTTATTAGAAAAATAAATTCAAGTTATAGGGAAACTATGGAAAAATAGGGATTAAGAGTCTAAATCTAGATAGATCCACATTTTATGGACGGTTAATAATATGACACAAGGTTAGGGAACATGGTTGGGAAAACCATGAACCAACCATGCATTTCCCTCTATTCTAATATACATGGTTTCTCTTGGGAATTTTCATTCTTTGGCCAAACCATACACCAATTGTACGCCTACCAAGTATCCACTATCATCCCTTTCATAGTTTCCCAAAGATGTTGCATGGTTTTTGATAACCATTAATAAATTTAGAACCTCCATAAATGTCTCTAAAATTTGCCAAAACACATTGGAACCTCTCGAACATTATTTATACAGAAAATACCTAAATAAAGGGTTATTTACTTTAAACATAGGGTATAACATTCAATAAACCATGGATAATAAGTACATTCATTTTATAAATAAATAAATATTTATGATATTCACTATCATAAAAATAAATATTTATTTTAAAATTAAACTCACATAAAATATTGATCAACTAAATGTGATCAAATAATTTCTAGTAAAAATTATTTCATGATTTAGAGATTAATGTTAATTATAATATTTAAACTCAAATAGTATATAATATATATCATTGAAAACTATAAGTGGATTTTCCTCTGGGCCTCCTTATCAGTTTCATTAGGAAATTTTTCCTAAAATACAATATCAACGCCTAGTAATACATAAAATAACACAAGAAGAATAAGTTAATGTGGAAATGATAATAGCCACATCTGAATGCTATCTGTATAATATAATACCTTTTTCTCAATATCCCATCTTTCTGTTATCATAATGAATTCATTAACCTATATTTCTAATAAGTCTTTCTTTGAATTCCTAAAATTAATTCCTCTATAAACCATGCCCATGAAATTTAGTTCGGTAGTTTGATTTTAATCAGTGGGATAAGATATTGAATTCCATCATGTTGGAAGAGATAAATCTTTCTTTAAAATTTTTATTAGTAACATATCACTCATGACACACCAAACATACCCAACATCGATGTGAACATATGTCAACATATTTTACAACAACACATTAAAATTAATGACTCCAGATATGAATACACAATAATCTTAAATTATAAAGATCATTAGACACAATCACATACAAGAATATCCAATAACATATAAAATGTAGATTTTTTACTAGAATGTTTTTTCAAAATAGTATATAATATTGAATATTACCAATTTTGAACATCATGAGATGAAGTATCTTTCCCTTAAAAGCATCAAACATCTGGTAGTCATAATAATTTTTGTGTCATCAGATGATATCATAGGACCATGGGAAATTTACTTTAAGAATATTATCATAGAATTTCATGTTTATTATCAAAAGGGGGAATTGTTATGATGTTATCAATGTGACAGACACTCTAGGACATGATCAAATTAAAGTCACTCAAAGGTATTTTTGTACCCATGAGTTTCATTATTTTTCATGGATTTTGTCTGAGAGTGAAGATGAAGTGTTGATTCCGGGAGATTTGTTATAGATTCCTGAAATTTAATTGGATTTCATTCATGGAAAATTCTATATGTTCAGTTCTGATGCTTTTTTATGTGGTCTCAATTGTCAATGTAATGTTATAATAAGTTTACAACATGATTACATAAATTAAACTCAATAAAAAAATTATGAATAATTTTTGAATAGTTGAGAAGAAGATTCCATGAAAATGGAAGAGGTATTTTCGTTATTTTTTTCTATGTTTTGATTGTAATTTTAATTGTTACAATGTGTTGAAGAATAAGGAAGACCATACAATAAGGTATTTGAATACCACACAATGATGAATTTAATTAATGGCCAAGAAAAAATATAAATATAAATTCTTCAGGATGAATGATAGAAGATGATAATAGAGTTTTAATTGGTTGGCTTGAATTTATTTGTTACTTAGAAATTTACTTTTATGAAAAAATATTACAACCTACAAGATAACCTGCTACCCTAAACCAAGGGCTCATGTGAGGCACATAGGTCAACCATGCCCATGATAGGCTATACAGGGACAACCATAGGCAGAAAGAATTTGGGAACATTGTGTTCATGAATGTGGGCCCATGTATATGGCTCATAAAGATTGAATGGGTATACAGGCATGGGAGGAAACAAAATGGGGGAAGGGATTCAAGAGAACACCCTTGTAGTTGATTCCATAAAACTAATGAGAGTTGTTTTTTTATATAATGTTCCCTCAAATGATGGTGTAATTTTTTTGTGATCGGTGCATTGAACCACTTTTCATCCATCTTAAAAAAATACAAATATATCATGGGCCATTGAATGATTCTGATCATGGTTGTTCGATCATGTGAAGCATTTTATTTCTCTTTCCTTATCTGAGGCTTCTGCGTACAGTGGGTTATCTTCTATTTTTTAGGATATGAAGATCATGGCTTCATCCATTTAATTTATCCAAAGTATATGATGATCTTCTATGATCCAATTACGATCCAAGCATGTGTTTCACATGTGTTTCATGCATTTACATTAATAAGAAAAAGGAACTCGACTGTGATGGTCACCTGATGGAGAAAAGTCGCATGGACTATGTATATTATGAAATACAATCATATATATGATCTAAATAAGAAATGAATTCATATCATCATCGAATTCACATAAATGGAATGAATAATTGAGAAACCTGATCTTTCGGGTGATGATAAAATGAAAAGTCACATGATTTATATTATTATTTGAATGAAATGAGAAGAAATAAAACCAGATCCTTATATATTATGAAATGAATTCACCAATGAAGAAAAGGTAATGTCTGTGTCTTTGGCCAATTATATTCATATCGGAATACATAGTGATCTATGATTGATTATATTCACACGTGATAAGTATATCCATACCAATACTTTTGGGTATTATTGTCTAGAGGAATGATCCAATCTGAAGAAAAAATAATTAGTTCATGGGTGATTACATTTCCACATGATGAATCAAAGAACTAGGGTATTCATGTCTTTATAGGTCATGTTAAAAGAGGATCATACATATGATTTTCATGTATGCATTCATGATGGGTGAGCTTAGGCTTTGAGCTATGTGAGATGATTAAAGAAATATCCAAAATCCTCAAGTATTTATTTTCATTTGTTCTGTATGCCTTAGAAGATAAATGGAGGTATAAAGAAAAAAAATACCCATTTGGTATTTCTAATGAATATAATAAATTAAATACCCATGTTTATTAGGTATTCAAAATGAGGATAAAACAATACCCACAAATAATGGGGTATTCATATTGGAGAAATATAATACAAACCTCTAGTATTAATATATGTTTGAATAAGAAAATTTAATGTGTTTTATTCTTAATACATTTAATTGAGTATTTAAATTGGATCATTTAAATTATGTAATTATTGAGACTCATTCACTATATTTTTATGTGTATAAATATGTTCTTGTAAGTGATGGAAATTGTATTGAATTGAAAGATCATTTTTATGATCCTTGCAACCATTATGAAAGATAAATTTAGAGAGTGTGTCAAAGTTGGTTAATTATTAAAGAAGGTGTTTAAATGTAACCAATCATTTGAAGAAGCAAAACATCAATCATTCATGATCTAACATGAGTTTTGATGATCATGAAAATCTATCAAGTCATTTATTGAAGACAAAGAAACTTTTTACACAAGGAAGGGACATCCATAGTTCTTATGTAGGAATACTTTCTATGAATATGATATTTATACTCCATGATTAGCAATGAAGATGAATCTTGTAGTTTAGGTTTCTAACTAGCTATTAGAGGCTTATGATTGTGGTTTCTCACCAATCAGAGAAGGAGAAACGCTGGGGTATCTAACTAGCTGTGGAAATGGAAATTGGGGTGTCTAAACAATTATAATTTTTGGGTCTCTAACCATATTTAATTATTTTTGGAGATAGTGAGGATAATACATGTTGGTATGTCTAACTGGCATGGAAAGGATTATGCCTTTAATTTCATAACCATGTAAATATTGTTTTATACCTCTATTATTTTACAATTGTATGTGAGGTGAGTTTGAGAGAAATTATCTAATGGATTGAAAACCTTAAATTTTTTAAGTTTTTCAATTCAAAAGAATAAAAATTCATAAAACAGGGGTTCCAATGATTCACCCCCTCTCAATTGAACCCAACCATTCCTTGGGATCTAAAAATTATAACATAGATAGGTCCCCTCTAAATATCAAATAAGTTTTAATGGAAAAGATTGATGAAGACTAAATTGAGATAAATTCCCTTATTTCAAGGAATTTAAAAATAGTTAAAATAAATAAATAAGGACATAATTTTCCTATGAAAAACCCAATGAGTGAAGATAAAAACAATCTCCTTGACTTTCATGAAAATTAAAAGAAGAATAATCCATCCTTGATGTACCATTATTCAATCAAGGAATAATCATAACCTTATGTAATTTCTAATTCTAATCCTTATGGGGAGAAAGAATTTAAAATTTTAGACTCACACTTTCAACTGAAAAAGAAATGTGATTCTGGTGATGGTAAGCTAACAACATCATGATGTTATTCGAAGGAATTATTATTCAATGAAAAATAAGATCAATAGAGAATTGTGTATGACGTTTATTATTACATGTTGAATGGTTGGGCATTGGAAAATAAAATATTTAGAGAGAAGAAGTGTCCTTGAGTCTTAACTCAAAGAAAATTGGAATCCAGATGATGGAGAAATGTTACATGCTAGAAAATATTTATCATGAGATTCTAAAGAAAATGGACATGGAGAGGGAAGTTAATATTAGCATCATATGTCTTAATACGAAACATGAAGAAAGGAGAAAATATGGTATGGATTCTACTTCAAATATGAAGGTAATGGTTGCTAAGATAAAAAAGAAATATTTGAAAATATGAGAACATAGCTAGAAATTGAAATCTTCTAGAGAGAAAATAACGATCCTTCCAAAATATGTCTCAACATGTTTAGTAATAATTATGAATTTAAATATTAAATTAAGAAGTAAGGGTTTTTCCCATGCATAATCTCGAATTGTAGTCCCAAAAAAATTGAAATCACTCATGTGTTTTTATTGTGGAAGATTTCGATACATTATGAGTATATGTTTCAAAATAAAAAATCCTAGTTCCTTTGAAATAACTCCATCAGTGCCAACATCTCAACCAATGAGAGATAAAATAATGAATGCATATAAGGGTAATAAACCCATATAGAGACACTACACTCCTATATATCACTGTAAGATTTATTTTCCTAGTAAAATTATTATTAAGATGGAAAATAGGATTAATATTCTGGAGAATGAAATTAATCCACAAAAAAGGTGTATCAATCACAAAAATAGGATCACTAATATCAATACTAATTATTGAAAAGAAAAAAAATTGGAAATAGGATTTTCCAACTATTTATGGGATGTTAAAAGATATTACACAAATAGAAGAAGTCTAAGTGAAAAAAGTATTTTCACAATATATGAAGAATGTATAAAAAATAATGCAAATCATATGATGTTCATAGAAAAGAGAAGAAAGTAACGATGAAAGAAAATTGTCACCTTGAGTGTTTCTACTAAACAAATAAGTGTTTCATCCTTATTCCCTATTATTTTATAGGTTATGATCTAACATGAAGGGAATTGATGTAGAAGTGTTGTTCATCATGGAGTTCATTAATTTCTATGATGATAAAGATGACTTCATTCTTTTATGGGGAAAATTTATGAGACATGAGGTTTTCAAATAACACACTCATCCCTTTTTCTTTAATTATATTCACTTGGTAGGGTGTTTAGTTGATTGTAAAATGAAACAAAGGGGGCTCTATTATCTTTTTCACTATAAATATTAATGTGTATTCCACTAGATTTAACAAAAGGACTCTATATTCTCTTGTGATCCATTCATGTATTGGAAATGTGTTTCATGGATGGACATTAATAAATAGAAGGAACTTGAGCGTGATGGTTGGATGATGAATCAGAGTCACCTAGATAAAGTAAATGAAAAAATACATGCACATGTATGATCGAAATAAGTCATGTCAACAACTCTTTGTTTCATGCATGTAAATAAAATAAATAAATAAGAAACCTGAGCCTTCAGATGATGATAAAATGAGATGTCATGATATGTTTTTTATGAAAACAATGAAGGAAGAAGAAATAAAACCCAGTGTTTAGGTATTCTAAAATGAATACACATGTGAAAGAAAATGTAAATCCCAAGTATTTAGGAATTTATATACATACAGAAAGATAGAGTGATCCATGAGTGATTACTTATGCATGTGAGAGGAACTGGGAACTTGATGATTTCTGGTATTGTTATCAAGATGAATGAGATAGCATGAATAAACAATTATAAGGAAATTAGTGATTATATTGCTATATGAATAATCAAATAACCTGAGCATTTGGGTACTTACAGGACATGTTAAATGATGATCATGCAGATGAGTTTCAAGCATGCATTCAAGATATGTGATCTGTGGGTATGAGCCATGTGATATGAATAAAGAAATAGTTAAACTCCTCTGGTATTTATTTTGATATGTTTTTCATGCCTTGGATGATATATTTAGGTTTAATTAATTAATAACAATCAGGTATTTTAAATGAATATAAGAAATAAAATACCAACATTTACGGGGTATTCAAAATTAAGATATGATATTACCCCCCAAATAATGGGGTATTAACATTTTAGAAATATAATAACCACATTAAATTATTAATATTTTTTTTAAAAATAAAATTGTATGTGTTTAATTCGCAACACATTTAATTGAGGACATAAGTGTGAGAATTTAAATAATGAAATTATTGAGACCCATGCACCATAAATTTTATCTATAAATATTTACATTCAGGTGACGGAAATTGTACTCCATTTTCATGGTAATTTTGAAACTCCTTGAAACCATTGTGAAAGAATAATTTTTATAGTGATTCAATAATGGGTAATTCTTGAAGCTTGTGATTACATGTACCTAGGTTTTTTTAAGAAGGATAATTTAGATCATTAAAAAGATCAAAATAGATTTTAGGACCCAAAATATTGATCAATTCTTATTTAGAATACCTTGAATATTTGTGCACATAGAAGTGACATACATATTTCTTGTAGAGGAGAGTATCTATAAATAAAATCTCTTGATTCCTATATCACTGAGGAATATGAATCTAGTAGCTGGATTTTCTAACTATCTATAAGAAGATTTTTATTGGAGTATATAACTAATCAAAAAAGAAGAGTAGTCGGGGTATCAAACCAAATATGGAGAGAGAAAATGGAGTATCTAACCAATTAAAGAACTGTAGTGTCTAACCAGTTGTATTCACTTGTATAGATA
This sequence comes from Viscum album, assembly GCA_963277665.1. Lineage (NCBI taxonomy): Eukaryota > Viridiplantae > Streptophyta > Magnoliopsida > Santalales > Viscaceae > Viscum > Viscum album. Next base: position 1,861,127,002 of record OY728129.1, on the reverse strand, counting down.
GTGAAGAGAATCCATACTGGGCTATCTAACCAATATGGAAAGAGTGAGACTTTCATTTCAGAACATTGTAAATATTTTGTTTTCCCTCACTTATTTTACTACTTCATATGAAGTGAGTTCGATAGAATCTATTGAGTGGATTCGAAACATTTAGAAGTTCAAGAGGTTGAATTTAAAATGATAAAAATCATAAAATAAGGGTACCACGGATTCACCCCCCCATCAGTGGAACCTAACTGATTCTTGGTCCATACAAGTGGTATCATAGAATAGGTCACCTATAAACATATAATAAGTATTAAGTACAGAATCTGATGAAGATTACAATGATATCATTTCCCTTCTTTCAAGAAATTTTAAAAGGGGTAAAATAAATAATTAAGGAAATTTATTTCCTAAAAAAATAAAATGTGTGGATATGAAATCAATATCCTTGCCTTTAATAAATAGAAAAAGAATAAGAATCTATCAAAAAATTTGTGTTTTCCAATAAAAGTAAGATTATAACCTTATTTTATTTATAATTCTAACCCTTGTGTGTATAATGAGTATAAAATGTAAAACTCACCCATAGAGATAAAAATGAAATGTGATTCTAGTGATGATGAGGTAAAAACATCAAGTTGTTATCCCAAGGAATGATTATGAAATGAAGAATAAGATCCATGGAGAATCAGGCATGATGTTTATTATTCAATGGGAAATTATTTGACCTTGGAAAATAAAATATTTAGTAGATAAGAAGTTTAATTGAGTTTTAGCTCAATGAAAATGGGAACCAAGATGAAGTATAAAGTGATTTGATAGAAATTATTTCCCAAGATATTCTAATGTAAATTTCCAAGGATAATGAATTAAGGGTTTGTAATATATCTATTAAAAATAAACATGAATAAATGAGGAAATCAAATATAGATGCTACATCAAATATGAATTTTGTGGTTGTTAAGATAAAAGATAAAGAAATAAAAATAAGAGACCATGGGGATAATTTTACCACCTATAAAGATAAAATAAACATCCTTACAAAATATTTATTTACTTGTGTAGTAACAAAGTGGAATCAAAATCTGAAATACAACATAATAAGGAATGTTGGTCCCACAATATTTGAAAGTACCAAAGTGTTTTTTATTATGGATGAATTTGGAACACTATGTGTAGATGTTCCAAAACCAACAAGCCCAATGATGTTGTAATAACTCAATTAGTGCCAACATCTCCATCAATGAGATATAAAATTATGAATGTATGAAAGGGTAATAAATCCATATTAAAAAACTATACTCCAATAAGTCACCAAAAGATTTATTTTCTGGTAAAGGGCCTATCAAGAAAGAAAGTAGGTTTATTTTTTTGGTGAATGAAAATTATCCACAGAAAATGGTGTATCAAGGACCAAAATTTGGAACTAACATTTGTATTGTTTTTTCGCAATGAAACAAAATTAGATAGAGTTTTTTTCAAATGATGTGGGGGTGGAAAACGATATTCCAAAATAAGAATATTTTCTTGGGAAGAAAATATGATCACAATATATGAATCATGTACACAATAAAGAATGAAGATACCATGATGAACTTACAAAGAATAAGAAATCAATAATGAGATAAAACTCTCTCCTTGAATATTTCTACTAATGAAATAGTAGGTTTATACTTATTCCCTATTATTTTATGTGTTATGAGCTAACATTAATGTAATTGAAGGTTAATTGTTGTCTATCATAGAGTTCATTATTTTCCATGATGATAAATATGAGTGCATCCTTTGAGGGGGTGATGTTATGAGCCATGATGCATTCCAATCAAACTCTCATCCATTTTTAATTAATTTCATATATTAAGGGGCATTTTTTGGTTGATGGGAATATTAGAAAAGGGGAGATATTATCTTTTTCACATGAAATTTTATGATGTGTATGTTGAAGTATTTGTAGGATTTATCATTTCCTTAATAAATATTGTTATTTACATCCACTATAGGATAATTGATAATTCATGGTCATGATTTTTCATGCATGTTATTTTATGGATTGCACAAACAACCTTGGTTTTATGTATCTTTTTTCCTACAATTGGTTTTCCCATGTAGAAATACATTCTAATAACTAATGGTTCTCTGCTAGGAGAACCATGTGAGATTATTCCCCTCATTGAAGTGGTCAAGATATTTTTATACTAGGGATAATATCATGTTTTTAATAAAAATGATATGACATTAACTACCTCCAATTATCCTTTTCATTTTATAGTCAATTTGGGGAGAATTATTGAAGTTTCCACATATTGAATTTTATGATATTTGAAGATAATGATAAAAAATAAAGGATGATATATTTGTGCCCAAGTGTTGTGTTGGTTATCAAGGATTCAATATGTGAGTTAAAATGTTGTTGTGATACCTAGAGAATTATTATGGATCTTGAAGTGGAACTGGATGCCATGCTTGGAAAAATATCCATGTATAGATCTGATGATTTTTTAAGTGATCTCAAATGTAAATGAAATGTGATAATTATTTTTCACATTTTTTACATCAAATGAACTCCATGAAAAAAATGTTATTTGATGAAGAATACATAAAGAGATGATAATAATATTCCATGCATATAGAATATGTATTTTTCTTGATATTTTTTTTTATTTTTGAATTCAAATTTTAATTGTTTCATCTTGTTGAAGAAGAAGAAAGACCAATAAATGAGGGATTTGAATATCATCAAAAGATTATTTAAATTGATGTCCATGAAAAAATAAAATAAAAATATATTTTTCATAATAAATGAGGGAAGTAGATAATAGAGTTTGTGTTGGTTGAATTTGAATTTATTTAGTACCTAGAAATTATAATGTATTTTATTGTGTCTGTTTATTAAAAAAATACAACCCAAAAGCTAACCATCCAACCTCAACCAAGGTCTCATGAAAGACTCATAGGTCAACTACACCCAAGGGAGGCTGGATAGGTCCAATAAAGTTGAAGGTAGACGGTGGTCTCATTAAACACACGAAGATGGGCCCATGTATAAGGTCTATGAAGAGAGTCTCAGCCACACTGTTTGGGAGGTATCATGGTAAGGTATTAGGTTTGGGAGCACACCCTAGTAGTCTCTTCTGGATGACTACTGAAAGCAATTTTTTGATATACCAACCCCTTAATAGATGGTGTAATTGATGTGGGATAGGTGAATTGATTAACTGTTCATCCATCTTAAAAAATACAGACATATTAGGGGATATTGGATGAGTTTGATCTTTTCCATTCAATCATGAACAACGTTTTGTTCGTCTATCCTTGTTTGATTAATCTTCATGAAGTGGGGTTTCTTCCATTTTTTAGGCCCCAAAGGGCATGGCCTTATCTACTAGATTTAACCAATGGAACCAATGATCTCTTATGATCCATCCATGATCCATGCATGTTTTGTGGATGTGTTTCATGCATGGAAATTCATAAACTAAAGTAACTCAAGTATGGCGGTCTCCTGATGAAGCAAATTCACCTAAAAAAATTAAACGTAAAAATACATGCATAGTTATGATGAAAATAAGTATTCATGAATATTCTCAATGTATTCACATCAATACAATTAAAAAATCAGAAGCCTAAGATTTTGGGTGATGATAAAATGATATGTTTTGCGATGTTTGTTCTTAGTGTAATAAAGGGAGAAAAAATATACCCTAGTATTTTGGTATTATGAAATGAATACACATGTGAATGAAAAAGGAAAGTCTGCGTATTCATGAATTTATATGCATAAAGTAATATAGAGTGTTTCATGGGTGATTACCCACACTTGTGAGATGAATAGTGAACCTGATGCTTTCTGATATTCCTTTCTAGAGTAATGAGCCAGAATTAAGAAACAAGCATGAGGTCATGGGTGATTATATTCACCTATAATGAATTAAATAACCCAATAATTCAGATACTTATAGGCCATGTTAAATGAGGATCATGAAGATGAATTTCATGCATTATTACATGATGGGTGAGCTATAACAGTGAGCCAAATGATATGAACTAGGAAACACCCTAACTACTCAAGTATTTATTATAAGATATTGTGCATGACATAGATGATAAATTTAGGAAGAAGGAAATAATACCCCTCAAGTATTTGAAATGAATATAATAAGTCAAATAACCTTGTTTATGGGGTATTGAAAATGAAGATAAAATAATACCCACAAATAATGGTGTATTGAAGTTTTGTAAATATAATACCCACATTTTAGTATTATTATTTTTTTAAGAAGAAAATTGAATGTGTTTATTTCAAGACACCTTTAATTGAGGATTTAAATGGGAGATTTTAAATCTTGCAATTATTGAGACACATGCACCATATTGTTTTTTGTATAAATATGTGAATATAGGCGATAGAAATTATACTGAATTATAAGATCATTTTGAGACACATTACAACCCTTCTGAATGATGAATATTGATATTGAGTTAAAGATGGGTAATTCTTGAAGAAGGTGATTATATGTACCTAATCATTTGAAGAGGGGTAATTTAGATCATTCAATATCTGAAAGAAGTTTTTAGGACCAACAAGATTGATCAATTCATCTGTTGATTTCCATGAGGACTTGTATATAAGGAAGGGACATCCATCGTCATTTTATAGAAATAATATCTATAATGAAGATCTTCTTATTCCTAGATCAACATTGAAGAGGAGGATTGTAGCTAGGGTGTCTAAATTGTAATTGGAGGCTTGTTATTGGAGTTTCTTACAAATAAGATAAGAATAACAGTTTGGTATTTGACCAACTACAAAGAGATAAATTTTGGTTCCTAAAAAATTGTATAATTGGGGTGTCTAACCATCCATACTTACATGAGGATATAATGAAGATAATCCATGTTGGGGTGTCCAACCAACACGGAATGAATTATGTATTTCATTTCAAAACCTTGTAAATATTGTGTGTTTCCCACAATTATTTTACTAATGCATGTGAGATGAGTTTCAGTGAAACTATTGAGTGGATCTAGAACCTTAACATGTTCAGGAGGATTAATTCAAAATGAACAAAATTCAAAAAAGGGTACCACTAATTCCACCCTCTCAATGAAACCTAACCAGTCCTTAGGATCAACAATAACAAAAAACAAGTGATATGGTATTTATTAATATTCAAGTCTATGAATATATAAGAAATCAGAAGTAAAAATATTTTGGGTCCAGGGAACAAATTCTATTAGTATCCCACTTGGACCAGATCCAAATACTAATGAATTTTAATCCTCTAGCTTCCATGTGATGTTCATGATTATGTTGATATAGATATTTAGTCAATGGGCCCTCTATGTTTTCTTTATTTTAAACTAATATTACCCTTTTGTACCTCTCTATAAAAAAATCATCAAAATATAATACTAATTAAGTATGATATTTTTCTTCTAATGTGACCATAAATCCTCTAAAATAGACTATTTAAATATAATCCATGTACAGTGTGATAGGATATTTATTGTAAGGAACCGTGTGGTGAAATTGGATGAAGTTACATATCTAAATTACTTCTTTAACTATAAAAGAATCTATAATATACTGATTCTCTTCTATGAAATTGATCAATGTGACTTTATTTAATCTCTTCTATCTCACAACACCTCCATTGAGAGTGAAGCTGTATCTCGACTATGATTTTGGATCACCGTGATCTGTTTGGAAACTATAATATGTATATCCCATGATAACTATTTTTTACATATCCTCTATAAACTAGTAACATATCATTTGTATTCCATAGATACTTAAGAATATTTTTTACTTCCATCCTATGGTATTCTCCTCAATCAGCATGATATCTTCCAAATATGCTTAATGCTTAGTAGACTTTTATACTAGTGCATAGAATGTCATACATAACTGGCCTAATTTGTAACACCCCGAGATTTTATGAAAAATATTCTTTTTAATTTCATTAATGTCTTGTGTTGTACGCTAAACCAAAATGAGCTTGCACAACAAGCATCCTTGACTTGACTTGCACGCAATCGCGACCTTCCTCGATAGCGTGTGTAGTACGCAATAACGAGTTTCACTAAACAAGAGTATGCTATTAAAATATTATTAAAACTAGCCGTTATGAATAGTAATAACCACTTTTTGAAATTTTGTAAATTTTATTTTTCAAAATGGACTTCATTTTTGGATTCGGAATATCGAAATTAGCTTAGGGTGAAATTTTGGTAATTTTCGGATAACTTTCATATTTTGATGAATAGTGGAAATTACTAAGTGGTAGTTAAAAAAACTGAATTGTTCATAAAACTTAATTTTACCGCTTCTGTGAGTGGAATTTCAAAACTCCGAGAGACACGGTTGATGTCAGTAAGTAAAATGTGGTTCAATGAGATGAAAATAATTTTTTGGTGAATAGTAACTTTTTACTTTTTTTTACCACGGTTAAAAGTAAATAGGGTAATTAAGGGTAGAAATGATATTATTATTACCCTAACACATGTCCTAATTCTATTGGAAAAGTGTAATTCGACCAAAAACAAACTTAGGAATAAAATATGACCATTTAGGCTCACTTGGATTAGATTAGGACATTTATTATTAATTTATTTAAAGAAGGGTTAAAAGAGTTAAAATCAAAGTTTATTTACTAAAACATTTTTAATATGGGGTTATACATAAGATATATTCGACTATAAATATTCATTATAAAGATAAAACTATTTCCTACATAATTGTAGTTTATTTTTAATTTTTAGACATTAAATAATTTAATTTATTTATGACACAACGATGATGGAGTAATTATCTTATTAATGAAATATTGACATAATTGATGTTATAAATACACACATAAATATAATTTGAGACTTTTTATGAATTCCACTAATTTTCTAGGTTAATATGACATGTTAGTATTGATTTAATTAACTTTTTTCGAACTTATCATTATGTTATGATTTTCACAAAAATCAATTACTAAATAGTGTCAAAATTGACATAAAATAGTTTTTAAAACAAATATTATATTATTAATTGTTATTTTATTCCTAAAAATCTACGGTTCTGCCAAATGACTTAGATAAGGTTATATATATTAATAATAAACAATTTGGGGTTCGTTTGGCTTCTTATAGTAAGTTTATTAACCTTATAGTGTAAGAACACAAGAAGACACGGTAAAAGTAAAATTATTTAACTTAATGTTAAATCTATATGATAAGGTTAAAATAGGAACCTAAACTTGTCTAAATTCTATTGTATGAGAGGATTTCGAACCATCCCCACCTTATCCTAGAAATAAATCAATTTTTAGCAATTTAAAACCGAACTTGACTTTATAATAAAATAATATTTTTAGTTATTCCAAAGGTGCCCCTCTCCTCCATTATAAAAGGGCACCACCTCCCTCTCTTCCTTACACAACTTTGAGCCTTCAAGCTCGGCCAATACCTGCCAAATTCTCTTATCCACTTCTCTAGAAACATCCTAGAGGTTCTGGTCTTCCTCAAAGACCAATTATAGTGCCCTAAGAGGAGGTCTCAAAGAGGCGCTTCAAAGAAGAGGTAATTTCCGTTACCGATTCTTTCACCTTTATTTCTTCTTCCACTTCTTCTTATTAGGTTGTTTCATTATGAAGTAATAACATCAGTATCACTCATATACTGATATGTTATTATAAGTATGAAACAATCCTATTTCACCATCTATCCATCCTACGGAAAACGAAATCACCGCGCGTGCGTACGTACGGAATACCGTCTCCACGCCGTGGTGAAATCTATTTTCCACCACCACCTTACTTGGATGGGTATAATGGTGTAAATAATAACTATATATTATTATTTTAAAGTGATATTGATTCTGAAATAGTATACATACACTCCAATACAGTCCCACGATCATGAGAACGATATCATCGCTCGTGCGTACGTACGGACTACCGTCTCCACGACGCGATGAGATTCATTCTCCACTTTAACCATTCACGAATGATTATAAAGTATATATAATAAGTAATCATGAAATATATGACATAATAATGATACTGGATTTATGTGTATATATATGTATGTCATCTACTTAATTCTGTTCAACTCAATAAGGAAACGAAAACAGCGTTCATGCGTACGTACGACCTACCGAATCCATGAACGGTGTATTTCTTTCCATTTACTGATTTATTATATATATATATATTCTGAATATATATATATATATATATAAATAATGTTTTATATTCTGGAATTTAGTAATCATGATCTAAGTAATCATATGAATAATTACAAGTCAAAACACGGGCGACAAATGAAACATTTTTACCCAAAATGCTCTTTAACATGGAATTTACAAAAGAACGGGTAATATAAAGTCATAAGTGAACCATATATGATATCATAACAATGAATATGATTCTGTAATAAGTCAATGATATTATTTAATTCATTATACAGGAGGTTCGGACACTTACAAAGCAAATCGGACCTAAGGTAAGGGAAATATCACAATCTCATTTTTATCTGAGGTTGTTTATACTTTAGTATTTACTGGGGTGTATTTTATCATCCACATCCATGTTTCCTCAATATGTAATATTATTTCCATCCACCTACAATTGTTTAAATCCTATTTTACCCTTAAATGAGTTTTTATTAAAAGATATGAAATGAATCTTTTGTTGTTTTTCATACGAGGTACTTTTTTGACTTTTCCGACAAAAGTACGAAGAATGTTTTTTTAACTTATATTGCATGAATGGATTTTTAAAACATTATTTCCAAGAAGCTTCCTTTAAAAGTTTTCAAGTTTATTTTTAATAAACTTCTTTTAGTTTATAATTGTACGACATGTTAAGAAAGGAAAAGTGTTTTTGAAGCATAAAGGATATTTTCCTCAAGAATGGAGTTCAAGTGTTTTATCAAAATTATTTTCCATCTAAGATAATAAAGGGTTTTGTTTTTATCCCTATTATTACTCTGATTTGATTATGTTGTGATGGAATTATGTTTTTATGAATTCCTTTATCTTATATGAATTGTTTTATGATGTCACGATGTTTAAGATTCCCATTTTTATTACATGGGTTGTTCTATGATGTATGGTTTATGATTTTGTGGCACACATAAGAATGGTATCATTATTATATGGGTGGGACCTATATCTCCCTCCAATGCATTGGGTACAGATTTTATATCTCATGAGATAGACATGGATGGAATGGTAGGTTATACCAGTTCAGTGAAACAGGACTGAAACGAGGGTGACTCGGTTCAGAAATGGACTTTGTCCACTAAGATAGTCTTGGAAATGAGTCTTGACTAATAAAATATGATTATCTATGATTATGTGTGTATGCCACAAAGTTTTATGTTTTAAGTTATTATTATTGGGATTTCATTTCACTACTAAGATTTATCCCATGTTATGAAATTATGCTCTCTTTTGCAGGTTAAGATTTCCAAAATGTTATGTTCTTATGAATATGATGTGATTGATATTTCTTTTGTTTACCCTTACTGAGCATTTGATCTCACCCTTTTATGTTTTCTTTTCCCCAGGATATAAAGAAATGTTTTAGGAAAAAAAAAGGAAGATCTTTATGGGAGATGTTTAAGATCTTTCACCACGATTAGAAGATTATATTCCGAGTTTCCAAAGACACTAAACTATTACGTTCCTTGTGTGTGTGTTTTTGTTATGTACTAAGTATTCTGCAAAAGTAATGTAATGTCCATGTACGTCAAGTTTCGGGTCTCTACATAATTTTTGACATGTATGGAGTCATTTTGATCCTATTTTTCTTAACATAAGATTGAGGATTTATTTTTATAGAGTGATGAATTTCATGATATATAGGTGTTGGTCAGAGTGGACACTCAAGAGGGGTGTGAATTGAGTTCCAATTATAATTTCTGTTAAAATGATTCTTATTAAAAATCCCCCAAATTGAATAATAAGATAAACTGTAGTGAATTTATAAAGCTTGAAAGATTTCAATTAGTATCACAAAGATTGATTATTTCTCAGTTAACTTAATCTGAAGATTATGTAACTTTTGTAACTAAATTACTAGCTAACAAAAGTTATAAACACTTTCTTGTTTAACTAACAGGGTTACTTTAAAATAGATTTATATTTCAAAGTACTTAGCAGCATAATATTCAATATAGTTTAAAAAAGAATAAATAAGCACAACGGTTTTAACCAAGAGGTTCTGTCTTAAGACGAGACTTAGTCCTCTCAAAAAAATTTATATAAATTTTTATCCACACCCTGGATCGGGGTTAACAACAGTGAAAAGACTGTCCAGGTACTCAGACCTCTACCATAGTACTATGTGGGAAATCAAAACAATAGCACACAATATATCCAGGTCACACTTGACCTCTACCACTATCCACAGTCGGATATAAGAGTATATGGAAAGATTGAGTGAGGATTTAGAAATACTCCAGTTCAGCACAGGAGTCAGTGTGTGTCTAAAAATACAGAGCACACACTGCTAAAAATGTAAGTAAATGAGACACAATAGAGATAAACATATAGATATGAGTTTAGAATGCTCTATGTATTTTGAGTGAATCTCTTGGACTCTTCATATTGATGTAGATGAAGCTTTGAGTCCTTCTCTAGTTTTTGTCAAGAAAACAGAGTGTTGTTTTTGTGTTTGACTTCCAGGTCAAGGTTGATCAGCCTGATGAGCTTGAGTATGTGTTATGTAGTAGAAGCTCCTTACTTCTTGAATGCTCAGGTTCTACAGATTCAATATGTATCCTTCCTTATTCTTCACCACACCCAGCAGCTTTTTCACTTCGTTTCAACACACTCATTTATACATGGCTTTTCTCTTTCCTTTTATAGCTCAAGTGGTTCGACAGGAAGCATGATTTCTTCTGCAGGTAAAAGGTATGGTTCCTGAAATTCTAACCACTATCATTAATTAATAGAAGGTGCATTGAAAACATCAAATATGACCATTGCTAAATAAACAAATAGAAATAGAGTTTAGAGAAACAGTGACCAGTTTCCATCAGTAGCAGTTACTCCTTGTAATCGGTAGCTTCTTTGTAACGGTAGTTCTTTCTATCAGTAGCTCATCTTATCGGTAGATGCATTGTAACAGTATCTCTTTTGTAACGGTATCCATCTATCTGTATCAATAGACTTGTATCGGTAGACTTTTGTCCTTCTGTATCGGTGGACTTTGTACTTGTATCGGTGGACATCCTATCGGTAGCTGTCTATCTGTCTATTTGTATCGGTAGCTTGTATCGGTAACTATGTATCAGTGACCTTTACTTATCTATAGACTATGTACCGGTAGGTCTTTATCAGTCAACTTGTGCATACTGGTAGACTTCTTCTATCAGTAGCTCTTCTTCTATTGGTAGCTGTTATTCATATCGGTGACCTTATCCATATCGGTAGACTTTTGTACCGGTGTACTTAGCCTTATCCGTATCTAGGTGCATACTAGTGGACTTATGTATACCAGTGGACATAACACTTTTCTGTTCTATGGAAAACATATCCATATTGAGTTATAAGTATTTCAAAGTATGTATAAACATAGATAAACATTGATTAACATATTCCAATGATTATTTTGATATTTTTCTCAGCATAGTTTTTCATATATATATATATATATGAGTATAAACACATATTAAAACATGATTGAATTATCAAAACATATTATATCATAATTGGGATTATCAAAATAGGTGAGGTCAACAATCTCCCCCTTTTTGATAATCACAAATTATGATATTATAATCCAAAATAATCAGTAATGATTCAGTATAAAGTACAGTGTGTTTTATTTCTCAGTGTGAGTAATGAAATTTTCAAATGTGAGATTTTAGATGTATCAAAGGATATAGTATTAAATGCAATTGTATCAAAGGTAAAATTATAAAACAAATGTATCAGAGGTAAAATGTATTATGCTCGTAAATATTAAGCTCATATTTCTCAATATCTGTTTTCCCCTTTTGTATGATGTCTCCCCTGTTATATTAGTTCTCCCACTTTGTGATAAGAAAAAGGAAGGGAAGAAAGGATGAGAGAAGCATCGAAAATGAAGAGAGAATGAAAGAATTTATATATGACTTGAGGAAAAAGTACATAGAAATAGAGAATTGAACCAAAAAGAATACTAGTGACTCCTATCAAAGGTCTGATCCACGAATCAATCCACCTCTTGAATGTCCACTTTGGATTTGGCTTTGGGTTCGGAGGTAGATTCAGGCTGGGTAGATTCAGAAGAAAGCTTGGGAATCCTAGAAAGCACTACTGGAGGTTGAGAAATAGACACTATTCCTGGCCTATAGTGGGTACTCCTCAAAGTAATCAGAGGTGTTAAGCTTCTGATGGGTTGAGCTGGTGTCATTTGAGGAATGGAGGCAGACTGAGCAGAGGCATGCAGAGCTGGAGGTGCAATTATTGGAGTACTGTCGAGATGAAAAAATGGAAGCAATAGATTCCTAAAGTCCATTATGATCCCTCCACCTCTTTCCATAGCAGAAATAATTTCATCCTTGTTCTCCATAAACTTTTCAAGAGTAGGGGTCAACTCCCTGAGCTTTCTCACTTGTTCTCTGAAAGCTGGATTGATTGGAGGATGGTTCGTGTTCTCTAACATACGTTTTAAATGGTTGTTGAGCTGATTCTTAGTAAATAACCTTTGGAAATAGTAATCCACATTGTCTTTTACCTCTTTCTGATAAGCTGTGGATTCTCTCATAAAATTATGAACAATTCTCCTTATATCTCTAGTGGTAGTCACCACTTGGGTCAATGCAGTAGAGTCTACAGAGCCACTTGTAGAAGACTGTCCAATCTCTTCTCTCATCATAGCTCGAATCTAATCAATATCCAAAGAAGGCTTAGAATAACTCAGTGGTGAAACAGTGAAGGCTACTATTTCCTTATAGGATTTAGTCAGCCCACTTATGAGATTTTTCACAAGAGAGTCATGGGTGCTGACATGCTACCCCATGTACTTCTTAAATCCCTCAAAAAAATGAAACTATCTGGCCAACTACGCTCTTTACAAAGGACAAGTCTTTGTATGCTTGAGATTTAGAGCTCATATAAGACTCTATAGAGACAATTGAATTATTTATAGATTCAACATCCTCTTCCAAGATTGAAATTTTGTTCTAGAGGGTCTTGACTTCATTCACCATCTCTATCGCAGTGGTTGACACAACACATCCAAGAGAGAGTTAAAAATACTTTTCCAATTTTCTCAGCTCTTCAACAAGATAGATCTTTAATTCTGCAACAGATGCAGTCTAGGTCTCCTTCAATTCAACCTTTGAATATTTAAGATTATCCTTACTAACTATATTTTCATGCACAACTGCAGGTGCTCTTTTAGATACAAGAATAGCCACAGAGTCATTCATAACAGATTGAATAGATGATATCAATGAGGTTTCCATTATTCTTATCTTTTCCACAAAAATGATCTTTAGTTAAGAATTTAACTCATCTAAGTCAGCTTTTCTCACAAGATCTTCAGGTAAGCTCTCAGAGAGGATATTATAATCGACATGAGGTCTACTGACAGGTGTCTCATCTTCAGAATCAGGGTAGTCCAACCCACAAACCACAAAACCTGGGTCTTCTTCCCAGTCTTCATTTCCATCAGCTACTGAAACATTTCCATGTCTAGTTGGATGCTCCCCCTCAACTGGTGCATTCTCATGTAAATGTATAGCAACAAAACACTCATCAGCTCGGTCTTCCTCAGAAGAATCTTCCACAACCATCTCCATTTCTCCAACACAGGAGGCTCCTCAAGAATAGGTGCAGGTCTATCTACTTCAACAATTTCCTCAGTAGGTATTGAGGAGTGCCCAATAAGTGGACTAAGACTCAAGCAAGCATAAGCAGATGCTTCAGTTTCCGATTCTATTTCTTCTTCCACATTCTCTGGAGCTGGATGGTATTCCTCATCAACAGGTGCTTCTTCATTGCTTTATTTTAGGACTATTTCCTTTCTAGATGACTCAATTTCAGCAATATGACTTGGATGAAAGTCTAGATCCCTTCCATAAACTATAGAGGTATCTTCTTCATCGGTACCATCACTATACTGAGGTTCCTCTTCATCAAGTCCTATACCTAGATCCCTCACACCCTTAAGTCTAGAAGGATGATCCACAGGATTAAACATATCATACAGCTTCTCATCATCACTGACCCATTCTCTTCTGCACGGATTCCAGTTGATCTTCATGTACTTACAGATAGTTTTGGTAACACAATAGTTGACTTTCATAACCATTTTCTCATCCTGTGACTTAGCGACACCTTTTACCCTGATCATCGTAGAGATCAGTTTTGAAAAGAATAAAGCATTAGTTTTTGACTTTGGCCTGGTCATATCCTCAATTTGAATCATTAACAGTCTACATAGATTCACCCTAACACCATACCTTAACAGATATAGAAAATAAATATCTTGGTATTTCAGATTTGCAACGTCTCCTCTTCTTGGACTTAGCGCGTGTTGAATCAACTTGAACGACAACCGGTTCTCTCCGTCCATCTCTATAGCAACTAACTTTCTTCATGTACCATCCCCTCTTAATTCTTCCAAATCATCTTCATACTCAAAGATGTTACTGGTAGGAGGTACTGATTTCGAGAAATATCCAAAAACATTTTCATGTGGAACTTTGAAACATTCATCCCACTCAATAGAGGAAAAAGATATTTCCTTTCCATTCACAACTGAAACCATTCTGTTCTCAGCTTCTGATTTTACAAAAGAACAAACTCATAGAATTATTTTACCATCTTCAGATAATAGGGGCCATTGTTATTCAAGAAGCATTCTACCCATTTCTAGTCCTCCAGTACTTCTAGAACTAAAGCCTTATTGGTCATCAACCATTCCACGCATAGCTCTTTATCAAATACTATCTCTTTTTGAACGAGATGCGGATTAGTAGGTTTCTTCACTTCACTTACACCACTAGACTCTCTTTTGAGTCTCTTTTCATTCGGCTCATCATCCATTCCACTGACTGATGGTCTCTTAACTCTTACCATTCTGCGAATCGTGAGGCTTGGGGTTCAAAGATTTGGGAGCAAGGGCTTGAAGGTAAAGGGTTTGAGGTGGATCTAGATGAGGTCAAGACTTATGTTTTATCATTTTGGAATCAAAAAATTAATAAATAAAATAGAATAATTATACTATAAACGATTCAGATTCCGGTTTCTAAAGATAAAGAATTTTAAAAATAGTGCAACGTAACGACAACACATACCGGTGAGGTATTCTTATCGGTGAGGGCCACTAATAGTGAGGTATAAAACGGAGGTTCATACCAGTGAGGTATAACATTGAGGTTCATACCGGTGAGGTATAACAGTGAGGTTCATACCGGTGAGGTACAACAGGGAGTTTCATACTGGTGAGGTATAACAGTGAGGTTCATACCGGTGAGGTATAACAGTGAGGTATCTAACTCACAGAATCTATCATTCCTAACTCATGTTTAATGTAACTTAACCCATCCAAACTTAAATTCTTGGTGAATATGTCAGCTAATTGATGTTCAGTACCTATAAATTCAAGAGTAATATCACTCTTTTGGTAATGATCTCCCAAAAAGTGGTGCCTTACATAAATGTGTTTGGTCCGAGAGTGAGACACGAGATTCTTAGAGATGTTAATCACACTAGTGTTATCACAATTTATAGGTACATGTATAAAATGATATCCATAGTCAAATAAAGTATGTTTCATCCACAGAATTTGTGCACAGCAACTACCAGCAGCAATGTACTCTGCTTCAATAGTAGACAATGCAATAGAGTTCTGCTATTTTACTACACCATGATACCAGCGACTTACCAAGAATATGAAATGTTCCAGAAGTTCTCTTTCTATCTAACTTTCAACTAGAAAAGTAAGCATCTGAATAACTTATTAAATCGAATGATTATCCTTTTGGATAAAATAATCCTAAGTTAGAAGTATGTTTAATATATTTGAAAATTATTTTAACATCAAGAAAGTGTGATTATTTTGGATTTGCTTGAATTCTTGCACACATACACACACTAAACATAATATATGGTTGACTAGCAGTAAGGTAAAGTAGACTCCCTATCATACCTCTGTAGTTGCTTTGATCCACTGGTTTTCCAGTTTCATCAGCATCCAACTTACAATTAGTACTCATAAGTGTATCACATTCCTTAATAAAATCTAAACCAAAATGTTTTAAAAGATCCTTTGTATATTTACTTTGATTTAAGATAATACCATTTTCATTTTGAAAAACTTGAAATCAAATAAAATATTTGAGTTCTCCCTTTAAACTCATTTCAAATTCATTTTTCATACTATTTGAAAAATCAATACATAAATCATTTTTAGAAGATCCAACAATAATATCATCAATATAGATTTGCACTATCAAAACATCTTTGGAAATTCATTTAATAAAGAGAGTTAGATTAGAAATCCCTTTAGAAAAACCTTTTGAAATACAAAAATTTCTTAGTCTATCATACCAAGCTCGTGGAGCTTTTTTTTAAACCATATAAATCTTAAGAGAGCTTAAAAACTCGATTTGGAAAATGAGGATTTGTAAATCCACATGGTTGTTCGACAAAAACATATTCAATTATAAAACCATTTAGAAAATTTCTTTTAACATCCATTTGATATAACCTGAAATTCAGATAAGCAGCATAGATAAGTAGGATCCTAATAGCTTCTAATCTAGCTACAAGTGAAAAGGTTTCCTCATAGTCTATTCCTTCCTCTAGACTATGTCCTTGTGCAACTATACTTGTTTTTTTTCTAACTATGTTTTATGATTCATCAACTTTGTTTCTAAAAAACCATTTAGTACTTATGGTCAAAGTGTCCTTAGGTCTGTCAAATAATTCCCAGACTTTGTTTCTTTCAAATTGATTTAATTATTCTTGCATATACATTACCCAAAATTCATCATTGATTTCATCATTGATATTTTTAGGTTCTAACTGTGAAAGAAAGGATTTATGTTCAACCTGATTTCTTAGAGAAGCTCTAGTCTGTGTCCCTCTATCAAGATTACCAACAACAGCATCTAAAGGATAATTTTTCTGAATCCTAGTTGATCTAGTAAAGGTAGGACTAGAAACTTCAGGTTATTCTCTATGTTCGAGATCACCAGAAGAAGGTTCTAGAGAATTTTCAGAATTTCCTAGTTTTACAGTGGTTTCACTAATTTTATCATTAAGGTCCAAAATAAACAGATCTTCTTCAAGATTTTCAAGAAAGGACTTAGGTTCATGCGGATCAGTTTCATCAAATTTGATGTGAATAGATTCTTCCACAGATTTGGTTCTTTTTTTAAAGACTCTTTAAGATTTACTAGTTACAGAGTAACCTAGAAATATTCCCTCATCACTTTTAGAATAAAACTTGTCAATATTATCCTTAGTATTGAAAATAAAGACTTTGCAACAAAAAACTCTGAAGTAACTAACTTTAGGATTCCTATTATTCCACAGTTCATAAGGGTTATTATTAAGAAAAAGTCTAATCAGGACTCTATTTATAATATAAAAATCTATATTCACAGCTTCATCCCAAAAATAAATAGGTAGGTCATACCCATTAAGCATAGTTCTTGCAATTTCTTGAAGGGTTCTATTCCCTCTTTCTACTACACCATTCTATTGAGGTGTCCTAGGGGCAGAAAATTTGTGACTATATCCATTGTGTGAGCAGTACGATTCAAACTCACGATTTTCAAACTCACAGCCATGATCAACTCTTAGGGTCTTAATTTTAATTCCGCTTAGGTTCTCTACAGACATGGAATATTTAATAAAATAGGAACATGCCTCACTTTTCTGACTGAGGAAGTATACCCAAGTATACCTAGAAAAGTCATCTACATGAACATAAACATAGTGCTTAATATTTAAACATGAAACTATAGAAGTTCCAAATAAATCCATGTGAACCAACTCGAGAGGTTGAGAAGTTGAAACTTATTTCTTTGATTTAAAAGAAACTTTATGTTGCTTTCCCTTTTGACAGGGAGTACAAACATTATCAGTTGGGAATTTTAGTTGAGGTAGGTATCTAATTAAGTTCTTCCTAGTAAGTTTTCTAAGTGAATGAACATTGCAGTGTCCTAATATTATGTTCTATAGCCAGGATTCCTTATGAAAAGCATTTAAACGAGAAACCTTTTTTTTGGCTAAAGAATTTAAATCCACAACATAAACATTTTCATTTCTTAAGGCAGAAAATACTAAAACATTTTTAGAATTAAAAACCATACAAACATCATTTTCAAATTTAACATTGAAACCATCAACACACAACTGAGAAATTCTTAACAGATTTTATTTTAATCCATGAAAAAATAATACTTTAGAAATTAAAATTGAGTTAGTGTTACCAATATGGCCTAAGCCGATGATTTTTCCTTTTGAATTATCACCAAAGGTGACATGTCCTCCTTCAACCTTGATTAAAATCTTGAAACATGACTAATCTCCAGTAATATTCCTTGAACATCCACTATCCAAGTACTATATCTTCTTATGGGAACTCTTTAAGTAGGTTTCCTCATATGTGTTTGTCATGAAACACATATTAGCTTTTTGAGATTTTTCATCCAGAGAGGAATCAGAATCACTTGAACTATCTTCTGAATCACTCCAAGTTGCTTTCATAGATTTCTTGTACATGTTGTACTTGTAGTCATATTTCTTCTTGAATTTTAACTTTGGACAATTTGCTTTTACATGTCCTTTCCTTTTGCATTCATAGCTGAAAATTTCATCATTCCTATCGACATTTTCCAATCCTTCTTTTAAGGACCTTTGTTTTCATATATTCCTTTGTAGTTTGATTTTATGAATAATTTCTTCTTCCTATAGAATTTATTTAATCTCCTGGCTATTTGAGCCATCTCTTCATCACTATCAAAATCTGAACCTTCACTTGTTGAGATTTTAGTAGGTATGTGAACATTCTCCTTGTCCTTTCTATTTGAGGAAGTAGACTTAAAAGCCACTGACTTCCTCTTTTTTTACATTTCTCTCTTCTTCATACATCATCAACTTACCAATCAACTCTTTAATAGGCAGTGAACTTATATCACATGATTCTCTTATTGAGACTGATGTGCCTCCATCTTTCTGGAAGGCAACTTATTATCCTCATGATTTTCTCTTTTTCTAGAACATCATTTCCCAATAAACTCGTTGTATTTATAATTTCATTGAACCCGAGATACATGTCAGAGATAGGTTCATCTGGATTCATTTTAAAATTATCATATTTAATAGTGTAGGTATTCAATCTCATTTCTTTAACAATGGTTGTTCCCTCATGGGAAATAACCAAAGTATCCCAGCTTTAATAAGCAGTTTTAAAAGCAGATATTTGATTAAATTCCCCATCTATTAAAGCATAATACAGGGAATTCATTGCTTTACAATTATTATTGTAAGCTATTTTGGTTGGTTCATCCCAAGTAGTTCTTTCAATTTCTTGAATCTTATACTGAGTCTCTATAGCAGTCCAGATATCAAAACTCATACTTTCTAAATGAATTTTCATTTTCAGTTTCCATTGGGCATAATTAACACCATTAAAGAAAGGTGGCTTGTTGATAACAACACCTTCTAGTCTATTATCCATAATTAGATTTTAGAAAATATATTTAAAGAGATAAAATTTAGAACTAACAAAAATTTAATATCTTTAAGATACAACTAAAATCAAAGTTAAAAAAATAGAGTGTTTTAAAATAATTTATAAATAACAATCCTCTGATACCAAATGTTGGTCGGAGTGGATACTCAAGAGGGGGGGGGGGGGTGAATTGAGTTCCAATTAAAATATCTGTTGAAAGGATTCTTATTAAAAATCACCCAAATTGGAAAATAATCTAAACTATAGTGAATTTATAAAGCTAGAAAGATTTCAATTAGTTTCTCAAAGATTGATTATTTCTCAGTTAACTTAATCTAAAGATTATGTAACTTTTGAAACTAACTTACTGGCTAACAAAAGTAATAAACAAATGCTAGTTTAACTAACAGAGTTACTTTAAAATAGATTTATATTTAAAAGTACTTAACATAGGAATATTCAATACAGTTTAAAATAGAGTAAATAAGCACAACAGTTTTAACCAAGAGGTTAAGTCTCAAACCGAGACTTAGTTCTCTCAAAACAATTTATATAAATTTTGATCTACACCTTGGATCAGGGTTAACAACAGTGCAAAAACTGTCCAGGTACTGAGACCTCTACCACAGTTCTACGTGGGAAAACAAAACAATAGCACGCAGGCTATCCAGGTCACACTTGACCTCTAACACTATCCACAGTGGGATATAAGAGTATAGGGAAATATTGAGTGAGGATTTAGAAATCCTCTATTTCAGCACATGAGACAGTGTGTGACTAAAAATAAATAGCACACACACTGCAAAAAATGTAATTAAATGAGACGGAATAGAGATAAACATATAGATATGAGTTTAGAATGCTCTATGTATTTTGAGTGAAGCTCTTGGACTATTCAGATTTATGTAGATGAAGCTTTGAGTCCTTCTCTAGTATTTGCAAATAAAAAAGAGTGTTGTTTTTGTATTTGACTTCGAGTTCAAGGTTGATTAGCCTGATCAGCTTGAGTATGGGTGAAGCCATAGAAGCTCTTTACTCCTTGAATGTTCAGCTTCTACAGATTCAGTATGTAGCCTTCCTTCTTCTTCACCACACCCAGCAGCTTTTTCACTTCGTTTCAACACACTCATTTATGCACGGCTTTTGTATTTACTTTTATTGCTCAAGTGGTCCGACAAGAAGCATGATTGCTTCTGCAGGTACAAGGTACAGTTCCTAAAAGTCCAACCACTATCATTAATTAATAGCAGGTGCATTAGAAACATCAAATATGACCATTGCTAAATAAAAAAATAGAAATATAGTTTAGAGAAACAGTGACTGGTTTCCATTACTAGCTGTTACTCCTTGTAATCGGTAGCTTCTTTGTAACGATAGTTCTTTATATCAGTAGATCCTCTTATCGGTAGATGATTTGTATCGATAGCTCTTTTGTAATGGTATCCATCTGTCTGTATCAGTAGACTTGTATTAGTAGACTTTTTTCTTTCTGTATCGGTGTACTTTGTATTTGTATTAGTGGACTTCCTATCAGTAGTTGTCTGTCTGTCTATTTGTATCGGTAGATTGTATCGGTAACTATGTACCAGTAACCTTTACTTATCTGTAGACTATGTACTAGTAGGTCTGTATCAGTCGACTTGTGCATACGGGTATACTTGTTATATCGGTAGCTCTTCTTCTATCAGTAGCTGTTATGCATATCGGTGACCTTATCCATATCGGTAGACTTCTGTACCAGTGTACTTAGCCTTATCAGTAGCTATGTGCATACCGGTAGACTTATGTATACCAGTGGACTTAACACTTATCTGTTTTTTGCAAAACATATCCATATTGAGTTTGAATTATTTTAAAGTATGTATAAATATAAATAAACATTGATTAACATATTCCAATGATAATTTTAATAATTTTTCAACATAATTTAGCATATATATATAAGAGTATAAAAACATATTAAAACATGATTGAGATTATCAAAACATATTAAAGAATAATTAGGATTATCAAAATAGTTGAGGTCAAGAATAGGCAAAAATCCCCTCTTAGATTAATCTTTACTGAATCTCTTAAGAATGAGATCATTATATTAATGTAAACATAACAAATGAAACATCGTAGATCTATTAAGATAGATGTTGATCCCATGAATATATATTTCTTTATCTAATTAATTCATGAAGAATCATGACTTTATCCAGGTCTTAATAGATAGTATGGCAGGTATTTTGTATTTGGTAGGATGTATGTTATCATCATTAACTAATAAGAAAATAATTAAACTCCCACTAAACCACTATTTCACTGAAAATGGAGTGTCCATATTCATGATTTTGGGAGGTTAAGTATGGTTTTCCAATTATTATGATGGGTTTAGAATTATTTATTTGTTCAGTTTCCAACTGGGTTTATTCATGGAACTACAATCAACTAATGCCTCCCACATTTGCGACATGAAATATCAATACTAACCTCTTTCCAAAGGTTTGAAGTCAAAGGGATTTCTATCAAATGATTCTTAATAACTTTTACTGGTTAATAGTATGGAATTTAAGGATCATATTACCACTTAGGATAAATTATTTACTAATCTTATAATCTCTTATAGATTTAGGTCTTGTTCATGAATCCTTCCCAAAATCATAGGATTGGACTAGTTACACATATGTTAACGATTGAACATTCAAATGAATCAACTTGATCATGAGTATGTTTCATAGGTTACCGACATTGTTTTACTAGAAAATGCAAAATTTTAAGGTGTAATATTTCAACACTGCCTAACTAGTTTTAACGACCCGAACTTTTTCATAATATTTATTTCCTAAATTTGTGTGTTATTTTATACTTCACAAAACTATATCCTCTAATTAATGAAGTGATACCATTGGGTTTTGACTATTATATGACCGTTGGAAACTAAACTTTTAATGTTGAGATTATTTCTTATAAATACAATTTATCTTAGTTAATTAATTTAGAAAAAAGTGTCGATGGAATCATCCAGTAGACATTTTCCATATTAAGCCCATCTGTCGGAGCTTGGGAAGGAGGTAGTATCACTGGGCATTGATCTGGACCAAGCCCAAGACAAACTTCAACATGTGAAGCTAGAACAGAATTGCCTAAGGGAGAAGTTCAATATGATAGAAATCACCACTTGGGAAATGTTTTCTGAACCTCCCCAAGGCTCAATCACCATAGCACACCTTACACTTAGGTCCTATGCTGGTGTTATAACGGGCTATATAACAAGACCTTATATACTTTGTGTAATCCTTTTATATAAATAAATTTTTTATTTCTTGTTATGGAAAATTTTGTAAATTTCAAATGTCCGAATAAATATAGGATGCATTTTATTGATGAATTTTGGGAAAAAGGGGTATTTTAAATATTTTTTTAGTTTTTAAATAATTAATTATGTGAATTTATTTTAAAAAAATGGTCTTATATAGTTGTGTTCATTAAGAAATTTAGAGTCTAATATGATAAACTTAATTTTTCATTAATAGTAATGTATGAATAGTAAAATAGCTATATGAATAGTAATGAATAGTAAATCAGCCAAAAAAATAGAAACTTCACCCATGAATGTATAAATACATTTTAGACATCTTAAAAGTAAAAAAATGATCATAATATAAGTTTTGGTATTTACGTATGTCATAAATGTTTTATTTAAAATTTTATAATTAATTTAATAATTTATAATGGAAATGTATTTTCATAAAATATAATCATATATTATTACTTTATTGTCTTATGGTTATATGATAATTTAATGGGACCTTGATTACTTTCTTAAGGTGTTACAAAATAAGTTATAGTTTTAAAGTTGTATTTTTTGGAATAAATAATGGTTATATTTAAAAATTAAATTAATAATATTTATAAAATTATTTACATAAAATTTATTTCATTTTTTAATTTATATCTTCGATATTAGGTTATGGTGAATTTTTTGGATTTTTCTGAAATTGTTGAATTTTTTGTGAATATTAAAAATACAGTTTTGAGTTTTGGGTATTTAATGACATAATTGATGATGTAATCATGATGTAAATAACATCATCGACTTTTGAATAGTAAGATATGTTATGAGGTGTACCATATGGGGAATACCATGGGAAAATACCATGGGCAAGCCCTTGGTTTTTCTAATACTACGGATGAGGTGTCCCTTGGAAATTAATAATTTATTCCCTCACTTTTCTATAAATACCAAGACATTCCATCATTATTTTCATTCCAAAAACCTCATAAACTAAGATATGATATTTATACCTCTCAAAAGTCCTCCCAAGTTTCCCTAAATCCTCCCAAGGTCCTGACCTTCAAGCTTTCGAAGTTACTCTTTAGGGTAAGGGATCCTTTCACCATCCTCTTTTAAGTCATAGCTTCCTATATGTTATATCTTATAGTTCCATTTTATTATGAGGGGGACTGTTATTATATATCTTTATTACTGACCATTTAATGTCCAAATGATTATAGAACCTTTCCTCACTCATCAAATGATTTTCTGAATCTTTAAGTGATTCCGTTAGGCTGCCGAATTTTCTTAAAAGAAATTGTGTCTTCTCTTTTCCTTCAAGTTTCATTTTCATATAGTATTTCCTTCAAATATCCATACCATGGTCTTATTTCGTTCTATTATGTACCCATACTTTATTATAAGTTTTTTATTAGTGGGTTACCCTTGTAACCTCTCTTTTTAATGTTTTCTAAAAAGATGTTATGTAGTTGTAATGCTGCAGGATTTTCATCTCAAAATTCCTCTCTCTTTTTCTCAAGAAATTCTCTTGTATTGTTTATGTCGATACCCAAATCTATTTTAATTTTCAGGGGTATTAATCAATACATATAATTTATCAATTTTATTCTAGAATTGATATATATATAACCCTCACTCTCTTTCCATGTGTTATAAATGACATAATGATCTTATTTTTAAGTACTTTTTAAGCGTCACGATTTTGACATGAAACCCAATTCTTTGATTCTATTTTGGTATTTATGATTTTTTTTATTATGATCTATGTTGATTAAATGAAAATAAATACATATTAAGGGTGCACCCTGATAGTTCTCTAATGCATTGGGAAAAGAATTAATCCTTATAGATGACAAGTTTCATGATACCTGGGTGAATAACCTTGGTAATTCTTATTACACATTGGGGATAAACCTTGGTGATAAGTTCATGAATGTTTAAATGGAATTTTGTAGCCACATATTCAAGTTATTATTCAAGTTCTATTAATTATGATATTCCTATACTTCCATTGATCACATCTCGATGTTTTCTTTTTATCAAGTTCTTATTGATATCATAAGTAAACTGATTCCTTTGTTTACCCGTACTAGGCCTTCTACTCACCCTTTCCGTTGGTATATGTCTCCAGGTTATGAGATGCAGTAATTGTACATATGATGAACCTATGATGAAGCCTTATAAGGGTATTAGAAGGATTTTTTATGTTGTTTTCACGTATTATGTTCCGGATTTCCAAGACACTAGACTTTAAAGATCCTCTGTATGTGAAATGTAATGAAAATTTATGTAATAAAAAGGAAAGATTCCATATAGGTGCTCTAGAGTTTTATCATTGTTGAGGAATGTGTGAGATGTTTTAGAGGTGGGATTGAACGTTGAAGAGATTCCCTACATGTCTTATAAAAATATGAATCAAATCACACATAGTTTGAGTTAAATTTTTTAAAGAAATGTGGAATAACTATCCCATGTAGTTTAAAATCATTTAGTAAGGACATTTAGGTAGAATATTCCTAGTAATGGCTTGTGTAGAACATACATAGAAGTAACCCTTTTCTGTTATTATCAATGAGAATATTATACTTTGTTTATTGGTCAGGATATTTAATACGAATATAGACCACTAAGTGGAGTTTCGTATATGATGATATGTAGAGGTAATATTGCCATCCACTACCACAAAACTGGTGTTTAACAATATTGGTATTTAGCAGTGCTAGAAAAAAGTAATGATAAATTACATCTTTATTCGTTCTAAAGAAGGAGCTAATAAATTTAACTATGTATCAGTTCTTTTTTTAGCCATGATAAAGGGTACCCATTATTAGTGATTTATTTTTAGCATTGATAAAGGATACCCTATATCATCTCTATATGTTTAGCACCGATAAAGGGTAACCTTTATGAGTGTTATATTTTTAGCGCTCATAAAGGAGTTATTTATCAGCTGTATTCTAGAAGTGATAAAAATTTGAATAAATAGAATAAAATAATTAAAAAATTAAAAAATTAAAAAATGAGTTTACTAAAAAAATATTAAAAATTTTATTCCTTAAATAATTATTGATAAAAATAAATAAATTGATAATACTATAAATAAATTATAAATACTAAAAAATAGTATGTATTTAATATATAGATATGCAAAATAAAAATTAAACAAATGAAAATTTAAAATAAGTAAATTGAGAAAAATATTAAACATTTTATTAATTAGATGTTTATTGATAATGATAATAAATAGTATATATTAAATATATAGATCTATATTAATGTATATAAATATGATTTATATATTACAAAATATTTATGATTCTTACATTAAATAGTCATATATTTAGTGAATAATGGTTTTTAATTAAAAATTTATATGTATTAATGATACTAATTAATTGCATGGAGTAATGGATATATAATTGAATGTTGTTTGATTTTTTAATTTAACATAGATCAAATGTGTGTTATATTTATTTCACATATACGTAATTAATGCATTTTTATATAAAATGCACAAACACAAAACTTATCCATGTTTTCAATATTATTAATGTGTACATATTTTTAATTTATTCAATTTCACTCATTTTTAACACGCATGCACTTAAAATTAGATATTCATTAAAATTGTTAAAAAAATATTTTTTAAAAAATATTTATAAAAAAATAATAAATAAATATATTTAAAAATGCACATACTATATTTATAAAATTTTATATTTATAATTATAAATAAATAAATATTTTCTAAAGAATTTATATAATTAAAAATAAATAATAATTTATATTTAAATAATTATTAAAATTATAATAAATTTTCATAAATAATCAGTATATTTACTATTTTTATAATTATATGAATTTATTAAATATATATGTATATAATTATATAAATATATATAATGACATAAATACTATTTTTAAAAAATACTTATATAATTATAGATAATTAATTACATATTTAAATAATTATAAAATTATAATAAATATATTTAAATAATGAATATATTTACTATATTTATATTTATATAAATTTATTAGTAAAATATATATATTAACATATTTTTTATTTATAATTATAATTATAAATCTTTTTTCAGTGCTTAAGTAATAAGTGCTGATAAAAGAAATATTTATTAGCACTAAAAATGCCCTGATAAAATTTATATTTTTCAGCGCAAAAAAATTAGCACTGATAAAGACCTACCTTTATCAGTGCTAAAAAACTGCTGTTAAATATTCTATTTATCAGTTATAAACTAATAAGCTCTAATAAAAGGAATCTTTATGAGTACTTTTAAAAAAGCGTTGATAAAAGTGTCCCGATCTAATTAAAAAACCTAACATGTTGTGAACCTATCACGGTATTAGAAGCTTTCCATGGAAGCCACCCATTTTTAGTGCTCCTCCGTAGTGAATCGAAGATCGAAACACTCAAACACACTCAAATCACACAAACACATTGCCTCTAATTGCTCAAACATAGTCCAACATCCATTTCTCAGTTGTAGTTAGGGTTTCTGAAGAAAACATCAAAATTGGGATCCGAGTTTCTCATATATTATTCAACCTAGAAATGTAGGTATCTATTTTCCTTTGTAGGTTCAGATTTTATTTTTTTATTTTTTGTTTTGAGATCAGGATCCAAGGGTTTCCAATTTTCCTCTGCATGTTCCGATTTTATTTATTTACTTGTGTTGCGATTATTGTATTCTATTTTTCTTTTGTTTATGATCTGTTGTTTTCTTGACTATTTTTTTGGATATCTTATTTTGGTCTTTCTAAATTGTTGTTTTCAATCAATTTTCTTTGATTTCTACATCTATACGTTAGTATTATTTGTTTTTTTGAACCAATTTCCTTTGTCAGTTCTAAGGAAATCGATTTACAAAACCGATTATCAATCTGATGATGGTGAAAAGCAGCAATAGAAGATGGTTTTATTCAATTAATGTAATGGAATTTATTAATTTAAATACCATTTTAATATTTTGATATAATGGTTTTCCTTAAAAAAATTATTTTCTCATAATTATGCTATTTTATTTTAGGAGAATCTTAGTAAGGATGATTCTAAATTTATTTATTTTCAATGGAACTCTATTTTCAAAATTTGTATGGTGTTGTATTTATTTTACTATGTTGTGATATTCTTCTATAAAGGTTACATACATTTTTATCAATTTATGTTTATTTTATAAATATATATAATCATATGTATATGTGTGTCTGTGTAAACATATATCCTTCTATCTATTTATATGTGTTTTGAGAACTTATAGTGTAAGGGTAATTTTATAATTATTTATTCATAAATTGTGGTTCTGGATTTCCAAATTAGAAAAAGATAATATATATTTTCCTTAAAAACATTTTTTTAAATGTTCATTTGTTTTGAATTTATATGTATTATAAATACCATGACATATATATATATGTGTGTGTGTGTGTGTGTGTGTGTTAAAATTTGTATGGGATAGACGTTGAAAGGGTTGGGGTATTTTTCTCCATTTTTTATGATATATCTTGTTGATTTGTATTATTTATTCATACCATCTTCTTTTTGGACCTCCTTAGAATCTCAAGGATGGGTCAATGTGTATTATATGGTCTTCTTAGAATCCTTTGGCTGCTACATCATTTGTTCCAAAAAATAGAATAGAAGTTGTAAAATTCTATATATTCGAAATTATATTTAGGTTTTAATCATTTTAGGTCTATATATACATTTTATGTCTATATATACATTTAATTAACATTTATATACTTTATACATAAGTAACCTATAAAATATTATAAACTCATGTTACTTTAAAAATAATAAAATTAGGTAACTACATGTACATTTTTTTGAAATAATTAAACTTTAAAAAATTTAAATAATTATATTTTATACACAATTACCCAAAACAATAATTATTTATTATTAATATTATTTAAAATTTATTATTAATAGTATTTTTTGTTTCATTTGAAAAAATAGTATTATATATACATCGAATAATATATTTTATATTTAAATAAATTTCAATATGATATATAATATTCATATATATATAATTATATTCAAATAAAGTTAATAATATGATACAAGTATATATATATATAATATATATAAAATATTTAGGCATATTGACTTTATTTATCCATGTATCTAATGAGGAGTGACCTCCATTTTGTAGTTTTTGATAGTGGAAGACGTGATACCCATTCAGTTTCATTACCTATTGAGGTAAGTGAGAAAACATTAAACACCTCCATAAACCAATTTTATCAATCATATAAAACCCTATCATTTTTTATAAAATAAAACCTATTAAAAACATTTTTTTATCGAAAAAATATATAAAATTCCTCAACCAATTATTTTGTTAAGGTTTTATTCTGATCCTTGTTGATAAATTCAAAGATAAATATTAATGTAATTCATCATTAACTCTGCCTCCACATAAAATAAAATAAATTAATTTCAGTAACATACACTCGTCAGCTGAAATTACACTATAACAGCTGAAAAAAATGGGCTACATTGCACTATAGTTGTGTATTCTGATTCTTCTGTCTCCACCCTCTCTATTTATTTCTCGCCTTTCACTCTAT
Organism: Viscum album; assembly: GCA_963277665.1. NCBI lineage: Eukaryota > Viridiplantae > Streptophyta > Magnoliopsida > Santalales > Viscaceae > Viscum > Viscum album. The sequence continues at coordinate 1,861,097,458 of OY728129.1, read as the reverse complement.
CATTTCTCTGGTTATGTGGAGAATTTCTCAGATAGTAGTTGGTAGAAAGAGAGTATTCAAGTTAATAACTAGTTTCAATTGTGTAATTCTCACTATTGGGAGGCATTTCCCCTTTTAGAGAACAAAATGATGTAAATGGGATTCAATACCCCATGTACTTCATTATGTTCTCTAAAAGGGGAAATGCCTCTCATTTGTGAGAATTAAACCATTGAAACTAGTTATTAACTCAACACGTCCATTTCCACAAACTCCTTCCGAAGTAGAGCTCTATACAACTAGAGAAGTGATAAAGTGAAGGCAGAGAAAGAAATGGAGAGGGTGCAGACAGAAGAATCAGAATATGCAACTATAGTGTTGCGCAACCCAAGGGTCTTGGGCTGCTATAGTGTTATTTCAGCTGATGAGTGAATGTTATTAAAATTATTTTATTTTATGTGGAGGTAGAGTTAATGATGAATTACACTCATTTTTGTCCTCAAATTGATCCACAAGGATCTGAATAAAACATTAATAAAATGATTGGTTGAAAATATTTTCATATTGATTTTTTATAATACTTTGTTTTTTAATAAGTTTTATTTTATAAAAAAATTATATGGTTTAATATGATGGGAAAAAGGGGTCTATGTGGGAGTGTAATTAATTCACACTTTGGGAAATGATCCACAATTCATTTGAGATGTGTAAGAATCATCCAAAGCTCAATTAAATTCACGATGTAACTGCTTGGAATAAATGTGTCCACTATCAATTTAAAATTCATTGTTTAATTCAAAAATGTCACTCACTAAAACAAAAATCAAACCTAACAATATTTTCATAATAATTTAAAAAATTGATTCAAAAGTCATTTATGATGAGTTGTAATCGGTATCACATCAAACTGATACATGATGTGATTGTTATTTATCTAATTGTCTGTTTCCAGTTTAAAATCCAATTTTTGTAAAAAACAACCGATGTATTCAAAACTGATAAAACATATTTGTATTGATTTGATACTTTAGTAATATGATCCAAATGACATTTGAGTTGTGTATGAATTAGTTTTACCAAAATACAACTAATTATGTGACCAGTATGACTCCAAGTATGCCTTTTTATTTAAAAATGACAACAATTTTAATAAAAAGGACAACTGACCTACTCAAAACTGAGCGAACCCATTCAGAATGTTTTTATACTTTAGGGAAAATATCCATAAGTAATTTTTGATGTATAAGATTATAATCACCTAAATATGATTCACGGTGTTCATGGTATGACTCAATGTGTCCGTTATGAGTTCAAAATCAGCAGTTTAGTTTTAAAAACAATCAGTTAGTAAAAACCAAGAAAATGCACTCGAATTTTCTTGATAATTTACTAAATTGAATCATAAGAAATATTTTGACATGTAAGAATTGGTCTAACATCAGGTAAATACATAATGTAATCTTTATTAATAAAATTTATTTTTTCTAGTTTAAAATGAAATTTTAGTAAAAAAGAAAACAGACGTACTCAAAACAGAGTAAACACATTCAGAATGTTTTGATACATTATGAAAACAATCCATAAGCCATTTGAGATGTGTAAGAATTATCTGAACCTCAATCTGATTCATGGTGTGAAATTTATGACTAAATGTGCATATTTTTTTCATATGGCATCAGTGTTAACAAACAAGACAACTAACCTCCACAAAACAGAGAAAATGCATTCATATTTTTTTGATGCTTTAGGGAAATGATCCTTAAGTCATTTCAGCCGTGTAGGAATCATATACACCTCAATCTGATACATGGTGTTCTTGGAATGAGTCTGAGTGTGGTTTTTCAATATATAAGTATCATTTTAGTTTAAAAGAAGCATCAAATCGCCAAAACTAAGAAAAAAAATCCTATATTGTTTTAAATTTATTTAAATATTATACTTAATCAAGGAATACCCTTTCATTTGGACATCATAATTTGTTCATGCTAGTCCCAATGTCGACAAGGTATTTTATGTTATATGGTCCCACAAAAATGGGATTTGCATTCTTGATAGAGGAACCTAATCCATTAAACCTTTTAAAAAAGAGAGTTCTAGGAGAAGGTAAACTTTTATTAAATATATTATGTTTTTTATCAAAATATTATATGTTATATACTACATTAACATAATCTAAATTAAAAGTTTGGCTACTCTAATATACAATGTCTTCTTCACATGATGATGTTACCAATCCCTCGAAATGAAAAACTATAATGAAGGAAACCCTTTGGAAGTATGTAAAAGTAATGTTACGATATATTTTACTTATTTTACCGAAAATATATAAAATGAAATGTTGATTTAATTTTCATTATTCCTTATAGAGTTTGATTATTTTAGAATATTTTAGTCCATGTGTCATGTCTTTTCAAGAAGAGAAATGACTATATCACTGCTCAGTCACAAAGGTAATCTTGATATTTGCACACTAAAATCATTTTACATATAATTAATGTATTGTTTCATATTTATGATTAATTTATTTCTATTTATTATAACTTACATAACAATTGTTTTCTTATATTGGTGGATTTTTTTTGTTCCGGTTGGGATGCTATGTCTATCTTTCATGCCTTTCTGCACCAAAACGTCTACAAATTTCTTCCCCATCAAAACCTTTTAACCCCTACAATGGTGAATTTATCATTTTCTTTCAACTTACCTTCATTGCCTTTGTAAGAATAGCAATGATGCTACCTCTACTGAATTATAGATGTAATCATGATCTTTTCATAGTAAAGAATTGTCCATAGAATTAATTTATTATTTCATATTTATGTTTAATTTATTTCTTTTTATTATTACTCATATAATAATGGTTTTCTAATATATGTGGATTATTTTGATTGATTTGGGGTGATATGTCTATCTTTCATGCCTTTCTACAACAAAACACTAACAAAATTCGTCTCCCTCAAAACCTTTTGACCCCTGTAGTGGTGTATTTATCACTTTCTTTCTATTTACCTCAACTCCCTTTACATGAAGAGAACTGATTCTACCTTTTCTCAATTATAATAGTAATCTTGATGTTTTCATATAAAAATCATTCTCTATATAATTAATATATTATTTCATATTTATGTTTAATTTATTTCTTGTTACTATTACTCACATAATAAGTTTTTTCTTATATAGGTGGATTCTTTTGTTTGTGTTGGGGTGTTATATCCATCCTTTATTCCTTTATTCACCAAAATTTCCACAAAATTCTTCTCCCTCAAATCTTTCACCCCCGTTGTGTTGAAATTTATCAATTCTCTTCAAATTCCCTTCACTTCTCAATAATAAAGGTAATCATGATATTTTCACAATAAAATCATTATCCATATAATTAATGTATTATTTCATATTTATGTTAATTTTTTTTAGTATTACTCATAATAATTTTTTTATAGAGGTGGATTTTTTTTGAGTTTATGTGTTTTGTTTAAAGCTTATCATGCAGTGTTGGTAGTTCGATAAACAAATTCAATGTAAATCATGGTAACATTGAACATATGGATTGTTTTGCTACTTTTAGATCTGTAGGAATCATACACACCTAAATTCTACACACTATGTGACACGTATGAATCTAAATACATATTTATATTTAAAATTGAAATTAATTTTTATAAAAAAGACAACTGACTCAATGTTTTCATTATCAGTTTAAAATAATCATATGACATGGAAAATTTTTGCTCATTGAAAATCGAGAAAACATACTCATATTTTATTGATAATTTTGAGTATCCATTTATAAATCATTTATGAAGTGTATTAATCGCTCTCATGTCAAACTGATATACTATGTGATTTTTATGAGACATAGTGTGTGTTTTAAGTTTAAAATTATATTTTAGTAAAAAAGAAAAGTGATATACTAAAAACTGAGCAAAAATATTCATATTGTTTTGATACATTAGAAAAAAAACATAAGTTATTTTGAACTTTTAGGAATTTTCTGCACCTCAATCTGATGCACGGTGTGACCGGTATGACTCTAAGTGCATCTTTATTTAAAATTGACATAAATTTTTGTAAAAATAACTAACCAAATAAAAAATATACAAACACATTCATATTGTTTTTATAAATTAGGATAAAGATCCATAAGTTATTTGAGATGTACATGAATCATTCACACATCTATCTAATATATGATGGGATTGGTATGACTCAAAGTGTATGTTTTTATTTAAAATTTACATCAATTAATGTAAAAAGTCCAACTAACCTACTCAAAACCCTAAAAATGAATTCAAAATATTTAAATACCATATTATAATTATCCATAAGTCATTTTTGATTTTTAGGAATCATTTGAACCTTTATCCAATACATAATGTGATCAATATGAGTCAAAGTGCATGATAGAATTTTAAAATGACATTTTAGTAAAAAAGAAAACTGACGTACTCAAAACTAGGAAAACACATTCAGATTGTTTTGATACATTATGAAAATGATCCATAATTAATTTTGGACAAGTAAGAATCCACCGTACCTCAATCTAACGCACGATGTGATAGGTGTGATAAGAAGTGCATCTTTTTATTTAAAATTTCCATCAATTTTAGTAAAATGGAAAAATTCCCTACTCAAAATTGAGAAAACACTTTTGTATTATTTTTATACATTACAAAAAACGATCCATAAGTCATTTTTTATGTGTAGGGATCATCCACAACTCAATACAACATATAATCGTCCCATTATGACTCAAGGTGTCTGTTATTAATTCAAAATCAACATTTTAGTTCAAAAAGTGTCACTCGCTAAAAACCAATCAAATGTTCTTGTATTATCGCGATAACTTAGGAAAAGATTTATAAGTCATATATGAATTTTAGGAATATTTTTTACATCAGACCGATATACGATGTGATCAAAATGAGTCAAAAGTTCGTACATCAAGTTTAAAATGACATTTTAGTAAAAAAGACAACAGAGATAATCAAAACCGTGCAAACACATTCACATTGTTTTGATAAATTTGTAGAATGATCCATAAGACATTGTATATGTATTTGAATTATATAAACCTTAGTACGATGAAAGATGTGACCAATATGACTCTAAGTGCGTCTTTTTCTTTAAAATTGACCTTAATTTTAGTAAAATTAAAACTTTCTACTACTTTATATATTTATATTATTACTAACATAATTTTATTATACAGGTGTGTTCTTTTTTTAGTAGGTGTGGTTTGTTCAGAAATAAAATGAGTTGATTCAAGATTAAAATATAAAGGAACATTTATTTTTTTGAATGTACGTAATAATTTGTATTTTTGTTATTTTATAAAATAATGTTTTAAATGCCAATAATAAAGTGTTGTTTCATGTGTTTGTATTGTAAAATTAATTTTATTTATATACTATATTGGGACTTTTTTCTTGATATCTAGTGTGTTTCTAGTGTGGTGGTGTGTTGTTGTAGCTCACTGTAGTGGTGTTTTAGTGGTCTGTTACAACATACTACAGTATGACCCTTTATCAGTGCTTTTAAAACCATTGATAAAGTACACAATTATTAGTGATTTTAAAAGCATTGATAAAGGTATACATTAATAGCACTTCTATGAGTGCTGATAAAAGTTCCTTTATCAATGCTTTTATAAGTACATATAAATGTATACTTAATTAGTGCCTATAAGAACTGATAAAAGACCCATAATCAACACTTTTATAATCTCTAATAAATGGTTCCTTTAACATCTCTAAACTAAAGTAATACTAAATTATTCCATTATTAACCTTTTTAATAGCACTGATAAAGGTCCCATTTTTTCAGATCTTTCTTCGACACAGATAAAGGACCCCTTTATCATCAATTTTTCAGCACTAATAAAAGACCAGGACTTTTCACCTTACTCATGTAGTCAGTGCTTTTCTAGCACTAATAAATGTCATTTATAGTACTGTTAGAGGCCTATTTTGTAGTATTACTCCAAGCCGGGGGTGTTGTTTTTTCAATTATATAACCTAAAAAAATAATCTACAGTGATCATGGACTTAGATAATTGTAGCTTCAAGCTCACTATAATATGGTTAGGCAAGGGATGTATATGGATGAACTCCTACGAAATATGGACCCATGAATATGGAAATAAATGGTTAATGATGTTTGGTTTGAATCACTTGGATGCATCCTATATATCTTGTTGAAATTGGAATCAATGTCCATATAGTTTGAACGGTAAAATTTATGGTCATGTTAAAGGATCATAAGTTTATATATAATTTCATATATAAAGGAAGATGACCATGAAATTTAATTTTATTATTCAGGGATGTATACAACATGAAATGAGTTCCAACACAGCAATGAGTGGGACTTGTGTATATTGGTATTCATTTATGTGTCTCTCTAATAAATATTGGTCATGATTGATTGGGGAATAAAACAAGAGAATATTTCCATATTGGAGACACTATAATGATTCTAATGGCATAACTAACTCATATCTCTAAGTTCACATGAGTCAAGATCAGTGTGAGAAATAATATATATAAGGTTTTCCTACATCATGATATAATTCAATTAAAAATGGATGGAACTTATGCACTGAGGAAACCAATTTTAGATTTCTATGGATGATTGATAGTACCTTTAATAGGAACTATCTTGGGTCCAGTGGTAACCATACTGTGTCCTATGTCCAAATGGAAATCTCATCTTCCCCTCCTCTTGCATGTTGATGGGTGAAGGTTGTTCACAAAGGGAATATTCTTGCCTCATTCAATAAATACCAGGGGCTTACTCTAGGGGTGTTCCATATCTTTCCCAACTTATATAATTGATAGTAAATCTGTTATTGAGCTGTAAGAGACTTCTCTAGTGCTTATCTATTATTGGCCCTCCTTATCAAGGGAATCCATGGTTTTGATTCTCCCTATTATTTTACCTATTTATAATGATAACCCATAGCCTCTGTTTATAAAATGAATCCATGATTTAAGGGGTTCATGTTGATGATAAATCCTCAATTATGTGGGAATGGTGGTATTGTGGGAGGCTTTAAACTGGCCTTTTTTGGGTTTTTGACTTAGGTGAAAGGTATATATAAATTGTATTTTTGATTTCCCTCATCTAGATATTTTTATTTGACCAATATGGTGATTCCATTGACGTATGTCATTCCATTTTGAAGGTATGTATACAGAGCCACATGGGTAACTTAATATATACATAGTGTGAGGTCCCAGGAAACATATTCCATGCATAAATTGTTTTTCCTAATCCCATGCACATATGTCACTATCGGTGTCCCTAGAGGAAGGCAAGGTGGACACCAATACAAGTGACGAAATATTCTTAGTGTAGATTTCTTAATTCAAATTTCCTATTATAATTATATTGATTTAGTTTTATTCCCATAGTTCATCTATCCTAGTTTTCCTACTGTAATTCACCTAATTTTGATTACCTTTGAAAATATCTTGAGGGATCGTTAGCTTTGGAATAATTCTTTTGTTACTCAATTTTTCATATTTATTTTCTATGTTTTATATGTATTTTTAGGAAATGTGTGGGGTATGTGGACCCTGTGGTTTGTGGTTTCTCTTAGCTATCATACAAAGAAGATCCATTTTCCATGTAGTAACATTTAAAATGTATGTGGGTGGGACTTGTTCACCTTCCTAGAGGGATCAATCAACATAGAAAATGGGGCCTCATCACCTTCCTTGATGGATAATGCAATAAAATAGTTGAGGTGACAACATCATGGTTGATGAGAATAGTGAGAACATGGTCAATAAGGATTCTCCTTATATTTTTTTCATAATGTATTGTCTAATCTGGTCGTATTACATGTGTACCCAGGTGAAAATGCCTGAGCAATATAGTGGGTGGTGAAGGGATTCCTAAGGTAGGCTATCTACATGGTTAATTAGGGTTGCCCAAGAATATACCATAAATATATAATTTACCATATATTTTTATCACTTACCTGGTTTGGAAGAACCTATAGAGGCATTAGTGGTTTTTTTTGAAAAAAGATGGATTAATTAATGGTGAAGATCAGCAGATGTACAAACACGAAGCCGTGAAGGGAAGTTGTCCAGCTAGAGCTAGTTTCCATCAAAGGGGCCAGAGGCCACCAGCTGATGGGCTGCATTGTTTCCTTCCCTTTTGGTAAAGGAGAAGGTGTAGCTTGAAAAGCCTTAATGGAGAGAGAGGATTCTTCTGATGAGGGAGCCAAATGACTAGAGCCCGCCGTTGTTGTGGTTGATAGCATTGATTATGATGAGGCAGTCCGATTCAAGGTTGATATTATCCCATCCATGATCTTTAGAGATCATCCTACTGGCAAGGATGGATGTAGCCTCAGCTACCACGGGTTCCAAGAAAGCATAGTATGATTCATGTTAGGATGCCATGATTTCTCCCGGATGATCCCGGGCTAGAAGGCTGATGGAAACGGGTCCATTCGTGGGGAGAGACACATCCACATTAATCTTAAGACAACCTTCCATTGGAATTCACCATCGGGAGGAAAAGGAAGGGGCTCCAAAGAAATTTTGATGTCCATTGTGATGTTGTCAGCCCTCGATCCATGACGAGGCCCGGTCAATCCAGAATTCTGGTGGTTTGTGGATGTGGTTGAAAACTACATTGTTGCGACAGACCCAAATGATTCAGGCCGGGGTACAAAGCGAGATAAATTTAGTCAATGAGAGAGATAAGCACCATTGCTTCAAGATAGAGGGGAGGCCAGGCGCTATGGCCATAAAATCATCAGAATCAGTGTCCCATTTATTCCAAATTTCCTTAGCCCCCGAGAAATGAATGATGGCATGAGAGGGGGATTGTGGGACGTTTGGGCAGAAGGGGAAGTAGTCGTCACTGGAAATATGTTGGAAAATGAGAAGGCTCATTGTAGGGAGGGTGCTCATGCAAACCTGCAACCATAAGTGACGAATCTTAGGGGGAACTTTAAGTTTCCGAAACGATTTCTAGGGCCCCCTTTCTGATCAGTTGGATGAGCGCCAATGGCGAGCTGGTAGCCGGATTTCACCATGTTTTCTCCCTAAAGGTCATTGGTCTAGAAGAGATTGTCGGGGCCTGCATCAGGGACCCAGGGGGTACTCATGATAATTCTTTTGTCACATTCTTTGAACCAATCATTGATCGTTTCCAAACACCACCTTGATCCATGGTCGGAAAAGAGGAACCTGACTGTGGCATCTTCATAACCTGGTTGGGCAGGGGAGAATGCCCGCAAACAATCCTTATCAATCAACCAGGGGTCGGTCCAGATATTAACATTTGAGCCATTCCCAATCCCCCAGCCGGACCCTTTTTACAGTAGACAACAGGCACCCCAAATTCTTCTCCAGAGGAAACTGGGACAGGGTCCAAAATAGGATTCGTGGAATTCCTTGTGGGGAAAATATTTAGCTCAGAGAACCCGTGCACAGAGGGGAAATGGACTGTTAAAAAGGCTCCAACCTTGCTTCGCCAGTAGTGCGTCATTGAAGTGAATGAGATTTCAGAATCCCAATCCTCCCTCAGATTTGGGAGAGCAAAGTTTCTCCCAGGGAATCTAGTGGGTACGGTTCCTTCCATTATGCTTTCCCTACGAGAATTTGGCTATGCATGCGTGGATCTTGTTGAACACAGTCGATGGGAGCTTAAAAAGGGACATATAATAGCTGGGGATGGACTGGAGGGAGGCTTTAATGATTGTATCCTTTCCGGCTTTGGAAATTCTTTTAGGGGTCCAGCATTGAATTTTTTCTCAATCTTATCCAGTAAAGATGCAATGATTTCTTTTTTGGAGCAGCCAATCACTGTGGGTAGCCCGAGATACTTCTGGTGTTTCTCAACAATATGAATTTCTGTCATTGCATAGAGCTCTTCTTTCTTGGATTGGGGCACCCCTACGCTGAAGGAGTTTTCGGATTTTCCATGGTTGATTGACTATCCACAAGCCCTTTCATATTGATGGATTTCATTACTGATCATCCGACATTCATTATTGGTTGCTCTGGAGAAAATAAAGAAATCATCGGCAAAGAAAGATGTAAAACCTGTGGGCTTCCCCAGCACACCCTTGCCCCATGGATAGTATTATAGGATGCCTCCCTGGAAATGAGGTTAGAAAAAACATCATCCACCAAGATAAAGAGAAAAGGGGAGAGAGGATCTCCTTGGCAAAGTCCACGGGTTGGGGCGAAGCCTCGGGTGAGCTCCCCATTGACATTGATTCAGAAAGAGATGGACGTAACACAGTTCATGATCATATTTTTCCATTTAGGACAGAATCCCATTTTCATCATCACAACTTGGAGGAAATGCCATTCCACTTTATCGTAGGCCTTGGTTATATCAAGCTTCCAGGCCATGGTTCCTCTTTTTTTGGTGGAGCGTGTTTTCATAGAATGGAACACTTCATGGGCTAAAATTGCATTATCTGTGATCAGTCTCTTATCCATGAAGGCGCTCTGGTTTTCTGAAATGATGTCAGGTAACCAAATTCGTAGCCGATTAACTATGATCTTTGAAGAACTCTTGTAAGATACATTGCTGAGGATGATAGGTCAAAAATCTGGGATCGCAAGAGGTTTCTTAATTTTGAGAATGAGGATGAGGATAGTTTCATTGATGTTGGAAATGCTTGTTATCCCTGCCCAGATATTCTTCATCAGATTACAGATGTCAGGAAAAATAATGTGCCAGTATTGATTAAAGAAAAGGTCATGGAATCTGTCTGTGCTCGGGGCCGTAGTAGGATGAATATGATTTAGAGCCAGATGTATCTCCTCATCTGTCACATCTTTGGAGAGCTCCTGATTGATCTCATCGGTGATCAGAGGTCTGATACTTTCCTCCACTTCAGATGAAATGTAGGGATTTCCTGCAGTGAAGAGGTTCTGAAAGAAACAAATAAAGGATTTCTGGATTCTTTTGGTGTCATAGAATTTTCTACTATCAGGTTGCACTATGCAATGAATAAAATTTTTTCAGCACCTATCTGATTCTTTCTGGTGAAAATACCAGGTTTTGGCGTCCCCTTCTGTAATGTGGGTGTCCCACGCCCACATTGCCCAGAAGAATTCCTTAATGCGTAGGGAGGAATCAAAATCTCATTGAGTGGCACTAATCTTAGAGAGATTGAAAATGTATGGGTGTTGAATGAGAATGTAATCCATTTTTCTTTCAAGGAAAAAACATTGTCAATCGGGATGGAGGAACTTATTATTGCTCCAAGATCTCAGATTGGATGTGACCTGCTGGAGGTTGGATCTCACATCTATGTGAATACTCTTCAAGCTTGATCTGATAACATCTTCACATTCTTGGTCGTTTGACCAGAAGCTTTTAAATCCAAAGGGTCTACTAACACGCCTGTAGTGTTTGCCATGAGTGCAGTCCATGACAATTGGGTAGTGGTCCGAACAGTTGAGCGACAGGTGGTCGATGTGAAACTTACTGAAGATAGTTGTCCAGACTGAAGAACTCAGAAATCTGTCGAGATGCTCAGCGATGTGGGTGTCATCCATAATACCCCGGTACCATGTGAACAGATTACCCGTGTAACCCAGGTTGACCAAGTCCGACCTAGACACCACGTCCCTAAAAATTGACATCGACACAGAAGGTTGAATGGCACTGCCTATATTTTCCCTATTAAGCATAATCTCATTGAAGTCCCCTCCGAAGAGGATAGGGCCCGGAAGCTCATGAAGAATCTTTCAAAGAAGATATCATGATTTCCACTTCAAAATTTTGGGACGGCCAACCATAGAATCCCACAAACGTCCATGGCGGGGTGTGATCCGCATGAATTCTTGGAGCCAAATGGTTTGAGGAAAAGGACACGATCTTGAAGTTGATAGAATCCTTCCAAAAGAGATAGAGTCCACCAGAATGTCCTTGTCGGGAGACTAGGAGGTAGCCTTGGAAGCCGCATTTCATAGCAATGTTAGTGGTGTCCTTGTTCTCTTGTATGGTTTCGGACAGGAAAACCATATTGGGGCGAATTTGGGGGCAATTGCACTGGAGCATGCAAACCGTTCATGGGTTTCCAAGCCCACAAAAATTCCAGCAGAAGACAATCCTTATTCTAGGAAGGTCTGGGACTTACCCGCCTCTGCCTTTTAATCCATCGGGTTTATATTTGCACCTGTCATTTTCGATCTTTTTGGGGAAATCCCCGCATGCTAACATGTTTCAACTCGTCGTTTCAGTTTCCCAGGTTTCGGATTTTCGGATTTACCATCTCTTTCCTCTTGTTGCACCCTTTTCCACATTCGACGGGTGGCTGGACCTGGTGGTGGGGTTCCTGACATACTACAGTCATCTTCTGAATGGATACCTTACATGGACAAATCAAGATCAGGATCGGGATCTAGTGGTTCAAAGTGCATTCGTTTTTGTAGTGAGATTTGTTCTTGAGTGTCTTTTGGTTATGATACAGGCTTTGAACATGTTGAGACATTATCCTTTATATGGTAGAGAGTCTGGAAGTTTTCCCTTGGGTGGTTGGACAGCCTCCAAGGAAAACTGGTGGTCCGAGCATAATGGATTTTACGTGTTCATTTTCTGTCTGCCTTGTGTGGGCCATCATGATACTGTTGCGATCCTTTTGTTTTTCCTTCTCTGGAATAAAGGCCTGTATAGTTGTTTTGTCTTGGAGCCATGGGCCATATTGAAGGATGATATTACCTGACTCACTCTCTTTCTTTGAGAGACACACTTTTTCCAGATGACCGAGACATCCCCAAAAAAGTAGAAGATTGGGAGTTTTTCAAATTCCAAGGATATCCAGGTGTTGAAATCATCGATTTTCAAAAACATGTCCCACATTAGTGGCTCTAAAACTTCAATCCCACCTATAATATAAACCTCAGGTCCCCATTGGATTGGTTCTGAATAGTCCCACTCGAGGAAATGGCCAATACAATCCCCAATTTCTCTCATGACCCGTTCCGTTCTCCCATGAATAAGGATTCCTTTGATGCGTATCCAGAAGGGGGACCATGTGAGATTGATGTGCTGGATGTCCCCCCTTTGAATTATTCCATGAGGAAGAGTTTATTATCAAAGGAGAACAACCTACCTCTAAGGAATTTATCTCTATCTCTCTCAATGAAGAACTCAAAGACAAAGCGATTGTTCCCCGCTTCTCGAATTGAAACTGTAGCTTCAAGTTTCCAAATATTTTGGATGGTGTTTTTGAGGGCCCCCTGGTTGACTGAGATATTTTCCACAAACATTCTGACCACCTGAAGAGTCATGCGTTTACCCAGTATAAAATCTTCATTCCTCCGTGTCTCGATCGACACTTTCTCTTTGTCCGTCAGGGACAACCTCTGCCATTGGTTCACCAGATCTGCATCCATAGCTCTGTGCCTGACCAATTGAAATGATGACAACACCATGATGGAGTAAACAAAACAAAAATACCCAAGCCAACCCCACGGGCCCTTGAAAATCTTCCTCGAGGGAGAGGGTATAGCTCTTGGAAAGATGGTCTGGATCTTTGCTCACCATGGGAAATAATCAGTGGACAAGGTGCCACAACATGCCAGGCTTCACGAAAATGCCCACCCACACTCATGGGAGTCCACTACCAGGAGACACGACCCACACACCACCCCCAATCTAGACCAAAAACTACCAGTCCGAGGCCCAATAACAAACTCCCAAAAACCAACAATAAAACCTCCAACCCAGACAAAAGAAACCCCAAACACATTTTCATTATCAAAGCCTTCAACCGCTACCAACTCTGCGCTGTCAATAACTCCACCCATCTGCCTCTTCCGTAACCCACACTGCACAGTCAAACCAGCGCAGAGGGAAACACTGGTGACCGGCCTGTTGTGACGATGAAACCCCCTGGACCTGCCTGTCACGGAACCAACACTGTGCGAAAGCCTCCCTCAGATCTGGCCCGACGCGCAACCCTCAACAGCGCGGTCAGGGCCGTCTTCCGCGACCAGCACTGCGTGGTCAAGGGCATCCACACCGTAGACACCTTTCACGAAGAATCATCCAACGCGTAGCACACACTTGCGTGACAACTTTACCGTGAAGGAGAAAAAGTGTTCAAGTCCCAACATGAAAGCTTCTTCACGATATTCCTTCTCGGCAGGGTCTTCGTGCACCAAACCAAATCGCGGCTAAGTCTTCACGGCCAAACATCGCGGATGACTCGTCACTCGCCACTCCTGCACAAAGCCGAAGGACTTCGAAGTTAGAACTAGGGGCTTCACATACCAGGGTTCCGTCACACCGCAAACTAGTCGGAGGTTCTACCATCATTTGTCTCGAAATGGGTGTGGTCAAACTTAGCTAGGGCATCAGGAACCAAAATGACTTCACTCCGGTGACCACAAAGAAAAACCCCAGAAGCGAATCAACAGATCATGGGTTCGAGATCTGGTTTCCACTTGCAAATTCCAACTCCCACAAGATCTAAGGTGTCATGGAAAGGAGCGAACTCAGACACCAGTGTCGGTTTCAGCCTCCTCGCCATGGAGAAGCCGGAAAGGGCTGGTGAGGGCTGCTGAAGGGGTCGTTGAGGACGACAATGCCCACTTACCAACCTAGGAAGACAACCCTCTTGAAAACCAAGGGTTTCCCAAGATAATCAGCCGCCGCCATGAGTAGAGCGGGGAAGGGGGGAACTCGAATCCTAGGAAACCCTAAGAGGAAAAAACTCTCATGCAAGAGAGACTCGAGTGTCCTATTTTTAGAGGCATTAGTGGTTAGAAAAGGGATTCATGAGAGAACAGTTGGTTTGGCTAATTGAGGTATGTCTAGAATATCACATTAACATATCACATACATTAGGCCTAATAACATACCTATTTTTGTGGCATCAAAAAAGTATTTAGTGCACAATATAGGGGTTGATATGGTAGGAGCACTGCTAGGGTGGTCAGACTTTCCCCAAGTCTCTCCATCAATAGTGTGTGTAACCAGATATGAATGTTTGATGGGTCAGGATCATGAGTGTACATGTTATGGGATTTCACCTAATAAAATTTATATTGTATTAAATTTATATTTTATATGGATCAAAATTAAATAAGTCACGAAACATTTCCCTTCCCTATAATTGAGTCTTCTTTAGAGGAAATGGAGTTGGTTTCAATGTAGTAATGGAAAATAGTGTACCTCTCAAGCAGTCAACAAAATTATGTAATATAATTCGTATGGGAAGCTAAAAGTTTATAATTTTGACCTTATAAATATGATCGTGGGATACTTAAGTTTTTGTTTCATTCTAAATATTTTTCTTAGAAGGAGCCTCTTCTATACTTTCATAACTAGAAAAACTTCTTTTAACATTTTTAAACCAATTCAGCGTAATAATAAACATGAACACATCAACCACTTGACTGTCTTCAAGAAAATTTGTATACCCACCAATTTTCCTTATTTTTTTAGGAAACTCCATATACCTCTCCATCTCACTAATTGGCCTTATGTGATTCCATGAAATTGAAGTTTAGTGTTGACCATCATGGATGTTTTCACCTAATATTATTACAGTGATCATATAACTATTAAGTAACCACACATGATCACTATATATAAAATTTATTATCCTTTTTTGTTACAATTTTTTATTATGTAAAACATGACAATTAAGAAAAATCAGCTTTCCCCCGTGGTATTATCTAGGTAAAAGGATATGATTGAGATTACTAAGCCCAGGAACATTTAATGTTTTATCTAGAAACATCAACTACTGTTTAAACTTATGGGAGTCAGCCATTGAGACTTCCCCTGATATGATAATCTACCATTCTATGGGTTCATACGACTATGTGATGATCCCAATACCACTCCACTATAGTGAAACAAACTACTGATAATGATCAAGAAATATTAAAGGTTCATCCTTATAATAATTTCAATTATAGGTGGTTTCATTAATGAAATTGATTGCTTTGAGGTCTATGTGTTGAGATATATGTTATTACCATTTGAGGAGGAACTTTAGGTAGTATAATTAGAAGACATCAACTATAGCTTGGAAGTTATTGAATGTATTAGTTGGACTTCAATCTATGACATTAGGCATTGGGTTTAATTTGGCATGGATTGGGGATTTCTATTCTTGTTAAAATTATGTGGTATGGAATTTAAATCGTAGATAAAGGTTGAATACCTATAATAATAAATCTAGGCTTATAAAACACTTTCTCCAAGGTTAAAGCATTTTATCTTATACATCGTTAGCAGATGGAGTTTAGATACAAACAACTTTCACTAGGTCTATGGTGAATTGTGAATAATATTAGAGGATGTAAAGATAATCATCAAGGCCCCGATTATTGGGGATATGTACAATTGGTTTCTCCCTCTAGTTTTAATATTGGAGAATACAAATTATAATCCCTTGACCACCAATTATTTACTTACTATATCCAATAATGTGATTGGAGATAATATACATTCTTGATTTAATGTTCTTTTTGTGGTATGGTTTATACAGTTCATCAAACTTACTATGAAGGACATGAAACCTTGATATCATCAAGAATCACTGACCATCATGAACCATGGGCTACAAGATTCATAGTGGCCCACTCTGGAGGAGAGATAAATTCAAAAATGGGGCTAGATATTCTCTTTTGAGGTTAATAAGTAAGTCGGCTTGGTTGACTTCCCAATAATGTATCTGATTGGATTCCTAGTCCCAGAATGAGAACATGATTTTGTGAGAGTCACAACCTTTATAATAGTTTTTCATTAGGCAAGAATCAAACGAATTGATTAGGTTGTGACATCCATGGCCATGTTATACCGGAAACTATGGAAATTATCTAAGTGAAATGAACCTTCAATGGTCTTTATCCCATTCTAGATACTATGGAGTTAGATTTAATCTCACATGATTCTCTATGAGTTCATTTAGACTATGGTGGTCTCTACTATCAATTTTAGGCCCCATCACCATTATTTTAGTGGATTCAGGTCACACAACATAAAAGAGTGTGATATCAAGAACTAAAAAAACCAGTATGAAATTATTTTTATTCCAACCATATGGACTTCCCATCAGAACCATAATTAATAATTATTCTAGGATTCTAAAGAATTTTTCTATCTAATACCCTCTAATAAATAATCCTTATGCACATTATTGCAGGTAAGTTTATATGAGAGGGTTACACACCTTGTTGATTTCGATGTAAATTTGGTGGCATAAAAAAGTTCTGTCATGCCCCCACATCGAGTGTTTTTATGAGAATTTCCCCATTGAAGCATAATAGTTTTTATGGATGATCACTAGGGAGTAAACTGGTATATAGATGACCTTTCCTCAATACAATTTTGTTATTTTCTTTAAGACAAACTATTTTCATTTAGTCATAATTTTATGGGCAATTCATCCTTATAGTGCTAGAAGTAAAAGGATCCCCAACTAAGGGATTCAAGGAGGAACATAATCATCTGAAGGATATGACAAGGTGAGACAAATGATTTTCCCCAAATCCCATCGAAACAAAGAGCCTCAGAAAGAGGGTTTCTTCAAAGGGTGAATCCTCATCCTTGGCACTGAGGCACATCAAGGTTTCACCATATAGAATTTGGATGAAGACCCTCCCCTCAGTTCCTTCCAATGAAATGTATGAATATGTTTGGGTGGAGTGGGAGATATGGAAAAGTAACTTCTACGTCAAGGACAATTGGATGGAACTTTAGATGGAATATATTGTTTTATCAAGGTTTAGTTGAGTCAGGACTAACCGCACCATATATTATGAAATCTAGCCTCATGAAGTAGATGCCTACCTCAAGGACATGGATGTTTTTATTCATTCAATAAAGTACATAGTCATCACCTATATATAAATATCACTGATTATTGAGTTGGGATAGAGTAGAGGGTATGAAAATGATGACAATAATTCATCATAGTAAGTGCTAAGAAAATGTGGATACTGGGGGATAATATTTTTTCCTTAGTGTCCTACAAGACATTGATTATTTCCTCAGATGATTAAAGGAGTTAAAAGGAATCCCATCACTTATTGTGTGCTAAAAAGTTGATTTTAATGGTGATACTAACATTCTAGGTTACCAATTGAATAATTAGGATGATGAGGTTGACAGATCCTCAGGTTTTTTGAGGGTTATACTGGAAATAATTTCCAAAGCACTTGATGTTCTTCAGGTGACTCAAAAAACTATCCCTTAATTTGACCTACCTTCGGAATAATTTTAGAGGTAGAAAAAGTGGGACTTATAAATTTTTTTCTTTTTCTAGGACCAAAATTTAATCATTTCACACATTTCCCTTGAAATTGTTTTTCAATATTTAACTAATGAGGAAACCTTTTAAGTGGTGGTTCCATTTCTTCAATACCAAGAGTGTTAGTTCATTAAGAACATATGAGTCTTATTATTTTCAAAGGGACATCCTATGAGTACATTATGGATTAATCCCATTATGGAAATGAGTTAGGAATTGATATAAATGTGTCATCCACCACTCTAACTAGGTAGAAATTACTTAATGATATTATGGATGTCAACACATTGGTGGAATATCCTACGTCTATTTTGAATAAATTCATTGCATCATTGCATCATTGCATCAAGGTATGTTATTTGGATACTGAAATCCTTCCTCATTTACTGGCATTGAATAATATCATTTTTTTGATTTTTTGTATATCATTTCATGATGACACCCAAGATGCTCCTTGGTTATATATGCCTTATATAACAACCCAAACTATCCATACATAAGTATTACATCATTTTAAATGAATATTCATTAAATATAAATTTGATCAATACCATAACCATAAATATTAAGTGTATTTTGATAATTTTATAGATAAAATACTATTATATAAAAGACGTACATCATTTAATATTATGTTCTTCAAAAGTATCACCATTCATAGACATATCATAATTAAAACCATTCTTTATAAACTGGGAAAAGGAAACACAATAAAGGGTGATCTCAAATACTCAATAAAGTTAAACATAAGAGATATCAATAAATTATCATAAGTAGATTTAGGATAAACATAATAGTATGAAAACATTATCATAAATTACAATAATCATACCCAATAAGTCAAGGATCATTAATCAGAACTCATGGAATACATCTTTGTTTGAACAATATACATAAGTCATAAGTTTGTGGAATCATTAATAATCAATTTTGATCTATGAGAATGCATCACAATCATAAGATATATGTTTTTGGAATGTAAATAAGTATAAAAATCACTTATTTATTCATTATTTAGTCCCAAGACAATCACTATAGAAAATTAACCATAATGGAAATTCCAACATTGTTATTTCCAACATTTTTGTAAGAGTAACATCCATATGGTTAACTCTATAATATATTACAAGTTTATTAACTCGATAATCTATTAAGTGTTTTTTAACACAATATTATATTGTAAGATTATTAATTAGAATGTCTCTTAGGAGTTTCTTAACTCTTTCGTCAATATTTATTGCATTTTAGGGCTCACTAGTGTAAAAGGTAGTTTAACAATGATTTCTGAAAACCATTGGTATAGCTCCATATATACCAATGCTTTATAATAACCATTGGTATATATAGATTTATTGAAGCATGTACAATTGGTTTTATAAAACTATTTTTATAGGTTGACATTTTGAAGGAAATGAAAATGGATCAAGAGAATCATTGGTATAGAGTACTGGTATACATAAAGTTTTTTAAAAAATCAGTATACATTTCCTGTATCAATGATTTTAAAAAACTGTTGGTATAGAATTATCTACAAAATCTTGTTGCGGCCTACATATCCTCATATCTGAATCCCATCAGCATTGATACATATGAGAACATTTTATCTTCTTCCCAAGAAGTTGTTATCCATCCCCAGTTTCTATTTTCATTCAATTATTCATTAATAACAAATTGGTGAGTTCCATATTCTTCTTGAACCATTGTGATCCACCCTCATTATCTCTTTTTATTCAGTTTTTCTTAAAAATAAAATTGGTGACTTCAAAATCATTCATATCATCTTCCAAGAATCAATTTCCTTTTTTATATTTGTATAAAACACAATCCATGATTTTTATGGAAATATTCTTCCAGATTCATTGAACAAAAGTTAATAATGGAACTTAAGAATTGTAGTAATTAATTTTTTATTATAACATTTTTGGATCATCCTCTCAATTATTATAGTTTTATCGGATATATCTAACTATTTTTATAATTTTAATGGTGATGTATTTGTTTTGGTGGAAGTGGTTTGACATAGCTAATGAATAAATGTTGAGGGGAGGTCTATGTTTTTGGGATGGGCCTAATTTTATTCATCTACCTAATGCATAGGCTCCCCGCCTCCCATCTCATTCACATACAAAATAACCAATCAGTGTTTAGTGTTGCATTTTCTTACCCACACACAACAATCTCTCCTCAGTTCTTATTTTAATTCCATTATCCTTCGATATTAAATCGGTGACTTCCAAATCATTCATCTCTTATATCAACCATAAATTTCATTTTTATTCTAGGTCTAAAACACCACCATAGATTATTTTTTCCACATTTACTTTCTTTTTCTATGTCTAAATATGCTCGTGTGTTTTTGAAACAATGTTTGTTTATACTTATATTGAAGGAGGGTTTGTGAATTTTTAGATTTTTCATCCTCTATTTCTCTTATTTTATACATAGACTACTATGATATATATCATTATAATTTTTCAATGGATTTTTTTCATAGATCAGTCTCTCAAGGGAACTTATTTAGTGATGGGTTACTCACTGTAATTATCAGCATTTCATTTTTGATATGTGGAATCTAATTCGTCATTCCTGGGTAATTTTTTCCATAATCATTTTTTATTTCCATATTTTTACTGACATGTGTAGTGTGAGAAAATCAATATTTCAAAAAATATAAAACAATTTATTCTAGAGTAATAAATTGTAATGTTGACCAATTGTGTACTAGTAAGTTGAACTATAATAATTTCATTGAAACTATAGAATATTGTTCACCTTTTCAAATTAATTAAATTCCTATTACTAGTTAGACTTGTTTTTTGGAAAATATATTGGCTAGTTAGTGATTTCATTACAATTCTTGATGGAGAACCCTAACACATTATAATAGGGTTGATTATCCTCTAATAAAAACTTATATCCAGAAAAAAATAGTTCAAGAAACCCAAATCAAATGTAGCCATATCTTGCTAATTTCATTGATTTAAACCATGTTTCAATACTACTTTAACTTTCTCACTATTTTATCTGACAAACCCATTATTCAAACATTCAAATTGCTTCGCATGCTTTGGGTCATACAAATTTTTTTTAGTTATATATATATATATATTATTTTTGTCTTTAACCTTATAATTCTCATATGGAATAGTCTATTAGTTATGGTTTTATATAAAGTGAAAAATTATCATTTTTTTGAAAATATTTTTTCTTTCAATTCAATATTATTTAATTTCCTTTATAGCATGACATATACTATTTTTTATAGAATGGATAAAAGTTGGATGTATGAAACTGATCTGATCTTATGTAATTTTCAAAACAAGTTGGAGAGATTAATAGATTTTACATTTATCAATTCATAAAATATTGGTCATATACACTTACTATTCTATGATATTGTTGGAAGACCTTGAATAAGTCATGAAGAAGATAGCTACCTTATAAGAAAATATGTTTTCCAAACAAAATATTATATCTGGTATCATAATCAGGAGAAATTGAAATCTCAAAATGTTCACAATTTGAATGAGATGATTGAATTATATAATTTATTATATGATGGATTTTTTATTACTAATCCTGATAAATAAAAGATATTGACTTAATAATACATCAATACAATAAAAAATGATTAATTTATTGAAAATAATGATGTTGATAGGGTTAAAAAATTGAATGATGGTGCCATGAATCTAGGTATATTAATAATGTTTTAAAATGAAAAAGATGTAATTTTTAATACAACTATTTCATGGGAAAACAATTGAGGGGTTTTATAACAATATCATTGATTATATTCTTACCTTTATAGAGGACATTATTTTAGATGATGTAGATATCCCCAAAAATCATTATATGTCATGGAATTTAGTTAATGAACATGTATTTTATAAAAATAAAATTCACAACTTAACAAAATATTACAGCTTATTCTAGGAAGATACAACTAAATAAAATGATATTATAAAATATGGCATGTCCCGATGAAATCGAAATGTTAGTGAAACACTATAACATGTTCCATAGAATGTAATGTGGCCCCTTCCATTGATTTCAAAACTCTAGAATCTTTTAATGTCTAATGAAGTATCAGTAAATATGTGATGGAATGATACTAAGATAAATAAGGATATTGATGAGTTATCTCATTATGTAGATGGATTATCATAGTGTACATTTGATTCTCGATATCCTAATTTTTTATTAGACATGAATAATGTGAGGTTATGTCTATCATGTAACGATTCTAATAATTTTGGGGAAATTCTTACTTTTCATAACATATGTTTAGTTCTTATTAACATTTATAACCTTCTTCCATATATATGTATGATGAAACCTTTCAATTTCATGAGTATACTCATATCTGGACCTTCTGTTCCTGGAAATGATATAGATGTATACATGAAACTTTAATGAAAGAGTAAAAACATCTTTGGAATGTGGGTGTTCACATATACGATGCTTGTTTAAATGAAATATTTCACATGTGTTTTATGCTTATGTGGAAGATAAATTATTTTCTTATATATTCAATGATGTCTTGCTAGAGAATAAAGGGAAAAAATTTATGTTTTGTTTGTATGAATAATGCATGATCCATAAGACTTAAATATATTCATAGATACATTTATATGGAAAATCAATGATTCATTCTAATGGATCATCCATATATGGATAATCATTAAAGGGTTGAAAATACCATGCAGAATAAAAATCCACCTTAGTATATTTCTAGAACCGATGAGCTTAATGAGTTGATATAAATCATTTTATCATTATGGAATGGTCATATGAAGTCTAGAAATAAGAAAAAATTCCATTTAATCAAATTAAAATTGGAAAAAGAAAAATAACTTCTTTTATTTACCTTATTTTTAACATATTTCTCATGTTGTTTCATTGATATAATGAAAATTGAATAAAAAATATGTGAAACGTTTCATTCAATTCATCTAAATTTCATGTGAAGGAAAAAAGATGACACCTATAAAAAAATGGATTGGGGTATCAGACCATAATTTCATCTTGTTTGTATTAGTGAAAATAAATGAAAATTTATATGTGCTTCTTATGTAATGACTCCTGCAAAAAAATGAATTTATATAGGTACTAGAGACTATCAAATTTTCTAATGGTTATTCCATAAACATATCAAAATGGGTCAACAAAAGAGAGTTAACTCTAAAATATTTTAAGGATAGTGATTATCACATCCTTATGCATGATTTGATTCCAACAGAAATATTTCATCTAATTTCAAAAAATATAAGGATGTCAGTTATTATGTTGTTCCATTTTTATAGACATATTTGTGTTATGAATGTTTCCAAGACTTTCTTGTAAAACAATTTGTAAGTGGAACCATTAATATTTTTTTAGTTAGAGATATAATTTCCTTTTATAATTTTTTACATCCATATTTCATCTAAATATCAATCTTCCAACCGAGATACTTCTTGTAGTACCTATTTCTTTGCACTGGGTAGAATGGGTGTACATAAATGTATGGTATGTAGAACTATTTTACATATTTGATGGTTGAGTATATAGTGGACAATAAAATGATTGAGAAAACAAAGTAGAGATGTTGGAGTTTTATGAGGATGCTTTCCAAATACTCTGACATCATTCCCTTCAGGCCACTCTTTTAGAAGCACCTTTAAAATGAGGTAAAGGATAATTTTTGGATATAAATATGGGTAAGAAAAGTCATTAGATATAATTTTGTATTATTATGGAATTTATATGAATTAATATTTTGGTATCAGCTTCCTTATAATGTTCTTGATGGTGAGGCAGTAATGAATGCATGGATCATGGAATTAGGTGATTTGTGGAGAGAATATAAGAATGCGTTGTATAGTGGATTGGTTTCTACAGTTGGTACGGATTTAGAGTTCATACCTATTACGAATGACTGTCTATTATTACATTATTATGAAATGATTTCTCATTGGAAGAGTATCTATTTTAAGGTATTAATAAAATTTGTTGTTTTTGAATGAAATTTATGATGATTAAATTAATAAAATGTTTTTTATTAATGAAATTTTATTTATGAAGAATCATAAAGAAATAAAAAACAAGGATGCAACAAAATACCTCCACAATTTTGGATGGACTACAATTCCAGATCATTAGAGGAACCTCGTATAACACTTGTTTATAATTATTATATTTAAATAAATTATGGAAAACAAATATTCAATTTTAAATTATATAGATTTTTTTTATAACAACTATATTTATATATATGTTAATTTATAAAAATTATATTATATTGATGAGAAAAAATGTAATAAATAGTTTTCTAATGACTTGACTTATGAATTTGGAATAATATTGAAAAGTATTTAACATGTAAATTTTTCAAACATATAATCATATACTCGATACAACCTTTTTTCTAATATAGAATGAATATATATATTTAATGGGTGAAACAATATCTAAGGATGAGCCCAAAACTTAATTTATTATATTTTATGTTGAGGATTAACTAACATTTCCTAATGATGTATTTGGTAAAACCAATCTATTGATTTTTCATATTGTTAGCATTACCAGTAAAATAATATTATTTTAGGTATAATTGTATAAGAAACATGATAAAACAACATACTAAAATAAATTAGATTAAAATGAATGAAATATAAAAATTATACCCATCACACATATAGATTTTTTAATATCTAGAAAACCAGAAATAGTTTTTTTTGTTAAAAATTAATCTTTGAAAGCATTGTAGAGCAAAAGTGTCGTGTAATGAGTTATGTATATGAAATTAAACTCCTTGTATAATCCATATAATGACAAGAATACACATATGAATTCCAACCTTATGAATTTTGGGTATCATGTCACAAATTATAAGTCAAGGAATATACAAATTATAGCATATATCATGAACTAGTAGTAATAAATATAATTTTAGTTTGAAATTGTAATACAAATTACACTAATATAGAATTTTTATGTTATTTCTAAATCTCTTCTTCATAATAATAATTATTCATTTAAAACCCTATTCTATGTATACACTATATCATATTTTTTTGAATTTTGGCTGAGTGATTATATTATAACTACTCAAACTTCATTCAATGTATCTCCTAGACACTTCTATACCCATAAAAATTTCAACATGGATCCAAATATCTCAACATTACAAAATACTTCCATATTTTCTCCATACTCTTCAAAAAAAATTATAATTAATTTCAAAAACTCAATAAATATTGTAATTAACATCATATCAAATAGATCATTAAATATCACTTCAGTTTGAACATGATTTTTGTGCTGATCGCAAAAGAAAACACAAGAATCACTTCCATGTCAATCTTCTCCAAAACATCTTCTCTGGGTAATTTCATCATTTTAATTTATCAAATTAAAACAATAATTTTTAAAACCAAAACGATTAATATGAACACATTGAATTTCTCTAGAACCAAGGAGTATACTTCAATTGATTATTTCATTTTTATTTAACCTAAAAAAACACATCTTTTAGTTCAACAAATTAATCATACTTTATACCCCAATACCCAAACACACCACTCTTGAACTCATTTTCTAGAATTTATTAATTAATAGTTTAAACATCAATTATTATTAGTCCTTAAACGTTATTAATTTCACTAAATCCTTTTTTAATTAAGTCTATAAAACCCCACAATCATTAACAAAACATCTTTATAACTAAAAGTTATACCTAATGAATTTTTAGATGATTATAGGATGAAATTCCTTAATTTACTAAGTTAAAAATTGAAAAAATTTCATATTAAAAACGTATTTAAACCACTTATTATATCAATTTAATAACTCACTATCTCTGTAAAAAACCACACATGATTTAGTCATCTATACCACTCTTAATCCCAAAATTTTAATTAAATTCTAGCTATGAAAAGAAGTTATTCAACCCAAACAAAAATGTATATCATGTAAAATACCTTTTACATGTCAACATTCAATGTGATGATTTAAAAAATCATTATAGATCATTAATTATCACTCAAATCAGAAAACAAAACTTGTAAAACCAAAAAATGCAACACATATATATAATTTATTGTTATTAATTGCACAATTAACACCTTTATCACCATTAAACATCATTCCATCAATTTAACCCTTTAAATCACATGTAATTATTATTAAATACTAGATAATAAAATTTCCACACCTTGAATTCAATAAAATAAACCAGCATAAACCCTTTTATTCTACTTAAAGAATATATTAAATCACACAAATCATTTTATTCCATAAAATACTTAATTCCCTATAATATTCTAAGCTAAACAGAATATAATTTCACATGTTTTCTCATTATTAATCTATAAAATATCATGTTAGTAATTCCCAATTTTAATTATTATACAATTGAATATAAAACAATCATTAATAGACTAAATTAAATTATCCTATTAACCATAATAAACTCGATTAATGAATTATATTCTTAAAGAAGTTCACAAGAACTTACCTCAAGGTATATTACCATTCCTCACAAATTTCAGAATCCATATCCCCCCTATAATTTCCAAATATCAGGAATCCACTAAGAACTAAATGAAAAATTGTAGTTTAAAAATAAAAGAAAATATATTTATTTCCTTTTACCAAAAGCATAAAAAATATACACGCCATCTCATTTTCAACACAACAAACAAACTGTTAATCTTCATATAAGATAAAATTTGAATTTTAGAAACTCTCATGTTAACTAAATATTAACATCATTTAATAAAATAAACAATAATTCAAATTCTATAGTGTTTCTTTTTAACTAAAACAAACACTAATAACTATTATCATATTTCTGAAAAGAAAAAAGTAAATATTTTTCCATGTAAATAAAACTTTAAATACAAACCATAGTTCCCATTATTTCCTTTTTATACATAATAAATAGAAATTTATAAACAAATAAATTTTCCTTTATGTATTCCAATTCCCATTTTAACATTACTCAAACATTAATTAATCACCTCAATTGTAAAAGTAATCATTAATATACTATTTTTCACCTATTAAAAAATTAATGGAATTCATTTTTCAACCAACAAAAAATACACACATAAAATCCATATTAACTATATACTTTCATAAATGTCCATCAAAGAGAGATTTACATTTATTTTCCATATTTTAACAAAATTCAAATTAAATCATAAAAACATGTAAACAACCAAATAAGAACACATCGAGAATACATTTCATCTTTCTATTTTAACATATTATACATGAATTTAATCATGAATGGTTTTTTTTCAAAAATTGCATTCTATTAAGATTTTTAAATAATTACATTACCCTTATATTCATGAAAATTATATATACAAACAAGAATTTGTAAATCCCACTTTAAGATAATTTATTATGTCATTATTTAATCTTATTATCAAACTTCCAAATTTGTTATATTAAATTTATTTTTTTAACCAAATTATATAATACTATCATTAAGTAATCAATCATTATAGTAAATCATATTTCATCATCAAGTATATCCATTTGGTTTTAGTTCTGATATCCATTACTAATAATCTATTTTGAATTATGATTTTCTACATTCAATGACATTCCAAAGGAATGTTTTGTATATTAAAAGAGGTGGTCCTTAAGGAAAGTTATTTTTATCGACCAGAAATAATATATATGGAAGTTTGGTAAATGAACAGAAACAATAGAATATTGTATGTTTTAAATTGTTAGTTTCAAATTTTAATATTTATTTTATAGGTAAATAGTTCATTTATATTTTTTAAAAGAATAATCTAGAGGCCCCTGATGAGTAGGAAGTAGGAAACATTGGGTCAAATGATCATTTACATCAGGTAGTACGAGATGAGAACTGCACGATAGTATGTTATTATCTAAGGAATATTATTTTTCCTACTCTAAATTTTCCCACTTTATGTGCTAGTTCCTATAACACCGATTTGAAAATATCTTGTAAAGAGGTTGTACAGGCTCACACATGGGTAGAAGAGGTTAAAAAATGTTCATTCAAGAGCATAAATGGAATCAAAATGCCAATGATGAATGTATGAAATATATGGAAGTCGTATGTCTATCAATTATACCAGAAACCATTGCGTCTTCTGATATATATAGGTGGAATATGCATACATTATATAGTGTATCAGGTGATAGTCCTGGTGGTGGCTGGGATGATGAAGTCCCAAGAGATTTTGATGGAAATGGCGGTAATGATGGTGATGGTGAAGATGATGGTGAGGATGTTGGTGAGGCTAATGTTGATGACAAGGATAATGATTATGAAAATGGGGATTATTTTGATGATGGTGATGATGGTGATGATATTGGTTGTGATGAGAGTGAGATTTATCCTTTACATTTGTTACTAATATTTATGGAACATGATTTTGATGATTCATTTTGAATGAATATATGGGATGTTTTAAATGTGTTTTATCATTGGTCGAATGTGTTAATTTGTTTATTATTTTATCATTATTTATATATTGGTCGGTGATTTTTTCTAGAACTATTTCGTGATTTTTTAGGTAATTGGACAAGGTGAGGGTGCTACTTCCTATAAATGTATAGATAGTCTATACCAATGGTATGAAAAACATTTTTAAAGAACTATTAAATGGTTTTAATACAACAATTGATATAGATTGAATCCATTAAAGGTTATTCTAATGGGTTATAAACCATTAGAATAGGTATTTAGAACAATTTTTTAAACTGTGGGTAATGACTTATACTAAATGTTTCTTTAGAACCGTTAGTGGAATAAAAATATAAGAGGCCTATACCAATGGATTACTCTATTCCATCAGTATATGATTATTCCCATTATATTATAACTAATGGTTTGTAGAATCATTGGTATATGATATACCATTGGTTCTACAAACTATACAACTAGTTTGGAACCATTGGTATAACCCTGTTTTCATGTAGTAGCTATAGCAGACCTTCCCATAATCATGAGTTATTTCAAGGTCACCCATCACATAATCATAAGACAAATATTTGACTATTTTAATATCATAAAACATTCATTATTTTAAAATATCATAATTTAAGGAAACAAGATAGGTTTCATAAAAATTTCATTATTGTAGTCATAAACCATCTAGATAAAGAATAAATATGGAATAATTGGATCATAAACCTAGTAATTAATAAGTAACATCAATGTATGTTATTATAGATAATATATATTTTAAAATATCACTAGATTATTTCTTGTGTAAAATACCCTTTTCATTTTAAAAGCGCTAATTTAAAATAAAAAAAATAAAAATATTAAAGAAAAAAGTTTCTATGAAAAAAACTATGGAAATATGTAGAGTTGAATTAAAAGAAAAGATAAGACTTGGTGGTGGGATAATTCATTCAAGTCTTTTATGTGAAAACAATGTGTCCTTTCACATTTTTAGTAAAAACATCAAAAACACCTCATCATGAAAATGAATAGAATATTCCTTTTAAACATTTATATCAAAAGTCACGAATTGGTAAAAATTACTTTAATAAATATTTATATAATAGTAAAAACATTCATGTAAATAATTTAAAGAAAATTTGGGAATTAAATAAAATATTCTTGAACAAATATAGAATTCAAGTAGGTTTTTCTTATAACATTCTTTTAGTGTATTGTGTACTTAAAGGTAGTAAAATTAAAGGGAATTTTATAATATATAAACAATAAATGATTATAAAGGTATAATAATTGGGAGAGATAGATCATTTTATTTCATCATATGAAATTTAAGAAACAAAAATACAGGTAAAAATAATATTTTAATATAAAACCCTTATAACTTATGTTACATTTGAATCATATCCACCGTGAAAGGAATAACATCAAATGAAACAAAAAATTTCATGATTATAAAGAAATTAATTATATGATAAATAAAAGGTGTTTTATATATACCTTCTTATGGAGAATATTAGTGAATATGAAAAATGGAAAATTAAAATAAAAGGGAGATAAAAACCCTTTTCCCCTAGTTTATCTTGCTTCATCAGCACTCAAACATCCTCTTTGTTGAGAGGCCATATTTGGATTACACCTTTACCCTTTATATATTGGTATTAGGAGAATAAAGAAAGATTTATGATAAAATGATATAATCTAAGAAGGTTTTTGAGTAGGGCATGTCCCAGATAGAAGACTCATATTCTATGAATAATAGAGGAAAAGAGGTGTCCTTTTTTAAGTGAGGGGAGGTACACACATCAAATTTAATAAAATATTCCAATAATAGATCGTTTCATTCATGTTAAAGTGGATACAAAGGGAAAATAAATAAAGGGTAATATTATATATGATTTTTTATCATCAAATAATATGGTTTAGACTAGTTTGGGAGGAATTTCTACCCTTGTCTCATGGTTTAAACCCCCTAGTAAACCTATTTTAACTTTAACCGTGCTAACAAAATTTACAATTTTTACTATTCACTACGATCAGAAATTAAGATAAACCTATTAAATTTTATTATTTATTATGAATACAAATACATAATCTATTTTATTATATTCAATTTCAGTAATTATTGTGACTTAAGTTTAATTATTCATGTAAAACACACTGAAAACTCATTTTAGAAAAAAATGCATTTGTAATCCTAAAAGATAATTTACTTCAATTAAAAAACATTAGAAAAAAATGAATTTTAAAATATATTATTGAATATATAATATTAACGTTTTATTAAAACAATTAATTAATAGATATTAATTTAATTTATTAAGATAGAAACACATTTTGTGTAGAAAAATATTGTTTAGAAAAAATGTTTTTTAAACCCAAAAATGAACTTATTCCAAAATAATGTATAATAATGATTCTGATGTAATTAGTAATATTATTTCTAATTAAATAATTCTTATTTCACATGGAAATAAAATTCAAAAACTAATATTACTTCAACTTGAAAATAAATTATAGTTCTCCAAAAAACAATATGTTTCACTATTCATTGAAAATAAATATTTTTAGAAATAGTCTATAAATTCACTCTAAGATAATATTTACATTATATTTTTTAAAATTATATTCAAACCCTCAAATAAAATTTATAAAAATGTTAGGAATTAATAAAAATGATCATTTTAAAAAAAGTAATTAAAAATATTTTTAAATAAAACACATTTTGTTGAACCATAAAATGAATTTAATGAAAATAGAGTGCTTATTTATTATAAATAGTAAATAAAATTCCATTATTTAAAACATTTATACATTTTTTCATAATATTGTTATTACTATTAATAATTTCTAATTTAACAGCTAGTTTATAATGGATTACTATATCATAGTTCATATAGAGTCATGGTTGGGTGCAAGGCAAGCTATAGAATATATCAGGTTTATTTAAAAGGAAATACATATAAAATATTGGGGTGTTTCATTCTACACCATTAAAATTAATTCTTCCTTCAAAATTCCATCACTCTAACACAAATAAATGAGGTCATTTATACTTTATCACTCCTCGGGTTCCCATATTTCTTCCTCAAATTTTAGATTCCTCCAGTGAACTTTAACCAAGTGAGTAGTCCTGTTTTGTAGTAGTTTTACTCTAAAATTAAAGATTTATAATTGTTCTTCTCATATGTAATTTCATGCTTTATTTGTATAATATCTTATTTTAGTACATGTTAAGGATCATATATGTACTACTTAAATAATAATACATGGAAGACATCATTAACAGGTTAGAGTTTCGATGGGAATTATACGCGATAAGAAACTATCACAATATGATCAAGAATCTCAAAAAAAACAATATAACTTGGGATTAACTTCTTCTTTTCGAATATAAAAACCTTCTACCATCAATAAATTATTAAGAATACCTTCTCACCTATATCTAATTCTAGATCATGTCAAAAATTTCTTCATTTCTCTATTATCCATTATGAGCACCCTTAATGGGTTTTTAAATTGATATACCCTTCTCTACCATTTCCATAGCTATATTAGGTCCCAATAGTATCTCTTCTCTAAATTCATCTGATCATTTTAGTTTTATACACTTTGTTTTATAATGGGATTCATAAGGATAAATTTTAATGCTCTAATTAATTCATTATTATGCGAAAAATCAACTAGAGAAAGGTGTTTATCCCAACAACCTTTAATATCTAGGAGAAAGATCTCAACATATCCTCCATGGTTTGAATGGTCCTCTCAAACTAACTAACTATCTGATAACAATAAGTACTAACAAAACAAAACTATATATCTATAGATTTTTAAAAACATCTCTATAACATTTAGGTAAATATTATATCTGGATTTTATATAATAGAGTGTGGTACACCATGAAACTTACCACTTACTTAATTTAAATCAAAACAATATGATCAAGATTAAAATATTCTTAGATAGAGAAAAGTGTGTTGTCTTCATATGGTAATCATCAATAACCCAAATATCATTATAGCCTTCATAATTTTTGGAGATTTTGATGGTAAAATCTATGGTGATGTTTTCCTATTTTCATTCTAGAATGGGTAATGGTTGAAACAAAACCTTATAATTCTATTTATTGCCCTTAAATACCTAACATATGAATAATAGAAATGCATACTATGTAATATCTCTCTTTATATTATCCGCCTAGAAAAACACTTTCAGATCTCTATACATTTTCATGCTTCCAAGATGAATAAGGAATTATGAGGAATGTGATTCTTCCAATAGATAATTCTTCAGGTCTCTTATTAATGAAGAATATCCTCGGTTCCTGAATCTTATCATCCCCAAAAAATTATGTTTGGAATCATGAATTTTTATCACCTTATTTTTCTGTATTATTTCCTACTTTTTCACCTCTTTAATATTTACATAGATAGATATTAGAACAATCATTTTAGTTATATAGTATTTATCTCCATCAAAATTTCAACATTTAACCTTTGAAAATACACAAATATTGAATCTTTTGTGATCCTAATCATATATAAGATAGAATGATCATTTAAAATCAAATCATCAACCTCTACCTTGATGCATCAATGTAGATAACAAAATATTTCCCACTATAGGGTAGTGTAAGAATATGTATATTGACTAACCATATCTTCAATTACATGAAAGTTTCTACACATTAATCAGTCCAAAGGAACATTAGTACCTTCTAATTTAACCTGGGGAGAGGATATTATAATTGTGAGAAATCCTTCACAAATAATTAATAAATCCATCAATCTATATGTAACACCCCAGGATTTCAGAGTGTGTTATTTCTTAAAAATAATTCAGTAACTTGCACTACATGCAACACCGAGTTCAATCACACCATTAAAAGAGGTCATGAATAGTATTAACTACATTTTGAACTTTATATAATCCTTATAATTTTAGAATCCCTATTATGAGTTTCTTAGTCATAATGCAAGAACAGATTCATTTTCAGTATTTCACTTTTATCAACTTCTAATGGTGAAACTTTTTTAAATACAATATTTTAAACTTTTTGACTAAATGGGGACATCAAAAATTTAAAATGAAACACCCCAAGCTTCCACGGTATGTTTCCCTTTGAATAATGTGATAGCGTGTGTTGTACGCAACACCGAGTTCTAACACACACCACAACTAATTAAACTAGACGTTGTAAATAGTAATACCTACTTTTTGAAATCATATATATTTTATATTTCAAAATGGACTTCATTTTTGGATTCGGAATATCGAAATTATCCTAGGGTGAAATTTTGGTACTTTTCGGATAACTTTTATATTTTGATGAATAGTGAAAATTACTAAATTTTAATTAAAAACAACTTTTTTAATCAAAATAATTAATAGTGATAAATTATGAATTTGAGTGGTTTTAAAGTATATTTAGAATATATTTTTACCATTCAATTTAATGTTTATCATTGGACATAATTTTACAATTAAACCGAACATAAACAAGTGTCAATCTTTTGATAGTTATTATCTCTTAAAAACACGCTTTTTGTTTTGACAGCGGGATTTAATTTTAAATTAATTTCTGCCACTTCTGTGTTTTGAATTTAGGAAAATGGATTCCATATTTGGAATCAGGATGTTCAAATTGTGTAAATAGGTAACTTTTATTTTTAGACATTTTGAATAATTACTGCGGTAAATATTTTATTTACCATGGTTAAAGGGTAAATCCGGTAAATAAGGGTTAAAAAATAATATTATAATAATACAAAATTACCCTAAAACGTGTCCTAACCTTATTGGTGGACACATACCCGACCATGGGCATCCTTGGGTCAATTTGGGGACCCCTTGGAGCCACTTGTATGTGGTAGGGACACATTATATTAATAAAGTTAAAATAAAAATAAAAATGGCATAAGCTTACATCTTTTAGAAGAACAATTTTTACATAGGGTTATACATGTTGGAATTTCGATTATAAATATTCATTAGAAAGATAAAAAGATTTCCTACATAATGATAATTTATTTATAATTTTTAGACATTATATAATTTATTTTATTTATGACACAATGATGATGCAGTAATTACTAAAATAGTGAAAAATAAAAATAATTGATCTTATAAATACCCAAATAATTATAATATGAAACTTTTAATGAATTAAACTAATTTTATATGATAATATGATATATTAGGATTGATTTAATTGACTTTGTTCGAAGTAATCAATCTGTTAGGAGTTTCACAAAAATCAACTATTGAATAGTGTCAAAATTGACATAAAAGAGTTCTTAAAACAAATATTATATTATTAATTGATATTAAATTCCTAAAAATCTAAGGTTCGGCCAAGAGACTTATATTATGATAGGTTCCTCATTAATGGACCACTTGGGGGTCGCTTGGATGTATATAGTATGTTTATTAATCATATTATATAAAAATACAAAGAGACATTGTAAAAGTGAAACTAATTAACTTAGAGTTAATACTTAAAGATAAGGTTAATATAAGTACCCAAACCTGTCTAAATTCTATTGGATGAGTTGTTTTCGACCTATCCACACCTCATCCTTTGAATAGTCAACTTTGGAGCCTTTGTAAACCGAATATGAATTTATTATAAATTAATATTTCTAACTTTTCCAAAGGTGCCCCTCACCCCTCTTATAAAAGGGCACTCCTCCTTCTCATTTCTTCACACCTTAAAAGCCTTTTGGTTCGGCCAAACTCTGCCCAAATACTCTCCCAACATCCCTCAATACAACCTAGAGGCCTTAGTTTGATCAGAAAGCCAACCTAAGGAGCCCTTTTGATCAAATCAAAAGGAAGAACCCGAAGAAGAGGTAATGATTTCACCACCCTTTTCTAAGTTCATTTCTTCTTCCACTTCTTCTTCCTTTGTTCTTACCATTCTGAAATAATAACTCCAGTATCTCACATATACTGTGATGTTATTATAAATATGGTACAATCATATTCAGTATTCTATCCACCCTTTGAATAACATGTCACCATACGTGCGTACGTACGGCTTACCGTCTCCACGTCGTGGTGTAATTGTTATTCAATATAATATTATTTGGATGGGTATAATAATGGCGTGTAACTCATGTAAATAATAAATATAACATGTTAATGATTCTGTATATATGATATACCATCCATTTATATATTATTTTAATATCAAAAGAATGATATTGTCGCTCGTGCGTACGTACGGACTACCGTCTCCACGAACGCGATGAGATTCATTCTCCATCGTATCCATTCAAGTATAATTATCATTTGATGATTTAAAAATGATGTTTAAGGACTGTATATCATTCTGGATATGAATAAGATACAACAACCATGGCTTATGTAACAAAACATATAAAAGAAAATGAGTAAGTTAACTCCCGAAACGACGATAATTCTAAGATATTATTAACAAATCAATGTTAAAAGATCATATATGATATAATATTAATATATATGATTCTTGTATAATTTAATAACAACTATTTCACCATTATACAGGAGGTTAACCTACCCCAACCAAGGAAAAGTACAAGGTAAGGGTTATTTCACAATCTCTTCATTATCCGAGGTTGTATTATACGTAATAATCTACTGGGATCTCTTTATCATCCACATCCATGTTTCTTCGAAATGTATTTCAAAACATTTTTACTATTTACATGAATATGG
Organism: Viscum album; assembly: GCA_963277665.1. Classification (NCBI taxonomy): domain Eukaryota; kingdom Viridiplantae; phylum Streptophyta; class Magnoliopsida; order Santalales; family Viscaceae; genus Viscum; species Viscum album. The sequence continues at coordinate 1,861,061,087 of OY728129.1, read as the reverse complement.
GTTAAAGTCATTTATACCCTTGTTTGACTTTTTATAAGAGGTTTATAAAGGAATCTTTCCGTCGTTTTCAAAACAAGGTCCTTTTTAACCTTTTCGACAGAATTGAGGTAAGAATGTTTTTTTTAACTTATACGGCGGGTGCGGTTATTTTCCGCCGTTATAAAATCGTCGAAGCTTTCCATACAAGCTTATAAGAATATTTTCAAAGAAAATGTTTTATTTTATATGGATCTTAAATGGTTTCAAAATAAATGGAGATACTTCTTTAAAAAGAATTTTGATTTCATCTATGTCAACATCCTTTGATGGATTTTAAGATTATTTGAAGTTGATTTATTATAATACAAAACTTATATATTGTATTGAAGGTTTTGTGATATGTTTGAATGTGGATGTGCTATTTTATACCATTCATAGTTTATGGTGAAACTACTGACATTTCGTATGCTAGTTTTAATCCGAATGTTTATGTTATATTTCAAACTTTTCTTCAGATGAATGTGCTAAACAAGTATGTTCCGGGTTGGGGACCGGTAAAAGTAAGCCCTCCAGGTTGGGGACTGGTAAAAGTAATCCCTCCAGGTTGGGGACTGGTTAAAGTAAGCCCTCCAGGTTAGGGACTGGTAAAAGTATGCCCTCCGGGTTGGTGTCCGGTTATTAGAGGCACTCCGGGTTGGTGTCCGGTTATTAGAGGCACTCCGGGTTGGTGTCCGGTTATTAGAGGCACTCCGGGTTGGGTTCCGGTTAGAAGTAACCCCTAGGTCTTGGGATGAGGCCTAGACAATGAAATTAACGTTTGGCATTATGCATTCCAACATTATGAAAGTGGTTATTGATTTTTGCATGTGATTATTCATTTAGTAGAATATCCATGTGAATAAGTAAATGGCATTATTTCATTTTATTTATGCCATACCATGTTGAAAGTTCATATTTAAAAGGATTTTGTTTTAGTTATACATTGCCTTAAATGTTTATTCTTATTTATGAAAGTTTCCGCTATATTGTTATCCTTACTGGGCATTTGAGCTCACCCCTTTTCTATGTTTTATTTTTCCCAGGAAGTGAAGAAGTAAATTATGAATGACTTGCAGGGATATTATGGGGGGTTAATAGTGTGGATATGAAGACTTTGTTATTGTAGTGGTTTTTCACTTTGAAATGTAATGTAAAAATTTATGATTATATCTAGTGTTTCCAAGGCTACTAAACCAATCGGTCTTTCGAGATTTGATCTTTCTTGTGATCATGCCAATGTTATGTTATTAATGCACCGACTCTGGGTAGCTGGGGTCGGGGCGTTACAGTTGGTATCAGAGGAAGTTTAGTACAAACCTTGGAAGCTAGATTTAGATAAACTCTGATTAGAGCACGTAGACCTAAGATGAACTTTGAGGATTAGTATAGAAGAACTTCCTAGAATTTTGGTATTGTAGAGATTTTGTGAGTTTTCCGAGCAATACATCCCTGTCTGGATACGAGCAGGTAGAGGCGGCTCTGGCACAGATGTACCTAGGGGTAAAACCCGAAAACACCGCTTTGAGCTTGACTCAAACGGGAACTGGTGCACGACAACGGGCCTTGCTGCACTCTTGGTTACGACACTCCCGGGGGATATGCTTAGGATAACTCTCATTTTCTTTACATATCATTTTGAAGGGATTATGAGTATATACATCCTCAAAGAAAACATTCTTATGATTATGGATTATATCCATAAATAATTCAATTTATGTTAAGTGTTTTATAAGTATGGGATTATGTATTTTGATTCATAAACTGATCTAGTGTATGCCATTGTTTAGAAATGGCGCCCAGTAGAAGGAATGAGAACTCCAGAAATGCACATGATCCAAAGAGAAGGAAGGATCATATCTTTCATGGTCTTAAGCTAGAATTTATAAGAGAAATAGTCTCCCATGTATTATCATCATATGAAGAAATAATATCATGTGTTGATAAGATAAGTAAAGAGTTTACTAAGTCCTATGGCTTTGAAGGGAAGCAAGAGAAGAATAGGATAGAAGAGAGAAAGATGGATAAAGGGAAGAGGGAAAAGAAGAATTTTCCCATATGTGGTAACTGTGGAAAGAAACACCCTGGAACTTGCCTGAAAGGAATGGGAGTTTGTTATAAGTGTGGAGGAAAAAGGCACAAAGTACATGACTGCATGGGTAAGAAAATGGTTTCAAATGTACAATGCTTCATTTGCAAGGAGTTTGGACACTACGCGAACCTATGTCCCAGTCATCAGACTATGCCGCAAATGATGCTATTGGATAATAATCATGTTATGATACTACCACAGATTAAGAGGAATGATTAGAGTTATTATGTTGATTATATCAATTGAGTGTTGTATCAACAATGTACTTGTTATAATAATTATGGAGTATATAAGGATTGTACTGCAGTACTATTTCATTAAGGACTTGAGATTATGTGGAACAAAGAAAAGTGACTCAATAGCAGGATAAATTTTTGGAAAATATATGGTTGAGAGAATGATAAATCATAATATAGTTCTGATACTGAGGTAGTGATTTTGGAATAATATGTGATTGTTTTGGATAAATTATATTGGATATTGTTGACTACCTTGGAACTAATTAATGATTTGTATATTCCATCATTGTTGGGGTTTAAAACATTTTTGGATTAATGAAGTATATCCAACATTCTATATGGAATAGGGGAGCATGAATGTAATCAATAAGGAATATGGTAATTCAAGATGTTTCAGTTTATTAAAAGAATACAAGATGAAGGTGTTCATATGCTATTGCGGGGTAAAAAGGATCTATATTATGTTTACCTTCCTTATAAATGTTGGACTGTGAGTTTGGACAGAACTATTTTGGATAGTTCTAGTTTGGATTATTTTGGATTACCATAAAATGAAAACTCGGAGGTTGGGCGGCAACCCGTCGCGTCCGGCAAGGCTGCGAGACTTGAACCCGCAACTGAAGGGCGACAAGGGTGTATCACCTACCACTATCCCACGAGATGTCCTGGATTAAATAAAGTAGTTTTTTAAAAGATCTGGTAGATGAATTATAAATTTGTTTATTTTGGAACCCTCTATGAATAGTATAAATAGAATTTTTTTTACGAGTGAATGATGAGTTTTGGTAGAAACTTATTAATGGATAAAACTCTGATTATAAAGTAAGTATATCTCCTTATGATCTTAGCCAATCTCATAAATAAATTCCTCAACATTAATAAAAGGAACTTAGAACAAAAATGTTTCCCTAGATGGTACCTTAAATCATCACTAATTTATGGCTTTGGGATTGTTGGCCTTTTCATAGCCATGTTCTCTACCACTCTCCATCAGATGATTGATGGTTAGATTTCTCCTCCATATCCATATTTTCCTACATGGAACCCTAGTATGTGTTATTTTCGGTAATCTTCATACTTTCCACTCTTTATTTTAAATAGAGGCCTCATTAATTCATTTTTTCGATGTGGGATTTCAACTAAGATATTTTGAAACGTCAAAAATGTGTTATCCCAATACCCTATATTTTGTTGAACCGATGGTACTTCAAATCATCATAGATTGATGAGTTTAAGGACCTCAATTTTATACTTTTTGTGATTGATGACCTCAATCACTACCTATAAATATTTACGTTTTTCCTCCAATTATATGTCTCTAATTGCCACCAATGTTCTCCTAATCGAGATCATAATTTGGTGGTGACCCTTTAATTTCTTTTTTCCTCATATTAAGACTAAATTTTAGTAACCCAATTTCCAATGTGGGTTTTCCCACAAATATATTTTCTACTTTCAACCTTTTATTTTCGAAGAACAATTTCAAATTGCGAGGACGCAATTTATTGAAGGAGGGGAGAATGTAACACCCCAGGATTTCAGAGTGTGTTATTTCTTAAAAATAATTCAGTAACTTGCACTACATGCAACACCGAGTTCAATCACACCATTAAAAGAGGTCATGAATAGTATTAACTACATTTTGAACTTTATATAATCCTTATAATTTTAGAATCCCTATTATGAGTTTCTTAGTCATAATGCAAGAACAGATTCATTTTCAGTATTTCACTTTTATCAACTTCTAATGGTGAAACTTTTTTAAATACAATATTTTAAACTTTTTGACTAAATGGGGACATCAAAAATTTAAAATGAAACACCCCAAGCTTCCACGGTATGTTTCCCTTTGAATAATGTGATAGCGTGTGTTGTACGCAACACCGAGTTCTAACACACACCACAACTAATTAAACTAGCCGTTGTAAATAGTAATACCTACTTTTTGAAATCATATATATTTTATATTTCAAAATGGACTTCATTTTTGGATTCGGAATATCGAAATTATCCTAGGGTGAAATTTTGGTACTTTTCGGATAACTTTTATATTTTGATGAATAGTGAAAATTACTAAATTTTAATTAAAAACAACTTTTTTAATCAAAATAATTAATAGTGATAAATTATGAATTTGAATGGTTTTAAAGTATATTTAGAATATATTTTTACCATTCAATTTAATGTTTATCATTGGACATAATTTTACAATTAAACCGAACATAAACAAGTGTCAATCTTTTGATAGTTATTATCTCTTAAAAACACGCTTTTTGTTTTGACAGCGGGATTTAATTTTAAATTAATTTCTGCCACTTCTGTGTTTTGAATTTAGGAAAATGGATTCCATATTTGGAATCAGGATGTTCAAATTGTGTAAATAGGTAACTTTTATTTTTAGACATTTTGAATAATTACTGCGGTAAATATTTTATTTACCATGGTTAAAGGGTAAATCCGGTAAATAAGGGTTAAAAAATAATATTATAATAATACAAAATTACCCTAAAACGTGTCCTAACCTTATTGGTGGACACATACCCGACCATGGGCATCCTTGGGTCAATTTGGGGACCCCTTGGAGCCACTTGTATGTGGTAGGGACACATTATATTAATAAAGTTAAAATAAAAATAAAAATGGCATAAGCTTACATCTTTTAGAAGAACAATTTTTACATAGGGTTATACATGTTGGAATTTCGATTATAAATATTCATTAGAAAGATAAAAAGATTTCCTACATAATGATAATTTATTTATAATTTTTAGACATTATATAAGTTATTTTATTTATGACACAATGATGATGCAGTAATTACTAAAATAGTGAAAAATAAAAATAATTGATCTTATAAATACCCAAATAATTATAATATGAAACTTTTAATGAATTAAACTAATTTTATATGATAATATGATATATTAGGATTGATTTAATTGACTTTGTTCGAAGTAATCAATCTGTTAGGAGTTTCACAAAAATCAACTATTGAATAGTGTCAAAATTGACATAAAAGAGTTCTTAAAACAAATATTATATTATTAATTGATATTAAATTCCTAAAAATCTAAGGTTCGGCCAAGAGACTTATATTATGATAGGTTCCTCATTAATGGACCACTTGGGGGTCGCTTGGATGTATATAGTAAGTTTATTAATCATATTATATAAAAATACAAAGAGACATTGTAAAAGTGAAACTAATTAACTTAGAGTTAATACTTAAAGATAAGGTTAATATAAGTACCCAAACCTGTCTAAATTCTATTGGATGAGTTGTTTTCGACCTATCCACACCTCATCCTTTGAATAGTCAACTTTGGAGCCTTTGTAAACCGAATATGAATTTATTATAAATTAATATTTCTAACTTTTCCAAAGGTGCCCCTCACCCCTCTTATAAAAGGGCACTCCTCCTTCTCATTTCTTCACACCTTAAAAGCCTTTTGGTTCGGCCAAACTCTGCCCAAATACTCTCCCAACATCCCTCAATACAACCTAGAGGCCTTAGTTTGATCAGAAAGCCAACCTAAGGAGCCCTTTTGATCAAATCAAAAGGAAGAACCCGAAGAAGAGGTAATGATTTCACCACCCTTTTCTAAGTTCATTTCTTCTTCCACTTCTTCTTCCTTTGTTCTTACCATTCTGAAATAATAACTCCAGTATCTCACATATACTGTGATGTTATTATAAATATGGTACAATCATATTCAGTATTCTATCCACCCTTTGAATAACATGTCACCATACGTGCGTACGTACGGCTTACCGTCTCCACGTCGTGGTGTAATTGTTATTCAATATAATATTATTTGGATGGGTATAATAATGGCGTGTAACTCATGTAAATAATAAATATAACATGTTAATGATTCTGTATATATGATATACCATCCATTTATATATTATTTTAATATCAAAAGAATGATATTGTCGCTCGTGCGTACGTACGGACTACCGTCTCCACGAACGCGATGAGATTCATTCTCCATCGTATCCATTCAAGTATAATTATCATTTGATGATTTAAAAATGATGTTTAAGGACTGTATATCATTCTGGATATGAATAAGATACAACAACCATGGCTTATGTAACAAAACATATAAAAGAAAATGAGTAAGTTAACTCCCGAAACGACGATAATTCTAAGATATTATTAACAAATCAATGTTAAAAGATCATATATGATATAATATTAATATATATGATTCTTGTATAATTTAATAACAACTATTTCACCATTATACAGGAGGTTAACCTACCCCAACCAAGGAAAAGTACAAGGTAAGGGTTATTTCACAATCTCTTCATTATCCGAGGTTGTATTATACGTAATAATCTACTGGGATCTCTTTATCATCCACATCCATGTTTCTTCGAAATGTATTTCAAAACATTTTTACTATTTACATGAATATGGGTTAAAGTCATTTATACCCTTGTTTGACTTTTTATAAGAGGTTTATAAAGGAATCTTTCCGTCGTTTTCAAAACAAGGTCCTTTTTAACCTTTTCGACAGAATTGAGGTAAGAATGTTTTTTTTAACTTATACGGCGGGTGCGGTTATTTTCCGCCGTTATAAAATCGTCGAAGCTTTCCATACAAGCTTATAAGAATATTTTCAAAGAAAATGTTTTATTTTATATGGATCTTAAATGGTTTCAAAATAAATGGAGATACTTCTTTAAAAAGAATTTTGATTTCATCTATGTCAACATCCTTTGATGGATTTTAAGATTATTTGAAGTTGATTTATTATAATACAAAACTTATATATTGTATTGAAGGTTTTGTGATATGTTTGAATGTGGATGTGCTATTTTATACCATTCATAGTTTATGGTGAAACTACTGACATTTCGTATGCTAGTTTTAATCCGAATGTTTATGTTATATTTCAAACTTTTCTTCAGATGAATGTGCTAAACAAGTATGTTCCGGGTTGGGGACCGGTAAAAGTAAGCCCTCCAGGTTGGGGACTGGTAAAAGTAATCCCTCCAGGTTGGGGACTGGTTAAAGTAAGCCCTCCAGGTTAGGGACTGGTAAAAGTATGCCCTCCGGGTTGGTGTCCGGTTATTAGAGGCACTCCGGGTTGGTGTCCGGTTATTAGAGGCACTCCGGGTTGGTGTCCGGTTATTAGAGGCACTCCGGGTTGGGTTCCGGTTAGAAGTAACCCCTAGGTCTTGGGATGAGGCCTAGACAATGAAATTAACGTTTGGCATTATGCATTCCAACATTATGAAAGTGGTTATTGATTTTTGCATGTGATTATTCATTTAGTAGAATATCCATGTGAATAAGTAAATGGCATTATTTCATTTTATTTATGCCATACCATGTTGAAAGTTCGTATTTAAAAGGCTTTTGTTTTAGTTATACATTGCCTTAAATGTTTATTCTTATTTATGAAAGTTTCCGCTATATTGTTATCCTTACTGGGCATTTGAGCTCACCCCTTTTCTATGTTTTATTTTTCCCAGGAAGTGAAGAAGTAAATTATGAATGACTTGCAGGGATATTATGAGGGGTTAATAGTGTGGATATGAAGACTTTGTTATTGTAGTGGTTTTTCACTTTGAAATGTAATGTAAAAATTTATGATTATATCTAGTGTTTCCAAGGCTACTAAACCAATCGGTCTTTCGAGATTTGATCTTTCTTGTGATCATGCCAATGTTATGTTATTAATGCACCGACTCTGGGTAGCTGGGGTCGGGGCGTTACAGTTGGTATCAGAGGAAGTTTAGTACAAACCTTGGAAGCTAGATTTAGATAAACTCTGATTAGAGCACGTAGACCTAAGATGAACTTTGAGGATTAGTATAGAAGAACTTCCTAGAATTTTGGTATTGTAGAGATTTTGTGAGTTTTCTGAGCAATACATCCCTGTCTGGATACGAGCAGGTAGAGGCGGCTCTGGCACAGATGTACCTAGGGGTAAAACCCGAAAACACCGCTTTGAGCTTGACTCAAACGGGAACTGGTGCACGACAACGGGCCTTGCTGCACTCTTGGTTACGACACTCCCGGGGGATATGCTTAGGATAACTCTCATTTTCTTTACATATCATTTTGAAGGGATTATGAGTATATACATCCTCAAAGAAAACATTCTTATGATTATGGATTATATCCATAAATAATTCAATTTATGTTAAGTGTTTTATAAGTATGGGATTATGTATTTTGATTCATAAACTGATCTAGTGTATGCCATTGTTTAGAAATGGCGCCCAGTAGAAGGAATGAGAACTCCAGAAATGCACATGATCCAAAGAGAAGGAAGGATCATATCTTTCATGGTCTTAAGCTAGAATTTATAAGAGAAATAGTCTCCCATGTATTATCATCATATGAAGAAATAATATCATGTGTTGATAAGATAAGTAAAGAGTTTACTAAGTCCTATGGCTTTGAAGGGAAGCAAGAGAAGAATAGGATAGAAGAGAGAAAGATGGATAAAGGGAAGAGGGAAAAGAAGAATTTTCCCATATGTGGTAACTGTGGAAAGAAACACCCTGGAACTTGCCTGAAAGGAATGGGAGTTTGTTATAAGTGTGGAGGAAAAAGGCACAAAGTACATGACTGCATGGGTAAGAAAATGGTTTCAAATGTACAATGCTTCATTTGCAAGGAGTTTGGACACTACGCGAACCTATGTCCCAGTCATCAGACTATGCCGCAAATGATGCTATTGGATAATAATCATGTTATGATACTACCACAGATTAAGAGGAATGATTAGAGTTATTATGTTGATTATATCAATTGAGTGTTGTATCAACAATGTACTTGTTATAATAATTATGGAGTATATAAGGATTGTACTGCAGTACTATTTCATTAAGGACTTGAGATTATGTGGAACAAAGAAAAGTGACTCAATAGCAGGATAAATTTTTGGAAAATATATGGTTGAGAGAATGATAAATCATAATATAGTTCTGATACTGAGGTAGTGATTTTGGAATAATATGTGATTGTTTTGGATAAATTATATTGGATATTGTTGACTACCTTGGAACTAATTAATGATTTGTATATTCCATCATTGTTGGGGTTTAAAACATTTTTGGATTAATGAAGTATATCCAACATTCTATATGGAATAGGGGAGCATGAATGTAATCAATAAGGAATATGGTAATTCAAGATGTTTCAGTTTATTAAAAGAATACAAGATGAAGGTGTTCATATGCTATTGCGGGGTAAAAAGGATCTATATTATGTTTACCTTCCTTATAAATGTTGGACTGTGAGTTTGGACAGAACTATTTTGGATAGTTCTAGTTTGGATTATTTTGGATTACCATAAAATGAAAACTCGGAGGTTGGGCGGCAACCCGTCGCGTCCGGCAAGGCTGCGAGACTTGAACCCGCAACTGAAGGGCGACAAGGGTGTATCACCTACCACTATCCCACGAGATGTCCTGGATTAAATAAAGTAGTTTTTTAAAAGATCTGGTAGATGAATTATAAATTTGTTTATTTTGGAACCCTCTATGAATAGTATAAATAGAATTTTTTTTACGAGTGAATGATGAGTTTTGGTAGAAACTTATTAATGGATAAAACTCTGATTATAAAGTAAGTATATCTCCTTATGATCTTAGCCAATCTCATAAATAAATTCCTCAACATTAATAAAAGGAACTTAGAACAAAAATGTTTCCCTAGATGGTACCTTAAATCATCACTAATTTATGGCTTTGGGATTGTTGGCCTTTTCATAGCCATGTTCTCTACCACTCTCCATCAGATGATTGATGGTTAGATTTCTCCTCCATATCCATATTTTCCTACATGGAACCCTAGTATGTGTTATTTTCGGTAATCTTCATACTTTCCACTCTTTATTTTAAATAGAGGCCTCATTAATTCATTTTTTCGATGTGGGATTTCAACTAAGATATTTTGAAACGTCAAAAATGTGTTATCCCAATACCCTATATTTTGTTGAACCGATGGTACTTCAAATCATCATAGATTGATGAGTTTAAGGACCTCAATTTTATACTTTTTGTGATTGATGACCTCAATCACTACCTATAAATATTTACGTTTTTCCTCCAATTATATGTCTCTAATTGCCACCAATGTTCTCCTAATCGAGATCATAATTTGGTGGTGACCCTTTAATTTCTTTTTTCCTCATATTAAGACTAAATTTTAGTAACCCAATTTCCAATGTGGGTTTTCCCACAAATATATTTTCTACTTTCAACCTTTTATTTTCGAAGAACAATTTCAAATTGCGAGGACGCAATTTATTGAAGGAGGGGAGAATGTAACACCCCAGGATTTCAGAGTGTGTTATTTCTTAAAAATAATTCAGTAACTTGCACTACATGCAACACCGAGTTCAATCACACCATTAAAAGAGGTCATGAATAGTATTAACTACATTTTGAACTTTATATAATCCTTATAATTTTAGAATCCCTATTATGAGTTTCTTAGTCATAATGCAAGAACAGATTCATTTTCAGTATTTCACTTTTATCAACTTCTAATGGTGAAACTTTTTTAAATACAATATTTTAAACTTTTTGACTAAATGGGGACATCAAAAATTTAAAATGAAACACCCCAAGCTTCCACGGTATGTTTCCCTTTGAATAATGTGATAGCGTGTGTTGTACGCAACACCGAGTTCTAACACACACCACAACTAATTAAACTAGCCGTTGTAAATAGTAATACCTACTTTTTGAAATCATATATATTTTATATTTCAAAATGGACTTCATTTTTGGATTCGGAATATCGAAATTATCCTAGGGTGAAATTTTGGTACTTTTCGGATAACTTTTATATTTTGATGAATAGTGAAAATTACTAAATTTTAATTAAAAACAACTTTTTTAATCAAAATAATTAATAGTGATAAATTATGAATTTGAGTGGTTTTAAAGTATATTTAGAATATATTTTTACCATTCAATTTAATGTTTATCATTGGACATAATTTTACAATTAAACCGAACATAAACAAGTGTCAATCTTTTGATAGTTATTATCTCTTAAAAACACGCTTTTTGTTTTGACAGCGGGATTTAATTTTAAATTAATTTCTGCCACTTCTGTGTTTTGAATTTAGGAAAATGGATTCCATATTTGGAATCAGGATGTTCAAATTGTGTAAATAGGTAACTTTTATTTTTAGACATTTTGAATAATTACTGCGGTAAATATTTTATTTACCATGGTTAAAGGGTAAATCCGGTAAATAAGGGTTAAAAAATAATATTATAATAATACAAAATTACCCTAAAACGTGTCCTAACCTTATTGGTGGACACATACCCGACCATGGGCATCCTTGGGTCAATTTGGGGACCCCTTGGAGCCACTTGTATGTGGTAGGGACACATTATATTAATAAAGTTAAAATAAAAATAAAAATGGCATAAGCTTACATCTTTTAGAAGAACAATTTTTACATAGGGTTATACATGTTGGAATTTCGATTATAAATATTCATTAGAAAGATAAAAAGATTTCCTACATAATGATAATTTATTTATAATTTTTAGACATTATATAAGTTATTTTATTTATGACACAATGATGATGCAGTAATTACTAAAATAGTGAAAAATAAAAATAATTGATCTTATAAATACCCAAATAATTATAATATGAAACTTTTAATGAATTAAACTAATTTTATATGATAATATGATATATTAGGATTGATTTAATTGACTTTGTTCGAAGTAATCAATCTGTTAGGAGTTTCACAAAAATCAACTATTGAATAGTGTCAAAATTGACATAAAAGAGTTCTTAAAACAAATATTATATTATTAATTGATATTAAATTCCTAAAAATCTAAGGTTCGGCCAAGAGACTTATATTATGATAGGTTCCTCATTAATGGACCACTTGGGGGTCGCTTGGATGTATATAGTAAGTTTATTAATCATATTATATAAAAATACAAAGAGACATTGTAAAAGTGAAACTAATTAACTTAGAGTTAATACTTAAAGATAAGGTTAATATAAGTACCCAAACCTGTCTAAATTCTATTGGATGAGTTGTTTTCGACCTATCCACACCTCATCCTTTGAATAGTCAACTTTGGAGCCTTTGTAAACCGAATATGAATTTATTATAAATTAATATTTCTAACTTTTCCAAAGGTGCCCCTCACCCCTCTTATAAAAGGGCACTCCTCCTTCTCATTTCTTCACACCTTCAAAGCCTTTTGGTTCGGCCAAACTCTGCCCAAATACTCTCCCAACATCCCTCAATACAACCTAGAGGCCTTAGTTTGATCAGAAAGCCAACCTAAGGAGCCCTTTTGATCAAATCAAAAGGAAGAACCCGAAGAAGAGGTAATGATTTCACCACCCTTTTCTAAGTTCATTTCTTCTTCCACTTCTTCTTCCTTTGTTCTTACCATTCTGAAATAATAACTCCAGTATCTCACATATACTGTGATGTTATTATAAATATGGTACAATCATATTCAGTATTCTATCCACCCTTTGAATAACATGTCACCATACGTGCGTACGTACGGCTTACCGTCTCCACGTCGTGGTGTAATTGTTATTCAATATAATATTATTTGGATGGGTATAATAATGGCGTGTAACTCATGTAAATAATAAATATAACATGTTAATGATTCTGTATATATGATATACCATCCATTTATATATTATTTTAATATCAAAAGAATGATATTGTCGCTCGTGCGTACGTACGGACTACCGTCTCCACGAACGCGATGAGATTCATTCTCCATCGTATCCATTCAAGTATAATTATCATTTGATGATTTAAAAATGATGTTTAAGGACTGTATATCATTCTGGATATGAATAAGATACAACAACCATGGCTTATGTAACAAAACATATAAAAGAAAATGAGTAAGTTAACTCCCGAAACGACGATAATTCTAAGATATTATTAACAAATCAATGTTAAAAGATCATATATGATATCATATTAATATATATGATTCTTGTATAATTTAATAACAACTATTTCACCATTATACAGGAGGTTAACCTACCCCAACCAAAGAAAAGTACAAGGTAAGGGTTATTTCACAATCTCTTCATTATCCGAGGTTGTATTATACGTAATAATCTACTGGGATCTCTTTATCATCCACATCCATGTTTCTTCGAAATGTATTTCAAAACATTTTTACTATTTACATGAATATGGGTTAAAGTCATTTATACCCTTGTTTGACTTTTTATAAGAGGTTTATAAAGGAATCTTTCCGTCGTTTTCAAAACAAGGTCCTTTTTAACCTTTTCGACAGAATTGAGGTAAGAATGTTTTTTTTAACTTATACGGCGGGTGCGGTTATTTTCCGCCGTTATAAAATCGTCGAAGCTTTCCATACAAGCTTATAAGAATATTTTCAAAGAAAATGTTTTATTTTATATGGATCTTAAATGGTTTCAAAATAAATGGAGATACTTCTTTAAAAATAATTTTGATTTCATCTATGTCAACATCCTTTGATGGATTTTAAGATTATTTGAAGTTGATTTATTATAATACAAAACTTATATATTGTATTGAAGGTTTTGTGATATGTTTGAATGTGGATGTGCTATTTTATACCATTCATAGTTTATGGTGAAACTACTGACATTTCGTATGCTAGTTTTAATCCGAATGTTTATGTTATATTTCAAACTTTTCTTCAGATGAATGTGCTAAACAAGTATGTTCCGGGTTGGGGACCGGTAAAAGTAAGCCCTCCAGGTTGGGGACTGGTAAAAGTAATCCCTCCAGGTTGGGGACTGGTTAAAGTAAGCCCTCCAGGTTAGGGACTGGTAAAAGTATGCCCTCCGGGTTGGTGTCCGGTTATTAGAGGCACTCCGGGTTGGTGTCCGGTTATTAGAGGCACTCCGGGTTGGTGTCCGGTTATTAGAGGCACTCCGGGTTGGGTTCCGGTTAGAAGTAACCCCTAGGTCTTGGGATGAGGCCTAGACAATGAAATTAACGTTTGGCATTATGCATTCCAACATTATGAAAGTGGTTATTGATTTTTGCATGTGATTATTCATTTAGTAGAATATCCATGTGAATAAGTAAATGGCATTATTTCATTTTATTTATGCCATACCATGTTGAAAGTTCGTATTTAAAAGGCTTTTGTTTTAGTTATACATTGCCTTAAATGTTTATTCTTATTTATGAAAGTTTCCGCTATATTGTTATCCTTACTGGGCATTTGAGCTCACCCCTTTTCTATGTTTTATTTTTCCCAGGAAGTGAAGAAGTAAATTATGAATGACTTGCAGGGATATTATGAGGGGTTAATAGTGTGGATATGAAGACTTTGTTATTGTAGTGGTTTTTCACTTTGAAATGTAATGTAAAAATTTATGATTATATCTAGTGTTTCCAAGGCTACTAAACCAATCGGTCTTTCGAGATTTGATCTTTCTTGTGATCATGCCAATGTTATGTTATTAATGCACCGACTCTGGGTAGCTGGGGTCGGGGCGTTACACTATAGATACTAGTCATAATGTTTTTTCAGTGCCAATTTATGATAACTGACATCTTTCATTAATCCATAAATATACACACTCTAGATATTATGTGACCAAGAAATGAATCATTCTTTAGCCAAAATTTACACTTGGTAATTTTTTCATACAACGTCTCCTTTATTAGGGCTTTATTAAAATCTTTATGTGAACTTCTTGTTCTTCCTTACTCATGGAAAATATAAGAATTTTTCCTATAAAGTCTTCCAAAAAAATTTAGGGTAATCTATAAAGAATCTATTTAATAAATCCTTATTTATAGTGGGGGAAATAATAATATCAAATGGAATCACTATAAATTATAGTGTCGATACCTTGAATGGGAGGTTGTATTGGGTATTTATTCACTTTTAATACTCATGTTATCATATCATGATTGAAGTTAAATCTTGTAAAAATATTGACATGCATATTACTTATCAAAAAAATCATCAATATGGTGCATATAATACTTATTATTGATCATGATCTTGTTATATTATTGATAATAAATACAGAGTCACAAGGATCTATCATTATTCTTAATTAAAAGAATACGTACACCACACTATGAAGCATTTAGGAAAATTAACCCCTAATCAATATTCTCTTGGATTCTCTTATTTAATTCTTTCCACATGGTAAAGTCCATTCTATATAGGGTCATTGAAATAGATGTTGCATCATTTATGAGCTCTATTGAAAAATCAACTTCACTATTTGGATTAAGATTAGAAAATTGTTCTAGAAAGTTATAAAAAACACCCTTATAATATGATTATCATTGATATTGATTTTCTCCCCAACCATCTGATCTAAACAACCCCTTTGAATAGTAATAAAGAACCATGAAATTTATATAATTTTAGTTGGATGTTGATTTTTATCCTCACACTGATAGAAAATCATATGTTGGAACAAAATATAAAATCTAACTTCCGTTCCATGGAAATTGATATAGATTATATATAAATAAATTCAATCCATGTCAAAAATCACTTCAATTTCAACTAGGTGAATAATAAAAAAAATTTATGGAGATCGTTCCCAAAAACATGAATCTGAGAATAATCATAAACATTAGATAGAATCATCATACTATTAAGTGTTTTTATAACTAATTTGATATCTAATTTATGATATGGTAATGTGATTCCCTTTAAAAAAAATTCTAATATGAATGATTGAGTAGTAACATAATCAAATAAGATATTAGTAATTCTAGAGTTTATGGTATCCGTACCTTTCACCACTTTGATTTCATATCACACATCAACGATAGTTATCAGATTAAAAATACCTTTTCCCTGATCTTATGAGGTTTCTAACATATATCATCATCCTTAACCCTAACATTTTTAAATTAATTGGCATAATTACCACACTCCATATATTTGAAACACTGGAGTGTGGGTAGTTTATTTAGTTAATCTTGTTAACTCTTCCTTCCATTTTTCATCTCTTCTCATTACTTCAACATCTTTCTTACTCAATAAAATTATTTTCCACACATAAAAAATTTTCCTATCCTCTTGAAAAAATTTACTCCATAATTATTTACATTTATCTGTTTAACATGAATACTCATATTATTTTCTCCATGGTTTTTGTTATTAAATGTTCAGATGAATTACAAATTTATTTTCTTATCAAAGATGTGAGACTTATGGGTGTATCTAACATCAATTTCTACCTTGAAATTACATTGAATTATTTCTACATAGCTACTGAAGTCTCTCATTAATAACACCCTTTAGATATGTTCTTTTAAGCCACTTAATAATAGATTAATCTTACATTTGGGTTCAATGATACTAAGGGAACTATACCTCACAAGTCCTATTACATTTTCCCAATTGGTAATAATGGATCCATCATCCTTTTTTTCTCCTAACTAATTCCTTCTCTATTTTAATTTGATGAATACTAGGAAAATAATTATTCAAAAATAAGATCCCAAAATCATCCAACTATATGGCGTAAATTATTTATGTTGCCTTGTCTTCTCAATAAGATTCAATAATTGATTGACATAAACCTCTAAATACTAAATAGCTAAAACAAAATTTTCCTATTTCTAGCACTGGAGAATGGAATATGCCTTTTTTGTGGTACGTATAAATTTCTCTATAATTAGTTTATCTTAATAAAAACTAATATATTATGTAAATTTCCTCATGAAGGACATGATAGTATGCCCCCCTACTTTTATCATTTCGAAGTTCAAAATGATACATGGATTATGAATTTTGTGCTAGCCTTGAAATAATATTTTAAATTATAGGCCCCATAACAATAATTTATTGAGAAGTATTGTAATTCCTTTGTCCATCACACTCAATGTTAACACATTTTCTTCTTAATTTAGCAATTAAATGAAACCAAAAAGTCTAGTATGAGAAACCGTGATCCTTATGGGGGATTATATAAAAATGAAAATACAATATAGAGTCCCTAACTCTTGCCACCTTATTTTCAATTTGTGAATCCTTAACTTTAAACGTGGTAATCCATTTCCATTATCTATTCAAATCATGAAAATTTTATCAGAAGGAAAATGTGAAATAAACTAGGACTATCACCTTTACATTTTTTAGACAAGTTTTCAATCTTATGGAGAGTCGTTTTGCACCTCGTACGGTGGAGTTAATACCTAATACACCCCATATGAAGTTGTTATAACATGGTGCATATGTTCTATATTTCCATCCACATGTTATTATCTAGAAATATATTTATTTTATCATAAAACTACACTCCTTTATTTAATATAACTTATGACGTTCCCCTATACATAGTCTTATCCAAGAGGTTATCACTATATTTATCTCAACCTAGTTTCCAAAATTAAATAAAACTGTTTGTAATACCAAATACTATGAACCAAATATTTAATAAAATATATATTACATTATTTAAAAGGAATATTCATTCCATATCAATACGATCTATTCCAAAATAGTAAAGGTTTATTATGTTTTGAATAATCGATACATAAATTAATTGTATATAAAATATAAATCATTTCCCATTATACCCTTCACAACAAGATCCCTTTATATAAATGTCATACATAAAAAATTTATTCATAACATGGGGAAATGAAACATAAGAAAGGGTGATATTAGATGCTCATTAATGGTAAACATAAGATATATCAGTAAATGATCACAAGTGAGCATAAAATAAGTGAAATGGTATGTGAACATGATCATAACATTCAATAATTATACCCAATAAAACAAATATCCATAATCATAAATTATAGACTAAGGCCTAGTGACAACAATAAAGATATTTCATATGTGTGTGGAATCACCAATAATAAATCATGATTTTGGAGAACTTATCAAAAGCATAATAAATATGTTTGTGGGAAAAAGTATATAAAATCCCTTACTTAGTCATAGTTCACCCATAATACTATCATTGTATATAAACTCCCATAATTGAAATTCCTACCCAGTCATTTCCAGCATTCTCATAGAAGTATCCTCGATCTGTTTGACATTATCAACTTTTTGGAGTTTATTAACTCTGTTATCTCTTATGATTATATTTAATTTGTCTTCTATTATGATTTAATTAACTACATCATCTCTTGGGTGTTTTCCAATTTTATCATCATTAACAAACTCATTCGAGGGATATAATGGAAAAATATAACATAATGATCTATATCGCGATAACCTGTAACATAATTATAATACACACATATGAGTGCCACAAAATCCTAAGTATTCATCATTACAATATAGAATAACCCATCTAAATAAAATGGGTTCTAAATTTATTTCCTCATCATAATAATAAATTATCCTAAGAAACAATAGATATAGAAAAATCAGATCATATACCTAGATAATAATAATATATATCTATGGATGTTTTTATAGATTAAAATACCTATAAAATATCACTAGAACATTTATTAATGAAAGTACCCTTTTCATTTTCAAATCTCTTATTTAAAATATAATAAATTCAAAATATTAAGGAATAAATTTTCTTTGAAAATAATTATGGGAACATACAAAAGAAGCTTAAAATTAAATCAATTTCCTGAATGTGGGAAAATATATTCTTGCAGCGTATGTTAAAATAAATATTCCTTTCATTTTTTTGGTAAAAATTCAAAAGTAACTCATTCAGTAAATGACAAGAAGATTAATTTTAGATCAATTTTATATAATTTCAAACATGGGTAAAAATTAGATTAATAAATATTTAGAGTATAGTGAAAAAATTCTTGAAAATATTTCAAATAAAATATGGGCATGGATGAAATCATTCTAACTAAAGAGAGAAATCAAGTCACTTTTCCTTAAAACATTTATTTCTTTATCCTAAATACTTAAAGAGAGTAAGATGAAAAGAAAGAATGTAATATCCAAAAAATATAGAATAATAAAATATATAAAAAATGTGGGATATATATGATATAAATTCATCATCATAAATTTAAGCATAATCATTCCTGGTAAAAAATGATATTTTAACATAAAACCCTTATAGATTTGGTTACTTTTCAATAATTATCCCCAGGAAATTAATAACATAAAATGAAACATTAAATACTCTGAATATAAATAAATTAATGATATAAAAAATGAAATTTCCATTATATAAACTTCATTATTGAAAGATGTTTTGAATATAGAATATATCTCATGAAAACAATAAAGACTAAAAATCCTTACCTCATGCCTATCTTGCCTCTTATGCACTCAAACCTCATCTTCTTTGAGCGACATCATTTGGTTTACACGTTAAGAAACAAATGAATTATCATTAGATAATATAAGATGATCTATGATAGATTCGTGTAATCTATATTGTTTTTGGATAAGGGAATGGACGAGCTAGAATGCTTAAATTAAATGAATAATAAAGGAAAATAGGTTCCCTGTATAAGTGAGGGGAGGGACACACTTGGAGTTTCTTAAATGATTTAAACAACATAAGGTTACTTTATTTTAAAAGTTTATCAAAATATAAAATTAATAAAAAATAGTATTAGATAATGTTTAAATCCATTTAATAAATGAATTAGATAGGTGTGGGTGTCATTACTACCCTTTTCTATTAGTTTACCCCTGGTAATACGATTTTAGCTATAAAAATGGTTACAAAATTTTATTATTTTTAGTATTAAATATTACTAAAAATTATGTTCAAAAAATGACATTATATAAATTATTATTATTACAGATATGAAATCCATTTTATCATATTCAATCTCAATAAGGGTGAAAATTTAATTTAAAAAAACATGCAAAACGCAATGGAAACCTTCTTTAAAAATCTGTATTTTTAAGCATAAAACATAATTTACTTCCATCACATGACCCCTAGAAACCATAAAATGAATGTTGAAATATATTATTGAATATATTATATATATAATTCATTAAAACAATTAATTAATAGATATTAATTTAATTTTTTGTGATAAAAATAAATTGCCTGCATAAGATTTTTTTTTTGAAAATATGTGTTTATAGGTCCAAAAAAGAACTTATATAAAAATAAAATATAATGAAGATTAATTTGATATAAATTGTGATATTTATAATTAAATGAGAGTTATCTTACTTCAAGATAAATTCAAAAAATAATGGGACTTCTTCTTGAAAATAAATGAAATCTTTGTTAAAAGTGTATTTTCAATATTTATTAAAAAAATAAATCTTCTTAGAAAAATCATAACAAATTCACCCTAAGATAATATTGAAATAATTATTTCAAAAAAATTGTTAATTTCACCAAGAAAATTCAAAATATTTAATAAATTAATTATAATATTCCCTTGTAAAATAAAATGAAACCCATTTTTGAAGAGGACATATTTTTAAGCATAAAATGACAGTATTAAAATTTGAGTACTTATTTATTGTGAATTAATAAATAAATTTGAATAATTTAAAATTTAAAAATTATTTTTAATAATTTATTTACTATAATTCATACATTTGAATTTAATAGATAGGTTACAACAGTTTATTATATCGTGTTTCATTTAGACCTGGTGTTGTGTGTAAGGCATGATATCATACACTTTATGTTTTTTTCAGAGAAAATTCATATAAAATATTGTGGTACTATAAATTATAAGACCATATTTCCACCAAATGGATAAATCTTGGTAGCCTTTGATTCATCATAGTGTTCTCCACCTAAAATCCATGTTTCCATGCCTCGTAACGGGGATTCCACAGTTGTGTCTGCTCCACCCACCGATGAGAGTATGTATCCAAAGCCTTCATCAATTGGTTCATTAAACAATATTACATAATTGAAATATACTACATTTTGAATGTTAATGTCCATTCCACAATCCGAGGGGATGGATGTATTTTATCTTCACTGTCAAAATTAGAGGATGGTACAGAGACACTGTTTATTTTGGTTTCATGCCTATTAGAAGCTATCACAACCAACTCTTCCATAGTTGGTTTGGTAACTGAATATATATCAGTTCTATTGATTGATTGTAACTCAAACATAGACGATAAAAAATTCCCAAAAAAATCAGTAGAAGTTATTGTGAATAAATATTTCAAAACTAATTTATGAAACTCCCCTTGAGGAGATAATTGTTCAATTATGTAATCTTCCTCAATTATTCATCAACTTGGACAAAATATGAAGTTATTACTTCCAAATTAACCATTCATAAAGGTTATTTTTTAGTACTATGAACTACAGTAAACATCACATTATCTCCTTTTATGGTAAAAACTTATAGATTTGTTTTTTCCATCTTTGAGCCAAAGAACATCAAAATGAGTCTAGCTATACAGAGGTTGTAAAGGAACACCAACTATTTTTGAATTAGAAGTCAATTAAAGTGGAACATATTCAATTTAAACTAACAACCTATAATGTTAATATTGTAAATAATAGTATTCTAATCAAATAATTTAAGAAAAGGATGAAGAATGATGTTTTTTAGGTAAAGAAGTTTCATGTTGTTGTAGAACCCGAAGCCATGTGTATAGCTAAAACTCCTTCTATTATTGATAGGTTCCATAAATAACCCAATGAACTTCAATATTTTATAATTATTATGCTATAAGTACCTCACAAAATTGTATTAGATAATTATAATCCAATCTTGTGGAATTTCCCTTCATTACCTCTCCCCTTTTTTGAATGAAAGAAGGAAAATTTGGTATTTCAGTCAATTATCAACTTATCTTCTCTTTTATTTCTTTATGAATTATTATCAAAACCTAATAAGAATTTTTTAGTTAAATTGAATGATATTTACCGTTTATTTTTGATAAATAAATTCAATCATAATTCCCAAAATACTCAAGTCAAAGATGCGCAGTAAGAAAATTTGATGTTCGTGGTGATTTTCAAAATTGTTGATAAATATTTTGTAATCATTTTTTTGAAGAGTTATTCTATAAATAATATCTAAATATAATTTTAAAAAATTAACTTTTTTTACTTATTTTTAATAGTGGTTTTTTAAAAACTTCTACAAATTAAATGAATCCTTCTAAAATAATTTCCACTAAATATAAATAGTAATAATAATAATAATTTAAAAAAACATATTTTGGCTTCAAATAACCATAACTTTTGATTCTGATGTCCATTTTAGCTCTATAACTAGTAAAATAAAATGTTATTAATTGAGATAAAATGAAATTAGATAATAATTTCCTATTTATTAAAAGAATAAAATTAATTATTGTTTTAAAAATGATGAAAATTAAACATCAACTTCAAAAGACCATAACTTTTGATTTTGGTGTCTGTTTTAACTGAACCATACATCAAATCAAATCCTATGATGATATCTTTGTTTAATGAGTAAGAGATGGATAAATATATTTTTAAGGTCAAAAAAGGCTCAAAAGACCACCAAAACTATGTTTTTTATACCATGAATTTTGAACATTTGATGTGATTTCAGCTTCTTTTGAGAGTATCTTTTTTTTTGTTTTTTTGGGTCTTATATGATTTTATTCTATGGATTTACATTGATATTGATTTGATGGTGTTTTAATTTTTCTTGTTTTCCCTCCTTTGGTGATGTTATCTATTATATATAATTTATTTTTATTTTTTATACATTTAGGTTTATTTCTTTGTAATTTGTATATATTTATAAATATTTATTTAAAAGTTATATATAATTGCATCTTTGAATATATATTTACATGTATATATGCATATTAATCTATATATACATAATTATATATGATTATGGTATATGTGTTTATATATATATTGTTAGTGTGTGGGTGTGTGTGCACGTGTGTGTCTTCAATCTTGTATTTATATGCATTAATATAAATATAATTGTATTTTGAATTTTTCTTAAGATAAATATAACTGTATTTCAATAAATTTATATCTAATTATATATATATATATATGTATATATATATTTATTATTTATAAATTTTTATTATAAATTTTTTACTTATTTATTATATATTTATTATTAACATATTATTTAATTATATTTTATTAATCATTTGATTGACTATTATAGTTATAATTTCCTATTTATTATTACATATTATTTATTATTATTTATTATTTAATCTACTAATTTTTTATTTTTTATTTTTTATTCTTTATTTTTTAATTTTATTATTTACTATTTATTAAGTCATTATTTTTTATTTTTTATTTTTTATTTTATTCTTTATTCTTTTCTATTTATAAATTACTTATTCTTTTATTATTTAATATTCATTTTTTATTAATTTTTCATTTTTTTCATTATTATAATTTATGATATGATGTTTATTATTTATTGTTTATTAATTATTAATTAAGACGACTTCTGTTCGAGAGCATGTATCTCTAAACCATGATATTGATTAGTGCTTCTTCTCCGTGGTGCTTCTATCAGGTAACTCTCTAGATGAAATCATTCTAGAACAAGGGTAATTCGACTCATATAATCATGTCACTATCATTATGGATGATTGAAGGGTTTTTTATGGTGTGATTGGTGGTATTTCCCCCTCATAATGTTATCAATCATTCTTTCTCTCTTTATAAGAATTATACTATTGGTTGTATTCGTCTAAAGGGTAACTTTGCCTCTATAAAGGTTGATTCAAATGTGATCTCATAATTTCATATGATTTTTAAGCATACCATTATTGTGTAAATCATTTTATTTGAAGGGATCTAATCTTTGGAGACTTTGATATTTGGTTATATGATATTAAGATGTTTTTAGTTTTGATAACTAGAAATGCGTCTTGATGGGACACATCTTCATCTATATCCTCTTCCCCATTGAATAACATAATATGAAGGTGTGAGATATTGGAATGATTTCCCTCAATCCATACTTATTGCACATCTTTTAATAGGATCAAATCTTCAATCCACTGCGAGTAAGAAACTCCTTTCATAAATTATGGGTCAAATAATTTGGCATAAATTAGATACTTTGGCATTAAAATATCTTGTATGACATTGCAATGAAAATTGGAATCCCTATGAAAATATAAAAAGAAATACAATTAACCATATTTTGTAATTATGATCTCTTCTTAGTGGAAGTCAACATTTTTTCTAAGTAGGCTGATAGGGTTCTTCTCTCTACTAACATAGATGAATTTATTCTGAGAATTGAGTATTAAAATGTTCCATAGTTTTTAATGGATTTCAATATAATTGGTAATGAAATTATGTACTCTAACATATCTATGATTTGTTCCATTTTCACATTTTGTTGTAAAGGTGAAAATTCATGCCTTAGGAAGTCTGGGAATTTTAAATCTATTCCAATTTACCTCAAGAATGTTGAACAAGGTCAACTATATCATGGTGGAATGCTTCCTCAATTAAATTCAAGTGGTAAATTGCTAGGTAGAGAGTCTGGCCATTCTTCTGGAATATAAATCTAGTTGTGTGGTTTGA
The DNA here is from genome assembly GCA_963277665.1 of Viscum album. NCBI lineage: Eukaryota > Viridiplantae > Streptophyta > Magnoliopsida > Santalales > Viscaceae > Viscum > Viscum album. The sequence goes on along the minus strand of OY728129.1, from coordinate 1,861,036,312 downwards.
TACTCAGGTCTAGTATTGTTTAATCCCTAAGTGGAGATGCTCCCAATAGTGCTAATTATAACCCCTTATATAGGTCTATTATATTGTAGAATGAGTTATTTGATGGTTTCTCTATTTCAGGGAGTCAAGGGTGGCATGGCACCTCTTCTTCTATAGTGTACGAAATGATTCTTATTGAGAAACAATCCAATAGTTATCTAAGGTTTAAAAAAATAAATTTATTTCATATTATGTCACTTTTCGGGATATACTTGTTGCAAGTGTTAAATCTCTCCTTGATTACCACATTCAGGAATCTCACATGGAGCTGTAAGATCAATTACAATTGATTTGTTAGATTCTAAATGAACAACAATCTTCCAGAAATAGGAATGAACTATTAATGTTTATACTCCATTTATAGTTAACAATAGTATACCCGAATCAATGATGTCTTCTCTATTTACGAATGAAGTGTCCCATTCAAGGTCCTCAGTTTTGAGATTGGAATAGGACGAGGGGGTAGCGACATCTATTGATCAAGCTCTACGTGATGAAAATGTGGAACAATTAGGCATTCAAAATATCTTTGGAGTGGATAATTTGCTAAATAATGATTGAGAAATTGGAAATCATTACAATATATAGGTTAAGAATGAAGCTTCCCTCCAGAAAAAATCCCTTGAAGTGGAAGAAATTCATTCCCCTATTGAAAAGGGAAATAGTAGTACAGAAGTGAACTAGGATTGTGTTGTTGAAAGTTACTCGGGAGACTCATATGGTCCTAATGGATCTTTTCAGCAAGTGAAATGTTGTAGGATTTGACGACATCCATAAATTCATGGATACGAGTCTGTTCAAATTAATTAGAAGGCTATATGTGATTAAGAACATAAGGTCAGGGTTGTGATTATCAAAAGTTCGGGTCTATGACATTTTTTAAAAGTGATAAGAACATGATTTCTATGTCGGACCTATATTTTATGTGTTTTATTTTTCCCTTTTAATTAAAGGGCATCATCCCCTCTTTTTAAAAAAATTATTATTTACTATTTATTAATTATTATGTACTATGTATTATTGTTTTTATTATTTAATAATGATTTTTGTGTTATTTATAATTTACAATTTTTTATTTTTTATTTCATATTTATATATTATTTATTATTTTTTGTTATTTATAAATTATTTGTTATAATTTATTATTTATTATTTACTATTCATTATTTATTTTTTTATTATTTTTTACTTATAATTTATTATTATTCATTAATATTATTATATTAGTACATGTATTTATATGTATTTTTCTGTGTATATATTAGAATATTAAATTATGATTTCCCACCACTGCTAAAAATTTCACAGTGGTTTTTAAAAATACCATAAAATCATTTTGAGAAATTTTTTGAAAAGCACCACATAATTTTTCCAGATGATTCTTTTCTCAACAATTTAAAAAAACTTCTGTGAAACAATTTCGTGGTGGTTTAAACTGCTATAAAATACGATTTTTCTTGTTGTGATGTTTCCTCTTGAGCGTATCTCATGTAGGGATACAAGTTGAAACATTATCACAATACACTAGAGTTAGTCCATTTGGATGATTTCCCCATGGGTGTGGCTCACATATGTGTATAGGTAGAAACACCATACACTATAATTAGTCCAATTGGGTGTTTTCCTCCTTGGTGTGTCTCTCGGATGAATAGATATAGAAACACCATCACCATACACTTGAGTTTGTCCATTTGGATGGCTTCCTCCTTAGAGTGGCTCATATATGGGCATAAGTAGAAACCATGTCATCATACACTAGAGTTAGTCCATTTGGTTGATTTCTTACTAGGTGTGCCTCACATATGGGTATAGGTAGAAACAATGTCATCATACACTAGTGTTTATCCTTTCATATGAATTTCTCTTAGGCATGGATCATGGATGGATATAATCACAAATACCATCACTGTATACTATACAAGGTATATTCAAATGAATGAGTTTACTCAACTTAATTAAAATAGAGAATGGGGATTTGGGATGATGATTCAAGTGATCAAGAGGGTTTGAATGACATGAAAGTTCACTAATGTATCTGGAGATGCAGAGCGTTCTAACTTTTTCTCAAGCTAGGAAATTGGGTGAGCATATCCTAACTTTCACTGGGACATATTATGATCCCCACAATATTTGAGTTTTTTATTTACATGGACAAAACCTTTTCTTGAGATTCATATATGTGGAATCTTATTAGGTGGGAAATTTGATTTTTTAGGCCTACCATTATAGTTCATTTAACTAATAGGTTTTATAACTTCTTCAAATGTAAACACTTGATTTGTAATAAATCATGTGATGTATGTTCCCAAAGAGTAGAGATATGTGTTTTCCTAGGAAACCTTTTGTAAGTATTAAACATGTAGAGTCTCATGTCTCTTTCTTCGGTTAGTTTAGTGTCATACGATTCAAAAGACTGTAGATAATATTTAAATTTAGAAAACCTTGGATGATGGTCACTGGTAATTTTGGTCAAACAAATTTTAAATATGAAATGTTAAGTGAATTATAAAGTAACATTGGTATGATAAACATGTTATGAATTTAGATGTACATTATTACTAATAGATAACCTCACATTGGGGGAATCTTGTTTACTGTCATAAAGCTCAAACCATTGTATAATTTCATTTTGATTCATGAAATTGGTACTAATAAATGGTTTAATATTGAGGTTGTTGGTGCCAAAATATTTCATGCAAAGTAGGGACGGAAAAGAATCCCCGCGCACTGCCCCATGAAGCTCTGACGCGAAGCACCCCCCAGATTATCGTGGTCGCTGCGAAGCATAGAAGGCGGTAACACTCTGCGAATGCCTTCACGTTCGCGAGCCCGCCGCGAAGACCAGGAGGCAGTAACGCTCCACGAACGCCCTAACGTTCGCGAGCCTGCCACGAAGACCGTGAGGCAGTAATGCTCTGTGAACGCCCTGACGTTCGTGAGCCCTCCGCGAAGACCGGGAGGCGGTAACACTCTGCGAACGCCCTGACGTTCGCGGGTCTGCCGCGAAGACCATGAGGTGGTACCGCTCTGGTAACTCCCTGACGTTCGTGAGCCCACCACGAAACACCCTTATCCTCTTTGCACCGTGTGAGTTCTACTTCGCAGAGCCCCTTTCCTATTAATACAGAGTTCCCCCCTGAGTCTAGAGGAGGGACGATCCGACCTTTCGGCTTCTCAGCTCCCGAATCGCAAATCACCCTTCACCCCCTGGAATCATGAGCTCTGTGAGGTACTTCTACTTCACGAGATGCCTTCTCCTTGTCTCATCTTGAGCCCCTCTTCTGAGAGGGATTCCCTTCGCGAAGCCTAAGGGCATTCGCGAAGGAAGTGGATTCCCAAGGGATCCCGGGTAGCCGTGGAGCATTTATGCTTCGTGAAACACCCATCTTGTACTAGTGATCCACATGCCAAGGCAGGGTCATTGTACATCGTGAAGCACACTGCTTCCCAACACCTTGCTTTGCGAGGCCCCTCCGCTTCGCGAGGCAGTGCTCTGCGAATACTATGCCACTTCACGAAGCACCTCCCATTCACACCCATTCCCCATGCTATGGCCGAGGCACTCCACTTCGCGAAGCAAACTCATTTGCTTTAAAATTCCTCTTCCTGTGCGACCCTTTAGGTTTGCACGATGTGATTTCAAAATCCCATGGGCAACACCACCCTTAGCGTTGCTTCGCCTAATGCTTCTTCGCATAGGCACACTAACGGCTAATGCTTCTTCGCATAGCCACGCTAACTTGGACCCCTCGATGGTTCGCTCTGCGACCCCCCTTTACCATGGCATTTCCAGTACCTTCCCTCCCCCAAGGAGCAGAGGGTACCAGTCATGTACGTCCTAGGGGTGTGGAGTAAACCCACCTCGTCCGAGCTGCAGGGTGTTAAACTGCCACGCACCTCGTCCTCAACACATGACGTTAAACTATGATCTGATCCCGTGCCTCGCACATAGGGTCCCCCCAGCTCGGACATTTGTTACGCCACTCGTCTCCACGGGAATGGAATCACCCTCACATGGGATGATATCCTCCTTCTCGGAGTAGCGCAAGTCCACGGGATAAGGGAAACCACTTCGGTATAAGCCCCAAGCCTCTCTTGCAGAAGGTATCACCCATGCACCTCCGTACTTCCCCACTGCCAAGGCTAGTGGAGGGCACGATAGGGAACAAGGCACCTTCCATCTTTGGTCCCAAATCCCTCTCCCACCACGCTTTGTCACACTTTGGGCCTCCATCCTGGAGTAAGTCCCAGCACCATGGGCCGCCCAACGTGTAAGCCCCTCTTCGTTTCTCACGGACGCACCCTTCGCGACGTGATCGTCAGGTCTCTACTGCCTCTTGTTTCTCACACCGAGCACGACTCACGTGGGCTTAGACTAATCATTTCCCATGACAACACCCCGTCCAGGATGACATTAAACTGTGTGCCGTCCAGCATGACGTTAAACTGTATGCCCCTATCTGGAATGACGTTAAAATGCACACCCCTTTGAACTATGAGGTCTTTGATCCATGTAAAGGCATGGTACGAAGGAAGCCTCCATGAGGTTCAAGCCCACCACCCGTCATTTCTTCACGTCCGGTTCCACCCTCGACCGGAATGACATCAAACTGCAATTCCAATCTGATGGCAAGCCATTGTGACCAACCCAAACTACGAGGACTTTGTTCTATGTCAAGGGACGTTACATAGGATGCCTCCCTGAGGTTCAATCCCATATCCCATCGGACCAAGGTCCCTTCTTCACATCGGTTCGCCGACACCCACCGCCATTCCCGAACTACGAGCACTTTGATCCATGTCAAGGCATAGTACGTAGGAAGCCTCACAAGGTTCAATCCCACCACCAGTGGACCTCCAGGCGCACCTTCACGTCGGTTCACCGATGAATCCCCCTTCATGTCAAGGCATGGTACGTAGGAAGCCTCCCAGAGGTTCAAGCCCACCACCTGTTGGTCACTCCGTCCTTTTTCACGTCAGGTCACCAGCACCTGGGAAGCCTAGTGTGTAAGCCCCGTACCATCCGGACCAAGGTCCTCACTCACGTCGGTTCACCGACACACCATTATGAACTAAGAGGTCTTTGATCCATGTAAAGGCATGGTATGTAGGAAGCCTCCATAAGGTTCAATCCCATCACCCGGTCATTCCGACCCCACTCACATCGGTTCACCCACGTCCCTCATGATGTTAAACTGTATTCCACATTCCCTTTGAACTACGAGGACTTTGATCCATGTCAAGACATGGTACGTAGGAAGCCTCACGAGGTTTAAGCCCACCACCAGTGGACCCCCCAGGTTCACCTTCACGTCATTTCACTGACGATGTCCATCGGGCCAAGGTCCACCTTCACGTCAGCTCGCTGGCACCATCCCGAACAACAAATACTTTGATTCCCTACCACAGGGATATGTAGGAGGTCTCTTCGAGGCTCAAGCCCAATCTCACTGTCTCCCTTGTGATAGTCCCATCTCAGTCCCCCTCCACTTCATCCATCCATCCATCATCCACCTTGATTCTCACCTGGACCGCCATATCCTGGCGAGATCATGCCATTCCGCTCCTCTTCAAAACATTCAGGAAGCTGCCCACGGGTTGGCCTCGATATCAGCATCCCTTCAAAGGAAATTCATCAATCTGATCCACTCCAACTAGTGTTTTGATCAGGCCGATCCATCTCCGCTGGACGTTAAACTTGCGACCTAACTCGTGATAAACATGAGATGCCTGAGGAAAACCTCGGATGGCACGCACTTGGTGTAACCGTCTTCGCTGGACGTTAAACCTGCGGCATAACCTATTTGAAACATAGGAATCTGAGGAAAACCTCAGATATATGACTATGGCATATAATTCCCCGCGCTCGATGTGGGATGCCTCAGGCTTCCACGCCCTCGAGAAGCCCTATGACAAGGGACAAAAGACATACACGCCAGTTCCCCAGTGTTCAGACACGCTACTGATGCCTCGACGTGACTACTCCCCCGACTGAAGGTTAGTGCCCAGACCAGACCCTTTGGAATGTCCTGACAGAAGCAGTGTAATTAACCGATGTCAATGGAAACATGGCACTGGGAAGAGTTTCACGAACACCGTATTAAATCTATGAGGGATACCTGGACTAGGTGACGAGTTCCGAGGAGGAATCCACGGAAGGAAGAACCGACATCCCATCATCCCGGTTTCGATCAAGGAGCAGACGTCCCTGAATAAAGAGTGAATGTTGCTCGCCCTTGGCAAGTGGGAATGCGGGGCAACAGCAGCACGTCTTCCACAGAAGGATGCGCGCGCCCTGGTGAAAGCGTCGAAAACAGAAATGGTGAGCCCGACGTGAAATTATTCTCCTCAATTTGGAGATTAGTAGAGTTTGAGACACCAGTAGATTAACGTGTCACCAGATCTAGATATCCGGCGTCGGGTCCCGCTAAGACAATAGCGTGCCTGGCGTGAAACTCACCAGAAGTTGGGGCAGTAGAACGAGGGGCATTCCATTCCGTAATTTGTAGGCATGGATCCCTCTTACCCACGTGGAGAATCGAATGACGTTAGGGAACAGGTTGTCAATACTTTTCCTTGCAGTGCTAATGAGTTGATCTCTCTGTTTCCAAGAACAAGGTTGCTGTTATGGAGACACGATCACCGCCCGCTCGCCCACGTAGGGGCGAGAGAAATACCGGCATGGACGCCCCGCATGTCTCTGCTGCTGCCACGACGGTCTCTACATCCGTGAATATGGGGTGCCCACGTCCCCTCTCCTCGTCAGAGATCATCTAGCGAAGGGTGATCAACAACCTTGTACGCAGGTATGAGGAGGAAGGGGTCATCCCAACTCAGGATATGGCCCGCCTGGACCTGGAGGCATCCAGGCCCCGCCGTCAACGCCGCCCTCAAAGGCCCTACAGGGAGCCCCTGCTCCCCACCCCAACATTCAATCGTTTCGGGAGCCTGTCCTCAGAACTCCTCGACAACTCCTCGCCTTACGCTGATGAGGCGGGTGATGTCCGGCTCGGCCTGCTCAGAGTCCCAATCCATGGGCTCCAGGCAAGGGCTCCCACCCGGATGCGTCAGTGCTGCCAACCAGCTTCACCAGAAGAGCAGGTAGGCTATGCCCCTGCACCACCTGCACCAACTCATCTCACCCGGCGTCAGTGTCGGGCCCGAGATGAGGATTCTCTTCAAGGGGCATCGACATCAACATCTACTGTGGCCCGATCCACTGCTGACGTGCATCATGGAGTCCTTGCACACACTGAGTCGGGGCACTCCTTCACCCGACCAGGACCGAGGCTCCAACCGCCCCATGGGCAGGTCAGGTTGGCTCTCGGGGTTGCAGGCCTGAGCGGTGATCGCCCCAAACCAATTCGCGGTAATGTCACCCCGTACGGAGGGCCTCCCCGTACCATTATTCCACAGAGCATGGGCCTTCCCCACTTCAAAGCTTGTCATGGATGTATGCCTCATGCTACCCCCATCTCGAAGGAAGACCTGCCCGGTGGCAGTGACGCTGGGCGCGTAAACCACTCCCGCACCCACCATACAGGGTATGGAGTCCCTCCTCTTGCCCCCAACCATCGATTTGAAGGAACTACACATCCGGTCCCTCTCCAATGTGGGGGTCCTCCCTACATCCTCTCTGCAACTGGAGAAGGTCCTCCTCACCCCAGAAACTCGAGGAGTGCAGGTCAGCCTCGCTCCGCCCGCACCAACCATGGAGGTCCTCCCCATGCTCCTGCGGGTTCCAACAGTGGTTCTGCCCACATGGGTGCTGTCCATAGAGGCCCTCCCCATGTGCCCTTCGACATTTTCCCTGGTGCCCCTCGCACCCCGGTTATCTCAAGCGGGAACCCTATCCGCCATGGTGTCAGTGCCACCCAGAGACCACATGTTGAGGATCAACCTTGTCCCGAAAATCCATCTAGGGGCAGGAGAGTGGGTTGTCGCCGCCATAAGAAGAGTCCTGGGAAGTCCCGGGTGGAGATTGAACCTGCCCGTTTCTCAGATTCTGAAGCGGAATGCGACTCAGCGATTGAGCCTTCTCCCCGCTCCTCCGTGTCAAGGACTAGGGCGGGAACTAGGCATGTCCGCCACATTCTCCCATAATGAGAGGTCCTCTGGATTCCCGCCTCCCTCCATAGGTACATCCAGGAGGAATGTTTTTTGGAAATTCCGTAGGTCCCGACCGCGCAATCACCACCGTCGTCCCCAGAAGCGCCCTCTACCTCTACCAGAGATCACGGAGAGCTATTTTGGGGACCAACGACGATAGAGAAACTGTGTAACCCATTGCCAGTGGCTGCAATTCCTGCACCAGAAGCTGTGGCTATCAGCCCATCATATCGTGATATCGTGGTCAGGTCACCTCACTCTTTAGAGGATGGACCGGAATTCGTCAGCCAGTCATCTCGTTCGCCGTATTCTCCGCCGCCAAGTTTACTGTCCCAGGGGTCCGCCTCAGTACCGCTACTAGTCCGTCAGCCACCTCTAGTTGACGAGTGGGGCAATACAAGGCCATACCCCGAGTCCGAACCTCGGAGCTTCTGGAGCATTCTCACAGCGGATCACTTCCCGGAGAACTTCTGGCCCACGGCAGCGCCGAACTTTTGCGCACCAGAGTCCCTTACCCCAGAGGAAGTGTGGTGCTTCCGCTGAACCCTATGGATGACACACATTCGCCTTCGTTACGATCAGGTGATGTACCCTAGGAGTCGAGAGCACTTTGAAGAAATTAGCGAGCAATGCCACCTGATCGATTTGGCCGCACTCCCTATGGCCCATCACCCTGAGTCACCAGGCCGTCAGAGCACCCTTCAACCGAAATGCGTTCAGAGTTTCAAAGTACTCCGAAGAGTCATCAGGAAAGCTACCCCCCTTGTGAAAGTCTGTGGTTGGGGACACTATGCTGATCTCTTCATCAGCCCTCTTCGACGGCAGCCTGATTCGTTATGCGATATTGAGGACATTCCCTTGATAGGGGTCACTATCCACATGGCTTATGTAGTGGAAAAGGAAGAAGATATTGAATTTATCGATGGAGACTTACCCCCTGAGGGCGTACTGCCACTGCTGGACCCATCAGGGAGGGTTACCCATCAGCAAAGGAACCTTCTAGGCCTCCCTGTACCCACCGAGTCGCTGGTAATCAGATGAAATGCGGGTAAGGGTAAGGAGCACGTCGGAACTGTCAAGCACTCTGACCCATCCAGCTCTGTAAAGAAGACGAACGAAGATCCCTAGAAGGTCGCGTTACGCCAGCAGCATGCTGAGCAGAAGAGGCTGGTTGACGAACTCTTGGCCGAGCGCGCTGCAGAGCGGCGACCCGACTATGGTAATCCTAAGCCGGGGCAGCAGGGGCATGAACAATTCCCCCCTGTGAGATGCCTCCGGGGAACCCTGATCATGATACTTCCACAGACAGGGAAAAAGTTGGAACTCACGGCAAGAGGGTGTGATACATCTCTCCAAACCCTCCTAAACAATGGGGAAATCTGAGGAATCCAGCCCGGGTTTCACCAGCCGCCCCGCAAGCCGTTCTGCCAATCACTCCATGAGCTGTTGAAGCCATCTACTGTGTCGAAGAACCTAGCAACGCACTTGTGATTAGGGATCCCCGTCAAGACAGGGACTCCCACCAAGATGATCTTATTGCGGCACTCATCTCTTGCCTTGAAGTGTTGGAAACGCGGCAGGTGGCAGTCCCACCGGATGGCAAGACATATCCCGCGTGGGTAGATGATATGCCCGTACCCCCAGGTTTTGGGAACCCCACTTTCTCGCCCTTCAACGGGATAGGGGACCCGCCGTAGCACTTGGACCACCTTTCTTCCAGGTGTGGCCCCATGCTGGGGACTCCGGCCCAGCAAGAATCTACCATGCTCCGATGTTTTGTGCAGACATTAGAGGGTCCCACATTCGTCTAGTACAGTCAGCTCCCTATCGGATCGGTGATTGGTTGGGAGGATCTCCGCCGGCAGTTCCTATACTAGTTCAGCTCCACCATGAGAAATACCAGCATCACAGACCTCTTCAAGTGCAAGCAAAGGCCTGATATGCGAGTCGCGAACTTCATCACCCGGTGGAAGGGACTTATATACTCCCTCGACATGCCAATGACTCAGGAGCAATTACTGACGATGTGTGTAGGGAACATTATAACGGAGCTGGTTCGTTCCCTGATCACCCAGAACTACCCTGGAGGGTTTTGGGATTTCTCAGATAAGGCTCAGCGCCTCGAGGAGGCTCTAAAACAGGCTAATCAGGCACATTTTCTACCCCCTGTGATCCCGGCCAGGAGGGCTGCTAGAGCCGAACCTGCCAGAGTGGCCCAAATAGAAGCCCCCAGGCAGTTGGAATTACTGTCAGCGGCATCAGCCCCGCAACCCTGCAGAAGTCCTCCACCTTAAGTGCAGGCTCTTTCCCAGAAACGACCGCCTCAGAATCGACAGATTCCCCCGCGCAATGCGCCACCACCACCTAGGTGAGACAATCAGGCGCCACCTCCTCAGCAGGCCCCTCCGGCCCTTCGTCAGGGCTAGGCCCCGAGGGCCTCCTATCCGGAATGGAGGCACCAGACCTATTCGTTCAATGAAAATTAGGTCCCTTGCTACTTCTGAAGTGCTCTAGAGCAAGGGATTGTGCACCTACCCGAGTGCAGAAGGCCAGCAGAGGCGAATCTCACCGATCACCCCAACTACTGTCCTTATCGTTGGATTCTGGGGCACACCCTCAAGAAATTCTATGTGTTTAAAGACTGGCTTCAAGACCAGGTTGACAACAACACAGTCAGGTTGGGCCCGACACCAAGACAAGTAGCTGGTGTCTTTGTAGGGTCAGAGATCGGTAGCGACAATGAAGGCGAGTGGCAGTAGGTTCCCAACCGTGGGTCCTAGAAATACGACGACTGGATGGCTCGAAAAACCGTCACCTGTGCCCATGGTATCATTCGAGCACGCCTGAATCAGCCGGAGCCTTTGGGGGATGTAGCCAGTACCTCTGCATCGTCTTCATAGCCGACCTCTTTCCAAAAGGGCAAGCAGCGACGACGAAAGAAGAAGCAATGCGCTCCACCACTGTCACCGTCATCCCGCACTCTTGGTAACTTTATGCCCCCTGAAATGAGGATTCCTCCCAGAATCCGCCTGGTTGTGGATGACTCGTCGAGCGACAGCCAGGGGTACGCTTCGGTTAACACTGTGGAGCTGGTAAAGCCCTATATGACTCCCGACGAGGGGGAACTCCAGGAGAGACTCCCCAACATTTCCATCCGACTTCAACGTCAGTGGAACAAAAACCACGCCGGTCATCGAGGAATGTCAGTAGGCACTTTCAGCCAGGTCGTGCACGCTATTGATACCAGACAGCAGGCTCAGCGCAGAGCTCATCACGCGCAACCTCTTCTGATGCCCTCAGTTCTACCTCCACCGCCGTTTCTGCTACTAGATCACGCAGAGCTTCCTCGTCCATATCACAGTTATTCTTTCCTGGATACAGGCCAATCTTTGTTTTCTGATCCTAATCCGGTGACCACTCTCTAGGCTTCAACTAGTAGGCAGTAGGATGCACCCAGCACTAGCCAACCGTCGGTTCAACCGGCAGGACCCATTATGCCTCCAACTGCAGAACGACTTCCTGTAAGAAGAGGCTCGTGCATGGCATGAAAGTATGATGTCTTGAAGCACCTGGGTGACATTGTATCAAGGATTTCTATCCTTGAGGCCCTTCGCCTATCGTCTGAAATGTGCGAAGCACTTACCGAGGCCCAAAAAACCCCCCTTCAGTTTTAGACGGAGGTAGCAGCTGTGAAAGCCTTCAACGCCGAGGCAATTGAGAACGCTGAATGTCAGGCATTTATCTCATTCTCTGGTGAAGATGAAGACTCTCCCATATAGGGGCATATTCGCCCACTGTACATCACTGGCCACTTCAATGGCATGGAAGTCTTCCGCTGCCTCGTTGACATGGGTTCTGGGATCAACCTAATCCTGACTCGGACACTACAAAATCTGGGTCTATCTGATGATGATTTGATGCCCTCCGACCTCAGAATCCAGGGATACGACAGGACCGAGCAATCCCCAGTCAGAAAGATCTGCCTGAAGACCTAGTTCGGCGGCCTAATTTCCAACACCGAGTTCATAGTTGTCTCTCAGGACAACGCCTACAATGCATTGATGGGTAGGCCATGGACCCATCTTCACGCAGTGGTCCCTTCGTCGTATCACCAATGCCTCAAATACTCCCTCAATGGTTGAGTAGGTGTGCTCCAAGGAGATGCGTCTCCTTTCGCCTCTTGTGAAGCCCGCTATCTGGACGTCGATTATTACAAGAGAAAGGATAAGAAAATCCTAGTAAGTGAGGATGAACCCGCCCCGATCACAAGTGATCCATTGGCATGCCTAGATGACGCCGATATCTTCCCGATCCATCGATTGGAGGCCATGACCCCGGACATGGGGCAGTGTTTTGTTGTTTCGAGTACGCAAGGAAGGCGTGTTCCCATGTCCAAGAGATGACGGAAAATCACCTCGTACTCCTACACCAACCAGGCTCAGGTGATCCCGAAGCCTCCTATCCCTATGTAGTACCGGAATGTCAAGCTTATGACAACAGAAGTACGTCATACGTGTCTCTTACGCCAGGCTGGAATCAATCGACTCAGGATGATGCGTCACCACTGCTTTGATGTCATCAAACCTGGCCCCTTAGGCCGAAGGCCAGATTGTATAGGTTCGACGGCCTTCATTGCTATGGTCTTAGTGGCGAGTGGGTCTCCTGAGATGACGACCACTGCTTCCCAAGCCCGCACCAGCTGCCCGTCAGGGTTTGATAGCCCAGAAGAAGCCTCCTTTGCAGGAAACCCCTCCACGGGTGGAGAGGAAGATCTGGAGGATGCTCCCCCCGCCTTTGAGGAAGGCGTCTCTACCACGGTTGATGAACTGGTGAAGGTGAACCTTGGTAGTGAGGCAGATTCGAGACCCACATTGATCAACACAGCCATGTCCCCTGAGGAGTAGCAGCAGTACGTAGACTTTCTCAAGCAACACCGTGATGTGTTTTCCTGGAGTTACAACGAGATGCCAGGACTAGATCCATGGGTAGCCGTTCACCACCTGGGCCTCCCGTCAAACCATCGCGAATTTAAGCAGCCTCCCATAAAGATGCACCCTTCTCACGATGCTATGGTTGAGGCCGAAGTTGACAAGCTTATCAAATCCAACTTCGTCAAGGAAGTCTAGTACCCTAAGTGTCTTGCCAACATTGTGCCAGTGAGGAAGAAGAACGAGAAAATCAGAGTCTGCATCGACTTCCGCGATCTCAATCTCCACTGCCCAAAGGATGACTTTCCCCTCCCGGTGACCGAGTTATTGATTGATTCCACGACCGGGTTCCAAGCCCTCTCTTTCATGGATGGGTATTCCAAGTAAAACCAGATCTGGATGGCCCCTGAGGATGAGGAGTCCACTACCTTCAGGGCTCCCCAAGGTACCTTTTGTTACCAGGTTATGCCTTTTGGCCTGAAAAATGAAAGTTCCACTTATCATAGGGCCATTCATCGCATATTTGGGCCGATTCTCAGGACGCTGGTGGAATGCTATGTGGATGACCTAGTGGTCAAATCGCGCCATCACCAGGACCATCTCAAAGACCTTGAGAAACTATTCAGTATCCTCCGTTCCCACCACTTGAAGATGAACCCGTTAAAGTGTGCCTTCGGGGTCACCTCTGGGAAGTTTCTTGGCTTTGTTGTTAGATACTGGGGCATTGAGATCAACCTAGAGAAGATCAAGGACATCAGCCAAATACATCCCCTGAGTAATATTCAGTAACTTCGAGGTCTCCAAGGCCACTTAGCCTATATACTCCGATTCATCGCGAATCTGGACGGAAAGTGTAATCCCTTTTCCTGGCTAATGAAGAAGGGTGCCGCCTACGAATGGGATGAAGAGTGTCAGACAACCTTCGAGTAAATCAAGTAGTACCTGCTCCAACTCTAGTTTTGATGCCACCAGTCTCCGGAAATCCGCTAGTCCTTTACGTGACCGCCCTGGAATGATCCCACGGTGCACTTCTCGCCCAGAAGAATAACGAAGGTATGGAGAACAGTCTCTACTATCTCAGCCACATGCTTCTCGATACGAAGATCATATACTCCCCTATCGAAAAGGGCTGCCTTGTGCTCGTTTTTTCTATACAGAAGTTGCAGCATTAACTGTAGCACAATGAGGTACAATTGGTCTCTTGGGTAGACACACTAATGTACATCCTAAACCACCCCATGTTGACTGGCCGACTAACACGACGGTCGGTGATCCTCCATCAGTTTGATATCATGTTCGTACCTCAGAAGGCCATTAAGGGACAGGCGTTGGCATAATTTTTAGCTGCCCATGCAACCTCCGCGGATCAATCCATGGACCTGGATTTTCCTGATAAGACGATCCTCTCAGTTGATCGTGTCGTCTCTTGTTGGAAAATGCACTTCGACGGTGCCTCCCAGAGCCCCACCGGTAGGAGGCTCAATGATCCTAAGCTCAACAGAGTGGGCCTGGGTATCATCTTCATCACCCCGGCACAAGCCGTCCTACCATACTCATTCCTGTTGTCAGAAGGATATACCAACAATGAGGCATAGTACCAGGCTCTCATCACCGGCCTCGAGTTGGCCCTCGAGATCGATGTGCCCCATCTACATGTGAAAGGAGATTCTGAGCCGGTAATCAAGCAGGTCAATGGTGATTATGTCGTCAGGAAGTCGGAGCTTGTGCCATTGCTGGAGTGCATCCTCTGCCTAATGGCCCAGTTCTCCTCTCGGCCAGAGGTCACCCATGTCCCTCTGTCACAGAATGGTCGAGTTGACGCTTTGGCCGGGCTAGCTGCGTCGCTCGCAGAACCCGAGCAAGATGATTTGATTATACATGTGGCACACCGGAGAGTCATTTCCCTCATCACCCAAGAGGACAATGATGGCCTATGGGTAAGTCATCTCACCGATGGACCCTCTACGTCAGGGGTCCCGGGTTCGTCAAACACAGTGGTTGAAGCCACTCCGGATTGGAGGGCACCTTTAGTCAAGTATCTCCAAAATGGTTGCCTCCCAGAAGACTGGGCCAAGCGCGAGCGAATCTGATGCCGCACAATGCAATTTACCCTCCCAAGTGGTCCCAGTCTTGAGCAGATCCTATATAAGCGGAGCTTTGATGGCGTTCTCCTCCGTTGCATTCAAGGAGTCGATATTTCTCAGGTTATTCAAAAGGTTCATGCCGGTTCCTGTGGTGCCCATCAAGCTGGGCCAAAGCTTTCCCATCTAATTCAGAGGTTGGGGTACTTCTGGACTTCTATGATCCGTGATTGTATTGAGTTTGCCAAGAGATGCCACCCGTGCCAAGTTCATGCCATCTTCCTGCATCGGTCGCCGGAACCCCTTCACTCCACCAGGTACTCGTGGCCATTTGCGGTGTGGGGACTTGATGTAGTGGGACCATATCCACCAGCAACAGCTCGCCAGTGTAGGTTCATCCTAACTGCTACAGATTTCTTCTCCAAGTGGGCAGAGGCAGTTCCACTCAAAGAGGTCAAGGCCCGTTCCATTTTCGACTTTGTGAGCTCCAATATCATCCACCGGTTTAGTGTCCCTCACGCTGTCCTCACCGATAACGACACCAACTTCTGAGCGTCTGAGATGAAAACATTGTACGCCAAGTACAATATTAGTTCAAACCATACCTCCATCTATCATGCATAGGCAAACGTACATATCGAGGCGTTCAATAAAACCCTCTCTAACATTCTGCAGAAAATGGTTGGTCAGAACAAGAAAAGTTGGCTGGACAAGATCCCCAACGCCCTCTGGGCTTATCGGACGACGACTCACAATTCCACCCAGGTGACCCCATATTCCCTAGTGTATGGGTCCGAGGACGTCCTACCCATTGAGAACCAGTTTCCATCATTACGCACTGCAGTCTATGACTAGCAAGCGCCAGATGAGGTAGACGAAATCCATCTAGCTGAATTGGAAGCACTGGACGAGAACAGGCTTCGTTCCCTGCACAATCTGGAAAGGAATCAGAATAAGATAGCAAGGGCCTTAAACAAGAAGGTTCGCCTTCGCACTTTCCTGCATGGCAATCTAGTTTTGGCCCTTCGGGCACCAATGATCCCCAGTAGGAAACCACCCAAGCTAGAGCGCAAATGGGAAGGACCTTACATCATCCACATGGTTTACCCCAATGGAGCATACTCCTTGGCGACCACAAATGGTGAGCGCATAACTCCTCCCACCAACGCCAAGTTCCTCAAGTGGTACTTTTCCTTGGGCAAGATCGTCCTGCATGACATTAAACTACACCATCATCCTACATGACGTTAAACTATTCATCTTCATCTGTCATGACGTTAAACTGCACATATGGTCCTGCATGAACTTAAACTGCATCCTCGTCCTGGAAGACGATAAACTGAAAAATGGTCCGAGCTCTCTGAAATTAAACTAAGATCTCTACCTGTCCTTATTGCAAGACGTTAAACTACAAGCCGGTCAGGCCTCCCTGACCGCGGCTCAGCCTCAGGCCCCTTGGTTTTCCCCGACTCTCTATCTTGTGGGATTGTACAGTGTGGTCTGGGATTATGTCCTCATTCACGTCAGATTACTTTCCGTACCGTACATATCCCCAAATGAGATGCATCCCTTGTCCAGCACGACATTAAACTGCGCTTCAAGAACTACATGTGGCTTTATTCCCATCCTAATGGGATACGTAGGAATGATCAGACGCCTCGTCTTGAGCCCATCCCTTAACTCTTCTCTTTGATTTTTCCCCCTTGGTATAGTTTCCTTGGAGGGTCCTCGCATGATGTGGAGTAGGCTTCCTTATCCCCACTCATACGAGGATTATAACAGCCACGCCATGTGCCCACTCCCGTTCTTCTATCCTCCCACGTCCTCACCGCATGACATTAAACTGCATGGCCTTCAAGAACTACGTATGGCTTGATTCGCATCCTAATGGGATACGTAGGAATGCCCAGACATTTCGTCTGTTGGCCCAGCCCAAAAGCCAAAATCTCCCCCTTGGGTCAAGACATACAGCGTGGTGTAGGATTACGTCCTCTTTCACGTTGGGTTACTCGCTGTGCCGAACACCTCCCCAGATAAGATATAGTTATCTCTTTCCCTGTCCTCATTACAAGACGTTAAACTGTAAATTGGGTAGGCCTTCCTGATCGAGGCCCAGCCTCAGGCCCCTCGTCCTCTCCGGGCCCATGACCCTCGTCCTTACTGGAAGACGTTAAACTGCAAGAAGGTCAGGCCTTCCTGAACGAGGCCCAGCCTTAGGCCCCTTGGCCTCCTTGGGCCCCTGGCCCTCGTCCTTACTGGAAGACGTTAAACTGCAAGCAGGTCAGGCCTTCCTGACCAATGCCTAACAATCAGGCCCCTTGGCCTTTTTGGTCCCCAGGCCCAGGTCCTCTCTTATGGGAGTGTATGGTGTGGTGTGGGATTATGTCCACATTCACATCGGTTTATTCACCGTACCGTACAACTCCCTTTTTTAGGGGTATATTACTCCCCTCTTCATCCCGCATGACATTAAACTGCATCTAGAGAACTACATGTGGCTTGATTCCCATCCTCATGGGATACGTAGGATCACCTGAATGACTAGGCTTCGGGTCCAGCACCATCTCTCGGGAATCTTCATCCCACCTTGGCCCCTTGGTCTACCCTTCCTCCACGAGGGGATTATATGGTGTGGTACAAGATTATGTCCTCATTCAAGTCGGTCTTGTAATAACCACGCCATGTGCCTCTCATTCTCGAGATGTTTCTTCAACCCTTTCCGATGTTTCACCAATATGCCTAAGGGTACTCTGGTTTATTACCTGGAATGCCATACTTTACTCGGACACATCCGCACCCGCTTTCCAGGATTTGTGTATCCCTTCATCAGGGCTTACATCATCTTTCACACCCAGAG
The DNA here is from genome assembly GCA_963277665.1 of Viscum album. NCBI lineage: Eukaryota > Viridiplantae > Streptophyta > Magnoliopsida > Santalales > Viscaceae > Viscum > Viscum album. The sequence continues at coordinate 1,861,018,298 of OY728129.1, read as the reverse complement.
GTAACCCCAAGAACGGCTTGGACACTACGCCCAAGGGCTCTCCATTATGGGCCAACTCCCCCGAGGGTTTATAACAACAAATCGATAAAAATCCCGCGTTGCGAATATGGTCAGCGGTCGATGCTCATTTATTGTTCCCACCCCAGGCTAACGTGATATGGAAACTGTTTTTTCCACCATGGTTAACGGTTATCCTCTATCACCACACCAACCCCATTAATCCCAAAATGTCAGTTACACGATTCACATCCTTCTCCTGTCGCATCGTGTCCAAGTAGAGTTTCAGAACTCTTGGTACTATTCCTCCCTGCACGTCTGTGCATTGGGGGAACAAAGCCATGTCAAAGGTGTCCTTCAGGGCACTTCACCGACTCCCCCTAATGTGGTGTTTTGGGTATTGCGATAAGGATCTTCCCCCCTTGTTTCCCACACTGAGTTTAACTGACTTGGGCTTAGGGATCGGGCCGAGGTCTGTGATTACCTAGAAAGCTGTCACCCACCCATGGTCTGACCTCTAAGACCATAAACTAAGATCTCCTCAGAACTACGCTCAAATTGATTCTCATCCTCATGGGATACGTAGGACTGCCTGAACATCTAATTTTCGGGTCCAATTTATCTGGGATCTCGTCTATCCCCCGTTACCTTTCACCTCTATGTGGGCCCCTCGGCCTGAGGTTCCTCTCTCGGGACTGCGTACAGTATAATGTGGGATTATGTCCCCATTCGCGTCTGTTATAATGTGCGAAACCATACACATTCCCTGCCTAGCATCGTCTCTGCTACGTCTGTGTTGCATGATGTTAAAATGCATGCTTGGTCCTGTCACACAACCCTAAACTATGACATTATCATCCTGGCCGCACAAAGAAAAACGGCACTGCATTGTGATGACCTCATTGTAGAGGAAATCACGTTGGGTATTGGTCACGTGTCATGCCATTTGTCAACACCTATCATGACTTGATTCTTGTGACGACACTAGGGCCTGCTACCATAGGCCAGTCGCTTCACACAAAAAAACCACTCACCTTAAAGGACAAACAAGATTTATCAAATTCCGCTTCTTTCAGTGCAAGGGCCACGCCCGCACTTCCCTTCTCCCCTGGAACTGGTACCTTACTGTGCCACCTTTCAGAACTACGTATGGCTTGATTCTCATCCTCATGAGATATGTAGGAGTGCCCGGGAACTTCCCTGCAGGCCCAACCTAACCATCATATTCGGTCCCTCGACTCGAGCATTTCCCGAGAGAACACACGGCAAGTAGGGATTAAGTCCTCATTCACATCGGGTTTCGTAATCGCCTTGCCATGTGTCCCCTGCTCCCCTTACCCATTCATGGTCCTAATTCTACGACCCTAAACTAAGATCTCCCTGTTGGAAAGGACTCTGCTCCCTCTATCTAATATGTCTCGTTGTCATACTCAGATGTGTTTTGACAAAGAGCCCGAAGTGTGGGATTTTCATGGGGATATTCCCCTCATCCCATGACCAAGCTTTGTGTGCTCTCTATTTGGATCCTCATCCTCATCCACATCCAAAAGGACACTCGGATGACATGGATACTAGGCTTAAGGGCTCTCCATGGAAGTTGGGCCTAAGGGCTCTCCTATCATCTCGGGACAACGTCCCTAAGGATCTCTGACAACATTTGCGACATGGTCCCGTGTTTCGAACATGTTCAAAGGTCAACCCTCATTTGTTTGTCCCCATTCTAGGCTAACATGATATGAATGCTGCGTTTCCATCACGGTTAACAGTTATCCTCTATCGTCACGCCGCCATCATTGTGATCCAAATCTCGAGCATCACGATTCACACACTTCCACCTCCTCATGTTCAAGTGGAATTCCAACATATTCGGCTCTATCTCTTCACGCATCTAAGTGCGCCACATGGGTGTGTTAGTATCATGGGGCTGGTATTCACCGAGCGTCCCTTCACCCTAACCTGCTCTTTTCTGTGTCGGGAAAGTCCCACCATGACTTCTTGTTTCCCACACTGAGCATGACTCACATGGGCTTAGTTGTTTTTGGAGGATGTGTACCAACACGGCCAGGCTTCTCATCGTACTGCAATACGTTAAACTATGATCCTAGAACTACGTATGGCTTGATTCCCATCCTCTTGGGATACGTAGAGACACCCTGGTATTTTTCTTAGGGTCCAGCCCATATTCATTTTCATTGTCCTACATGACATTAAACTACGCTTCCAGAACAACATATGGATTGATTCCCATCCTTATGGGATACGTAGAGACACCTTGGTATTTTTTCTAGGGTCTAGCCCATAGGAATCATTAATTCTATCCTTCCCCTTTTAGGCCCCTTGGCCGGACCCCTCGCTAGAGAGGCCCTATCCCAAAGAAGGAAGGATCCATAACCAAACCAATGCGCCCTTCTGGCATACTCCCACCATGGTGGTGTGACTACCTAAGTGTTGGATTCTGTTCGGACAAACCATCACTCCATATTCCATGCTTTGCGTACCCCTTATTCGGACCCTTGTACCCTTTCATGACCGAAGGTAGCCCCTAACGGCCTGGTCCCATGACGCATCGGCTCACCTACTGTCCTGGGCGAATGTTCCGGAAGACTGGTCATGTCTGAAAGGACCCCCTAACAGTATGGATGTTTGACCTAGGGTCCGCCAACTGTCCTGGGCCAACGTCCCAAAGGATTGACCAACAACATTTGTGACCTGGTTCCATGTTTTGAACATGGTTAATGGTCAACCCTAATTTGTTGTCCCCATTTCAGGCTAACGCAGTAAGGATATCGTTTCTCTGCCATGGCTAACGATTGTCCTTTATTGTCACGCCATCCCCACAGTGTTCCGAATCTTGGGAATCGTGATCCACACTTCCCATTTCCAAATTTTAGGACCGATTTCAGCACCCCTGGAATTGCACCGTTCGTGTATAAGAGCACGCTAAAGAAATGGTAATTTGGCTGTTCTGAGAACCTCCTTCTCCGGCCAGGCCTCTCCCACCTTCTGGAAATCCAGAATGGTTATCCAAACCCCGGATACCCGAATCTTGTTTTCCATTCCCATGCTGGGTGGGACGATGAGGCAATTATCTCCTGTTTCTCACAACAGGCTTGACCCACGTGAACTTGGGGAGTTTTCTCAGGACGTCCCGCCAACATTTTAGGGATGTAATGAACTGATGCAAACAATAGAAATCATGCATTCTACTGTATTCAAAAGAAGAAATAAATTGATGCGCGAAAGTACCATTAAGAGGTTTTTAATTTGTTACAATACCCAGGGGTCGACTCCCCCCATGGACGGGTTGACCCCATCAAAAGAACGTTGCAGCTCCACCACCCTCCGGCTTGTGGCATCCAAGACTTGCTGCCGCTGACTCAACTCCTGCTCCTCCTCAACAGTGGTGGGGCGTAGTTTGTCAACCTTGGCTCTGGCCCTCTCTACACCAGCCTGAATGGAAGCCATCTTTCCAGAAGCCTGCCTCATATGCTCTTCTACCACTGCCAGCTGGGCCTTCAACCGTGAGATCAGCTCAGATTGTGCATTAAGAGAGGCTGAGTGCTCATCTGCCCGAGCCTGCATCTATTGGACCTCGCTTTCAGCCTCCTGGAGCCTCTTGATGTTGGTCACCTTCCTCTGCTTCTAGCCCATGCTAAGCCAGCGATCATACTCCCGGATCTGCTCGGCCATGAGATCTCAGATGAGTGCATGAGGACGTTGGGCATCCACTCCCCCAGCGCACAGTTCGCACAACCACGAGCTAAGTCTGTCCATTTCGTTCATCCATAGCGTTTGGGGGGTGTCCTTGATGAAGCGCGTGATTAGCTTCCACGATCGGTGGCGGACTATGCTGCTATCCTCCCCGTCGGAGGTCGTTTCATCCCAGTCTGTGCAATTGGTAGGCTCGTACGCATGATACGCCCGCAGGAAGTCCTCGGCAGGATCTGCATCTTGTGTTGAATTCGACATGACATCTGGCGCCGGAGCAAGCGTGACGAGACTTGGGTCGGACGATTGATCCTCATCATCAGACTCCACCTCAATAACCTCAGGCACGACCCTACTGGTGGCCCTGCCGGTGATAGTGTGTGTAGTAGCTCGGGGAGATGGGGAGACTATCTCCACCATCACCGGCATTCCCTTAGGAGGGATACCGCTAGACATCCCGACCAGACTTTCCACAACATCCCATGCCAGTCGAAGAACCGTACGACAGAGAGAGACACAAACATTAGTTGGCACAATCTACATGTGACAACAATGAATCCAGTAGAGGAAACTTACGGAGATCGATCTCCTGGTGCTGCTCTTGAGCCGATGCTGACGGGACCCCGAGGCGTGACCCTCCGTATACTATTGTAAGGTCTAGAGATTCCTGAGGAGCCACCTCGGGTGATCTGGCCACACCAGATGTAGAACTGGATGCATTTGTAGGCGTGGGTTCTGAAGGTCCTGCATCGTCACCCGCCGAGGGGCGAGAGCGAGGCCTGCGTACAAGTTCCTCCTACATAGTTCAAACATTGGTGAGAAATCCGTGATGGCTCGAGAACGGACCATAAGGAAAGATGTTCGGAATGCTACCTCGAGAGCCTTTTTGAAATCATCATAATCTGAGTCTTGGTCTTTGACTTCTCCCTCCTCCAACAGGCTCCCTCTGCCAGCCTCGTCCTCCCGAGAGGAGTCCTATGATTCTTCCGGTAGGGGAAAGCGCTCCCTCAGATCGGCAGCTGACAGCTGTGGGGGGACCGTCCGATCCAGAAGTACCCTCACCCGGTCTATCATTGGGCATAGGACACTACTGTAGTGAATGTAGTCCTCCAGCTCATCCAAGTATTACTCCGCCTTCGCCGGAGACGCCGTGAAACCATCCCAAACTGGGCTTATGCCCAATAACTTCATTCCAAGGCGATTCAAGTGCGCCCACATATCGGGTGGACTGAGGAATTTCCGGTTGACATCCCAAATGTCCCAAGCCTCCAGGAAGACCACATCCTCTGCCAAGTCGATATAACGCAGCCGCATCCCCGGAGCCTGAGTGGATATCCTACGAAATCCCCTCGGTGGCTGCCTCTCCGGATTGCCTTGCTCTTCCGGAATCACCGGATCCCCGCTGTTTCCACACCCTCGGCCGGTACGGGTCTCACCGCTATGGCTGCCCCTCCACTGCGAGAGGACCTTGCTTCCCTCTGACCCCGACCTCGGGATAAAGGAGGCCCACGGTCACCAACCCGAATAGTTGGCTGCCTCAGCATCTCCCCCGGATAAGAAGACTCCCAGCTAATGGCATACTCCCTCACCAATCCGAAAGCGGCGGTGGATGGAGGCAATTCAATTCACATCTTCCCATCTTCCCGTGTGAACATGAGCCACAGCTGCCTCATCACACATGGGTGCTCCTCGTGACGCACCTCCCAGTAAACCTGCGGGGTCAGCCGCTGGAGGCACCAGAACTACCTCGCAAACCGATGCAGGATGTACGGTTCACAGAGTGGCTCACGATCCACTCGTGCCACCAAAAATCCGCATCGAAAGGCTAGGATATAAGCCTGGGGATCTTACGTTCCCCGTCCGTTATCAGTGAGTATCCCCGTCGGCAATGGAAAGGGGTGGAAGTTAAACTCATCCGACCTCCACACCCGGTTCAGCACCATCGACACAGTTAGTTTGAATGTGAATCTCCTAGCCGCATTCAGAATGGAGGGGCAGAAGTTTGATCCTGGCAGCGAGATATGGTTTGGATATTCATAAATCCCCATGATGTGCGCCGCAATCCACCCATACAGAAGGTGGAAGGGCCCGCATATCTTTGGCAGCTTCTTACCCTCGCTAACGTGCCGCAGCATCCTATACAGCTTGGCGAGCATTGGAATCCCCAGATTGACCCGTTGTCCCATGGCCATCACTGATGCCTTGATAAACGAGCTAGGCCGCACCCCCATGCTGGTAACCCTCACCGGTAGGATCCAATGGCAGATAAGAGCTGCGATTAACGCCACCAGCTTGACTATTGGATGTTGTTCAGTGCTGACACTGAAACCCCAAGTCTTCCATTGGCTATCCTCCAAGACCCGCCAGTACAAGTGCTCCTTGCCCCGTTGAGCTACCTTCGGACAAGTTCAAGGCCTCAGAGGAAACTCTCGATTCTCCAGGAAGTTCAGGAACCGCTCGAACCACTTCTTAAAGTAGACATCCCTCACTGCTTCCTTATCCTCTCCAGGGACCAGTGCCATCAGCACCGACGCCAGTCGCGACATCTGCTCTGTATCCTCCCACGCACTCATGATGGGGAGGAACTCATCATACATGGCCCCCAATATCGGAACCCCCGAAATTTGGTGGACATTCCACAGGCTGATGCCCACCTCCCCATGGTGTAGGTGAAAAGTATTGATCTTAGATGACCATCTACTCAGCAGCTCTGACATCAGCTATTTCGGTTGGTAAATGTGGAATTGGGAGGCCCATGCCGCCTCATACAAACCCAATCTCCTTAGCTCGGCCCCAAACTCCTCACATGAGGCACCAACCCAGTAGGCCCATGCCCAGTCATTGGTGAAGTTGCCGCCCTGGTGCAGGTCCAACTCATCGGACCACCCCTTCTTCGAATCCTGCAAAGCCGCCTTCATAATGGTACGGTACAGAGGAGGGGACGTCTCCGGTTGCAGTGGCTTCCTGTCAATATTGTTCACATGGTTGTAGAGACAGTCGGTGGTGACGGGTGTGAAGTCCTCCTGCGCACGGCCATCGGCCACCCTGAACCACTGGCTCTGGCATGGCGTGCTCCTGAACTAGCAAGCCGGTTCATCCCTACTCGCCTCAGGGATGAAGACGTCATCCCTCAGCCCAAATCCATACAAGGGCAGCTTCTTGCATTGCATATAGTTCTTCTGACCCTCTATTTGAAGGACCCCGGGACACCCTGAGAGGGGAGGGGTGAATCAGGGTGACCACTTTTTCTTTTAATGTGATGGATCTTGTTCCCACGTTGGTAGGAACTTGTTGAACCTGTATGATGATTATGATCAGAAAGAAAACATTCACATGCACAGAGAAGACACATCCATTTTTACTTAGTTCACCCCTAAGGGCTACGTCCAAGGAGCATACGCCGACAGGTTTTCGGTCGTACCAAAATCCACTATGCTTCACCAGATGTAGATTACAAAAGTTCGGGTACAGACACTCTGTCCCAGGCTCACTGCCTTTACAATTGGTTCAGGGATAGCTCACTGCTTCCCTCGGGTCACTCCCGTTGACTCCCCCTGGCTCACTACCGTTGGTGAAGTCCCACTCAGTTTATAGACGTGAAGTTCTCTTCATCAATTGCATAAGAGTGCATCCTTTGTTGTATTTAGATGCTCTATTGAAGTCCAATTCTCACCAGAAGAATAATATCACTTTTCCTCGAATGTATCGGGTAGTCTCTCAGCTTTTTTGCAGCTCCAAACAGGCCGGTGGGCTTCAGCAAAACCAGGCGCGCTTCTCCAAGACAGTCGTGCAAGTCCCACTATGGCGCGCAAGTCCAAACTGGCGCGCAAGTGTCATCAACACACCTACGCGATGCTTCCTTCCCCGACTTCAAACTTGCGCGGTCCACTTCCTTTCTCTTCCAAACCGCCTTGGGCGTACAGCCAACAACCGGCGCGCAAGCTCTACTTGCGCGACAAAACTACCACCTGCGCGACTCAACCACCTGCGCGATGAGAGCTCGAAAAATCTCTCAGCCTTTAACTCCGTAAGAAATGAGAAGGGATGGTCCAGTATTTATAGGCAAACTGGACCCCCTGTGCGGTGGCGCGCAAGTCCCTCGACGGCGCGCAAGTCTTGTCTCCAGTAACATCTGTCGCGCAACTCACTTGCGCGACCCAACCAACACTTGCGCGACCTTCTTTCCTTAGCCAAATTTTGATGTTCTGATCCTCAAAAACATATGGCGCGCAAGTCTTTTATCCTCCAAGAGCTCAGCGCAGAAGTACCTTTTCCAAAAACACTTTGCTTTATTGGCGGATTTTCAGGCCCAAAAATTTGGCAAACACTGGGAAACGACGCCACCTTCACTACTGTTTTCTGCTTGAACGGTATGATCTCTTTGTTGGTACACATCCTGAACTTCCACTGAGGATTGACAACAAACACAAACCATATGCCAAATCATGCTTTGAAGACCCTGGTTCCAACACTAATAGCAGTTCTGTCAAAGAAGTATAGTCTGAGTGGCTTCGGACCATCTCCCATAGGCCCGGACAGTTAGCCATATCATCCCTTCGGGCGGCGTCTGCAAGGAACCCCAATATAGCCTCTCGATGGGACATTTCGGTTTCAGCACTCGAAAAAGGACTGTTTTTTTCGGGCTTGATCGCAAAGCTTGCTCGCAAAAGATTCCTCGTGAATCTCGGGCACAAAACCAAGCCGCGGAGTCTCGCCTAGGCTGGCAAACAGAAGTTCGCTTGGCACGGTCGTGGAATTGGAGACTCGCAATTCGCCGCGAAGCTCGATTCACGGAGAGTGGACGCGGAGGACGCGGAGCTTCGTGAAGTCGAGAGCGCAAGAGGACAAAAGTCGCGAGAGGAAAAAAGGGAGCTCAGCCCCCTATTTATAGGCGGTGACCCTGGAGCTTCGTGGCGCATCTCGCCCGTGTGGAGAATCGCGGCGCGTCCGGACCGTGCGGCCACTAGCAGCACCGTAGGCCCCTTCACGAGGTCGCATCGTGAACCGCTGGTAATTTTGGCGATTTTCCCTCAGACTTCGACCCTTCGTCCCTCTGTGGCTCCATGTCTGATGGGGAGCATTTAGTGGCACCAAAATATTTCACACAAAGAAGGGACGAAAAAGAATCCCCACGCGCTGCCTCGCAAAGCTCTGACGTGAAGCACCACCCCCCCCCCCCCCCGAGCATCGCGGTCACCGCGAAGCACAGGAGGAGGTAATGCTCCGCGAACGCCCTGACGTTCGCGAGCCCGCTACGAAGACCTAGAGGCAGTAACGCTCCGCAAACACCCTGACGTTCGCGAGCCCGCCGCGAAGACCATGAGGTGGTAACGCTCCGCGAATGCCCTGACGTTTGCGAGCCCTCCGTGAAGACTAGGAGGCGGTAACACCCCATGAACGCCCTAACATTTGCGGGCCTGCAGCGAATACCATGAGGTGGTACCACTCTGCGAACGCCCTGACATTCGCAAGCCCGCCGCGAAGCACCCACCACCCCTTCGTGCCGCGTGAGTTCTACTTTACGGCGCCCCTTGCTTATAAATACTAGGATCCCCCTGAGTTCAGAGGAGGTAAGATCCGACCTTTCGGCTTCTCAGCTCCCGAATCGCGAAGCACCCTTCGCCCCCGGGAATCATGAGCTCTGCAAGGTACTTCTACTTTGTGAGATGCCTTATCCTTGTCTCGTCTTGAGCCCCTCTTCCGAGAGGGATGCCCTTCACGAACCCTAAGGGAATTCGCGAAGGAAGGGGATTCCCAAGGGAACCCGGGCAGCCATGGAGCGTTTATGCTTTGTGAAATACCCATCTTGTTCTAGTGATCCACATGCCAAGGCAGGGTCGCTGTACTTCACGAAGCACACTGCATCCCAGCACCTTGCTTCGCGAGGCCCCTCCGCTTCGCGAGGCAGTGCTCCGCGAATACTGTTCCACTTCATGAAGCACATCCCATTCACACCCCTGCCCCATGCTATGGCCGAGGCACTTCACTTCGCGAAGCATACTCCTTTGCTTCATAATTCCTCTTCCCGTGCGACCCTCTAGGTTTGAACGATGTGATTTTAAAATCCCATGGGCAACACCACCCATAGCATTGATTCGCCTAATGCTTCTTCGCATAGGCACGCTAACGGCTAATGATTCTTCGCATAGCCACACTAACGTGGACCCCTCGATGGTTCGCTCTGCGACCCCCTTTACTATGGACTTTCCAGTACCTTCCCTCCCCAAAGGAGCAGAGGGTACCAGTCATGTATGTCCTAGGGGTGTGGAGTAAACCCACCTCGTTTGAGCTGCAGGATGTTAAACTACCAAGCACCTCGTCCTCAACACATGACGTTAAACTGTGATCCAACCTCGTGCCTCGCACGTAGGGTCCCCCCAGCTCGAACATTTTTTACGCCACTCATCTCCACGAGAATGGAATCACCCTCACATGGGATGATATCCCCCTTCTAAGAGTAGCACATATCCACGGGAGAAGGGAATCCACCCCCGTATAAGCCCCAAGCCTCTCTTGCGGAAGGTAGCACCCATGCACCTCCATACTTCCCCACTACCAAGGCTAGTGGAGGGAAAGATAGGGAATGAGTAACCTTCTATATTTGGTCTCAAATCCCTCTCCCGCCGCGCTTTGTCGCACTTCAGACCTCCTCCCTGGAGTAAGTCTCAGCACCATGGGCCACCCAACGTGTAAGCCCCTCTTTTTTTTCTCACGAACGCACCCTTCACGACGTGATCGTCAAATCTCTACGGCCTCTTGTCTCTCACACCGAGCACGACTCACGTGGGCTTAGAGTAAGCATTGGCCATGACAACACCTCGTCCAGCATGACGTTAAACTGTGTGTCATCCAGTATGACATTAAACTGTATGCCCCCATCTCGCATGACGTTAAACTGCACACCCCTTTTAACTACGAGGTCTTTGATCCATGTCAAGGAATGGTACGTAGGAAGCCTAAATGAGGTTCAAGCCCACCACCTGTCATTTCTTCACGTCAGGTTCCACCCTCGTCCGACATGATGTCAAACTACAATTCCAGTCCGATGGCAAGCCGTTGTGACCAACCCAAACTACAAGGACTTTGATCCATGTCAAGGCACGGTACATAGGAATCCTCCCTGAGGTTCAATCCCATATCCCATCGGACCAAGGTCCCTTCTTCACATCGGTTCACCGACACCCACCGCCATTCCCGAACTACGAGGACTTTGATCCATGTCAAGGCATGGTACGTAGGAAGCCTCACGAGGTTCAAGCCCACCACCAGTGGACCTCCGGGTTCACCTTCACGTCGGTTCTCCGACGAAGCCCCCTTTGTACTACGAGGTCTTTGATCCATGTCAAGGCATGATACGTAGGAAGCTTCCCAGAGGTTCAAGCCCACCACCTGTTGGTCACTCTGACCTTCTTCACGTCATGTCACCACCACCTGGGCAGCCTAGTGTGTAAGCCTCGTACCATCCGGACCAAGGTCCTCACTCACGTTGGTTCACCGACACACCATAATGAACTAAGAGGTCTTTGATCCATGTCAAGGCATGGTACGTAGGAAGCCTCCATAAGGTTCAAGCCCATCACCCGGTCATTCCGACCCCATTCACGTCGGTTCACCCCCATCTTGCATGACGTTAAACTGTATTCCACATTCCCTTTGAACTATGAGGACTTTGATCCATGTCAAGGCATGGTACGTAGAAAGCCTCACAAAGTTCGAGGCCACCACTAGTGGACCCCCCGGGTTCACCTTCACGTCAGTTCGCTGACGATGTCCATCGGGCCAAGGTCCACCTTCACATCGGCTCATCAGCACTATCCCAAACAACGCAAACTTTGATTCCCTGCCACGGGGATACGTAGGAGGTCTCTTCTAGGATCAAGCCTAATCTCACTGTCACCCTTGCGATAGTCCCATATCAGTCCCCCTCCGCTTCATCCATCCATCCATCATCCACCCTGATTCTCACCTGGACTGCTATATCCCACCGAGATCATGCCATTCCGCTCCTCTTCACAACATTCAGGAAGCCGCCCACAGGTTGGCCCCGATATCGACATCACTTCAAGGGAAATTCATCAATCTGATCCACTCCAGCTAGTGTTTTGATCAGGCTGATCCGTCTCCGCTGGACGTTAAACTTGTGACCTACCTCGTGATAAACATGAGATGCCTGAGGAAAACCTTGGATGGAATGCCCTTGGCGTAACTGTCTCCGCTGGACGTTAAACCTGCGGTATACCCTGTGTCAAACAAAGGAAGCTGAGGAAAACCTCATATATATGCCTATGGCATATAATTCCCCATGCTCGATGTGGGATGCCTCGGGCTTCCACGCCCTCGAGAAGCCCTATGACAAGGGACAAAAGACAGACACGCCAGTTCCCCAGTGTTCAGACACACTACTGATGCCTCGACGTGACTACTCCCCCGACTGAAGGTTACTGCCCTGACTGGACCCTTTGGAATGTCCTGACAAAAGCAGTGTAATTAATCGGCATCCATGGAAACATGGAACTGGGAAGAGTTTAACGAACAACGTATTAAATCTACGAGGGAGACCCAGACTAGGTGACGAGTTCCGACGAAGAATCCATGGAAGGAAGAACCGACATCCCATCATCCCAATTTCGATCAAGGAGCAGACATCCCTGAATAAGGAGCAAATGCTGCCCGCCCTTGGAAAGCAGGAATTCGGGGAGACAGCAGTGCGTCCTCCACAGACGGATGCGCGCGCCCTGGCGAAAGCGTCGGAAACAGAGGTGTTGCATCCTTGTTTTGACAATGGGTGAGATGTGCAATGGTATAACATCATGGATTCCAAATCCAACTAAATAATTGAACTATACATTTGGTAAATCAAAATTCAAGGATATTAAATTATAGATGATGATATGGGACATATATATCATGCATGATGACTATCCATATTTGATTGATGGGGTCTGCAGCAATAGTGAAAAGGCATATATATATTATAGAGCCTTCCCCTTGGGGTGATGATGCTTCAGGTTAGCAACCCAAATTGGGGGTGTGTATAAAGGAACCAAATTTTTTATTGCATGCGTAGATAAGAATTAGTATCCCATGAATCCGTATAAACTCATTATTGATAACCATAGAATATTTAAGGGGAATCAAACACTTGAGGAATGAAATTTTTTGATAAAGGAAATGGTATTCAATGAGGGTTATAGTGCCCTCAATATCATGTTGATGTCTACTGAACATGGCACCAAGGTGAAAAGATTTTATGTATTATTAAGCTATATTTTACTCGAACCAAGAGGTCGAATGAGTGTGTATCATCCTTTTCTAGGTTCTTATGATGGTCTCTATAGGATTTTTCCAGTTTTTTATGCTATAATTTCTCTAATCCCTAAGAGGTTGAGGCTTAGAGAGAAACTACATGTCTTTCCCTTAGGCTTCCCATCATGGGTTTTTTAAATTGAAAAGTTTTATGAATTTTACACATGTAGTATATGGTTTCACATCAGAGACCAATGCGGTGTAGAGTTTAAATTCATACATCCTCAACCATCATGTGTTTGGTTTACAGTCATACATCATTAACCAAGGTGAACATAGTTCAAGGTCATGGTGAATAGACCATAGAAAACTAAATGGTAGGACAACCTATATAGTTAGGAAGAAATGAAATATTATTTGAATGGAGGGAACAATGAAAATATAGGTCATTTCAAATGGAGTGCACACTACTGCAAAAACGGCCTATACCCACGGTTCAAAACCGTGGGTATAGCCCCCAAAACCGTGGGTATAGCCTATACCCATGGTTTTGGGAACCGTGGGATGGAACGACGTCAGTATAGGTCCCTAGCCAATACCCATGGTTTTCCAAATCCGTGGGTATAGGTGTCCTACCACCGTGTCACCGAAATATATCCAATTCCCATGGTGTCAACGACTTTTACCCACAGTTTCAAAAGTGTGGGTATAGGACCTTAAATAATGCAGGCGCCGAGTTTCGATCCTGCAACCTCTTCGCTGCAAACACCACATCTAACCACTACCCTAAATTCACCTATATGTATATATATATATATTTAGGTAAATGTAGTTATAAAAACCGTGGGTATAGAGGGAAGAACCATGGGTATAGGGTTCCCGCCAAAAAAAATTCCTTCCCGCGGAACAAAAAAAATTCCCGCGCACACACAAGTGAACTATACCCACAGTTTTTCATAACCATGGGTATAGGTATTTTAGCCCAGACCTATCCCCATGATTTTGGGGAAAACCATGGGGATAAGTCCATTTTCCAGTAGTGGCACTTTTTTTTGTTCATAGATATCAAACCATGAAAATTGATGGGGTAGTGCCTTATAACAACTCACTTGGGGTTATGAGGACATGAACTCTTTAATTCCTTTTAAATAGAGTAAAATGATTTTTTAAATCATAAGTCAAGGTTTTTAGATTAGGGATGATTATATGGGATAAGTATGCATGGGATGGTCCCTAAACATATTGGAATGAAGGGTTCTATTGTGATTTCTTCAGGGTGTACAGTGATTAGAGGACATTTTCCTTTGGATGAAGGTGCCTATAGTTGGATGGACAAATTGGGGGAAGTTATATAGGCTGAAAATTAAGAAATATAGGCATATCCATGAAATAGTGTCCCTCAAAACCATATAAACTCAATTCTGGTATCCATGAAGGGATTGTGGTAATATGAGACACTGAGGACATGAAGTGAAACTTATGGAAAGGAGCTTTCAAAAATGGTGATGGAGGTATCCCATACCTCATTTGAACAAGGATTTGATAGTGTAGTACTTTTTAAATGAGTGAGGATGAATGACTGTTTACACATTTAAACATAATACAACAATGAAAAGGATGTCATGAAATTTATTTCAATATGAAAAGGATTAACACCCTACACTTTAACATAATTTTGAGGAAATATAAACATAGGGAGCCTTGCATAGAACTAGATCATGCATAATATGAAATAATGTCTCCTTTTTGTGGAGTCCATGAGGTCTGGGATGTATGAAAATAGTCAATGATTTATCTTATCGTATGTGTCCGTAACCAAACCAGATACTGGAACCCTCTTGTTCGGCTAATATTCACCTAGCTCAACTATAGGACTGACCACCCAAGGGAACTCATACTTATATTTGATGTAATGGGTTGGGGTATAGTAAGTTATAGATATTAGTGGGGGGGACACAAACACCTGCTGTTTTGTAGAAAAACATTTTTCCCAGTTGTGTGTTCCCAATGACATGTTCTCCTACATAGACCAAGAACTCAATCGATGAGCTTGAACCATCTCAATGGTGGGGCTTCTTGGAGGTTTTTGTAGTAGGGGCCTTTTTTTCTGCCAATCCACATTGGGATTTAGTTGGAAGAGGTTCCTGAGTGGGTTATTTTTCCAAATTATTCCTCTCCTTCCTCCCTTGTTTCCCCTTTATCCAAGGGTATTCTAACGGGGATTCCAAATAATATTCAAGGTATAATAATATATTATTCATCCATTTGACCCACTGATTTTCCTTCAAATTTAGAAAGGAATTGGGTAACGATTTCACCAAGGAAGGGTTAAATCATCCATGATTAATGAAGCTTTGTCTTAGATTGCATAGAGGACATCTTGAGATGATTTATGCATACATTTGATAGGAATTTCATTGAAGGTATGTTGTGTTCTTAAATTTTATTAAGATATTCATTTTAGATTCATTTAAATTGGTGTTTGTTTCAATTTTATAGATTATGGATTTTTATAGAGTAATAATGGGGATGCATTGTTGACCTACCACATGTGGATAGATGTGGTTCGTCAAGCGGATTTCACCATCGAGTTTTAGGCAATTATTTTTATTTTAATTAAATTAATTAATAATTTGTAATAAATTATAATTAATCAATTCGAGTGTCTTAGTATAAGATAAGGAATCTTATGGATGAGATATGGCTAGTTAATATGAGACCTTCTAGGATGAACTCAATAGGAAAGTTTCTAAGTTGTGGTATAAAAGGGAAAGGATTTGTATATGGAATGTGGTCTTAAGAAACTCACTATGGATTATGTAGTTTAATTATTATTTTGATAATACTTGTGGTATATGGTTCCACCACTGAGGGTGATAAACCCTTGTATTAATATTTTTTTTATTAAGATGATTTTTTTAATTAAAGAGATTTCCTCTATATAGAATACATGGAGTGTCAAGGGCCATGGATGACCATTGTGTACTAGCTTGACATCCTGGTTGTCGATGCCCAAGATAAAAATTATAATCATATACCTTGTGATACATGAACCAATGATAGGAACTAAATAAGAAATTATTTATATATAGTGGATCTGATATTTTCCCATAAAACCATGAGTAAGGATGAGTTATCAATTTGGATAATTGGCCCCATCAGGCTTTATAGCATTGAGGTGCCTTATAGACTTTAGATTGGAGGAGACAATCCATAACTGAATGAGCATAGAGGGCCTAGATAGGTTACATAGTACTTTCCATAACTTGGGAGTGGAGATAGAGTTGTTTGGGACAAAAATGAGTGTTACCTTAGACCCAATAACAAGACTCGCACTACAACAAAATTTATATTTAGCAGCAGTTTTTTTTCATTTAGTGGTGGTTTTTTAAAACCATCGTAGAATGATTTAGCGGAGGTTTAAACCGTCGCTAAATTGTTTTTAATTTTTCTTAATTTTTATTATTTTTTTATAATTTTTTATAATTTTTTATATTTTTTATATTTTTTTAAATTTTTAAATTTTTTTATTTGCGTAGTTTATTTGTTTTGTATTTATTTATAATTTATTATTTATTTTTATAATTTATTATTTAATTTTTTATTCTAGTAATTTATTTATTTATTTATTTATTTAGTTATTTATTTTCTTATTTATTTAGTTATTTGTTTGTTTATTTATTTATTTATTATTAACTTATTATTTATATTTATTATTTATTATTTATTATTTATTATTTATTATTTATTATTTATTATTTATTATTTATTATTTATTATTACCATACTAGTACCCATGTCCGTGCACAAGTCCATGTCCATGCCCACGCCCATGCAATATATAGAAATTCTGTGTTGGGTGAGATTTGAACCCTTTACCTCTTGCTTATTCTACAAATACTTTACCACTACAGCATAATATTCACGTGGTCAAAAACTCGAATTTAATATACTCATATATATACATATATATATATATTAATTGGAAAAATAATTAAATTTTAAATTTTAAATTTTAAATTTTAAATTTTAAATTTTAAATTTTAAATAATAAATAATAAATAGTAAATGATTAACAATTAATAATAACTCAAAATTAATAATTGATCATTAAAAATTAATAATTCATAGTTAATTATTAGTATTCAAAAAATTATAATTTATTACTAAATTACTAATAAATAAATAAATAAATAATGAATATTTAATAAATAAATAATAAAGAATAAATAATAAATAATAAATAATAAATAATAATGAATAAAAAATAATTAAATAGTTTATAATTCATAATTAATAATTAATAATTAATAATTAATAATAAATAATAATATATAATTAATAACTAATAATTATTATTTATTATTTCAAATTTAAAATTTAATATTTAATATTTAATATTTAATATTTACGAAATAATTAAAAATTAATAATTAATAATAATTAAATAAATAAATAAATTATTAATGAATAAATAATAAATAAATAATAAATAAATAAATATATACAAAATGAATAATAAAATAATAATAATTAATTAATTAATATTAATTAATTAATTAATTATTAAAAATAAATTAATAATTAATGTGTACATAATAAATAAATAAGTAAATAACTAAATAACTAAATATTAAATATTAAATAATTAAATAAATATGTCATTAAATAATTTGATAAATAAATAGTAGAAAATACATACTAAATTTTAAATAGTATATAAATAAATAATAAATAAAATTTAATTAATAATTAATGAATAAATAAATAATAAATGAATGAATGAATAGATAAATAAATAATTAAATAATTAATTATATAAATCATAAAATGTTAAGAACCTCTAAAACCCCTAAATAACTTAAGTAACCAAAAAATCTGATCAGACTCCCATTTTTTTGCGCCATAACCAGTCGAATTGAAGATCATGAAATGAGCTTTGATATGATATGTGGTCCATTCCAAACGGACACCTCGAGTGAATTTTATAACCATTCGAATTTTAAGAAATCAGGGTCTGCAACTAAAATCACTGTTTCAGAGGCCTTTTGGGATTTTTAGTTGAATAAAAAGAGGTATGATACTCAAAAATGTTTTAATACATGTTAACGGTGTAGAGATCATCGTAGGCTTCAATTTTATATGTGGTAGAGCTCAAACGGAAACTCAGATTAAAAGTTATGCTCGTTTGAAGTTTGAGTTCGATTTTCAACTTTTTAAAATTTTAATATATTTTTTTCCTTTCAATATCACATGATTTAAATCTAACTTGGTTTTAGCTCATTTGATATGCTTCTATCTGACTGGTTGTGGAGCTAAAATGGACTCCCGAATCGAATGTTATGGTCATTTGATGTTGAAGTCTGTTTTTTAACTTATTTAAGATTTGTTTTCAGTTTAAAAATATTGTTAACTAAAAATTATAAATATTTACTAATTGATACATTATAAATAATTAAAATTATAAATAATAAACTTTGTCTGCTTGTAAAAAATAAATAAATAGTAATTAGTTGATAATTAAACAAATCTAAAAATACATTTCTTCAATTTTGCGGCAGTTTTAAAACAAAACACTGCTAAAAAAATTATAAATTAATTTGGAAGAAATTTTAACAAATTTATAAAATATATTTTAAAAAACTTTTTCAGTAGTTTTTCACAACTGTTTTGAAAACCTCCCCAAAAAACTGCTGTTAAAACATTGTTTTATTGTAGTGTCGGTGATGGTTCTATGGCCAGTGATATTTCCTAGTGTTTGGGTAGAGACCAAGGGATGTATTACCCCTGAATGGAAGGAGTTTCCCATGGAAAAGTGTATCGGTTAATGATTTTTTTTTTAGATTATTAAAATTTCAGATAATATTCAAGACATGAGTTAAATTTTTAATTTTTAATTAATGACTTTTATAGAATTTGAAGTTTATTATTATTATATGGTTGGGGTATGTTGATGTGATTTCAAGGATATGGTACACCTGTTGTTATGATCATATACTATTTTTGGACCTTGATGTGATTATAAGGATATGTTATGACAATTATAGTGATTATATACTATTAGGGGACCTTGATGGGATTCTAAGTATCTATTAGGCCTTTTATAATGATTATATACTTTCAGGGTACCATGAGGTGATTCCAAGGATTTGTTATTCCCATTATTATATTGTTTGGTGACCTTAGACATAGTCCATGGATTTTCTATGCCCATTATTACTATAAAATTGGGAACCATGTATATAGTCGTTGGATCTTTTGTTCCTATATTTTAGATATATGATTGTGGTAATGTGAAAGGAGATACATGGAGCAGGCTGAAGAAGGTATGGTCGATCTCATGTTTTATATTTTACTTGAGTATCTATTATGGTTTTTTATTTATTTAATTGTTTTATTCTTATAAAGTTATATATTTATATACTTTACATAGTGTGTCAAATTCATATACCAATGAATTTATTGGCTATCAATGGGACTGTTTTAGAGGTACCAAACTATTTTATGTAATCACACCCTTATCGAGCAACCATTGCACATGGGTACTCGAGCAACATTCAATGTTTGTATAATCGGGTTGGGCAAAGGCATTAAGTAGTTTTACAATTTATGATACCTTGGATGGGACTATTGACTAGGATGAAGAGGGGTACAATGATTTATTAGATCCTCAATTTAATGCTTGGTTATTTTTTATATATTATATTTTGTATTGGTCTGGTGGTTTGTTGGATTAGGGTATGGCTGTATACTACATATGATTATTTATTATTAATGTATTTTATTTATTAAATTATTCCACATAATCTAATGTTTTTTCATTATTCTTGGAGATATTTGGTTATTTCCCTTCCCATTTCTATTTTTATATGAGGTTATACTCTCTCCAATATCACATCTTAGACCCTTGCAGCTAGTCTGCATCCTCTGGTGTTTAGGGCGGCAAGTCGGAGGTCATATAATAACCCAACCCAACCGTTTTTTATAGTCAACCAGGTTTGGGATGTTACAAAGTGGCATTAAAGAATTTAATTTATTATGTTACTATTTTTGGAGTTAGTAAGAATGTGAAATATGAATGTTTCAGAGTACATGGTTGATACTTGGCTACCGTGTTGCAAACACCTTTCCCAATAAACATTTTATGTTACCAGGGTCTATGGAATGATGCTCTTGATTTTTAGTGTTACATATGATTATGTTAAATGCACGTCACACACATTAAGTTATAATTTATGATTTATTATGTATTTTTGGCTCTTCATCCTTGGAAGGAGGCTAGATAATGGGCTATTGACTCTTATACCATCAGTATAAGGCTTTTCATGCATCATGTTTTCATGTAGGACTCATATGACATATCCTTGACTATAATTTTTATCATTGATATTTATTCTAATGAGATTTCATGTGTATTAAATGGTGAGTTACTTATTGATGATGTACATACCATCCCTTAATTTATTAATGTATAAAAACCCTAATAGGTCGATGCATGAATTTAATGCCTTAATGATAGAGCCCTTAAAGGGGGTTATTAAACATGTTTGAACACTTAATGTGTCAGTTAAAAGGTTAATGAAAACCTTATAATTATCTAAACAATGGGTTAAGTTCACTCAACATGGATTATCTAGGTTGATTTTGTTATGTTTGTGTGTGTGTATACATATATATAGTTATATGACATAGTGATTCTTGAGTGGTGTTCTTGTATGTGGTTGCCCATTGAGAATCATTATAGTAACATCCCATGTAAATATAAAATTTGTTTTTATATTTATTAATATATATGAATTATATATTAATTTTACTTTAAAGGCGATGCTATTTCTAATATCATAACTGACATGTAGCACTGGGTTTCTCTAAAATATTACATTTCATATAGGACTGAGTTATTCCAAATAAAATTACTAATATTATTATTCCAAGTTGTAGTTATCACATATTCATTTGAAATGAGAGAATGAATTATTTTAACTAAATTATGAAAATAGGGTTTATGCTTCTTTATATAATGATTCATTGGTTAGAAAATTAATTACAAATGTAAATAAAAACCAATTGAATATAAAATATGTTTTTTATGAAAAACTATTTAAGTGAAAATAATAGTGATTATAAAATAATAAAATCACTCTTGATGGATTATATTAATGAAACATTAATTCAATATAATATTCAAAATTCATCTTATGTTTTTTATAGACATTATATAAGAACAAATAGAATTTTATGGATAAAATGAGTGTTTTTCTAAAAATGTTGTTTTACCACCTTTTGATAGTGAACCCATTTTAAATCGAGGTTTTTAAACTTTTACAGGTTATATTTTTCAAAATAAACTTCTTCTTTGTAATAGGGACATCAGAATTTACATTGGTTTAATTTTGGTATTTTTACGATAAAATTCATTTTTAATGAATAGTGAAAAACATTGCATTTTAATTCAAAAGTGATTTTTCATCTTATCTATTTATATAGTTAGATTTTCCTTTTATTTTAATTTAAAGTGTAATTATATTATGTTTTTATAATTTAATCTAATTTATTTAATTGGAATAAATTTCCTATTGAAATTGAATAGAAAACCTATGTGAACTTTTGAACGTTTTTCATTAAAAACATATTTTCTCATTTCGACAACAGGATAAATAATAAATTTAATTTTGTCAGTTCTCTTAGGTGAATTTTAAAAAACTAGCATACATTATTATAATAACTATGAAAAATTTGGTCTAATAGGATAAAAATAATTTTTAGTGAATAGAAACTTTAGTGTTTTATTTACCACGGTTAAAGGGTAAATCTTGTAAATATGGGTAAAAATAATATTATAATAATATATAACTAAACTAAAACTTGTAATAATCTTATTGGATGAGTTTTAGACAACCACGACAATAACGGGGCCTTTATTTTGGTCTTTGGAAGCCACTTGGGTGTGATTATGACATTAATAACATTTTATTTAAAGTAAAAATAAAAATATCATAAAAATATCTCTTGTTACTAAAACAATTTTAATATGGTGTTATATAAGTGAATATTTAATAATAAATAGTAATTAGAATTCTAAAATTATTTCATACATCATGGTAATTTCTTTATAATTTTTAGGAAGAAAATAATGAAATTTAATTATAAAGCAATGGTGATGCAATAATAGATTTATTAAAGGAAGAATCAAATAAATGATACTAATAATATTAAAATAAATATAATTTGAAATATTTGATGTGATCCATGAATTTTTAGGTGAATATGACATGTTATAAGTATATTAAATGGTTTTTTGAAAAGTTATCTCTCTTTTTGGATTTTATTTAAATTCAATACTATGAATAGTGTCAAATTTGACATAATTGATATTTTATAAAAATAATAATTTAATAATTAATTCAAAAAACCTAAAAATATCCTAATGTTAGAAAGTAGATATAACAGGGTATAAAGTTTCATAAAGTTTCCAATTATGGGGAATTTAACAAATATTAAAATTTATAGCCTCTTAATATTTAAAATATTATTACCACAATTAAAATTAAAAGAGAAAATTTAAGGGTAACCAGAAATGATAAGGTTTAAAATAAACTCAATATGTGTATAAAACTTATTGGAAGAGAGTATTTTAAACTATACTCGTCTCATCTTCTAAATATATCAAATTTGATTCATTTTTATTAAAAAAATAATTTAAATTAATTTAATAGTTTAAGATTTTCTATGGGTGCCCCTCCCCTCTCCTATAAAAATGTACCCACTCTTCTACAATAATCACACTTCATGGACCACTTGTATTGACCAATATATACTCAAAACCATTCCTGGAATCTCTCTCCGCATTATAGAGGCCTTATTTTAGGTATATAACCCTCTTTATAGGTGTTAATGTCTTCTTCAAAGGCGATCAACAGGAGAAGAGGTATGGTTTTCATTATGTAATTCTATTTTATTTATTCTTCCACTTCCTTAAAATATTTTTATTCCTATATGAAATAATACCCCAGTATCCTCAATGTAATGAGACTTCATTATCTTAATATCAATGCCTTAATCCATCTCGACTTCTATCAAATGGGAAATGAATTAATCGTTTTTGCTTATGTGTGAACTATCACCTCCACGAATCGATATAATTCGTTTTCCCAAATTGTCTCTCGGAACTTGTAATAATTATGGAATTAGTGTTTTTATATGATTTTAATGACATATTTATCATTATAATACTACAATATATTAAATATTTTATTAGTTTCCATAAAAATAAAATTGATTACATCGTTCATGTGTACGTGTGAACTGTCACCTGCATGAAGCGATGTGAAACATTTTTATTCACCATGTCAATTGCATGATATATAAGTATATTTAAATAATTATTAATATTTTCATTATATAATGATAATTTTGGAAATATAAAATAATAATTATCTTATTTCCATAATGATTGATGAGAAATGGAAATGTTACTCATGCATACGTATGGCCTACCATCGCCAGGATTATAACTTGTTCATTTTTGATACCATAAATAAATGGTTTGATTTAAAGGTATAATTTATGTAAAAAAGTTATTATTATGTCATTAATTTAATTAATATTATGATTTTATTATTTAATACATAGACTACAGACATCATAACAAGTTCATTTTGAACTCAATTACTGAATATCGACAAAACATCTGATATGAAATTAAATTATTATATACTTTTATAACATAGTAATAAGTGATATAAAGGAAATAATAAAATTGAAAAAATTTCTCAATAAAGTTAAAATTAACCATATGTGTATTATTTAAGAATACAATGATTGTACGTGATGATTCAGACTCATAGTTGGGGACTTCGTCTCAATCTCCTTTTGTTGATGCATATTATGATTATATACACCACTTTATTTTATATAGTTTATATTCAAACGGATTGAATATTAATTTCATTCAACAGTTTTCAAAAGTAATCTTTTATATATGAAGCATTTTACTAAATGAAAATGGAATTTTTTTAACATATGTGGTGATAACAACCTTTCCCCCACCTTGGCCATTATTTGGTATTTGGATTCCTCTGCAAGCAATAATGTTTTAAATGAAAAATAGATTCCATTTTCCCTTTTCAAGTATTTTGTAATTGAAAATGGTTCTCATAATGGTTTTATTTTTTCAATATCTTGAAATGATATCTTGTGATTGCAAATGTGGAAATATTATTTCTCCTTTAAGAATGTTTTATGTTTTATGATTATGTTATGGTTCTTGGGAATTGATTATGTATATGGGTGGTTTCATGATAAACTAAGGGAGGGTGAGCCCATGATAGATCTCCAATGCATTTGGTAATGAGATGGTGTTAAAAATTTGGGTTTCTTCTAAGAGATTTAGAGAATATACATTGATGAGTATTCCAAACGTAACCATAAAGGATACAACCAATGTTGTTGTGAAAGCTATAATGTAAGTATGATATGGATTCCACAAGTTACCTTTACGATTTATGATTTATATGAGTTTTTTCGAAATATTATAATTTCAAAAGTTATCTTAAACAGTATGTTTTATGGGTGAGAAGTACGATTTCTTGGGTTTATAAGTATTCATGGAATACCTTTCTCTTTCCTTATTTTATATTTTCTTATTTTTATTTTTGTTCTCATCCATAGTTTTTGAAAAAAATTCAAAGGGTATAAGGATGGGTAAGAGATAGTATGAAGTCAATATGAATGTTATTATGTTTTTTATCAAGAAAAATAAATCATGATTTATGTTAAAGAGTTCTATTTTGTGAAAAAAAACAATAGTGAGTATACGTGTCCACTTTGTAATATTTGAGTTGTTATGTAATAGTTATGGCCTATTTCTATAAATCTCTAAAACTGAAAAAGATACTCAATGTGAATTATTTAGTTATCTCACAATTATGTAATGTTTAAGTATGGGGCCTTATATTTGGTATCAAAGGTCGGTTTAGAGAACTTTAGAGGTTATGGTGATATTTAAGCCTAAGTTACAAGTTATATAAAACCACAATTAAAAGTTTCGTAGTTATTTTAAATAAATTGAATGTGTTTGAGATAACATGAATAAGTATATCATAGTTTTTATCTTCCTCATAAGATAGTATATTATGATTTTATTGATATAATCACACTAACCTTTTGGGTTTTAGTAAATGGTTGGATCTAGTAGGCATCAAAGTTACAATGGATGTGAAGGAAAATGTGGTGGTTCTCAAAATAAGAAACTAAATGAAATAGGAGCCACAATAAGAACTCTCGCAGTTATTCAAGACTAACTATTAGGATTCAAGATTAACCACTTGAACCATGGTGATATTTCTAATTCATCATATAAATGAGAAATGAATCTCTGTGGATGTTCAAGTAATAATCATAATGGTAAGTATATTCAACAACATATGTGTTTAGGATGTGGAAATAGAAACCTGGTAAAATATTTTAAATGGGTGGGAAGATGTTATAGATTTGGTAATCATTGTCATAAATTAATAACCTATCGAGGAAAAAGAAACGTTTAGTTGACTCTAGGAATGGGAAATAAGTCCATTCCAAGTTATCAATTGAATATTTTAAATGTGGGGAGTATAGTCATTATGAAAATAAATATCCGCTGAAGATGGTTTGTGAATGGGATCAGGAGGACCATACAAATATATTTTTAGAAATACCTAATTCCATTATAATTGAATATGAGGAAACTGAAAATTAACTATGAAAGGTATGGATTATTTATTTTATCATGTTTTTACATTACTTAATCTTTGGACATGATTCATATTTTTTTGTAGGAAAGAAGTGTTATGGAATAAGATTGAAAATTTTGAGGGCGGGAACATGAAGAATGTTGAATGATTAATAAGTCTATATATAATGGATTAGAGAGTAATTTCAGAACTATGGATGATGAAATGTTTAAAAGCATTAATTCTCTTTGAATGACAGCATTACATTGGAAGAATTTCTTTTATAGTATATGGAACCCTAAAGTTTGTTATGTGAAATTTGAATTTGATTAGGAATTGTCTTTTATTGTGTGAAAAAAATTATAAATGTACTGATAACCATTAGGGTTTATATGATCTTTGATTTTGAGGTAATTATGGATTATTAAATTTTGGGTTTCAAATTGAAAGGTATGAGATAAACTATAAGGATAAATCATGTTATGGTTATTTCATGTGAATTTTATCTCATTTTGGGAATGTTATGAAATTATATATTTTTTTTGAAAAGGAAACCCCATTAGAAGTATGACAACCTATTGCCTTGAAAAAGGATGTAGAAATCAAACCCACAACCATAGTGCGGAAAGTCTTTATCACCTACCAGTGGCCTACAGGAAGTCCCAGGGTGGGTATTTCATTTTATTTTTAGTTAAACGTGTTGATGAAAGAATAATAAGTTCATTTTGCGAACTTGTGTTTTATCAAATAGATATCGTTGTTATAGGAAACTGATTTGGGCATTAAATGATAAATGTTATTTTGTAATACTTTCACTATTTTTATGACCCTATTTTCCTATGGTAAATAAAATATGATGGGATTTTATTTGAGAAGTAATGGTTAAATTTTATTTTGGAACAATCTATATTTTTATAGTGGAATTATGTAGATTCAGGTTATTTCTAGAAACGATTAACCTATCTTGATGAATATGTGATTTTGGAAATTACATTTTTGGTAAGATATATTAATAGTGTTTTATGTTATTTGGAGTTAAATTTAGAACTTATCTTGGAAGATTATTTGGTTAAATTATTCTGATTTTTTGGATTTAATCTTAATTATAATATTTTTATGAAATTTTAAGGATAGTTATTTTTTCAGTGGTATATGTTGTAATTTGGTTATTACTTTTGAATTTTGGAAATTAAAAATAGTCATTCTTCTTTTAAAGTTTATTATATTTGTGGAATTATATTATTATTAGCCTAAATTATTAATTTTGGTTAATGTTTCAAGACATGATTATATATAGTTAATTTTTTTGGATTATGTGATTCTCTAGAAGTTGATTCTAGTGTTTCAGCCCGGAAAAAATCCTCTTAAATACTCATCATTTGGAAAAAAAGATGATTTTTTGGTGGAATTAGATTAAAGGATGAAACTCTAATGGTCAAGTAAGTGTATTTCTTTGTTATCAAAGTCTTGGTAGTAAATTAATTCCACACCTTTATGAAAAGTATCTTAAAACAAAAATATTTTCAATTTAATGTTCCCACTAAAAACTCAAAGGCCATTTAAACCATCAAAATTTTGTTTTTTTCGTATTTTTAACTTTCTATTGATCATGTTTTCTATCACTCTCCATCAGATCATGATGTTTATTTTTTCTTCCATATCCATGTTTTCTTACCTGGAATCCTAGTATGGGATATCTGAAGTGAACTTTTTTACTTCACTTTATTCTAAAATGGAAGTTTTATTGACTCTATTCTGGTGTGGCATTTCAATGAACTAATTTCAAAAAGTGAAACCTAAGTTACTGAGCCCAAATTTAAAATTGAGAAGACACAATTTACAAAATGGGAGAAGGATGTAACATCCTAGGTAATTATAGAATTTTTTTTTCATATTTAATAATATTTATGAATTATATAGTAATTTTAATTTAAAATTGATGTAATGTCTAATATTATACCTGACGCGTAACAACAGGTTTCTCCAAAATCTTATGTTTCACACAAGACTGAGTTATACAGAAAAATAATAAATTATTAATATTAATATTCTATGTTTTATGTATAGAATATCTGTTATAATGGATATAATGAATGATATTAAATAAATTATGAAAATAGGGTTTAAAAATGTATATATAATGATTCATTGGTTAGAAAGTTAATTAGAAATGTAAATAAAAACCAATTAAATATAAAGGATGTGTTTTTATGAAACACTATTTAAGTGCCAAAAATTATGTTTATAAAGTAATCAAATCACCATTGTTGGATTATATTAATGAAATTTTAATTAAATATAACATTTAAAATTCATACTATATGTTCTATAGACATTATATAAGAACAAATACAACTTTACTGATAAAATGAGTGTTTTTCTAAAAATGCAGTTTAGATGCCCTTTGATGGCTAAACCATTTTAAATGTATTTTTGACACTTTTATATGTTCTATTTTACAAAATAAAATTATTCCTTGTAATTTTTACATAAAAATTTACTTTGGTTGAATTTTGGTATTTTTCTGATAAAATTCATTTTTAATGAATAGTGAAAACACAGCATTTTAATTCAAAATTTATTTTTGGTCTATTTTATTTATATAGTTAGTTTTCCATTTTAATTTGTTTTAATGTTTAATTAGGATAAATTTTTATCATTTAATATAATTTAGTTTATTGGAAGCAATTTTGTATTGAAATTGAATAGAAAACCTATATGACCTTTTGAATGTTTTACATAAAAAATGCATTTTCTCATTTCGACAATGGGATTAATTTTAAATTTAATTTTTCCAATTATGTGAATTTAATTTTCAAAAACTAACTTACATGGTTGTAATAAGTATGAGAAATTTTCTCCAATAGGATCAAAATAATTTTTGGTGAATAGTAACTTTAGTATTTTATTTACCGTGGTTGAAGGGTAAATCAGGTAAATAAGGGTAAAAATAATATTATAATAATATAAAACAACCATAAAACATGTCCTAATATTATTTGTTGAGTTATGGGAAACCAATAAAATACCCGGGGAGAAATTTTGGACTTTTGAATCCACTTGGGTGTGATTATGACATTAATAACATTTTATTTAAAGTAAAAATAAAAATATCATAAACATGTCTCTTATTACTAAAACAATTTTAACATTGTTTTATATAAGTGATATATTAGACTATATATAATCATTATAAATATAAATCAATTACCTATATAAAGGTAATTTATTTCTAATTTTTAAGAAATAAATAATTAAATTTCATTATGACATAATAATGATGCAATAATAGATTTATTAAAAGAAGAATAAAATAAATGATACTAATAATATTAAAATAAATATAATTTGAACTATTTTAATCCCTAAACTAATTTTCTAGGTGACTATGACATGTTATAATTCTATCAATTTTTTTCAATTTTATCTTTATGTTTAGATTTTATTTAAATTCAATAAATTGAATAGTATCAAAACTGACATAAGTGATATTTTATAAAAGTAATAATTTATTAAATTATTTAAAATTCCTTGAAATATTTTAAAATTAAAAATTAAATTTAATAATTTTTAAATGTTCATAAAGTTTCCAATTATGGTGAATTTACCCTATATAAATAAAACTTATAGCCTCAAAATATTAAAAATGTTCTTACCAGAGTTAAACTTAAAAGAGAAAATTTAAGGGTAAACCGAAATGATAATATTTAAAATAAACTCAACAAATGTATAAACATTATTTTATGAGAGGATTTATAACAATAATTATCTTATATTATACATAACTCATGTTGGAGTCGTTTTGATAAAAAAACTTATTTTATATTAATTTCATATTTTAAGAGTTTCCATGGGTACCTCTCCCCTATCCTATAAAAAGATACCCACAATTCTCTAAACATCACACTTCAAGAACTATTTGGTTCAGAAAGGGTCCACCCGAAATCCTTCCTAGAATCTTTTCCCACATTCTTGAGTCCTTATTTTTTGCATAACACCATCCTTATATGGGTAAATGTGTTCTTAATAGGTGATCCACCAAATAAGAGGTATCATTTTCTTTAAGTAATTCTATTTTATTTCTTCTTCCATTTCTATAAAATATCCTTCTTACTAGATGAAATAATAACTATAGTATCCTCAATATTCTAAGATGTTATTATGTTAATATCATCACCTAAATCCATCTATACTTTCATCAAATGGGAAAGGAATTAATCATCCGTGGATACATGTGAACTATCACTTCCGGGAACCAATATAAATTTTTTCCATAAAAATCTCTCAATACTGGTCATAATGATAGAATTAATGTTTTTATATGATTTTAATGACATATTTATTACTATAAGATAATAATATATCAATTTGTTCTTACTTTACACACACATAAAAATGATAACATTGTTCGTGCATACGTGTGAACTATCACATGCACGAAGCGATGTGAATAATGTTTATTCACCACGTCACTTGTATGATATATATAAATATATTTAAATTATTATTATGATGTTAACTATATTATTCTCATTAATGAAATATAAAATAATCATTACATTATTTCCATTATGATGAATGAAAAATGGAAACATTACTCATGCATATGTACAACCTACCATCTCCAAAATTATAATTAACATTGTTCATTTTATGTACCATAAATAAATGCTTTGATTAAAAAGTATAATTGATTTATAAAAGTGATTATTATGTCAATAATGTTCTTCAGGACATGACAGACTTCGTGAACACAAGGATTGTTGACATCATAACAAGTTCATTTTCAACTCATGTACCAAATATCCACAAAACATCCGATATGAAATTAAATCATTATGTAATTTTTATAACATGGTAAAAATGTATATAAAAATAATAATAAAATTGAAAACATTTCTTAGGAAAGTATAAATTATCCTATGTTTATTATTGGATAATATAAATATTGTATGTGATGAGTTTGACTTACAGTAAGGGCCTTTTTCTTAATCTCCATTCATTGAGGCATATTTTTATTATATACACCACCTTATTCTACACGGTGCATATTCAAAACCATTGACTATTAATTTCATTAAAATGTTTTAGAAGATAATATTTTTTACATGAAACTTTTTACTAAACACAAAAAGGACTGTTTTTTAATGTATGTGATGAAAATGGAATTTCCACCACTATGACTATTATTTGGTATTTGGATTCCTCTACAAGCCATAATTTGTTTTAAAATAAAAATAAATACCATTTTACCTTTTCAATTATTTTGGTATTGAAAATGGTTTTTAGAATGGTTTTATTTTATCAGTATCTTGAAATTATAACTTATGATTTCAAATTTGGAAATGTTATTTTTCCTTTATTCTTGTTTTATGTGTTCTGATTATGTTATGGTTCTTCGGAATTGAATATGTATATGGTTGGTTCTGTGATAAATGGAGGGAGGGTGATCCCGCGATATCTATCTAATGCATTGGTTAATGAGACAGAGTTAAACAGTTGGGTTTCTTAAAAACGATTTAGGGAATATAGTGTAATGTCTATTCCAAACATAACTGTGAAGGTTACTCCGTATGAAGCTATTAAAGCTACAATGTATGTATGATATGGATGCCATAAATTACCCTTATGATTTAAGATTTCTATGAGTTTTTTAGGAATCTTATTATTTCATTAGGAATGTTAATGATCTTATGTTTTATCAGTGAAAATTATGATTTCATGGGTTTATAAGTATTCATGGAATAACCTTTTCTTTCCTTATTTTATATTCCTTTACTGAACTTTTTGTGATCATCGCTATTTTTTGAAAAAAAATATCATAGGGTGTATGGATGGGTAAGAGAAAAGAAGATCTCAAGATTATTTTTAGGAAAAAATTTATTAAAAAAGAAATCATGTATTATGTTGAAGTGTTCTATTTTGTGAAAACAAATATAGTGACTAAAAGTGTCTACATTGTAATATTTGAGTTGTTATTTAATAGTTATGGCCTAATTCTCTAAAACTATAAACCTTAAAGGATCCTTAATGTGAATTCTTGAGTTAAATCTATATTATTTAATGTTTAAGACTTGGTCCTTATACGTATTGTGAGTAGGATGAGGACTTGGAATGTGATTAATGGAATACTTTTATGAGATAAGAGGCTCTAGCTAGGCAGTTTTACTAGGATTTATTGTCTTGTATTATTGATATGTATATATTTATCTTACATGAGAGTTATATCCTATGTGATATGTGACTCATAGTTTAGGTGAGAGATACTTATGCTTTAAGGTTATCTTGGGACTTTTGTGAGAAATGAGTTTTGTTGATGTGGGATGTTTTTCAATGACATTTTTGTTATGTGACACATGTATCAAACCTAAGAGAGTTGTTGAACTGATAATTTGAGTTCCTTACCCGTGGGTAGTATGAACAGGTTCTTTAGATTACAAGAATGGTTGATAAGTACTGCAACCAATTTTATAGCATAGGTATGTGATTGTTAGTAATTTTTGAAATGATGATCACTTTGGGTGTTTCTCATTTTTGTATCGACATGGGAATTCTATGGTAGAATCAATGGGATTTCTAAAACTATTCATTTATTATGTGCATTGGGAGTGCAATGATATCAACGGTATATGATTATGATTTTTTAGATGATGGCCAGATAGAATAGTGGTTGAGTGAAAAGCATGGTGTTGGAGATGGTGCCATAAAGCCAACTTATGTGTAATTTATGATTATGTTTATTAAATTTTTTAATATTAAAAAAATAATATCACATTATTTTTTTGTTCTTCATGAGATAGTATATGACAAAGTCCTTAGAGTGATTGTCCCACTGAAAGGTCATAATTGTTCTTTGGTATGATGATAACCAAGAAGATCATGAAAAATATTCATAAATTTATGTTATGTAGCTTGATGATGTCTTTTTATTGGACATAAATGATATAGAATATTCTAATAGTAATTTTAGGTACATTCTCATAGGTATGCCCTTAGTAATTTCCAGTGTTTAATATTTGAGAACACAACCCTCCGGTAGGAAATTCACATTTATATGTGTCATTAGATGTTCATATTTTCATACATGTGTATTGATCAATAGGGTTAATGTTTATTATTAATGGATACTATTATCCACATACTTTTATATAATGATCAAAATCATGAAAACATATTTTCATAGTGAAGTAGAATATAGTTCTTATATCATTAGTGATGTTGTATTAATGAATAATATGAGAAAAGGTTTTTCTATTTTGTTCTTTATCAAAAGTTAATATCTCAGGACCATTAATATGAATGAAACCACCTAAATAAATAATTTTTCAGGTTTTTATGGATTCCTTTATTTTCAGAAAGTTAAATAAAGAGACATCGAGTACATATGTTGATGACATCAGCATGAAAATTTATTTGTTAGAGATATCATGATAAAGAGACTACATAACATGGTAAGAATTCATATGAGGTTGTATGTTATTTGGAAATCAACTTCATTATCTATCGGTGTATTGGCGGGTTGTCATGAGCTAACAAAAGACTTTAGGTGGCTCCACCTAATTCCGCTAAGAAAGAGGCATAGAGGGTAACATAATAAGTGTATCCAAAACCTTAGTTAAATATTAAATATTATTTATTATTTAACGCATTAAATAAATATTATTCCTAACCATGGATTAATCATTATTAATAATTTTCATGATATCATATATTCAGTCACTAGTTATTTGAGATAATATTTATTTATTATAATTTTTAATAAATATTTAATTTATATTTAGTTAATATAATATTTATTTATTTTTTAGAAAATTATGCATGGATATTTTTTTATTAAATATAATGTCATATTCAAGGCCCAAAATATATTATGGATGAATATAGGACGGAGTGTAAAGGTATTAGAATAAATAATATATATATTAAATAATTTTTGAATAAATTTTAAATAATTTATTAAAGAATTATTATTTAAATATTTCAATAACTTTGTGAATTTCAAGAAATAGTAATGATATTATTATTATTATTGACATGGGGTACAATGGGGATTAAGGAAATATTAAGGTAGCCTGTGAAATTATTATTTTTCAACCCTATAACTACTTAAATCCATTTATATTATTTCTAACAGTAAGCCTAACCATTTGTTTTTTGTGAATGAAGACAACTGGAGAATCCTCTCAAATCATAGATATCTTATCCTTAAGAACACTCTCAATAAGGGAGAGAAATCCTCCTTCTCCACCCCACTTAATTATGGAGAGATAAATGAGAATACTTCTTGGAATAAATTCTCAAGTCAGTCAAATATGAATGGTGCAAGCATTAGAATCTTCTATTCTAGCACTCAAAGATTCCTATGACTACACTCAAAGTATTATGGTGCATGTTTGGATATCCATTGGATGTAATATATACTTTATTTATTTTATGTAATGACGGTACAACATAGACACATTGTAATATTCATTAATGAAGAAACAAGTCTTCATAAGGTAATTTTTTAACTACATAAATAAATTACAAATAATTCTATGAATATCCTATGTTTTCATCTAATGTTCTCATGTCAAATAATCTTTGATTCAATTTTGTGGGTCTTCAGATGCCAAAATAGTCTGTAACTCCTAAAGGAAGTTCCGAAATGACGAAGCGAAGTCATATTCGGACTCGAAGGCTTGATCCGGAGGGCCCGGAAGTGGTGCATGAAATTAAGGAGGAGTGGCGTGAAAAAATGTTGTCCGCGCGAAGGAGGTCCGAGATTCGTGGAATGGCACCGGTGTGGCGTGCAATTTTGTGCGTCCAGTTTTTCGCGGTGAGTCCTTTTACACCGACAGGTCCTGACGCAGAATATTTCACACGCCGCCTGGATTCTGTGACGCCAGCGGCCTATAAATAGAAGGAGATCCCTTCTGTTTCGGTGTTTTGGATTTCAGACCAGCTCCCGTGTGCGCAATTGGACTACCACGCGTGCAATATGACTTCCAGGTATTGACCATTTTCGTGCAACCTTTCCCCAGGGTTCACCTTTGCACGCAATCCCACCAGCTTAAAGACAATTGCAAACTCCCCAGGGTTCCTCCTTTGCGTGCAATCACTTCCACTGCGTGCTCCCCCTCATTTGCACGGAAAACCCAATTGCGCTCAATCCCTTTGTTAGGTTTTTCCATACCTTATGGATCGTCCATTGCCCCCCACATGCAATCCAAGCCCATTGTGTGCAATCCCCCCTAGCCACGCGCAATCTCTATGCCCTAATTGCGTGCCAACCCGGTGTTTTGCACGCAAACCTTCTCTTTTCATGAAAACTCTAGGACCCTTCACCTTTACGCCCTCAATGGTGCCTCCCTGCTTAGGCGCCTGATGTCCTCTATACCAGGCATGCCCTCCATGCGTTGTTTTCCCGTATGGACTTCCAGGCTCATACGAAGTAACCTCAAGGTCCCTTGGGCGGTGTTTCTCGTTGCGTTACTTTTCTTTCTGCTCCTTCTCATAGGCACGCTAATGGCTATTGATTTTTCACATAGAAACACTAACGTGGACCCCTTGATGGTTCGCCCTGCAACCCCCCTTCACTATGGCCTTTCCGATGCCTTCCCTACCACAAGGGGTAAAGGGTGTCGGTCGTGTAATCCCTAGGGGTGTGGCGTGAACCCACCTCACCCGAGCTGCAGGACGTTAAACTGCCAAGCACCTCGTCCTCAACACATGACGTTAAACTGTGATCTAACCCCATGCCTCGCACGCAAGGTCCCCCCGGCTTGGACATTTTTTACACAACTCGTCTCTACGGTAATGGAATATTCCTCACATGGAATGATATCCTCCCTCTCGGTGTGGCGTTTGTCCACGGGGGAAGGGCCGCCTCAGAACGTAATCCCCTAGCCTCTCCTGTGGAAGGTTGCACCCATGCACCTCCGTACTTCCCCATCGCCAAGGCCAGGGGAGGGTGTGATAGGGACCGATGCATCTCCTTTGTTCGGTCCCAAATCCCTCTCCCTCTGTGCTTTGTCGCACCATGGGCCTCCATCCTGGAGTAAGCCTCGACACTAAGGGCTTCTAACCACGTGTAAGCCCCTGTTTCCTCTTTAGGCCGCTCAACACGTAAGCCCCTTTCTGCTTTTCATGTCGCATCTTCCACGATGTGATCATATGGTCCCTGCTGCCTCTTGTTTCTCACATCAAGCATGACTCATGTGGGATTAGAGTAAGCATCCACCATGACATCCTCTCATGGTCCCCCTCAGAGCATAAGCCCCATCCCGGTGAACTACGAGGACTTTGATCCATGTGAAAGCATGGTATGTAGGTAGCCTCCATGAGGTTCAAGCCCACCACCTGGTCATCCCGACCACTTCATGTCGGCTCGCCAGCATTTTGGGCCGCCTCAGAGCGTAAGCCCCAAATTCCCTCGCCCCGCATGATGTTAAACTGTATACCCATCCTGCATGACGTTAAACTGTATGCCTGAACCACATGAAGTTAAACTATATGCCCATCCCACATGACGTTAAACTGTATTCCCTTGCCCCGCATGACGTTTAACTGTATTCCCTCATCCTGCATGAAGTTAAATTGTATGCCCATCCCGCATGACGTTAAACTGTATGCCCGTCCAGCATGACGTTAAACTGCACCACCCGAACTATTTGGACATTGATCCATGTCAAATAATGGTACGTAGGAATCCTCCATGAGGTTCAAGCCCATCACTCAGTTGTGCTGACCCCTTTGCGTCGGTTCAACAACACCATTATGGGCCGCCTCAGAGTGTAAGCCGCATATCCCCCATCCATGTCTCATCCTGAACTCTCCCTTGAGCCCACATGCCTCAGGAAGCTCATGCCCTAGCCCAGAGTTCTTATTTCCTCAGGTCTCCAATCCATGCGTTCATTCTCATGGGTCACCTCTTCAGGTGTCCTACCACACCACCCAAACTACGTGGACTTTGATCCATGTCAAAGCATGGGATGTAGGAAGCCTCCATGAGGTTCAATCCCTTCTTCACTTCATCACCCATCCTGATACTTACCCGGGCCACCACATCCCGGTGGGATCATGCCACCCCAATCCAATCCACAATATCTGGGAAGCCACCCACGCGCTGGCCCCGACATCTGTGTTCCCCCCAAGGGGGTTCTTTTATCTGATCCACTCTCAGTGTTCCGATCATTCTGATCCGTCTCCTCAAGACGTTAAACTCACGGCATACCCTATGTTAAACATGGGAAGATGAGGAAAACCTCATATGCATGCCTATGGCATGACAATTCCCCACGTTCGATGTGGGATGCCTCGGGCTTCTGCACCCTCTAGAAGCCCTATATTAAGGGACAGAAGACAGACACACCAATCCCCCAGCTTCAAGACACGCCAATGACACTGTAGCGTGACCATTCTCCCCACCGAAGGTTGCTGCCCTGACCAGACCCCTTGGTGCATCTAGACGGAAGCAGCGTACTTAACTGGTGTCCATGAAGATATGGAAAGAGGAATGAGCTTCACAAATATGTCTTAAATCTATGAGGGAGACCCAGACTAGGTGATGAGATCCGAGGAGGAATCCACGGAAGGAAGAACCGACATCCCATCATCCCGGTTTCGTTCAAGGGATAGACGTCCTTGAACAAGGAACAGATGATGCCCGCCTTTGTCAAGCGGGAATGCAGGGAAACAACCCGCACGTCCTCCCCCGCGTGACGAACGCGTGCACGCACCCAGACGGAAAGCATCAGAAACAGAAAATGGTGAACCTGACGTGAAGCTATTCTCCTCAATATAGAGACCGGTAGAATTTGGGGTGTCCAAAGATTAGAAATTCATCAGGTCTGGGAACCCAGCACCAGGACATGAAACCCACCAGGGGTTGGGGCAGTCAGGATGTTCAACACCCCATTTTTTGACGTCATCAGCGTGGATCCCTCTTATTGACCACAGGAGACGGAATGGCACTGGGATATTGGTTGTTTATTTCTCTTCCTACTAGTGCTAATGGGTTCATCTCCCTACTTCTAGGAATCAGATTGCTACATCCGGAGCTCGGTCGCCACCTGCCCACCGGCGTAGGGGCAGGGGCAGTACCGACGCGGCCACCGTTCGCGGTCCCTCCTTTTCCACAGCTACTCCGACTGCCACAACAACCGAGCGCTCATGCCTCCTCTCTCCGTCAGAGATTATCCAACAAAGGGTGATCAATGACCTTGTGGGGTAGGTACGAGGAGGAAGGGGTCATCCCGACCAGGGGCACGACCCGTTTGGATCTAGAGGCAGTTGCGCCTCACCACTGTCGCCGCACCCGAGGGTCGCGCAGGGAGCCGCTACTTCCCACACCGACGTTCAACCGTTTCGGGAGCCTATCCCTGGAATTCCTAGACACCTCCCTTCCCTATGCTGATGAGGTGGTAGATGTCCGGGTTCGCCCGATGGGGGACCCGCTCCAGGGGTTCAAGGAAAGGGCCCACGTTAGGCCGCATCAACGACGACACCCGACTCCCTGAGTTGAAGAGCAGGAAATCCATGCGCCCGCACCAGCGGCTCCAACCTATCTGACCTGACACCAGCATCAGGCACGAGCAGAAGAGGATGCATGCCCTGGGGCATCAACGTCAGCAACCACTGTGGCCCGAGTTACTGCTGACTCATGTCATCAAACCTCCACACACATTGAGCAGGGGCAGTCACATGACCTACCCGAATCGAGACCCCGACCCCCCCACAGGCAGGTTGGGTCGACTCTCCCTGTCATTGGCACAGGCAATGGCCACCGCGGACCAGTTTGCGGTAGTGCCATCCAGCATGAAGGCCCACTCCATGCCACCGATCTGGAAAGTAGAAGGCTTCCCTGTGACAGCTATGCTCCGGGTATGGCTCTTTCCAGCACCTACTACATGGGGTACGGGGTCACTTCCTCTGTCACTGGCCGCGAGTATGGAGCCATTTCATATCTGGTTTCTCACCCACATGGAGGTCCTCCCCTTGTCCCTTTTGACATCTGCCCTGGTGCTCCTCGCACCCTGGACTCCAGTTCGCTCAGCCCCAGTACCATTGCGGTTAGACTACATGACGTAGATCAAACTTGCCCTAAGGAGCCACCCAGGGGCAGGAAGGCGGGACATCATCGCCATAAGAAAAACGCCAGGGAAGGCCGGATGGAAATCAGACCAGTCTGTTTCTCGGACTCTGAGGCGGAATACGACTTGGCGATGGAGCCCTCCCCCTGGTCCTATGAGTCAAGGGTAGGGATAGGAACGTGGCGCGTCAGTATCGTGCTTCCTGAATGCGAGATCCATATGATCCTCGCCTTCCTCCAAAGGTATATCCAGGAGGACTAGGACTTGACATACCCCCAGGGGTCAAACTTGCAGTTACCATTGGCCTCTCTAGAAGCACCTAACACCTTGGTCAGAAAGGTTGGAGAACTCTTATAGGGACCGACGGAAGAGTTGCGACATGGAACACCCTCAGAAAGTGCCGAAATTGTCACAAGAGGCCCGTTCACTAGCCCATCCTATCGTGACGTGATATCTATGACACTACAACCATTGGAGGATGACTTAGGATTTGGCGGCCAATCAGCCTGCTCGCTGTATTCCCCGCCAGCCGGCCCAGTAGCCCACCTCGGCACTGCTGGCAGTTCCTCAGGCATCCCTGATTGATGAGCAAGGCCAGCAAGGGTCAGATCCTTAACCTGAGTCGTGGAGCTTCTGGACCGTCCTTGCAGTAGGCCACTTCCCCGAGATGTTTTGGCCGGACACAGGATCAGGTTTTGATATACCAGAATCGCTCACCCTGGGAGAGTTTGAATGTTTCTGCCAGAATCTCCGGGCGACTCATTCCCGTCTTCACCATCAGTGAGTGCCTTATCTTGGGAGTCCATCGCACCTCGAAGATATCAGTGAGTAGTGTCGTTGGGTCTACCTGGCCATGCTCCCCACGGTTCGGCACCCCGAGTCACTTGGTCACCACAGGACCCTCCAACAACAATGTGTTCAGATTTTTTAGGTACTCAGCAAAGTTATCAAGGAAGCCACCCCCCACGCACACGTCCGTGGATGGGGGTAGTACGTTTCCCTTCTCTTTACTATGATTCGCTGGCAGCCCGACCCACTGAGCAGTTTTGAGGGCATTCCCCCGAGGGCAGCAGTGGTCAACATGGACGATCTATCAGGAGAGGAGAATGGTTTGGAACTTCTCGATGGGGAATCACCCCCCCTGAGGTCCGACCGCTACTGGACCCCTTCAGGAGGATTACTCGCCAACAGAGAAACATCCTAGGTCTTCCCACAACCACTGAGGTGTTAACACTAAGCTGGAACATCGGAATGGGAAAAGAACACGTTGGGGATATTAAGCTCGTCGACCCTTCTGCCTCAGTGCAGAAGGCAGTGGAAGATCCCGAGAAGGCCATGCTGCACCAAAACCTTGTTGAGTAGAAGAGGCTAGTCGATGAGCTTCTGGCCGAATTCATTGTAGAGTGGCGACCTGACTGAGGTGATACTAGGTTGGGACAGCAGGGGCTGGAACAACTGCCCCTCGACGAGATTCTCCCAGGAAACCGAGATCATGCCATGTTCGACGATAGAGGAGAGGCTGGAGCTCATGGCAAGAGGGCACAATAAATTTCGCCGAACCCTCCTGAGTAGCGTGATCACCCAAGGGACCCCACTCGGGTTCCTCCCACTGCCCCAAGAGTCACTCCACCAGCCACCATGCGAGCTGCTGCGCTTGACTACCAGATTGAAGAGCCCAGCAATGCGCTTGTGGTTAGGGATCCTCGTCAGGACAGGAACCCACATCCAGAAGATCCGATGGCGGCACTCATTGCCCACTTGGAGGCTTTGGAAACTCGGCAGGTGGTAATCCCACCGGATGGAAAGCCACACCCAGCGTGGGTGGATGACATGCCGGCCCCACTGGGATTTGGGAACCCCACTTTTGCCCTCTTTAACGGGACATGAGACCCGCCACAACACCTATCTCACTTTTACTCGAGGTGTGGGCATATGTTAGGATCTCCAGCGTAGCAGGAGGCCTCCATGCTCCATTGTTTTGTTCAGATACTAGAAGGGCTAGCATTCGTCTGGTACAGCCAGCTCCCTATCAGATTTGTGACTAGCTGGTAGTACCTTCGCAGACAATTCCACTACCAGTTCAGTTCCACAACCCGGAATTTGAACATCGCAGACCTCTTCAGGTGCAAGCAAAGTCCCAATGAGCGAGTCGTGAACTTCATCGCC
Organism: Viscum album; assembly: GCA_963277665.1. Lineage (NCBI taxonomy): Eukaryota > Viridiplantae > Streptophyta > Magnoliopsida > Santalales > Viscaceae > Viscum > Viscum album. The sequence goes on along the minus strand of OY728129.1, from coordinate 1,860,977,398 downwards.
CGGTGGAAGGGGCTCACGTACTCCCTTGACATGCCACTAACTCAGGAGAAATTACTAAAAATGTGTATATAGAACGTCAACGCGGAGCGGGTTCCTTCTCTGATCACTCAGAATTACCCTGGAGGGTTCCGGGACTTCTCAAACAAGGCTCAGCACCTCGAAGATGCCCTGCAACATGCTAGTCAGGCATGCCTGCTGCCTCATGTAATCCCTGCAATGAGAGCTGCCAGAGCCGAGCCCGCTGCTGTGGCCCAGATAGAGGCCCCCAGGCAGCTAGAGTTGCTACCAGTGAGGCTAGCTCCACATCCCGATATGGGTCCACCCCCATGGGCACAGCCTCCGGCCCAACAGCTACGACCTCAAAATCGGTAGGCGCCTCCACGTAATGCACCACCACCACCTAGGCGAGATAATTAGGTTCCGCCTCTTCAGCATGCTCCTCCGGCCCCTCATCAGGGCTAGCCTCGAAGAGCACCCTTTCCGGACAGAAGGTATTGGACATACTCGTTCGACAAACATAGGTCCCTGGTTACTTCCGTAGCATTTTGGAGTAGATAATTGTGCGGCTGCCTGAGTGTCGGAAGCCGGAAGAGGTGCATCTCACTGATCTCCCCAACTACTGCCCTTATCACCGGACCCTGGGGCACACCATCCAGCGATGCTACATGTTCAAGGACTAGCTCCAAGACCAGATTGACAATAATATAGTCAGGCTGGGCCTAGCCCCGACACAATTAGTAGGTGTCTTTGTGAGATCAGAAGGTGGTAGCGACAACGAGGATGAATGGCAGCAGGTTTCCGACCGTGGGTCCCAAAAGTATAACGACTGGATGGCCCGCAAGAAGGTTGCCTGTACACATGGCATCATCTGCGTGTTTCTGAATCATCCAGATCCCTCAGAAGTTATGGTTTCTACTTCTGCATCATTTTCCCAGCCAGCCTCTTCCTAGAAGAGAAAACAACGATGATGCAAGAAGAAAGAACACTCCCTTCCAATGTCGTCATCATCCCACACTCTTGGCGACTTCATGCCCCCGGAAATGGGGATCCCTCCTAGACTCCACCCGGTAATGGATAATTCCTCGAGTGATAGTTAGGGGTATGCTTCGGTTAACACCGTATAGTTGGTAAAACCCTATTTGACTACCGTCGATGAGGGACGCCAGCTGGATCTTCCCAATTTTCCCAACCGTCGCCAACGTCGGCAGAGCCGTGGCTATATGAATCATCGGGGCACGATATTTGGCACCTCAATCCAGGCCGTACACACTGCGGAAACCAAGAAACATGCCCAGTACAGAGCTCAGCACATGCAGCCCCTTCATCCGGTATCGACAGGTCCTCCTCCACCACCGTTTGTGTTGCTGGATTAGGCAGAACCACCTCGACTGTGCTGCGACAAGCTCTGCCCTGCTACCAGCCAACCCCAGCTATAGAGACCCGAAGCCTGACGTACATGGACATTACATTACTTTTGCGGAATACTTAGTATATTACAAAAACACACACACAAGGATCGTAATAGTTTAGTGTCTTTGGAAACTCGGAATATAATCTTCTAATCCTGGTAAAGATCTTCAACATCTCCTATAAAGATCTTCCTTTTTTTATACCTAAAACCATTCTTTATATCCTGGGGAAAAGAAAACATAAAAGGGTGAGCTCAAATGCTCAGTAAGGGTAAACAAAAGAAATATCAATCACATCTTAACCTGCAAAAGAGATCATAATTTCATAACATGGGATAAATCATGGCGGTGAAATGTAATCACAATAATCATAACTTAAAACATGAAACTTTGTGGCATACACACATAATCATAGAGAATCATTTCTTGTTAGTCAAGACTCATTGCCAAGACTATCTTAGTGGACAAAGTCCCTTTCTGAATCGAGTAACCCTCGTTTCAGTCCTGTTTCACTGAACCGGTATAACCTACCATTCCAGCCATGTCTATCTCATGAGATATAAAATCTTTACCCAATGCACTGGAGGGAGATATAGGTCCCACCCATCTCATAATGATACCATTATTATGTGTGCCACAAAATCATAAATCATATATCATTGCATAACCCATGTAATAAAATGGGATTCTTAAACATCATGCCATCATAATCCATAAACAATTGATATCATTTCATCATAAGAAAATTTAAACCATTTAAATCATAGAGACATTTTACATGAAACATACATATCATATAATGTCATCTTATATGGAAAATAGTTTTGAAAAAAAAAACACTTGAAATGAATTCTTGAGGAAAATATCCTTTCTTCTTTAAAAAACATTTCTCCTTTCTTAACATGTCATAAAACTTTAAACAAAAAGAAGTTGATTAAAAATAAACTTGAAAACTTGTAAAGGAAGCTTCTTGGAAATAATGTTTTAAAAATCCATTCATGCCGTATAAGTTAAAAAAAACATTCTTCTCGTACTTTTGTCGGAAAAGTCAAAAAGTACCTCGTACGAAAATGACAAAAGATTCCTTTCATATCTTTTACAAAAAACTCACCGAAGGGTAAAATTGGATATAAAATATTGTAGAAGGATGGAAATAATATTACATATTGAGGGAACATGGATGTGGATGATAAAATACAACCCAGTAATTACCAAAGTAAAAACAATCTCAGATAAAAGTGAGATTGTGATATTTCCCTTACCTTAGGTCCGATTTGCTTCGTAAGTGTCCGAACCTCCTGTATAATGATTTAAATAATGTCATTTACTTATTCCAGAATCATACTAATTGTTATGATATCATATATGGTTCACTTATGACATTATTTTACCCGTTCTTTTGTAAATTCCATGTTAAAGAGCGTTTTGGGTAAAATCGTTTCATTTATCGTAGGTGTTTTGACTTGTTGTTCTTGACATTATTATTACTTATATCATGATTTACATACTTCCAGAATATAAAATGTGATTTATATATCATATATATTCAGTATATATATATATATATAATAGATAGATAAATGAAATGAATAACACCGTTCATGGAGACGGTAGTCCGTACGTACGCATGAACGCTGTTTTTCTTTCCTTATTGTCTTGAATGGAAGTAAGTAGATGACATACATATAAATATACATAAATCCAGTATCATTATTATGTCATATATTTCATTAGTACTTATTATATATACTTTATAATCATTCATGAATGGTAAATCATTGAGAATGAATCTCATCGCGTCGTGGAGACGGTAGTCCGTACGTACGCACGAGCGATGATATCATTTCCATAATTATTGAATTGAATTGGAGTGGATGATACAATATATCAGAATCATTATGATGTTATAATAACTATTTATAGTTATTCTTTACACCATAATACCAATCCATGTAAGGTGTTGGTGGAAAAACAGATTGCACCACAGCGTGGAGACGGTATTCTGTACGTACGCACGCGCGGTGATTTCGTTTTCCGTAGGATGGATAGATGGTGAATTAGGATTGTTTCATAATTATAATAACATATCAGTATATTAGTGATACTGATGTTATTACTTCATAATGAAACAATCATAAGAAGAAGAAGTGGAAGAAGAAATAAAGGTGAAAGAATTGGTAACGGAAATTACCTCTTCTTTCAAGCGCCTCTTTGAGACCTCCTCTTAGGGAACTAAAATTGGTCTTTGAGGAAGACCAGAACCTCTAGGATTATTCTAGGGAAGTGGAGAAGGGAGTTTGGCAGGGTTTGGCCGAGCTTGATTGCTCAAAGTGGTGTGAGGAGGAGGGGGAGGAGGTGTCCTTTTATAAGGGAGGAGAGGGGCACCTTAGGAATATCTCAAAATATTATTTTATATTAAAGTCAAAATCGGTTTATAATGGTTCCAAAGGGTCTTATTTTGGAGATAAAGTGAGGATGGGTCGAAATCCTCTCATCCAATAGAATTTAGACAAGTTTAGGTTCCTATTTTAACCTTATCATTTAGATTAAACATTAAGTTAAATAATTTTACTTTTACTGTGTCTTCTTGTGTTCTTACACTATAAGGTTAATAAACTTACTATAAGAAGTAAAACGAACCCCAAGTTGTTTATTATTAATATATATAACCTTATATAAGTCATTTGGCCGAACATTAGATTTTAGGAATAAAATAACAATTAATAATATAATATTTGTTTTAAAAACTATTTTATGTCAACTTTGACACTATTTAGTAATTGATTTTTGTAAAAATCATGACAGAATGATAAGTTTGAACAAAGTTAATTAAATCAATAATAACATGTCATATTAACCTAGAAAATTATTGGAATTCATAAAAAGTCTCAAATTATATTTATTTGGGTATTTATAACATCAATTATGTAAATATTTCATTAATAAGATAATTACTGGATCATCGTTGTGTCATAAATAAATTAAATTATTTAATGTCTAAAAATTACAAATAAAATACCATTATGTAGGAAACCTTTTTAGCTTTATAATGAATATTTATAGTGGAATTTATCTTATGTATAACCCCATATTAAAAATGTTTTAGTAAATAAACATTGATTTTAACTCTTTTGACCCTTCTTTAAATAAATTAATAATAAATGTCCTAATCTAATCCAAGTGGGCCTAAATGGTCATATTTTATTCCTAAGTTTGTTTTTGGTCGAATTACACTTATCCAATAGAATTAGGACATGTGTTAGGGTAATAATAATTTCATTTTTACCCTTAATTACCATATTTACTTTTAACCGTGGTAAAAAAAAGTCAAAAGTTACTATTCACCAAAAATTATTTTCATCTCATTGAACCACATTTTAGTCCTTGATATTAACCGTGTCTCTCGGATTTTCGAAATTCCACTCCCAGAAGCGGTAAAATTAAGTTTTATAAAAAATTCAGTTTTTTTAACTACCACTCAGTGGTTTCACTATTCATCAAAAATTGAAAGTTTTCAGAAAAATACCAAAAATTAGGCCTAAGCTATATTTGATATTATGAACTCAAAAATGATGTCTATTTTACCAAATTCAAAACATATCAGTTGCATTAACTAATTTAAAAATTAATTCCCGTCGTCAAAACAAATAGCGTGTTTTTAAGAGATAATATCTATCAAAAGATTGAAACTAGTTTATAACTGGTTTAAATGTGAAATTACATCCAATGACCAACATTGTATTAAATTGTAAAAATATATTCTAAATATACCTTAAAACCACTCAAATTAATAATTTATCACTATTAATTATTTCGATTAAAAAAGTTGTTTTTAATTAAAATTTAGTAATTTTCACTATTCATCAGAATATGAAAGTTATCCGAAAAGTACCAAAATTTCACCCTAAGCTAATTTTGATATTACGAATCCAAAAATGAATTCCATTTTGAAAAATAAAATTTACAAAATTTCAAAGAGTGGTTATTACTATTCATAACGGCTAGTTTTAATAATATTTTAATAGCATATTGTTGTTTAGTGAAACTCGTTATTGCGTACTATACATGCTATCGAGGAAGGTCGCGATTGCGTGTAATGCAAGGCAAGTCAAGGATGTGTGTTGTGCAAGCTCCTTTCGGTGTAGCGTACAACATAAGACATTAATAAAATTAAAAAGAATATTTTTCATAAAATCTCGGGCTGTTACATTCTACCCCCCTTAAAAAGAATTTCGCCCTCGAAATTCGTCTGGGTTATAAATGGTTTACTATTCGAAAGTTTCTTTAATAGAAACCCACATCGTAAAAAGGAATACCAAAACAAATCTTTAAAAACAAAGGTATGAAACGTAATGGTTACCCCAAATAAACTAATCACTGGGTTTCCACATAGGTGAAAATATGGATATGGAAGAAAAATCTAACCATCATGTTCTGATGGAGAGTGGTAGAAAACATGGATATGGAAAAGCCAACAATCACAAATCCATAAATTTGTGACGATCTAAGGTACCATATGATTAATCAGATATAAGAGCACTAGGACAACATTTTTAGTTTTCAAGATCATTTCCCTAAAGTTGAAGAATTAGAATAAATACTTACTTTATTTTGGTACAATCTCACTGTTGTTCGTGCCTTGAACAATTTCCACTTCATCTCTTAAATAAATGAAGTTGAATTTGTTATTCGTGAAGTGTTAGCAGATCATGTGATAGAATGACGGGTCATTCCATCTGTCTCAAACAAAAGGTTAGCAAAAGTTATTAAATATACATAAGTCATTCTATAGTGAGATTAATCATATATGGTTCCTAAAATGGACTTATACTTCATATATCATACTGCTTAACATAATAAAACTAGTTTCTACTAAACAGGGACTTCCTGTAGGCCAGTGGTAGGCGATAAAGGCCAGTCGCACTTCGGTTGTGGGTTCGATTCCCACATCCTTGTCCGACGCGATGGGTCGTCGCCCGTCCTGCAGGTTGTCCTTTTTCTAAAGCTATATTACTATAACATCCCATCAATAATATCGAAAAACGTTTTATCCTAACTTATGTCCAACATAATCCATTCTAATCTTTAGGCTTATCTAGAATACTGCAGTCCACTCTCATAATATAATGAAAACGATTACTAGAGATTTAATACCATTGTTGATCCCCATATATCATAAGATATGTCTTGTTGGTCACATTCCAAACATTCAAAGGCCTTAATCAAGTATTTTCTTGAATACCCATTGAACCTTAGTGAAAACATGAATGCAGTTAAAAGTTAACACCTTCCACATACCAAAATCCTCAAAATTCTATATACTCAAACCATGATATCACTTAGTCCTTATATCAATCATGAGTTCATGAATACTGTCAAACATTTCATTTTCTCCTTATCCCTTCATTATGCGCATATCATCTACATTCCAAAAATAGCTGAATAACCTTTCATGGATACTGGTACCATTAATCATACACTTTCAAAGCTCAAGGAAAGAAAACAGTGTAACAATCCTTAGATGTCTCTTTATTCCATAGTACGATGAGATTACTTATACAACATTACACATGATAAACATGTCATCATTCCACTACATTCTTAAACCATTGACCGGGCTTCAACAATTATTTCATCTCACATATCATTTGTAGTCTCTTCATCATCATCAACATAAATACTACCCATACGACCATACTGATTCTCTTCATGAGACTTTCCCTTAGAGCATTGGTTTGCATAATGCCCGTACATTCCACATTTAAAACATTTAACCATGGTTGATGTCGTAGCAATACCATTATCCTCATCCCTGGTGTTAACTGAACCTTTTCCTTTGCACTTATTGGCTTTGTGTCCTTCTTTTCCACACCCAAAGCATCTTCCAGTTCCTTTGAAACATTCTCCTTGATGCCTCTTCCCACATGATTTACATAGGGGAAATTGAACTTTCTTTCCTCTATGATCATCATGAAACTCCGTCTTTCTCTTATTAGCTGAGTCAGGAAACTTACCAAATTTTACTTTATTGATCATATTATGAGATTGCTGATTCGACATAATAATGATGTTTGGACTTCCAAATCCCATTTCATTATGAAGAATATCATTCCATTGTCCATCATATCCTCCATTATCATGAATCATCTTGTTTCCAGCCATTTTCTAAAACCCAAAAAGAATAGTGTGAGAGGAAAAAATCATGCTAGGGAAAACAACATAATAAATGAGGAGTATCCTCAATATCTAACATCTTAGGTTAAATTCTATGATCGTTACCGTAGTTCAAGGACTGTATCCTATATGTATACTTATCCTTAGAGACATCCCTAGACATACCTTAGAAATATCTCTAGGGATCTCACTAATGTTCTCGCATCCTAGTTTCCAAAGGTTGACTAAACCTTTCCTCTGATACCAACTGTAGAGACCCGAAGCCTGACGTACATGGACATTACATTACTTTTGCGGAATACTTAGTACATTACAAAAACACATACACAAGGATCGTAATAGTTTAGTGTCTTTGGAAACTCGGAATATAATCTTCTAATCCTGGTGAAATATCTTCAACATCTCCCATAAATATCTTCCTTTTTTTATACCTAAAACCTTTCTTTATATCCTGGGGAAAAGAAAACATAAAAGGGTGAGCTCAAATGTTCAGTAAGAGTAAAAAAAAGAAATATCAATCACATCTTAACCTGCAAAAGAGATCATAATTTCATAACATGGGATAAATCATGGGGGTGAAATGTAATCACAATAATCATAACTTAAAACATGAAACTTTGTGGCATACACACATAATCATAGAGAATCATTTCTTGTTAGTCAAGACTCATTGCCAAGACTATCTTAGTGGACAAAGTCCCTTTCTGAATCGAGTAACCCTCGTTTCAGTCCTGTTTCACTGAACCGGTATAACCTACCATTCCAGCCATGTCTATCTCATGAGATATAAAATCTTTACCCAATGCATTGGAGGGAGATATAGGTCCCACCCATCTCATAATGATACCATTCTTATGTGTGCCACAAAATCATAAATCATACATCATTGCATAACCCATGTAATAAAATGGGATTTTTAAACATCATGCCATCATAATCCATAAACAATTGATATCATTTCATCATAAGAAAATTGAAACCATTTAAATCATAGAGACATTTTACTTGAAACATACATATCATATAATTTCATCTTAGATGGAAAATAGTTTTGAAAAAAAACACTTGAAATGAATTCTTGAGGAAAATATCCTTTCTTCTTTAAAAAACATTTTCCTTTCTTAACATGTCATAAAACTTTAAACTAAAAGAAGTTGATTAAAAATAAACTTGAAAACTTGTAAAGGAAGCTTCTTTGAAATAATGTTTTAAAAATCCATTCATGCCGTATAAGTTAAAAAAAATATTCTTCTCGTACTTTTGTCGGAAGAGTCAAAAAGTACCTCGTACGAAAATGACAAAAGATTCATTTCATATCTTTTACAAAAAACTCACCGAAGGGTAAAATTGGATATAAAATATTGTAGAAGGATGGGAATAATATTACATATTGAGGGAACATGGATGTGGATGATAAAATACACCCCAGTAATTACCAAAGTAAAAACAATCTCGGATAAAAGTGAGATTGTGATATTTCCCTTACCTTAGGTCCGATTTGCTTCGTAAGTGTCCGAACCTCCTGTATAATGATTTAAATAATGTCATTTACTTATTCTAGAATCATACTAATTGTTATGATATCATATATGGTTCACTTATGACTTTATTTTACCCGTTCTTTTGTAAATTCCATGTTAAAGAGCGTTTTGGGTAAAATCGTTTCATTTATCGTAGGTGTTTTGACTTGTTGTTCTTGACATTATTATTACTTATATAATGATTTACATACTTCCAGAATATAAAATGTGATTTATATATCATATATATTCAGTATATATATATATATATAATAGATAGATAAATGAAATGAATAACACCGTTCATGGAGACGGTAGTCCGTACGTACGCATGAACGCTGTTTTTCTTTCCTTATTGTCTTGAATGGAAGTAAGTAGATGACATACATATAAATATACATAAATCCAGTATCATTATTATGTCATATATTTCATTAGTACTTATTATATATACTTTATAATCATTCATGAATGGTAAATCATTGAGAATGAATCTCATCGCGTCGTGGAGACGGTAGTCCGTACGTACGCACGAGCGATGATATCATTTCCATAATTATTGAATTGAATTGGAGTGGATGATACAATATATCAGAATCATTATGATGTTATAATAACTATGTATAGTTATTCTTTACACCATAATACCCATCCATGTAAGGTGTTGGTGGAAAAACAGATTGCACCACAGCGTGGAGACGGTATTCCGTACGTACGCACGCGCAGTGATTTCATTTTCCGTAGGATGGATAGATGGTGAATTAGGATTGTTTCATACTTATAATAACATATCAGTATATTAGTTATACTGATGTTATTACTTCATAATGAAACAATCCTAAGAAGAAGAAGTGGAAGAAGAAATAAAGGTGAAAGAATTGGTAACGGAAATTACCTCTTCTTTGAAGCGCCTCTTTGAGACCTCATCTTAGGGCACTAAAATTGGTCTTTGAGGAAGACCAGAACCTCTAGGATTATTCTAGGGAAGTGGAGAAGGGATTTTGGCAGGGGTTGGCCGAGCTTGATTGCTCAAATTGGTGTGAGGAGGAGGGGGAGGAGGTGTCCTTTTATAAGGGAGGAGAGGGGCACCTTAGGAATATCTCAAAATATTATTTTATATTAAAGTAAAAATCGGTTTATAATGGTTCCAAAGGGTCTTATTTTGGAGCTAAAGTGATGATGGGTCGAAATACTCTCATCCAATATAATTTAGACAAGTTTAGGTTCCTATTTTAACCTTATCATTTAGATTAAACATTAAGTTAAATAATTTTACTTTTACCGTGTCTTCTTGTGTTCTTACACTATAAGGTTAATAAACTTACTATAAGAAGCCAAACGAACCCCAAGTTGTTTATTATTCATATATATAACCTTATATAAGTCATTTAGCCGAACATTAGATTTTTAGGAATAAAATAACAATTAATAATAAAATATTTGTTTTAAAAACTATTTTATATCAATTTTGATACTATTTAGTAATTGATTTTTGTGAAACTCATGACAGAATGATAAGTTCGAAAAAAGTTAATTAAATCAATAATAACATGTCATATTAACCTAGAAAATTATTGGAATTCATAAAAAGTCTCAAATTATATTTATTTGGGTATTTATAACATCAATTATGTAAATATTTCATTAATAAGATAATTACTGGATCATCGTTGTGTCATAAATAACTTAAATTATTTAATGTCTAAAAATTACAAATAAAATACCATTATGTAGGAACTCTTTTTATCTATCTAATGAATATTTATAGTCGAATTTATCTTATGTATAACCCCATATTAAAAATGTTTTAGTAAATAAACATTGATTTTAACTCTTTTAACCCTTCTTTAAATAAATTAATAATAAATGTCCTAATCTAATCCAAGTGGGCCTAAATGGTCATATTTTATTCCTAAGTTTTTTTTTGGTCGAACTACACTTATCCAATAGAATTAGGACATGTGTTAGGGTAATAATAATATCATTTTACCCTTAATTACCATATTTACTTTTAACCGTGGTAAAAAAAGTCAAAAGTTACTATTCACCAAAAATTATTTTCATCTCATTGAACCACATTTTAGTCCTTGATATTAACCGTGTCTCTCGGATTTTCGAAATTCCACTCACAGAAGCGGTAAAATTAAGTTTTATGAAAAAATCAGTTTTTTTTAACTACCACTCAGTGGTTTCACTGTTCATCAAAAATTGAAAGTTTTCAGAAAAATACCAAAAATTAGGCCTAAGCTATATTTGATATTATGAACTCAAAAATGATGTCTATTTTACCAAAATCAAAACATATCAGTTGCATTAACTAATTTAAAAATTAATTCCCGTCGTCAAAACAAATAGCGTGTTTTTAAGAGATAATATCTATCAAAAGATTGAAACTAGTTTATAACTAGTTTAAATGTGAAATTACATCCAATGACCAAAATTGTATTAAATTGTAAAAATATATTCTGAATATACTTTAAAACCACTCAAATTAATAATTTATCACTATTAATTATTTCGATTAAAAAAGTTGTTTTTAATTAAAATTTAGTAATTTTCACTATTCATCAGAATATGAAAGTTATCCGAAACGTACCAAAATTTCACCCTAAGCTAATTTTGATATTACGAATCCAAAAATGAATTCCATTTTGAAAAATAAAATTTACAAAATTTCAAAAAGTGGTTATTACTATTCAAAACGACTAGTTTTAATAATATTTTAATAGCATATTGTTGTTTAGTGAAACTCGTTATTGCGTACTATACACGCTATCGAGGAAGGTCGCGATTGCGTGTAATGCAAGGCAAGTCAAGGATGTGTGTTGTGCAAGCTCCTTTTGGTGTAGCGTACAACACAAGACATTAATAAAATTAAAAAGAATATTTTTCATAAAATCTCGGGCTGTTACATTCTACCCCCCTTAAAAAGAATTTCGCCTTCAAAATTCGTCTGGGTTATAAATGGTTTACTATTCGAAAGTTTCTTTAATAGAAACACACATCGTAAAAAGGAATACCAAAACCAATATTTAAAAACAAAGGTATGAAACGTAATGGTTACCCCAAATAAACTAATCACTGGGTTTCCACATAGGTGAAAATATGGATATGGAAGAAAAATCTAACCATCATGTTCTGATGGAGAGTGGTAGAAAACATGGCTATGGAAAAGACAACAATCACAAATCCATAAATTTGTGACAATCTAAGGTACCATATGATTAATCAGATATAAGAGCACTAGGACAACATTTTTAGTTTTCAAGATCGTTTCCCTAAAGTTGAAGAATTAGAATAAATACTTACTTTATTTTGGTACAATCTCACTGTTGTTCGTGCCTTGAACAATTTCCACTTCATCTCTTAAATAAATGAAGTTGAATTTTTTATTCGTGAAGTGTTAGCAGATCATGTGATAGAATGACTGGTCATTCCATCTGTCTCAAACAAAAGGTTAGCAAAAGTTATTAAATATACATAAGTCATTCTATAGTGAGTTTAATCATATATGGTTCCTAAAATGGACTTATACTTCATATATCATACTGCTTAACATAATAAAACTAGTTTCTACTAAACAGGGACTTCCTGTAGGCCAGTGGTAGGCGATAAAGGCCAGTCGCACTTCGGTTGTGGGTTCGATTCCCACATCCTTGTCTGACGCGATGGGTCGTCGCCCGTCCTGCAGGTTGTCCTTTTTCTAAAGCTATATTACTATAACATCCCATCAATAATACCGAAAAACGTTTTATCCTAACTTATGTCCAACATAATCCATTATAATCTTTAGGCTTATCCAGAATACTGCAGTCCACTCTCATAATATAATGAAAACTATTACCAGAGATTTAATACCATTTTTGATCCCCATATATCATAAGATATGTCTTGTTGGTCACATTCCAAACATTCAAAGGCCTTAATCAAGTATTTTCTTGAATACCCATTGAACCTCAGTGAAAACATGAATGCAGTTAAAAGTTAACACCTTCCACATACCAAAATCCTCAAAATTCTATATACTCAAACCATGATATCACTTAGTTCTTATATCAATCATGATCTCATGAATACTGTCAAACATTTCATTTTCTCCTTATCCCTTCATTATGCGCATATCATCTACATTCCAAAAATAGCTGAATAACCTTTCATGGATACTGGTACCATTAATCATACACTTTCAAAACTCAAGGAAAGACAACAGTGTAACAATCCTTAGATGTCTCTTTATTCCATAGTACGATGAGATTACTTATACAACATTACACATGATAAACATGTCATCATTCCACTACATTCTTAAACCATTGACCGGGCTTCAACAATTATTTCATCTCACATATCATTTGTAGTCTCTTCATCATCATCAATATAAATACTACCCATACGACTATACTGATTCTCTTCATGATACTTTCCCTTAGAGCATTGGTTTGCATAATACCCGTACATTCCACATTTAAAACATTTAACCATGGATGATGTCGTAGCAATACCATTATCCTCATCCCTGGTGTTAACTGAACCTTTTCCTTTGCACTTACTGGCTTTGTGTCCTTCTTTTCCACACCCAAAGCATCTTCCAGTTCCTTTGAAACATTCTCCTTGATGCCTCTTCCCACATGATTTACATAGGGGAAATTGAACTTTCTTTCCTCTATGATCATCATGAAACTCCATATTTCTCTTATTAGCCGAGTCAGGAAACTTACCAAATTTTACTTTATTGATCATATTATGAGATTGCTGATTCGGCATAATAATGATGTTTGGACTTCCAAATCCCATTTCATTATGAAGAATATCATTCCATTGTCCATCATATCATCCATTATCATGAATCATCTTGTTTCCAGACATTTTCTAAAACCCAAAAAGAATAGTGTGAGAGGAAAAAATCATGCTAGGGAAAACAACATAATAAATGGGGAGTATCCTCAATATCTAACATCTTAGGTTAAATTCTATGATCGTTACCGTAGTTCTAGGACTGTATCCTATATGTATACTTATCCTTAGAGACATCCCTAGACATACCTTAGAAATATCTCTAGGGATCTCACTAACGTTCTCACATCCTAGTTTCCAAAGGTTGACTAAACCTTTCCTCTGATACCAACTGTAGAGACCCGAAGCCTGACGTACATGGACATTACATTACTTTTGCGGAATACTTAGTACATTACAAAAACATAGACACAAGGATCGTAATAGTTTAGTGTCTTTGGAAACTCGGAATATAATCTTCTAATCCTGGTGAAAGATCTTCAACATCTCCCATAAAGATCTTCCTTTTTTTATACCTAAAACCTTTCTTTATATCCTGGGGAAAAGAAAACATAAAAGGGTGAGCTCAAATGCTCAGTAAGGGTAAAAAAAAGAAATATCAATCACATCTTAACCTGCAAAAGAGATCATAATTTCATAACATGGGATAAATCATGGCGGTGAAATGTAATCACAATAATCATAACTTAAAACATGAAACTTTGTGGCATACACACATAATCATAGAGAATCATTTCTTGTTAGTCAAGACTCATTGCCAAGACAATCTTAGTGGACAAAGTCCCTTTCTGAATCGAGTAACCCTCGTTTCAGTCCTGTTTCACTGAACCGGTATAACCTACCATTCCAGCCATGTCTATCTCATGAGATATAAAATCTTTACCCAATGCATTGGATGGAGATATAGGTCCCACCCATCTCATAATGATACCATTCTTATGTGTGCCACAAAATCATAAATCATACATCATTGCATAACCCATGTAATAAAATGGGATTCTTAAACATCATGCCATCATAATCCATAAACAATTGATATCATTTCATCATAAGAAAATTGAAACCATTTAAATCATAGAGACATTTTACTTGAAACATACATATCATATAATGTCATCTTAGATGGAAAATAGTTTTGAAAAAAAACACTTGAAATAAATTCTTGAGGAAAATATCCTTCCTTCTTTAAAAAACATTTTTCCTTTCTTAACATGTCATAAAACTTTAAACTAAAAGAAGTTGATTAAAAATAAACTTGAAAACTTGTAAAGGAAGCTTCTTGGAAATAATGTTTTAAAAATCCATTCATGCCGTATAAGTTAAAAAAAACATTCTTCTCGTACTTTTGTCGGAAAAGTCAAAAAGTACCTCGTACGAAAATGACAAAAGATTCCTTTCATATCTTTTACAAAAAACTCACCGAAGGGTAAAATTGGATATAAACTATTGTATAAGGATGGAAATAATATTACATATTGAGGGAACATGGATGTGGATGATAAAATACACCCCGGTAATTACCAAAGTAAAAACAATCTCGGATAAAAGTGAGATTGTGATATTTCCCTTACCTTAGGTCCGATTTGCTTCGTAAGTGTCCAAACCTCCTGTATAATGATTTAAATAATGTCATTTACTTATTCCAGAATCATAATAATTGTTATGATATCATATACGGTTCACTTATGACTTTATTTTACCCGTTCTTTTGTAAATTCCATGTTAAAGAGCGTTTTGGGTAAAATCGTTTCATTTATCGTAGGTGTTTTGACTTGTTGTTCTTGACATTATTATTACTTATATCATGATTTAAATACTTACAGAATATAAAATTTGATTTATATATCATATATATTCAGTATATATATATATATAATAGATAGATAAATGAAATGAATAACACCGTTCATGGAGACGGTAGTCCGTACGTACGCATGAACGCTGTTTTTCTTTCCTTATTGTCTTGAATGGAAGTAAGTAGATGACATACATATAAATATACATAAATCCAGTATCATTATTATGTCATATATTTCATTAGTACTTATTATATATACTTTATAATCATTCATGAATGGTAAATCATTGAGAATGAATCTCATCGCGTCGTGGAGACGGTAGTCCGTACGTACGCACGAGCGATGATATCATTTCCATAATTATTGAATTGGAGTGGAGTGGATGATACAATATATCAGAATCATTATGATGTTATAATAACTATGTATAGTTATTATTTACACCATAATACCCATCCATGTAAGGTGTTGGTGGAAAAACAGATTGCACCACAGCGTGGAGACGGTATTCCGTACGTACGCACGCGCGGTGATTTCGTTTTCCGTAGGATGGATAGATGGTGAATTAGGATTGTTTCATACTTATAATAACATATCCGTATATTAGTGATACTGATGTTATTACTTCATAATGAAAAAATCCTAAGAAGAAGAAGTGGAAGAAGAAATAAAGGTGAAAGTATTGGTAACAGAAATTACCTCTTCTTTGAAGCGCCTCTTTGAGACCTCCTCTTAGGGCACTAAAATTGGTCTTTGAGGAAGACCAGAACCTCTAGGATTATTCTAGGGAAGTGGAGAAGGGATTTTGGCAGGGGTTGGCCGAGCTTGATTGCTCAAATTGGTGTGAGGAGGAGGGGGAGGAGGTGTCCTTTTATAAGGGAGGAGAGGGGCACCTTCGGAATATCTCAAAATATTATTTTATATTAAAGTCAAAATCAGTTTATAATGGTTCCAAAGGGTCTTATTTTGGAGCTAAAGTGAGGATGGGTCTAAATCCTCTCATCCAATAGAATTTAGACAAGTTTAGGTTCCTATTTTAACCTTATCATTTAGATTAAAAATTAAGTTAAATAATTTTACTTTTACCGTGTCTTCTTGTGTTCTTACACTATAAGGATAATAAACTTACTATAAGAAGACAAACGAACCCCAAGTTGTTTATTATTAATATATATAACCTTATATAAGTCATTTGGCCGATCATTAGATTTTTAGGAATAAAATAACAATTAATAATATAATATTTGTTTTAAAAACTATTTTATGTCATATTGACACTATTTAGTAATTGATTTTTGTGAAAATCATGACATAATGATAAGTTCGAACAAAGTTAATTAAATCAATATTAACATGTCATATTAACCTAGAAAATTATTGTAATTCATAAAAAGTCTCAAATTATATTTATTTGGGTATTTATAACATCAATTATGTAAATATTTCATTAATAAGATAATTACTGGATCATCGTTGTGTCATAAATAAATTAACTTATTTATTGTCTAAAAATTACAAATAAAATACCATTATGTAGGAAATATTTTTAGCTTTCTAATGAATATTTATAGTCGAATTTATCTTATGTATAACCCCATATTAAAAATGTTTTAGTAAATAAACATTGATTTTAACGCTTTTAACCCTTCTTTAAATAAATTAATAATAAATGTCCTAACCTAATCCAAGTGAGCCTAAATGGTCATATTTTATTCCTAAGTTTGTTTTTGGTCGAATTACACTTATCCAATAGAATTAGGACATGTGTTAGGGTAATAATAATATCATTTTTACCCTTAATTACCATATTTACTTTTAACCGTGGTAAAAAAAAGTCAAAAGTTACTATTCACCAAAAATTATTTTCATCTCATTGAACCACATTTTAGTCCTTGATATTAATCGTGTCTCTCGGATTTTCGAAATTCCACTCACAGAAGCGGTAAAATTAAGTTTTATGAAAAATCCAGTTTTTTTAACTACCACTCAGTGGTTTCACTATTCATCAAAAATTGAAAGTTTTCAGAAAAATACCAAAAATTAGGCCTAAGCTATATTTGATATTATGAACTCAAAAATGATGTCTATTTTACCAAATTCAAAACATATCAGTTGCATTAACTAATTTAAAAATTAATTCCCGTCGTCAAAACAAATAGCGTGTTTTTAAGAGGTAATATCTATCAAAAGATTGAAACTAGTTTATAACTGGTTTAAATGTGAAATTACATCCAATGACCAACATTGTATTAAATTGTAAAAATATATTCTATATATACTTTAAAACCACTCAAATTAATAATTTATCACTATTAATTATTTCGATTAAAAAAGTTGTTTTTAATTAAAATTTAGTAATTTTCACTATTCATCAGAATATGAAAGTTATCCGAAAAGTACCAAAATTTCACCCTAAGCTAATTTTGATATTACGAATCCAAAAATAAATTCCATTTTGAAAAATAAAATTTACAAAAGTTCAAAAATTGGTTATTACTATTCATAACGGCTAGTTTTAATAATATTTTAATGGCATATTGTTGTTTAGTGAAACTCGTTATTGCGTACTATACACGGTATCGAGGAAGGTCGCGATTGCGTGTAATGCAAGGCAAGTCAAGGATGTGTGTTGTGAAAGCTCCTTTTGGTGTAGCGTACAACACAAGACATTAATAAAATTAAAAAGAATATTTTTCATAAAATCTCGGGCTGTTACACCAGCTTTTCGGTCCTAATCCGGCAGCCACTCTCTAGGCATCAACTAGTGAAAAACAAGATGTGCCCAGTACCAGTCAGCCACCGGTCCCACCAGTAGGGCTCGTCATGCCTCCAATCGCAGAACGACCTCCTGTAAGCAGGGGCTTGCGTTTGACTTGAAAGTATGATATCCTGAAGCACCTGGCCGGAATTCCAGAAAGGATTCCTATCCTTGAGGCTCTTCACTTGTCATCTGAAATTAGTGAGGTGCTCGCCGAGGCCCTAAGGAGTCACCTCCAGTTTGAGATGGAGGTAGCAGCTGCAGAAGCCTTCTACACTGAGGCTACTGAGAATGCCGAATTTCAGGAAGTTATCTCATTCTACAGTGAAGATGAAGATCCTCCCATACAGGGGCACATTCTCCCACTATACTTCACTGGCCAGTTCAATGGTGTGGAAGTCCGCCGCTGTCTTGTTGACACCGGTTCCAGGATTAACCTAATCCCAACTCGGACACTGTGGAAGCTGGGTCTGTTCGAGGATGATTTAACTCCCTCCGACCTCAGAATCCAGGGATATGACAGGACTAAGCAGACTCCAGTTGGAGATATCCGCTTGAAAACCCAGTTCAGTGGCCTAATTTTCAACATTGAATTCATGGTTGTCTCCCAAGACACCGCCTACAATGCATTGATGGGTAGGACATGTCTCCACCTTCATGCGACGGTCCCCTCATCATATCCCCAGTGTGTCAAATACTCCCTTAATGGTCGAGTAGACGTGATCGAAGGAGATGTGTCTCCTTTTGCCTCTTTTGAATCCCGTTATCTGGACGCCGACTACTACAAGAGCAAGGATAAGCAGGTTCTGGCAGGTGAGGTTGAGCCTGCCACTGTCACAAGTGATCCCTAGGCAGGTTTGGATGACGCCTATGTCTTCCCAATCCATCGGTTGGATTCCACGACCCCCGAAATGGGGCAGTGCTTTGTGGTTTCGGGTGCAAGAGGAAGGCATGTCCCCAGGTCCAAGTGATGGTGGGAAATCACATTGTACTCCTACACCAACCAGGCTTGGGTGATCCCGGAATCTCCTACCCCTGTACGGTATTGGGACGTCAGGCTCATGGAAATGGCAGTGCGTCACACATGTCTCTTTTCCTAGGCTGGAATTTACCAGCTCAAGCCGACGCACCACTACTGCTTTGATGTCATCAATCATGGCCCCTTGGGCTGCAGACCGAATGGGATTGGATCGACTGCCTTCATCACCATGGTCTCAGTGGCGTGTGAGTCCCCTGATATGATGACCACTGCCACCCAAGCCAGCACCAGTTTCCCGTCAGGGTCTAGTTGCCCTGAAACGACTCCCCCCATGGATGATCCCTCCACAAGTGGAGAGGAGGACATCGAAGATGCTCCCCCCCGCCTTCGAGGAGGGAGTCTCCACCATGGTTGAGAAGTTAGTGCAGGTGAACCTTGGTAGCGAGGCGGACCTGCGACCCATGTTGGTCAGCGCCGCCATGCCCCCAGAGGAGCAGCAACGGTATGCTGAATTCATCAGACAGCATCGTGATGTGTTTGCATGGAGCTATGACGAGATGCCAGGGCTAGATCCCAAGGTAGCCGTCCACCTCCTTGGCCTTCCAGCAAACCATCGTGGGTTCAAGCAGCCTCCCTGAAAGATTCACCCTTCTCACGGTGCCATGGTTGAGGCCGAAGTTGACAAGCTTATTAAAGCCAACTTCATCAAAGAAGTTCAGTACCCCTGGTGGCTGGACAACATCGTGCCAGTCAGGAAGAAGAACAGATATATTAGAGTCTGCATCGACTTCTGCGATCTCAACCACTACTGTCTAAAGGACGATTTTCCCCTCCTAGTGATGGAGTTGTTGATTGATGCCACAGATAGGTTCCAAGACCTCTCCTTCATGGATGGATATTCTGGGTACAACCAGATCCGGATGGCCCCCGAAGATGGGGAGTCCACTACCTTGAGGGCCCCCCAAGGTACTTTCTATTACTAGGTCATGCCATTCGTCCTGAAGAATGCAGGTGCCACCTATAAGCGGGCCATGCATCACATATTCAAGAAAATTATCGGAACATTGGTGGAGTGATATGTGGATGACCTGGTGGTAAAATCTCATCAGCGCCAGAACCATCTCAAGGACCTTGAGAAAGTGTTCAGTTTCCTCCGTTCCCACCACCTGAAGATGAAACCATTAAAATGTTCCCTCAGGGTCACCTCCAGGAAGTTTCTAGGATTTGTTGTCAGATACCGTGGCATCGAGATCAACCCAAAGAAGATCAAGGCCATCAGCCAGATGCCTCCCCGAGTAATATTTGGGAGCTTCGAGTTCTTCAAGGCCACTTAGCCTACGGATTCCGATTCATTGCGAATCTGGAAGGAATGTGTAATCCCTTTTCCCCGATCATGAAGAAAGGCGCCACCTATGAATGGGATGAGGAGTGTTAGTCCACCTTTGAGGAAATCAAGAAGTATCTTCTCCAACCTCTGGTCTTGATGCCACCTGTCTCCGAGAAGCCGCTGGTCCTTTACGTGACCACCTTGGAACGGTCCCTCGATGAACTTCTCACCCATAAGAACAATGAGGGAACTGAGAACAGCCTCTACTACCTCAGCCACATGCTCCTCGATACAGCAACCAGATACTCCCCTATCGAAAAGAGGTGGTTGGCGCTCGTATTTTCCATACAGAAATTACGGTACCACTTGCAGTACCATGAGGTACAGCTGGTCTCTCAGATACACCCGTTGAAATACATCCTGAACCAACCGATGTTGACTGGCCATCTAGCGTGGTGGTAAGTGATCCTCCAACAGTTTGACATTAGGTTCGTACCTCAAAAGGCTATCAAAGGACATGCATTGGAAGATTTTCTAGCTGCCCACCCGACCACTGTAGATGAGCCACTGGATCTCGGTTTTCCTAATGAGGTAATCCTCTCAGTAGATCATGTCGTTCCGTGTGGGCAGATGTACATTGACGGTGCCTCCCGAAGCCCCACCAGTAGAAGACTCAATGATCCTAGGCTCAACAGAGTGGGCCTGGGTATCGTCTTCATCACCCCGGAGCAAGCCGTCCTGCCATATTCATTCCTTTTGTTAGAGGGCTGCACCAACAATTAGGTAGAGTATCATGCCCTCATCACTGGCCTCGAGCTGGCCCTCGAGATCGACGTGCCCCATCTGTATGTGAAAGGGGACTTCGAGCTGGTCATCAGATAGGTCAATGGTGACTATATTGTCAGAAATCCGGAACTCGTGCCATTGCTGGAGTACACCCTCCATCTAATGGCTTAGTTCCCCTCTCGGTCGGAGGTCGTTCATATTCCCCAGTCACAGAACAGTCGAGAAGATGCTTTGGCAAGCCTGGCCGCGTCACTTGCGGAGCCTGAACAAGACGACCTAATTATCCACATAGCACACCGGAGAGTCATTACTCCCATTACCCTGGAGGATGATCGCATCCCATGGGTGAACCATCATACTACTGATACCCCTACATTAGGAGCCCCGGTTACCTCAGATACAGTGAACGAAATAGTTCATGATTGGAGGAAACCCTTGGTTGAATACCTCCGATGCGGTAACCTTCTGTCAGACCAGGCCGAGAAGGAGCTAATCCGATGCCACACGCTGCAGTTTACCCTTCAGAGTGGTCTCAGCCTTGAGAAGATCCTTTACAAACGTGGACTTGATGGTTTTCTCCTCTGTTTCCTTCAGGGACCTAAGATCCCTCTAGTCATGCAGGAGGTTCATGCTGGTTCCTCTGGCCCCCATCAAGCCGGGTCGAATTTGTCTCACCAAATTCGGAGGTTGGGGTACTTCTGGCCCTCCATGATCTATGACTGCATCGAGTATTCCAAGAGGTGTCATGCATGCCAAGTTCATGATAACTTTGTGTATCGGCCACCAGAGCCCCTCCACACTACCAAGTATTCTTGGACCTTTTCAGTCTGGGGTTTGGATATCGTAGGACCTTACCCACCGGTGAAGGCTCGCTAATGCCGGTTCATTCTCACCGCTATGGATTTATTTTCCAAGTGGGCAGAGGCAATTCTGCTCAAGGAATTCAAATCCCATTCTATCGATGACTTCGTGAGTTCCAACATCATCTATCAATTTGGAGTGCCTCACGCTATCCTCACGGATAACAGAACCATATTTCGAGGGGCCGAGATGAAGAAATTGTATGCTAAGTACAACATTCGCTCTAACCATACCTCCTGCTACCACGCGCAGGCGAATGGACAGATCGAGGCGTTTAACAAAACCCTCTCTAACATTCTGCAAAAAATATTTGGTCAAAACAAGAGAAGTTGGCCGGAAAATCTCCCCAACGCCCTCTGGGATTATCGAACGACAACTCGTAATTCCACCCAGGTGACCTCGTACTCCTTGGTGTGTGGAGCTGAGGCCATCCTACCCATCAATATTCAGTTTCCCTAATTGCGCATGGCAGTCTATGTCCAGAAAGTGCCGGATAGGGTTTCCAAAATTTTTCTAGATGAATTAGAAGCGATGGACGAGAATAAACTTCGCGCCTTGCACAACCTGGAGAGGCATCAGAGCATGATGGCTTGAGCTTTCAACAAGAAGGTTCTCCTCCACTCTTTCCTTCAATGTGATCAGGTACTAGCTCTCAGGGCGCTAATGATTGCCGGAAGGAAACCACCTATGTTGGAGCCCAGATGGGAGGGGCCTTTCACCATCCATAAGGTTTATCCCAATGGTGTGTATTCCCTGGTGACTATGGATGGCGAGCATGTAACTCCTCCCACCAATTCCAAGTTCCTCAAGCAGTACTTTGCCTGAGTCTAAGGATCCTGTATGACCCTAAACTACATTTGGTCCCACATTTGGGCCCCTACGGTCCCCCATGACCTGAAACTGGATAACGGTCCCCCATAACCTTAAACTAGATAATGGTCCCCCATGACTTTAAACTAGTTAACGGTCCCCCATGACCTTAACCTAGATAACGGTCCCCCATGACCTTAAAATTGAAAACGGTCCCCCATGACCTTAAACTGGATAACTTCCCCCATGACCTTAAACTGGATAGCGGTCCCCCATGATCTTAAACTGGATGGCGGTCCAGTATGACCTTAAACTACATTTTGCCCTGCATCTGGGCCCCTTTGGTCTGAGTTATAAGACCTTAAACTAGGATCTTTGTGGACCATCATGACCTTAAACTGCATGCTCGTCCTTACTGCATGACGTTAAACTACAAGCTATTCAAGCCGTCCTGACCGAGGCCCAACCTCAGGCCCCTTGGCCTTCTCGGGCCCCTTAGCCTAGTCCCTACCCAGAGTCTGCGGTGTAGTATAGGGTTATGTCCTCATTCACGATGGGTTACCCGCCACGCCATACACATTCTTGGAAGAAATGCCTCTTATCGTCCTACATGACATTAAACTGTGCTTCTAGAATTACTTGCGGCTTGATTCCCATCCTTATGGGATACGCAGGGCCACCTGAACATCTAGGTTTCAGGTCTAGCCCCATCTCTTAGGAGATCCCACGATCTCCCGGTCACTTTGGTCTCTTGGCTTGTCCCTCCCAGCGGGGGGAGGATATATAGGTGTGATATATGGTTTTTGGCACCATGCCCCCTTCTCCTGGGAATCCGCCATCTTTTGGCCGCTCTCAAACTGAGCCCTTCGATCCTTTATAGTGGTCTGCTAATCTGCTTAGAGTACTCTGTTCTAGGACATGGAGTGCCAGATTCGACTTAGGCAAGTTTTTATCCACTTGTCGAGCTTCATCCTCCCTTTTATTCGGGCCCCCGCTATCATTCACACCCGGTGGGACCCACAATAACGGAATGGGTACAACGCCTAAGGGCTCTCCTACCATCACGGTCCAATTCCCCCGAGGGTTTAGACAACAAATTGATACAAATCCCACATTGCAAATATGGTCAGAGGTCGATGCTCATTTTTTTGTCCCCGTTTTAGGCTAATGCAATAGGATGATGTGTTACGAACATGTTCAGCAGTAGTCCTCAGTCATCACGCTGACTCCTTCAGGCCTGAATGTTGGTTGCATGATTCACATTATGTTACACCACATCATGTCAAGGTGG
Organism: Viscum album; assembly: GCA_963277665.1. Lineage (NCBI taxonomy): Eukaryota > Viridiplantae > Streptophyta > Magnoliopsida > Santalales > Viscaceae > Viscum > Viscum album. The sequence continues at coordinate 1,860,952,890 of OY728129.1, read as the reverse complement.
AATCTAAACACTCCTTGCACTAAACATCAGTGCACCTCCATACATCATACGGACAAAGCTGCGTAACGGCGTCTCTCAGGGCCCCCATGATCTGAGCGCCAAGGTTATATGATTTGGGTTTTCTCTAAGGATCATGAGCAGCTTGACCCTCATCCCCATGGGAAATGAGGAGTCGCCCAAACATTGTGTTTCGAGCCCAGCTCAGCTGGAAGCTAGTGTCTCCTGCCCCCCTGATTGTTGGACCCTCGTCAGCTCCTTGGCCCTAGGATCCTCTCCCGGAATTGCACGCAGTGACGATATGAGGATGTGCCCCCATCTACACTGGGTATGCCTTATCACGTCGTGCATGTTTCCCCAGGTCCAAGACATACACCCATAAACTATACTGATTGTTCCTACCACATGACCATAAACTGTGATGATATCATCCTGGCCGCACGATGAAACATGATACTGTATTGGGGTGACCTCCCTATAGGGGACATCACGTTGGGTATCGGTCAATTACCATACCATTTGTCAACGCCTATTACGGATTGATTATTTTGGCGATGTCAGGAATTTCTACCCTAGGTCGGTCTCTCCACAAAAGAAAAACGACCTTCCTTCAAGAATAAACAAGATTCATCAAATAACGCTTCTTTTGGTGCGAGGGCTAGACCCGCACTTTCATCCTTGGAATAGGTACCATGTCGTGTCATACCATCCTTCAAGAACTTTTTGAAGCTTGATCCCCATTCTCATGGTGTACGTAGGAATGACCAAACCTCTCATCTAGGGGTCCATCTGGAGGTCTGTTAATTCATCGTGTCTGTCCCGCCTTTGAGACCTTGACCACGGGACTGCGTGGCGTGGTGAGAAGGACCTCATCCTCATTCACTCCAGGTTTTCTATAGCCACACCACGTGCACCTTGTTATGATAATTAACCCACCTGTTTCTTGTCTTGCACGACGTTAAAATGCGCCCCAAAAATAACGTATGTCTTGATTCTCATCCTTATGAGATACGTAGGAGCGCCCGGGCACTTCCCCATAGGCCCATCCTAGTTTCGTGTTCGGTCCCATGACCTAAACACGTCTCCAAAGAGCACATGGTAAGCAGGACCTTGCCCCCATTCACGTCGGGTTTCGCAACCACTTTACCGTGTGTCTCCCACTTCCCTTACTCTTTTGGTCCAACCTGTAAGACCATAAACTAAGATCCTTTTCTATAACTACGTGTGGCTTGACTTTCACCCTTATGAGATACGTAGGAATTCCGGGACATTTCGTCTTGGGTCCAGCCCCAGGGATTACCAAATCTCGTCCCTCCTTACTGTCGGCCCCATTGGTCTGGCTTCTTGGGGAGTGGTGTAATTGCTACATTTACCCCGAATAAGTTCGGGATGACCCATAGTGATGTTGAGAACATACAGATCTCTCGCCAGAGAGGTCCTGTCTGAAAATTGGGATGATCTGTGACCCGATTAATGCGTTCGCCTAATGCGCCTCCACCACGTTGGCACAATTTTGGGAGTGTTGGAATTTGTTTGAACAAACCACCACTCCACTTTCCATGCTTTATGTGCCCCTTTATTTGGATCCTCATCCTCTTTTCTATTTGATAGGACCCCCTAACAGTATAGATGATAGAACTACGGTACACCTATTGTAACAATATGGATGATAGACCTACGATCCTTCTATTGTAAAAATATAGATGATAGACCTACGGTCCGCCTATTATAGCAATATGGATGATTGACCTACAGTCCACCTGCTGCCCTGGGCCAATGTTCTGGAAGACTGGTCATGTTTGATGGGACCCCCTAATAGTATGGTTGATAGACTTTGGTCTGCATATTATAGCAATATGGATGATAGAACTTTGGTCCACCTATTGTAACAATATGGATGATTGACCCATGGTCCGCCTACTATCCTGGTCCAACGTTTCGGAAGAATGATCGATGATATTTGAGTTAGGGCTTGTGTTGTGAACATTTTCAGCGATCATCCCTCATTTATTGTCCCCGTTTCAGGCCAATGCGATATGGATGCTGCGTTTCCGCCACAGTTGATAGTTATCCTCCATCGTCGCCCCCCCCCCCATAGTGTTCTCGATTTGGGTAACGTGATTCACCTTTTTCATATCCCTATGTTCGGATGGATTTTAATTCCCCCGACATTTCCCCTCTCGTGTGTCATGACACATTGAGAAGGTGATATATCAATCGGTCTGAGGTCCTCTCCTCAAGAGTCCAGGCCCGATTTCGGATGCCTGAAGCTTGGTTGACGCTCCCACGAAGTGGTAGATTATGGTTGAGCATATCAACCAAAGGTAAAAATAAATTGATTTGTCCATATATTGGAACATAATGATGATTATTACAAGAAAAAGTTCATGAGATGGCCAAAATACGCCCCTTAAGGGTCAGCGTTTTGGATTGATCTTTCCAACGCTGCTACCCTTTGGCTGGTGGCCTCTAGGACTGCTTCTTGATCCCTGAAGACTCTCTCTTCATCAGCAGCGATAGAGAGCAGTTCTCCAATCCTAGCATGAACCTGCGCACGATCGGTTTGAAGTACGGTCATCTGGTGACTCGCCTCTATCAACTGTTCTTGGGCGTCAGCCAGCTGGGCCGTCAGTTTCTCAACGAGCTCAAAGCACAGTGCAATGAAGACCTCCTTCTCTGCCGCCTACCCTTCGAGGTGCCGGAATTCCTACTCCACCCTCAGGAATTCTCAGGTGCCCACTGATCATTCCCGACACTGGGTAATGTCGATGCGCCGACTGCTTCCACGTATCTTCTCGGCCATGTAATTACGGACCATCAGATGAAAGCGTTGAGCATCAGCCCCTCTGGCACACAGGAAGTGTATCCAGGTCTAGAGTGAACCCATCCGCATCAGCCAATCCATCTGAGGCTACCTGAGAAAGCGCTGGATACACTTCCACCCTTTGCACCGTGTCATCTAGCTCTCCTCGGCCGCTTTCGAGTCTGAATCGTCTATCTCTTCAGGATCAGCGGGCCGGTATGTAGGAAAGGCATCCAGCAGGGTCTGCCTCAGGGATGCATTCACAAGGGGTAGGATCCTCGATGTCCGGGTGACCATCCTCTCTTTCCCCGACAATGGCAGTACCTCAGTCAACTTCTGGACTTGCACTAATGACAACACCACTGATGTCTGCCACCCCGTGCTCACCATTTGTCAGGGTCGACTCAGTTTGGGGGGTATGTTATGGAGGAGGTGGTACGTCCGCCACTAGTCCACTCATGGACGGCCCAGGCTCAGTAGTATGACGAGCCTCCAACACCGAGATCACTATATGAGGATCATCCTGATTAGTTGGGTTTTCTGACAGTAATCACCAGTAGCGAAGCAGGGGACTTACAGGAACCCAGAGCGTCAGCCTTCAGTGTGTTGGCTGCTATAGGAGATGTCGTGGCAGGAGACCCCTCAGTGCTTGTCAGTTCGATGATGGGCGTCAGAGACCCATATTGTCCCACCAGCGCTTCTCCTCCCTCCTCTATTTTGGATGTCTGATCAGCACCTATGTCATCCTGAGTGAGATAGAGAAATGGATTAGAAATTTCATAAGAGAATGGGAAAGGAAGGAGGGTGAATAAGGATAGAGACTAACCTCAAGCAGTTCGGTTATCTCTATGTCAGAGCCAAAAATCTCACTGATCTCCAGAAAGATCCCTTGGTAGGCCACCCCCTGTGATCCCTCACCTTCGGGTTATCCTTCTCCTTCACCTTCTCCTTCATCTTCTCCTTCTCCTTTATCTTCTCCTATTTCCTACTCTCCCTCAGACTCGTCATCACTGTCGCATTCTCTCGGCGGAATCACTTCCGGATCATGCTCTTGGTCGACCATCACTTTCACCAGGAAAGGTGGCTCCGCATGCCGACCCCTTTGGCGCACGTATGTGTCCATGGACGTTAGATATGCATGCCGCCGATGGAAGTTTACCCGGTTGGTAACTCGAATGAGCCCAACCTCTGGCAGCTGGATCCCGTCCTGCATTATATTCTGCCAGATGGCTTCAACGCTCATTACTTGCCGTAGAGTCATCCAGGCTGACCACAATGCCGGAAAAAAGGCATCTTGGGAAGGTTCGAGCAGGTATCTTATCTGCTTCCTGGGCAGTTCTCTGGCCGCCTCATGTGACCCTCCTCTGGGAAACAAGGTTGTAGAGACACCATGTGATGTCCCTACTGTTGAGGTCCCGGCCTGCACGAGCCTCGCTTCCTGATGCGCCCCTAGTTCCCCCCTTCTAGCATCACCTTGCCTACTCCCCCGTCGCCCAGTTTCCACGCGGGTAGTCTCGAGTTGCCGAACTCGCTTGTGTAAAATCCCCTCAGGGTACGCGATAGTCCAGTGTTCGGCATACTCGATTGATAAGCCGACATCAACCCCAGTAGGAGGAAGGGTAATGACATCACCATAGCCATAGGTGGTGAACATTAACCACATCTGGTGAAGGGCGCATGGATTCTTCTCCTCTCGGATGTCCGTGAATACCTTCTTCGGCATTCGCAGGAGGCACCCGAACTGCCTGGCAAATCGGAATGGCACGTAAGGCTCACAGATGATCTTCCCATCAATCTGAGCTACATGAACCCCACCTCGGATGCTCTGGAAGTATTCTTGCTGCTCCAGCAAGCCTTTCCCATTATCCACCATCTGGCTAACTGGGGTGGGGAACGTGACGAAGTTGAAGTTGACATGATTACCGATTCCGATCCTTACGCCCTCCTCATTGAGCGTCATCGATGAAACCCCGACAATATTCCGGAGAGATGGCCACAGGCCATTGCCCGGAGGACGAACAGTGTTTGGAAAGGTGTATCCGCCAAGATGAGCTGCCACCCAGCCATGAAAGATATGGAAGGGGACACATACTCTCCGAGGTGACCCCCCTCTGGAGATGTATCCTAGAAATGGCATACAACCTAGCCAGCACAAGGACCCCTAGATTGAACCTTTTGTTGGCAGCCATAGTGCCCGACATCACCAACGATGCTGGATGGACGTCCATTCTTGCGTCCCACACCGGTAGGAGCCACCCAATCAGGAAGGTGGCGAGGAACCCGACATATCGGATGTTCGGGTCCCGAGCCTCAATAACACGGTATCCCCACGATTGGTGTTGCCCTGCCTCCAGGGTCCTCCAATACGATCCATTATTGCTCCTCTGAGCTGCGGTTGGGCACCGTTTACCCCGTCCCGGCATCTTGATCACCAGGTCTTTCTCTAGGAACTGGCTGAACCAGTCCTTGTAGGCAATGTCCTTCAAGAAATCCTTGACCCCTAGACTCTCTTTGGCCAACTCCAATCAATTCCACGTCAGCATGGGGGTTTGTGACCTGTCTTCCCAGGTGTTCATTGGAGGAATGAACTCATCGTATTGGTAGCCCTCCAGTGGGATACCTCCGATGCAGTGGAAATACTAGAGGCTGATGCCAACTTCCCCATGGTAGAGATGGAATGTGTTGGTATCAGGAGACCACCGGGTAAACAGCTCCATCCCAAGTTCAGGTTGGCGGTAGAAGTGGAACTGCGACGTCCACACCGCCTCGAACAGACCAATGTGCTGTAGACCGGCCCCGAATTGGTCGCACATATGGCAAACCCAGTATGACCAGGCCCACTCACTGGTGAAGTTTCTCCCGGACCCAAATTCCCAATCTTGCACCCATCCCTTAGTATAGCCCATGATGCTCTGACGGAATGTGATCTCATAAAGGACCAGGGAGCTCTCGGCAACAGGATCACCCCCATCAATGGTCCTGGTCTTCAGGTTTAGGACGTACACATCCATGTGTCTGTTCTCTCTAGAAGGATGACCATTGTTGGTGATGTTCTAATGGAGAAGGTTGTCCTCCCGAGTCACCCACGACCGCGGTGTGTCCATCTCAAAGCCCAACAGTGGAACCTCCTCTATGGTGTCGAAGTTCCATAGCGGGAGGTTGTTGGAAAGACGATACCCTTTCTGAGCAGGGGTCAATAGGTTGAACAATGTAAGGTTTTCGGAAACAACCTCCTTGGCACCATAGACCTCTTCATTGGCCGCCATTTCCGCTCTACGAGCGACGACTTCCCCCTCATCGACCTAGTTCGCGGCCATCTTGAGTTCTTTGAGCGTTGCGCGAAATCAGGAAGAGGTGCGCGGAAAAGGAAAAGGTTGTGAGAAAAATGGACTTGCGGCACGCAATTCAGAAGTAAGGCGTGCAATCAGAGCCGTCGGCGCGAAATACTCCGAGTTTGTGAGGAAATGCTCCCGAAACTCGAAAGAAATTACGCGCTGCTAGAGCATTTTTTATGCCCACCGCGGAAGCAATTTCGTGCACGAGAGCATTGAGCCTATCGCACAAAAAAGATGGATTATGGAACTTGGTACCCAGCACCCCTTTTTATAGGCGAGGTCGGGGTTCTGTGCCACGCAAAAATGCGAATTCCGCACCGACCCGAAGTTTTGCGCGCCCCATTTGGCTTTTGCATGGAAAATGCCCAAGAAACCCACCACTTCAGCGTTTCGGCGTTTCCCTCAGAATCCGATCGTTGCGACCTCTCGCCTATCCAATTCCAAGGGGGGGAATTTGTAGACGCCAAAAAAGTCTGTAACTCCAAAAGAAAGTTCCGAAATGACGAAGAGGAGTCATATTCGGACTCGAAGGCTCGATCCGAAGGGCCCAGAAGCAGTGCGCGGAATTAAGGAGGACTGGCGCAAAAAAATGTTGTCCACGTGAAGGAGTTATGGGATTCGCAAAATGGAACCGGTGTAGCGCGCAATTTTGCACACCCGGTTCCGCGCGGTGAGGCCTTTCGCACCGACAGGTCCTAGCGCAGAAGATTTCGTGCGCCACCTGGATTCCGCGACGCCTGTGGCCTATAAATAAAAGGAGATCCCTTTTGTTTCGTGGTTGCGGATTTCGGACCAGCTCATGTGTGTGCAATTGGACTCCCACGCATTCAATATGACTTCCAGGTATTGACCTTTTTCATGCAGCCTTGCCCCAGGGTTTGCCTTTGCGCACAATCCCACCAGCTTAAAGACAATTGCAAACTCCCCAGGGTTCCTCCTTTCTGCGCAATCACTTCCATTGCGTGCTCCCCCTCCTTTGAGCGGAAACCCAATTGCGCGCAATCCCTTTGTTATGTTTTTCCATACCTTAAGGATCGGTCATTGCCCCCTTCGTGCAATCCAAGCCCATTGTGTGCAATCCCCCCTAGCTGCGTGCAATTCCTCTACCCCAATTGCGCGCCAACATGGTGTTTTGCGCACAAACCTACTATTTGCGCGCAAACTCCAGGACCCCTCACCTTTATGCCCTCCAGGGTGCCACCCTGCTTAGGCGCCTGATGTCCTCTATACCGGGCATGCCCACCATGCATTGTTTTCCCGTACGGCCTTCCAGGCTCATACAAAGTAACCTCAAGGTCCATTGGGTAGGGTTTCCCATTGCGTTGCTTTGCCTTATGCTCCGTCATATAGGAACGCTAATGGCTGTTGATTCTTCTCATAGCCACGCTAACGTGGACCCCTCGATGGTTTTCCCTGGAACCCACCTTCACCGTGGCCTTGCCGATGCCTTCCCTTCCATAAGGGGTAGATGGTTCCGGTCATGTAAGCCCTAGGGGTGTGGCACGAACCCACCTCGTCCGAGTTGCAGGACGTTAAACTTCCAAGAACCTCGCCCTCAATACATGATGTTAAACTGTGATCTAACCCCATGCCTCACACGTAGGGTCCCTCGGATCGGACGTTATTTACACCACTCGTCTCCATGGGAATGGAATCTTCCTCACATGGAATGAGATCCTCCCTCTCAGAGTGGTGCTTGTCCACGGGGGAAGGGTCACCTCAGAGCGTAATCCCCTAGCCTCTCCTGTGGAAGGTTTCACCCATGCACCTTCGTACTTACCCACCGCCAAGGCCAGGGGAGGGTGTGATAGGGAACGTGGCATATCCTTCGTTCGGTCCCAAATCCCTCTCCCTATGTGCTTTTTCGCACCACAGGCCTCCGTCCTGGAGTAAGCCCCGACACTAAGGGTTGCTAACCACACGTAATCCCTTGTTTCTTCTTTAGGACGCTCAACACGTAAGCCCCTCTCCACTTTTCATGGACGCACCTTCCACGACGAGATCATATGGTCCCTGTTGCCTCTTGTTTATCACACCGAGCATGACTCACGTGGGCTTTGAGTAACCATCAACCATGACATCCTCTCATGGGCCACCTCAGAGCGTAAGCCCCATCCCGGTGAACTACGAGAACTTTGATCCGTTCTAAAGCATGGTACGTAGGTAGCCTACATGAGGTTCAATCCCACCACCCGGTCATCCCGACCTCTTCACGTCGGCTCGCCAGCATTTTGGGCCACCTGAGAGCATAAGCCCCAAATGACCTCGTCCCGCATGACGTTAAACTGTATGCCTGTCCCGCGTGACGTTAAACTGTATGCCCTCGTCCCGCATGACGTTCAACTGTATACCCTTGTCCCGCATGAAATTAAACTGTATACCCGTCCCGCATGACGTTAAATTGTATTCCCTCATCCCGCATGACGTTAAACTGTATGCCCATCCCGCATAACGTTAAAATGTATGCCCGTCCAGTATGATGTTAAACTGCACCACCAGAACTACGTGGACTTTGATCCATGTCAAAGCATGGTATGTAGGAAGCCTCCATGAGGTTCAAGCTCATCACTCAGTTGTACCGACCCCTTTGCGTCAGTTCACCAACACCATTATAGGCCGCCTCAGAGTGTAAGCCCCATATACCCCATCCACGTCTCATCCTGACCTCTCCCTTGAGCCCACGTGCCTCGGGAAGCTCATGCCCTAGCCCAGAGGTCTAATATCCTCTAGGATCCAATACATGCATTCATTCTCACGGGTCACCTCTTCAGGTGTCCTACCGCACCACCCGAACTACGTGGACTTTGATCCATGTCAAAGCATGGTACGTAGGAAGCCTCCCTGAGGTTCAAGCCTTTCTTCACTTCATCACCCATCCTGATCCTTACTCGGGCCGCCACATCCCAGTGGGATCATTCCACCTCATTCCACTCCACAATATCTAGGAAGCCGCCCATGCACTAGCCCCGACATTAGTGTTCCCCCCACGGTGGTTCTTTTATCTGATCCACTCTCAGTGTTCTGATCAGTCCGATCCGTCTCCTCAAGACGTTAAACTTGCGGCATAACCCGTGTTAAACATGGGAAGCTAAGGAAAACCTCAGATGCATGCATATGGTATGCCAATTCCCCGCATTTGATGTGGGATGCCTCGGGCTTCCGATCCCTCAATAAGCCCTATAATAACGGATAGAAGACCGATACGCCAATCCCCCAGCGTCAAGACATGCCAACGACACTCCAACCTGACCATTCTCTTCACCGAAGGTTTCTTCACCGACTAGACCCCTTGGAGCATCTAGACGGAATCAACTTAATTAAATGGTGTCCATAAAGATATGGAACCGGAAATGAGATTCACGAATATGTCTTAAATCTATGAGGGAGACCTGGACTAGGTGATGATCTCCGAGGAGGAATCCACGGAATGAAGAACCGACATACCATCATCCCGGTTTTGAACAAGGAGCAGACGTCCCTAAACAAGGAACAAATGCCACCTACCTTTGGAAAGCGGGAATGCAGGGCAACAAGCCGCGCGTCCCCCCCCCCCACGTGACGGACGCGCGCGTGGGCCCTAGTGGAAAGCGTTGGAAACAAGGTCATAGATTTTTTATGTAAATATTATATTAATCATCAATTTTTAAAAAATGACAAGTTATGCATACCCCACCAACACTTACTTTGTGTCTAGAAACTAAAATTCTTATAAGATATGTCACATGGTTATTTATAATTATTCGAATACCATTAATTGATTTACACGTGTATCATTTGATGTTAATTATGGTTTAATAATTCTTTAAAATGAATAATGAGGTATACCTTTCACCCTCTTCATTATGAAAAATATAATCAAATAATATATTAATTATGAATGAAGAAAATTTAAATAACCCATCTAGAGGTGACATGGATTCCATCCAAATAGCTTAAAAATAAATAGTGTGTATCCCATAAGTACATGTTGTGTAACCGTGTTTAATGCAACATGATTCGTCATGAATTAATTAGGAGTGGTACACATTTATTTCACATAGAGTGTAGTTAACACACACATTGTGTTGACTCGTCTAAAGTGGAACACGATTAGCTAGACTACATTACATGTAACATGTTTAAATGACGTGTGTTTCATTAGTCAAAGACAATCTATATGTTTAATACAAGGAACACGTGAATCTTAACCATATAACACAGATAACACATTATGTATAACATCTATACAAGTCATGTAATCCATTAATGTCCATGAAAAGCCAACATTCCCATTACATAAAAGTGTGTCATGGATAGATGTCTAATATTTCTATATGAAGAATATCTGGGTAGTACACACCATGAATTTTACCAATTTTTCCAAAATATAAAACAATTATTATACTAATTAAACCTTATCGACATAAGTTATCTGTGTAATTTATTTGACTTGTACATACCATGTTATTTGTTATATATATATATATATATTAAATATCTAATTAATTTCTATATAATATGCAGAACTACAAATCTTATATAAGTTGTGCTACAATGATTACTCTACACACATTAAAACATAACACCCTACATGATAACAAAATCTCATGTGTCATTCATTTGAAAGTATATTCCTTGAAAATACGTTAAAGACATGTAAAATAAATAATGAATAATTAAATATAATAAAAACATCATACATGCCACGTATTTGGAAGGAGTACTCACCATCATACCTCCACAGTACATGTTTTCACTGTGTTAGTTTTAATTAAACTTATTTAATTTTTTTAATTAAATGGACGAGGATAGCAAGTTTGTATGAGAATTAATATAAAATAAATGATTAATTAAATAAGATAAATTCATTTATCATTGCATGATTTATCTTTAATATAAATGATTGGGATTGAATTATGGTTTAAATTAAATGTGTAATTAGTTCATGTATGTTAATGATCCTGATCATAGACTATACCTTTGTATATGATTGACATCCTTTTAATTTGGTATTATTTTAAATTAATGGTTTGAGTGTCATCCCTCTTACCATAATGTACGAGACTTTGTACCCATAGATTCCTCATATAAACTCCCTAAACAAATCCCTTGGTTCCCCTCACCTACGTGTGAGTAAAATCTTGTGTAATTTATGGCTCTCCCAAGAGAGTGGAGGCAGTTCATGTTTAGTGCTAAGGAAAATAAAATCAAATATATATATATATATATATATGGGAGGATATGTGGTAAGATTCAATATTAACCAAGTTATGGTTAATGTTGATTTTCCGTAGGTACATTGTTAGTCTTTAAGCTTATAGATAAACTAACCATTATCAAAGGCTCATGATCATACCACTCATATAATTTTATTTCTATCAAGTTGAATTCTTAATTTCATTATGTATTTTTTTACGATCACATTAATTAATGGACTAATAAGAATTCAATATAGAACTATAGTAAATTTGAATATGAATCAGCTTCATCTAATACATGGTTAATCATATATTTAAATCCACTTCATATTAACAATCTTGTAATAAATTTAATATGAAGAATATATAAAAAATAGATTTTAAAAGCCTCAATTTTTTATATTAATTTGGTATAGACATCTACTACATAAGTTAAAATTGAAACAATTTAGGGTGATTTCTGCTATCTTGGAATTCTATCTTCCATTTTGGGTTGAATTAACATAGTTTAAATCATTTTTTTCCATAAAATATGGAATTAGTGTAACTGATAGGGAAAGGATTATGAGATAAAAATCAAGTATTTCATGATTGGGGAGTCTACTATGTATATCATAGAACTAAGAGTTGATATAATTTTTAAAATTATTCTTACCAAAATCCATTCAAATAAATTTTCTTGATAAAGTCTAGTTTATGATAAATAGAATATTGTTCATTGCCACTATAATTTCAAAGAAACATGATATTCCCAAAACTAATAGTAATGGAGTTTGGGTTTTTACAAAACAATGGATGATTAATATATTTAATATTTACTATCCAACTTAATAATTCAGATATGGTACTAAAATTATTTCTCTTATTAATTATAGAAACAAAAATCCATAAGAAATAAATTATATCATTGTGATATATGCTTGAAAAGGGTAACCTTATTAATAAAACTAATTTCCTTGAATGGAAAAGTAATTTACACATTATTTTATACTTTGGATGGAAATTATATGTTCTAGAAGTCCCCATTCCTAAAGAACCTGACCAAGAGGCCAAGGAATAAGAATTAATTATGTATGATGCACATTTAGATGATGGAACATGTGTCCAATGTTTCATATTATATTTCATTTCTTATTATATTTTAAAGAAACATGTGGATATGGATTTGTATATCATGATGTCTCACCATCATTATCTCTAATAAGATAAGGAAAGAAAAAAATATGTGATCTCCAATAAAATATTCACATGAAATCTTGGAGTGTCAGCACCTGTTGGGCCTCAAATATTCAAGATGATTGGATACATTGAGTTCATAGACATCATGAGTATTAAATTTTCTAATGATATGAAAACATAACTCATCATTTAATCACTAACAAAATCATTTTCATGTTCAATTGTGAATTACTACATGAGAAATAGTGAGAACACATGTTCCCATTCTCTAAGATGAAAAGGACATGGGGTGTGGAAATATCATAGTCCATATGGTGAATGAGAAAATGAATAACAAGGAAAATGATCCTCAGACTTATAGTTATTCTAAAGATCTAGATAACTATCCTTCCAAGAAGAAGAAGATCCAACAGCAGGTAAATGAAAAGATATAATTTTATTATGTGGTACATTAGGAACTGGAATATGAATTGCACCCAGAACTAAGGGGAAGTTAAAGATGTGTTCGTTATCTTGTGTAATCTTTCTATATCTACACATTTGGTATTAGATTATTTTTTTGGAGATCACATTTTTATCCAAGTGTTGGAACCATATATATTTCAATGGATTTACATATGAGAGATGGATCTTCAAGAAACAAATGGATCATGACTCACTACATTAGTTATATGATTCTATCACCTTCTGTTACCAACTAGAATGGTTTTGGTTTTAAAGAACTACCATTTTGGGTTATGTGTTACTGAGAACATAATATTTTATTCTTACCATGACATGGAAGGATTTATTTTAAAATTTAGAAATAATGACTACTGATTTTATAAATTCAATATTTTTTATGGTATGGAACAAACTAATAATGGTCATTATGTATTAAATTTTTAAAATAAATTATTAGAAATTGATAATGAATCATGTTTACATGAATTATAAAACACTATTCTGTGGAATTTCTATCATATAGTCTTTTAAATAAGAAGAGTTTGATAAAGATCTATCCTAATTCTTATTTATAATCATTTTATTTAAGACCACTTGAAAGATATGATGCTTTTTATCAAGAAAAAATAACCAAACCACTATTTTGTGGTTATGGTGAAAGGACCACATGGTTTCTCGATTTTGTGTACACTTATGTGTATGGACCTTTTCTAGATGAATCTAGAGGTGGTTATTATTACTTCATAACTTTTATTTATGTCTTAAGAGGATGTGTTTTTTCTTACATGACGAGGTATAATATTGAGACCTTTGATAAATTCAATGAGTTCAATAATTATGTTGGCATAAAAATAGTATGAAGACAAAAAACATTGATCGGATCGAGGTTGTGAGAATCTTAACCCAAATATTATCGACAATCTATGGGAGTTTGGGATTTTATATCAACTAAATCAACCTTATACATCACAATGTAATGTTCTTAGTGAAAGGTGGAATCACACCTTTCTATACATGCTATGGTTGATGATGATCTGTGTGGATATTCCTTTGTCTATTTGGGGATATGTATTACAAAATATTGCAGACACACTAAACATAGTACAATATAAAGTATAAAATATAATTCCCTTCATGTTATGGAGTGGTAAGAAATATGTCTTTCCACATACACTTTTATGGGGATATGAGGCATTTGTTTAGTCCGCCTTAGGACACAAAATAGCATTCAAAGTTACAGGGTGTATACTTATAACATGTCTTATGGAAACCATGGAAAATTATCTATATAATCCCTAATAAAAGTAAGTGACTATCGTAAGATATGTTTTCTTTATTGAGTTGCAGAATATACTCAAGATTTACAATAGGGTCATGGTTGACTTCAATGAATTTGATATCCAAGATGAATTGGAATTGGTATAGTAATATATTGTATGGTTCCCCATGAACTAATTTATTCCTAAAAGAAACATACTATATGAGAGTACGAAAGTTTTAAGAGATCCAGAAAGATACATTTTTGAAGTCACTATATATAGTGACTCGTTATTGATTATGAAAAATTATATGCTCTCTTAAAAATAGGTGGTAGAGATCTTAGAATCTGTAAGATAGAAATAATCCATGAATTTTGATATAGATTCCATTTATTAGAACCAAATTTAGATTTTTTGATCCTCAAATTTAAATAAAGCATGTCAGTTGTATATGTATGTTCTAGGCACAGTGGAAGCAAGTTGGTGGGTGTTCCCACCTTTAATTTTTTCCATTAACAATGATCAATCTGAGATCCATCATAATAATTAAATTTAAAATATTATAAATAGAACTAAAAACGAAAGAATGGAAGGAGGACCTCGAACCATAGAGAGGTTTGTCATATGTTGGTTATAATTAAATTAATTAAATGACAAGAATTACCTTGATGTAATTCTCTCTTCGTTGATGTTTCTATCCATAATATGATGTGATATGTCGTTGCGTTGTAGAATCCAAGTGTAGGATTTCTCTAGCAGTGATCCACACGTGCTCCATGTATCTCTAGATGTCGTTGAAAGGATGTTTGTGTGCTAGCGTGGAAGAGACTTTGCTTTCGATGTCTACCTTTGATCGCCATGAGAGCTGCTTGAAAAGAATTCTCCTTGATCTGGTTGAGGAGGATCTCTCTTGTACCGTGAGAGCATTCTTGGATGAAAATAATTCTCGCTTGGATTGAGAGATTTCTCTAGATCTATTGTGCACCACCCCAAAAATGGCTAGGCTAATGAGAATTATATAATTGGGATATTAATTACATAGATTATTAAAATGAATTAATAACCTGAAAGAATTTATTCATTTAATTTAATTCATAGTAAGCCACATATCGAATAATAGCAGTTGAATATTATTATTACTTGAAATGTGCCCATTGAATTACACCTAATATTATTTAAATAAATAAATAATATTTTTCTCCCAAATCCCTAGAAAAACTACACAGCGTGTATATTAATATACATGTCGTGTATGTTTGTTTTTTAATCTTCTTTATTTCCTCCACCACATTTATTAGACCGTGAATAATGGCTGTTTATTTATCAAATAAATTTCACTACATTACTCACTAATAAATATATTATTTCACCCACAATATATTCTCCCCAATAACTATTGTTGAAATAAATGCGATCAGGAATCCTTGAATAGTTATTAAACCACAATCAGGAGTAATCTTTATTCATCATGTTATCATAATATTTTACTGAGATACTTGGAAAAACATAGTGTGTGACCCTCTAGACCACTTTCTCAGTGGAATTAGGTCAAGCCTACCTAAAGTCCAAGGTTGGAGTCTACCAACCTGCCAAGGCACCCATAGAGAAAGAAGTTAACGCTGTAATGACATGTCACCTCTTATGAATGCTTATCATGTAATGTAATCCTTTGTCTTGATATCTCGAATCAAGAGGGTTGCATGCAAGTCCATCAACCCATATACTCAATTATTCTTTCTTTGAAAATCCAGAATTGAACTTTCCCATTCTTTACCATGTCCATGGATTTATTTATATCAATTTCACCAAAGGACCTGAGATATCTACTTTTGTTATGGAACATAAGGGATAAATCCTTTCTCACATTATCTATTAATTCAATATTACTCATGACACTCCCAACATATCCTACCGTGTTACGAACAGTGTTTCATCAGAGTTTCCATCAATACATCTACATGCACAAATTGTAATAACCATGAATAATAATCTTAAATTCTAAGGATAGATACACACACCCACATATAGGAATTTCCATTGACACTATGAAATGTGGATTTCCTACTAGAGGGTCTCATTCTTATAATATCCTCCTGGATATTACCAAGGGTGCACACCATGAGAAGGTGCCTCAATGTTTTATGAGTCCTCACCCTTAATGGCCTGTATTATTTTTTCCCTCAAATAACATCATCCGACAATATAATATATATTCAAGAATAGTGTTATGAAACTTCCGAGTTCTCATCATAGCCGGGATCTGCTCTGACCTTTTAGTGCAACAACTATCTTTAGAACATTATCACATGCATTTTCACACAAAATAACAATCAAGATGTAATAAGTTATTTATTAATGAAAAAAGAAGAAAGTAGTTGGTTTTAAGCAACCAAATCTAATAGAATCCTACTTGGACTAGATCCAACTACTAACAACCTTTATCCCACTAACTATCACATGATTTTCATGCTTCTACTGAGATAGGACATTAGTCATGGGGTCTACCACATTCTCTTTTCTGGACACTCTACTCACTGCAACTTCACCCCTTTGATAAAAATCCCTCAAGAGGTGATACTTCTGGAGTATGTGCTTTGTCCGTTGATGTGACCTTGGTTCTTTTTCAAGAGCCACCACTGCATTATTATCACAATACAATGTGATAGGATCTTTAATTCTAGGAACCACATCATGCTCCTGGACAAAGTTTCAAATCTAGATGGCTTCCTTGGCTTTATCAGAAGCTGCAATATATTCAGTATCTACAGTAGAATTGGTGACAACTGGTTTCTTTGAACTCTTCCATCTCACAACTACTCCACTGAGACATAAAATATATCCATATTGTGACTTCAAATCATTATAATCTATCTGAAAAATAGCATCAGCATACCCTTTGATGAAAAGTTCCTCGTCTCCTCCATACAATAAAACATATCCTTAGTTCTTCTCTAATACTTAAGTATAGTCTTAACAGTAGTCCAATGTTGTTCTCCTAGATCTTCTTAATATCTATCTCCCATGATTAGTGCATAGGCAACATCAATCCTGGTAAATAACATGGAATACATGATGGATCCTATATCCGAAGTGTATGGGATCTTACTCATTATATCTTTCTCCTGTTGTGTCTGAGGAAACATTTTTTTTAGAAATATGTAGGCAATGTTACACTAGAACCAATCTCCTCTTGGATTTTTACATACTAAATCTCTTTAGTATCTGGTCAATGTAGGTACCCTGACTTAGTACAAGCAGCCTCTTGGATCTATCATGAATGATCATGATCCCTAGAATGTAGGCTGCTTCACCTAAGTCCTTCATGGAGAAACGGGTTTTCAACCAATAATTAACTGAATGTAAGACCGGTACATCATTTCAAATAATAAATATGACGTCAACATATACTAATAAGATAATGAATGCATTCCTATTAAACATCTTATAAACACATGACTCACATTTGTTCATAATGAATTCAAATTCCTTTATGGCTTCATCAAATCAAATATTCCATGACATGGATGCTTTCTTTAATCCATAAAGGGATTTCTGAAACTTGAAAACCCGTTTGTCTTCACCAGGTGTCACAAACCCTTCAGGTTGTGTCATATAGACATTTTCCTAAAGGTTCCCATTAAGTAATGTTGTTTTGAAATGCATTTTCCAAATCTTGTAGTCATGGTAATATTTTATGGAACAAATGATTCTTATGGGTTTAAACATGGAAACTGGAGAGAAGGTTTCATAATATTCAATTCCTTGACGTGGTCTGAATCCTTTTGCCACTAGCCTTTATTTATAGGTCCTAACTTGACCATCCATGTCCAGTTTTCTCTTGAATACCCATTTACATACAATATGCTTTACATCAATTGGATCATCGACCAGAACTCAAACTTGGTTATGATACATGGAATCCATCTTATAATTTATAGATTCTTGCCATTTTGTTGCTTCTAAGCTTTCTACTACTTCCTTCTAGGATATAGGTTCATCATTTTCCAACAATAATTATTCACCATCCTCAGTGACTAGGAAACCAAATCTCTCTAGTTCCCTTACCTCTCTTGAGCTCCTACAAAGTACTTCTGTTTCTAGAACCTCTTCAACGGGGACTTGTGGAACTTGTTCCTATACCAACTCTTGGGTATCTTGAGCATCAACTTCATCTAAGTGAATCTTTCTCCCCCTATCCTTTTGAGGATGTCTTCCCTCTCAAGAAATACAGCTTGTCTGGTGACAATAAATTTCTTGTCCGAAGGGTTATATAGGTAATATCCTTTTGTTTCCTTGGGATATCCTATAAAGATACACCTCGTGCCCCAGAGTTCTAGTTAATTTCCAAAGAAGTCCTTAACAAAAAACTTGAATCTTCATACCCATGTGTGTGTCAAAATGGGTTTTATTCCATTCCATAACTCAGACAGAATTCCATTTTCCACCTTAGCTGATACTTGGTTTATTGTGTATGTTTCTGTTTTTAATGCATATTCCCAAAAGGATAATGGGACATCTTCTTGACTCATCATCTACCTCACCATGTCAAAAAAGGTTAAGTTCCTCCTTTCACTAACAACGTTCCACTGTGGTGTATAAGGAAGAGTGAGCTGATATAGAATCCCAGACTCACATAAAAGATCAATGAAATCTTGGTTCAAGTATTCTCTGCCTCGATTTGATTGAAGCTTCTTTATCTTCTTACCATGATGATTCTCAACTTCATTCTTTAATTCCTTAAATTTCCCTAAGGCTTCTAACTTATACCTTATTAAGTAGATATATCCATTTTTACTCAAATCATTAGTAAATGTAAAGAAGTGAGAATATCCACCTCGAGCTTCTCCTGGAAATGGTCCACAAACATCCATGTGCACCAATCCTAGAATCTCGGTGGCCCTTTCACCCTGTCCACCGAAAGGCGGGTTGTAAATTTTACCCTGTAAACAAGAGTGACATCTATCAAGTGGATTTAGATCAGAAGAGTATAATTAACCATCCTGGAAGAGCTTTGTTAAGCACCTCTCATTTACATGACCATGGTGGTGATGCCACAACTGGGTGTTGTATGAGTCATGTGAATTTGTTTCAATGTTGATTTACAATACTTTGTTTTCATAGTTTAATACATACAAAACATTTTTTAAAAGTTCGATAGCATAACATATGTTATTATTATAAAATAAGCCACCCTTGTTTCCAAACATGAAAATAAATCCATCCATATCCAAACATGATACAGAAATTTTGTTTTTGGTAACACTAGGAACATAATAACAGTTATGTAAAATGAAAATCACCCCAGTTGGAAATGAGATATGGTAATCTCCAATGGCTAACACATCTACGCTCACACCATTGGAAGCTCGACGATCCACCTCTCTTGTGGGAATATTTCTAAATCTACTTTTTCCTACATTTGAATACAGATGTGAGGCCCACAAGATATATCTAATATCCAATGTGTAAAATGGAATGATTACACATGATAAAAAATACACCTTTAACGTCCCCATTCTTTTTGGGGCAGCTCCTCTTCCAGTGGTCTGGCCTGCCACATACAAAACTATCTGCCTCCCATTACTTGCCCTGCCTCAAGATCTTCCCCTTCTTAGAGAGATGGTTCTCAGAGGATTCAGACCGTTTATAATTCCTTGTCCCCTTTTCATTTTCCTTCCAGTTCTTATTCACCACAAGGACTATGGTTTTGTCACGGCTCATGTCCTTATCTACCAAGATAATAAATTTCATAAGTTATGATAGACTCGTCTCATTATTTCTCATGTTTTAGTTGAAAATAAATATAGATATGTTCTTGGAAAGTGATGATAGGATGAGATCTATATGCAACTCATCCGGGAACATGATCCCTAAGATATCCAGGCGTTCAATGTAGCCAATGATCTTGACTACATGAGTCCCAGCTGGTGCAAACTCTCCAAGATTATTTGAAAACAAAGCTTTGGAGATCTCATATCTCTCTTGTATTTCCTTCTTTTGATAGATATCCTTACGGTGAGACATCATGCTATACGCGCCCATGTTTTCATGTTGCTTTAAGGGCTCATTAGTCAAGGCCGATAGCATGAATCATTGGACATATGTGGCATCATACAAATGTTTCAAGTAGAGAGATAGTTCCCCATCACTGAATTCTTTTCTAGGCACAACTAGAATAGGCACCTCTGACACATACAATTTCCTATGGTGAAGGATGACATGTAAATGCCTCTGCCACTCAATGAAATTGGTTCTGATGAAAATGTATTCCTTCTCGAGTATGGTTTGCAATGATATGTTTGAAGTCATTTTTATTTCCATTAATACAAATTAATATGAGCAAAGTGTTAGTAATTTATCATGGTAAAACAGAGACAAATAAATAATTTAATACTTAGTAGTCTCCAACTATTTTATCGAAATCCAATAACCCCCACCATTGACTTGAGAATATTTTATTTCCTGAATATTATGGTGGCAAGGATCCATATTTCCCTTCGCATTACCCGAACTAGGGTTGGTTAAAAAACATGAAGGGTTATAGGTAGGTATTCCAAATTACAACTATATTAACTCGCAGCTCTTTGATGCACAGAGTGGACACATCAATCATGAAATCCTTTTATTTTAGATTTCCTCAACCTTTTCCTCTTGGTCACACCAAGTACTGTTGTGGTATTCAAACCTCGATGTGAACCAAGCCAAGTCAACCCAAATACTTGAATTATAATTCTCCAATAATTGAAACCACCCCAACTGGGGTTGTTCAAGCACTTTTAACTATTGTTTGATTCTAACCAAGATTATGGAAGGCTATACCAACTTAATATTTTTTTGAGGGATTTTATACTTTTACGTAAATTTCCATTCTATTATCTTTGATTACATTATTGTTATTATTAAGTGGGATATACTTAAGTGATTAACCATCTTTAAGATTATATTTATTCATAATCTGGTTATATTTGAGTTGCATCTTACATGCTTGTTTAATTCATTAATTGTGTGATTGTGACAACACAGCCACAATAAATAAACCATGCAACTGAAAGAAAAAACAAAATAAAAGGTATGATAATGAGATTGTTCTATGGTTTAGTTTATCTAGTGGTTGAAAAACTAACCCAAGACATAGGTAATGAAACACCCTGAACCTTTGGGGTTTGTGTTTACAAGTTCTCACCTATCTACATTTGTATCTCATTGGATTGGTTTCACCTTGGCTCCTAACATGAGCCACCTCCACAAGATTAGGAGCTCCAGCCATTACATATTCTTTTATCTCACTCACGGGTGAGGGGTAAAATGGGGTTTTACATAAAAGAAACTTTGGGCATACAGGCCCTACATATTAACGATGAGAGGTCTCACAGGCCAACAAATTTAATTTAAATATTTAAATTAATAGCAAACCATTCACATACAAAGGTCTTGGTCTAGCTCATGATCATCCATACATGCAATAATATTTACGCTTAAATAAAAATATCATTAAATTCTTCAATTGTACTTATTTAAGATGAATGACGTTAAAATCAATTAATTATCTTTAATTAATCAATCCTTTGATCATAAACCCCTTTTCTGAATTTCCTTGAGATTCTCATCCATCATAACTCTAAAAAAATAAATTTATTTAAAATTATCTTTGTATGTAACTTGTTCCTTGGAGGCAACCCGGTGAATTCCAATTCATAACTACCCAATGAGTAGAAATGAATATTACACATATGTTAAACTAAACATATATATATATCACCTATCATGTGTTGTGCCTCAACTTTATTCCTACACTATGGTACACATCTCAAGGGTTTATATAATATAATAATAAATTTTAATAAATCGGGGTAATTTTGATGAGTACATGGAATTGAGTTCTGACTACATAGTGTGTACTTTTTTTCACCGTCTATCTGAAGTACACACTAGGGGACATGGTGTGTAGATGTACTTCAGAAATTTTCAGAGTACACAACATGTTCAGTGGATCACACGCTATGTAGTATCCGCGTTACATGTTTTCCTACTGGGCAAGCCGTGTATGGGGTACACGGTCCAACCCTAACCCGAAGGTACTTTATGTTGTGTCCAGTGGACCACACAACGTGTAATATAGAAACCATGTGACACATATTCTTTGTCAACACATGGAGTCATTTAGGACTTATAAAGACTCCAACACACTGCCTGATTTGGAGGACTGGTCTATTTCATTGAATCTTGGCTACACAACATGTACTGCCGAATACACGCCATGTGTTCTGGTGTTGTACAACCAAGAACATTTGGAACCTCCAGATGAGATCCTCTATTTTATTATAATAAAAGTTAAAAGAAAAAAATCATTCTTATAAGGTGAACATGAAACGAGTAATAGATTAACTTGAATTGAAACAACTAAATTATTAAATGTCTAAATCACCAAAGAAAAATTAAATAATTATAATCAACGATTTGACTGCTCTGATACCACTTGTAGATTTTGGGAGCAGCGGAAGTGTGTTGGTAGGTGTACCCAACATTATTTTTCATCATTAACAAAGATCAATCTGAGATCCATCACGATAATGAAATTCCATATCTTTGAAATAAAAGGAAGAATGAAAGAAAAGAATGGGGTCCGAGAACCATAGAGAGGATCATAATATGTGTATTAGAATTAATTTAATTAAAATAAAAGAATTACCTTGATGGAATTCTCTCTCTGTTGATGTTTCTAGCCATGATTTGATGTGATCCGTCATTTCATCCTAGAATCCAAGTGTAGGATTCCTCTAGCAGTGATCCACACGTGCTCCAAATATCTCTAGACATCGCTGAAGGGATCTCTTGGTGCTTGATTAGCCACTGAAAGTGGCTAATATTTATTGTTAATATCTTAATAATATGTTCGAAAGTCCACAAACATTAATTTTAGTGCATTATTGAAATTGAAATTCATTTCTCATCTCAAATGCAATTCATGTTTAAAATGAAAATTTCGTTCCAATCATTAATATGTTTGTGGAAAACATTATATTAATTTTCTAAATTTGATATTTTGGGATATTATTGATCACTTTGTTTGGAACATTTTTTAGGAATGATGGATGAATCCCAATGGAAGATGGAGATTTTTGGTGATGAATGCAGAACTTTTATGGAGAAAGCATGACGGGCCTAAGGCCCATCAAACAAATGTGGGGCCCAAAAACCAAGCCCAATGAGGATTAAATTTTTATAGTAGAAATAGAAAAATATGGGGAACATTTTATTCAACTATGACCAGAGCTAATTCAGAAATTTTTAGAGAGATATATGGATCTGAAGTTAACATTTAAATGGTGGGCCCGACCTGAATGCCCATAATGTCTTCCCACCATGTTGATCATAACATCAAAAAGGATGCACCAAATTTCCTGAATTGTTTACAGCTAATAGAGGACATAACGAAGATAATATTTCTCTTCTAAGACCCCTTTGTATTCGGCCTCATTCAATTAAAAAATCAAACATCAAAACTGTGGACGAATTTGGAGGAATTTCCGGGTCAACTTCAAAACGTCAAATTACCTTGATTTTATCACCCTCCTTCTAACTTTTCCAATTAATGGAGATGTAATTTATTATTGAGGGTGTATATAAGGATTTTAATATTCCTATATAAAGAGCTGGTGGTGAAGGGAATTGGCATCAAATATTTTTCTTTGGAATGTAAGTTTTTATTTTCTTTCAATTGTATTGTCATGATTTCATTTTGTGATCGCTTTATCAATTTATCCCCTGTATGTTTTTCGTTCACCTTTATTTAATTAATAAAATATCATCATCATCATATTCTTCTTAATTTCTTATTTCTTTTTCCACATCATGTTGATACCATTTCCTGAGGGAGTGAGGTTACTCACATTATCTTTTGTGAAACTCTTCACAAAACGGTGGAGTGATTGTTATTTATTTTTTATTCTTCTCTAATTCTACCATCATTAGTCTTTTACCCAAATTCATTGATAGAATAGCATCAATGGAGGGATAATATTATAATGGGTTGATCCAAGGGAGTTGCAAGGGGTGAATTGGATGTTATTTCTTAATTTAATAATTCTTAATCAATTCTATTTTTGAGATTTTAATTCAATGATGTATGTTATCCTTTAAACTAACCAATTTTAAGGATACACATCCTGAATGCTAAAATGATACTCTCACTTGGAGTGCTCATCAATATGATCCTCCAAGTGTATAGGTGATTAATCTTAGGATATTGAAAACTCAAAATTGGTGAGTGATTTGGGATGATTGTATTTCGTTTATGGAAACACTCAAATTTAAGACATAGAAATAATTTAAAAAGAAATTCATCCAATACACCCCATGCGATAAACAAGGATGAACTCATTCTTTTAAATTGAATTCACCTAAGTCTTTAAAATATCAAATAATCCAATCAATTCAAACCAAAGTTGGCCACATCATAGCCAAATCAACTCCATCAAATCACCTTCTTAGAATGCATGTTTCTTAGGTTTCTTCTTAGGTTTTTGAGGATCGATAACCCAAGTCGTACTATAGTGACCGCTTACACCATACAACTTGGGTTAATTTGGGCACAACTACTGCTATCATGTAAGATCCTTCGCTTGCGATGTTCTCCTTCTATCTCCTTGATATCCACTTGCAAAGAGCTCTTCTTGATCCGATGGAGGAGGATATCTCTCGTACCTTGAGAGCGTTTATGGAAGAAAAGAATTCTCTCTTGGCTTGAGTGTTTCTCTAGATCCATTGCGCACCACCCAAAAATGGATAGTCTAAAGATAATTATATAATTGGGATTTAAATTTCATAGAATAATAAAATTAATTAATTACCCGCAAGAATTTATTCATTTCAATTAATTCTTAGTAAGACCCCATTTCTAATAATTATAGTTGATTATTATTATTACTTGACATGCACCCAATAAATTTCACATAATGTTATTTAATTAAATAAATATTATTATTTCTCACAAATCCCTAGAAAAATTGCACACCATGTATATTAATATACACGACGTGTACTTTTGTTTTTCCATTTTCTTTATTTCCTCCACCACATTTATTAGACCTTGAATAATGGATATTTATTTATCAAATAAATATCATTACATTAATCGCTAATAAATATATTATTTCGCCCAAAATATATTCTATTAAATAACTAGCATCGAAATAAATTCTATCAGGCATCCTTGAATAATTTGTAAACCACAATCCGGAATAATCTTTATTCAACTTGTTAAATTAATATTTAACTAAGACACTTAGACACACATAGTGTGTGAGCCTCTATGCCTCTTTCTCAGTGGCATTAGGCGAAGCCAATCTAATGTACAAGGTTAGCATCTAGAAACTTTCCAAGGCACCCATAGAGAAATAATTTAACGCCGCAATGAAATGTCACATCCAATCAATTCTTACCATGTAATGTAATCCTTTATCTCGATATATCAAATCAAGAGGGTTGCATGATAGTGTCATCGACCCATGTACTCGATTTTTCATTTTTTAACTTTCCAAAATTAAATTCGCCCATTATTTACCATGTCCATGTATTTATTTTGTCTATATCAATTCCATCAAAGAGACTGAGATATGTACTTTTGTTATGGAACAGAATGGAAAAACCATTTCCCGTATTATCTATTAATGTAGTATTACTCATGATGCACTAAACATATCCAAACTCACTGTGAATAGTGTTTCATCAGATTTTTTGTCAATACATCTATGTTCATGAATTGTAATACTTATTAATAATAATCTTCAAGTCTAAGGACTAATACACACCTCTATAGATAAGAACATCCAATGACACTATGAAATGTGGATTTTCTACTGCTGGGTCTCATTCTCATAATATTCTATTAGATATTACAAAGGGTGAAAACCATGAGAAGGCACCTCAATGTTTTATGAGTCCTCGCCCCTAATGGCATGTATAATTTGTGTCCCTTTAATAAAATCATTCGGCCATAAAAAATATATTCAAGAACAATGTTATGGAACTTCTAGGTTCTCATCATAGTAGGGATGTGCTATGACCTTTTAGTGAAATAGCTATCCTTTGGACATTATCAAATGAATTATTGTGCAGAAGAACAATCAAGATGTGATAAGGTATTTATTAATGAATAATGTACAAAGTAGTTGGTTCTTGGACCCCAACTCCAATAGTATATGGGTATTTGAGAGGAAACTAGTCATGAAAGGTAATGTAAATACATACAAGGTGAGGATATAGGGGAATGGGTTTAAAAAACATCACGACATTGACAATGAAGAAAACCTATCTAATGTTTCCATGTTTAAATACATTATAATTCTAATTTTTATAGAATCATACTAAGAAAAAGAAATCTATAAGAGGCATGTTAAAATGAGTTTACATAATTGGAACCTTTAGGATAATGTCTATATTACACAATTAAAAGGTTTTGTAAACCCTTTAAATTCAAAGTGAGTATGAAAGTATTGGATATTCATTTATGGATTGAATCAATCATAGAGGTAATGGAAAATTTAGTTCAATTAAGATATAAAATAATTTGGTTTCATAAATAATGAATATGATCCTTGTGTTTAAAATAAATTTAGTGAGGGTGAATTTTTTATCCTAGTAATATATGTAAATTATATAATGACCTAGGAATAATATACATAGATATTACATATTCTTAGTGAATATTGAATATATCTCCAAAATAAACATGGGAAAGTAAAACTATAATAAAGGTTTAGCTCATATGCTCAGTAAAGATAAATGTGGGATATATAAATCCTAAGAAATCATTATAAAGACCTATGGGTAAGATAACATAATCAAGTTCATGTTCTCAACATAGGTAATCATACCCATAAAAGATTAGATCACAAATTTCAAAATCAATTCATATCTAGAATCATGTTTATGGAGGGTATCAACGTAATAATTGACATCAAAAAGTCAAAACAAAAAAATGTGGTGTCATATGCATAGAAAATCATAATTTTTTAACAATGTTATTTTTAATCATGTAAACTTATAAACATGTGAGAAATTATATAATGAAATCATACCCATGAATCAAATAGTGAAAAAATATATTCACAATTATATCCATGAGTAATGGTATAAGCATAACTTGAAATAAATCATACTCATGCATCAAAATGCAAAAAATGATATTATCAATCATGTACATTATAATCATGATAATATCATGAGATATCAATATCATTTTATCCAATGCCTTTATGTTCTATAATAATTCAAACTCTAACATAATAATTATCTATTCATACAAATGAAACAATATTATTAAAAATTTACCATTTCATCATAGTACAACCTATTGGAAACAAAGGGGTTTCATAAACATCACATCACAAAAATCATAAATCATATAGAGAAAGAAAAAGGATGGTATCATTGGATCATATCCCAAATAATGATAAGTTAACATAAAATGATGTTATATTAAATAAAAAATTCTTTTAATAGATCACTAGAATATTTCATGAGAAAAATACATTTTTCATTTTTCCATCAGATATTTAAATCAAAATATTTTCAAAATATTAAAGAATATATTTCCATTGATATAAACCATGTTATCTAATAAAGTATGTTTAAAATCATTTTACGGTACATCCATATATATACCTTTTTTATTTTCTGAAGCCACTTTTCGGTTAAGTGGGAACCATAAAAAATCGAATAACAAAATAAGAAATAACACAACATTCCTTGACATCCCAGATCACTTCCAAAACAATGAAACAAATGACAAGCCTTAAGAAACATACCTCATATTCTAACATTGGTTATTGTACATCAGATATAGCTATATTTACAAGACAATTCCTTCATATCTAAGGTAGGTGTCCAATGGAGATAACCTTCTATAGATATAAAAATAAAATTTTCAAGAATAAACGAATCATAAAATGTAATAGACATTATAACCACTTTTAGGGAAAGCCTATCCAAATGGTAAGACAACCAAATAAAGTTTAATTTATTGGGGCCTTGAGGCTTCTTCATACCCTTTACCTAGGACTTCTCTTACCAGGACCACTTAAATCTTGAGAGATTATCCACATTAATTTTCTTCTCCAAAGCTTTACAAAAGCCGTCACACATAAATTTCAATTTCTCTCAGAAAAGAGAGGGTAGAAAATCTTTATTAAAATGAATTTATAATGACCCACTAATCATATTAGGGGATATTTCAATCCTGGTTACCTCTAATTCTAAAAACCCTTTCTCTTTCAGCAGAAAAGCCTTCCTAGTAGACCTAATTATTATAGTGTTTGAAAGAGAGGATTATTTTTTCTAATACCTCATTTTCTTCACCTTAGAGTAGGGAGAGGCCCCATTGATATTTTTATTTGGGATAACATAAAATCTCCCAAAGAAATGGATTATTTTTATCCCTTTTTTCCTCATACACCCCATTAATAATCCACCTCAGCTTCTATATCTTCTTCACAATCAGATGAGATCGAGAACCCACATTTAGAAAAAAGGGTATCAACTCTTGGAGCTTCCTTTGAGAAACTATAGTTTAAATTTATTGTAGGCGATCAATCCCGATACTTATTATTTTTAGACTTAACTTTCCTATCACCCTCCATCTTACTAACCTACAAATCATCATACAGAATCGAAAATTATTTGGAGAGTAAGGGGTTAGAAGAGGCTCCCTACTTGGCACTATTAAAACAAATATTTTTCCAAACTTCGATAAAAAGTACCTTGTTCAAAAACCAACAACAATATTATTTTTAAACATTTTTAAAAAAATCAAACATTATTAAAAAAGAATTTAAAAAATGATTAAATAATATTAAAAATCATTCTTCAAAACATTTTAGAAAACAAGGATATTGATGGAAAAGGTTTTCCAACAAAATAGAATAAATAAGGGCGACACGTATTAAAAATATTTTCTAAACCATTTTGACTAACATAAAGAGGAAATAGATCTAAAAAATAAAAATTCCATAAAAATATATAGATGAATAAAACTTAAATGGTTATATATAATTTACTCAATATAAATTCAATCATAAAAAATCTCGATTAAAATGGGTTTGAAATTAAAATATTTTACCTCATGTCTAATATTTCATTGTTTGCATTAAAACCTACAGTATAATAAATATACATTTATTATAGATTTATTCTAGAACAATATTAATTCATAATGACCAAAACTGTCATTGAAGTTGGTCAAAGTTTAAAATTTATTTTCCTACTAACTAGTATATATGTGGAAAGTAGGGTCAAACCCATAGGGAATGTAATTTTGGCCAATATTCTTCTAAAAAAACATCAAAAACTCCACTGTTGTCTACAGTGGAGTGGATACTCTATTTTTTAACATTTCTTTCATTTTCATTTGTGAAATGATTAAGTGGAAAAGAAACTATACATTTTCGTGGTGTTTTTGATCCAGACTAAAACGAATCAGACAACAA
Source organism: Viscum album (assembly GCA_963277665.1). Classification (NCBI taxonomy): domain Eukaryota; kingdom Viridiplantae; phylum Streptophyta; class Magnoliopsida; order Santalales; family Viscaceae; genus Viscum; species Viscum album. Next base: position 1,860,923,211 of record OY728129.1, on the reverse strand, counting down.
ATTGAAAACATTGAACAACAAAAATATAGAGCGCTGTTAAATGAACTATCAGAATATAATGGCTGGGGAAAAATATCTATACTACGTGTTTTAGAGGTATTTAAATTCAATTAAAACATATTACAGAGTGCCACCATAAGAGTATGAATTACCTCTCTCACTAGGAGTTAAGTCACACAAGACAATCTATTCTCAAGTTTTCCACTCCAAAATAAATCAACTGTGAACAGTTTGAAAATAACAACAGGACAAACCAACCGTAAGTACTAAATTATTAATAATTTGTTATCTTTTGAAAGGCGTATCCATGATCAATATCTCTAATTGATTATGAAATTTTGAAAATTAAGTTTTGATGGTATAAGAAATTGGATGAACTCCACATTGATCTCGCCGATAAATACTGAAATCATCCAAATGATTAAGTGAAAAGAGAATTTAAAGATAACCAGTGGAACATCAATTTATCCCTGAACTATATGATTTATCTAGAAAACATATTAAATCTTTTTTAGAAACTTGTACATACTAATAGAGTACTAATACTAGAATTAAGAAAGCAAATAAACTCCTGAGATGATGCTCTGCTCTCAAACTCCTCCAACACCAGTAAGTGGTTCCCAAGTCACCCTCCGGAATCTCACTGTAGGGAACTGGATATTCAAATGTGTTGAATGAGTATCTCCCAAATCTGCTACTACTTTTCTTATGTATCTTGCTGTCATAAGTTACACATCACCCCTACTTTCCACAGACTTCAAATATTGTTTGTTGTACACCGTACACGTGCATATTTCGGTGACTGGAACATCGCGCTAGTTTTATGCTTGTAACTAACTCTGAGGGGAGTTAGTTGAATGAAACTGCATGGGATTTCCACTATTGAATGAATATGCACAATATAAAACAAACAAAACAGTTATAACAGGAAGGAAATAAAGATTTATAATTTAAGAATATAATTTATTAAAAAGTATTTTAAAAGAATTATTAATCTTTTAAATAATGTTATTAAATAAACTATTTATTAGTATTATTAAAAACTAGTAATTACATTTTAGAAATTATCCTGAGATGAAATAATAATGTTATAATAATATTTAATTATATATTTAATTATTAAATTTATTAAATTGGCTAACAAAAATTAAATAAATACTCATTAACATTAGAATTTGAGAATTTTAATTAATTTTTAATTATTAAATATTATTATTAAGTAATTAAATTAGTTAAAATATTAATTAAATTAAAATTTTATTTGAAAATTAAGATGTTTATTATCTCATTAATTAAACTAAGTTACTTTGTAAACAATTTATAAATTGTAAAAAATTTTGTTCTAGAAATTAAATAAAATAGTTAAATTGATAATTTTTTAATTAATTATTAATGTTAACAATAATTATTAATTTGATTATTATTTCGAACCTTAAATTATTTACTATTAATTAGATAGTTTTATTTTAATTTTGTTTATAAATTATTATAAATTATTTTATTTTATTAACAAATTTAATTATTAAATAATGATTAAAAAAGTATAATTAATTTATTTTAATTTAATTTAGATGTTAATATTAATTATTTAAGTTTAATTAAAGTTAATTATCAAAATTATATTTGATTTCCATATATTTACTATAAATTTATAATTATAAGAGTAATATTTTTAGTTTAGTAATTCTTTAATTTAAGTATTTAATTTATATTTTTTTAATTTTATTAGGATTTTATTTATTATATATATTTTTTATAATTTTCTCACTCTTCCCCCAATTGGTGCACAACAACCCTAGGAAGGTTTTCTTTGGTCTCCTTTGGTGATGCACGTAGAGGCCAGTGGCGTGGCCTCACTCCAACTTCATCGATGCAACTGCTACCCCCCACTAGCTCAGCCTCAGCTCCTCCTTCAAGAGTGGTGATTCTAGTTGGACCCTTCAAACAAAATCAGAAACCCTTATACCTCGATCTCCCATGACTGATTGCTCCTCAGTCTCAAGTATGAAGGCCTAGGCAAGGTGGATTCCTCCACTAGTTGAACACCTCTAACAGCCTCCGGTACCTCAACCCTCTTCTTTCAAGAGGATGAATTTGACAAACTAGCACCGGACCTTCCCTTCAATCACTGAATCGCTTTCTCAGGGATGAACTAAACAATGGAAGGCGACGGAACTAGCTCATCTCAGTGGATCAGTAGCTTCAGATCTAAGATGGGTCCTTAGAACTATGGTTTTCTTAGTCAACTATTTAATAAGATCCGAGTGGAATCAGTTTGACGATATGGAAGTCACCCGTAGTAGGTAGCAGGTTTGATGGTTCGAGGCTGTGGTGACTTTCTATGAGCATGATGTGGTTCAAGAGGTGGTGTCAAGAGGCTGTTGCTGGATAAAGAGTCTAGAGAAAGGAAACCAATGTTGTATCGATAGTAGAAAAGGGGAGAAGTATCGGTGTGAGTGTGAGAGAATGGTGATTCACCTAGACCGATGGGTGTTTTGCATCGGTGATTCAGTGAATCACTAATAAAAGGATGGAGGAAGGGGAAGATCAGTGAGTTTGACTACTCACAGATAGTTAGAAATAAATTGAGTCATCGTAAGATAAAATAAAAAAGTATCGGTGAGTCGACTCACAGATAACTGAAAATAAAAAAGAACTCATCGATAGTTGAAAATAAAAATAGACGCTGATGATATGAGAGACCGAAATCGATGAAAATTGATCGGTGAGTCATGAATCACTAATAGTTATAAAAAAACATCAGTGTATCAAGGGATCGGTGAGTCGCAACATCGGTGTGACATGACATCGGTGCATCAACTCACCGATAGAACAAATTGAAACGTTAAAAATAAAAATTGATTTAAAAATAATAATAAAATGATTTATTAATTAATTAAAACCAAAGTCAAAAGAACTAAATTGTTAAAGACTAATTAATTAACTATAACAAAAATCATACTAAATTATTTTTACAAACTAAAAAAAATATAAGTGACTAAATTATTAACTAAAAATATAAATATTAAGATTAATCAAATAAATGTCTAAATAGAAACAAAACACTTACAAAGAACTATCCCCTATCATGAAAATTAAATAATTATAATTATACAAATATTTTGAACAAATAATGTAATTAATTAAAATAAAAAAAATAAAAACTTTAAATTAATAAAACATTATTTCATTAAACTATAACTTAAATTCTTAAATTATCTAATAAGCAGAATATTTAGACTAGATAATAAGTAAAGATTTAATTTATTTTAACAAATCTAATTTTAAGGGTAAAGTTTTTAATTAAGAAATCAATTAGATTAATACAAATAACAATGAATAATTAATTAATTATTAAACATTAAAAAGTTAATCCGATAAAAATTATTAAACTAAAAAGTAAATTAATATAATTGGAATAATTAGAAACACTAAATTAACTATTAAAAAGACTAAAACAAATATATAATTATAAAATATTATTAATTAATAGATTAAGTGTTAAAAGTATAAAAGTGTCATTATTTATAAAAAATTGTGAAAATAAATAACTAAATTGTTAAAAATTAAATAAAAGATGTGAAAAAACAATGTAAAAATAGAGCCACATCAAATTCCCCCACACTTAATAATTGTTTTTCCTCAAACAATCCCATGTTTTATTATCTTTAAAAAATAGATTGTAGTATTTATGATTCATCTCAAACTGTAGCATATCCAACACTTGAAATCGGAAGAGAAAAGTGTCAATAAGCTTTTAGAAAATGCGTTTCTCAAATGGATCCTTTCCAATAATCTAATTCTCACATGTAGTCAGGAAAACTATAAATCATCATGCTTTGAAGATTTCATGCCTCGTATGTAATACTGCTCAGTGACTCATTTCAGTCCAAAGTCAATTTCTAATTCCAAGAGTGAAAAAAGATAAAATTTAAGTGGACTTAAAAACTTAACCATAGGAACTTTTTACTTTGACTCTTCACCTAGGTTTCAAAAAATAATAAAATAATTAATTTTTTTAATCACCTTAATGATGAAACCTAAATGACTACCATATAAACCAATTGACCCCTTCTTTATCCAGTGTTCATCATGCCCCTAACCTTAATGAACTCATTTTTTACCCTATACACTTTATTTATTTTTCCCAAGCCATGTATCATGTGCTAAGAATTGTGTGATGCACTTATTCAAGGTGTATAGAGGGCTTATAGTAAACAGAAACTCACCCAGCATCTAGGGTCTCAGAGACTCACCGTGGGATCCCAGATTCCCAGACTACTCCAGTTTCAAAAGATTTTCTATAAAAATAATTTTCATCACAAAGGTAATTAATTTAAATAATTAAAAGAAAAATGAATCCCCTATAATCAAGATCAAACTTCCAGTTCCAAGGGATATGATCATTACTCCACTAATAGGTTACCCAAATCCCCTTAAAAAGTAGTTCCTAAACTATATTTCCATGAAACCACTAAGCAAGACCACTCATCAATCATCCAACCTCATTAATTTCTAACACAATACAACTCTTAACTACTAATCAGGTATCTTTCAAAGGTAAGACCCAAATGAGAAATAGTGAAAAGGCTAAAATTATGAAATAATTTTGAAAACTGTTTCCCATATTTTGACCAAAAGATTTAAATTCCATTGGGAATTGATTGGCTTTCAATTAAGTATCATTTAGAAAAGTCATGAATTGACCCCCTCCCCCACACTTAGAGCCCAACATGTCCCCAAAGTTTACTTCTAAAGTGGAGAAGAACAATTTATAAATTAAGGTTCAAAACATATTTTCAATTTAGTAGAAAGATGACATGTTTATAGGGTCTCTTTGAAGTTCAAAAATGATGTTCATCACAATGAATAAATTAACATTTGGTTCATAATCAAGTACATGAATTAATATTTAGTCTAGTGAATAATTTTCAATACTGCTTAAAAGTACCATGGAAGGTGTAAGTGCACTGTGTATTGGGTATAAGAATTTTATCAGATTGATTTCAATAACATGTTCAATGATTCTAGAAAAAAGATTACTAAAAACACCCCAACCTAAGAAGATTCAACAAAACATTTATGCCTTCATGTACCTCCCACACATTGTTTTACGCAGTTAAAAGATCTTAAAAGAAATGAAATTTAGTTTTCAGCAGTGAAGTACATGCAGATTTTCATTTACACAGTGATATACAATAGAATTTTATTCCAATACAAGAATAATTTAAAACATATACATAATTTTTTAATTTCAATATCAAGACATGTAGTATAATTTCCAAAAAAAATGTAGCATATTTTCTAAAAACTAGCATATTTTTAAAGGTAACAGTCACTATCCCACAAATGGTCATTACTATGACTTAGTAGTGGATTATATTAAATTGTAATTAAGACACATCCTTGAAAAATTTTGTTAATAATCCTCGGCTTCAGAATTCCACTCCCTTAATGACACAACATCAGCATCTTTTAATCCTGAAACAGAACCAGGAGACAAAGAATAAGTAGTCATGGGAATTTCACAAAACAGATCACATAAGCAGCACTTTATTCTAGTTTAAAAAGAATCGAAGTAAAGAAAAAAAGAACCATTAGTTGCCTCTCATGTAGCTCTATTTTTTAAATTCTTCATCCAAACTTTATTCCAGATTAGTTTTCAAGCACTATGAAGGTAGCCAAGCCTTTTGGTTTTCCCTCAAAATATAACTTTACCATTTTTCCATTAACCAATATGAGTTTTTTCTCTTCACCTATAATTTCCAAATATCCTTTATTAAGAATTCTCAATATAGTAAAAGGTCCAGACCACCTGGACTTTAGCATTCCAGGAAAAAGTTTTAGTTGAGAGTTAAAGAGAAGGACCTAATGTCTAGGTTTAAACTCATTAGTTCGAATGATAGAATCATGAATGATTTTAGTCGGTTGTTTATAAGTCCTTGAATTATCATAAATCCCTCTCCTAATCTCATAAAGTTCACTTAACTCAAGTAATATCCTCTAACCAGCACTATTAAAATCATATTTCAGATCCTTAACTTCCCAATAAGGCTTATGTCACAATTCCATAGTTAAGTGACAGTATTTTGCAAACAACAACCTATAAGGAGACATACCTATTAGGGGTCTTCAAAGAAGTTCTATATGCCTAAAAATATTCATCCAATTTAAGAGACTAGTCTTTCTTAGAGTTTGGAATAGTTTTCTCAAGTATCTATTTTAGTTCCCTACTTGAGATTTCCACCTGTCCACTAGACCGTGGATGATAAGGAATATCAGTTTCATGAACACAACCATATTTCTCAATAAATTATTTCAATTTATAGTTCTTAAAGTGTGTTCCATTATCAGTTATAAAAACATTGGGAACTCCAAATCTAGATAATATGTTCTTCTTGACAAGGTTTATTACAAAATTGTCTTGATTTTTGGGAAGTGCCAATGCCACAACCCATTTTGAAACATAATCTACAGCAACATGAATATACTCATTCCCATAAGATGATGGAAATGGAACCATGAAATCTAAACCCCAGAAATAAAAAATTTCAACTTCTAGAATTACTTTTTGGGGTAACTCATGCTTCCTACCCACATTTCCTAGCCTCTAACATCTATGAAAGACAACCACAAATCTTATAGCATCCTTAAAAAGACTGGGCCAATATAAACCATATTTTAAGACTTTTTGAGCAGTTCTTTCACCACCGTGGTGACCTCCCCAAGGTGAGGAGTGAAAACACTCTAATATAGGTAGCATCTCTTCATCATGCACACATTCCCTACGGATACCATTATCACATCTCCTAAATATCAGGGGATCATCCCAAAGGTATTTTTTATGTTCAGAAATGAATTTATTTCTTTGGTTATTGAATAGATTTCTGGGAAAGACGCCTACTTCCAGGAAGTTGGAAAAATCTACAAACCATGCATATTGCCTAATTGACACAGTAAGAAGCTTCTCATCATGAACGGAATATTTTATCTTCCTTGGACCTATAGATTGACTATGAGTAAGAGGAATCCTAGAATGATGGTCATCAACTAAATTTTCAGCTCCCTACTTATCTCTAATCTCTAAATGAAACTATTGTAGCAACAAAATACATCTAATAAGCCTAGGTATTGTTTCCTTCTTATATAGAAAATAATTTAATGCAGATTCATCAGTGAAAATAATGACTTTTGAACCTAAAAAATATTGTCTAAACGTCTCTAGAGAAAACACAGTAGCTAACAATTCTTTTTCAATGGTGGTATAATTATTTTGGGCTCCATCTTGTAGTCTACTAGCATAATAAAATACATGTAGCTTCCTCTGTTTCCTCTGTCCATGGAGAGCTCCTACATCCATGTCACTAGCATCACACATAAGTTCAAAAGGTAATTTCCAATCAGGTGCAGTGATAATGGGTGATGTAGTGAGTTTTTGTTTAAGCATATTAAATGATTTCAAACAGTTTTCATCAAAATTAAAAGGAGAATCCTTGGCCAGCAAAGAACACAAGGTCTTAGTAATTTTGGAAAAGTCTTTTATGAATCTCCGGTAGAAACTGGCATGTCCTAGGACACTTCTTACACCTTTTACATTTTTAGGAGGTGGTAGTTTTTTAATGACATTAATATTAGTATTATCAACTTCCAAACCACTTTTGGAAACCTTATGACTAAGCATTATACCTTATATGGACATGAACTAACACTTCTCCCAATTGAGAAAAAGGTTTGTTTCCTTGCATATTTCTACGACTAACTCAATATTTCCTAGAAAAGTGTCAAAATTACTTCCCACAATGGAGAAATAATCATTGAAAACCTCAATGATTCTTTTAATCATATCTGAAAAGATATCCATCATACTCATTTTGAAGGTGGATGGGGCTCAACACAACCCAAAGGGAATCCACCTATACTCAAATGTTTCAAAGGGGCATGTGAAAGTAATCTTTTCTTGAGCATCTGGATTAAAAAAATCTGGTTGTAACCAAAATACCCTTCCATGAAACAGAAAAATTCATTTCCAACAAGCCTCTCAAGAATTTGATCCAAGAAGGGAATTGATAAATGATAGTTTCTAGTGGTTGTAATAACCTTTCTATAATCTATACAGACTCTTCATTTTTGTCTTTCCTAACGTTGATTTCTTCATTTTTCTCATTTTTAACTATAGTGAAACCCTCCATCTTGGTAACAACCTAAAAAGGGATGACCCAAGCACTATCAGATATGGAATAAATCAATCCACTGTCCAGAAAATTAATCACTTCCTCTCTCAAAACATCATCCTTGTTTGTATTCAACCTTCTTTGACACTCTACCCTATCCATATGTTCAGGTTCCATATGTATTTTATGTATACAAAATGAGGGACCAATACCTTTTATATCAGTTATGGTCCATCATATGGTGGATTTAAACTTTTTCAAAACACTCAAGAATCTTTCTTCTTGGTTTTAATTATGTTCAGTAGAAATTATGAGTGGAAAAGTGGAATTCTCACCCTGGAATGAATTTTTAAGATGGGAAGGGATTGGTTTTAATTCAAGAGTGGGTGGTTCTATACAATAAGTAAGACTCTTAGGCCTATTAGGTCCGATATTTTCAACATATCTCTTCTATGGAGTATTGAATGATGAACGATTCTCAATATCAAGTTCCGTTTCAGAATTAACAAGGCTACTATCCAAAGTGGGTAGTATACTATCCAAGTTTTCCATATCAGAATTCAACAAGTATATCAAAGCAGAATAATAATTTTGTCTTTTAAGTTCACCCTCAACATCATAGAAGTGTTCAACAATGTTAGTGTTAACAGTAACACCCTCATATTCACTCAAAAATATCATATGTTCAGAAATAGCCGACTCTTCCAGAGTAGAAACTGAACAATTGTCTAGTTCTAGAAAATTTTCCAAATGTTGTGTTTGAGAAGAATTTTCAACTTATAAGACAGATTCAATGGGATTTTCAGTTTCTAATTTATTTTCTTCATTAGAGGATTGTTTTTTAGATTCTTCAATGTGTCCAAGATGATTTTTATAAGAACTTTCAGCTTCAAGGAACTCAATTTTTGAATAGTTTTCAGAATAATCTGGTCCTTTAATGTTCTTAAACACATTGAACTCTTATTCTTTTTCCCCAATTTTGAAAATAATTTAACCCTTTGACAAATCAATAACAACATCACCAGTGGACAAGAAGGGACTAACCAAGATGATGGTCACCTCTTGATCACACTCCATGTCTAAGACTAAAAAGGCTGCAGGCAAAAACAACTTCCCTATCCAAACTAGCAAGTCATATATCCTTCCCATAGGATGAGTGAAAGATCTATAAACCAACTGCAATATGACTATGGTGGGTTGAAGGTCACCCAACCTCAACTGTCGAAACAGTGATTATGGGAGAAGATTAATACTAACACCTAGATCACACTAACAATTGAGCTGATTATAATTTCCTAGTGTTCAATATATGACAAAGTTACTTGGGTCTTTCAGTTTTGTTGGGATTTTCTTTTGAAGCACATCCCTACACTCTTTAGTGAGGCTCTAAGTCTAAAATTCTTCCATAGTTTTTTTGAAACAATTTTTTAAGATATTTCAAATAAGATGGGATCTCAATTAATGCTTGAATGAATGGAATGTTTAATTAATGTTAAGAAAGGAGACCATGGAACTGAAGAAATTCATCCTTGGTGTTACTTTATGGTTTCAACTTCTTTGGGAAAGGGATGGGTGGGTAAACGTTTTTAAGGACATTAATTATATCCCTCACCTCTTCATCAACTTTTTCTTTAACTTTTTTCTTTTGATTTTTAGATGAGTTTTCATCTTGAGTTTCAAATGATAAATTAAAAATTTGACCAATTTCAGGAGTTTTCTGTGAATTTCCAGCATGTGAGTAGAGCATATTTTTATTTACAAATTGAAGAAAATTTTCATTTTTGGCATTTCCATGGTCTTTATTGCAAGCGTTTGCATATTAAGCCCACTTCTAGTTACACCCGCCATGGAATTATCTCTAGGGTTAAGATCAATGGTACTTGGAAGTCTACCTTTTTCCCTTGATGAAAAATCTCTAGCAAGTTGTCCAAGTTGTGTTTCCATGTTCTTCATCCCCACATCAGTTTTCATTTTATCTAACTAATATTGATTTGGATGTTTGGTTAGATGATTCATATATCATTCCTCTTGAGAATTGATTTTATTCAAGATTAGATCAAGCTTATAATACATTTGATTCTCATTATTTCCTTCTATATTTTAAGACTCTCCCCTTTGTTGATTTTGAAAATTTAGTCTTGGTTGGTTAGAGTAATTTGGGGAAGTGGATTTTTTATTTAGGCCTTGATCTATCCATGAAAAGTTGGGATGGTTCCTATAGGCTTGGTTGTAATTATTTGAAAATTGATCTTCTTTAGGAGGCATCCTAGGACCATAGTTAACAATGTTTGAATTCTCTTGTTATTGGGATGGAATATCAAAATTAGGATATAAATTTTTAGTACGCCCAAACAAAACACACTGGACACACTGTTGCCTTAAATATTGGTTGGTGTCATGACATCAATGTTGATTAAGAATTTGTTTTGAATTATGGCTCATTAAGGATTGAAGTTGGTTGGTGATTTCAGCCTGTTGAATTTGAGTTTCATTCATCGAACCAGTATTGACATTAACATTTCTATTGACTATTTTTCTTCTTGAATTTTTATGTTGAGTGTTCAAAGAAATATTGTTAAAAAAAATTATAATTTCTTCATATGTCTTGTCATTGTAATTACCCTCTGCAGTTTGGTCAACAATATTCTATTCATAGGATGAAAACCCTTCATAGAAGGTGTCCTTAAGATAGTGAGATGGGATTTGATGATGTGGACCATGACTAAGCAGATCCCTAAATCTGTCACAAGATTCATGAAAATCATCTCCATCCTCTTCATAAAAACTAGTGTTTTTTGTTCTATGTTCACCCTTAAGTCTTTGAGGATAAAATTTCATTATGAATGAATTGTACACTTGATCCCCATTTTCAAAGAAGTTCTAATCTAGACTCAAAAAAAATTCCTAGCATTACCTTTAAGGATAAAGGGAAAGACTCTCATTCTTAGCTCATTTTTTGTGAGTCTTAGAAGAGGTAGCTTCTACACTGTATTATAGAAATCTCTAATGAAGGCTAGAGAGTCCTCATTAGACAGTCCATTAAATGCAGGCAATAGAAAAATGTGTGACTGTTTCAATTCATAGTTTCTGGATCTAGGACTAAGTCTAATATAAGATGGATTAATTGAATATTGAGGGAGTTGTAACTCCATCATCCTAGGCCTTTTACTTTCTTCTAAGAGTTTTGGATGATTTTATATGTTATTAGGTGCAGGAACTCTCTCATCTAAATTTTCCATTTCGAATTAATTTTTATATCTTAAAGCAGTTAAATGTTTATCTAATTCGGGGATCAGAGGATCTAATCTAACTCCTGAAGTTCTTGTGCTCATAAAAACAACAGTGAAAAGTATTTATCAGAAAAGAAAATTGTAATAGTTCAGCAAGGAATGAAGCATATTTTTAAAGTATTCAATTTGTTTTCAATTTTTTTTGATTTTTTATATATGTGATTTTTTTCAGTTTTTTATGAAAATGAGTCGTTCGTGCCTTCTCCAGTAACAGTGCCAGAAACATGACCTAAACTACCATTTATGTTGGTCAAAGATTAAAATTTATATTCCTACTAGCTACTATATATGTGGAAAGCAGGGTAGAACCCATATGGAAGGTAATTTTGGTCATTATTCTTCTAAAAAAACTTCAAAAACATCATTGTTGTCTACAGTGGAGTGGATACTATGTTTTTAAACTTTTTTAAATATTTATTTTGTCAAATGACTTAGAAGAAAAGAAACTACACATTTTTTCGTGTTTTTGATATAGACTATTAGGAATCAGACAACAAATTGAAATCTTTGAACAACAAAAATATAGAGCGCTGTTAAATGAACTATCCGAATGTAATGTCTAGGGAAAAATATCCATGCTACTAGTTTTAGAGGTATTTAAATTCACTTAAAAGATATTTCAGAGTGCCACCATAAGAGTGTAAATTAACTCCCTCTCTTAGAGTTTAGTCACCAAAGGCAATCTATTCTAGAGTTCGCCACTCCAAAATAAAACTACTGTGAACAGTTTGAAAATAACAACAGGACGAACTCACCATAAGTCCTAAAGTCTTATGAGTTTATTATCTTTTTAAAGGTGTATCCATGATCAATATTTCAAATTGACTATGAAATTTTAAAAATTATGATCTGATGGTACAAGCAATTAGATGAACTCAACATTGATCTCACCAATCAATACTGAAATAATCAAAATGATTAAGTGAAAAGATAATTTAAAGATAACCAGTGGAACATTAACTTATCCCCGAACTATATGATTTATCAATAAAACATATTCACTATTGTTTTAAAAACATGTACATACTAATAGAGTACTAATACTAGAATTAAAAAGGAAAATGAACTCTTGAGATGATTCTCTACTCTCGAACTCCTCCAGCTCTAGCATGTGGTTCCAGAGTTGCCCTTTGGATTCTCACTACTGGGAACTGGATCTTTGAATGTGTTCAATGAATCAATCTCAAATCTGATGCTAATATTATTAAGTATCCTGCTATCATAAGTTGCACATCACCCCTTCTTTCAAACGACTTCAAATTCCCTTTGTTTGTACACCGCGCACGTGCGTATTTCTGTGACTAGCATGTCGTGCTAGTTTTACCCTTATAACTAACTCCGGGCGAGTTAGTTGAATGCACCTGAATGGGATTTCTACTCCTTTGTGAACCTACACAATTTAAAACAAACAAATCAATTATAATACGAAGGAAATAAAGATTTATAATTTTGGAAAATAGTTTATTAAAAAGCCTTTTAAAAGAATTAATAATCATTTAAATAATGTTATTAAATAAACTATTTATTAGTATTATTAAAAACTGGTGATTAAATTTTAAAAATTATACTGATATGAAATAATAATGCCATAATAATATTTAATTATATATTTAATTATTAAATTAATTAAATTGGTTAACAAAAACTAAATAAATACTCATGAACATTTGAAAATGTGAATTTTAATTAATTTTTAATTATTAAATATTATTATTAAGTAATTAAGTAATTAAATTATTTAAAATAAAGTAAAATTTTAGTTTCAAATTAAGGTGTTTATTAATATATTAATTAAATTAAGTTACTTTATTAAAAATTTATAAATTGTTAAAAGTTTAGTTCATGAAATTAAAGAAAAGAGTTAAATTGATAATTTTTTAATTAATTATTAATTTTAATAATAATTATTAATTTTATTAATATTTTCAACATTAAATTATTTACTATTAATTAGATAGTTTTATTTTAATTTTATTTATAAATTATTGTTAAGTATTTTATTTTATTAATAAATTTAATTATTAAATAAATATTTAATACGTAGAATTAATTTATTTAAATTTAATTTAGAGGTTAATATTAATTAGTTAATTTTAATTAATGTTAATTAAAAAAATCAGTTTAATTATCTTATATTTATTATAAATTTATAATTATAAGAGTTTAATACTTTTAGTTTAGTAATTCTTTAATTTAAGTAGTTAATTTACATTTATTTTAATTATTTTTTATTTTATTTTTGTTATATATTTTTTTTATAATTTGCTTCCTCTTCCCCCAATTGACAGACAACAACCCTAGGGGGTTTCTTCGGTCTCCTTCGATGTTGCATACAGAGGCCAGCTGCCTGGCCTCACTCCAACATCATCGACGAAACCGCTACCCACCACTAGCTCGGTCTCAGATCCTCCTTCAAGAGTGGTCATTCAAGTTGGAACCTACAAAAAAAATTAGATACCCTTCTACCTTGATCTCACATGACTCATTGCTCCTTGGTCTCCAGTCCGAAGGCCTGTTCAAGGAGGCTTCCTCCTCTAGTTGAACACCAGCGACAACCTCCTGCAGCTCGACCCTCTTCTTTCAAGTGGATGAATATCACGAACTGGCACCGTTACATCCCTTAAATCACTGAACCTCTTGCTCAGGGATAAACTCAACAATGGAAGTCGATGGAACCAACTCAACTCAGTGTATCAGTAGCTTCAGATCTAAGGTGGGTCATTGGAACTGTGGTTTTCTCAGTGGACTATTTAATCAGATCTGAGTGGAATCGCATTGAAGATCTAGGCATAACCCATAGTAGGTAGCAGGTCCAATGGATTGAGTCTATGGTGACTTTCTGTGAGCATGATGTGGTTTAGGAGGTGGTGGTAGGAGGCTGTCGCTGGATGAAGAAGCTGGAGAAAAGAAACCGATGTTTTATCAATTGTAGAACCGGGGAGAAGAATCAGTGTGAGCGTGAGAGAACGGTGAGTCACATATATTGATGGGTGTTTTGCATCAGTGAGTTAGTGACTCACCTATAAAAGGATGGAATCGGGGGACAATTGGTGAGTTGGACGACTCACTGATAGTTAGAAATAATATGAGTCACGGAAAGATAAAATAAAAAAGTATCGGTGAGTCGACTCACCTATAATTGAAAAAAAATAAACTCACTGATGTTTGAAAATAAAATGAGACATCGATGATATTAGAGACTAAAACCGAGGAAAAGTGATCAGTGAGTCATGACTCAAAGATAGTTATAAAAAAACATCGGTGTGACAAGGGATCAGTGAGTCGCAATATCAGTGTGACGCGACATCGGTGCACCGACTCACCGATAGAACAAATTGAAACGTTAACTATAAAAATTGATTCAAAACAAATAATAAAATGAATTATTAATTAATTAAAACAAAATTCAAAATAACTAAACTGGTAAAGACTAATTAATTAACTATAACTAAAATCTTACTAAATTCTATTTACAAACTATAAAAAAGTTAATAAATTATTAACTAAGAATATAAATATTAAGATTAATTAAATAAATGTCTAAATAGATGAAAAACACTTACAAAGAACAATCCCCAAACATGAAAATAAAATAATTATAATTAACCAATGATTTTGAAAAAATAATTTAATTAATTAAGAGACATAAAATGAAAACTTAAAATTAAGAACACGTTATTTTATTAATCTTTAACTTAAATTCTTAACTTCTCTAATAAGAAGAATATTTAGACTACATAATAAGTAAAGAGTTAATTTATGTTAAAAATCTAATTTAAAGGGTAGAGTTTTAAATTAAGAACTAAATTAGATTAATTCAAATAACAATGAACAATTAATTAATTATTAAACATTAAAAAGTTAATCAGATTACGATTATTAAACTAAAAAGTAATTTAATAAAATTAGAATAATTATAAAGATTAAATTAACTATTAAAAAGACCAAAAACTCATATTTAATAATTAAAAATGATGAATTAATAGATTAAGTGTAAAAAATACAAAAGTGTCATTATTTATAAAAAAGTTTCAAAATAAATATTTAAATTGTTACAAATTAAATAAAAGATGGGGAAAACTATGTGAAAATATATCCACATCACATAAATTACAATGTTCTATTATTTTATAATTTCTAACTAATGCTTCATTAATAATTCTTTCTTTAAATAGACTTTTGGGTGAAAATAGGTATGTTTTCCATGCATGCTTTGATTTGATGTTTTCGATCCTTACACCTTGCTCATTGATTAATAATATCCCAAAAATAAATAATGACATATTTTTCATATTTACTAATTATATACAGCTTTATATTAATTCATATAAATCAGTGATGAAAAATGAATTACATCACATTATAGAGATGTTATTCAAAATGTAAACATGATTATTGTTTTTTACTTTTTGATGGTCGGAAGAAATGAATTTTAAATAATAATTCGCATTTCTAGAATCATTATTATATCATAAATTTCATATATATTCATTTAATATATCCTTATTCCCATCCATGTTAAACAGTATTTAAAAAATCACATCGTTTTGTGGAGGTGTTAGTCCACACGTTCACACGTTATCATTTCCCAATGGATGAAAAGTTAAAATGATAAATAAGATCATATAGTTAAATAATAATTTAATAATAATTAACATATAAAATAATTCAATACATCATGATAAAAAATAATGAATTATTTTGATTTAAATTGAATCATATGTCTAATTAGAGGCAGTAGTCCAAACCTACAAATGAGTGATACGTTTTCATTTCCTATTTAAGGGAAAAAATTTGGACAATTATTGATCCAACATCATAATAAAAATTAATTTTGTTAAGTATAATAAAGAAATTATTTTGGATGAGATACCATAGATTTATATTAGGTATAATAACAAATAAAATTGAAAGTAATCAACTAAGAGTTATACATCTTCATTGGGAAACCTCCTTTAGCTTAATCCACAATCCTTGACAGAATGGTAATATGATGAATCTATGATATATAGGATGTGGGGATGGATATTAAGAGGTAATTATGTAAGTTATTAGATGATATATGATGCTCGTGTGGTGTGGATATTAGAGTAATAGTGGTATCATTTTATAAGTGAGGGAGAGGATACACTTGGATGTTTTTCAAAAGATTAAAATATAATAATGTCATACTCAGAAAAAAAATATTAAAAATGTCTCATATTAGAATTAGAGATGATATAGGGTCTAAATATTTCCATAAAATGGATTTATATATGTCTAAATGGAAATATAACCCTTATCTCTTTGTTTAACCACCCAGTAAACCCGCTTTAACCTTAACCATGATAATAATATTTTACTATTTTTACTATTCACTATGAAAAAAGTTAAATTGACCATGTTAAATTATATTAATTGAGAAAATTTAAAATATTTATTCCATTTTAAAATATTCAATTTCTATATGTTTTATAAATTTACTTTAAAACAATCCCTCAAAACACAATGAAACCCATTTTTAGAGAAACATGTTTTAAAGCATAAAATTGAGATTACATTCATTCATTTCCATGTAAAGACTACTAGATGAATGTTAAAATATTTTATTGAATATTTAATCTATAAAATTATTTAAAATAATTGATAAATAGATATTATGTTATTTTATTATGATAAATACACATTGTGCACATAAAAACAGTTTTTGAAAAATGTGTTTTACGACCAATAATGAACTTATACCAAAATAAAGAATAATGATGATTAATATGTAATTAATAATAATTTTTATAATTAAATGTTACTTATGATACATTAATATCAAATTAAGAACATGATTGTACTTCTACTTCAAATGAAATGATTTTTTTATTAAAATCTATGTTTTCTCACTATTCACTAAATATCAATATTTTTAGATAAATACCATGCTTAATCCTAGGTTATTTTTAATATGATAATTTAACAAATGATTTTAGTTTTATAAAATATAATTTCAAAAATTTATATAAATTTTTTATAAAATTTACTCATAATAATTGATAAAAAATCTGAACAAAGCCTTTTTTGATACATAAAATGACTTACCAAAAATCGAGATATTATTTACTAAGAATTAAAAAATTAATTTGTATTGATAAGGAACATTACATACATATTTAATAATGTGGTTAATCATAATAATACTCACTAATTAAATGGATATGTTATAATGATAATATTTAAAATATAATATTTTTATACTATATCACAATTCTCTTAAATATTGGTATTGTTTGTTAAGAAAGATATAAAGATATTTTATTTTTAAAAAATAAATTTTTGGGGTGTTACATATGACATACTAGTTTATGTAAATTAAATACCATTCTTGCAGTTATTTAAGGACTGATTGAACAACTACTTCTCCATGAATGACATTGGTGAAGTAGCATACATTCTAGGGATCAAGATCATTCATGATATATACAAGAGGTTTTTTGGAATATGTAAACATATATACATTAACTAGATACTAAATATATTTATTATATAACAATCCAATAGAGTATTGGATCTATTATCACGTGGTATAAATATTTTCAAGGAAATATGTCCTCATACATGAGAGGATAAAGAGAGATTCAGTAAGATGTCATACGCTTCTAAATTATGATCAATCATGTATTCCCTGTTATAAACTAGGCTTGATGTTTAATATGCCTTGATCATGGATGAAAGATATCATCATGTTCTAGGTGGAAAATATTTGTCTGATGTTAAAGTTATCCTTATGTTTCTGAGCAGAACTAAGGATATGTTCCTTGTGTCAGGACGATATTATAATATGATCATCATGTGTTATAATGATACTAGATTTCAGAAAGAATAGAATTATTTTATGTCATAGGCATGACATGTCTCCAGTCTCTATAGAGGATCTTTAATATGTATCAGTTCAATGAATCTAGTTTTCCCTAACTCTAATGTAGAGCTTAAGTTTATAATTAATTCTGATATAGCCAAATAAGTTATTTGGATATTAAGAATCGTCTTAAAGCTTGACATGGTACCATTAGGTAATAACCCTATCATTTTATATAGTCATAAAATTAAAATAGTAACTCTTTCAAAGGATCCAAGGTCACACCAAAAGACAAATCACATACTCTAAAAGTATCAACTCTTGAGATATTTTCTCAAAGGGACAAAGTTGTAGTGGGAAGCGTTTCCAAAAAATAAAAGTTGGTGGAACCCTTGAATGAAACCTTCTCTTAGATAAATAATGAGTATCCTGTAAGTGCTAGAGGACTCAAGGTTATTAGAAATTATATCTTGTGAAATTTGGAGTTTTTTGGAGTTGGTACTACAGAACCAACTTCTGAGTAATTTATGATTACATATATTTGTTTTTTCTTATATTAACAAATATATTATCAAGTCATTATTTTTCTTCTACATGACATACTATATGATAATTTCCTAAGATTATTTTTTAGACTGAAAATTCATAATATTTATTTTCTATAATGAGAACGAAGAAGTGTCATGATTGTATTCTTAAATATGTGTTCTATGGATAGATGATATCATTTTATGGTTCAAAAGTGATATAATATATATGTGGTTGAGACTCGTTGGATGTTGTAGAAGTTTCTCAGAGTGTACATACTTATAAAATTATAATGATTTAGATTATGAAAACATGACCCTCTTATTGGAAATACATATTTATCTGTGTCATTGGTTGTTCCTTTCTACAAAAGTGGGTATGGATCCTTATACATTAATATGATTATTAATGGATAATATTAGTCTTATACTTTGATGTATTGATGAAAAATGAGATGATTATATTCTCAGTGAAGTTGGATATTTTGGCTGCATCATGAGTGATATTGTGTTAATGAATAATGAGAGAAATTATTTTTTTATTCTGTTCCCTAATTGAAATTGATATCTCAGATCAATTTATGGGAATAGAATAAATTAATAAATAAATCCAAATCTATGGGGTTCTATAGGAAGGATAAGTTTTGGGAATCCAAAGAAGGATACATCAAGAAAATAGGTTGATTACACCAGTATGCAACTTACTCTATACGTGATAGTGTGATGATGTGATTATATTATCCAATAAGTGTTTATATGAAGTGTAAGGACATAACATTAAACCTTACATATCTAAGTGAAATTAAAATAAAATTCACTTTCTTTTATTCCAAATGATCTTTTATATTTTTATCTTTAGAGAGTAAGTTCATAACCCTTACATAACAAACCTATATATTATAATGTGGACACTTCTATTTAATATCCATTTTTTCCACAAAACAAAACATTAAAAAATGAAACTTTTTTTCTTCTCATGAATCATCTTCACAATTTTAATCTTTACCTAAGATATTTCCTTACTCATCCTTTTAATGTTTTTAAAAAATGATGGATGAGAACAAAAAATATAGTAAATGACATAAAAATAAAGAAAGAAATAGATTGTCTATGAATAATTATAAAAAATTACCTCTTTAAAAATAAATCATGGGCCTAAAATAAATAATTTCTTACCCAATAATTGACCTTCTATGAACAAATAATTTCATAAAATAGTTCATAATAAATCTCAAAGGAAAAAAATAAAACTTATAAGTTTTCTTTGAAATCTTGAAAAAATGATAATAACATTTTCACAAAGTTATACTTCTCAACTTTAAAAAGTAGAATATACTATCCGTTTAACATAATATCATAATATTACCTTGATAAATCATAATCTTCCCATCAAAACACATAAAAATTATAGATAAAATATCTATGTTACTTGAGGTATAATTTTAATATCACTCTTATGTATAGAATAACCCTCCTTGTTACACATAGAATAACCAACATGGTTATACTAGGAGTAACCATCAAAGTTACACTTGAAATAACCATCATAGTTACACTTAGAATAACCATCATAGTATATTAACAAAATATTGTAGGACAAAACTAATTAGTTAAATCCATCCCATACATAGAATAACCATCACAGTATATCCCTATATTCTCTTAGAAGAAACCTAATCAGTTAACTCAATCCCTTTACCCAATGCATTGGACACATATAATGGGATCACCCACCCTTGGTTTACAGCAGAACCACCTTTCATAATACAAAAAGTCCAAAAACTATAACATAATCATAACACATAAAATCATGAATCATAAAAACATTCCTTACACCCATGATAAATCATTTTCATATATTGATATATTCCTTTTCTTTAAACCTGATTTTCAAAACTATAATTCACAAAATAAGGTGAAAGTGGGTTTTTTATTTAAAGAAAACATGGAATATTATAAAGTTATAGAAACATAAAATAATGGTTATGGTGGTGGTAAAATTAATTATCACCATATATGTTAAAATATAATGTTCCATTTTCCTTTTTCAAATGAAATTCAAAACATTGCCTAAAATATTCCTTTCAAAACCACTAAAAAAGTGTAAAAAAGAAAAATAAAGTGTCCTTTTATAATTAAATCTAGACCATATAAATATTCCCATGAAATAATTTTAAAAATATAGATATGGAAGAAAAAGTTATAGTTAATTGAATCTTTAAAAGATAAGTTTTAAAATAATGTCCACTATATAAAATCATAAAACTATTTTTTATTTTAACACATTTTACTGAAGTAAAATTTGGTAAAAATGAGTTTTAGAAGCCCTTTAAGTATAAATCATAATTTTTCATAATAAGTTTTGAATTAAGAGGAAATGTAAGAGGGGTATTTATAAAATTAAACTTAATAATATTTAAAACAAGGTTTTTAAAGTAATGTTTCCCTCACCTCAAGTCTCGCTAATTATGTATTCTATTTATCTTCCAAAATTACAAATTCATGTTAATTATTTACATTTTTTGGAATAATTTTCATGCTTATTATTTCATTTAGTTCATATATTACCATGTACTCTAAAATTACTCAATTATTTAAGTTTATATAATATGTTTTGAGGATATTCTGTTCAAAAGACCGAAATGACATCAAGAGGTTGTCTATGATCTAAGTGGTCAATATTGAATCATCTATAAAATAATAAAAGGTATATAATTATCATTTTTATATATCATTTTACTTTTAAGACCAACCATAAGAAATGGTTAAGAAATGAACCACATTTCAATCATGGCGATGGTCGGTCATACACACACATGAGTAACATTTCTATTTTTCAATTATTATTATGGAAAAAGGTAATTATTATTCTAAATTCAAAAAATTAAAATTATATCATGAATAAAAAATTATTTTTATAAAAAAATTTATATATATCTTTCATGGGATGTGGTTATGAAAAAAAATCACATAATTTCTTGGAGGTGGTAGTCCACACGTATGTTCGAACAACGTTTTCATTTTTCAATGAATGGGAAGTAAATAAATTAAATGAAATATTATCTTTTAAGAATGATATATATGTCATGAATATCATAAATATAAATTAATTCCATCATTATAACGCACTATGAGAGACGGATATAGAAAATGAATTACATTGATTTATGAGGTAGTAGTCCACCATACACATAAATGATTAATTCCTCTCCCATTTTATGGATGTTGGATATGTGTATAGGTTATTCCATTGACATAATAATTTATTGTTATATTTTGGATAGAGTCATTATTATTTTATCATGAATAAAAACTGATTTTTTTAAAAAAAAATCAATTTCATTGAAAATTTTGGGAATCTCACAATAATAAACTGACAATATAAGAGATCAAAAAATCATTACAAATTTTTTTGAGCCTATTTAAAACATTTTACATATAAAAAACATTTAAGAGAAGTGTAATTTGTATCAGGATCATTCTTTATGAGATCTCCGAACATCTCATCCACTATGTCCCATTTTTGTGTATACTCTTCCAAGTTAATATTCCTTTTATTGATTCCTCATGTCAAAATAAGATCTTTCTTATTGATCCACACATATTTTTCCATGTGGGTATCCTCCCAAATCATTCTATTTATCAACCTATTAAGCTCCTACAATTTAGCATTGATCATATGTAAATCCCATATAATTTATTCATTAGAGTGAATAATAAGCTCCCACATTTTTTCCTTTTCCTTTCATCCTTAACTTCTACCATGGCCTTACTATTATCTACCCCGTAGCCTCCCTAAACTAGAATTAGGGATTCCATGCCATCATCTTGCTCTTGTTTTGTAGAATCACCAAACCCAACCATTTTCATTTTCACTATACTTTATCAAACTCTTCTTACCCTCATGGTCATGATCCATGGATTCATAGTCCATCACTTTATTACATTTAGAAGGCCCTTTTTCAATTATCTTAGGTACCTTTGAGTAATCAAAATTCCATTTAGAATTATGTTCCTTAAATAAAATGAATATCCTTGAGTTCCATTTACCCTTCGAACCCTACTTCCTCCATGGTCTATGTAGTCCACTTTCATACACTCCATTACACAATCACCTGATAATTGACAAGAAAACTCATCCTCAGAATCTATCTCATAAAAACATTGACCATAAAAGGAATTCTACTATGATGTTCAGTTTTGAATTTCCAATCCAGCTTTCATTAAAACCACTTTTTTATGAACTGAAAATTCAATATCTAGATCTTAAAAGTGGTTTATTAAATTAATTGTTGAAATAGGTCGTCTTGTACTTTTCCTGCTAGTTGTATTCACTCAGTCCCCCTTTACATCCTTTTAGCATTGTCTAGATCTTCCATAGGCCTAAAATATTTATGGAACTCCCTCATATGAATCCTATAACAAATATTTATCTAAATATACCCAACCATTTTTCACCGATCCCTCATTTTTTATGGCTTGGTTACATTTATTCTTGGTTCCAAAGGTCTCATTGCACACACCCACTCAATTCCCACTGACCGAGACATGGCCTTTACTACCTATTTGTGCCCAGAAAAAATCGCTTCTCAATATTCCATTTATATCTAATACTTTAGTATTAGTGTTTAATGAATGTACCACTTTATGGGTTGGAACACCATTTTCTATCTCATTCTTTCCCAACTGGTTAGCTGTAATACCGATAGATAGTTCTTTGTCAGTTGACTCACACTCAACCTTTGTTGTTGGGGTGGCCAAACTCTTGATTCTAATACTTTTCCTACTACCTAATCATGCAACCTTATTTTGGTAGAGATTCATGATGTCATGCTTATACATAGTCATCGAGTAACCTATTCACTTACATAAAGAACCAAAATCAACCCACATTTCAAAAAAAATATGTTGTTAATAAAAAAAACTCTTCCCAAACCGCAATCCAAAAAAAATCAAATTCTGGTCTTGAAACATCAAATTAAATGAAAATTCCAGGCTAAATAGGATAGAAAACCAAGTTATTTCTATTATCAGAACATAAATATCAGCTTACTAAATTACCTAATAATCCAAAAAGGGAAGGATTTTGATAGGGAATAGGTATTTAAGGAAAACTAACTCATACCTCCATGTCTAGGATATTAAGTTTCATGTAGAAATAGTAAGATCACCGGAATAAATAGAAACATGATCCATTATTAATGCAGGGAGCTCTAGACCAGGCCAAAATCAAATCATTCTATGATGTAAAACGAATCAAGATGTTTCTATTGTCAAAGAATCTATAAATTGTATGTTCTTGTATGCCCCAAGATCTGAAAACATACATGTCAAATGAGTACATTGATAGTCATTGTTGTTTGGAGAGTGAAATTAGAATCATCCTAAAAAGGGGAGAGGCATTTGAAAAAAAACTTGTGGTTAAAAAATATACCACTTCTTTGGAAATTATCCCTTGATTAAAACCTTAATCCATCTTAGGTTTCTATTATGCCAAAAACATGACCTCTTGGATGAGTTTTGGGATTATAGGAATGGATTTATATAAGTATTGATTTAACTAATATAATTATGAAGTGTGAAGAAATGATAAGTAGATGTTCCCTTTTATAAGAGAGGGGAGGGTCCCTCAAGGAACTTCACAATTAAAAATTAATATAAAATAATATTAAATTAAAAATGAAACCAAACTAATTTATTTATAATATAGGATTAGGATGGGTTTAAATCCTCTCATCAAATAAAATTTGTAGAAGTATGGCCCACATTTATACACATATATTTTTTAACCCTTCATTAACAATTTTCAAAAGTATCATAATATTAATTATTTCTACCCATTAAGGGTTGATAATGTTACCATTAAAAGAAAAATTACCCACAAATGGGTCATGTATGATGTAATTAACCATATCTTTTGGTAATGTATTGTCTCAACAATACTCTATAAAGAATATTAATTTTGATGCTCACAAAAACCCCTGTTTTTTTACAAAATAAATTACTTTAAGTGAATTTTGGGAAATTAATATTCATTGAAATATTTCATCTTGAATTATATTCAAGACATTAATTCCTATTGAAATGTTGTTTTATGTATTCTGAAAATGTTTTAGCGTATTTTGGAAACATTAATCATACCCTACGTGTGCAAGCATAATGTAAGGAATCAACCCTACATTGGGAACATCGTGTATGGATTATATACCCTATGTTGTCGATAAAGTATGGTTAATCAACCCTATATTTGGATGGAACCCTATTTTTGAGAAACTAGAAAGTATGGATATGGAATCCTATGTTGGTATGAAACCATACTATTGAAGAAGAAAAAAATGGTACATCAACCCTACTTCTGTGATCAAAGATACATTATCAAACCAACATTTATTGTTATTTGTCACAGGATGAAACCCTATATTTTACTATTCAAAAACAGAATTCTAAATTCTCAATATTATCCATGATTTATGAAATGGTCTTGTAGGATGTCAATTTCTATTCAAAGGCTCATTATTTTTTTCTTAATGGATAATTTTAAATGGAGTAAATCATTCCTATTTCTAAGGGTAGTTACGAATCTCTTAAATGATTTAATTTTGAATGATTTTGATCTATTAGTTGAAATTACTAGATCTACTCAACCAAAGGAAAGTTGGGTATTCTATATATATGAATAGAGTATTCTCAAAATATTTGTGATATACAAAGTTATATTTGTTGACATATTTTGAATACATAACTACTACAATGATCAAGTGACACTATTATTAATAAAGAGTCTTTGAAGATAAACATATTTCAACCTTATACTGATGTGTAGCTGGTGTTGTTTGTTTGTTCCAATTCTTATTGACGATATTTCATAACCAGGATCTCTTCAAATCTATTCATTATTGGAGACATTCTTCTTTGAAGAAGAAGATATGTATTCTTCTAGTTCTTTCGACAAATATGATCGAGAACCTATTCATTAAATAAAATAAAAATCTATTGATTTATTGGAGTTTTGGCTACTCAGATTCAATCATGGAACACTATCTGCTTCTCAGACTATGTTTTAAAGAAATTGGTTCCCTAAAAAATAACCAAAATGATCTGGTTAGACTTGTTGTAATTCAATCAACTGTCTTCACTCAGTTGTATAGGTCATATGATAAGAGGACCTTGTCTATTTAAAATCACCATGGTCGAAGAGATAGAATTGGTGAAGTATACTAGGGTATCATTGTGTCCTGAACCACTATAAAAATTAATGTGTTCAACTTTAAAATTTATCCCCTGCTCATATCATTTATAACAAAAAACACTGCATATCTGCATAAATTGAAAAGAAATATAAAATCTAGAATCTATCAAGATTATCAAAAAAAAACAATTCACCCCAACTTTTGCATATTTGTTTTATTCTAACATAAAAATTGGTATAAAAGGAAATATTTTGTGACAAAGAAGATAAAACCTCTAGAAATATGTAGTGTATAATGTCTATTCAAAGGAAATATGTGAATGGATGATCATTGAGAAGGTGTGTCTATTATTCATTCTCCATACTTCATTGTTGATAACTATGGACACTAGAAATCATGTATGGTCATCTATTAGAAGAATCTAATATTTGATGTTTATCTGCATATCATCACTTCCTATGTAATTCTGGAGAAACCAGAAACTTGGGGTACTAATAAAAAAGTCGAGTATGACATTAACACAAAAGAAATTAATTCTACTATAGGTGAACTTTTTCCAGATGAATTTAATTGAGTATCTCAATGTCCTAATGCTTATGAATTGTGGCTAATAATTTCTATTCCATAGGAAGGGACTGAAAATTCCAGACAAAAAAAATTATACCACTGTAAAACTAAAATTTTACACTACCTGAATGTATGATGGTGAATGAATAACCCAAATTAATGGATCACTAACAGTCAATGATAATTACACATTGGTATATCGAATTAATCAATCAGATCAAGTGAAAAAAATGTACTTCGAGTACTACTCAAAAAATGGAATGGCATATCTACAAAAATTCAACAATCATCACCAGTAAAAAATTGGAATATAAAACAATTGATTGGAGAATTGAAGATATATAAAGTAGAAATAAAAGATTAGGATGACGATCATAAAATAGTATAAATTGAAAAAACATACCTAAATGTTACATCATAAAATTTTGAAAATAAATCAATAGATGACATTAAAATCTCAAAAGATTCAGAGATCATAGATTTCGATATGGAACTGGCTCAGTAATCCTGAAAATTTAGAAAATTCAAAAAGAAGAATAGAGGCTTTAAATTATAATTCAAGAAATATCTGAAAGGATATAAATAAGTAAGATGCTAAGAATGAAAAAAGGTCATATTGGACTTGAATTCCCATAGTTAAAGAAGAATGAAGGAATAATGAAAAGAAAAATCAGAGGAAAACTATTAATGAGATTTAAGGGAAAAGATCTATGAAAGGTACTTGGAGTGTGTTTTAAGAATCAAGTGTCACTTCTAAATCTGATTCATAAAAGGATGAAAAAAATAAAAAATTAAATATATGCTTTATGGGTAAAGAAAAACATAAGAGGTAAAAACCAAATACTCTACTGCTTCTGACTCTGATAGCTGTTCAAGTAGAAATTTGGCGGCTTACTACTCAATGCTAGAATAAAAATATGATTCTCTAGTAAAAAACCTAATTCATTAAAAAGATACACAATTTTTTTATCTTAAAGGGATTCAATTTTAAAATGACATCAAGAATTGATAGAAAAATTTAATACATCTATATCAAATTTTATTGTTCATAAAAATTGAATAAATGATAATGTGGAATCATTTAAAAGTGTTTCTAGTATTTTAACATAAGGATAAAAAACACTAAATGAAATTCTTAGAAAATTTACATTAAATGAGATAAATATGAAATATAAAGAAAGGGAGAAAAATAAAAACTGTCTAAAAATTATTTTTTACCAATTTCTAAAATTGCTATCTGTTTCTATTATAAAATGAAAGGAAGTTATTATAATAACCATTATTTATGAAATACTCTATTAAGAGGAATTAAGAAAGGATTTTATTTCTAAAAACCCATCTAAAACATGTAATGTACATTTTGGAAAAATAAGGAAATTTTGTTTCCTAGATCCTATCTTACAGACGCAGTTGGTCTTAATAAAATATGGGTACCAAAATAAACTATTGTTTAAATAATTTTGTACCAAAAATACCACAGTAACAAAAATAGTATATAGTAGATGGATAGTGGCTACTCAATACATATGAGTGGAAGCTCTCCAAACCTCCATACACTTACAAAAATGGATGGATGACTATTCACCGTTTAGAGATAATGAAACAAGAAATATAGTTGGACTTGGATCATTTTTAGTTCCAAATTCAATCTCAATCAACAAATCATTGTGTGTACTATGGTTGAATCATAACATAATAAGTACTTCTCAACTTCATGATGATGGATTCAATGTTTATTTCTCTAATTATTCCTGGTCCCTTTTCAAAAATAAACAGCTTAAAGTTAGCGAACCTAAAACTAGAAAAATTTATACCTTGGATTTGTATTCCTTGTGTGGACAAAAAATAAATTTTTTAACTGGTGAGAAAAATTATTCATGGATATAACATATAATAATTATACAATATAATATATATTATTTTCACAAATTTCCTAAGAAACACTTTTTTTCTTATTTTCCTAGTCTAAAATTTAATAATGATAGATTTTTTATGCATGTAAAATTGGAAAACAACACAAATATTTTTTAAAATCAATTAACAATGTTTCTAAATCTAAATGCCTAGAACATATCCATATGGATTTGTTTTTAACATCAAGGGTAGTATGATTGGATGGAAAATTGCATGTTTATGAATTAGTTTCTGATCATTTACGATTTACTTTGCTTTATTTTATAAGACTCAAAATTGAAGCATTTTCTATTTTTCAAATCTTTGGTAAAATTCATCAAAAATAAAAAGATTTTAAATAATTTCATTAAGAAGAGATCATGGTGGAGAATTTTAGAACCTATAATTTAATAAAAACTTTCTCAAACTTAGGTGTTAAACACACCTTGTTTTCACCAAGAACTCCTCAATAAAATCTATTTTTTTATTAAAAAATAGAACTATTCAAGAATGAACAAGGAATATGTTGAATAAATATAATCTTACTTCTAATGTTTTGGAAGAATCTATAAATATAGATAGCTATATCATCAATAGAGTTTTAATTACACTAATTATTAAAAATTCACTATATGAAATTTGGAATAACAAAAAACCTAAAGTAATGTACTTTAATGTATTTGGATGCCAAGTGTATATCTTAAATACCAAGGAAGACATTAGTAAATTAAATACAATGGATGATGAAGGAATATTTCTAAGATATTCATCTTTTTCTAAAACCTATAGAGCATATAATTAAAAAAACAAGGATCAATGAGGAATCAGTCCATGTGAAGTGTGATGAAAGTAATCCTTTCAATAAAAAGAAAGATCAAAGTGATTAAATTGGGAATGTTTTGAAAACATGAGTTTTGAAACACTAAAAACTAACTTTGAAAGTAAAAAAGGACAAAATTCAGTCCAGTCCAGGTGAACATGAGAATGAAGTACCTAAAAGTTCCTCACTTAGATAGTCTATAACCCTAAAAGATCATACTTTAAAAACTATTATAGAAAATATAGAAATGAGAATAATAAGTAGAAGAAATTTTGGAAACACAGCTAAATTATATGCCTTTTTTCACAATTAGAACCACAAAATATTAAAGTATCCTAAAATGATAAAAATTGGTTAATATCTTTGAATGAAAATATTAATAAATTTAGTAGAAATAATGTTTTGGAATTAGTGGATAGAATAACCAATTATCTTTTGATAGTAACCAAATGGGATTTTTAGAAATAAAAAAGATGATCAAGGGATCATTATCAGAAACAAAGATAGTTTAATAGAAAAAGGTTACAACTATAAAGAAGTTATGGATTATGATGAAATATTTACACCAATTTCTAGATTCAAAGCAATTATCATCTTACTAGATCTTGAATCTCATATGAATTTTAAATTGTATCAAATGAATGTATAATATTCCTTTTTATGTGGTCAATTAATGTAGGATGTTTATTTTGAACAACCCAGAGTTTTTGAAAACCCTCATAAACTAGCTTCAGTTTTTAAACATTTAAAAGCACTTTATGGCCATAAATAGGCACATAGAGACTGGAATGAAATAATAAACTCATTTTTATTATTAACTAGATTTTTTTAGTATTATAAAATCATACTATTTTTTAGGATATTGTTTGATCTAATATATTATTAGTGGAAATTTATTTTGATGATGTTATTTTTAGATAAAAAAATAAAAAAAATTGTAATTACTTTTAAAATCGTATATATAAAGAATTTTAAATGACTGTATAAGGATAATTAGATTTATTTTAGGATTTATAATTTATCAAAATGATTATAGAAATTTATTAAATCAACGTAAATACGTTATTCATTTATTCAAAATGTTTGGACTAGAAAATATTCAGACATATAAAACTCTCATTGTACTAATGTAAAACAAGATTTGGATGAAGTTTGAATACTAGTTGATAATAAGTTATACATATGTATGATTATTAGTATACTATATCATATGTCAATCATACCAAAAATAATGTCTTTTATATATTTAAGTGTAAAATTTCCATCAAACACAAAATAATCCAATATTACTACTATTAAAAGAATTTTTGTATATTTAAAAGGAACTATTTTTCAATATCCAATTTACCAAAAAATCAATGTTAATTTAGTTTCATATTAAGATGTTGATTTTGGTGGAAGTGGGTTATATAGAAAATGTACATAAAGAACTTGTAACTTTTTAAGAAAATATTTAGTGTCATACTAGAGTAAGAAACAACATTCCATTGTTTTATCAACAGATGAGGTAGAATATATATCTACTAGAAGTTTTTTTTGCACAAGCGTTGTTGATCAAACACACCATATTGTACTTTTGGCTTAATTTTAATAATATCTCTATTTTTTGTGACAATAAAAATGCAATTAATATTTTAAAAACAATCATATATGTCATTCTAGAACCAATTATGTTGATATATGACATCATTTCAGAAGATAACATGTTCTTAAAAAGGATATATCTTTAAAAATGTAAAATACCAAATATCAACTTGTAGATATTTTTATGAAACCATGTCTCACTGCATGTTTTTATTTAATTAATGGGGGTTATGAATATTTAATTTAAAATAAATGTTTATTAATTTATTTGATTAATTATTCTATTAATTATTTTTTTTTATTAACTTATTATTCATTTAAATATTGTTTAAATAAAAACAAGATTTTATTTTTTGAAAAAGAACGCCTTTACAAAATAAAGAATTAATTATTACACTACATAATCAACTTGAAAAACAAGATTGTGTCACCAAAACCATCAGAAAATACTTCCTTTATATATTATCTTACTTAACCTAACATTTCAAACCATTTAAAATTCTAGATATCTTTTTTCTCTCTATAATCCCTAATATCCAAAACCTTCAACTCTCAGATTCTCATAAATTTCAATGACATAAGTAGGTAAGAAAGGAGGAACAAATAAACGTGTTACCTATAGAAATTTTCTTTAGTGAAAGGTAATATATTAATAATGGACCAATCAATAAAATATTCTTATGAATAATTCTATAACTTTTCATAGTCAACAAACTCTTTTTACTGAAGGAAAAAAATAGATTTTTTTTGATTTCAAAGTAAAAAAATTCTTTATAAATTCTCAGAATAACTTCAGTGACACAGAGGATGTCATTATATCTAAGAAATATAGTTGGTATTTTTTCAATATCTTTGGTGGGAATATCCAAATTGTTTATGTATCCCCATGAAGTGGTTTTCAATTCTATATTCATCAAATAGGAAATCAAAAACATAAATTTGAGGATATTATGTATTTTCTCTTTAGCTCCACCGAGATAAAGAAAATGTTTGTTAAGGATCTTCATGTTGACCAGAAGGTATTGGTCAAGTTTATTAAGTCATTTATAATTACAAGAACCACTGAAATTTATATGATTCCTTATCTATACATGTATATGATGTTTTTTATGATGATTGATGTAACGTTTAATTTTCCAAGGTATATGTTAAGGTACATGCATCACTATTTACAATATGAGTTAAAACGTAATCCTGATTGAAGGAAAAGATCAATACTACTAAATCAAAATTTTATTATTAGAGATTTAATGATACATTACAAATTTCATCACAATAACATTCTCAATGTGATAACTCTAAGGAAGGTAGGTTACTTTTGGATTATAGTTTAAGGAAAAATTTTACCTATTGGTGTATATGACCAATATATAACTTCTTATAGTACTCTAGGGGTGAAAAGAATTGTGGGACCGACTATCATGATCCAAATTCAAAGAGAAGAATTCTTAGAATCAATAATTTATGATGCAACTCAACAAAAGAGATGTTGAATCCGATATAATGTCTTTGATTTAGAAGCTGTAAGAGATTCCCCTCAATCTCTTAAAGAAAGTTTGGAAGAAATAAATGTTGAGGCCCTTTTCATCTAGGATAGAAATAGGGATTAACCAACTATTTAGGAAACTAGAATTTGAGAACCTTTATTAGAAGATGTTGTAACTGGTGAAGTTTCCCCATTAGAAAATCAAACTGTCAATAGAGAACATAAAAGGGATCTAAATCAAGGCGAAAACCATATTAAAAAAACTCATGTTGAAGTGAAAGTACAGTTATATTCTCAAGGTAATGACATAGTTCAACAAGAAGAATATGAAACTATGATCTTATCCCATAATCAATGAATTTCTATAAAAAATTATTCCACGTAAAATGAAAATTTTGTACCTACTATTATAAAATAAGTTCTAGAAGTAGAATATTTTTCCTCTAGTGAGACCAATGAAGAAATTTTTTTATCTTTGTTGATAGAGGCAAACCATCTAAAGTTCATTAAGAATAATATTTTTATTATTTAAATAATGAAATTAAAGGATATTTTGTTCAATTCAAAAATATGTCCGAATAAAATTCATGTTTTCACAATGAATTGGAGGCTAAAAGAAAATATTTGGAAGATTTATGAAGTAAAACTATTTCCATAGAGGAATTTGAATCCTTTTATAATCAACTAAATACTCTCAGAGAATTTTCTATTTCAAAAAGATATGTTGATTATTTTCAAAGAGATATGGATGATCTATTTTATTGGCTCCAAGAATAACTTATTTTAAAATTTGATTTTAGATATTTGAAAAGATATTTGGGGACCCAATTTGAATTTATTAAAAGTAGTGAAAGTTAATAAAGAGCTTTTACATCTACAACAAAAAATTCTCAATACTTAGTTAGAAGGTTTGAAGCTATTACTGTCATCATATCTAGATTTAGTAAGATACATCATACTATTCAGTGAGATAGTTCACCACTTAATGTCTTTTTGGAAAATAAAAGAGACCTTATTGAGAAGCGAACTATAACAACATTTCCCTTTATTACACACATTAACATGATTTATTACATATAAATTCACTTAAGAAAACTTTTTGTATCTATAGGTCTAGTGTCTTGGGAAATTAGAAACATTACATAACATCTTAGAACAAAAAATTCTACATCTTTATCGAAAACTTCTTTTACTTGACCACAACATTCCTTCGTACATAACATTGTGTGGGATAACCTAAGGACATGCATAAAAAAGGGTGATATATAAAGCCTATTAAGGGAGTAAATGAGGTATTTCATAAATAATATAGTATATATTATGTAATAGTCCAATCAAAGGATCACATGAGAAACATGAACATAAAGGCATGATATAGCATGACTATCATATCATGGAAATTTGGAAACAACATTTAACATGATATTAGCAAGATCCAAGGCTCATTGCACATGGATAATGAGTAAACCCCCATTTTACATGAATTAGAATGAGTAATCCCTCATTACACTTGACGTATCTTGATACTAATCTGTACCCAATGCATTGGAGCACTATCACAGTGAACTATTATTAATCATTTCATTTCATGCATAAGTGTGCCACATGGATCATACAACATGGAATCATTCAATATCATCATTTATTCCAAGATAAAGGAATGTGGAATACATAAATAAAACTATATAATCAATAATTCATTTTGTGTAAAGATTAATACACTTGATAGATAAATGGGCATGGTATTCACTGCATAATGACTTGGGCTTGGAAAAACACGATGCAATTTCGGCAGCATAACGACGTGGCATAAGAATTCATAAAAAATAGTTGAGAGGGAGAAATGGGTAATTCATAATATGAACCTGAAATTGAATGTAATGGGTTCATATAGATACATTTCCCAACATATTTAGTAGAATTTATATGCATAATATAAATTAATTTATTGAATGCAAATGAGAAGATATAAATTCCTTACGAAATTTCAGCATGATAACGGGTGTACATGGAAGGAATTAATGAGAGAGAAAGGGGTATATGATCATTAAAACATAAGTATGGAAGTATATGGGAGGTTAGAAATCATACCCCATAATTTTTAATTGAAAATAAAAGGGAAAAACAACAAAATGAAATTTGGACAAAAATGAGAAAGGAATAAATTCCTTACTTGGAAGTGTGATCCCAAAGTCTTGGGGGAGGCTTGAGAGTGGTTATTTGGAGATTAGAGAGCCTTTTTAGGATTCTAGAGAGATGAGGGAAGATGTTGGTTGTGATCCAAATGGTTTGAGTGAGGGATAATTCTTGATTTAGTGGGTTTATATAGGAAATGACAGGGAATTCTTTATTATTTAGGTTTTCAACACAACACATTAAACTAACCAAACCACTAACCATACCGTGGGGTTTCCCTTGTTTTTTCTTCAAATTAGAGTGGAAAAAAGTAGTTTTTAATTCCAATGGACAAACATATCAAAATATTAGGCTTGATTATGTGAAGTTGATTCACACTCTCAAGGAAATCATTTAAAAATGTAAAAATGGATTATAAGTCTTGAAGGGGCCACTAAAGCTTTGTAAAATAAATCAAACAGAACTAAAATAACATTATATTAATTTTAAAACATATATTGTCTGAAAAATACATTTTTAGTAGTTTATTACATCACTATTGGGTAATTATTATGTCATAAAACACATTATATATTTAAATGGTATTTAATTTTTACTCAGAAATTTGACTGTCTCAGGAAATTATGAAAAATTCACCATCGAATAATTTCGACATCCAGATTCCAAAAATAATATTAATTTTATCTGAATAATATTATAAATATGTGAATTTTTACTTTTAAAATTAAAACTGACATTTATAAAAAAATCATGGGTTTTGATAAAAAGAGCTTTCAAAGCTCAATAAAAATTACAATTGTATTCTTAAAATTTTGAGGTCATTTATATATTAATTAAAAGTAATTTAGTAATAATATTTTATTAAAATACTATTTCATTTAAAAATCCAATAATTCTTCAAAATATATTTCTTAATTGAATGTTAACTAAAAAAACTATTTGTGCTTTAAAAATTATTCACAAAGTAACAATAAAAAAATGAATATATATTCTTTATTCTATACAAAAATAATGCACATAATCATAGTGATAGGGGCTTGTTACATAACCCCTTATAACACCTGCGTAAGACCTAAGGGTAAGGTTTGTGGTAGTGAAAAACTCTTTGGGAGGCTCATATAACTTCGCTCGAGTGGTATTCTCTATTAACTTACACTTCTCCTATAGGCGATTCCATTCAGGTTTAACATGTTAAGGCTCAGATTGGGATTGGTCAAGAGAGAAGCCTAGTGATGATACCTCCTTTCCAAGATCTGAAAAATGGGCTTCGTATGGATCAATTCTACAGGATGAGGCCATCGCTTCTTTTTTCTGAGTAAATTGGATTTGTTAAATCCCTACATTTATACAAATCATGTGGTTACTATTCAACAACTATATTAGAAATGGTAAAAATTATTAATGGTATTTTAAAATACAAAAACATAAAACTACGGAACTTCATATGTCTTATATAACCATTTTACATAGTAATACATTTAATCATATTAAGATAAATTTTCATTAATTAATATTTAGGTCGTTACAATCTTCACATATTAAGAAATTTCTCACACGAAATTTTCTTTTTCACACACTAAAAAAGATGTGGGTAACTCCGCCTTATCACATCCTCTGGTTCCCACATTGATTCTTCAAACCTTTGGTTTCTCCAAAACACTTTCACGAGGGGAATTGTCTTATTTTTTAGAACTTTTTATCTATGATCTAAGATCTTCACCAGCTTCTCTTCATAAGAGATATCATTATCCAATGGTACCACCTATGGATTGAGTACATGCAATGGGTCAAGTATGTACTTTATCACGAGGGATACATGGAATACATCATGTACTTGAGATAGGTTTGGTGAGATTTCTAGTCAATAGGCCACTGCTCCTATGCGATCAAGGATCTAAAAAGGGTTGATGTACCTTGGACTAAGATTTCCCTTCTTCCCAAATCTCATAACTCTCTTCCATGGTGATATGAAGAGGAATACCATGTCTCCAACATAAAACTATAGGTCTCATCGATGATTATCAATATAGTTCTTTATTCAAATCTAAGTATCTTTAATGTGTTGTTGGATGATCTTAACCTTCTCCACCATTTCATCGACAATTTCTGGACCTAAGAGTTTCTGCTCCCCAACTTCATCCCAAAATGCAGGTGTTATGCACCTCTTCCCATAAAGGGATTCATAAGGATCTATTTGGATGCTTTAGTGGAAACTATTATTGTAATAGAACTTAGACAAAGGAATATGTTGATTCCATCCTCCTTTGAAGTCCATTGAGCTTGCTCTCAAAATGATATCAAGTGTTTGGATAGTCCGCTCATATTGGCCATCAGTTTGAGGATGATAATTTGTACTGAAGTTCATCTCAGTATTTAGAGAATGTTGAGGACTCTTCCAGAACATAGAGGTAAATCTTGGATCTTGATCAGATACAATATATAGTGGTACTCGATGCAGCCTTACCACTTCTCTGATATATGTCCATGCGAGTTGATCCAATGAGAAATCCTCTTGAATTTCAATGAAGTGTGCAGTCTTTGTAAGACGATCCACAAAAACCCAGATAGCATTTTATCCATTGGATGTCTTCAGATGTTTGATGACAATGTCCATGGAGATTTTATCCCATTTCAACATTGGTATGGGTAATGTTTGCATCATCCCCTTATACTTCTTCCTCTCAGCCTTCACTTGTTGACATACCAGGCACTTTTATGTGTACTCAATGATCTCCTTCATCATGTTATCCCACCAATAATGCTCTCAGAGATCGTGATACATCTTTGTGTTTCCTGGGTGAATGGAGAAATTCAAACTATGTGCATCATCCAAAATTTCATTCTTTAACTCTGGATTTGATGGAACACATAGTCTTGTACCAAATCACACAATTCCTTCTTCATTAACATTGAACTCTGAGGATTTATCATTTCTAATAGTTTTCTCTTTCTTCTGAATTCCTACATCATTCTTATAAGTACCCGACCTTAAAAAATTACATAATATTGAATTAAATGGATAATTCACAGTGAGGATCTTTTCATGTTCAGATTTTTAGAGAGATAATCCATAACTGTTACATTTCAAAATATTACAAAGTAGAAACTTCTACATAGTTTCCATTTTTTTCATAAAATAAAAACTCTTGAAGAAAAGAGTCATGTCAAGTTCCATGTTTTTAGACAGTATGACTTTTCCTTGATCTCATCCTTGACCCTATTCCACATTATGTCATATGAAAAACATTTCAAAAACATGGGATGGGAATAAAAAGCTCAGTAAGGGATACACAAAGAAGGAAAACCGTTAGTTTTTCAAAACAACAAGTAAACCATGAATACTTTAACATAGTAAGACTTTTCACCTTTATGAAGTAGTAAATACTCATCAATGAATAAAAGATAATTACTTACCCTTTTATAACCAAAAGATTACCATAAAACCCATATAAAGAACACATAACATATAAAGGTAACTTGGGACATAAACATACTTAAATGGAATTACCATACGGTCGACTTCCACACATATCACTAAATGGAATATCGATATGGCCGACTTCCATACCCAATGCATTGGAGGTTATAATGTAACCATCCTTCCTGGTATTCACGACACCACTCGTCATTTGGTTTATCAGGTAACCACCCATCAAATGTCCGAGTACCATTATAAAATCAGAAGACATAAAACAAATATAAAGGAAAGAATACATTTCGACATTTAAATCATAATATATCACATAAATATATTTCCATAACAAATCCATTATCAAAACCATTTTCAATACCAAAATTCATAAAATAGTATATGGTATTTAATTTCTTTTAAAAATATTATGGCTTATTGAAGAAGCCAAAGATCAAATAACACTCACGGCGGCGGAAAAGGTCGCTGTCACTGCTTATGATAAAATAAACATTCCTTTTTTTCGTTTAGTAAAATTCTTCGTAGAAAAACATTCCATTTGAAAAGTCAAGGGTATTTATAGAACTTATAAAATAAAGTCTTGTATTAAAACAAAATATGCCTCAATGAAATAAGATTGAGACGAAGTCCCTCACCTCATGTCTAACTTGACTCGATCGTTCTTTAATCTCCTGAATAATAAACTGAAGTTAATTTCAACTTGATTAAGAACCTTTTTCAAATTTATTATTCCTTTTTTATTTCACTTATTATCATGTTTTAAACATTACGTAATCACTTAAGTTAATAATGTTTGTTTTTTCGGTATTTGGTACATGAGTTAAAAATGGAATTCTTATAATTACATGTTTTTCATGCGGTCAATATTAGATTATATCCAGAATTATATTCATGATTTAGATATCATATATATCAT
Organism: Viscum album; assembly: GCA_963277665.1. Lineage (NCBI taxonomy): Eukaryota > Viridiplantae > Streptophyta > Magnoliopsida > Santalales > Viscaceae > Viscum > Viscum album. The sequence goes on along the minus strand of OY728129.1, from coordinate 1,860,884,375 downwards.
ATATATCCAGTATATACATGTATTTATATTAGTACATAACATTTGGAGGTATGAAATGAAATGCACCATTCATGGAGACGGTAAGCCGTACGTATGCATGAACGCTACTTTCATTTATATTTATTATTTAATGGAATTAAAACATAATGATACAAATGTATATTATTATTACAGTATAATATCATATATAATATTGTTAACTCTATCCTTTATACATCCCACTTAAGGCATTAACGAGTCACATCAGTTTGAGGGGGCGATAGTCCGCACCTCCTCAAATGAGATTATCGTATTTACCCACTATAGAAACCATAAATGCGTGCAATAAATGAAAAATATAGAAGCATAAAGAAAACATAAACATAATATATATCATATATAACTACAGTTTCATCATAATTGCTACTATGAGAGGTGGATGGAGATATTTGAACAATAATCGTTTCGTGAGGTGTTAGTTTTCCATCCATAGAAACATTATGTTCTTCATCCATTAGATGGAGGTGTGTGTATGTGTAGTTAGAATCTTTCTCATAAAAACATCCTAGTATATTGAGGATACTGTTTTTGTTACAAAATAAAGGAATAAAAAGAGTTTAGGGGTTGGAGAAGTAAAATAAAAAGAAAACTATTTAAGAGAAAATGTTATCTTTAATTTGGGTAACTCCCTTTGGATGGAACCAAACGACTTCTTGAAGTGCCATATTCCTAAGGTGAGGCTTATAGGAGGAGGAGAGGGATGTAGGGAACTTAATTGGGCAGATTTTGGACGATCCAAATGGCTTGATAGGTGTGTGTAATTGGTTAGAAGTGGTCTCCTTTTATAAGGGGGGATGGTCTCTTTAGGAAAGTGTGAAAATATTATTTTATTATATAATGATATTCAATTTTTATAGGTCCAAAATCATTATAGTCTAAGATAAGACGACTCATGGTCGATATAAAATCATTCAATCAGAATTGGTCATGTTTTGGACAATATTTTAATCATTATAATCATATTTATTTAAATCATTTATTAATGTGGTAAATACGACATTATTATTGTGTCAAAAATAATTTAATTTAATTGATGTCTAAAAATTATAAAAAACAACAATGATGTAGGAAATATATTTAGATTTCCAATGAATATTTATATTAGAAACAATAATTTATATAACCCCTTGTAAAAATTAATTTACTAAAAGATATTTGTTTTTGTCATTTTTTCCTTTACATTAAATTAATTATTCTAAAGTGTCATCATCTTTCATAAGTGGCTCCACGGGGTCCCAAAATCGACCCAAAGATACCCATGGTCGGCCATGACTCATCCAATAAGGTTTGGAGAATTGTTAAGGTAATTGTGAATTATTATAATATTCTTTTTATCTTGAATTAAATTATTTACCTTTAACCGCGGAAACTAAAAGTCAAAAGTTACTATTCACCAAATATTTTTTTCATCTTATTAAACCACATTTTACTTCTCGATAACAACCATGCATGTCGGATTTTTGAAATTCAATTCACAGAAGTGGTAAAATTTCATTTAAATGAAAAATTCAATTTTTTAACTAATACTAAGTGGTTTCACTATTCATAAAAAATTGAAGTTTTTCAAAAAAATACCAAAAATTCAGCCTAAGCTATATTTGATATTCCGATTCAATAATTATGTTTATTTTTTCAAATTCAAAACATAAAAGTATTATTAATTAATTTTAAAATTAATTCCTGTTGTTAAAACAAATAGCGTGTCTTTAAGAAACAATAACTATCAAAAGATTGACACTTGTTTATGTCCACTCTCAAAGTGAAATTAATTCCAATGACCAAAATTGGATTAAAGGGTAAAAATATATTCTAATTGAACTTTAAAACCGATTAAAAAGATAATCTAACCATATTAATAAATTAGATTATAAGGCAAAAAAATACAATATATTTACTATTCATTAAAAAATGAACTTTATCGGAAAAATCCCAAAAATTTACACAAAGTAAATTTTGATGTCCCTATTCTAAAGAAGGATTTTATTTGGTCAATTAGAACATATAAAAATGACCAAAACTAGATTTAAAGAGGGTTCACCATTAAAAGGCGGTAAATCGACCTTTAAATGTAAATTATGCTTAAAATTAGATTCATTCACAATTTAAGAATCTAAATTTTCTTGGATAAATGTAAAAACATTTAACAGACATGTTTAGTCATATTGTAGTTAGTTTTGTTCATTCCCTCCAATACAACGACAATGAGTTAACTACCCTTTGAAATAATAATATTATATTATTAGTGTGCAACGTAAGATTTCAAAGAAACCCACTGTTGTGTATCGGGTACGCTATCGAACATAGCAACCCCTTTAAGGTAAAATTAATATTTAATTCACAAATATTAATAAATATGAAAAATGTCTTATTCTTTATTTACCCGGTATGTTATATCCTTCTCCCCTTTTGGAAATTGTGTCCTCGCAATTTTATTCACCTATCAAATAAATGGGGGAATTTATCCCTCAAAGCATTTTCAGATTCCCACGTTGTCTCTTCAACTATATAGTTTTTCCACAAAACCTTTACCTGGTGAATTACCTTATTCCGAAACACTTGCTCTTTACGGTCAAGAATCTGAACTGTTAGTTCTTCATAAGAGAAATTTTCTTCCAACTGAACTACCTCTGGGCTCAAAACATGAGATGGATCTGGAATATACTTTCTCATCAACGAAACATGAAAAAAATTGTGTACCTGGGATAAACATGGATGTAAAGCCACTCTGTACACAACTGATCCAACTTTATCCATAATTTCATAGGGTCCAATGATCTTTGGACTCAACTTTACCTTATTACCAAAACACATCACAGTTTTCCATGGAGAGACTTTGAGAAAGACATGATCACCTACATCAAAGGAAACATCCTTCCTCCGGTTATCTACATAAATTTTCTGCCTGCTCTGAGCTGTTATCATGTGCTTCTGAATAAACTGAACCTTCCCAGCCATCTCTTCTACCAATTCTAGTCCCATCAGCTTCCTTTCACCTACTTCATCCCAAAATGATGGAGTTCCACAACGCTTTACATATAATGCCCCAAATGAAGCCATATGTATACTGGAATGAAAACTGTTATTATATGAAAATTCAACCAAAGAAAGGTGTTGGTCCCAACTTCCCTGATAATCCATCGAGACATAACATATCCTCCAATGTCTAAATTGTTCATTCTGATTGCACATCTGATTGAGGGTGAAAAGCTATACTAAAATTTAATTCAGTACCCAACGACTTCTGAAGGCCTTTCCAAAATTTAGAAGTAAACATGGGATCACGATCAGATACAATGGAGAGGGGAACTACATGAAACCTGACAATCTCTTTAATATACAACAAATCATGTTGATATAAAGACCAAGTATCTCTAATAGGAAGGAAATGATCAGATTTAGTCAATCAGTCAACTATAACCCAGATTGCATTATTACCTCAAGATGACTTTGGTAATTCCACAACATTGTCCATGGATATATTTTCCCATTTCTACTCTGGCACCGGTAAAGGATGAAGCATTCCTTTTGGTAACTGTCGCTCTGATTTAACCTTCTGACAAGTCAAAGACTTCACAGTAAAATCAGCAATATCTCTTTTCATTCCATCCCACCAGTAATACTCCCAAAGATCTATGTACATCTTAGTACTTCCATGATGAACTGAAAACGGGGAACTATGAGCTTCATATAACAACTCATTCCTCAACTGTGAATCACAAGGCACACATAATCTCTTTTCAAACCTCAAAACACAATCATTATCAACATTAAAATCAGGAAACTTACCCTTCTGAACCAATTCTACCTTTTTCTGCAACTCACTGTCTTCATTCTGCGCTTGATTTATTCTGTCTTATAGAGATGATCTCACTGACACCTTATACAAAACAGAAGAATTTGCTACACCAAAAAATTCTATTCCATTATTCATCAAATCAAAAATCAAAGAATCTCATTCTAAAGGTAACGTGGTTAATGAATTATTACTTTTTCGACTCAAAGCATCAACCACATTATTTGATTTTCCCGGATGGTAATGGACTGTGAAATCATAATACTTGATTAATTCCAACCATCTCCTATGTCTCATGTTCAATTCTTTCTGAGTGAATATATACTTCAAACTTTTGTGATCAGTGTATATTTCACACTTCACTCCATACAGATAATGCCTCAAAATTTTTAAAGAAAAAACAACAACATCTAATTCCAAATCATATATAGGGTAATTTAAATCATGAGGTTTCAACTGACGTGAAGCATAAGAAATTACCTAATCATTCGGCATTAGGACACAACCCAGTCCTTTCAACGAATAATCACTGGAGATAACAAACTCACCATTTCTGGATGGCCATGCCAAAATTGGAGCATTCACCAATCTCTTTTTCAATTCCTGAAAACAATCATCACATTCTCTTGTATAGATGAACTTAAAACCTTTTTGAGTTAACTTATTTATTAGACTAGATAACCGTGAAAACTTTTCAACAAACCTCTAGTAATAAACTACCAAACCAAGAAAACCATGAATCTCGGTTTTATTCGTCTGTCTTGGCCATTCTTCAATAACTTTTGTTTTAGCAAGATCAACAGTTTTTCCATTTTTTGAAAAAATGTGACCAAGGAGAGAAATTTTTTTGTAACCAAATCTCACACTTTTTGAATTTCCCATTATGTTTATTTTCTTTTAAGGTTTTCAAGATGACCCTTAAATGAATTTCATGATCCTCTTTACATTTTGAATAAACCAAAATATCATCAATGAATACAACCACAAACATATCCAAGAACTCACAGAAAATTCTATTCATAATATCCATGAATAAAACAGGTGCATTGGTTAACCCAAAAGGCATAACTACAAATTCATAATGGACATATCTAGTATGAAACGCAGCCTTTGGAATGTCTGCTTCCTTTACTTTCAACTAATAGTACCCCGACCTCAAATCAATCTTCGAAAAATACTGAGCTCCCTAGAGCTGATCAAACAAATAATCGATATGAGGTAAAGGATATTTATTCTTAACGGTGATGTTATTCAATGCTCTATAATCAATGCAAAGTCTCATTGAACCATATTTCTTTTTAACAAACATTACAGGATCACCCCATGGTGATGTGATACGTCGAATAAAACCTTTATCTAACAACTCCTGCAATTTATTCTTTAACTCTAAAAGTTCAGTTTGAGCCATTCGATAAGGGTGTTTTGAAATTGGCTTAGCATCGGGAACTAAGTCAACAGTAAATTCAACTTACCGATCATGTATTATACTAGGAAACTCATCCGAAAAAACATCATTGTACTCATTTACCACAACCACTTCATTAATCTAAATAGTTACTTTATTTTCAACAATATGTGCAAGGTAACTTTCATTTCCGTCTTTTACTAGTTTCTTAGCTTCCTGGTATGTAATACAAAGAAAGGGTTCATTCTTGTACACAAACTGTAAAGCTTTCTGAAAAGAAACCTCTTTAGCTATGAAATCAATCATAGCATGATAAACATAAATCCAATCCATGCCCAAAATAACATCAAACTCTATTGGAGGCAAAACAATAAGGATTGCTGGTAGGTTCTTTCCGCACACAAGGATAGGAATGTTCTTATGTTTTCTTTTTGTCTCAACATTTCCTCCAGTTGTTTTTACCATAAGTTCTTTATTCATATCTTGAGATGGAATTCCCAATTTACTAGAAAACTTCTCAGAAATGAAAGAGTGTGTAGACCCTGAATCAAACAACACATTGGCATAATCTGAACAAACAAACAGTGTACCTGATACTACTTCATTTAATGGACCTACATCTGCTGAAGTAGTTGCGAAGGATTTCACCACCCCTTTCTGCTTGTAGTCCGACTGATTTCCCTCAGTTGATTTCTTCGCTGGACACTCATTTTCATAATGACCCATTTCATTACACTTAAAACATCTTACCGATGGATTTTCATTTCCTTATTGATCATCTTCCTTACAGTTATGAGCAATATGACCAGACTTACCACACAAGAAGCACTTTCCAATCTTTGATAAACATTCTCCAGGATTCCTTTTACCACACTTCTCATAAGATGGATATTTAGTTTTCTTACCTCCAGTCTTCATTGATGAATTCTTCCCCTTTGCCTATCAACTGGACCTCTTATTCTGTTGTTTTTCAAAGAACACTTGATCATCAGAAAACTCCATTTCCACCTTCTTCGCACATCGAACAAGTTTTTTAAAAAAAATTAACTCATGAGAGGTTAACACACTTCGATATCATGGCTCCAGTCCTCAGTAAAATCCATTTAACTTTCTATCAAGATCTCAGATGAAATTTGGTGCATACCTTTCCAGTCGTGTGAACATTGCTTCATAAGAAGCCACTGAGTCATCCTCATGCATTAATTCTAGGAAATGTTTTTCTATCCCAGGATGAACCACCTTAGAAAAATATTTCCCAAGAAACATACTTTTGAATTCATCCCAATCAAGAGCATCAATATCCTCAATATCCCTGATATTTTTCACTATTTACCACCACTGATCAGCTTCACCTTCAAAATAGTAAACAACGAGACTAACCTTTTGATTTTATGAAAAACCCATAACATTGAAAATCTCTTCAAGTGCTTTAATCCACCCTTCTTCTATCATAGGGTTAGATGATCTTCTAAATGATGGGGGATGTTGCCTCATGAAATGCTCTACTACTGGCATGTTCCTCTGTGGTTGATCTGGCTGACCTCGTACAAGGATACCACCACCATTTATAGCTTGATTCAATTGTTCCATCACTACAACAAACTATTCAGTTTTGATTCCGACCATCTCAGGATACTGATTTGGAAGGTTGTCTTCCTCCTGATGTCGTCCCAACATAGTTGCCTTGTTTCCTTGGCGGAAAACCATTCTGAACACAGAAATATCTTAGGCGAAGCAACGAGGTAATCGATGAATGCTATATCATTTCAATATTAACATAAATTACTTTATGGATATTAGTTTAACAATACCCTAACACCTAAAGTTGTCTATACTGGCCTCTTATTCCAACTATAAGGACTCGGCCTTAAAACATTACATAATCTTGAATTAAATGAATACATCACATTGAGGATATTTTTAGGTTTATATTTTTAGAGAGTTAGGTCATAACTATTACATTTTAAAATATTACAAAGTAGACACTTCTACAAAGTTTCAATTTTTTTCATAAAGTAAAAACTCTTGAAGAAAAGATTCATGTCCAGTTCCATGATTTTAGACAGCATGAATTTTCCTTGATCCCATCCTTAACCCTATTCCACATTATGTCCTGTGAAAAAAATTTCAAAAACTTGGGATGAGCATAAAAATCTCAGTAAGGGATACACAATGAAGGAAAACAGTTAGTTTTTCAAAACAACAAGTAAACCAAGAATATTTTAACATATGTAATACTTTTCACCTTTATGAAGTAGTAAATACTCTTAAATGAATAAAATATCATTACTTACCCTTTTTAACCAAAATATTACCATAAAACCCATATAAAGAACACATAACATATAAAGGTAACTTGGGAAATAAACATACTTATATAGAATAACCATACCATCGACTTCCACACATATCACTAAATGGAATATCCATACGGCCAACTTCCATACCCAATGCATTGGAGGTTATAACGTAACCACCCGTCCTGGTATTCAGGACACCACCCATCATTTGGTTTATCACGTAACCACCCGTCAAATGTCTCGGTACCATTATAAAATGAGAAGACATAAAACAAATATAAAGGAAAGAATAAATTTCCACATTTTAATCATAATATATCACTTAAATATTTTTACATAACAAATCCATTATCAAAACCATTTTCAATACCAAAATACATAAAATATTATATGGTATTTATTTTCTTTTAAAAACATTATGGCCTGTTGAGGAATCCAAAGATCAAATAATACTCTCGACAGTGGAAAAGGTCATTGTGATCGATTATGATAAAAGAAACATTCCTTTTTTTCGTTTAGTAAAATGATTCGTAGAAAAATATTCCCTTTAAAATTCAAGGGTGTTTATACAACGTATAAAATAATGTCGTGTATTAAAATAAATATGCCTCAATGAAAGGAGATTGAGACGAAGTCCCTTACCACGTGTCCGACTTGACTCGATCATTCTTTAATCTCCTAGATAATAAACTAAAGTTAATTTCTACTTTATTAATAAACTTTTTCAAGTTTATTATTCCTTTTTATATCACTTATTACCATGTTATAAACATTATGTAATCATTTAAGTTAATAATGTTCATTTTGTCGATATTTGGTACTTGAGTTAAAAATGGACTTCTTATAATTACATGTTGTTCATGCGGTCAATATTCCATTATATACAGAATTATATTCATGATTTGGATATCATATATATCATTTATATCTAGTATATACATATATTTATAATAGTACATAACATTTGGAGGTATGAAATGAAATGCGCCATTCATGGAGACGGTAAGCTATACGTACGCATGAACGCTACTTTCATTTCTATTTATTATTTAATGGAATTAAAACATAATGATACATATGTATATTATTATTACAGTATAATATCATATATAATATCATTAACTCTATCCATTATACATCCCACATAAGGAATTAACGAGTCACATCACTTAGAGGGTGCGGTAGTCAGCACCTCCTCAAATGAGATTATCATTTTTAACCACTATGGAAACCATAAAGGCATGCAATAAATGAAAAATACAGTAGCATAAAGAAAACATAAACATAATATATATCATATATAAATAAAGTTCCATCATAATGGCCACCATGAGATGTGGTTGGAGATATTTGAACAATCATCATTTCATGAGGCGTTAGATTTCCATCCAAAAAAACGTTATGTTCTTCATAAATTAGATGGAGGTGTGTGTAATTGTAGTTATAATCCTTCTCATAAAAACATCCTAGTATATTGAGGATACTGGGTTTGTTACAAAATAACGAAATAAAAAGATTTTAGGGGTTGGAGAAGTAAAATAAAAGAAAACAATTTAAGAGCAACTCTTACCTTCAATTTTTGTAACTCCCTTTGGATTGAACTAGAGGACTTCTTGAAGTGCCTTCTGCCGAAGGTAAGGATTCTAAGAGGAGTAGAGGGATGTGAAAAGCTTAATTGGGCAGAGTTTGGACGAGAAAAATGGCTTGATAGGTGTGTGGAATTGGTTAGAAGTGGTCTCCTTTTATAGGGGGGGGGAGGGGCTCTTTAGGAAAGTGTGAAAATATTATTTTATTATATATTGATTTTCGGTTTATAAAGGTCCAAAAATCATTATAGTTGAATATAATATGACTCATGGTCGATATAAAATCATCCAATCCGAATTGGACATGTTTTGGATAATATTTTAATCATTATAATCTTATTTATTTAAATCATTTATTAATGAGGTAAATACTGCATCATTATTGTGTCAGAAATAATTTAATTTATTTAATGTGTAAGAATTATAAAAAAACTATCATGATGTATGAAATACATTTATCTTTCTAATTAATATATATAGTCTAAAATATAATTTATATAACCCCTTGTAAAAATTAATTTACTAAAAGATATTTTCTTTTGTCATTTTTGCCTTTACATTAAATTAATTAATCTAATGTGGCATTGTCTTTCATAAGTGGCTTCATTGGGTCCCAAAATCGACCCAAAGATGCCCATGGTTGGCCATGACTCATTCAATAAGGATTGGACAAGTGTTGAGGTAATTTTGAATTATTATAATATTCTTTTTATCTAGAATTAAATTATTTACATTTAACCACGGTAAATAAAAGTCAAAAGTTACTGTTCACCAACAAGTATTTTTCATCTTATTAAACCACATTTTACTTCTTGATTAAAACCATGTATTTCATATTTTTGAAATTCAATTCACAGAAGTGGTAAAATTTTATTTAAATGAAAAAGTCTGTTTTTTTAACTAATACTTAGTGGTTTCACTATTCATCAAAAATTGATGTTTTTCAGAAAAATACCAAAAATTAAGCCTAAGCTATATTTGATATTCCGAATAAAATAATTATGTTTATTTTTCCAAATTCAAAACAAAAAGTGTCATTAATTAATTTTAAAATTAATTCCCGTTAAAACAAATAGCGTGTTTTTAAGAAACAATAACTATCAAACGATTGACACTTGTTTATGTCCACTCTCAAAGTGAAATTAATTAAAATGACCAAAATTGTATTAAATGGTAAAATTATATTCTAATTACACTTTAAAACCAATTAAAAAGATAATCTAACTATATAAATAAATTATATTAAAAGGAAAAAAATAAAATATTTTCACTATTCATTTAAAAAATGAACTTTATCGGAAAAATCCCAAAAATTTACACAAAGTAAATTTTGATGTCCCCGTTATAAAGAAGGATTTTATTTGGTAAATTAGAACATATAAAAATGACCAAATCTATATTTAAATAGGTTTCTCTATTAAAAGGTAGTAAATCGACCTTTTAATGTAAATTATGCTTAAAATTAGATTCATTCACAATTTAAGCGTCTAACTTTTATTGGATAAATGTAAAAACATTTAACCGACATGTATAATCATATTTTAGTTTGTTTTGGTCATTCCCTCCAATATAATGAAAAGGGGTTAACTACCATTTAAAATAATAATATTATATTATTAGTGTGAAACGTAAGATTTCAAAGAAACTCGTTGTTGCGTATCAGGTACGTTATCAAACATAGCAACCCCTTTAAGGTAAAATTAATATTTAATTCACAAATATTAATAAATATAAAAATTGTCTTATTATTTATTTACTAGGGATGTTACAATCCTTTTGATGATCCATTTACCATTCAAAAAGAGACGTTTGATGAATCATTTTTAAAGGATTTCTGATGTTCCCTTCATTATGACTCTCATGTACATCTTCGTCAAATCATAGAGGATTGGATACTTTTCAATTATCATCAATGAAAGAATTTTTGGGTCCTTTCTTCTTATAGAGTCTTCCACCTTGTTTGCTTTCCCAGGGTGGTAATGGATTGAGCCATCATATGCTTTGATCCACTCAAACCATCTTCATTGGAAAATATTCAAATCAATCTATGTGAATATATAGCTCACGATTTTGTGATCCGTATATATATCAATCTTCATCCCAAATATGTAATGTCACCAAATATTTAAATCTATGATTGTTGTAGCCAACTCTCGATCATGTTTTGGATAGTTTTTCTCATGAATGTCCAATTTCCTTGAAGAATATGCAATTACTTTGTCATTTTCATCAACACACTCCCAAGACCTTCTTTAAATCATCACTAAATACCACAACAAGTTCTCCATTTGTGGAAAGTGTGAGCATGGGCGCATTAATAATCCTACTTTCCATAATCTTGAAACTATTTTTGCATTCATCACTACAATAAAACTTGACTCCCTTCCATGTTATCTTGGTAATAGGGTTTGAAAATCGTGATAAATTTCTCACAAAGAAGAGATAATATCCAGATATCCCTAGGATGCTACGGTTATCCATCGCCGATGTTACCATTAGACACCCCTCAATTGCAGTTTTCTTGGAGGGATCCACAGATATCCCATTTCTTGTGACGATATGACCCAAGAACGATACATCCTTTAACCAGAACTCATACTTGTTGTACTTTTCAAAGAGCTTCCCCTTTCTCAAGGTCTATAGTAAAGTGCTTAGATTCTCCTCATTCTCCTCCTTGGTTTTAGTGTATATTATAAAATCATCTATAAATTCTACCAAAAATATTTTAAGGTAGTATCTAAAGACTCTATTAATCATGTCTATGAATATTGAGGGAGAATTAGCGAGTTCGAAAGGCATTAATATGAATTTCCAGTGCCTGTATCTTGTAACAAAAGTAATCTTGGGGATATCCTCCTTCTTCACCCTTACTTGATAATATCCCGACTGTAGATCCACCATGGAGAAGTATTGTTCTCTATATAGCTGATCGAACAACTTATCAATTCGTGGAAGAGGATACTTGTTCATTATCATTATTTTTTTTGAGATCACAATAATCGATGCAAAGGAACATTGAGCTATCCTTCTTCTTGATGAAGAGGACTGGTGCACCCCATGATGAAGCACTTGTGCGTATAAACCATTTATATAGATTCTCATGTAGTTGTTTCTTCATATCCTTAATATCCACAACCTCGATTCTATACGGGGTCTTGGATATTGGAAAAAATCTATGTATAAGATCAATTGATTATTAAATATCTCTTCTAGAAGAAATACCAGGTAATTCATTGGGAAACACTTCAGAGAATTCCCTCATAATAAGCAAGTCTTCAAGGATATTTGCTTCCTTAAACTCGGTCATCTGATCAAGAAACATGTTCTCAAAGGGCAATAACATCTATACTTGAGATAATGTTGCTAAATAAGATTCATACCCTTCCTTTCACTTGTACATATTCGAGGGTCGATTCACCATATGGAGAGTGATTTCCCTCTCATGAAAATCTATGTTGGCTCTTTATAAGGAAACCAAATAATTGCCCAGAATTGAATCAAATTACACCAGATGGAGTACCACGAGATTCGTTGGGAATTTCGAAACAAAAATTTTGATAGGGGAGGAGTTATATTCATGGGTTGAAATGATTTCCCCATTTTTTGATCTCACCTGCATATTTACTTCCATGATTTGTGGTGATATTGGGATTTTTCTACTAAACTTTCGGGATATAAAAGAATGCGTAGAAGTATGGATGATAACCATAATTTTCACTTTTTGATTATGGTTCTACTTTATCCAATATAGAATTAGGTATGAGTATCTTAAACTATTAAACACATAAAGGGGAATACAATGAAAAAAGGGATAACTTATAGATTACATTTATTATATTAACTTATAAATTTATAGGATTCAATATATGTTATCCATGATCTACTTCCTAACATATATTCTTAGGGTATTTTTTTATTCCCTTAATAATGGTTCAGAATAAGATTACGGATTTACCAAAGCATATCCCCTGAGAGTGTCGTAATCAAGAGTGTAGCACGACCCATTTTCGTGCACCAGTTCACGTTCGAGTCTAGCTCATAGTGGTTTTTTTGTGTTTTACCCCTAGATACATCAGTTCCAAAGTTTCCTCTACCTACTCGTATCCAAATAGGGATGTATTTTCTTGATAAACCACTTACTCAATACTCACCAAAATTTTGGGATGTTTTTATTATACTTAGCCTTATCCCTAAGGCTTTTAATAGGGTTTTCTAATCCTAATCCCAAAAATAACTAAACCTATCCTATGATACCAACTATAACAACCCTACTCTATATTATAGACATTAACATGATTAATTACATAAACTGGAACATAATACAACTCTGCGGATCGATTGGACTAGTGTATTGGGAAATTAGGAACATCACATAACAACTTAGAACATAAAACACTGCATCTTTATTGAAAACTTCTTTTACCTGACCACAACATTCCTTCATACTTATCAATTCATGGGACAACCTGAGGACATGCATAAGAAAATGGTGTGCTATAAAGCCTAGTAAGGGTTTAAACAAGGTATAACCTGAATAATATAGTTCATGTTAGGCAATAGGAATATAAAAGGAGAACAAAAGAAACATGAACATAAAGGAATGATATAGCATGACTATCATAACATGGAAATGTGGTAACACCATTTAACATGATATTAGCATGATCTCAGGCTCATTGCATGTGGTGTGTCAGTAAAACCATGTTGAAATTGAATTATCATGAGTAAAGCCTCATTGAACTTGACATATTATGATACTAATATTTAATCAATTCATTAGAGTGCTATTAGGGTGCAACCTTCTTAATTATTTCATTTCATGCATAAGACTGCCACATGGATCATACAACATGGAATCATGCAACATCATCATTTATTCCCCAATAAAGGAATGATGAATAAATAAATCAAACTATATAATCAATAAGTAAATGTGTGTAAATATGAATACCCTTGATAGATAAATTGGTATGGTATTCACTGCACAATGACTTTGGCGTGGAAAAATGTGGTGCCATTTCGACAGCATAACATTGTGATATAATAATTCATAAAAAATGTTTAATGAGAGATAAAGGGGTATATAATAATATTTAAATGAAATGGACATTAAGGGGGTCATATATATACATGTACCAACACATGTAGTAGAATTTAGATGCATTATATAAAATAATTGCTTGAATGAAAATGAGAAGAGAGAAATTCCTTTTTGAATTTAGGCATTATAACAAGTGTACATGGAAGAAATTAATGAGATATAAAGGGGTATATCATCATTAAAACATAATTAGGGATGTATATGGGAGGTTTTAAATCATACAACAACAATTTTAATTTAAAATAAAAGGTCATAACAATATAATGAGATTTGGACAGAAGTGAGAAAGGAAGAAATTCCTTACTTGGAAGTGTGACCCCAAAGTCTTTGGGAGAGGCTTGAGAGGGGATTCATGGGAGATTGGGGTGCCTTGGGAGGATTCTAGAGAGATGAGGGAAGAGGTTGGTTGAGATATAAATGGTTTGAGTGAAGGTTAATGGTAGATTGAGTGGATTTATATAGCAAAGGATAGGGAGTTATTTATTATTTAGGTTTTGACACATAACATTAAATTAATCAAAAAAACAAACCATCCTATATTTTTTCCCTCAGTTTTTTCAAAAGTGTTGTGGAAAACATTATTTTATAAGTCCCATGGATGAACATTTTAAAATATTAGGCTTGATTATTTTGAGGTGAGTCACACTCTCAAGGAAATAATTTTAAAATGTTAAAATGTTTTATAAGTATTGGAGGGTCCACTAAGGATTTGTAAAATTAATCAAACAAATCTAAAATCACATTATATTAATGGTAAAAAATATATTTTTCGATAATCCCATTTATATTATTTTATTAATTCATGATTGGATCATTATGATCTTATAAAACACATTATATATTTAAACGATATTTAATTTTTACCCAAAAATTAAACTGCCTCAAAAAATTATGAAAACTTCACTGTTGGAAATTTAGACATCCTGATTCAAAAAATAATATTCATTTTATCTAAATAATTTTCTATATATGTTAATTTTTACTTTTAAAATAAAAACATACATTTATCAAAAATCTATGGGTTTTGACAAAAACATCTTTCAAACCTTAATAAAAATTACACTTGTATTCATCAAAATTATACGATCATTTATATATAATAAAAATTAATTTAGTTATAATATTTTAATAAAATATTATTTAATTAAAAAATCCATTATTTCATCAAAATATATTTCTTAATTGAATATTGACTAAAAATAATATTGATTCTTTAAAAGCTATTCAAAAAGTAATAATTATAAAATTAATGTATATTATTTATTCTATACCAAAATAATGCACATAATCATAGTGATAGAGTCTTGTTAGATAACCCCATATAACACCCACATAAGAACTAAGGGTAAGGTGTGCGATGGTGAAATAATCTTAGAGTGACTCATATAACATCACTCGAGTGGTAATCTCTATTAACTTCCACTTCTCTCATAGGTGGTTATGTTCAACCTTAACATGTTGAAGCTCAAATTAAGATTGGTCAAGAGAGAAGCCATGTGACGCTACATCCTTTCTAGGCTCTAAAAAATGGGATTCATATGGAACAATTATACTAGATGAGGCCATCGTTTCCTATGTCCAAGTAAATTGGATTTGTTGAAGACTATATTTATACTAATCATGTGGTCACTATTAGACGGCTATATTAGCAATGATAAAAAAATTATAATGGTATTTTAAAATACAAAAAACATAAAACCAAGGAAGTGGATATTTATTATATAACCACTTTACATAGCAAGACATTTAAATAGATCAAGAATAATTTTCATTAATAAAAGTTCAGGTCGTTACACTAACCTAAGGGGAGCCTTCCATAAGGACTCTTCTTAATTAGTTGGGCTCAATGTTATCTTAGTTTTTTCACAGAGAGGAGATAATTCCTAAATTATTGAAATTAAATTTGGTTTAAAGTGTGAATATTGGGAAAGATTAAAATCTCTTGATTAGGTAGTTAGCTGAAAATCACACTGGAAATATAAGAAGACATATGGATGAAATGAATGATGTTTTTTAGGTTACTAATGTTTCACTCGAATCTAACACCTCTTCTGAACCAACCCTATCACCTTCAACCATACCAAATATTTAAGCATTTCATAGCTAAACATTAATCTTGAAAAGAAAAAATATCTTATTATAAATTAATTTTGTTTATTATATTTGATTTTATTTATTTTATGCTCGTTTCTACTACGAGAACATATATCTCTTTATCTTATATATAATGTATCATTTATTAACAGATATATTCCACATTAACTATTTTTTAATCCGTCTTCATACACTTTTTTTATCACAAAAGGGGAAGAAAATAGAGTAAACACAATATTCCTAACTCAATTACAAGTTTCTATTATCAATAAATAGAAATAATACTGTGAAAAAATAAATTCCAAAAACTATAATCTCTATATCTTTTTAATAGATATTTTTTTTACAATTCCTCTATTTTTTGTAAATTATGTTTGTTTTTTTAAATAAAAAAAGGGGATATTGTTGATCATGTATTATCTAAAAAAACACTATAAATCATATTGATTTTTATACACAAAAATACCGTTTTTGTTTTAAAAATGAAATGATTTTAAGTGAATTTGAGGAAATTAATATTCATTGAATATTTTATTCGAGAATTATGTTTGATATATTGATTCATAGAGAATATTTTTTTAATTATTCAGAACATGTTTTAGAATATTAAAGAATTATTATTCATACCTTATGTGTTCAAGAATAATGTAATGAATCAACCATATTTTTGAAATAACACATATGTATTATATACTATATGTTGTTGAGAAATTATGGATAATTAACCCTATTTTTTTATGGAACCTTACATTTGAGAAAATGTAAAGTATGGGTAAGGAACACTATATTGGTATAAAACCCTACATTTTAGGAAGAAAATGTGTGCTACATAGACCCTACTTTTTTTATCAATTTTACATTTTCAACCCTACGTTTGGAGTTTTTTCATCACATGAAGGAACCCTTTGTTTGAATATTCAATGATGGAATTTTAAATTCATGATATTATCTATGATTTATGAAAGTCTTTCCAAATATAAAGATCCATTCAAATTCTCATTATGTTTGTTTTAAATGATCATATTCAACCAAGTAAATAATTTTTATTTCTAAGGGTAGTTATGACTCTCCTAAATGTTTTAATTTTGAATGATTTTGATCTGTTAGGCGACATTCCTGGATCTACTCAGTTGATGGAAATTTTTATGTTCTATATATATATAACCAGAGTATTTTCACAATATGTTTGATATACAAATACATATTTTTAGACATATTTTGAATACATAATTATTGAAAAGTCCACACATCTTTATTATTACTGAAGATGCTACACATTAAAGGTATACATATTTTAACCTCATACTTTTTTCTAAATTATTTTTTGTTTGTTAAAATTATTGTTAAAGATATTTCAAAACCATGATCTCTTAAAATCTATTAATTCATAAATACATTAATCTTTGAATAAGAAGATTCATATTCTGCCAGTTGATTATGCAGAGGTGATCTAGAACCTATTCATTCTATCAAATCCAACACTTTTGATTTATTGGAGTTTTGGTACTCGGACTCAGTCATAGAAGAGTATCAGCTTCTCAGACAATTATTTGGAGAAATTTTTTCCATGTAAAAGAACCAAAAGGATATTTTTATCCTCACTATAAAGGTATCAACTGTCTGCACTTACTTGTAAATGTCTTATGATAAGAAGACCTTGTCTAGTAAAAATCACCAAGCTCACAAATAGTGTGTTGGTGGAGTGGAATAGGGGATCTTTGTACCATAAACCACTATAAAAATTTCCATGTTATTCTATACTATTTATCCATTTATCAAATCATTTACAGAATTGAACATTTCATATCTATATAAATTGAAATGAAATCTAAAAGCTATAATCAATCAATATTATCAAAACGACACATTCACACCCGTCATGTGTATCTTTTTTATTCTTAACTCATAATTTCCAATTACCTTTTTTAAATATAATATTTCTATAAATTTTATATCATTTAATAAAATATTATTTATTATAAAATATCATCAAAGTCACTTTGAGTGCTATTCAATTACATTGATTTTAATAACATCCGGACAAAAAAGGAATCTAAATACCATGGATCCAAATATATATAATATGTCATATATATCTATAAAATTTGTGGGTGAAATTAAGTATTTCAGAATATTATACTTTTAATATTATTAAAATAATTAACTTTATTTTTCCATTAATTGAATAATTATTGTGTTAGTGTTGTTTAAACATTTAAGGTAGTTATTTATTCACTAAATATTTAACATAAATTAACATGTTGAATATAAATCATTTCTATTTCAAATAAATATTTATAACCAAATATTTCATCTTTTTAGCCCAATGCTAAAATATTTATAGTTATTTAAAACTTGAGTGTGGCATTTTTTACTTTCCTTGAAATAAAATATTTTAATGGTTATAGTCACATCCAAATGAAAGCATAATTCCATATATTCTAATTTTGGGTTATTTGGGATGATGTATATATGGAAAATAAAATTAAGTCAAGTTTTAGGATAATTTTTTAGTCCTTAGAGTTTTATTTTAAACATAAATTACCCAATTTACCCTTTACCATGGTAACAAAAACTCCTAAGGTTGATATTAATATTAATTAAAAATAAAAGAACCTTTTACCATGTATTCCAAATATGGAATCCATTTTGAAAAATCCCAAAAAAATATTTGAAAGTGTTTTGTTTAAAATTAAACTATAAAAATGCGATGAAAAAATATTTTTCAAAAAAAATCATATTTTTAAGTGTAAAATGATTTTTTATAAAAAATTCATGTATAAATTTCATTTAAAACCCCAAATTTAGATTATTTTAGATTTAATATTACTAGATAAATTTGAAAACTAATAAAAGATATAATTTTACTTTATAAATAATCAAATAGAAAATATAATTTTCAATAAAAACTAATATTTTTCACTTTTCATTGAGAAATCAATCTTTTCGAAAAATTATAAAAATTAAAATTAAAGAAATTTTGATATTATGATTTAAAAAATGGAGTTAATTTTATCAAATAAAATTTATAAATGTTTCTAAAATTGAGTAAAACATTTTCTCATAAAAAAATAAAATTCATTTTAAAAGAAACCTATATTTGAAGAATAAAATGACTCTACTAAATAGTGAGTTTTTATTTATTATGAATTAATCAATATATTTTTTTTTTTTATAACTTTTAGATATATTTAAATATTTTTTTATCATATTCACACGTACCAATTTAATATCAAATTTATAATAGTCACATTTAAATAATCATATTTTTCTGTCTGTTTATGCTCGATTTTGTGTGTTTTGTAAGCTATCAAACATATTCTCCTTTTAAAAAAATATTGTGGTATTACATTTTCTATCCCTTAATGAAATTGCTTTTTTGAAATTTGAACATTATCTTGAAAACTAGGGGTTTCAATTTTCAAAATACCATTTTTGGAAATCTTACATCGTAAAATGGGTTAATAAAACATCCACTTCAAATGAAAAAAAGGTATGTACAAAGGTCCCCTAGAACAAAACATAAATTGGATTTCATGTTTTATAATATTTTTGTCATGTGAAGTTGTGGATGTGGAAGAAAAAAACAAATGCCTAAGGACTGACAGATAGTGATTTATAATATGGTCATGAGAATGTTAACCATCACAAAACTGTAAATCTACTATGTTTCAAATGAACGCTGATTTATATGTAAGAAAAGTAAATGGATAATGTTTTTTGATAAAATTTAGTGTCAAACCCCCTTTATTATGTCTAAAAATAAACCTCTTTTAGAACTAATAAAAGAGGTAACCCATTATAAGAAAGGGAATAATGTCTTGAAGAAACATGGCCGAAAGGTCATAATGGTCCTATAAGTTTAAAGGATATCAAATATCAAGGAAATACCTATAAAAAGCCTCGTCACCCACATATACAGAATGTAAAATAATGAGATCAATAAAAATTATCTTCCACCTCCTATCCCAATATGTTTCACCATACTCGACCAACACAACATGGTAGAGAACCTCTCCAACTAACATGTGGAGGAGAGTCGGATGAATTGTACTATCACCCTTGTCTCTTTTGAGTCACCCACCCAAAAATTTATATGAGGAAATTACATTAATGTTAACCAAATTACCACAAAATCATACTAAAAACACTAAGCAAGAGTCAAAGAAAGGTGACCATCCATCCACCAAAAAATGAAACAGATGGTTGAATGATGGGTATTGTCACACCCATCCCTCTTTCAAGGACACACACCCAACAACACCTAAAAAATAAGGAACCACCATCCAAATGAAATGATGAATAAACCAGTTCATGTAATGAAATTTTCAACCAAATAAACTAGTATAACCAAGAATAATAAATGATCCATTTGAATGTGTCATAGACCACCAGATTTGAGGACCTACCATTAAACTCTGTCGATCAGACGCACCGAAAACAAAGTTCATAAAACAATCATGGATCATGGGAGAATGATGAGTATACCTTCCATGAACCCCATCCAATGTTTGAAGGCTGATCACTCATCAGGGAAGAAACAATCTGTAAACACCTCCCTATCATCGTCGTTGACATCCATCTTGTGACTAGATGCCTATTTGAACACCCATCATGAACCCACCACCTCACTATGACCAATGATGATCCCAAAACATCGATGACCATTCCAAATCTTTCTCCCTAAATCATGTAGTGATAACAAGACCATATCTAGATAGTATAATCCTAGATCTATAATATACATGGATATCTTTCCATCCAACACCAGAAAAGGTAAAACTATCTCTATCACCATGAGAGCGAGAAGTCAAAGTTGAACACACAGTTTAGGCAGCAGAAAAGACCTAGTGATAATGATCCAACGATTAGGGAATAAGAGTAAAGTGAAACTAAATATAATCGAACTCAAAACCTACATCGATGAAACCCAGATTGGTTCTACTAAAACAACACATAATAGTGTGCAGAATCCTTTCTCCATGGGATGACCAGACACAAACCCTAGAAAATCATTATTCCATGGGAGTCCATCATGATCCGTGACAGATAACATTTTTATTTCAATATCCCTTTAAAATATTTAAGGAATTACTTTATCATATATACTGAAATCATAAGGAAATCGTTTTACATAAAAAATTGAATTTCATCATTTGATCAATTTCTACCACACTCTCTTTTCTCCCTCCAATTGATGAGTATGTAAGATGAATTTTTCTTTCCCAGGGCACTAAAATAAACTTATATTGGATAAAATAATTCCATAAAATGATAACAATTTATTTCTCCTATCTTTGGAAATTATCCATAAAATGGTTATCATAAAGTGAGATAATTTCCATAGTGAATGAACCTCACATGAATAAATACAACATTAATCACCAAAAACATAAATAATATTACCAAAACATTAACATAAATAATTCACTAAATAATTAATCTTAAAATTAATAAAAAATATTCTAGGATAATATTATACCCAATGATTATAAGGATTTGATCACATATTATTCACATATAAATTAATCATTTATCTCAAAATATATTCAATCACTATAAATATTGCATACCAAAAATATTTATTCCCAAATCATATAATCTATATGATATGATAATATTTTCTATAAAAAATCTAAACCACCATAAAACCAAATTTAGATTACATATACTTAAAAAATAATTCAATCTTGACACCCTAAATAAAATCCGATAATACCAAAAAAATGTTCCCCAAAATTATTGTGATCTTATTAAAAAATCAGTTTATCACAAAATCACTCTTCGATCTCATGGTTAAGATAAAACATATATTACCAAGATAAACATAACCATAATCTGAAAAATCATTTTGGTTAATAATATGGGGTCATAATTACCAGGAAATCACATAGGCCAGTGGTAGGCGTTACACACCTACCTCCCTTCAGTTGTGGGTACAAGACCTGTGGCCTTGTTGGATTCAATGGGTCACCACCAGGATTGTGGGAAATCCTTTTCTTATACTATATTTACATAATTCATGTAAAATTCAAAAAATTATGAAAAATATCCCCAATAATAAAATTAATCATCCAAGAACATATAAACCATAAAGGTTAACAATTATAATAATTTTATGTCCACAAATTGGTTAGATAATTATTTCTTAAATAAAATTTTCATATGTTAAAATTAAGGGTTACATATACCTTAACCATCAACGAACACTAAATAAATTTCTCCCAAATTATAACCTTCTCATAAAACCTCAAAAGTGGTGTCGAATACTTTGGAGATATGATGTATCAATACACCATATCTCTTGAATCCCAATATGTATAAGACTTAATAATTTAATATTATTTATTAATCATGGTTTCCCATATTTTTCCTTAATATTTCCTTCATATAAACATAATATGAATCATATCTTAAGATTCAACAATATTAAAAATTTATACAAGATATAATCCATAACGTTCATATGTCATTAGTAGATAACTGATCCTCAACAATAATAGAATTATGCATTAATAAACATTCATCTATTTAGTCTTTTTTATCATAATCTTAATATTTTCCCCTATGACATTGATTTTCATAAATACCATACTCCATACATTAAAAACATTCAATATATTCCAATGGATTAACTTTATTAATCTTCATGGTGTTAGCTGAATGCTTTTTTATTACTTCAAATATTATTGCATGATTTCCCTCCTTGACCACATAAAAAACATCTTCCCATTCTTTTAAGTCATTTTCCTAGGTGTTTCTCCAAATATTAATGACACGTAAGTAAATGAATCATTTTACACTTATGATATTAATCCTAATAGCTTCCATGGATCTCTACTTATCTCTTATTTAATGATTTTGGGAACTCACCTAGGTTCATGTTATTAATAATAACTTGTGATGTGTGATTATGAATAACCATAACATTTTTCACTACTTCCTTTATTTCATTTAGTTCCTCATTAAAAAAAAACACCACATTTTCCTTCACATCCATTTTTACTTTGGTTCCTAAAAGATATATCTATTTACTAATCCAAAACATTTAGTGTGATAATATTAGTAAAATAACAACAAACCATAATATGAGGATTATAAATAGTAAGATATCCTTAACCATGGTATCTTAAACCCATTCTATTTATCCCAAATGACCGTAATTATCCATAACCTACTATCCTTTTTAGTTATAGTGGAATTGTTTACTTATGTTCAAATAATATTTTCACCTCTATAGTAAGATAACCCATACTTTGATACCAATAATAAGGACCAGGATTTAAAACTTACATATTATAATTAATTTAATTAATAATTCACTTTCCTTCATTCCTAAAGTTATTTTTGGTTTATATTTTTTTTAGATTTATTTCATAAATCTTACATAAAGACCCCATATATTACAGCGTTTACACTTCTATTCAATATACACTTTTTCCATCAAAAAAATAATAAAAAATGAAACATGTTTTATTTTCAGGACACATCTTCCCAATTTTAATATTGACCTCATCCTTATTCATACTCATCCTGTGAAAAACATTATAAAAATTTATGATGACCACCAAAATCAAAGTATGGTGCATAAAAAGAAAGAAATAAATTATTAGTCGACGAATAATTATAAAAATTTTCTTTGTTAAAAATAAAAATGGCCTGAAAATAAACATTTCCTTAACCAAGAATTTACATTATGTTCCCAAACAATTTCCTGAAAAATTTACTAATAAATCTAAAATGAAAAATAAAAATAATAAGGTTTCTTTGAAATCATTAAAAACTCATAATACAATTTGTACAAAGTTAAAATTTTTACCTTCAAAAAGTACTATATACTTTCCTTTAAACATGTGATCATTATCTTACATTGAGAAATCATAATATTCTCATAAAAACCCATATAAATAATAGATAAAACATGTATGTTACTTAATTAATCATTTTTATATCACTCTTACATATGGAATAAACCTCACAATTACACATGAAATAACCAGCATAGTTATACTTGGAGTAGCCATTATAGTTGAATATTAAATAACAATTATTTTTATACTTATAGTAACCATCATAGTATATTTCTATAATATCTTATGAGAAAACTAATTGGTAAGCTTCATCCCTTTACCCAATTCATTGAGTGCTATAACAAGATAACTCTCCCTTAGTTTATGACAAAACCACCCTTTATCATAAACAAAATCCCAAAAACCATAACATGTTCATAACACATAAAATATGTTATCATAAGAACATTCATTGCACCTATAAGAGAACAATATCTAATATTGATGTATCACTTTTATTTAAACCCAATTTTAGAAACTGAAATTCCCAGAATAAATGAAAAGAGGTTTTATTATTTCAATAAAACATATAATATTATAATGGAATCCAAAAATAAAATAATATTTATGGGGTTTGGAAAATCCATTTTCACCATATACATTAAAATAGATCATTTATTTTGTCTTTTGGTAGAGAATGTCAAAACGTTTGTAAAAAATATTCCTTTTGAATACCAATGAAATAAATATAAGACACAAAAAATCATTTATAATTCAATTATTTCATTATAAATACATCCATAAAATAAATTTAAAAATATTTATATTTAAGAAAAATAGTGTTTAAAAGGAAACTTTAAAAATGATTAATAAAAGAAAGTCCCTTATATAAAATCACAAAAATATTCTTTCTTTTAAAAACATTATAAAAAACTAAAATACGGTAAAAAATGAAGATTAAAATCCCTTGAAGAATAAATAAAAAAATTTCATAACAAATTTAGAATTCAATGAACATGGAAGATAATAATTTAGAAATTAAAACATGAAAACATTTAAAACCAAAATTTTAATTTTTCCCTTACCCCAAGTCTGACTCATCTTGTATATTCTTTATATTCAATAATATTAAACAGAATTTAATTATTAAATTTATTGATAATCAATTCATGTTTATTATTCACTTTATTCCATTTTTAAAATTTCATATACAATTACTTAATCATTTATGATTATGTGAGACGTTTTTATGATATTTGGTACACAAGTCCAAAATGACTAGCAGATTGACTATAGTCAAATAGATCATTATTCCATAAACTAAAAAATAATAATAAATAAATAATTATCATTTTTATATATCAATTATACTTTTATAAAAAATCATGAATTATATTTATGAAAAATGAACTATCTTACAATCATGGAGATGGTCCGGTGTATGTACGCATGAGTAATGTTTCCATTTTTCAATGATGATTATGGAAACAATGTAAGAATTATATTATATTTAAAAATTATCAATATATCATAAATAAAATATTATATATTTAAAAATTAATATATATATCATCCATGTTATGTGGTGATAAAAAATGTATCATATTTCTTCATAGAGGTTGTCGTACACACGTACACAAAAATGATGTTATTAATTTTCAGTGAATGGAATTGTAAAAAATTAAATGATATAATAACTTTTCAGAATGATAAATATGTCTTTAATATCATGTATATACATTAATTATTTCATTATAACTGTCCATGTAAGGCTGTGATGGAAAATAAATTACATAAGTTTGTGAGGTGGTAGTCCATCGTACACACAAACGATGAATTCTTATCACATTTGATCTATGTTGGAGATGCATATAGGTTTTTAATTTAACACAATAATAACTTATTATATATAGGATATTTTTTATTATTTTTTCATGGATGAAAAATATTTTATGTATGTGGAAGAAGAAATATAATTAGAATGGGTTGATAAAAACTATGCCAATTCTATGGGAATTATCCTTTAATTAACACCTTAATCCCTCAAGGGTCGGTATTATGCCTAAAACAATACTTCTAGAATGATTGGAGGGGTTATAGGATGTTATTTGGGCATTTATTGAAAAAAAATGATTTGGAAGTGTGAAGAAATGAGAAGAATAAGTTCCCTTTTATAAGATAGGGGAGGGGCAATGTTGGAATTTCTCAAAATATTAAATTAATATAAATTAGTATTCATTTCAAAATGGCTCAAAATAATGATTTGAAATATAGGATTGTTATGGTTCTAAATCCACTCATACAACATTTTGATGAGTATGAATCACATCTTTACCCTTATCATTTTTATTTAACACCTTTGACAATTACTGTAATATTATTATTTTCTACCCATTAACGGTTGTTAATGTTACTATAAAATGAAACAAAACACATAAATGTATCATGGTTTATGTAATTAACCACATAGAATTTTTTTTTGAATCTAATATTTTTATTAATTTTAAATCATTTAATAATTATTATTTACTATAAAAAATCATTAATGTCAATTTTAGAACGATTCAGTTATATTGAATTTAGTGACATCATGAAAAAATGAATTGGAATACAAAGAATCCATACCTCTATTATAATTCAACTTATTCACAAAAATTTGTGGGAGACATAAATTATTTCAAATTATACTACTTTTAATATTTTTATGATCATTTATTTTATTTCCCCATAACATGATGAATATAAAAAATTATATTTAAAAATAATATTTGTAATTTAACATTTCCTCAGGTTATCCCTATCATAAAAATATTATATTTATTAAAAACAAGAGATGAAATTTTTAATTTTTCTTTACAAACATTATTATAAACGTTATAATCACATAGAAATGTAAAAAAGGGAAAATATTCTAATTTTTGATTATTATAGATGATATATAATCTTTAAATAAAATCATGTCACGCTTTAGAGTCATTGTTTAGTACATAACATTTTATTTTTAACCTTAATTACTTGATATACCATATACCACGGTTATAAAAATTTGTAAGGTTAATGTTTATATTGAAAACAATTAAAGGGGGGATATTCAAATAATAAGGACCCAGTAATTAGAAATATTATATCCATTTTTCATATTTAAAATCACAAAATTTGATGAATTGAATTTAAAATTAAACTATAAAAATGCGATGTAAAACAATTTTTTAGAAAAATGCCTTTTAAGTATAAAATGTTTTATACTAAATTAATTTATAATTTTCATTTAAAAAATTATCATTGAATTATTATAAATAAAAATTAAGTACTTAAATTTTAAACCTAATACAAAATATAATTCTTCTTTATAAATAATGGGAAAGAAAATATGATTTTCAATAAAAACCAATATTTTTCACAATTCTTTGATAAATCAAAAATTTTAGAAGATTTTCAGAATTTCACTTAAATAAAATTTGGGTATGATGATTTAAAAAATTAATTTCTTTTTCTTATATATAATTTCTAAATTTTTCAAAAACTAAGTATGTTATATTCCCTTAAAAGACATTAAAAATCACTTTTTTAAAAACCATATTTTTAAAGAATAAAATGACTTTACAAATATTTGAGTGATTTTTTACTAAGATTTAATTAATAAATTTTTTTATCATAACCTTTATATATATTTAAATTTTTTTAATCCTATTAATACCTACCAATTTAATTAATATGTAATAACATTCACATTAAAGTAGTAATATTTTACAGTTCATTTACACTCGGTGTTATGTATTTTGATAAAAATCAAAAACAGTTTTCCTTTAAACAAATATTAGGATATTAAAAGAAGTTATATGTCCCCGTGACATTAATATTTTTCTTTATTGGTGTATTTTCATGTTTCTAGATATTAACCTTGTACTTTGGGATGTTCGGCCTAATTCCACTGTGAATGAGGCCTAGATGGTCACACACTAAGTTTATCCAAAAAACTAAGTTAAATATTTAATATTAATTATTTATTAACATGTTGAATAAAAATTATTCTCTTATTTGGTTTGATCATTATTTATTATTATCTTGATCTTGTATATTCATATATTATCTATTCAAAAAATATTTTGTGGGAAAGGTATTTAATAATTTTTTTAGTGTATATAAATTTTTTTCATTTTTTAGATAATAAGTAATTAATATTTATTTATTATATAAATAGTCAATATTCATGTCTAGATAAATATTTTGGAAGAATTAAATACATATTGTATGTTTATATATAAAAATTAGATATATTAAATATTATTTGAATAATTTTTAAATAATTTGTTCGCGAAATGATATTTTATTAATTTTCAAGTTATGTGAAATTCAATAAATAGTAATAATATAATTAATAGTATTAATAAGGGGATCCATGGGGATTAATGAAATAATAAAGGGTAAATTTCAATTTTTATTTTCTAACACAATAACTACATAAACTTATTAATATTATTTCGAACACTAAGGTTAACCATTTTTTGGGTGCACACAATGACACCCAGAGAATATTATTGAGCCCAACAGAGATACTCTTTAATAATAGTCTCAAGAAAAGCAGGTGATCCTCCTCCACTAACCCACTATATTCTAGGGAGATCAATTGTAATTCTTCTTTGGAAGCTATTCTTATGGCGATCAAATATGAACAATGCAAGACTTTGGATTTTCCCCACCAGCACTCAGAAAATCCTATAAAATTCTTAGAGGATCATGGTGTACATGAGGACCACCACTAGATGGAATCTGCACTTTATTTACATGAAAATTTGATGGTAAAACATATAGATGATGTTATATTCCTCATCGATGTATGAATTCTTCGCATTGAAATTATTTAATTGTTTATGTAAATTATAAATCAGTATGCAATGATCATCAGTTTTGTTCCAAAATTATTATATTCATTAATATTTGATTCTATTATATTATTTGCAGTGTTCTATATTTATATACATCTCATATTTGTCATTGATTATGAAACAATCCGAGTTGGGTATGCCCTACCGACATTTCCGCTATACATATAACATACATAGGGCATAGGTGAAATGATCAATTTTTAAACAGAGCTCCATGAGTGATTTGAACTTGATGAGATTGACATTACATGGGTCTTGGTTAGTGAACTACCTTATTGGGCCTAGGTTTAATGACATGTGAATCATGATATGGTGAGTTGATTATTGTGATAGGGTGGTACCAAAACACATGCGCATTGGGATTGGATTAGATCCAGATAGAGTTTATTGATTAAAAATGGTATATATTGAGTTGTGTATCGGTGAGTAGTCATATATAATATGAGGATCATTGGATATTATAAGATTCTTTGGGGTATGATATCCCAAGGTATCCTTGATAATAATGAAAATGTCCTCAAAATAAAGACTTTATTAGGAAATAGTTTGGACTTTGATGTGAATTGGAGTCTCACCAATGTGGTGATGTTAAAAATTTGGATGATGTGGTGTTGGGAGCTTAAAATGAATGATCATTGATCGGGAGGAGTCACCTAATTATGTCAATCGTACCTGATGAGGTTTTATCTAGGGAGTATTATATGTAAACCTATATGGTGTGGATTCCACCCGTGGATGATTGAGGGAATAACCCCCAAAATGAAAAAAATTCAGCGAATGCAGATGATAACATTTCTATGAGATGGAGGTTGGGATTAATTGATATTTATTATTGGCACTTAGGTATGAGCAAAATGGCCAAATCTAGTGCCTATGTTCAAGTATGGGTTATGTTGATCATGAAATTGACTCTTTTGAGATAAAATATATATTCTCTCACATCATGAAATGTTATATTGGATGTGGGATCATGAAATTTATACTGGAATGGTTGATGATGTAATATGGGAAGTTAGTGGATGGTCAATACATCATTTATATGCTAGTATGTAGGTGAAACGGACTAATCTAGTCCCATGTAAATATCATAATTGATATTTGAATGCATGATGGATGGAAATTGAGAACTATAATTTGGATTGGGATAAATGGATGTAATTTATGTGTGTGTAAGGTCGATAGTGTTCTATTTATCAAAATGAGATCAAATAAGTGATCAGGGACAGTGGAAATTACACCATTATAATTTATTACATGTGAGGTTTATACATCATCATTATAATAGAATAATTTCATTATTCCATAAGGATCAAGTTATCATGATAAATTGGGATGACTTCACATTGATAGTTGATGTCATGTGCCTTTAAGATAGGTTAACCAGAGGAGGTTCAACTAATGATTTTTTCTATAATTGGACATGATGAGTTTAAAACTATTTATTGTTCATTGAATTGGATAGGAGGAATATGATTTGATAATTTATTAGTGATTTTTAAGGAAAAACCAATAATTTTTCCCATGTTCATTGAAGGTGTAGGATTATTTGATTTTGTTGGAATCAATATACGGTGAAACATTAGCTTTTTGACTGGGGTTTCTATGTAAGTTGGGTCCAAGGATATAGAGACTACACTGAGTGGATTGTTGGTATGTGGTAATGCGTTTGATGAGATATTCTTAAGGTATGAAATATCATGGATCAAAATTGTATGTATGATAAAATGTCTATGGTGGGGAGTATCAATGGTCTAGTGATGATTTGACATAAGACACTTTGGGGTCTCATAATTGATGAGTGTGGGAGATCTTTGTCTCGATGGTTTGATGATAGTAATGAGTGGTGTCCCAAGGTTTGGTGATTGATTTTCATATGTTCTAAGTAGATAAATAGAATAATTTTTTGAGTTAAGAGATGGAAAGTGACATGATGGAATTAAATTGATGACATTGACAGGATAATAATAATGTTCTAATGTCCAGAGAGACTTCCTAGTGAATATAAGTGTTATTATGGAGATATTTTAACACCCTAAGCCTAGAAATGTTGAAAAAATTAATAATAAATAAAAATTATCAATTTAGTGGATGGTATTCTTTGAGATCCATATCTCACAATGAGATTTTTTGATACCGATCATATTTAGGAGGTGTTTTTGAATTTAAGTTATGGAATGTGTGGGATTATGGATACTCAGGAATCCAATAGATAGGGGGTAAATATGGTTAAGATACTTTAGTATCCATTATAAAATTAAGTGCCCCACCAGGTCATTGGTGGTCTGGCCAGTAGCCCAGCAGGCTGCTTCAGATCACTGGCTAGCCAATGATCCCATCCAAGGAACCCAGTGAGCTTAGTCCAACTAGTAAGTAGGGATTCATGGGGTTTTTTTCATAGGGAACTTTTCAATTCTGAGCGCCCTCATGATTGTGAGGTTCAAGAACTTGGGGGAGGTCGCTTCGGAAAGATTATCTACCACTTCTTCCTCCCTTGGGACCCCATGATCTGGGCTGATTTTGGCAATGATTCCAGGAACGATCATTGATTATTTTTTAGTTATTACCTCTTTAATTGAGCCACTAATCATCATTCGAATTCAGCTAAGTATTTTGTGAAAATTTCACTAGAGCATGGTGAAATCATCCAAGAATGATGCCCCTATTTCTTGGCATGTGTAAAGGAAATCTGGATATTATTTCTTCACATATTTGGCAGGAATTTTATTGAATGTATGTTTTGTCACCAAATTTTATTAAGAATATATTTTTAAATTAAATTATATAAGTTTTTTTGTATCATGTGTTAGGGTGTTTCCTATAATAACACCTTGAATGTGCTGCAGACCTCCTCTAAGTGGTTGGATGTGGTTCTGGTGAAGAATATTTTGTTGTTTATTTTTAGGATATGCAACCTTTTAAATTAAAATAACTGATTCATTATAATTTGTTAGAATTAGTCATTTGGTATATCTTTTCATGTGGTAAGGCCTTTGATGGAAGGAAAATGGATGATTAATCCAAGACATACTATACTATTGTCAGGCAGAAAGATTCTATGTAGTGTTATAAAATGGATGGGCTTCATACAAGTTAGGTGATACCTATGAATTGCCCTATGTATTATGGACTTTATTTATACTTTTGGTATGGCATGTGACATATGGTCTCTCTACTATGGTATTCTGACCCATGTATTAATAAAAAAAATTATTGAGAATTAATTTGTTTTATATTAAACATATTGGATATATATGAAATGCACAAAGTGTTAACAACCAAGAAGGATCCCTGTGTACTGGCTGGACATCTTGACCATCAATGGTTAGGATCATAATTCTAATCATGTACCTTGTCATTTTTGATCCCATTAGAGGAAATAATTATGTAACTATGTGAAATTAGTGACCTAATAGTTTCTCATAGAACCCATGAGTAGGGATGAGTTTTGAATTGGGGTAATTAGACCCAGATGGTTTTATGGAATTGAGGTGCCTTAAAGACTTAGAGCAATATGATACATGATAGAAATGAATAAATATAGAGGAACTAGATAGGATCCATAGTAGATTCCTTAGGATGAGATTGGGGATAAACTTATTAAGGATATCCTTCAGTGTCAACTTGGATCTAAGGACAAGACCTGGTGAGACATGTGATGTCAGTGCTGCTGCCATATGTTTTGGCAGATAGTGAGGAATGTGTTAACCCTAAGTGATGGATATTACCATGGAAAAGTGTTGGAAAATGATTAATTATTTTTTTGGGGACTCTTAGGAATACCTATAATATCTGATGCATGAGTTGAAAATTTATTTATTAATTAATAAATTATTTAAATATGAAGTTATTTATATTATATTGTTGGGAGAGCCTTGATGTTAATTCACAAATATTGTACGCCCTTTGTGATTATTATATACTATTGGGTACCTTAATGTGATTACAAGGATATAATATTCTCGTTATGATGATTATATTTTCTTGGGGGACCTTTATGTGATTCTAAGTACCTGATATGCCAATTATGATGATTACATATTGTTGGGGGATGTTGAGGTGACTCAAAGGTTCAGTTATGCCCTTTATCATACTATTATTGGACCATAGACTCTATCCTTAGATATGATATTCGCAATATTTTTATACTATTATGGGACTCTGTATTTGTTCCTTTAATATGGAGTCCCCATAATTTATATACTAAGTCATGGTATTGTGTAAAACAACATTTTTTACTGGATGAAACATGTATAACTGATCTTGGGTGTCATGTTTCACATGAGGATCGATATTGGTTATTTTTTTAAATTTTCTATGATTCCATAGTTATATATTTATTTATTCTATTGATTATGTAACATGAACATATTACTACATTCACTAAACATGTGTGGGGCCATGTCGGTGGTTCCATACTGACTTATGTACTCACACCCTACTCGGTTGGCTATTACACTTAGATACCAAAGCTGCCATTATTGTTCATAGGTTCAATTTGGGTAGAATCATAGAATATTATTACAATGGAAGATATTTAATATGGGACTGGTGACTATAATTAAGTGAGGCGCTAGGATGTAGTAGAGACTCTGTTTATTTATTATTACTTTCCTTTATTTTGTATTTGTGACTAGTCTGGTGGGTGGTTGGTTTGTGGTATGATTGTATAATGAATATTATTCTTTATTTTGTGCCTCATGGTCATAATATTTATCTCTGTAAATGTATCTTACTCATGAGAACAATAAAAATTAATTATTACCTATAATACTACACTATGAACATCGGTTTGGGATAATCCATTTCCATTATTTGACAGGACAATTATCATTACCCTTCTTAAAATATGTTTCATTATATACATATAAGAAACGAAAGTGAAAGAAGAATAAAGTGGATATTTCCTTTTATATATTATGATACAATTCATATTCTTAAAACACTTTTAGGAATATTTAAAAAGCCAACATAAACACCTCTATATCATATCATATATGATAAAATGAAAGATAATCAATACGTATCCTGAAACTTTTGGGGTTTTGTTAACTCATTACATAAAATGTAATTCATGTAAAATTTATATGTGACCATATTCCACATCAATATATAATCAGCTAATAAATCACTCCCACTAAATGTTTAGCGATAAACACATATGAAGTAAAGCAGTTTCAATAATGGAGATATTTATGAAACAGATTTATAATGGTTGAATACTTTGAACATATCAATACTCCCTAACTTCAAAAGAACAAATGTTACAATGTCCAATTCCATTGTATACATAGAACAATTTCTATGTACATCATCATCATCTTTGAAACTCTTTCCATCAAACTTTTTCCTTTTAATCTTTTAAATAATATTAATTTTACAATATTACTTTACCAACATATCCTAAAACATTTTAGTATGAAGTGATATCTACATTATTATTTTAATTAACATAAATATTTACATTTTTTTCTGAAATAGAATATCCTAAAATCTTATAGTATAATGAATAATTCACTTTATAACTTTGACTTGAATAAACCTTATGTAAATAGTGATATTCACTTTCTCTTAGTGACTAAATGTAACTCTATACATTTTTCTTCACCATCACATATCCTACAACCCTTTTAAGATATTAAGTTGAAAAAAATTTGTCTTTGGATAGGATAACACTTTAGGAATACTTTATGTTTAATTATTCATGATAACTAACTCTAACACCTTACAATTTCCTTTATTATCACTTATCTTATACTCTTTAGGATATTATGTGGAAGACATTGTAATATCATACATATATAATCATTTATTTGATAACATTTAAATTTTCTAAGTCCAATAAAATTACAATTATCTTATTATCTAATAAATTCTATCATAATATCTTCTTAAGTTATGAAAATACTTTTATGTTGGTAAATAAATCTTATTTCTATTTATTAGGAATATTGAACACATAAACTATTGTATTTGTAGAATATTTGGTATTTTATGTGATTGATGATTTTTTATTAAAAAGAGGAATATTATTTAAATTATTCCCCTGATGGATGGTGGATTCACATTCTTTAATATGTTAAAAAATTGATAGAAAAACACTTTTACCCATCTATTTTATCAATTATTTTATAGAATATGATGAATTTTAAACCATGTGTATACAATAAATCATCTCAATTTTTTTCACAACTAACTCATTGTTATGGAACCACATCACTTATCATATAAGAAAAATGATACAAAGATACACCACTACAAAAAATGACCCTATTATAGAGGGTTATAACCCCCTCTAAACACATTAGTTGTGGTTATGAGGAACCCCTACCAATGTACCTACCTAATGTTGTTAGGGGAAACTTTGAGAAACCATTGCTAATGCGATGGAAAAATTAGAGGCGGTTAAATTATAGGGTGTTTAAACCCCAAATAATTTCACCCTATATTTTACAATAGCACATGTATTGTGGGAGGTTTCAACCACCCATAACATATCTAGGTAATTAGAGGCGGTTTCCAACCACCACTAATTTTGATCCACGTAGGAAATTATATATGGTTTTCAACTACCTCTAATTTCGATCTATCTTCCCCTTACATTTTTTTGAAAAATATTTTTTTCATGTGGAACCCACCCTCCCATTTATTCCATTGTTTCTGGTACCATGGGCACCCACAAACCTCTCCTTCTATCATGTTCCATGGGTGTGCGCCTTGTCAAGCTTCATACACCAATCCAATATATCATGTTCTTGATGTCCTCTCGTGCCTCATCTCCCTCATCACGTGTCGTCTCATGCCCCTACCATGTCCTTATGCTCCCCTATCCATTACACCATGTCCATGTAGGGATTATGGAAAAATTCCCACATATCTATTCATCCCCCAAATGGCATGTGCCCTATAAAATATGAAGGGAGCGGGATTCAAAACAGGATTCCACAGAGATCATTCTAGCATCTTATCCACTGAGTAAGTGTTTTTATATTTATATAATTCATGTTTTTGTATTTAGAGATATATATGTGTGTGTTTATTAAAATATATATTACTTTCCTAATATATTTAAATACATTAAATATATAAACTATACATACATTTATATAAATTAAAGATGTAAATTTTTATTAATACATATATATATATACTGATATAAATATAAATATATATGTATATATATATTTTATGCATACCTCTATAAATTATATATGTACATATATTTAAATAAAATTTTGTATCTATTTATTTATAAATACATTTATATATCAAAACCACAAGTAAACACAAAGTTATATTTATATTTTTTCTGTAAATATTTATACATATTTTCATACACATGTATATTATATGTATATATATTTATATATTTCACAAATATATTATGAAAATATATATATAATATTTATACATACACAATTAAAAAATAATATTATATATAAATATTACATATTTATCTTAATACAATACATTATATATTTTATATATACATTTATATGTATAAATAAATAAATATATATATATATTATATTTATATAATATAATAAAATATTTATATATAGATAAACATTTATGAATATTTAGACATCTATATGAATATTTATATATATACATATATATAGTTATATCTTGCATACAGGTATATATTTAATAAAGTAATCTGAATAATTATCTATGTATTAATATAAATTTATTTATATGTAAATATTTATGTATATATAAAATGTATATATATATTTAATAATAGAATATGTTTAATATATATGTAATTTAATATAATATATAGTTTTATATATTTTTTTGTATATCATTACATTTATGTTTTTATATATATTTTTATTTATTTAATGTATTCATATAATATGTTTTAATGTATTTGAATACATTTATAAAATGCCTTTAAAAGACACATACACACACATTCCATAATTTGATATATTTTAAGAAGAATAAAGAATACTAGAGTTGGTTTAAACACCATTTATTTGGAATTTATAAGCTTCCTCTAATTTCTTAAATTAGAGGGAGATAAAAAAAACCCTTCTAATTATATGCATGTGTGTTTAAGAATATATCTTTATAATCTAATAATATTAATAATATTATTATTATTATTATAAAAACTACAATCGTTTTTTTATGTGTTTTTAAATAAATTATATTTATCTATATGTTTTTATAATATATTTATGCATTTAAATTATAATTAATATTATATGATATAAAATTTTATATAAAAAAAATATATGTTAATGTATATAAACATTATACAATTAGATTTATGTATACATATAAATAAGATTAAATAAAAACATATAAATTATCTATTTAAATATATTTATTTAATATTTTATAATATATTAAAATACATTTATATGATATTTTTTAATTATATATATTATATAATTTTGTAAGAAAAATATATGGGTTCAAAACCCCATTAATCTCCAAAATTAGAGGGGGTCCAAAACCCCCTATAATTTAGGAGATTAAAGGGGGTTGGGAACCCCACCACTATTTTCTTAAAAAAATATTATTATATATATAGCACCTCCAAAATCTATCTGAATATATTTTTTTGTGTGTGTATGCCTTCACTAACTAAATATATAATGGCCCTAATTATTAAATTAGAAGTGATTTCAACATAACCGCCTAAAAAATCCAACCAAATATTAACAAAATAATGATAAATATTTTAGAGGGGGATGTGAACCCACTCTAATTACAATTATTAGTGGTTCATGCATAATCCCCTCAAATATATATTGAAAATGAATTTATAGAGGGTTTCTCATAACCCCCTCAAAATAAGAGCCAATAATAAACTATTTTTTTCTACAATGCACATCCTTTATTTAGATCCATTTGAACTCTATATATAGTTTCATCCAAATCATTGATTTGAAAACTTTTTTATCACTTTATTGAAAATTTTCTATTATATCAATACTTCCTTGGATTTTGAATTACCATGTAATTAAATTTCATGTAAAATATACTTCCAGTATCACATGCCTTTTGAAAATCGAAGCATTAATCTCCATTACATCCATACCTAACATAGTTTTTATATGGAGATTCCTAAACTCTTTATAATACTCTAGATAATCCTATTATATGGAATTATTATTCCTCCTTCCTAATAACCCTAAATTCAATGACATTTACTAGATTCTTGAAGAAATATTGTTGAACTCTTCAACTAACTTTTATTCCTCTTGTTTAAACTGTTTCCTATTTGAACTATCTACATAGCCCTAGAATCAAGACATAATATGCCTAATTCAACTATTATCAACAATTTTAGAGTATAATGTAAACTATTATTAAATTAAACCTTATTTTTAGAATATTTTAATAATAGTAAAATGCATGAATTCCCTACCCTAAAAAGCATTTTTAGTAGGTCATGGAATTCGAAAAATTCCTCACTATGTGTATCAAAAATACCAACCTTATTTCATTTAATTTATTATTATTCACACTCTTTCCTTAAGAAAAAATGAGATCAATAATACACATCATATGATTAATTCATCCAATCATAATGCCTCCAATTTATCAACATAGTAACTCCTTTTCTTTATTACTTGAAAAAGAACCATGTTCTAATCATCAATTAATTCTTATATTCTATCCTCCTATATATTTAAAAAAAATTAAAAACATAAAATTTATATCCTATTTCTATTAGAATAATATAATTTAATTATATAACATTTTTGTGGACATTCCACAAGGATTATTACCCCTCTTCAGGTGATCTAGAAAATCCCATCAATTGAACTAATACTATCTTCATATTACTAATTTTTCCTCCAGGTTCAATGGCTGTGGATATCTATTTGTAGAGCCTTCACTGGAAACTCTAACCAATGTTTCTTCCTTTGGTTTGAACTTTTACCCATTAATACTAACTATACTGTAGTATAACCCATACATCATATCCCTAATTTATCGATTCTTATCTCTTTGATAATATGGATTATAATTATAATGAATTTATTCTGTATTCTCATAACATTTACATGGATCGAATTAGAATTAATTCTTTAAGAATAATACACATTGAGAATGCCTAATGTTTCACTATGTCATCGGTATATCCAATCATATTGAATATATAAGAGGAGACTTAAATTTCTTATGTTAGTTTGTATCTAATGAATTTTGAAATCATAATTGAATCATTTTATACTTCCATAAGCATATATATTCACTTATTTAACAACATCAACTCTAGGTTACTCATGATGATTTTTCTTTAACACATTGAATTTTCTTTATGAACATTTCTTGTGTCACAAGTCTAAAGAGTTGATTACCTTATTCTTCTCATTTTAAGAATTAATCTAATAATTTATTTTGATGATTATGATTACATTATATCTAATAGAAGGGTTTATCAAATGGATATAAAATTATACCATTTAATAAGGAATTTTATTAAAAGGGGTCCCACTAAATTGATAAGACCCTTTTAAAATCAATCATATCCATTTGTGGGCCATAATTTATACATCACTAGGATTCTGGTCAATTTAGCATTATTTAGTCACATGGATATTTGTCACGACCCATCCCCTGGTGCCTGTTCTGTGACTACCCCAAGCCCACCTTCCATAGGCTAGGTACTGGAAACTAGTATTGAAGGCATATTCCCTAAAACTTGGAAGGCATTGCCTTTATAACCTGTAAAAACACGCAACCATGCACACAACAAGATACGAACTCAAGTAAATGAAATAGTAAACAGAGTGATTACAGTAAGTAAAAGGGTCCATAATACATGCCCAACTGGAAAGTACAAGAAACTGATAGTACAAGTAAACTGTAACAGCTCATGTGATCACCCACCAAGGATCCTACCTGAAGGGTAGGTACAGCTCTCTAACGGTCGTCTATATGGTATGCCTTGTCTAAGGTCCACCTCCAAGCTACCTCCAGTCATGGTACTCTCTTCCTCAGTCTGCATTGTCCGTCATCTGCACCAAATACAACAAGGTGTGGGCATATCCCGTGCAGGGGTGATTATAACAATACTCAGTAGGGACCGCGAGACCCTCAAGGTCTCACAAAATCCACAAAGGATAAACCACAAAGCATGAAATCAACTCACAAACCAACTTAGGTATATGCCCATACATATACCTAAGTTATCAAGTATACCCATCTCAATCATGAGGAAACATGGAGTCTAACTCAAAATCCCAAATCTCAATTGTTCCACAAAGGAAGGAATACCACGAAGGTAATACCACATAGGTATGCCACACAGAAGAATACCACAAAGGTACTGACTCAACTCACACTAGGTATAAATTAGGTACATTAGTAGAGATGATTAGATGTAACTACTAAATCATGTTACTATGTTAAGAGGAAGACCCAAAAGGATCACTAATCATCATCAGACCCACAGAGGATCTCTAGGTGCTGACCCACATAGGATCTCTCGGTGCTGACCCACATAGGATCAGTCGGTGCGGACCAACACTGGACCGCTCGGTGCTGACCCACACAGGATCGTTAGGTGCTGACCCACATAGGATCGCTAGGTGCTGACCCACACATGAATGCTTGGGTAGTCCCACAAGGAATCCTAGAGTTGTTCCATGTGGGAACCTCAATCATAGACCCATGAAGGATCTCTTCCTCAAGTCACATCCAGCTACAGGGTTCACGTGCTAAGCTTGATCGTCTCTGGGAGGTTCTTCTCCTCAAGCCACTGGTTGATACTCCAACTACCATGAAGTCCCAAAAATAAGTGTCCCAAAGGACCGCCACGTCATAGGGTTCACAACTCAATAGACGGAGCATCAATCGGATGCCCGGTCTGTTAGTTATTTGCCTTTTAGTCCCAAGAGATCGGTTGGATTCATGCTCGTTCCAACCCGACCACACCCCAACTTTATACAAATCTCAAGTGGGGTATAACCAAGGGACTGTCTCTCTCCATGGTTTTCAGCACCGCTGATGGTTCGTCAAATGTAATTATGGTGCCAATGTTATGGCCAAAAGAGTGTAAATGGTTCGAAACAGATCTGGGTCTGGTCCGACCCGGTCTGACTGACCCGGCCTGACATGCTACATTGGGCCCAACCCGCGTTGGGTCCAGCCCTGCCAGCACTGGGTGGCCCGGCCGAGGCGGCGTGGAGTTCGCGTGGGCCGTGAATTCCACGAGTGGTCATGGGTGTCGCGGGGCGGCGGAGGTCACGGGTGTCGCGGGACGGCGTGATGCCACAGGGCGCCGCGGCCCGGTGCGAGTTCGTGGGTGCTGCGGGGCGGCAGAGGGAGCGGCTGCCGCGGGACGGCACGAGGCCATGGGTGGCGGAGTGCCGCGGGGCGTAGAGGCCACTGGAGGCGGACCGACATAGGGCGTGGAGGCCACGTGTGGCGTAGCGAAGCAGGGCAGGGAGGCCGCAGGCGGCGAAGCGCCGCGGGTGGCGGAGCGATGCGGGGCGCGGAGGCCACGGGTGGTAGAGCATCGTGATTCATGGAGACTATGGGGCGGCAGAGCGACATGCCTTTGCAGGGGGCCAGCTT
Organism: Viscum album; assembly: GCA_963277665.1. Taxonomy (NCBI): domain Eukaryota; kingdom Viridiplantae; phylum Streptophyta; class Magnoliopsida; order Santalales; family Viscaceae; genus Viscum; species Viscum album. Next base: position 1,860,842,835 of record OY728129.1, on the reverse strand, counting down.
GATTGGCTGCCCTTATTTCATTTCCTTCATCGCGGTTCTCTAGTTCCACCGGTGCCAACTGCCGGCACCGGTCGTAGTCACCATCGTGAAGCTCACACAAAAGATCCACAAGATTTTTAGAGGAGTTGGGCCATGTTTGGTTGGCCCGTATCCTCCACGTTAGGGTGGTAGCATACAGCTCAAGGAAGATTATTCAATGTGAGAGGGAATTTAACATTGATCAAATTAAAACACACCCCTACCTCATTTGTTGGTTAAAGTCGATGAGAAAAGTTAAAGTTGTCGACATTCTTCTCGCCCGCCATATTCCTCTGATCCCGAGCTCGTTCATCAAATAAAAACTCTTCAATGGATTTGGTTCTTCATTGTTGAAGATGTCTACCATTGGAGAATGTCCCAAGGAAGAAGTTTAAGTCATGGGTCAGCGTTCTTCGTTGGAGGAGCTCTTCGTTGGAGGATGTGTTCTTCCAAGTTCTCCTATTTCCAACCCTTTCCTCTCAATTCCACCAAAATGAAAAGTAGACCTCATAATAGAACAAGTTACCTATTATATCTGTTGGAATAATTTCAAATTAGATTAAATAATTAATTAATGAGTTGGTATAATTAATTAATGGGGTGGGACAAATAATGTAGGGGAGTTCAAGAGGGTTTTCTCTCATAAAGAGGGGAGTTCAATGGGGTTTTAGCCTCGTGTGGTCCCCACCCCCATAACCCACATGGGAGGTTAATCCTGGTGGTCCCCACATCCATAACCACACATGGGAGTTCCAAATAAAATAAAATTCTACACAATTTTATTTTATTTTATTCTTTCACGAAAAACCCAAATTCGATCTTTCACCCTCGACCAACTACGGTTGAGGTGAAGGTCCCCATAAATTAATATCAGTGCCGTGAGTTCAACAGTCTCTTAGGATTTCAATTCTGAGCACCAGTTCAAAAGTTACAAAAACTTGCTCCCAATTCTATTGAACGTACTTGAAAAAAAGATCAGAAATTCATTCTGGGCACAGTGGGCCTCAGAATCACGCGCCATCAATTTTCGCAGACTCGTAAAATTCCCATATATTAAAAACATACATGTAAATTCTGGGTCTTTGCACTATTTAGGTAGGTCATCATCTATATCACTAAATTAGTGAATTAAGTATATTTTAGTGGAAAATGTTTTGTCCAATTCCACAATATTATTTTAGTAACCTAAACTTATTAGCGTTTCGCGGTTTGTGTATCCAAAAATAATCACCAGGAATAGGCAAACAATGTAAAATATAGGGTAACATATAATTATCATGAAACACCTAAGGATGACTAGGATTTTCGTATATTTGTTTTCATTACACAATATATTCCATGCGAACCAAAATTTTGCATAACCTACCCTGTTGAATGATCGAGGTCATGAAAAGTGCCTTTTTTGGAAGGAAGGTCTCACATTATATTTTAAGTGGATTTGATGTCACTATCTTATATCATGTTATTCCATTTGTTTGCAAGATTCTAAATATTTAATTTGAAATCATATTTCATATAAAAAATCAATAATTTCACGACATAATTATCTGTAATTCTTTACACAAATCAAAAAAATTTATTACTAAAATAGTTCAAACTTGTCCTTAAATGATATCTTAGGTGGATAATTTCTTGAATTTCCAACCACAACATTGAATTTTGTGGAATAATATTTCATGTAATGGGATATGGTCATGCATTACATAAAGGTTTATCCTTTAGGGTATATATCTCATTTTTTGTGATTTTTTCAATTACAAATATGTTTTATCCCTATATATAACAACTAGAGTATTATATGCTATGATACACTAAACAATAATTGAAATAAACTATTTTATGACCTATTTGTTCCATAGGCTGGGGAAAATTCCCCTTCTATTAATAAATCAAACAAACCCATTTCATTTTTCTTGGAATAGGAATCCCATTACATAACATGTTAGCCTAGTGGGTACTAATCCCCATGAAAACATAACCTGAAGGCCCACCCTACATGCCCGCCTGATCCACATGGTCATCTCCACATCCAACAGGTCCAACGAAATCCTTCATCACATATCTCATCTATCTTCCCACTATCGCATGTCGACAATGACACCACCCCAAAAATCATCGTCCATTAAGATCATTGTCTCCCTATTATAATGACATCTCCCAAACCACCATTTACCTATACGTGTAACACCCCGAGATTTTATGAAAAATATTCTTTTTAATTTCATTAATTTCTTGTGTTATACGCTACACCAAAAGGAGCTTTCACAACACACATCTTTGACCTGGCTTGAATTACACGCAATCGCGACCTTCCATGATAGCGTGTGTTGTACGCAACACCAAGTTTTGCTAAACAGCGATATGCTATTAAGATATTATTAAAACTAGCCGTTATGAATAGTAATAACCACTTTTTGAAATTTTGTAAATTTTATTTTTCAAAATTGACTTCATTTATGGATTAGGAGTATCGAATTTAGCCTAAGGTGAAATTTTGGTAATTTTCGGATAACTTTCATATTTTGATGAATAATGGAAATTACTAAATTTTAATTAAAAACAACTTTTTCAATAGAAATAATTAATAGTTATAAATTATTAATTTGAGTGGTTTTAAAGTATATTTAGAATATATTTTTACAATTTAATACAATGTTGGACATTGGATGTAATTTCACATTTAAACCAGCTATAAACAAGTGTCAATCTTTTGATAGTTATTATCTCTTAAAAACACGCTATTTGTTGTGACAGCAGAAATTAATTATAAAATTAATTAATGGAACTTATATGTTGGGAATTTTGTAAAATAGAAATCATTTTTGAATTCAGAATATCAATTATAGCCTAGGGTGAAATTTTGATACTTTTCTGAAAACTTTCAATTTTTGATGAATAGTGAAACCACTAAGTGGTAGGTTAAAAACTGAATTTTGCATAAAACATAATTTTACCGCTTCTGTGAATGGAATTTCGAAAATCCGACAGACACGGTTAATATCAAGGACTAAAATGTGGTTCAATGAGATGAAAATAATTTTCGGTGAATAGTAACTTTTTACTTTTTTTTACCACGGTTAATAGTAAATAGGGTAACTAAGGGTAAATATGATATTACTATTACCCTAACACATGTCCTAATTCTATTGGATAAGTGTAATTCGACCAAAAACAACCTTAGGAATATAATATGACCATTTAGGTCTACTTGGATTAGATTATGACATTTAATATTATTTTATTTAATGAATAGTTAAAATAGTTAAAATCAAAGTTTAATAATTAAAACATTTTTAATATGGGGTTATACATAAGATAAATTCGACTATGAATATTCATTAGAAATCCAAAAAGATTTCCTACATAATGATATTTTATTTATAATTTTTAGACATTAAATAAATTAATTTATTTATGACACAACGATGATGCAGTAATTACCCTTTTAAGGAAATGTTAACATAATTGATGTTATAAATGCTCAAATAAATGTAATTTGAGACTTTTTATGAATTCCACTAATTTTCTAGCTTACTAAGATATATTAGTGTTGATTTAATCAACTTGGTTTGAACATATAATTCTGTTATGACTTTCACAAAAATCATATATCAAATAGTGTCAAAATTGACACAAAATAGTTTTTAAATCAAATATTATATTACTAATTGTTATTTTATTCCTAAAAATCTAAGGTTCGGCCAAATGACTTAGATAAGGATATATATATTAATAATAAACAATTTGGGGTTCGTTTGGCATGTTATAGTAAGTTTATTAACCATATAGTGAAAGAAAACAAAAAGACACGGTAAAAGTTAAATTATTTAACTTAGAGTTAAATCTAATTGATAAGGTTAAAATAATAACCTAAACTTGTCTAAATCCTATTGGTTGATAGGATTTCGACCCATCCCCACTTTAGCTTCGAAATAAGACCCTTTGGAACCATTATAAACCGATTTTGACTTTAATATAAAATAATATTTTGAGATATTCCTAAGGTGCCCCTCTCCTCCCTTATAAAAGGACACCTCCTCCCCCTCCTCCTCACACCAATTTGAGCACTCAATCTCGGCCAACCCCTACCAAAATCCCTTCTCCACTTCCCTAGAATAATCCTAGAGGTCCTGGTCTTCTTCAAAGACCAATCTTAGTTCCCTAAGTGGAGGATTCAAAGAGGCGTTACAAAGAAGAGGTAATATCCATTACCGATCTTTTCAATTTCTTTCTTATTCAACTTCTTCTTTTTTAGTTGTTTCATGATAAAGTAATAACATCAGTATTACTTACATACTGATATGTTATTATAAATATGAAACAACCCTAATTCACCTTTTATCCATCCTACGGAAAAATGAAATCACCGCGCGTGCGTACGTACGGAATACCGTCTCCACGCCGTTGTGTAATATATTTTCCATCATAACCTTACAAGGATGGGTATAATGGTGTAATGAGTAACTATATATGATTATAATAAAGTGATATTGATACTGAAATAGTCTACATACACTTCAACACAATTCCATGACCATGGGAACGATATCATCGCTCGTGCGTACGTACGGACTACCGTCTCCACGACGCGATGACATTCATTCTCAATGATTAACCATTCATGAATGATTATAAAGTATATATAATAAGTACTAATGAAATATATGACATAATAATGATACTGGATTTATGTAAATTTAAATGTATGTCATCTACTTAATTTCATTCACTTCAATAAGGAAACGAAAACATCGTTCATGCGTACGTACGGACTACCGTCTCCATGAACGGTGTATTACATCCCATTTACCGATATTATATATATATATATTCTGAACATATATTATATATAAATCATGTTTTAAATTCTGGATATAAGCAATCATGATCCAAGTAATCATATTAATAATTACAAGTTAAAAACATGAACGACAAATGAGAAGATTTTACCCAAAACGCTACTTTAACATGAATTTACAAAAGCATGGGTAATATAAAGTCATAAGTGGACCATATATGTTATAATAACAATGAATATGATTCTGGAATAAGTCAATAACATGATTTAAATCATTATACAGGAGGTTCGGACACTTACAAAGCAAGTCGGACCTAAGGTAAGGGAAATATCACAATCTCATTTTTATCAGAGATTGTTTATTCGTAAGTATTTACTGGGGTGTATTTTATCATCCACATACATGTTTCATCAATATGTGATATTATTTCTATCCACCTACAATTGTTTAAATCCATTTTTTACCCTTCGGTGAGTTTTTAGTAATATGTATGAAAGGAATCTTTTGTCGTTTTTCATACGAGGTACTTTTTGACTTTTCCGAAAAAAGTACGAAGAATGTTTTTTTTAACTTATACGACATGAATGGATTTTTAAAACATTATTTCCAAGAAACTTCCTTTACAAGTTTTCAAGTTTATTTTTATTCAACTTCTTTTATTTTAAAGTCGTATGACATGTTATGAAAGGAGAAATGTTTTTGAAGTAGAAAGGATATTTTCCTCAAGAATGGAGTTCAAGTATTTTATCAAAATTATTTTCCATATAAGATAATAAAAGGGTTCTGTTTTTATCCCTATTATAATATTGGTTTGATTATGTTGTGATGGAAATATTTTTATGAATTCCTTTATCTTATATGAATTGTTTTATGATGTCATGTTGTTTAAGAATCCCATTTTTATTACATGGGTTACGCTATGATGTATGGTTTATGATTATGTGGCACACATAAGAAAGGATTCATTATAAGATGGGTGGGACCTATATCTCCCTCCAATTCATTGGGTAAAGATTTTATATCTCATGAGATAGACATGGCTGGAATGGTAGGTTATACCGGTTCAGTGAAACAGGACTGAAATGAGGGTTACTCGATTCAGAAAGGGACTTTGTCCACTAAGATAGTCTTGGAAATGAGTCTTGACTAACAAGAAATGATTCTCTATGATTATGTGTGAATGCCACAAAGTTTCATGTTTTAAGTTATGATTATTGTTATTACATTTCACTGCCATAATTTATCCCATGTTATGAAATTATGCTCTCTTTTGCAGGTTAAGATTTCCAAAATGTTATGTTCTTATGAATATGATGTGATTGATATTTCTTTTGTTTACCCTTACTGAGCATTTGAGCTCACCCTTTTATGTTTTATTTTCCCCAGGATATAAAGAAAGGTTTTAGATATAAAAAAAAGAGGATCATTATGGAAGATGTTGAAGATCTTTCACCAGGATTAGAAGATTATATTCCGAGTTTCCAAAGACACTAAACTATTACGATCCTTGTGTGTGTGTTTTTGTTATGTACTAAGTATTCCGCAAAAGTAATGTAATGTCCATGTACGTCAGGCTTCGGGTCTCTACAGTTGGTATCAGAGGAAAGGTTTAGTCAACCTTTGGAAACTAGGATGCGAGAACTTTAGTGAGATCCCTAGAGATATTTATAAGGTGTGTCTAGGGATGTCTCTAAGGTTAAGTATACGTATAGGTTATAGTACTATAATTATGCTGACGATCATAGAATTAAACCTAAGATGTTAGATATTGAAGGTACTCCCCCTTTATTATGTTGTTTTCCCTAGCATGATTTTTGCCTCTCACACTATTCTTTTTGGGTTTTAGATGATGGCTAGAACCCGAAGGAACCGTGTTGATCAATGCAATGGACAATGCAATGATTGTCCTCCTGAGCAAACAAATGTTATGGGAGATGGAGTGAAAAATCTTATTGCTATCCTTACACAAGCTATGAATCATTCTGGACTTCCAAATGAACAAAGAAAGGAACAATATTCTGTTGAGTCCTTCATGAGGCAACGTCCACCTTCTTTCAGTGGGACTTCCGATCCACTTGTTGCTGAACAATGGATCAGTATCACTGAAAAGATATTTTCAGTTCTTCAATGTTCTGAACATGATAAATTCATCTTAGCAGTATATCGTTTGGAAGGTGAAGCTGATCAATGGTGGAATCTTATCAAGAATACGAGGCCAAGAGATGAAATTGAGTCCATGGAATGGGACGAGTTCAAGAACTTGTTTTTCAGTAAGTACTTCCCTCGTATTCTTCGAACAAAGATGGAAAAGGAGTTTCTTGAGCTGAAGCAGAAGGATGATGAATCTGTTGGTATATACGAAGCGAATTTTACAAGACTTGCAAGGTATGCATCTGGCATTATCATCCAACCTGAAAGTAAAGTTGATCGATTTTTCAGTGGCTTAAAACCAAGTCTTAGAAGGGCATTAGCTATAAGAGACTTTAGTAGATATGAAGAAATTGTGCATTGTGCTATCAAGGTAGAAATGGAAGTTGGTGTTACATATCCATCTCAGGGTTTTGACAAGAAACGAAAGATGGAGTTCAAGGAGAATTCTCAGAATAATGGTGAAAAGAAGATGAATGTTTCCATATGCTCAAAGTGTGGAAAGAAGCATGGTGGAGATTGTCTTAAAGGGACTAGAAAATGTTTTAAGTGTGGAAAAGAAGGTCATCGAGCAGCTGAGTGTCGAAGTAATGGAAAAAGGGTTTCTAATGATGTGAATAAAGCAAACACTGCAGAGAACGCACCACCAACACTTCAATGTTTCAAGTGCAAGGAAATGGGGCATTATGCCAATAAATGCCCTAATCCAAGGGTTAGTGATGATCGACATGAGCAACCGCTTAAGGCAAAGGACAAAGGGAAGTCACATGCGATCACTATTGGCAATGTTGAATATGAAAACGATGTGGTGGAATGATTAAGTGTTTATGTAATGGGATTCCAAAATAATGTTGTATCATGGAGTATTGGAATATTTATGTATTGGTCTAATGTGGTATTCAAAGTAATTGAGATATTTTTGGAAATAAGATGATATGTGCATAATGAAGGGAAAACGAGAAAACGAAATGTTTAAAAGTATTCATGAGCTCAGGATTGATATAAGGACTAAGTGATATCATGGTTTGAGTATATAGAATTTTGAGGATTTTGGTATGTGGAAAGTGTTAACTTTTAACTGCATTCATGTTTTCACTAAGGTATTCAAGAGAATACACGATTAAGGACTTTGAATGTTTGGAATGTGACCAACAAAACATATCTTAAGATATATGGGGATCAACGATGGTGTTAAATCTTTGGTAATCGTTTTCACTATGTTATGAGAGTGGAATACAGTATTATGGATACGCCTAAAGATTGGAATGGATTTTGTTGGAAATAAGTTAATATTGTTTAAGGATAAATTTTTTTTCGATATTATTGATGGGATGTTATAGTAATATAGTTTTAGAAAAAGGACAACCTGCAGGACGGGCGACATCCCATCGCGTCGGACAAGGCCGTAGGAATCGAACCCACAACCGAAGTGTGACTGGCCTTTATCTCCTACCATTGGCCTACAGGAAGTCCCTGTTTAGTAGAAACTAGTTTTATTATATTAAGCAGTATGATATATGAATTATAAGTCCATTTTAGGAACCATATATGATTAATCTCACTATAGAATGACTTATATATATTTAATAACTTTTGCTAACCTTTTGTTTGAGACGGATGGAATGGCCCGTCATTCTATCACATGATCTGCTAACACTTCAGGAATAACAAATTCAACTTCATTTATTTAAGAGATGAAGTGGAAATTGTTCAAGGCACGAACAACAGTGAGATTGTACCAAAATAAAGTAAGTATTTATTCTAATTCAAATTTTAAACATTAGGGAAATGATCTTGAAAACCAAAAATGTTGTCCTAGTGATCTTATACCTGATGAATCAGATGGTACCTTATATCATCACAAATCTATGGATTTGTGATTACTGGCTTTTCCATAGCCATGTTCTCTACCACTCTCCATCAGAACATGATGGTTAGATTTTTCTTCCATATCCATATTTTCACCTATGTGGAAACCCATAGATTAGTTTATTTGGGTAACCGTTACGTTTCATACTTTCGTTTTTAAAGATTGGTTTTGGTATTCCTTTTTACGATGTGGGTTTCGATTAATGAAACTTTCAAATAGTAAACCATTTATAACCCCGATGAATTTCGAGGGCGAAATTCATTTTAAGGGGGGTAGAATGTAACACCCCGAGATTTTATGAAAAATATTCTTTTTAATTTCATTAATTTCTTTTGTTATACGCTACACCAAAAGGAGCTTTCACAACGCACATCTTTGACTTGGCTTGAATTACACGCAATCGCGACCTTCCACGATAGCGTGTGTTGTACGCAACACCAAGTTTCGCTAAACAGCGATATGCTATTAAGATATTATTAAAACTAGCCGTTATGAATAGTAATAACCACTTTTTGAAATTTTGTAAATTTTATTTTTCAAAATGGACTTCATTTATGGATTAGGAGTATCGAATTTAGCCTAAGGTGAAATTTTGGTAATTTTCGGATAACTTTCATATTTTGATGAATAGTGGAAATTACTAAATTTTAATTAAAAACAACTTTTTCAATCGAAATAATTAATAGTTATAAATTATTAATTTGAGTGGTTTTAAAGTATATTTAGAATATATTTTTACAATTTAATACAATGTTGGACATTGGATGTAATTTCACATTTAAACCAGTTATAAACAAGTGTCAATCTTTTGATAGTTATTATCTCTTAAAAACACGCTATTTGTTGTGACAACGGAAATTAATTATAAAATTAATTAATGCAACTTATATGTTGGGAATTTTGTAAAATAGAAATCATTTTTGAATTCAGAATATCAATTATAGCCTAGGGTGAAATTTTGATACTTTTCTGAAAACTTTCAATTTTTGATGAATAGTGAAACCACTAAGTGGTAGGTTAAAAACTGAATTTTGCATAAAACTTAATTTTACCGCTTCTGTGAATGGAATTTCAAAAATCCGACAGACACGGTTAATATCAAAGACTAAAATGTGGTTCAATGAGATGAAAATAATTTTTGGTGAATAGTAACTTTTTACTTTTTTTTACCACGGTTAATAGTAAATTTGGTAACTAAGGGTAAATATGATATTACTATTACCCTAACACATGTCCTAATTCTATTGGATAAGTGTAATTCGACCAAAAACAACCTTATTAATATAATATGACCATTTAGGTCTACTTGGATTAGATTATGACATTTAATATTATTTTATTTAATGAATAGTTAAAATAGTTAAAATCAATGTTTAATAATTAAAACATTTTTAATATGGGGTTATACATAAGATAAATTCGACTATAAATATTCATTAGAAAGATAAAAAGCTTTCCTACATAATTATATTTTATTTATAATTTTTAGACATTAAATAAATTACTTTATTTATGACACAAAGATGATGCAGTAATTACCCTTTTATGGAAATGTTAACATAATTAATGTTATAAATGCTCAAATAAATGTAATTTGGGACTTTTTATGAATTCCACTAATTTTATAGCTTACTATGATATATTAGTGTTGATTTAATCAACTTTTTTCGAACATATAATTCTGTTATGACTTTCACAAAAATCATATATCAAATAGTGTCAAAATTGACACAAAATAGTTTTTAAATCAAATATTATATTACTAATTGTTATTTTATTCCTAAAAATCTAAGGTTCGGCCAAATGACTTAGATAAGGATATATATATTAATAATAAACAATTTGGGGTTCGTTTGGCATGTTATAGTAAGTTTATTAACCATATAGTGAAAGAAAACAAAAATACACGGTAAAAGTTAAATTATTTAACTTAGAGTTAAATCTAATTGATAAGGTTAAAATAATAACCTAAACTTGTCTAAATCCTATTGGTTGACAGGATTTCGACCCATCCCCACTTTAGCTTCGAAATAAGACCCTTTGGAACCATTATAAACCGATTTTGACTTTAATATAAAATAATATTTTGAGATATTCCTAAGGTGCCCCTCTCCTCCCTTATAAAAGGACACCTCCTCCCCCTCCTTCTCACACCAATTTGAGCACTCAAGCTCGGACAACCCCTGTCAAAATCCCTTCTCCACTTCCCTAGAATAATCCTAGAGGTCCTGGTCTTCTTCAAAGACCAATCTTAGTTACCTAAGTGGAGGATTCAAAGAGGCGTTTCAAAGAAGAGGTAATATCCATTACCGATCTTTTCAATTTCTTTCTTATTCAACTTCTTCTTCTTTAGTTGTTTAATGATAAAGTAATAACATCAGTATTACTTACATACTGATATGTTATTATAAATATGAAACAACCCTAATTCACCAGTTATCCATCCTACGGAAAAATGAAATCACCGCGCGTGCGTACGTACGGAATACCGTCTCCACGCCGTGGTGTAATCTATTTTCCATCATAACCTTACAAGGATGGGTATAATGGTGTAATGAGTAACTATATATGATTATTATAAAGTGATATTGATACTGAAATAGTCTACATACACTTCAACACAATTCCATGACCATGGGAACGATATCATCGCTCGTGCGTACGTACGGACTACCGTCTCCACGACGCGATGACATTCATTCTCAATGATTAACCATTCATGAATGATTATAAAGTATATATAATAAGTACTAATGGAATATATGACATAATAACGATACTGGATTTATGTAAATTTAAATGTATGTCATCTACTTAATTCCATTCACTTCAATAAGGAAACGAAAACAGCGTTCATGCGTACGTACGGACTACCGTCTCCATAAACGGTGTATTAAATCCCATTTATCGATATTATATATATATATATATATATATATTCTGAACATATATTATATATAAATCATGTTTTAAATTCTGGATATAAGTAATCATGATCCAAGTAATCATATTAATAATTACAAGTTAAAAACATGAACGACAAATGAGACGATTTTACCCAAAACGCTACTTTAACATGAATTTACAAAATCATGGGTAATATAAAGTCATAAGTGGACCATATATGTTATAATAACAATGAATATGATTCTGGAATAAGTCAATAACATGATTTAAATCATTATACAGGAGGTTCGGACACTTACAAAGCAAGTCGGACCTAAGGTAAGGGAAATATCACAATCTCATTTTTATCCGAGATTGTTTATTCGTAAGTATTTACTGGGGTGTATTTTATCATCCACATCCATGTTTCATCAATATGTGATATTATTTCCATCCACCTACAATTGTTTAAATCCATTTTTTACCCTTCGGTGAGTTTTTAGTAATATGTATGAAAGGAATCTTTTGTCGTTTTTCATACGAGGTACTTTTTGACTTTTCCGAAAAAAGTACGAAGAATGTTTTTTTAACTTATACGACATGAATGGATTTTTAAAACATTATTTCCAAAAAACTTCCTTTACAAGTTTTCAAGTTTATTTTTAATCAACTTCTTTTATTTTAAAGTCGTATGACATGTTATGAAAGGAGAAATGTTTTTGAAGTAGAAAGGATATTTTCCTCAAGAATGGAGTTCAAGTATTTTATCAAAATTATTTTCCATCTAAGATAATAAAAGGGTTCTGTTTTTATCCCTATTATTACATTGGTTTGATTATGTTGTGATGGAAATATTTTTATGAATTCCTTTATCTTATATGAATTGTTTTATGATGTCATGTTGTTTAAGAATCCCATTTTTATTACATGGGTTACGCTATGATGTATGGTTTATGATTATGTGGCACACATAAGAAAGGATTCATTATAAGATGGGTGGGACCTATATCTCCCTCCAATGCATTGGGTAAAGATTTTATATCTCATGAGATAGACATGGCTGGAATGGTAGGTTATACCGGTTCAGTGAAACAGGACTGAAACGAGGGTTACTCGATTCAGAAAGGGACTTTGTCCACTAAGATAGTCTTGGTAATGAGTCTTGACTAACAAGAAATGATTCTCTATGATTATGTGTGAATGCCACAAAGTTTCATGTTTTAAGTTATGATTATTGTGATTACATTTCAATGCCATGATTTATCCCATGTTATGAAATTATTCTCTCTTTTGCAGGTTAAGATTTCCAAAATGTTATGTTCTTATGAATATGATGTGATTGATATTTCTTTTGTTTACCCTTACTGAGCATTTGAGCTCAACCTTTTATGTTTTCTTTTCCCCAGGATATAAAGAAAGGTTTTAGATATAAAAAAAAGAGGATCTTTATGGAAGATGTTGAAGATCTTTCACCAGGATTAGAAGATTATATTCCGAGTTTCCAAAGACACTAAACTATTACGATCCTTGTGTGTGTGTTTTTGTTATGTACTAAGTATTCCGCAAAAGTAATGTAATGTCCATGTACGTCAGGCTTCGGGTCTCTACAATACGGATCCCTTCCCATCATCAATGGCCCACTGAAATCTGCAATAAAATCCATCCACCATGTCATCTAATGATTCCCACTCCTCCATCTTCAGTTAGGCCCAGTCTAGCCACCCTCACACCACCATCCCCTACCATCAAGTAGTGTCCAATGTCATTGCCAACACCATAAATTATGTCTATGCAAATCCTCCAATGGGGGTCATCGAGGTTCAAACCTCTATAATAATAAAAATTAGGATCCATGATTCTAACTGAACCAGGGCGTCTTTGCAACTATGTCATGGCCTATGATATCCTATATTATATACCACAATTCAAATTCCATAGAACAAATTCTATTTCATTATATATGATAGAGAATATGATACCCATGTCATTCCATATTTCTCTAAATTTCAAACTTGATTTCATGAATCATTCAACAATGTAAAGCTATGATAACATTTAAAAGTTTTATTTGGTAAATTAACACTTTAAATAAGAAAGAGTAATGAATGAAAACCCAAAATCCAAATATCACCATGTGTGAATCTAAAAATCATGTAAACTATTATGTGATTAAAAAACATGTTCCCTGAACCAATGAGTTGTTGCTTCATTCTACATTCATATGGTTTATGAAGATCACTTATGTTTTGTCATTGGACTCCCTGATTTTTATTTTATCCATGGGTTGGAATGAACCACCCATTATATGGGAAGGACCCACATTCATACTCACAACAAAATAATTTCTCTTTAAGTAAATAAAATTATATGAAGAGAGGTTAGAGTGATAATTCACTGAAGACACTCATAAATGAAAATAACCATTTCCATGAATCAAACATCCTATTAAAACCTTAGCTATCCTACATGATTTAACTCATATAATCATAACATATGACTTAATTTTTTCGGTCAAAAACACTTATAACCACATGGTTGTGATACCATGCTCATGTATTTCATCTCTATGACATGATTGTAATAAATGACAAACCATGTTGAAGATCAACAGAATGTCAACACTTAATTATTGACCAGAATATCAATCATATTACTTAGTTAATTTTATTTTATAACTAACCCCAATATGATGTCATCATATCATATGATACGATTGAACAAGTAAGATGCAAAAAATCAATATATTCATGATTTGCGATGTTCCATTATTGAACCATATGATATGGATAAAATTCATTATGTGAGTTTATGTAATTTAGGTATATCTTATTTACTTTCATGTTATTAGAGTTCATTTTTAATTGTATATACCCATATGGTAAAGATTTTATGAAAATCTATAAAAAAATCTTTCATTTACTTCCATTCCCAAAGAAGTCAGTCTTCCTATAATATTTTGGATTTCAATGACATGCTCATACATAGTAAGATAACTAAAAAACTTCATGGTTGTTAATATATTAATTAATATATCAAAGGAAAAATTATTACTATTTGATATTGGTCTCTAATAAATTTCCTAAATTTTTTATAACATTCTGTTTTGGTAATGGTTAACATGATGTAACTTTTGGTTCTCATTAGTATAAACATCCAGATTAACTTGTTCAATATTTACCTTGCAATATAATTGAAATTTTTATTATAATATTCAGAATTCATATTTTTATTGAGATTCCCTATTATGATTCAAATAAATATATAATAAAACATCGTGAAATTGACTTTTCTCAATCCAATTAATGAAATATATATCATTAAAAATCATTGAAGTGTGAGTGTAATGAAAGAGAAAGACTAACGGCAATATGAAAATTTTTTTATTAATGTTTTGGTCTAAAAATGAACATAAAATGATTCAAAAATAAATTATTCTAATATTAAATGTGTCTTTGTGTTCTCCTTTAGGCGATACACTAATAGACAATCATAATTAATAGTAATTAAAAATTAAAACTATTTCAAAATAATTCAAGTATTAATTATAAACTTTTATTACATTTGGATATCTAAATAAAATTATTATTTAATGTATATTAAATACTACATGGAAAATGGGGGTTCAAAACCCATGGGGCACAGGTACTGTAGCAGTACTTTAGCAGCGACGACCCTGTTCATCAGCGGGCACTGTAGCGGCGGCAGGGCACTATAGCGGCGGCGATACTGTGCGATACTGTAGCAGTAGGTTACTATTCATAGAATGTGAATTGGCCTTAGAATTTGGGCCTATGGGCTATGTAATGGGCTACAAGCCCACTGGTCCTTCGGGCTATGTAATGGGTTTCCCTCTACCCAGTTAAAAGAGGTATTTGGTTTGATTTAATAATAAAAATGTGGCTTCGGCCCCAACCTTTAAAAAAAATATAAATAAATTATAAGAATGTAAAAATTATTATTTGGAAATTAATACATTTCTTATAATAATGAATTTCAATTTATGCACATATACTATAATATTATCATATTAATTAGGATGTGATATATTATTATTTAAACATAACAAAGGAAAAAACATTACTCTATGATTTTGTCACATTAGTGATTAACAAAACTACACAATTCCTAGATACCACATTTTTTAGATTTCAAAAAGGGATTTCATAAAAAAATTTTAGCATTGGGGAAGATCGTGTGGATTTAAAATTGATTCATAGAGCCCAAAATCATCTAGGAAAACCACTTATTAATAGAATGATATTCTTGAACAACAAACGTGATATTCCTTGTGATCAAATAAAGGTCATGGTGATAGGTATGAGTGAGATTAGATGAAATAATTAATTGAAAAATATTGGATAAGATATTCAAATAAGGAGTAGAGGTGTGATGGGTTATAAAACCATCAAATTTATGACCCGACTTCTGATGTGATAGAGACAAAAAAAAATAAAAAACATGAGACTCTTCTCCATGAAACATTTATGACCCTTTCTTAGAGTTTTCAATCCCATTAGGTCAAATACCCTGATATGGGGTGAATTAGGGTGTGACAGATTAAAACCACTGCCCCTTTGGATCTTGTTTCACTATTAAACAGAATGATCTTCTCTCTCTTTTCCACTATGATGTCTGAATGGAATTTAAATAATACATGAGACACAAAAAATTTAATTGTTTCACCCTTAATGGGATACTCCCAAGGAGAAAACAACAGTAATGTTCTGATGTAACAAATCCACTAAAAGTGCACTGCTATTTATAGGGTTTGGAGCAGACTTGCTGTCCCAACTGGTTCATAACCAATTACGATTTTAAATCCCATTTCTCTCTCAACTGAAGTGTGCTCACTGCTTCTCAAGGACATCCACTCATAGTTTATAGAAATGTATGTCCCTTCATAATCTCAAATGAATTTATCATCCATAATATATAGATTCTCTATTGATGTCATAATTTCTTCCACTGATGAATACCACTTTACCACAGTATTAATCAGTAACCTCAAGTATTTCACGCAACCCTTATTGCATATTGCGTGAAACTATAATGTATTGAATGCAAGATTCTGCTTTTTTCATCCAACACCTCTTGTGCGTATCTTCAATCTTACACACAACTCAAATCTTATGAACAACGTCCTTAGCTTCCACACAAGTCCCACTATTTCACGCAACTCCCTTTGCATATTATTCTTACCCGATTCAAATCTTGGATCCACTCTAAGTCTTGACAAACTTCCAATGAGGGGTTCACCATTAATTTATAGGAAAAATCGGACTCTTTGTAGAAGATTCACCTTTTTGCGCATGATTCTTATGTGTCACACAAAAAAATGGTTGTCGCATTGGGCATGTAAGTTTCTTTCGCGCAAACATGTCTTTTTATCACATTTCAAAATCATTCATGCACATCATACATTTTCTATTTTTCAATGTTCTGATCCCAAAACATTTCTTGTATAAATGTTTCAAAATCACCTTCAATCATGCACGCAACATTCTTTTCCAAAAACACGTTTCACCTTTTTTCGATTTTTTTGCCCAAAAATTTGGCAAACACTGGAAAACGACACCACCTTCACTCTGTTCTTTTTGTACCACCTCTTAATTTTACTTTACTTTTTCATGGTTTTTTTCAACATGAATTGTCAAAATTATCTCTAGAACTCAAAAATTCACCATGGATGCTTGGTTTCTCAACAAACACAACCAAACCAAAAAAATAAATGTTAACTTGAGGGATGTTTTCCCAATAATTGTTTTTTATAAGAACTGAAAATATATAGTACTTAATATTCTTAATTTTCATGTATTTCTCACATATTCAAAGGAAATATTATAGGAACTAAAACCTTATAGTAAAGTAACATATAGTAAATTAAAATGAACTCAACAATAAAAACACAATGCATCGTTATTATTCAAATAACATAAAAAACTAATCATTAACAAAAAATATATATTTCACAACCCGATGCTATGATATCACATAAAATTTCAATTTTATCATTATCATTAATTTAAAAAAATGATTTTGAAATATGTATTTATCACATCTAAATATAAATGCATCAGATAATATAATAAGAACATTGAAATCATACCTAAATCCATTTTATGTCATATTTATTTCCTTTAATTTTTTCTATCCCTCGCATCCACTGGATTGAACATGGATGTTATCATGAGTGAGACATGAACAAAGATAAGTAATATATGTATAAAATAGTTTTTATAATTGATGTAAAATATTATCAATTTTACAATATTATATCTCATTTTTTCATCAATATTTATCTATTAATCAAATATCATGGATTATAATTAGAACATAGATATCCATAATGTTATTTGGGGTCCATCCAATATATAATTTTTTTTTGAAAATTTTGAATAACCAATTGTTTTTAATAATGCAATGTGGCCAGAATGAGGACTCGTGCTCACTGTCTCTTCAAATATTGGAGAAAAAACTCCAAAAAATCACACAATCACCATCATGAATGATTGATCCCTGAATTTTGATATGACCATTTAAGGTAAATAATAATCATTTGAATAGTGGTTATATAATTAGATCGTTTGTCATTTCTTTTGATAGTGATTCTTATAAGAGAATCACCTTACTTGTGTGGACATTGGATTCCACTAACACCCCTTTGTCCAATTCCCAACATGAATCGCTATCCCACACCCATGGCTAATGTAATATCACTATCCATCTTAGAAACCAAATGTCACCACGATGATATTTTATAATTTTAATATATTTTAATATTAATAAAATACAACATTTTATTTATTTAATGAGAATTCAATCAGCTAGAGGTATCCATTAATTGAGTACCATAAGTCACAGACCTGATTAATTATACATGAATTTGTTTTATCTTATTTGGAGTTTTGAGTCTCTGTATTCAAAAAACACTTAATATTATGATAGGATATAGTGGGATAAATATATAAAAAGAAATTTTCACTGCATTAATTGGATATGTTGTTGGATTCCTTCTAGTTTTATAAATGGAGATACATCTGATGAAGGGTAAAGTTATAGGTTCATCAAGATGTAGTCCACATAGAGGAGGAAGGGAGGTTCCACCTTTGCGGTTGCATTTTTTAAAAAAATCGACAAGGGTTACCAGTGAATCAAATGGTTATGGAAGTGGTGTCAAAAACAACATATATTAGGATGAGGAATTTAAAATGGTGTGTTTTCACACTATTTCTTCCACGTTGTCATGATAATTAATTCTTAGGTATTTACACGAACTTTTTAATCATTGATTATTAGTGAATTTCTTATAGATTCTATATTATTGTTTAATTATATTTAATCTACTTATATATTTCTTCTATTTTTTTTATTTCTCATAGATATTTCAAAATTGATTTTTTTTCTGAGAATCAGGATTCAACACATTAGGATTTTGGTAATACTATTATGATACCCAAACATGATTAAATTAATTATTAAATATTTTTTTTATTAGAAAATTTATAGAAAAATTATTTATTGCAACTTCATTTCATATTAAATTTATAAATAAATTATAAACTCAAATCAAATTAGATGTTATTACAAATTAAATAACTACATATTTTAAATTGCTAATAAAATTATAGAAGATAATTATTTTATTTTATTTCTGTTAATTTTCAAATCAAATTATCTTTTTTAACTTTTATAAATGGACAATTAAGGTTTGTGGGAGACCCAATACAAGAGAATAATCCCATAATTATATAATCATTTATTAATATACTCAATTCCAAGAAAATATAAAACATTATGCATCAAGATCATCATATATCCCAAAAAAGACTTCATATAGGATCTCCATCGGTGAAATAAGAACAAAGCTACTACAAAGACAAAAGGCATTACCTTTTATTACTGTTTTTAATAAGCACTGATAAAATGAACTTTTAATTGTTCTTATTTTATCACTAATAAAATTTTCATCTTTATTATTAGTTTCATTAGCTTCAGTAAAAGTGTATTTTATAAATTTTTGTAATATATATAATTAAATATTTATATTATAAAAAAATAAATTAATGTTTGTTTTATATATTTTGATTGCAATTAAATAAATATAACTTTTATTTTTAAATATATTAATTTTTTGAATATTGAAAAATTCATAAATTTTAATTTAAGAAATGTTTTATATTATTCATATTACTAAATAAATATTTCATCATATATATAATAAAAATAAATTTTTTTATTCAAAAGTAAATTATTTGATATATAAATTATAATAATATAAGTTTTTTATGCATTTTATATAGTTAAAAATAGTCAAATGCGCACATGTGTGCCCTAACATTTCATTTCACCTTAAACACACACAAATTTCTCTAGGTTCATCACATTATACACATACAAACACATGAAAATTACTAAAATATTAAATATAAGTATTTTAAAAAATGAAACATCACTTTCTTCCTAGAGGTCCTACTTCTGTTCCCTTGTTGGCATCAGAATATTTATGTTACACACTTTTTGCATGACCTATGATGCAATACACTCTTAGAAAACACATACTGAGTCTAGGTAGAAATTGTTCTCAATGCCAAAAGAATAAGAACATTGGTTTTCTATGATTTGTAATAAATCCCACACATATGGGGATGGATTTTCTATAGAAATATTTCCTAATCCAATGGTGTGGTGTTTATAACCTCCCTTGATAAGTAGTCTATGGATTTAACAAATTACTGATAAAAAGGTATATCTTCCTTAAAACCCTTTTAAGGGTATTTCAGAAATGTTTTGGGATATAAAACATACAAATATTGTGTATACACCATAGCATGTGGAATAGTTATCTTTGAAGGTTCTGTTTGACTGCTATTGGAGCCCAAAAAAACTTACGGATCAAAAGTTTTGTCTGTTCTAAGTCAGGATTTATTTTAGCCCAAATAAAAATTGACAAAGTCTAAAATCTCATATAGAACTTTTCTCTGATAGCATATCATATTTGTAGTTTATGAATACACTGTTATTGTTGGTTCATAGGTGGTTGTTTTTTCCACTCCATATTACTTTACTCTAACCACATCGTCCATCGTATGGTTCATAAAGAACTATTCTTGTAGACTGAATTCATTTGCAATCTAAGGTGATAAATTTTATTATCCCACATAAAAAAGTCATTTTTGGTCGGATGCATCATTTTTCAACCACACGTAGTAAAACAATTACTTCATGAATATCTTATGTGGTCAACCCTTTGTGAGACTACTATGTGAATCTCTTATGGGACCACCCTCCTTCATGAAGCATTATGTAGTCTCGTTTTGATATGTGACTATTTCTATATAGATAGCTATTAGGATAATGTAGTTATGCATTACTGTCTATAAATATTGACTCCCAATTTTAGAATAAATGTGTAAAGAATGAGTGGTTTGAGGAAAAATGGAGGACTCTCTATGAGGCTCAGACTATACTCACTCTCACAGAACAACTCAGGTAAATTTCATGAGTTCCAAAAATGGAAGGTTCTTTTCTATGTAATCCCATGACAACCATATTCAATAACACCCATCTGCAAATTATTCCATCCACAAAAAATTTGTGAAATTTTATACGAACAATTCTATGTGGGGTTCCCTATGGAGTGTCAAGTTTCCATCTCTATGTAAAATGTTATGTGGATAACCACATGTGGATTATTTTTTAGATGACCTTATGCATCAAATTACATGAATACACCCCTATAAAAAGCTCCAATGTGGAACCCCTTCATGAATAACTATAGAGATGTCCCTATGTAGAGCTCCAATATGGACCCCCTTCATAAATTACTATGCATATGCCCCATATGCAGAGCTACTTTGTCGACGGCCTCATATAGACTTCCTTCCAAGAATTCCTATACATAAAACCCATCACAAATCAACATATAGGAACTCCAAGGTGATTATGTGATCCTTTTTGCACTTCTACATACATGGGCCTCCTCCTTTGGTGTAATCTGTGTCCTTTACAATTCCCCTTTCGCATCCTATTATGAAGATATATTTGTCGGGATATTATTGGGCCTCCTACGAGGGGTAACAACAAATCTACTCCAAGGAAATCCTCATAGGTGTAATCCCCCAGAAAATTATCAATTTCCATTGAGTCTAGTTACATATCTTTGTTTAAAATATGTTTCACTCTACCTAGGTGTAATCCGTAATTGAACCTTCAATTACCATTTAGTCAAGATACTCCTCATGGTTTTAAATACATGGGAACCCACCATGGTGTAATCCCAAAAAACATTCAATTGCCATTGATTCTAGAAACTCTTATTGGTTTCTAATACATGGGTTTCCTCGTAGGTTTAATCCCCAATTAAACCTTCATTTAACATCAATTCAAGATTCTTCTCAAGGTTTCAAATACATGGGCCTCAACCCCATTAAAAACATTAATTACTATTGAATCTATATTCTCCCCCCGGTTTCAGATACATGAGCTTCCTCCTAGATGTAATCTAAAAGAAAACCTTAATTTTTCATTATGTTGAGATACTCCTCTTGGTTTTAAATTCATTGTACTCCACCTAAATGTGATCCCCATATGAACCTTAAATTACCATCGAGTCTATATACTCATCTTGGATTCAAATACGTGGGCCTCCTACTTGATGTAAGCCCCAACCAAACCATCAATTACCCTTGAGTCAAGATACTCCTCTTAGTATAAAATACATGGGCCTCATACAAGGGGTAAGAACCAAAAAAACCTTCAGTTACCATTGAGTTGAGAAACTCCTCATGGTTATCATTTTTCACCCTTGAGTCGATAAATACCTCTTGATTATAGAAACATAAGAATCCTTCTAGGTGTAATCCCCAAAACACAGCCTTACCTGATCCACCTATTAGGCCTATAATTTTAGAATCTCATTGGTTAATCCACCCCATATTTCATGTTTTCACCCCTTTCATTTCATAGGAACCTTTAAAGGGTAGCCTCAATGAATAATCCCTCCTTTTAGTTCAAATGGTATTCTCTCATACAAGGTGATTATTCTTCTAATGTCTCTTGTTTCTCACACTGAGCATGACTTATGTGTTCATAGAGATTAGCAATGATCATCCCATCATCATGGAGAAAGTACCTTTATAATGGGACTCCTTTTTAGTTGTAATACCTAACAATTTAGTCAAACTATGTATTCATTGAATCCTGTTTTTTAGAGGATATGTAGGAATCCTCTTTATGGTTCAATCCCTACTCCAAAATTACAATTACCTCCATGGATGATAAACTCCAGATTGCCTAGCTATTCATATTTAAACCTATGTATCATGAATTAATATGATAATGATTTGAAATATATAATAAATAGGTGGTGATCACATATACTTGTGGTTTTGATCATATAATTGGAACATGGGTAACATTTCCCACATTCGGATTTGAGAATGATTCATGAATACCTCTTAAATCTAAAATAGAGTCTCAAGGTACGAAATAATTTCCCAAAAATGGTGTGATGAGTTTGAACCCCCATATCTCGATCATTTTGAGTCCCTAAGCCTTATTGGAAAAATATATGGAGATTGCATTCCTTGGGAAATTAGTTCAATATCATTGATTTTTCAACCATTGGGTGTTTCGGATTTTCCAGACAAAATTGATTAGAAACCGACTCAAAAGTAGGTGTGAAACATCTCCCCTTGTGTTGTGGTGGAGCATGTTATCCTCTCTGGGATCTAGAAACTCGTGTCGTCCATTATTTGGTAGGAAACAAGCATCCTTTATTTGGCGTTGTAGGTCCAGGGTGGTAATGAGATATTTTAGTTGGATCTATTTCATCAGGAGTCTTATCAGATAGTAGGGGTTGGCATTAGTGTTGAAGGGATATGGGAGTAGCAGCGATGTCATTATGGAATTGGTAGGGTATTATTAGGTTGTGATGTCCATGGTTTTCAATGACAAGGGTAGTGTAGTATCAATGAGATTGAAGGATGGGTGGTGGTTATGTTTGTGGTTTCAAGTGATGAAGATGTAATAATATCAGTAAGTACGACCAGGAGGGCACTAGTAGGGGGTGGCATCTGTGGTTTCAAGAGATGATGATGGCACGACATCAGAGAGAGTGACTTGGAGGAAAATGATAATGTCTATGGTTTTAGTTGCTAGGGTTCACCCCCATAGGATTGATTATTACTTTGGGTTCTCATTTTTTTGGGCCTTCGGGTCTTTTGTGGTCTTTTACTTTTGGTCCATCAAGCCTTGGAATTTGGGTCTTCACCAGTTAACAGATACTGGTGTGACAAAATCTACGAAAACAAATCAATACATTAGGTTGGTATGTGGAGGAATTATCAAGGGGGATAACATGATTATATGGAGAGGTAGGTTGATTTTTATCATCTATCCATCCATCCCCTTGGATAATTGAGATTAGATAGAGGGGTTCCCTTTCAAGTGGCTTTAAAATATTTTGACCAGTCATAGGTTGTAAAGCATTAGGCAGGTGGTGCAATCATGAGACATGGAGCATCACCATATGGGCATATTTAATGAGAGATGTTTGTACTGGAATCCATCAGCCAACCCTCCTGCCACTTTGTGGATGAAGGGGTTACCTTCTATAATGCATCTGCCAACATGTTGCAATAGTTTGTGCTGGGGGATGAAACGTTTTGATTTGAATCAAGGTGAAATGATTACCATCATGTGTGATGTTTTACTTCTGACATGAAAAGCAGTTATCTTCTCTCGCTAGGCCTTGGATCCATATTCAGCCTTCAGGCCACTAGGCCGTCAAGACTTGTTGTTTTGATCCTATAGGTTGTTTGGCCATTCTTATCATGTTTGGGTTACCACTCAAACCAGTTTAAAAGAGGGTTTTCTTTTTTATAATAAATAGGGTTCTCAACCCCAACCTGTTTAAAGAAAAAATGAAATTAATATTAACTTTCATTGAAATGATTATACATTTTTTAATTACTGGTATTTTTAAACTATGAAACAGTATTCATATAATTATAATATTAATTTTTCTTACAAATATAATTAATAAATTTTTTAAGATATAATTAATAATGTCTAATACATATATATATATATATAGTCATTTAATGAAAATGATAATAATTTTAATAATTTTATTAAATTAATTATTAATATATTTTTTAAAAATTATATAAATATATTTATTAATATTATTAAATATATCTATACATATATAAGTTAATGGAATATTTTAAAAAATAATTATTAATTTATATGATTAATAATTTTGTTAAATATAATGAAATTTTTTTAAGATTATTTAATAAGTAATAATATTTTTATTTATAATTAATAATATATATATATATATATATGTAATTAGAAACCAATAAAAACATTTTTGTATACAATTACTGATATTATTATGTTATATTAGTAAAGTTATATAAGAAATAATATATATATATTGTAAAAAATATTTTATTCATTTATATAATTGAAAATTTTTATTTTGAATATAATTGGTACGATTAAGACATATTTATTTCTTATTAATATTTATATATTAAAATAATAATATATTCATCTATATATTATAATTTTACTACAAATCCATTTAAAATATTTATTAATATTAATATATTTTTATATTTCTACAATTAATAACATCTTGTAAAGAACATTTAAACATTTATATGATTTGTAATATTTTCTAGATAAAATTTATAATTGTTATTGTTCTTTATATATAATTAATAATATACATTACAATATATAGGACCTTTAAAATCACTCAAAAATGGATTTTACAGTTATAAAAAAGTGATGTTGTCATCAGCACCGTTAAAAGGGGACCCCTTTATTAGTGCTAAAAAATCCCTTATAAAGGCCCTACTTCTATAGTGTGTTGTTTGAAAAACAACACACAATATAAAATATACATGTATGAAAATTCATAATTTAATTAAAATAAAATTTATATCACAAATACAAAAAACACTATATTGTATACATTTTAAGCAATTTTTCTGAAATTACATTTTTAATTAATATCCACAATGATTTTCAAAACATCAACGTTTAATTGTCTTTCCCCCCACAACCCCCTCTTAAAATAGCCTAGTCATGGTATCAATTTCAAAGCAAACCACCCCAAACTGAGAAAAAGAATCCACCTGTATAAGAAAACAATTCTTATGTTAGTAAAACTATAAAGAAATAAATTAAACATAAATATGGAACAATATATTAGTAAAATGTAAATTATAAATAAAAGGAAACACTTAGATTCATAATAGTCACTCCATACATCGGATTGAGGTGGGTTTGATTCCTACACATCAAAAATGACTTCTGGATAATTGTCCTCAATTATTGAAACAATCTGAATATGTTTTCATAGATTTATCTATGTTTCTTGTCTTTTTTACTAAAATATCATTTGAAACTTCAAACATACACATTGAGCCATATTTGTTACACCATGTGTCCATTTGACATGAGAATGATTAAAACATTCAGTAAATGTCTTATGAAACCTTTTCCAAAATTATCAAGACATATTGAGTTCATTTTCTACGTTTTCAGTGAGTGGCACACATTTTGAACTAAAATGTCATGTTTTGACAAATAACAGGCACTTTGGATCATACTGGGCACACCGAGTATCAAATTTAGGTGAGGTTAAAACATACACATCATAAATTAATTAAGGATCATTTTTTTAAAGGTATCAAAACAATATGAATGTGTTTTCTTATTTTTTAGTATGTCACTTTTGTTTTTTACTAAAATGTCAATTTTAGATAAAAAGACACACTTAGAACCATATTGGTCACACCATGAATCAGATTGAGGTGTGGTTTATTCTTAAATGTTAAAAATAACTTATAGATTGTTTTCCTAAAATATAAATACATTTTGAATGAGTTTTTATAGTTGTTAGTGTTTCACTTGTGTTATTTTACGAAAATATCATTTTGAGATGAAAACACAAACTTAGGGTTATTTTAGTCAAATCATGTGTCAGTTTGATGTGATACTGATTCCTATATTTCAAAAATGACTTTAGAATCATCATAATAAATTATCAAGATAATCCGAGAGGTTTTTCAACATTTTCTATTAGCTACACACTTTTTGAACTAGAATTTCAATTTTAAACTGATAATAGACACTTTGAGTCATACTGGGCACAGAGTGTATCAAATTTAGTTGTGAATGATTCCTAAACATAAACAAATACTAACTTATCATTGTCTTAAGTATCAAAACAATACAAATTTATTTTCTTGGTCTTGAGTATGTCACTTTTCCTTTTGACTAAAATTAATGTCAATTTTAAATAAAAAGACACACATTGACTCATACCAAACAAACAGTTTCCTATTAGTGGCTATGTACTAAAAATCTCCCAACGTATAGATTTCAAGGTGATAATTTCATGAGAGAATGTCTCATTCTATAAAAAGTATCTATCACCTGATATTCTAAATTATATATGTCCCATCAGATGACATCATATGACCATATGACATAGTTTAAGAATATCATCATTGCATTCCAAGGATCCCATCATAATAGGGAACTGTTATGACCTTGTAAAAGTGAAATATACTCTTGAACATTATCACATTAAATTAATATAGAATAAAAATCAATATGTGAGAATATATGTATTAATATTCATGTCTATGAATATACATAAAATTTAAAGTAAAACTTTTTTGGTTCTAGACAACCACCTCTTATAATTGGATCCTATATACAATTGGCATATTGCAAAGTGATCTTGGTATAATTAACAGCATGTATGGCTATCACTGATTACTATAAGAATCTATGTAACATTAAATCCATCTATTCCCTAGATTTCACTGGTTATGATATATGATATATCAAATTTATTGGATTATATGAAAACATTCATTAGGGTATAATAAAAATTATTACAACATTTGGAAGTGATTTTATCCCTTTACCATGACCACCCATGAATGAAATACAAAAAACACACATAAAATAAAATGATATTATACTATAAACATATATCGTTCATCATAGAATCCATTTGTACATCTTCAAAATTCATTACATGGGTTTGATATAGATCACTAAGTGGTAGCCAAATGCCCCCCTCTAAAGGTGTCCATGGGTTGAATGAATCATTTGATTATTTTATGGGATATATCATTCCTCTATAGAATAAAATTTCCTTAAACACAAAGGACAAGGATGAATACAACATCAGGTTGTAAGGAGTTTTAGTCATGCATTAAGAACAACCTCACCCTATAATATCATATAGTAGTTGATTTAAATAGACCCGAGGATTCTCCTTGGTGATGTTATCATTGAATAATGAAATCCTAATGCATGAGTTAATTCCAATTATAAATGAATCCTAATATATATTAATTTAATGCCTCCTTTGATGAAAAAATTACTTAAATAACTGATTATGTAGATGGTTGTATGCATTTCAAACCATATCCTCATAGGAGATTCCATAATATTCCACCAAAATCAATATATCCATGTATCCCATATAGGTTGTGGATTGAGGCTATATATCTCCTTTATTATCTATCTTTCACTAAAGCCTCATAGACTTTATTCCATTATCACCTTATATTATATCATATAAATTAACTTTTGAAATAATATACAAAAAACACTTTTGGATATTTTCCAAAAAATATATAAATTTATCATTAACATCACCTTATATAACATCATATGAGAGACCTTGTGAATAACCATCCAAAACACCTTTTTTGATTACTATAAAGTAATTTTAGAGTATCTCCCTAATCGGAACTCAAAAACAATTCAGTTAACCCCATAGTGTTACTCTATGGGGATTTATAGTGTTCAAAACAAATTTCAATATTCATGTCCATAATTATAAGAAAATAGTAGCCTCTAGAAAAGTGTCAATGCTACATAATATATAATGGGATATGGAATGATCTCCATAAAAAACATGTAACTTTATACCTATTTCTGTCAGTCTACATCATATACCTTAGTTCATTCTCGTATTTTTCTTTTTTCTAAGACGTAGAGTGAATATGGGACACATAGTATTCCAATCTCATATACTCCACTCATCTTATCTCGATTATCATAATATAAACTACCTTGATTGATGAATACATCACATTTCATTCAACTGTATAGATGATCACATCACATGTCACTCAAATAAAATAGATAACGATGCCATATATACTTTCTAGGAGAGACTTAAAAATCCATTATATATCTCTATAAATGGTCTAGATTTCATACATATCATATGAGAGGACAAATCCTATCTTTTTTGAGCTCAAACTAATGACATGAATAAAAACATACTCAATAAACCATATATTAGCTAAGAAAATGTATAGACTTTCATAATTCAGGTTTCAAATTATGAATGTTCGTAGGCTATGTATCTCTCCAAACAAAAATAATGGGGAATAAAATATGATTCATCCACCCCAGGAATATGAAAGATATTTGTACACTGCTCTACAAGATATACATAGTTGGTAATATAGTATTCACAAAGAATATAATTATTTATTTTGTGCCTCAAGGAAATATTTTATATCTCTATAAAAGTATAATACTCACACTAAAAATATCATTTAATTATATCCTATAACACAACCTGATGATACTTGGTTTGAGATAACCCAATTCCATTCTTTGATAGGTCAATTATCATTACCCTATATAAAATATGTTTGATTATATACATATATGAAAAAAAATGTGAAAGAATGATAAAGTGGATATTTCCTTTTATATATTATGATACTATTCATATTCTTAAAACACTTTTAGGAATATTTAACAAAGCCAACATAAACACCTCTCTATCATATCATATATGATAAACTGACAGAGCAGCCATAAGTATGCTATACTTTTTTGGGATTTTTAACTCATTACATCATGTGTAACTCATTTCACATATGAATGTGACCATCTTCCTTATCTATATATGTTAATCTAATAATCCCCTCCCAATAAATTTTTAGTGATAAAAATATATAAAGTAAACCAGTTGGAATAATGGAGAGATTTATGAAACATATTCCAAATGGTTCGCCACTTCGAGCATTTCAAAACATCTTAACTTCATCATAGAAAATGATACAATGTCTTCTTCTATTTTATACTTAAAACTCTTTCTATTTACTCCATCATAAAATTTGAAACTATTTCCTTCAAACACCTTCCTTTATATTTTTCAAATAATATTAATTTTTCATTATTACTTTACCAACATATCCTAATTCCTTTTAAGATAAAGTGACATCCAATTTATTATGGAAATTAATATAAATCTATAAATTTATTTATTTACTAGAATAACATAAAATTTTGTAGGATAATGTGTAATTCAAATTATAATATTGACTTGAATAAACCTTATGAAAATAGAGATATTCACATTCTAGTGGTAACTAAATATAACTCTTTACATTTTTCCTTACCATCGCATATCCTAAAACTCTTTTAGGATATTAATTGAAAAACACATTATTTTTTGGATAGCATAATACTTTAGGAAAAATTTATGTTCACTTATTCATTATAATTAAATGTAACTCCTTAAAATTTTCTTTATTTTCACATATCTTAAAACTCTTTAGGATATCAAGTGAAAGAAATTGTATTCTCATACTTGTGTAATCATTTATTTATTAACATTCAACTTATCTAAGTCAAAAAAAATTCCAATTAACTTATTAGCTACTATATGGCTTCATAATATCTTCTTAAGATATAAAAATAATCTTATGTTGTTAAATAATACTTATTTAATTTTAATATAAATATTCAAAAAATAAACTATTGTATTTTTAGAATATTTAGTATTTTATGTATTTAATGCAATTTTTTAACTAAGAAAATTCTGTAAAATATTCCACTGATGGATGGTGGATTCACAGTCCTTATCATTTAAAAAAAATTAAGATAAACACTTTTAATATCTTTTTTCAAGTATGTTATACGATGTGATGAATTGTGAACAATTTGCATACAATAAATCATCTCAATTTTGTTCACAACCAATTCATTGTTATGGAACCACATCACTTATCATATTATATAACTTATATGAAGATACACTACAACAAAAAATGAACCTATTAGAGGTGTTTATGTTTTTCGTTTATAGGGGGTTATAGCCCCCTCTAAACACCTTAGAGATGGTCTTGAGGAATTGCTAGTAAAGTATTGGACAATTTAATGACAGTTAAATTAGAGGGGCTTATGCCCCCCTCTAATTTCAAAATAGAGTTTCTAATAGTTCATGTATTAGGGGATGCTTCATCCACCCGTAATATATATAGGGAATTAGAGGTGGTTTCCAACCACTACTAATTTTGATCCATGTGAGAAATTAGATGTGGTTGGAAACCGCCTCTAATTTTGAGGTATCTTACCTTGATTTTTTTAAAAAAATCCACCCATCATGTGGTACCCACCATACCCTCTCTTCCTTTATGTCTCGTTCCATGGGTTCCCACTATCTCCTCCTTTTATCTTGTTCCACAGGTGCACCCCCTCTCATGTTGCACCCCCAATCTTGACTATCATGTCCTTGGTGTCCTCTCGTGCCTCATTTATCTCATCCAATGTCATCTTATGCCCTCTCTCCTATGTAAGTGTGCACCCCTTTGTTTAGTACACCATTCCCATGTAGGGAATGTGACCAAAGTCCCACGTATCTATCCATCTCCTAAATAGAGTCTGCCTTGTAAAATTTTAAGGGAGTGGGATTTGAAATAGGATCTTGCAAAGATCATGCTAGCGTATTATCCACTCAAGTAAGTGTTTTTATATTTATACAATGCATAATTTTGTATTTACATGTATCTATATGGTAACTACAATATATAGTATTTCCATAATATTTTTAAATACATTAAATATATAATCTATATATACATTTATATGAATTAAATATGTATATGTGTTTTAATACATATATGTGTACTAATATAAATATAAATATATATGTATTTGTATTTATATATATTTTTCACATGTCAATAAATTATATATTTACATATATTTGAATAAAATTTTATATGTATGTATTTATGAATACATTTATATATCAAACACACACACAAACACAAATATATATTTTTATTTTTCTTTATAAATATTTATACTTATTTGCATACATGTATATATAACATGCATATATATTTATATATTACCCAAAAACATTTTATCAAATATATATATGTGTATATATTATTTTTAAATGTACATAATTAAAAAAATATTAATATATATAAATATTACATATTTATATAAATACAATACAATTTTTATTTTATTAATACATTCGTTCTGTATACAAATATATATTATTTATACATAATATTTACATTATATATCTTATTTATATATAATATTTACATTATATATAATATTTATAGTACATATATACAAATAATATAACATAATATTTACATATAGATTATATTTTACGGATATTTATACATTTATACATATATTAATATTAATATTTATATGGTTATATCATGTATACAAATATATATTTGATATATCAATCTGAATAAGTATATGTTTATTAATATAAATATATTTATTGATTTATATATAATTTATTTATATATTTATATATTTATATATTAAATAATATCATATATGTAATATTATATATATATATAATTATTTGTATATACTTACATTTATGTTTTTATATATATTTATAATTATTTAATGTGTTTATATAATATGTTTTAATGTATTTAAATACATTTATATAATGTATTTATAAGACACATACACACACAATATTTAATTTGATATATTTTGAAGAGAATACAAATATTAGATGGGGTTAAAACCCCTCTATTTGGAGGTTATAAACCATTTCTAATTTCTTAAATTAGAGGGGTTAAAACCCTATCTAATTATATATATGTCTGTGTAAGTATATATCTTTATAATCTATTATATTTATTATTATTTTAAAAACAACAATGGTTTTTATATGTTTTTTTTAAATAAATTATATTTATTTATATATTTCTATAATATATTTACACTTTTAAATTATAATTAATATTATATGACATAAACTTTTGTACAGAAAATATATATTAATGTATATACACTTTAAACAACTATATTTATGTATACATATAAATATTATAAAATACAATCATATAAATTATTTATATAAATATATTTATATAATATGTTATAATATATTAAAATACATTTATATATATATATATTATATATATATATGTTATATTATATATTTTAAGAAAATAGTGGGGGTTCAAAACCCTTCTAATCTCTTAAATTTCATGGGGTTCAAACCCCCTATAATTTTAGAGATTAGAGGGGGTTCACAACCCCTTCTAATTTAAGAGATTATAGGGGGGTTGTGACTCCCCCAATATTTTATTAAAAAAATCGTATATATATATATATATATCACCTTTAAAATCCAATCGAATATAAAATTTATATATATAGCACCTCTAATCAAATATATTGTGCCATTGATTGTTATATTAGAAGTGATTTTGGAATAACTGCCTAAAAATATACCCAAATATTAACAAAATTATGATAAAACATTTATTGCGGGTTGTGAACCCCCTAAAAATTCAATAATTATATGGGGTTGAACATAACCCCCTTTAATATATACTAAAAATGACTTTAAAGGAGGTTTCTCATAACCCCCTATAAATAGTGGCCATTAATATATTGTTTTTTCAGTGCACGTCCTTTATTTAGATCCATCAAAACTTGATCAATACAATTACATTAAAATCATGAATGTGACAACTTTTTGTTAATCACTTGAATAAAAAATACCAGTTATGTCAATACATCTTTTATTTTGAATTTTTCTATAATTAAAATACATGTAAAATATATAATAAATATCGTCAACCTTTTGAAAATCAAATCATTAGTATAAATTACATTCATATCGAACATAGACCTTTTATGTAATTTCCTAAACTCCTCATAATATTCTAGATAATACTATTTTATAGAATTATTTTTCCTCCATAATATCTGTTGATTCAATAAAATTGATTGGATTCTTGAAGAAATACTGTTGAACTCTTAAACTAACTTTTATTCTTTAGGTTTAAACTTTTACCTATTTTAGCTGTCTACATAGCACTATAATCTTGAAAACATATTCCTAGTTCATTTATTCTCAACAATTTGAGAATATTAAGTTAAAATTTCTTAAATTCAATATTTTTGTTAGAATATTTTAATAAAAGTAAAATGGTTTAATTCAATAACAACAAAAATAAATTTTTGGTTTCCAATTAAGTATGTTATGGAATTTGAACAAATCATCACTATGTGTATCAAAAGTACCAATCTCATTTCATTTAAACTATTATTTTTTACATGATTTCTTCAAGAGAAAAATTAGATCAATAATACACATCTTATTATAATTTCATCCAAACTTGAACCATCAAGTTTATCAATATAGTAACTCCTTTTCTTTGTTACTTGAAAAAACACCTTGTTATAATCATTAATTCATTCCTACCTTCTATCCTCATATATATTTACAACTTTTTTAAAGAATGTAATTTTTATCACATACCAATCAGAATAATAAAATTTAATTATATAACATTTATATGTACTTTCCACTTGGATTCTTACAACTCTTTAGGTAATATGTAAAATCTCATCAATGGAACTAATACTCTCTTCATATTCCTGATTTTACATCCAGTTTTAATGACCTAGTACATGTATTTGAAGATCCTTCACTAGAAACACTAACCAACATTTCTTCCTCTAGATTTAACTTTTACCGTTTTACACTAACTATATAGTAATAGAACCAAGACGTAATATACATAATTTATCTATTCTCAACTCTTTGAGAATATCGATTACCTTTTAATTAATTCATTAATCTTATAAAAATATTTACATGGATGGAATTAGAATTAATTCCTTAACCATAATAATCATTAATAAAACCTAAAGTTTCACTAAGTCACTGGTATATACACACATATTGAATATATAAGCGTCGACTAAAATTACTTATATTTAATTGTATCTAATGCCTTATGAAATGATAAATTAATCCTATTGTAATTACATAAGCATATAGATTAACCTATTGAACAAGATCTACTCTTGGTTACTCGGGATGATTTTTCTTTAACACTTATAATTTTCTTTAAATGTTTTTCTTAAATCACCAGTCTTAAGAGTTTATTTCATTAATCTTTTCATTTGAATGATAAATATATAATTTTATCTTGATTAGAATGAATACAGTATGAAAAAAAATAGTTTATCAAATGAGTGCCATATTATACCATTTAATAAGGACTTTATTAAATGGGAGCCCAAAAAATTGATAGTCCCCATTTAAAATTCATCATGTCCATTATTGGGCCTTGATTCAAGTCTCACTAGGATTCAGGTCAATTAAGTATTTCTCCATTCAATATGATATTTAGGTAGGTTACCATTTTAATCATTATAGTTGTGACTCTTGGATATTTGAGTGGAAATATCTTTAACTATTCCATCATATTGATAAATATAACTATATTCCTTTAGTAACGTAAACTTATTAGGGTTTCTCAACTTGTATAACCCAAAATAAGAACCATGAATAGGCTAAAAAAGTACAATATAGGG
This sequence comes from Viscum album, assembly GCA_963277665.1. NCBI lineage: Eukaryota > Viridiplantae > Streptophyta > Magnoliopsida > Santalales > Viscaceae > Viscum > Viscum album. The sequence goes on along the minus strand of OY728129.1, from coordinate 1,860,807,429 downwards.
GAACCTAAAACATACATGAACTATCCAAGTTCGGACTATAGTTTCCAATATTTTTTTTCCTTACACAATATAATCCAGGGGAACCTAAATTTAGCATAACCTACTCAATTGAATGATCGTGGTCTAGAAAAGTGTAGTTTTGGAACGAATCTCACACTTGGTATTTGAAGTGGATTTGATGTGCCCATATTATCTCATTATATTCCATTTGTATGTATGCTTCTACTGATTTTCTTTGAAATCATATTCCCTCCACCAAATCAGTACTTTCAATCCATATTGATGTGTAATCCATTACACAACTCAAAATTTTGTCTTACCCAACCAATTCATACATATCCTATAATATGCATAAGGTACATGATCATTTCATGAAAAGTAATAGAGTTATATTATAATGATAATCTTCACATTAGTAAGCTTGAGGAAATAGATATTCAACCCCATTCACCTTTATTGACAAGGCATAATCCTTTAACCTATCAAGTAGTCTGACCCTATGTCCCCCTCCCTAGGGAGACTTTAACCAAGAGAGAATCCAATTCATCAAAAATTTAAAACCTAATATGTGTAAACTTTATTCAACAACTAAATTCAATTTCATAACATTAATTAAAAAATGATTCCAAGGTAGATGAAAAAAAATTATGAAGTCATACCTAACATGTAATAAAAGACAATATCTCGTAGAATCATTTTAACATTTAATATAAACCATACATAATTCATCATATAAATAGTTTATAACAATGAATGAAATCGGTAATAACCCTTAAATAAGAAAATTTGAAATATCCAAACATTATATAATCATTTACATATAATTAATAAACAATATCTATTTATTTAGACTTTATAATTTTAGGTTTAACATTATAAACATTCTATAATTTTGAATATAAATATTTTATGTTCATTCCAATATTAACCCTTTTATATTATACATTATATGATTTTTTTAATTTAAATATATGATATTTTAAAAATTACAAACAATTTATAATATAATTTCTATTATCTGAAAATTTTACAAAATCTAATTATCATATAGTTAACATTACTTAATCCATGATTATATCAATCATCAAAATCCTTTTTTTGCATCTTAATTAATATTCAAAATAATGTTATTTCATTTGAATAATTTAAGTTAATTAATTGTGAAAAAATAAAAACATAAATATAAAGACCATTATATTTTGGCCTTATTTATTTAATTGAAAAACACATTATAATTTAATTTTCTAATTTATAAATAAAAACATTATTTCTAGTTCAAAATGTATTCTATATAACATGTTAAAGGTGTTTTAAATAATACCCGCTAATATTTGGAATATTGTATAAATAGATGCTTCAGGAAACATTTATATACAATTAAAAATAAATTATATATAATTAGTTAATTTTTGAACCTTTTATAAATTAAAATATTCCAAAAATACCTTAATTATGATTTATAAGAAATTTATAAATCATAATCAAATTTAATAAAAAATTGAAAAAACTTTTCTGTTTACCCATACACTACAGAGGTGGCCTACGTAGTTGTAAAACCCTTATCCTTTATGTGTCCCCTTCTATGTATGGGTTTAGTAGTTATAACCCTTATATAGACCACTCTACAAAAGGTTAATAACTAATGACCCTTATCTAGATTTTTCTGTATAAGGGTATGTTTAAATGACCCTTATGTATACCGGTCTACTTCAGGGTAAAGTAATATGACCCTCACATAGAGTACTCTACATATCTATAAATCGGGAAGAGACTTACGTAGACTACCCTACATATGTGTAACACAAGATAACCCTTATACATAAAGACTTTGTGCAAGGGTAATCCATGATGACCCTTACATAGAAATATTTTTTAAGGGTAATATATGGTGACCCTTACAAAGAACACTTTTGCATAAGGGTAATCCAATATGACACATTCATGTATAAGGGAAATTGATTTTACCTAAAAATATCATCTAGTGAAAATGATAATCTATTTTCAATTTAGTTCTTCATTTCACACATCATTTCTCAAATATAGACACCTTGGTGGATCAGATTCCACTCAAGAGATTTCATAGGGTTTAATAAAAAAATTAGAACATGTAGAAGTGATTTTATCCATTTTCCATGACTACCCTTGTATGAATTATAAAAAACAAATATAAAATTAAATGAATAAATATTTTAAATATGTATGATTCAATGAAAAATATACTATTATATCTTCAACTATCATTGTATGGTCCCCAACCCATAATCCACTAAACTAGTGCCCTGAGTCAAGTCATTGAATGACCTCAAGAACATCTCCTTATACACCAGTGGTTTCCAAATAGCAGCAAGGGTCTAATAAATCATGTGGGGATATTATACCCAAATTACTAGAATAAGCCATTGTATATTACCAAAGAAATAGCGAAAATTAATATCATACATAACTAACCACTTCTCAAATAGGGTACAAACCATAACCAATAGTGAAATATGTCATGTCATGCTATGCAGTTCCAAGTGAACAAAACCCAAAGTGAATAAAAATAGTGAAATCCCCAAAACGTTCTTGACTCCATGTCTATAACCTCATACATGCACATCCCAAGCCTGAATCAACTCCCAAGCACAGTTCCTTTTCCCTTATCCTGGCCTATAAGCATGAAATATGCTCGGGTACACAATGGCGCCCGAGTAGAATGTGAGTAAAACTCCGTAGGCCAATGCCAATGATTTATAAAAAATATCAAGTCTTACAGATAGTGCATTCAAATAATAAATAAATGACAAATAAACAAAAGACAACTCAGGTTCCATTAGTTCATGATCATTAAATTTACCATTTCTAGCCTCAGTACCATTTTCATCATATACATCATCTACATTACTTAATTCAATATCAACATATGTTCCATGGGTTAAGCATTTAAATTATTCACATTGAGATTTAAGGAATTTGTCAATATGCATAAGGGGATACGTCAATTCCTTATCCCACTAGGGATGATCAAATCACAGAAAACACATTATCCTCACCTCAAATCCACAGTCTAGGTAGAATGTAACTGTTAGTGAAATAGAGCTCCATACCCTTCCCTACCCCATGCATTGTGGGGTGGAGTTTGGATCCCCAGTGCAACTCGACCTATGGGTGTAGAACCTCAATCAATAATCCACACTACCAAACCATGTGCACATGCTTCTAAATATCCATTCACCACACATACCATCTCATGACCAAATATTAGAATTAAAAACTAAAATCATAATCCACAACAATCAACATGTGAATACATATTATTCCACAACCCATTAAACACATATATATTAATCTCATTTCCCACTCATTAAGTAAATTCACTAATTCCCATACATTACCCATTTTTCATATTCAACCATTCCCACATGTTAACTCACATAACTCATTCGTCATTTTCCATTTATTAACACCCCCATGAATTTCAAGTAAAAATAAAAGACCATTGGAATACTCACACTAATCCCTTTAAACCTATTTTCATTCCCCTTCCAATTTCTGACATTCAACATAATTCATACACCATTTGACACAATGTCAATTAATTCAATTTAACTCATTATTATTACTTGCCAAAAAAACACATTAATCCATTACCAAATATAATAACACTAAAAATGTTTCATTTAAAACTCAACTACTTTTATTAACATTTTCAATAAGGGCTATACGTTTTAATGAATCAATTTCACATTTGAATTTATCGATCTCTATGTTTGGAAATGTTGGCGCACCCCATAGGTGTCCCAAAATTGCTTTATTCAACCTCAACACATACCATAGGGATTGTGAGGGTTTTAAATTCATCATTTAGACACCCATTTTACCAAATATCACTAAATTCATAAAATTCACAATAAGGGATAACCAAGAATGCAACCAGACATGCACAAATCAACACAATGACTATGAGATATAACTTGTAGACAACTTACCTTGAATCTATTGAAAAACACATTTTTAATCATAGACTTAGACCCCAATCCAAACCCCTTTGAATATTAAACCTAGATTCCACCATAGAAAGAGGGTTTTAGAGTTTTATAATATGATTTCCAAAGATACAATCCCTAATTTAAGAAAAGAGAATAAAGGGGAGGATTAGACTTACTCGGAGCTTCGATATGAAACCAACAACCCTCCAAATGGCATAAAAATGAAGGATATATATCCTTGAGAGATCTTAAGGGTTATTTTTCATAACTAGTGTTTCAAGGGACGAAATGAGTGAGAGCATAAAGTGAGGATTTAAAATCCCAAAATAGAAAAATTGTAATTTTTCCAAATTTTAAAGAGGTGCATAGTCTACCTACAGGGTTTTCCAAACTGTGTGAAAACCCTACACAAGCCACTATACAAGAGGAGTTGGGTTGTGAGGTTACCTGAGAAGGCATCATTTCCTAGATAACCATACACCTACCATTCAATATAACACTTTCAAATCCACATGACTTTGCTAGAAAGGTCGAACAATTTACTTTACAGTGTGACAACTGTGTGCATTGCATAGGTTGTCTTGGTTTCTCTAACATTCACGACCCAAACCCTCAGAACACACCTTTGGACCCTCAAACTCCCAAAAGAAATTTTCTTCACCAAAAAAATTGATTTAAACCAAAATTTAAACTAGTACATGCCTTCACAACACTGGGATCTTACAACCTCCTCACCTTATAATGGCTTGTCCTCAAGCTGCATCCCCAAGCATTACTGAGCTTATAAAGCAAAGAGATCGAGTTATTGGGTTCGTATATCTTATTCCCACTCCTATGTTTCTCTTTGAAAATTTCCATCCAACCATGGAATATAAACCAAAGGCACAAAAGTACACCACAAGACATTCTCTCTATGATCTGCAGTAAGAAATTGACGCTCCTCAAAGGATGCATCAGCCTGTTTCTCACATCCTCAACATAAATAACATGAGATGTGTCAGGGTGATACTTCTGAAGTTTTAAAACATGAAAAATATCATTCATACCACTATATCACTATGGAAGATCCCACTGTTACACCCCCAGTCTGATCCCCTAAACAATCTCAAACAGCCCCACATATCTGGGTGATAACATTCCCTGTTTCTAAATTTGATGGGGACCCAACTGTGGATACACTTGAAGAAACACACTATCACCCACCATAATCTCAATAGGTCTACAATGCCAATCATCATATGAATTATACCTACTCTGAGACTTTTCCAATCATTTCATAATCAATTGGACATTTTATAACATCTGATGCCTGAGACTCAATCCCAGCAGCTTAGACTCTCCAACATCTAACCAACACAATAGAGATCTACATGGTCTTCCATAGAGAACCTCAAACATTGCCACCTGAATCATAGCTTGGAAACTATTTTTGTTAGATAAATCAACAAGATATAAGTGTTATTATTTCAAAAGCCACTGACATCTTGTACATAATCCCTTAACATATCCTCTAACACCTGAATCGTACACTCTAACTACCCATCCATTTGCGGGAGGAAATCCATACTCAAAAACACCTGCATACCAAATGCCTTCTACAATCCCTTCTAGAAGCATGATGTGAAATGTGGATCTTGATTTGAAACTATAATTGTCAGTACTCCATGTAACCACACTATCTCCCAAATATACAGCTCATCCAAATGATCGACTGTGATAGCATCTTGGATCACCAATAAATGATCCAACTTATTCAATTGGTCCGCAACTACCAAGATCACATCATTATTATAAGGTGTCCTCATAAGACCCACTAAAAATCTATCATTACATCCTCCCATTTCCATTTTTTACTAGGCGGTGTTTGTGACAAACCACATGGGTACGGATTCTCGGCCTTCACTTGATGACTGGTGAGTCAGCATGAAATAAAACCCACAACCTCTTTCTTCATTCCCAACCACCTATACCACTGATGAAGATCATATTACATATTAGACAAACTAGGATAAACTTTCCACTTTGATGCATGTAACTCACATATCAACTCTTCTTACATACACACTAGAACAACCAAACTGCCACAAACACTAAAAATTACACCATCATCTAAAACCCAACTAGATGGTGACTCACCACCATTAAAACATTCCTTCATAGAAAAACACTCGGGCTCCTCAAGATGACTCTCCTCGAATAGGCTCAAAATCATGGAATCAACTTCTTTGGATTCAAGGGTCATCTGGACCTAACCATCCTATACCTCAAAATTCATTTTAGCAAACAACTCAATCATCTTACACTCATTGTTGGATTCCTAACCCACCTGATTCTGAGTCTTCTGACTTAGGGCATCCGCAATACATTTCCCTTTTCTTGGAGTTCAAACCAACTTGAAGTAAAAATATTGCTTGTATTCCACCCATATTCACTATCAGAGGTTCAAATCATGCTGAGAAAAGATGTAATTAACACTTTTATTATTCTTAAACACTATGAATTGATCTCCCAATAATTAATGCCTCCAATACTTTAAGGAATACACCACTGAAATCAGCTTATGGTCATGAGTAGGGTAATTTATTTCATTAGGACTAAAATATATTTACTCATATGATACAATCCGATCATCCTACATCAACACTACCCCAATTCCAACACCAAACACATCACACAACAAAGTATACCCCATACCTGGATTGGGTAAGATCCTGATTGTTTTTGTTTTCAACCAATACTTCAACTCTTGAAAAGCATTCGTGCATGCCTCAGAGCACTCAAAATTAACTCCCCACTTAGTAATCCCTAAAATAGGCACTTCCAAACAAGAGAAATATTTTATAAACCTTTATTAATAACCCATAAAACCCAGAAACATTCAAATATCAGAAACATACGTGGGTTATTCCCAAGATATCAATTCCTACACACTCTATAGATCTACTAACACACCTTCCTATAAGATAATGTGGCACAAATAATGCACAATATTGATCTATAAATTAAATTTGTATTGCTTGATGAATGGGTTTTGAACTCTTACTATAATCAAGATGATTTCAATATGTTTGGCATGATCATCATGAGTTTTAGAGTACACCAAGAAGTAATCAATGAAAAAACTATAAAAAAATCGAGATATAGGTGAAATATTCAATTCATTAGATCCATAAATATATTCATTGCATTGGCCAACCCAAAAAGAATCACCAAAAACTCATACAACTCATACCTCCTCCTGAAATCTGTTCGAGTTATGTTATATGGTCTCACCCTCAACTAATGATATCTTGATCTCATGTCAATCTTGGAGAACACTAAAGCACCTATTAGCAAGTCAAACATGTTGTAGATCCTAGGAAGAGTGTATTGGTTCTTAACGGTCATTAGATTCAACTTTGTATATTCAATGCACAGCCTCAATTATCTATCATCCTTCTTGGAAAACAGCATGGGAGATCCCCAAGGAGACGTACCTTGATGGATAAACCATTTATTCTCCAATTACTCCGACTAAGCTTTAAGATCTTGGATTTCTTCCGATGCCATTATAAATGGCAGAATGGAAACAGGTTTGCTCCCAAAAGTTAATTTGATGTGAAGTCAACATCTCTCTCAGGTGGTATCCCGGATAAGTCCTTAGGAAACATATCCTAGAACTGGTCCACTATAGGATGAAATAAATGATAATCTACTCCTCGATTATTAAGCAGAAGACAAGCTACTATGGATATGAGTTCTCCCAACTATTGAGTAATCGTCCCTTCATGGCTTACCCAAAAATATCACTCACCGTGAAGAACATAGGTGTCTCCCTCAAGAGACATAAACACTACCCGACAATGGTAACAATCATTATGATCCTGAAAAACCAATCCATACACAAACTCAAGTCAAAACCTAAAATCTTGAGGAAGAAAAAATCCTAGAGAAAACGATACCCACGAACCTCTAGAGCATAACCCTCGCATTTTCTGATACCCTCAACTCACACGCCCCAAAAAAGTTTCAATCTACATAACCCCATATACATGTTCCAACAGTATGACCAACACAACTACCTACTAATCAAAGATAAAAGAGTGTTTGGCACCTGTATCTAATAAAGAACTAGAAATGGTGGAATCTATGAGTATCATACCACAAAATTTAGATGGTACTTCCATGAAACCTTCATGTATACACTAAACTACACATAGCTAACCTTCCCCTCTTCCATGGGATCCAGTCTGAGTACCCAACTCTACACTATACTACCAGTATGGATGCTCTCTTACCGAAGAATTACATCCACCTCCCCTTCTAGTATGTCCTGTGGAACATCAACTTTCTACCTGATACGGTTTATCCAACCCCCTTCCTGTAATCTTAATCTACCTCAGATCTACATATGTGCCTAGACATAAAGGGTTCTGGAAAAACCTTTATATGTGTCCCATCCTACCACATGACTAGAACTCAACTGGTGGTCAGGGTCACTAATGGAGTATGTACACCGGATTTCCGTATTTGTAAAAAAATACCCAATCTATACCCTAAGAGGTTGATACTATCTTCTAGCTTCTTTATGCACTACCACCCTGATGGAATCTCCCAAAACTATGATTCCTTCCCATAGAAGTTGTGCCACTAATCCATCCAACTGTTACCATAAGTCCACTACCTAAATCTCCCTTCGGGATCCCTTCTGAGATAAGGGCATGGTATACTACCTTAAAAACCATTTAAAATGGAATTTATTCACTTGGAACCTGATCTCATGTCTAAGACCATCCTAAAAACATTTCTCTATAGCTGCCTAATCTCCTGCCAACACCAGAATGAAGCAATGAAAGTTAGTGAAATGACTATCATAATCCATAACGAAAGAAATACCCTAGGTCAAACTCATAAACTCTGCAGTCTTTTCTTACCTCAAGGTTTCTCGAAAGAAATGCTCTAGAAAACTTTCCTAGAAATCTAAACATGCCATTCCCTTGTCATTTACTTTCTATACCATGATTCCCCGCCAATGTTTTTCCTGACCTCGCAACATATATGCCGATAACATGACTCATTTTTCAGAAGGAGTATCAATATGGTCCAGAATAATATGGATGGACTCTATCCAGAACATGGATGCCTCTAATCCACCCTCTCTAGTAATGTTCAGATGGTTCTATGGTAGAAATTCCCATGTAAGATAAAATATACATGTTAAAACCAGCCATGGGTCTCGTTCCATCATTTGCATGAAAAAAGAAAAGTTCTCATGGAACTGCACTTCTCTATCACCTTAGATCTCCACATTTTCCTGATCCACTCCTGAAGGAGTTTTCTCAGTAACATCCTCCTTTCACCAAACCATAATGTGTCTTCATGGTGGATTTTCTCTACAATACTAAACACAATATTTAGAACACATTACATTAATATTTAACATTTTTAATAAAATAAGGCTCTTTACTAGACATAAATAATCCCATTTACAAACACTATATGAAGGTTATTATTACTTCCCAAACACTACCCTCTACCATCCCTACCTTGGTTCATTTATAATGTGGGTTAAACAAACATAAATAGTTACAAGTCTTACAATAGACACCAAAACACAAATAATTCCATACATACAATGCAAACTGTTCCTCCTAGGCATTTTTTCTCATTTTTACAACTTGTTGAAATCCACATTTTAACTCGCTTAAAACCATTAATTAGTCACAATTCCTTAACCATTAGTTAATATTTTCCTTTTTCTTACCCATTTTCATCATTTTATTAAAAACTATTTTATTAAGATCCCATGGAAGTAAAATCCATTCTACCTTTCATACCCCATACACCCATCCTGTGTGTTCCTATCATGATGTATTCCACTTATATACATAGTTGAATATAATGATGCATGAATTCTAAACCTCATGACATTAATTCCATGAGAAAAATATCATGAAATAGTCACAAAACACAATAAGTGCATCACAAAATGGTGAAATATCATCAAATGTAACAATGAAAAACAAGAACAACAATTCCCACCCTAGGTGACTTGGATTTTCCCTCATACACGGGTTAGCTACTCACAATAATGAGCTCATTTCTATGGTTTGAGAAATAATATTCTCCATTATACCATCCCAAATAATAATACCAAAGAAAAAAACCGCTCTGATACCTCTTTGTAACATCCCCAACCTAGAAGACACTAAATTGGTGCTTCAAGCCAAGTCATCACATGACCTCAAGCATGCCTCCCTATAAACCATAGGTTACTGACTAGAATATAGGGTCTAATAAATCATGTTGGGAGACTATAACCTCTTTACCAATGTAATCCCTAGAGGTTAACCAAATAAATCATAGAAAGAATAAGCAAAAAAGAAATTCATGCAAAACCAACCACTTCTCAAAGAGGGTACAAACCATAGACAACAGTGAAATATGTCATGTCATGCTAAGAAGTTATAAGTGAAAAAAACCCAAAGAGAAGAAAAATAGATAAATCCCAAAAATGGACTTTTCCCTAAGTCTAGAACCTCATCCATGCACATCCCAATCTAAACCCAACTACTAAGAACATGGCATTTTCCCTTATCTTGACCTACAAGTCTGAAATAAACTTTAGTTCCCAATGGCGCCCAAGAAGGATGTGGGTAAAACTCAGTATTCTACAACCAATGATGTCTAAAAAAATATCCATTCTAACATATAATGTAAGTAAATACTAAATAAATGGCAGATAAACAAATGAAAAATCGGGTTTCATTAGTTAATGATCTTTACTTTATCCATTTCTAGCCTGAGTAACATTTTCATCAGATGCATCTTTTTCATTAATTAATTAATTATCAACAAGTGGTACATGGGTTAGGAAGTTACATTATTAAAATAGGGGTTTAAGGAATTATTCACTATGCATAAGGGAATAAGTCAAGTCCATATCTAACTAGAGATGATCACATCACAACAGACACATTATCCTCACTTCGAAGCCTCATTCCAGGTGGAATGAAACCATTGGTAGAATAGAGATCTCTCCCCTTCCCTAACCCATGAATTTTTGTGTGGACTTTTGATCCTCATTCCAAATCAACACGTGGTCATAGAACCTCATTCAATACTCCACACTACCAAGACAAGTTCAAATTATAATATATATATATATATATATATCCATTCATCACACATACCAACTCATAACCAAATACACCCATTACAAATAATAATCATAATCTACAACAATCAATAATACATATTATTTAAAAACCAATTAAAAACTTTTACATTTACATTACATTTCCATTTATCCCAATTCCCAGCCATTAATCACATTCACTAATTTCCATACATTAACCCATTAAGAATATTCAATCATTCCCACAAGTTAAATCACTTAACTCATTCATCATATCCCATGTATTAACCCCCACCTCCCATTAATTTCAATTAAAAATCACAATCCATTGGAATATTCACACTAATCCCTTTAATCCCATTTTCATTCCCATACCCATTCATCACATTCAACGTAATTCATACTCCATTTTACAAAATCTCAATTAATTCAATTTAACCAATTACTATTTCATTCCAAAAACCCCTTAATGCATTATCAAATTTAGGAACACTATAAATGTTCCATTTAAAAATAAACTATACATATTAACATGTTCAACAAGGGATCTACATTATCAGGCATCAATTTCACACTTGAATTTACTAACCTCTATGTTTATAAATATCAGTTCACCCCATGGGTGGCCCTAAAACACTGTATTCAACCTCAACTCATAACATGTGGATCATGAGGGTTTTATGTTAATCATTTATTCCCCTATTTTACCAAATATTACTAAAGGCATCAAATTTACAACAAGAGATAATCAAGAACGCAACCAAACATGCACAAATCAACACAACGACTATGTGATATAACTTGTAGACTACCTACCTCAAATTTATTGATGAAAACACTCTAAATAATAGACATAGATCCTCATCCAGAACCCCTTTAAATCCTCAACAAATATTCAACCAAATAAATAGGGATTTATTGATTTAGAAGAAGATTTCTAAATATACAAGTCCTAATACCGAAAAGATGAGAAAGGGGAGGATTAGACACACCTAGAGCTTCGATCTGAAACTAAAGGAACTAAAAATGACCTTAAAATTAAGGAGATAGGTCCTTGGGAGTTCTTGAGGATTATTTATCATCACTAGGATTTTAATTGGGGAAATGGTGTAGAAAATTAGGTGGGACATTAAAATCTCCTAATGGAAAAATTGTAATTTTTTCAACTTTTAAAGGGTCACATGGTCTACCAACATGGTTTTCAAAACCATACACAAGACACTCTCCAGGGGGATTTGGGTTTCATAATTACCTAGATAGGCTGCATGGCTTGGATAATCATGCACCTTCCATGTGATATTCAACTGTCCAAAGTCTCACGTCTTGCTTGGAAAGGCCGCATAGTTTACTTAACTATGCTCCTTGCATAGGGTGGCCCGATTTCTCTTCATTTCATTCCATGAACCCTAAGAACACCCCCAAGGCCCCTCAAACTCCATAGAAACATTTAATAAACCAAAAATGTTATTAAAACCAAAATCTAAACAAGTACATACCTCTAAAAGACTGATTTCTTACAATCATCGCATGGTTTTGAGAAGAATAACTAAGCCACAACAAAAATAGGTACCACATCTGAATGTATCCATGAGTTAAAAGAATAAATTTACATTCAGTTGGGATCCACGATTCCTCCATGACATGCTAGTTTCTCAAATGAAAAGGATGGGGATGAAGAGATCTTTGGGTTGTATATAATTTTATCCAAGCATCAAGAACTAACTCACCCTCTTCCATCATATGGAATTGGATTTAAATTGACCTTAGGATGATCCCTAATGATTCTAGTATTAACTCATGTGGTCATAACACATGTTTTAATTCCATTATGGGTTCACAAATTGCATATAGGAATTTAACATCTCCTTCAAGTATCATATTATAAAATGGGTCCTTAAATGATATATTTGGTGGACGATTGCTCAAATGTCCTACCACAACATTAAATGAAGTTGCATAATATTCCATGGAAAGGGATGTGGCCATGCATCGCATGTAGGTTGTTCCTTTATGGTATATATCTTCTTTATGATGTTTTTTTATCAATTAAAAAGAAGATTTATCACTAGATAGAACACATAGAAAATTATATACTACAATACGCTAAAAACTAATTGAAATAAACTATTTCATGACCTTTTTTTAATTGGTAGAGGAAAATTCCCCCTTTTATTAAATCGAACAAATCCTAATCTTTTTTCTGGGAAGAGGGATCCCATTACTTTACCGGTAGACTTAGTAGGTACTAAACCCCATGAAAATATTACCTTGAGGCCCACATTTCATGCCCACCTAGTCCACATGGTCTTCTCCACATCCAAAATCTCTTCCATCACCATTTGTTATGGATCTCATATTCCTAGACCACAGTCACTCATTAAAAGTGACACCACCCCAACTACCATCATCTATTGGGCCTGCAGTCCCCTTATGATAGTGAAATCTCCTTGACCACAATTTCCCTCAATGGATCCATATCCATAATCAATTTACCACTAATATCCACAAGAACATCTCTATATGTAACACCCCAAGCTTCCATGATACGTATCCCTTTGAATAATGCAATATATCTCAATGTAGGAAACATCAAGATTCCAACACACCATGAACAATAAAACTAGACGTTATGAATAGTAATACACACTTTTTGAAATTTTATAAATTTTATATTTCAAAATGGAATTCATTTTTGGATTTGGAATATCGGAATTAGATTAGGGTGAATTTTTGGTATTTTTCTGAAAACTTAAATTTTTGATGTTTAGTGAAAAAACATAACGTTATTGGTTAAAACCGACTTTTTATTTAAATAATTATTTATTTTATTTAAATTTATTTTTAGGTAAAAATTGATACATAATACATATATATGTTAAATTTAAATCATTGGATTCATTTTGTAATAAGTTTAGATATATAAAAGTTTATCGAACTATTTACCGTCTTTTACTCACCTCCCTGGAGCATTTGAAAATATGTATAAAACATAATTTTACTACTTCTGTGAGTTGAATTTCAAAAATCTGAGAGACACAGTTGATATCATCAAGATAAATGTAGTTCAATAAGATGAAAATAATTTTTTTTAAATAGTAACTTTTTACTTTTATTTACCACGGTTAAAAGTAAATAAGATAATTAAGGGTAAAAATGATATCATAATTACCCTAACACATGTCCTAATTCTATTGGATAAGTTTAATTCGACCATAAACAATCTTAGGAATAAAATATTATCCTTTAGGTCCACTTGGATTATATTAGGACATTTATTATTATTTTATTTAAATAAGAGTTAAAAGAGTTGTAATCAAAGTTTAATAACTAAAGTTTTTTAATATAGGGTTATACATAAGATAAATTTTACTATAAATATTCATTATAAAGTTAAAAATAGTTCCTACATAATGGTATTTTATTTATAAATTTTATACATTAACTAATTAAATTTATTTATGAAACAATGATGATGCAGTAATTACCTTATTAATGAATTATTGAAATAATTGATATTATAAATATCCAAATAATCTAATTTGATACTTTTAATGAATTCCACTAATTTTATAGGTTAATATGACATGTTATGGTTGATTAAATGAATTTTTTTCGAATTAATAATGTTTTTTTGAATTAAAAAAAACCAAAATACCAAATTGTGTCAAAATTGACACAAACGAGTTTTTAAAACAAATATTATATTATTAATTGATATTCTATTCCTAAAAATATAAGGATCATCCAGATGTATTAAATAATATTATATATGCTATTAATGAACCACATTAGGTTCTCTTGGAAGTTTATAGTAAGTTTATTAACCATATAATATAAAAATACAAAGAGATATTGTAAATGTCAATCTATTTAACTAAGAGTTAGATCTAAAAGACAAGGTTAATATAGTGACCCAAACCTGTCTAAAAAATATTGGTTGAGTGGTTTTCGACACATACCGACCTTATACTTTAAATAATGTATTTTTGAGCAATTAGAAATAGAAAATGGGTCTATTATAAAATAATATTTCAATCTTTTCATAAGGTGCCCATCACCCCTCTTATAAAAGGGCACTTCCCCTTCTCTAAAATTCACACCTTCAAAGCCATTTGGCTCAGCCAAACCCTAAAAAAATATCATCTAAACTGTCCTCAATTCAGCTTATAGGCCTTCCTTTAGTCATAAATCCAATCTAAGGAGCCCTTTTGATCATATCAAAAGGAAGAACCCGAAGAAGAGGTAAATATTTCATCACCTCTTTCAAGTTCTTTTCTTCTAACACTTCCTATTTATTTATAGTTTCCATTCTAAAATAATAAATCCAGTATCATATATATACTGTGATATTATTATAAAAATGGTACAAAAATATTCATTATTCTATCCATCCTATAAATAACAAAGTCACCATATGTGTGTACGTACGGATTACCGTCTCCACGCCGTGGTGTAGTTTGTTATTCAAACACTTCATCATTTGGATGGGTATAATAATGAGTATAGATGATGTAAATAATTAATATAACATGATGATTATTATTTATATATGATATAGCATCCAATTATATACAATTTTAATATCAAATGAATGATATTGTTGCTCGTGCATACGTACAGATTACTATCTCCACAAATGTGATGAGATTCATTCCCCGTCGTAATCATTCAAGAATAATTTACAATTTATGATTAAAAATAATTATTATGAACATAATATCATTCTATATATGAATCAAATACATCCTATCCATAAAACATGTCTCACATAACCAAGAATATAAAGGAAAATGAATTAGTTAACACATGAAACGATGATACTACTGAAATATCATTAACAAAGAAATTTTAGAAGATCATATACGAAATCATATTAATGTATATAGTTCTTTTATAATTTAATAAAAATTATACACCATTATAAAGGAGTTTAAACTACCCTCAACTAAGGAAAAGTACAAGGTATGTGTTAATTTCACAATCTATTTATTATCCGAGGTTTTTTTTACGTAAGTATCTAATGATACCTCTTTATCATCCACATCCATGTTTCTTAAAAATGTATTCCAATTTTTTTTACTATTTACTAGAATATGGGTTAAAGTCATTTATACCCTTGTTAAAATGTTTATAAATGGTTTGAAAGGAATATTTCTATCATTTTCCAAACTAGGTACCATATGACCTTTTCGACAAAAATAGAGTAAGAATGTTTTTTTTAACTTATACGGCAGATGCGACTATTTTCGGCCATTATAACATCATCGTAGCTTCCCTTAAAAGCTTATATTTATATTTTAAAGATAAATGATTTATTTTATATTTATATGACTTTTAAAATATTTCAAAATAGAAAAATATATTTCTCTAAAAAAAGTTTTGATTTCATCTATGTCAACATCCTTTGATGGATTGTAAGCCTATTTGAAGTTGATATATTATAATACAAAACTTCCATATTGTATTGAAGGTTTTGTGATATTTTTGACTGTGGATGTGTTATTTTTTACACCATTCATGGTTTATGGATAAGTATTGACATTTCTTATTCTATTTTTAATATGAATTTTTATGTTATGTTTAAACCTTTTCATATGAGGAATGCATTGGACTTAGCAAGTGACAGGTAGAGCCCACTACAGCTCCTTGATGCATCGGTAGGTCTCATGTCACAAACTAGTGTCTTGGAACAAGGCCATGAAAAAAATCTTATTTCTAATGTTGGCACAAGGCCTTGACTATGTGGTTATGCAGTCTGGAATTACGCATTCCATCATTATGAAAGTGGTTATTGATATTACAAGTGATTATTTGACTAATAGAATATTAATGTGAATATGTAAATGGCAGTATTTGATTTTTACTTTTCTATATTATGCTGAAGTTCATGTATTAAAGTCTTTTGTTTTAGTCATATACATCACCTTAAATGTTTGTGCTTATTTATAAAATTTTATGCTATATTGTTATCCTTACTGAGCATCTCATCTCACCCATTTCTATGTTTTATTTTTCCCAGGATACAAAAAAGTATATTATGATTAACATGCAGGGAGAGTCTAAGGGATATGAGTGTGGAATATGGATACTATGTTTCTGTAGTTTTTCATTTTATAATGTAATTTGAATCTTATGAATGTATCTAGTATATCCAAGGCTACTAAACTAATCGGTCTTTTGAGACTTGATCTTTTTTTATCATGCCAATGTTATGTAATAATGCATTGACTCTGGGTAACTAGGGTCTGGGCATTACACTATGCCCCCATTGTCTAATGATTCTCATGCCTCCTTTTTGAGATAGGGCTTGTATGGATACCCTCTCACCACCCTTACCTACTGTAAAGCTGGGGATAACATCACCACGAACACTATATATTACGATGATGAAAATATTCCAATGGGAGTCCTTTGAGGGACGAAACCTCTATCATGATGAAAATTTGAAGTCATTATTCCAACTAAACTAGGTATAGTTTTCAACTATGCCATGGACTATTATATACTATATCGTAAATCTCAATTAAAATTTCACATAACTAAGTTTTTTTCATTTTATATGATAGAGAATATGAACCCCTTGTGATTCCATCTTTCTCTAAATTTCAAACATGGTTTCACGAATCATTCTACATAATAAGGATCTGATACCATTGCTAATCTTTATATGATATATTAACACTTAAACTAATCATGATGAATTAATAAAAAACCAAAATTCCAAGATCACCATGCATGAAACAAAAAATCATGTAGATGGTTATTTGAAAAAAAAAATCATGTTCCTTAAACCAATTAATTATTTCTTCTTTCTTCACTCATATGGTAGATGAAGATCAATTATGGGTAACCATTATACTCCCCTCTCCATGGTGTATCCATGGGCTGGAATAAGTCACCCCTAGCATGGGAAAGGCCCTCATTCATAATCACAACATGATAATTCCTCATGATGTGAAGATATGTTTAAAGAGAGATATTTTGAGTAAAGAGAGATAATTTATAGAAGACAAACATACATGAAAAGAACTCTTTATGTGAAAAAACCATCCTATTAATTCCAAGTATATCCTACATAATTTAACTCATACAACCATAATGTTTGAATTAATGTATTTCTATCACAACACTTATAACCACATGGTTTTGATACCATGCTCATTCATTTCATCTCTGTGAAATTATTGTAGTAAATGATAGCCAATGTAAATGATCAATCAAATGTTAACACTTAATGTTTGACCACCATATCAAACATATTGCCTTGTTAATATTATTTTATGACTAACCCCAATATGATATCATCAGGTCATATGATACGATTGAAAAAGTAATATTCAATAAATCAATATATTCATGATTTACGATGATATATTATTATACCATACAATATGGCTAAAACTCATTATGTGAGTTTAAGGATTTAAGACATATCTCATTAAATTTCATGTTATTATAGTTCATTTGGATTTTTCTCTACCTAGATGGTAATGAATTTATGAAAAACGTTATAAATAATCATTCATCCACTTTCAATCCCAATGATTTCATTCTTCCTATAATATTTTTGATTACAATGGCATTCTCATATATAGTATGACGACTATAAAATTACATGGTTTCTAATATATTTATTAATATCTTAGAAATATACTTGTTAGTTTTTTGAGATTGGTGTCCCATAAATTTTAGAAATTGTTTAGAACATTCAGTTTTAGTAAGGGTCAACTTGATAAAACTTTTGGTGCTCATTCGCGTGAACATCCAACATAAATAGATTGCTATATTCCATGTAATATAATTCAAATTATTATCACCACATATATAGTTCATAACAGTAGTGATTTTGAATAATTAGTTTCAAATAAAGATATAATACAGCATGATAAAATTGACTTTTCTCACTCCAATTAGTGAAATATAGTTCATTAAAGGTCATATATGTGTGAGTGTAATGAAATCAAAAGACTAACCGAAATATCTACATTCTTGGTATAAATTATTTGAGAAATAAATAAACATAAATTGATTCAAATAATAAATTATTTTATTATAAAATGTTCTTTTGTGTTCTCATTTAGGAGATACAATAATACAAAATCATAATTGATAGTAATTAAAAAGTATAACTATTTCAAAACAATTACTGTATTCATTTGAAATTTTTATTAGATTTGGATATTTAAATAAAATTAAAATTTCATATATATTACTTTAATTTATATTAATAAATTAGAATAATATTAAAATTATTATTGGGAAATTAATACATTAATTATAAAAACAAATTTCAATTTATGCACAAATACTATAATAATATTATATTTATGAGAAAGTGATATGTTATTATTTTCAAATGACAAGGAACAAAATTTAATTTTTATTTGATCACTTTAGGGTTTAACAAAATATCGCTATTACAGAATACAAAATTTTTTAGATTTCAAAAAGGGATTTCCTAGCACTTTTTTAGTTTTGGGGAAGATCACTTACTGTTAAAAATGATTCACACGGCCTAAAATCATCTTAGAACACTACTTATTAAGATAAAGATTTTATTTAACAACAAAGTTGAGATTAATTGTTATCAAAGAAAGGTCATGGAGACAAGGATGAGGGAACTTTTATGGAACAAGAAATTGAAAAATATTGGATGAGATAATCGAATAAGAAGTGGAGGTGTGAGCGGTAATAAACCCTTCACATTTACAACCATCCATCTAATGTGGGATAGTTGAGAAAATAAAAATAATACTATACTCCACTCCATGAAACATTTATCTCCCTTTCTCAGTGTTTTTTATAAGCACTAAGAAAATATAATAGTAAATAACCCTATTTTTGTAGTAGTGCTCATATAGTCGTGGGAATTATTAAGGGAATTATAACTTTATAAGAACGTAACATACTGTAAATAAAAATGAAATAAATTATAAAAACATAATTTTCAAAACACATAACATCATTATTATTTAAATAACATAAAAAAATTAATTTTAAACAAAAAGACACACATTTCACAACCTGATGCTCCAAAATCACATGTAAATTTCAATTTTATGAATATATTAGATTTAACAAAATTATTTTCAAATATGTATTTATCACATATAAATATAAATATATCAGGTAATAAAAGAACATTAAAATCATATCTAAATCCACTAGATGTTATATTTATATCGTTTAACCATTTCTATCGCTCTCATTCATTGGATCAAACATGGAGGTTCTCTTGAGTGAGACATAACCAAGTACAAGTAATATAGGGTAAAATAATTTATATAATAGATGTAAAATCCTATCAATTCTATAATATTATATCACATAAAATCATTAATATTTATTTATTAAAAAATATCATGGGTTTAATTAGAAAATAGATATCCACAATTGTTTTTTTATCCATCCAATATATAAAATTTTTGTTTCAAATTTTGAATAACTAAACGTTTGTAATAACTCAATTTGGTTGGAATAAGGACTCATGCTCATTGTCACTTCAAATAATGGAGAAAAACTCCCAAAATCCTATTTTCACCATCATGAAAAGTTGATACATGAATGTTTATATGAACTTATAAGGGAAATAATAATAGTTTGAACGACAGTTCTAGAACTCGATCATGTGTAGTATCTTTTGATAGTGATGCTTATAAGATAATTTCCTGACTAGTGTAGACTTTGGATTCCACTAACACCCCTTTGTCCAATGACCATCATGAATCTCTATCGCACACCGATAGTCCATGTAATATAAATGTCCCTCTTAGAAATAAAATGGCCCACAATGATATTTTATAATTTAAAGATTTTTTAATATTAATCAAGTAAAATATATAACTTCTTTAATGAGAATTCAATCATCTAGAGGTAACCATTATTCAGGTACCACAATTCATAGGCCCGATTAAGTATACATGAAGTTTTTTTATCATTTTTTATAGTGTTGAGTCTTTGTATTCCAAACATGCTTAATATAATTGTAGAATTTGATGGGGTAAATATAAAAAAAAGAATTTCAACTGCATTAATTAGAGATTTTGTCAGAGTCCTTCTGGTTTTATAAATAGAGATATATCTGATGAAGGGTAATATTTTTGGTTCATCATGATGTGGTACACTGAAAGGAGGAAGGGTGGTTCCACATTTTCAGTTGAATTTTTGACACATCGATAAGGGGTAGTGGAAAACATAATGGTTATGGGTAATTTAAATGGTGTTGTTTTCACACTATTTGTTATATGTTTTTATGGTAAATCATGTTTAGGAATTTACATGAATTTTTTACTCCTTGTTTATTAGAGAAGTTCTCATAGACTATCTATGGTTTTTTAATTATTTTTAAACTATTAAAATTCTATTTCAATTTTTTTGAGTTTCTCACAAATAGTTTATAATAAATTTTGTTCTCAGGATCAAGAATCACCCCAATGGGATTATGGTATTAGTATTTTGATACCCAAACATGATCAAAGTCATTAATAAATTATTATTATTATTTATATTATCGAAATTATAAAAACAATTTGTTTATTCTAACCTCATTATTATTAAATTTATTAATAAATTATAAATTATAATTTAATTATACTTTAATACTAATTAAATAAATATATATTTTAAAATTATAATAAAATTATAAAAGATGTTTATTTTTTTTATTTCAGTTAATTTTTAGAAAAATAATTTTTAACTTTTATAAATTGACACATAAGGATTGTGGGAGACCCGATACAAGGGCAAGATACCATAATTATATAAACATTTATAAACCTCTTCAATTAAAGGAGAAGAAAAAACATTATAAATCAAACTCATCATAGCTCCCAAACAGAAGTCTTTATCTCTGATCTCCTTATATGAAACAAGAACAACACTACTATAAATACAAAATTCATTACCATTTATTATTATTTTTTAATAAACACTGATAAAATTAACTTTTAACAATGCATATTTTATCACAAATAAATTTTTTACCTTTATTGGTGGTTTGATTGGCACCGATAAATGTTTATTTTATCAATGTTTGTAATAGGGATAATTAAATATTTATCTAATAAAACAATATATTAATGTTTCTTTTATCTATTTTGATATCAATATAAGAAATGTAATTTTTATTTTTAAATTTATTAATTAATTGAATATCTAAAATTTTGGAAATTTTTATATAATAAATTATTTATTTTATTAATATTACTATATATATGTCATTTTATATGTATAATAAAAATAATAAATTTTTTCAAATGTATAATTTTTTATATAAAAATTTTAATATAATAGATTTTATATACATTTCATATTGTTAAAAATAGATAGACACCCACCCACATTACCAAACATTTCATTTAACCTTAAACGCACACACATGTCCCTAGGTTCGTCACCTTATACTTAGACAGACACATGGAGCTTGCTAAAATATTAAATTTAAGTAATTAAAAAAACAAAACATCGCTATTTTCCCAACGGTCCCGATTTTGTGCCCTTATTAGCAACAAAAAAAATCATGTCACACACTTTTCTACATAACCTATGATATAATCCTTATTTAGACAACATATGCCATGTTTTAATAGAAATTTTCTCTATGAAAATAAAAGAAGAAATTTTTTTTCAATGTGATTCAAGAATTCCCACACATCTAGGGAAGAATTTTCCATAGAAACATTTCTCGATCTCATGGTATGGTGGTGAGAAACTCCCTCTAGAAGTAGTTTATGGATTTAACATATTGCTTATAAAAAGGTTTTGCAGCCTTAAAATCCATTTTGAATGTCTTTCATGAACTGTTTTTCATAAACAATATCCTTATAGGGTGTATATACCATAGCATGGGGCATAGTTACCTTTATAGGTTCTATTCTACTGTTCATGAAGCCCAAAAAGATATACATATCAAAAGTTGCGACTATTCTAAGTCGAGATTCATTTTTTCCTGAATAAAAATTGGAAAAGTATAAAATCTCATATAGTACTTTTCTCTAAGCTAATATCCCATTAATCAGTTCACATATGCACTATTGTTTTTGGGTTATAGGTGGTGGTATTTTCCACCAAATATTACTTTACTTTTCCCACACGATGCGGTGGATGGTTCAAAAAACACTCTTATTGCAAACTGAAGTCATTTAAAATACGAGGTGATAAATTTCATCATCCCACATAAAAAGTCATTTTTGGTTTGATGATCCATTTTTTGACCACTATATAGAGAATAAATTACTTCATGAAGCTATTATGAGGCTAACCCTATGCGATACTGCTATGTGAATCTATTATGTGTCCACCCTCCTTCGTGAAGCGCTATGTGTTCTCATGTTAATATGAGACTATTTCTATAAGGATGAATATTTTGGTAAAATAGTTATGAATTGCCGTCTATAAATAATGGAACCCACTTTTGGAATAATTGTGTAAAAAATGAACATATTGATGAAAAATAGAGGACTCGCTATGAGGCTCTAACAGGACTCACTCTCCCAGAAAAACTCAGGTAAAGTTTATGAGTTTGGAATTTTGGAGGGCCTTTGTAATGTAATCATGTGACATCCCTCCGCAAGGAAAACCACCTACAAATTAAACCATCCATAAAGAAAACTTTGTGAAATTTTATGCGAACAATGCCATGTCTAGTTCCCTATGGAGTTTTAAGTTTCCATCCCAATGTGAAATGTTATACAGCCAACCTCATGTGGAGTTTTATGTGGTCGGACCTTTGTTGCCAATATCATGATGACACCCCTAATCAAAGCTCCAATGTGGACCCCCTTCATGAATAACTATACAAACATCCTAATGTATATCTCCAATATGGACCCCCTTCATGAAGAACTATCTGGATTCCCCAATGCAGAGATACTATATTGATGGCCTCATGTAGACTCCCCTTCACAAATTCCTATACATATAACCTATCATGCAGCACTATGGAGACACACCTAGGTGAGTATGTGATCCTTTGTGAAATTCTAAATTCAAGGGCCTCCTCCTTAGGTGGAATCCCTTTCCTCTAAAATTCCCATTTTTCATCTAGGTACCAATAGATGTTTGGGGGGAATAATATTGGGCCTCATACTAAGTGTAAGAACCCACTCTAATCCAAAGACATCCTCCTTGGTGCAATCACTAACCAAATTATCAATTTAAATTGATTCAAGAAACTATTCTTTGTTAAAAATATGTAGCACTCCTTATAGGTGTAATCCGCAACCAAAACTTAAATGACCATTGAGTAGAGATACTATTCATGGTTTCAAATACATGGGCCTCATCCTTAGTGCAATTTCCAACAAAACCTTCAATCATTATTTTGTTAAGATACTCCTCTTGGTTTCAAATACATGGGTCTCCTCCAAGGTGTAATCCATATATAAACCTTAATTTAATATTAAGTCAAGATAATATTCTTGGTTTTAAATACATGGTCCTCAACCCCATTCAAAACTTCAATTACTATTTAATATAGATTCTCCTCTTGGTTTCAAATACATGGGCCTCCTCCTAGGAGTAATCTACAACCAAACCTTAATTTACCATTATGTAGAGATAATACTATTTGTTTTAAATTCATTGTCTTCCACCTATTGGTAGACCCCATCTAAACCTTTAATTACCATTGAGTTGAGATACTCTCTTGGATTCAAATAAATGGGCCTTCTTAGATAGTTTAAGCCCCAACCAAAGCTTCAATCACCCTTAACTCTGGATACTCCTCTTAGTTTCAAATATATGGGCCTCCTCCTAGATGTTAGCCCCCAACCAAAACATCACTGGACATTGATTTTAGAAACTCCCCATGGTTATCATTATCCACCTTGAGTCGAGAAATACCTCTTGGTTCTAGAAACATGTGAATCCTTCTGAGTGTAATCCCCAAAACAAGGCCTTACCTGATCCATATATTAGGTGAAAAAAATGGTAATCTCATGTATTAAGAACCACCATATTTCCTATTGTCACCCATTTAATTTCTTATGAATATTATATGGGTATCCTTGGTGAATAATCCCTTCCTTTAGGTCTAATGATACACTCTCAGGAAAGGGGACTAATCTTCTGATGTCTCTTGTTTCTAACACTAAGCTTGACTCATGCGGGCTTAGAGATTAGCAATGATCATACCTTCATAATGGGGAAAGTACCTTTATTATGGGCCTTCTTTTTAGTTTTCATCCCCAACTATTAAATCAAAATATGTGTTTTTTGAATCCTATTTTTTTAAGGATTTGTAGGATACCTCTTCATGGTTCAATACCAACTCCAAAACACCTACTACCACCATGGATGATGATAAAACCCAATGAGCGCAGATAGTTATATTTAAAATAAAGCATCATGAATTAATAGGAGAATGATTTTAAATCTCTAATAGAGAGGGTGTGTTTACATATCCACATGGTTTTGAACATATCATTGGAACATGGGTAACTGTTCCCACATTAGGATATGGGAAGGATTCCAAAGTTAAATTTTTTTATTACCATATCACTTTGAAGGGAAAGGTGGTAAACTGAACATAGCCGAACTAAGTGTGATATACATAGAAGGAACTCACAAAATCATCACAATTTCAACTGAAATTATTGGAATTATTCACTTTGTATAATCCCCATTACAACAGGGTTATCTGCACCTCCAGATTGATCTTGATATGATATTCAAAATGGTTGATCATCTTATCCCAAGTCTAGATATATTAATTTGTTTTAATTTTCCCCAATTTGATTCCACATGCCAATAACCAATCTTTTTTGTTGATCCAATCAGATTTATTTTCATTAGGAGAGTCCCATGTCATGTAACAATTACACCAAGAGGGTGCGATGATCCCAAACACTAATCCTCTCGATCAATGTTAGTCCCTAATCATCATTGGAAAAATGTATGGTGTCTGTATTCCTTTGGAAATTAGGTCAATATCATAAAAAAAGGAACCATTGGGTGTTTCTAGTTCCAAAAAACTAAATTGATTGGAAATTGACCTAAAAATGGGTTCAAAACAGCCCTCCTTGTATTTTGGTGGACCTTTATCTCCTCAATGGGATCAGGAAATCTGGTGTCAGTTATTATTGAGTCAGCAACATGCATTAGTCGTTTGGTATTATTGATCTAGGGAGGCAATGCAAGGTTTCAGTTGGATATCATTCATTTAGGATCTTGTCAGATGGTGGCGGTTGGATTTAGTGTTAAAGGGATATAGGGGTACCAACGATGATGTTTGTGGAATTGGTAGGGTGTCAGTAGATGGTGGCATCCATGGTTTTAGACGGCAATGGTAGCGCATTATACAGGGAGACCAAAGGGGGGGAGGTGGGGGTGTTTTTTTATTTCAGTTGATGATAATGGGATGGTATCAGGAAGGTTGAATAGGAGGGTGTCAACAGGTGGCAGCATCCATAGTTCTAGGTGATGATGGTGTCATGACATCAGAGAGAGAGACTCTGAGGGAAATGATAATGTGTTTGTTTCAGTGTCTAGGGTTCACCCGATATGATTTCTGATTATTTTGGGTTATCATTTTCCTTGGGCCTTTGGGTCTTTTTTGGTCTTTGAATTTTAGGTCATCGGACCTTAGCCTATGGGAAATCACCAATTAGTAGATGAAAATGTGACCAAATATAGGAAAATGACTTAATGCATTAAGTGGGTATTGTGGAGGCACTATCAGGAGGGAGACCTTGATCAGAGGGATTGGCATTTTGATGCTTATCATCTAGTATTCCATTCACTTGGATCACTGAGGTTATATGGAGGGGCTCCCTATCAAGTGGCTATTAAATATTTTAACTACTCTTAGGTTGCAGATAATTAGGTATGTGATGCAATCGTGAGACATGCAACATCACTAGGTGGACACCCTGAAAGAGAGATGGTTGTGCTGGTAGCCATCACCCAACCCTCCTCCCACATTGTGGATGAAGGGGTTCCCTTCCTCGATGCATCTTCCAGAATGATGCAATGGTTTGTGGTGGGTGGGGGGGGGGGGGGGGTCCATGCAACTTTTTGACTAGAATCAAGGTGTGATGATCACCATCAGTGGTTGGCATATTACTACTCACTTGGCATTCATCTATCTGCTCTCTCTAGGCCTAGAACCCATGTTCGACCTTCAGGCTATTGAGCCTTCAAGCATTGTTGTTTTGATCCTATAAGTTACTTGGGATTTTTGATCATATTTGAGTTACCACTCAACCCTGTTTAAAAGATTGTTTTCTTTTTTCTAAAAAATAGGGGTCTGGGGCCCAACCTGTTTACAAAAAAAAAGAAATTAATATTAATTTTTATAGAAATTCTTATAAATTTTGTAATTTGTGATATTTTTAAAATATGAAACATTATTAATCTAATTATAATATTCATTTTTCATGCATATATAATTAATAAAAATTTTAAAATTTAATTAATAATGTACATTATATATATATTTATTTAATACAATTGATAATAAATTTAATAATTTTATTAAATTAATTAGTAATTTATATTTTTAAATTTTTTTATAAATATATCTATTAATATCTTTCAATATAGATATTCATGTATACAATTAATTATATATTTTAAAAATATTGATTAATTTATATTATTAAAAAAATATTAAATTTAATAAATACATTTTAAGATTAATTAATAATTAATTATATTTTCATATATAATTAATATGATATATATATATATATATATTTGTAATTAGAAACTAATGTAAACTTTTCTGTATACAATTATTGATATTATTATCTTATAATTATATATTTATATATGTAATACTGTGTATATATATTGTACAAAATATTTTTTCCATTTTTATAATTCAATGTATTTCTATAAAATATAATTGATACTAGTAAGACATATTTACTAACTATTAATATTTATAAATAAAAAAGAGTATATGGATATATATTTTACAAATTTTCTACGAATCCAATAAAATAAAATTATTAATATTAATATTAATATTTTTTATATTTCTATAATTAATATATTATAAAGAACATTTGTAAATTTATATAATTAATAATATTTTGTGGATAAAATTTATAATTGTTATTGTTCTTTATATATAATTAATAATATGCATTGTAACAGATATGGCATTTAACAACACTCAAAAAGAGATTTAACAGCGCTAAAAACGATGTTGTCATCAACGTCGTTAAACTTGGGACCACTTTATCAGCATTAAAAAAGCACTGATAAAGGCCCTACTTCTACAGTGTGTTGTTTGAATAAAAAAACACAGTTGAAAATACACCTATATGAAAATTCTTAAGATAATTAAAATAACATTTACATCAAATATACAAAAAAAATATTATATACATTTCAAAAAAAAATTGTATAAATAAATTTTCAATTATTATCCACAAAATTTTAAAAACATAAATATTTAATTGTATTTGTCACCCGTGACCCCCTCTTAAAATAGCCTGATCATAGTATCAGTTTCCAAACAAATCACCCCAACCTGAGAAAAATAATCCACATGTATAAGAAAAAAATATTATGTTATTAATACTATAAATAAATTAATTAAACATAAATATGAATGAATACATTTGTAAAATGTCAATTTTAAATAAAAGGACACACATGGAGTCATACTGGTCACACCATGCATCAGATTAAGGTGGGACTGATTCCTACACATCAAAAATGACTTCTTGATCAGTTTTCTAATGTTTTTAAACAATATGAATTTTTTTTCTTAGTTTTCAGTATGTCACTTTTCTTTTTTACAAAAATGTCATTTGAAACTACAAACAAGCACTTTGATTCATAATAGATGCATCATGTGTTAGTTTGAAATTATAATGATTCACACACATCATAATTGAATTATGAATAGTTTTAAAAAATAATAAATACAATCTATGTTAATTTTATTTTTTTAATGAGTGACATGCATTTTGAATTAAAATACCAATTTTAGACAAATAAAAGATACTTTGAGTCATATCGGGTGCACCATTTATCAGATTAAGGTGAAGTTTATTCCAAAATGACAATACGAACATATGGATCATTTTATAAAAGTATCAAAATAATATGAATTTTTTTACTCTATTTTGAGTTCTCACTTGTGTTTTTTACAAAAAAAGTAAATTTTAAATAAAAAGAACCACTTAGAGTCATACCGGTCACACCATAATTCGGATTGAGATGTAGTTGATTAATACATGTACAAAATAAATTATTGATTATTGGCCTAAAGTATCAAACCCATATTAATTCATTTTATTGGTTTTTAGTATGTCACTTTTGTTTTTTTACTAAAATTACATTTTAAACAGAAAACATGAACTTTGGGTTATTCCAGTCTAATCATGTGTTGGTTTGATATGATACTGATTTCTACATGTCACAAATGAATTATGAATCATTTTACAAAATTATAAATGCAATAAGAGTTATTTTTCTTGGTTTTAAATGAGTGTCACACTTTTGGAACTAAATGTCAATTTTAAACAGATAATGGACACCGAGTCATACTGGACACACAGTGTATCTGATTAAGTTGTGGATGATTCCTAAAAATAAAAAATGACTAATTGATCATTTTCCTAAATTATCAAAACAATCCAAATGATTTTTTCAGTCTTGAGTATTCCACTTATACTTTTTACTAAAATTAATGTCAATTATAAATAAAAACACACACTTTGATTCATACTTATCACACTGTGCATCAGATTGAGTCGTGGTGGGTTTCTACACATCAAAAATGACAAATGGATCATTTTCCTAACCTATCCAAACAATACCAATATTTTTTCTAATTTTTGAGTATGTCACTTTTCCTTTTTAGTAAAATTAATGTCAATTTTAATTAAAATTACACACATGAATACATATCGGTCGCACAGTTCATTGGATTAAGGTGTGGTTGATCCCTTCACATAAAAAATGACTTATGGATCATTTTTATAATGTATCAAAACAATCCGATTCATTTTTTTGGTTTTGAGTATGTCACTTTTGTTTTTTTCTAAAATGTCATTCCAAACTAGAAACATACACATTGAGCCATACCACTCACATCATGTTTCAGTTTGATGTGAGACTAATTATTACATGTCACAAATGACTTATGAATCATTTTCTGATATTATCAAGATAATAGGAGTATTATTTATTTATTATCAGTAAGTGAAACACTTTTGGAAATAAAATATAATTTTTAAACTCATAACGAACACTTTGAGTTATACTGGGAACACCATGTATCAGATTGAGGTGAGGATAATTATTAAACATAAAAAATGAGTTCTGGATCACTTTCCTAATGTATCAAAAAATATATGTATGAACTTCTACAATTTTAAGTATGTCACTTGTCTTTTTTACTCAAATTAAGGTCAATTTTAATTGAAATGGCACACTTGGATTCATACCAAGAACACCATGTATAAAATGGAGGTGTTAATGATTCCTATATATCAAAATAACTTATGGATTGTTTTCCTATAGTATCAAAATAATCCAAAGGTGTTTGATCATTTTTGAGTATGTTAGTAGTCTTTTTTAATAAAATCAATGCCAATTTTAAATAAATTGGCACACATGAAGTCATACCGATAACACCATGCATCAAATATGAGGTGAGGATTATTTATACAAATCAAAAATGACTTATGGATCATTTTCATAATTTATTCAAATAATACAAATTTATTTAATCAGTTTTGAGTAGGCCACTTTTATTTTTCACTAAAATTAATGTCAATTTTAAATAAAAAGACATACTTGGAGTCAAATTGGTCACACCATGTGTCCAATTGAGGTGAAGATTATTCCTATATGTCTCAAATGACTTATGGATCATTTTACTAATGTATAAAAACAATATGAATGTGTTCGGTATTTTTTTACTATATGATGTGTGTTTTGAACTAAAATTTAAATTATAAACTAAAAATATACAGTTCGAGTCATACCAATCTCACTATGTATCGGATTGATGTGTGGACGATTGAGTATATGATGTGTGTTTTTTTAAACACTCTAAAAAATCCAAAAAAGTGGGAACTATTCTATTTTGATGTCAGAGGAAACCACATGCTTCCTAAAATGCCACATCCAAAAGAAACATCTTCTCTCTTTTGTGGCTTGTTGTAGAAATGGTGGGCACTATAGCGGCAGCAGGTCACTATAGCAGTGGCAGGGTACTGTAGCAGCGGTGGATACTGTGTAGTACTGTAGCAGGCATAGTACTGTAGTAGTACTATTCACAGAATGGGCCTCGGGCAAAAACATTGGGCCTACGGGCCATGTAATGGGCTAAATTCCGATTGGGCCTTCAGGCTATGTAATGGGTCTCCCTTACCTAATTAAAATAGAGGTCTTTGCTTTGCTTTAAATAATAAATGAGGCTTCAGCCCCAAAATTTTAAAAAAAATTGACTTCCCAAAAAGAATCCACAAATATAAGAAAACAATTTTTATTCTCGTAATACTGAAAATAAATAAATTAAATATAAATATGAAATAATACATTACTTAAATGTCAATTTTAAACTAAAACTGCATAATTTGAGTCATATCGGGTACATTGTGTATCAGAATAAGGTGTGATTGATTTCACCATGCCTTTTTATCCTACAGTGCATGATCAAAGTACATGAGAGGATCAACCTTGTTTTAAGTATTAATTTCTTCATGATATCTTTGAAAATTAACCAAATAAGTATGAGATAAAAATGATTTGTAAATTAAATAAGAAAATTAGATAAAATGGTGACCAAATCAACTAAATAATTAGTATCAAGTCACATCTTCATGATATCTGTGTACATTATGACACCGGGTATATTTCCCAGTCATTTCTAAAAATATAAATTTCACATAGGGAATATGAGGACTTTTGAAAGTTATAGTGGTACTGTAAGAATATATATACTCAAAGGATTAATAAATATTTTAAATTAAATAGTAATTATCTTTGAAAATACCTCTTCGAGGATGCTAGTTTGTTGATGGTATATGATATCTCTCACAAATTTGAAAAAATAATAATAAAAATATATTCAATTTGTTTTTTTCATACACGATAGTAACATTGATAAAAACAGTAATTTTTTATATGTGTTTTGATAGTAAAATCTTATTATATAACCCCAAATACATATCCCCTTGTAGAAGTCGACAAGCTCCTTGTATGCATGGATTATCATCATGCCCTAATTTTCATGATATTTAACCACCCCTATCATAACATAATTCTCATTAAATATATAATATAAAACATATAACTCTATGTTTAGTTCTAAAAATTTTCATACAGTGTGTTGTATATTGAAAAATTTCATCACAGGTGGTTGGTTTGTTGGGTATCCATGTAGTGAATCTATAAAAATAAATATTTTGAGTATCTAAACTGACTATAATGAGATTCCAACATTTCCTAAAAAAATTGAATAAGTAATGAATGGAGTGAATATATATTTAGTGTGATTAAATTTTAGAGTTTTAACCCTGAATCATTGGTAATAAGAAGATTTTGGTAAACATATGTTTTCTTTCAAACAGTAAGTCTAATTATGCTACTATTGCATCAATATGATTTGAATCCAATGTGGTTAGTTGTGTAAAATTATTGTGAGGAAAAATGAGTCCATATTTAAGTTCATAGGGTTATACCTTCAAAGAGTATTGATATATACACCTACAACAATATGAATTATATTTTGTCATAAATAATATAGTATATTAGCTATTGGAAAAACAAATCATGAAAACCTGCCATATGTATAAATTTACAATTGAGACTCCTAACCAAACATACATTAGGATTTAATTTACATTATCAGAAGAAATGTAGTCTATAATGGTCTCTCCATACATTATCTCTTCAAAATCAACTATGACATTACTATCTGTTTGTAACCTTGTATCCATAAGAACCTTCAATGTTAGTATATATGGATCTAGAATGGGTAGATTAATGGTTCATTGGGGATATCTTTTTGATTTTTTGGTTGATCCTTTATATTGTTTTGATTCAACCTTTCATTTCACCCCTTCCCATTATTTCTGTAATAACATTCAGGAGTTCAGAAATTTTTCATTAATTGTTAATGGTTTTAAATGAAAAATAAATTGGAAATGAAGACCTGTTTATCAATATGTTTTTTAAAAGAATTAATGTCTATTCTATTAATGTTCTAATTTCTTTCTTGACCATATGAATATACATGTCATCAAGTGTAACAGGTAGCTTGGTGCTCAGCTTATGAGCTATTATAATCTCCACTCTTTCATGACCTATTTGAATTTATCTACAGTGTTGAGTATCTTCTTATATATTAAACATGGTATCCCTCACAACTAGGCAACTATTGGGTGTTAATAGATAGAAATCAAAATCATTTTCACTTTGTAGAATATTAGTATAGGAAAGTTACTATTGTCTTCATGATTAATATTTCATATAAACAATAGTGAGAATATTGATTACCTCATCTAAGATAGCTCTTTGAGGGGAATGTCGTGCCTCAAATATAGTGGGGTGTGAGGGGATCTTTATGAAGTGGTTGTTCTTGAGTTGTTTCTTCTCTTCGATTCCCTCATAAAATTTTCTAACAACTCAGACAGCCAATGATATTTTTCTTAAAGATAATATAATAATCCTTACATCTATTCCATTTGTTTATCATTACCCCCCTATTCTTTTCTTTTATCAAAATATGTTTGGGTTGTCCCCCCAAAACCTAGACCTATGATGTGGTCATAACTTTCTAGCTACATCAAGGCCATTGATAGTAGTTGTTCATATGGTACAAAAGATAATGATTCACATGTCTACTTAAAAAAAATATAGTAAAATAAGTAAATATTATTATATAATAGCGATTTAAAGTAAAATAAATTTTTATTATGTCGTACTTACACACGATTCCCACACTTTTTGTGTATTTTCATCTATTATAAAATAATATTTATTTACATGTGAATCCTTAAATATCACATGATGTGGGATTGAAGTAACTTTTTATATATATTCATCAATCACCATATAAATAGAGGAACATAATTATATTGTTTTTTCATGTTAAATAAATGTATTATGGTAGATTTAAAACATGTACAATTTTTCTTTAAGTGAATAATACCCCATGATTTCTTTGTGGTAGGGATACATTGGTTTTTCTTCTTGTTTCTTATTTTCATCGCTTATTTTCTATTTCATAAATTAACAATTATTAATCAAAGTGATTAATACATGTATTGTCAAACAATATATTACCATTCATTATGTACATAAAATGACATCTCTTTAGGATGATCGGTAAACACATCCCACTATTTTTGGCTTATTAGTTGTGCATGAATATGAGGTGGGTGTTGTTTTGTTTTCCCTTCTGCATCTTTGAGATGAAACTTTGTTAGAATTGTTTTAAATCCTTTGTGATCCTCTCCATCAACCATTAATACAAATTACATTTAGGGGCCATCTACAAAAAGTTTACTCTTCATGGGATACAGAAGAGTAATTCAATGTTTCATTATTTTATTTTTTAGTAAAATAAATAAATTTTATTGTAATGTTACATTAATACCTTCCAAAGTCAATGTCTTATGCATGGACACATCATTGTTCCATGAATCTATATCGATTGGCACGTGTTGCTGAGTGGTGAGCCCAATGAAACTGCTGAACATGGCCTTATTAGGGTTAATAGAATGGTTGTCTGAATTCCAACCAACCTCAAATTTGATGCCTTTTTTTATTTCACCTTAGTAATTTTTTATAACATTGTTATTCTACAACACTCCTATTTTTTCTAGGAAATCGGTTCTTCACCATCAACTATTTCCTCAGGTTTAACATCCCAAATGTATTGTTCCTCAGTATTGGTAGCATCGATATGTGCAAAAGGAAATTGTTCTCTAATATTGGGAGTATTGTCACATAAAAAAGTAAATATAGACATAATTGGTTCCATATTTAATTTATATTACATAAGTGCATTAGTTAATAGATAATAATATATGGTGACACAATGTTTAGTACACAATATATATAACCTGATTATTAAACACCCTGTTTTTTAAAGGTTGAAGGGATTTGACCTCTCTTTAGAGTACCCAAATCCCTTCATTGTGGTCTCCTATAATATGAAATAGCTTATCTACATCGGAACAACATCAATATGATTATGATGTACCAATAAAAGGGTTATTCTCATTTGAATTTTCATCATACCCTTCAATGGTTTTAGTCGATAATAGAACAATTGACCACTTTCTGTTTTCCGAATATGGAACATAAAATATTAGTAATTACTGTGATTCCATTATAAACATTTCATCTCTATACCCTTCCTTACTAAAATCAACTTTCACAGATTCCAATTCATCTATTTTAACATCACTCCTTCTATCAACCCACTTAGAATGAAAAATCGACACATGTAATGTTTTATAATCCAAATCCCATTTTTATTTGATGATGCCAAAGTGTGAAACATTTAGATAAATTGGATTTATTTCCTTGGTACTAGATACAAGCATTGTTTTAACCATAAGTTCAACTCTGATATTTTTCATAGTATTGCCTTCATCATGTTCATTTGTATAAAACATACAACCATTAATTACATAACCATTATATGCTAATACATGCGCACATGGTCCTCTGTCAAGCCATTGAATTTGTTCAAAAAGTGAATATAGATTTTCATCTGAATTTTTAAAAATATTGTCTCAAAAACACCCTATAAACTGTTGATTATGGGTATTTTCCATTCGTCGTTAAACCCCTGATGGATTCAAATGCCGAATAATTTATTTGCGGGTTTTTTCATATAAGGAAACATCTAAACTCTTATGAAAAGAATAAATGAGGGAATACTCCCAATTTGTTATACTAATTGTGACACTATCAATTCTTGAAATTAATTCAACCACACACCATCCAGTGTGAGGAAATTTTGGAAGACCAATTCTATCCACAATAGACTTGTATTCAGTATAAAATTCAATGGATTCCTCTAAAATATATCACTCTATAATACAACCATTTGGCCGACTTTGATTTTTGAAATACCCTTTCAAAATCATTTCAATGGGGCACATCCATCTTTAATTTGTAGGACCACATAGTTGAATCACTCTTACCAAGTTAGCCATTATATCAAATAATGATGGGATGAAGAACATTTACAATTCCCATAATATGATATACATTTCCTTTTCAATATTTTTCAATTTATTTGGGTCTATAACTTTGATGAATATAACTTTGAAAAAGAAACAAATATTGGTTAATGTTTGATCGAAATTATTAGGGAATATTCAATGTAAAGATACAGTTATTAGATCATGCATCAAAAAATGAGATTCATGTCATTTGAGACCCTTTAACTTTAAATATATAATTTACCCAATATTCATGATATTCAATTAATTCCCTTATGGAACCTTTAAATCTTTCTAGATTTTTAAAAACTGATATATCTCTTACCAGAAAAGAGTGTAAGAATCTAGAGGAAGACAATATTTTTTTCAACCCTTCACCGGCATAAAATTTTCCCATTTTCCCATGTCAATCATGTCCAACCTATCCTTAATTCCATAGTTTGTTTTTCCATGTGAATTTAGTACTGTGTCAGTAAAAATATTGCATTAATTTTTTCAACCTACATAACATCAAGAAAATTTAGGATGTACAAACAATTATATTATGGTAATTCAAAAAAATGATCACTTTTTTCAACCAACTTTCATAAGGTTTTCTAAAAATGTTTTACCAAAATATGTTTCCATATATTTTACATTCTCAAAAAATTGATCACCTATTAATGGAGATGGTTTTGTACGTTCTTTAAAACTCCCATCGAATGATGTCATCTAAGATCGGTACTAATATGATCAGAATAGAAATATGTGATGTCATAGAAACACAGTTTTTAATAAATGTTTCAACCTAATTTACTTTAGACCTTATTCACAAATGGGACACTGTTGAGCTCTATTTATTTTATATCTTTCAAATTTTTCTTAAGTTGGAAAGTCATCTATCATCCCATAAAACATGCCTCTTAATGTGAAATCTTCATTTCTATAAGAATCATAAAATTTAACACCAGAATCCCATAATAATTTCAAATAATTGATTAATGGATCCAAATAAACATCAATATTATTGCACGATTGTTTTTGGTCCTGATATAATCATAGATAACATTATGAACTTTTTTTCAGCTATAACCATGGGAGGTAGTTATGATTTAACAAGAAAACCGTCCATATATAGTGAGTGCTACTTTTAAAACCAAGAGGACTCACTCCATCTGAAGATAGTGAAAGATGAAGGTTTCTCATCTCATTTCTGAATTTAGGATACTAATGATCAATTATATTCCACTAAGAATAGTCTGTCGAGTGACAATGTTTCACATATTTATTTCGTGTATGTGCTTCCTACTTCAATTTTATTGTGGTCTTCTCACTTCCATTTAGGCACATAAACCATGTAATGATTGTAATATACCATTCAAAATTCATAATACCCAATTGATCTTCCATGTATCGAGAAGAACCACAATTTAGTCATTCTTTAAGTGATTTATGATCATTTAGAAATAATTGTAGTCATTTAGAGAGGAATGTATTCAATTAGAGATCAATCCCATTGAACATAGAATTCATTTATCATCATATATTTAACTATGAATCTAATTATCTTCTGGGAGAATATCATTCAAGGGAGAAAGTAGTTCAGTAAAACTGACATCACTCCATCTATTTGCATTTTTTAAAATATAAAACATTAGTATAGATGAAAATTTTGTATATTTAGTACAACCAACATGCAATGAAATTTTTCAAAAGTCATTAACTTCTCAAATAATTTTGGAAAATCAAAACGTTCATCTTTAACTGTCAATGTCATTTCCTCATATATTATATTCACAATCATTACCACCTGTAATAAAATCCTCAATATGATCTTCTTCATTATCCACACTTGTAATCATATAATATGATCCTTAAAAGATAGTTTTATCCCACTCATGAGATACATACACTTTTTCTGCATGTTTAGTCTAATATTTAAAACTTTGACCTATTCCATGGTAGATCAAGTGTTCTTCCAACTCCTTTGGAATAATTAATCTTGAATAAAAATATCATAAACATGTAAAAAGTATTTATAAGGGTCATGTGCATGATATTTTTCAAACATGATGAACTCTTTCACCCCATCTTTATACACTTTTTTTCATGAAATTGGAATC
This sequence comes from Viscum album, assembly GCA_963277665.1. Classification (NCBI taxonomy): domain Eukaryota; kingdom Viridiplantae; phylum Streptophyta; class Magnoliopsida; order Santalales; family Viscaceae; genus Viscum; species Viscum album. The sequence goes on along the minus strand of OY728129.1, from coordinate 1,860,769,091 downwards.
AATCCATTCTCAATTCATATCTATCCAATTTGAATCTGTAATATTAATATTTAATAATATAAATAAATATAAAAAATGACCTTTCAAATAAGTGGAACCTAACATTTTAATGTTTTAATAAATTTCAGCATAATTTAATGTTAATGGGTAATTAAATTTAAGAAATTAATTTCACCACTAGTGGTAGGTGTTATCCTATGAATTCACCAACAATGATAACAGCTACCTTATATACGATGATTACTAGGGTAGTTCAAGAAACATAGGTGCATGTATAGAATATATGAGGGATGAGTATCAGGAAAAAAATGCAATAATAACTATATGTTACATGAAGATAATGCGGATGACATTTTTCTCCTTAAATCGTAATGTTCTTAGGATAGGGAGTCATCGAAGCACCGAACTACATTTCTTATACAGTTTTCTAAGGTTCAAAAAACAGGGGTAGTAGTCTGATCCCAATAAGGGTATCCTTGATTGGTGTGACAATGAGAAGACTCGGTTGGATGGTCTTACATGAATTCATGTTGACATAACCTTTTCAGTTTCAACATTCAATGAAAGTCTTGAATTACTCCATGAAAAGTAAAAGCCTTTTGGTCTAAGGGCTAAATTTCAGTAGTTCTTAGCTTCCTATAAGGACAAGGTTATGGGAGTGGTGTCATGATGGATATCCTATAGGTTGGATGGATTTAGTGAAATTTCCTTTCAAAAATGTTATTATCAATCATTTCATAGTTACCACTACCCTATAATCTTAAATATTCCATCATATTTTATAGATTGGATGTTTTTCTTAGATTATACCATGGTAAAACATTATTTCACTTTTTTTAGTTTAATAATTTATTTTAAAAAATAAATCCCTAATTTTATGGATGTATTTTGATAAGTGGTTAATAGGAAATGTGAATATATAATTACTATTGGTGATGTGGGAAATTCCTACTTATGTCTTAACATGGGAATCCAATTATGGAATTTAAAAATTGATCATTTTAGCCAGAAAAACAAAATGAGGGTCACATAAAGAGAAAATGTTTGTGACCTACCAGTACAAAAAAACTAAATGGAATATGATGTTCTCATCATGGATAAAGGGAAAATTTGTTTACTCTTCAGGGAATAATTTAGATATACAATCTACACAGTAATATAAAATCATTTATTTATATAATTGTTGAAATATGAGGAAGAATTTAAAAAATAGGGAGAAATATATTATTTTCATTATTGATAAATTTACTTAAATTGATTCTATTTTCTTTTTGAGAAATAAATCATAGGATTAAATATGTTTAATTTTTTTATAATAAAATTAGAGAAGGATTGTAACTTCTCCTTATAGATCATCTACATAGATTATGGTATGGAGAATATAAGGGGGACAATTGATGATTATTTTGAGAATCATGTTATTCCCCATGAACTTAGTGTACCTTATACAGTATAATAAAATGTTTTTTTAATAGGAGAATAAAGTTTTAGTTGAGATGGATCAAGCATTTCTGATAGTGCATACTACATTATAAAAATAGATGAATCTATTCACTCTAGTTTAAAATAAAAAAACTCCATTTTAAAGTCAATGTGAAATTTAAAATATCCTCTAATTATATTATCCTTGAGATCCAAAATATCATCCTCATTCTGAAAAATCATAGAAACCAAATTTATTATCTTTAAAACCAATCATTTACCCTTAAAATCTCATCTACATTATAAAAACGATGAATATTTTCCTAATGAATCATTAGTACACTTTTTATTAGTTTTTAAAAATTATTTTCACTGCTAAAAAATGTTAAACTTTATTTATTATCACTATTTAACAAAAAAAATAACCCATTAAAATTTTTTTTTGGGAAAATCAAATGCCAAATTCCTTTTCAAACTAACTTATAAAGAACACTCATTATTTTCAAAACCAATCCCTTTCCATTTTAAATTAAAATTTCAAACTTTTAACAGTATTCAACACCCTTTGAGAAACTTATCTTTCCAATTATTTAGTATAATATGCATAATAATTTACATATATTTATTTACATGAATATATACAAAAATAAATTCTATATTATTTAAAAAACATTTTCATAATATAAAATATGGGTATTGAGTATAATCATAGTTTCAAATATAAAAAATAAAATAAATTATAATATTTTTAAAATATCTCCAACACTAGAAACAAATACAGTGAATAAAATTTGATTAACGGTGCCAATAAATATGATAAATAAAATGATCTTCATAAATGATTCATAAAAAAGAAGAGGTAATGTCACCTAGGAAAATGATTGTAAATTATTCAAAACTAGAAAACATAATAAATAAAATGTTTCTTCTAAAAAATTGAACTATAAGTTAAGCCACCACCATGAAATAGACAAACTTATAAATCTCCATTTTCTAAAAACTTCACACACTTTCTTGGAAAATCCATAAAGAATTTCCAAAAATGTTACTCATACAAATATAAATATTCATAACCATTCTAAATACCTTTATAAATCAATTTAAAAATGTTTAAATTATTTTTTTATAAATTTCAACATATAATCCTTCAAAATTTCTCAAAAAAAATGTATATAAGAACCCACTCACTTTTATTATTATGATATTGATATATCTGACATCTACAATTAATATATTAAACCAAATAATCTTCCTTTGAAAGCTTGGAAATTAATCCATTATTCATCATAACCCATAACATTTAATTAAATAAAAACCTCTCTAAATTGGTTTTTACCAAGTAAAAAAAGTATTATTAAGGGATAAAATTTATTTGGGATAAAAATACATTCCATTAAGCACTAAAACATTAAAAAAATCTAATATAAAATATATCTAAATGGAGAAAACTACCCATACTTGACCAAAACATTTCTAAATTTTATTTCACAATGTGGAAGATGAGAAATGGGAGAGATATCATGTATTTTTTCTAAAAAATTATTTTTATGGTTCACATATTTGATCACAATGTTAGACAATATGATCGGCCTAATCGGGATGAAACCATTTCATCAGGAACTGTCAAATTTGTAATCCATGGTCGTCAAAAGAAGGCAATCATATTTTGTTATCAGAATTTATAATGTTCTCCTAGGATTGGTGAATGGTATGATACCCTACCAAAACATATGTTTTCTCATCAAAAAATGTATAATCCGATAACACACATTGTTAAATTTTTTATTAAAAATGTTTCTTTTAAGACCACACCATTTTGAATGAATATCTTTTAAGGCCAAGTATAAAACATAACCTTTTTATCTAAATTTTATTCCTTATCTTCTCACTAATAACCATGTATTGGTAAATGTATGAAAAATATCATTATTATGATAAATATAAAATAAAATAATATTAATTTAAAAAACAACTCAACTATTTTCCAATTAAAATTTTATAATGTGGAAAATTTTATCAAGATGACATGTGACTATAAAAATAGAAGATTAACTTTATCATTGATGAAATACCATAAAGTTATTTCTATGGTGAATGGGAATCAATACATTTTCAACAAATATATTTATATCACACATTAGTTTAGAAATTAATCATTTTTTCTCAGTGGTAAAAAATTGAATAACTCAATGATTGTTTCATCGATGCAATGATTGGAATCCCCTACAACGATGATAATCGACATCCTTTGGAAGCATTATCAAAATGTTCATGGACATTTTAAAATTATTGATTATAAGAAAAGGAGAAAATTTTATCTCAAAGAGAAGATGATGGATAACAAGAATTAAGTGAAGCATTCATTGATAATTATTATAGTAGAATTTGGATGCACACTAAATACAGTGAAAATTATCACAATTGTTGATATACTAAAAACATCATAAAAAATATAATACCATGCACTTAAATTGGAACTAAAAAATAAATAATAAATAAACCAAATAAGAAAAACAATTCATACATTAGAGTGGGGAAATATGGTTGTTATGAGGGATGTGGGAGCACTTTAGAGGATGTAAAATTTTTACTTAGTTGAGTACATGGGTAAGATTTCTATAGTGGGGATGTGGATGTTGTAGTTTCGAGAAAAATGTTATGACTTGTGGGGGAACCCATGATTAAATCTGACAATCACCCCAAACCATATCACCCTTACACCACCTCAAGTAATACCTTCCTTTAGAGGTTCCTGAACACTCATAGCTTCTTTCAAAGTAAAGAATAAGAAAAGGTTAATAGTGAAGAAACATAGGAATCGATAAAATAATGAAAGAGAAGGAGGTTTAGGAAAAAATGCAGTCATGGAATTTAATTTATACCCATCAAACACTGCCATGGAACACTCGATACTTTGATCATCAAGAGGATGTGAAGATAAGGTGCAATATACAATAGATTTTGAGATGGTCGATTCATTGAGAATGTTTATGAAGACCAAGAACAACAATAATAGTAGGGTTCGGTGGCAACAATCGAGTTTCCTGAAAGCCTGAAGGCACTAGAGATGAGACTCTATTTGGGTTATTTTTATAAGATTAGGTTAAAATTTTATTAGTGATAAAATAGTAAACACTAATAAAACAACTACTTATCAATACTAAAATTCTTACACTGATAAAGAGGAGTTTTATCAGCTCTTTTTTAGTGCTGATAAAGTTACATCTTTATCAGTGCTAAAAAGGTACTGATAAAGATCTAATTTTAATAATACATTTATTCGTTTATAATTATACTGATAAATAAGTATATATAAGAATATTTCAATATATTTATAAATAATTTTTTATATTTAGAAATATATTTATATAATTATATATATTTAAATTATTATATACATTTATATAATTATAAATTTGATAAATATATTTATTATTTAAATATGATTATTATAATATTATAATTATTTAAATATATTTATATTTATATTTATATTTATATTTATATTTATATTTATATTTATATTTATATTTATATTTATATTTATATTTATATTTATATTTATATTTATATTTATATTTATATTTATATTTATATTTATATTTATATATATTTATATGTATTTATATATAATTATAAATATACTTATATATATTTATATATATTTAATACATATATATATATATATTAATATATAAATATATTTATTTATTTACACATAAATATTTGTATTTATAAAATTATAATAAATATATCTATAATTTAAATATATTTATTATAGTTTTATAATAATTTAAATATATATTTTTTTTATTTCTAATTATGATTATAAATAAATATATTTATATATAATTATAAATATATTATTATTAATATAATAAATATATTTTTTATTTAAATATATTTATTATAATTTTATAATTATTTTTATATGTATTTATTTATTTATAAATGTAATCATAAATAAATATAATTAAAACGTATTTATATATAATTATAAATACACAGGATGGGGGTAAGGAGTGATCTCCATGGAAACATCAATGGCGAATTCATCTACTAGGTTTTGATGGCATTAACAAGAGACGTTAAATTGGATCTTCTGATTGTAGGGGGTCGTAAGTCTTTAGTAATGGTGTTGTTGGTGGATCTCAAAGTATCTATGTCTCATTCTCACAGATTTGGGTTGGTCAATGCAAAGAGAATCTTCGTATAAAGAAAATATAGTGTTTCATATTGAATTTTTAGATGATGTAATTTTCAATCACATCTTTACCAATTAAGACGTGATTCTTGATTGGTTATGATCGAGGAATTCTCAATCATTGCAAAAGAAATTTTACCCTCAAGGAAATACCTTCAAAAATTGAGGATCTTGTACGGAAAGACTCCATCATTTAGGGATTCCGTGAGTGTAAATGAATCCACGTTGGGTGTGGTTATTTCCACATTATGTTCCCTTTTGAGGAATTGAAGTGGAAAGCATGAGACCTTGGGTAAATTTCTCTCAAAAAAGGTATGCCTTCCATTCAAGATTGGGACCCTAGTTTCAAACCTTTTATAATCCAAAACACCCAGACTCATGTGTGGGTTCAGATCTATGGTTTAAAGTGTATTTTGGGGCATCCAAAAAATTTATTTAACATTGCCTTGGATCTTGGGACTCTAGTAAAATTGGATTATGCTACTAAAAAATCCTGATTTGGATATTTTTCATGCTTTTTGGTGGGGGTGGATCTTGGCTCAAAATCCATTAACAATGTGGTTATGTTTACCATGGAATTAAGTTTCAACCTAACCATTTAAAATGAGAAATTTCCAATTTTTCATAGTGGTTGTAAATCCGTTGGTCATATCAGGGAGAAATACAATAAGGAGATATGGTGTTCCCTATGTAAATTGACTGGGCATGAGGCTTCAAACTATAGATGGTTGAAATCTGCAAAGGTAGGAACTGCTGTCAATGTGGAGGTCTTTGATGCTTCTCATGTTATGGCTAGAGATATAGGGAGGTGTAAGGATGGTCTTATTATGGACACTAATGATAAGGGTAATGGATTTTAGGAATCACATGATATAGGACCTTCTTAACCGATTCTGGATGTGTAGGTGAAGGTAAATACATGGACTGATATTATGGAAGAGACCTCTGTTCATTCTAAGAATGAGAATACCCCTTAGGCACCAATTGAGAATATATTGGCTCAAATATATGGTGAGAATGATATTACTTTCCTACAATGATATGTTTATGGCATCTGTTGGTTCCTTAATTAAATCTCTCAATGGTCTGAGAATGGAACTTTCTAACTCTATTAATTTTTTCGGTAGGGAAGGGCATGGTGGATGGTCCTGATGAAACCATGCAGCGTGTTTAAAAGGATCCCATGACTTTTGAATCATCTTTGGATACTATCTCAATGGTTACAGATGCTTCAGGAAGTACTATTAATTTTGCAGGAGGTCCTTTGACTCAGGTGCAATCAAAGGTGTGTGAGCAGCTAGACACCCAAGGAGGAATGGCTAAGAAAGAGCCTCTGATTAAAGGTAATAGAATATTAGTGGACGAAGGGGGCTTAAAATTGGTCATCCCTCAAAAATAAAAATTATATAAGCCTCAATATCTTACTATGCAGGTTCCACCTACTCTGATCCAAATGCAAGCTAACCCTCTATGTAGAAAGTCTTTGTAAGTTCCTCCTATAGGATGAGCATCTAATTAATAATCCCTCAAGAAGGAGCACTGATGATTTTGAGAATGAAGAATGAGCATATCCACCACATTTCAATGATATAATGAAAATAAATATGTTTATTTTGGAATGGCCTCAGACGAGGAATGTGATATGGCATGGGAAAAACTCTAATATCATACCTCTAGAGGACCAGGAAGGTGAAAGGACTACAAAAGGCCTATGGGAGGAAGGAACTGGATGGTTCTTTTTCAACATGAAGTCATATTTTCTATGTTGGAGCCTGGTGTATTGGGATTCAATGACTATTTAACAATTCAGAATTTCTTATCATATAAAATTAAAGATGGATTCCAATCCAATCCTAAGATGGACTTTCAGGACAAATGTTGGAAATTCAGGATTTTCTCCTCTCTAAAGGACTTTTCTAAATCGTCATCAGATGAAGAATATGACGCCCCACATAGGGCCAAGGCATGGAGAGTTGGTCCAAACCCAAAAGGAAAAGGAAGATGTCCAATGAATTTGGGACCTGGAGTGACTTATAGGGAATGACTTTCTATATTAGGTTTCTTTTATTCTAATGTGGGCATTGTATTCCTTGTTTGACCTACTTCCTTCCTTGTCTGCTTCCTTTTTATTAATAAATTTATTATCATGAGTTTGGTTTCCAAATCAATGACCAAGCTATCTTGGTGTGATTATAAATATATTTATATTTATTTATTAATTAATATATAACTATAAATATAATAATGGTATTTAATACAATTTTATAATTATTTAAATATATATATTTATTTATTTATAATTTTATAAATAATTTTTTTAAAAAATTAAATATATTTATAATCATATAATTAAATATTTAAATTATATAATATTTAAAAAATGATTTAAATATATTTATTATATAAATTTGAAACATATTTTAATTGTTAAAACTTATTAAAGAAAAACGAATAAAGATTATTCATATAAATTATAAAATTATTGAAAATATTACATGTATTGTAAATAAATAAATATAAAAATAAATATTACAAAATGATTAAATATATTTTTAACGTTATTAATGAATATATAATAATACATGAATAAATTAAATTAAATAGATTACAAAAATATCCAAAACGGAATTCATAACATTTATGTGAATTATAAACATACAGATGTACATATACACATCTACACACACATATACATACATATACATACATGCAGTTATACATGTACATGTATTTTAAATTATTTAGTATCAATATAAAAATATATCTAAATAAATATATTCATTTACATATTATATAATTATTTAAATAAAATTTTAATATATTATATTTATTTTCATTATATACACATTTTGTAATTAATTTATATAAATAAACTATTAAACATTTTGACTCATATAAATTTGGTAATTTTTTATATTTAAAATTTTGAAAATAATATTTATTTTTTATTAAAATTATATTTATCATATTTATATAATACATTAATATATATATATATACTTATGGTAATATATATCCTTTTTGAAAATATATAAATAAGTATTTATTTATTTATATTTATAATTATAAATATATTTATATAATTATATATATTTTAATAATTATATATATTTATTAATATATAAGTATATATAATTATAAATATAATAAATATATATTATTTTTATATATTCATTATAGTTTTATAATTATTTAAATATATATTAATATATCAAATTTTCTATTAATTATATATTTGCATTTTTTAATTAATGTACATAAATAAACATTATTTTTTAATATAATTACAATATTTATATAATATTAATAATATTTTTCATTAAAAGTTTTTTAACAATGATAAGAATAGTGATTATAAAGATCTTACTTTATCAGTTCAAAAACTCATTGATAAAGGGTGTACCTTTATAAATGAATCTTTTAGCGCAAATTCAAGTATCATTTATGTGCACCTTTAGCTAGCGCTGATAAAGCTGGCCCTTTTATAAGTGCTTTCTATTTAGAGGTGATAAAAGTAGGTACTTGCTAAGGCGTGATCTTTCGTAGTGATATAAATATTTTTTAAATACACTAAACAAAATATAAATAGTATAAATGTGTGAAAAATTTTATAATATATTTACTATAATCATTTTCATACAAATATATTTTAATATAAATATATAAATGTTTATAAATATAAGGAAATAATAAAAATCCACTTAAATATATATTAATAGATTATTAATCCATTAAAAATAAGCAGTGTGCATTATTTTGTATTATCAATGTTAAAATCAACAGTGATGAACAATGAATATATAAATGCTAAAATTATAACTGATAAAGTTTAAACAATGTCATTGTTAACATTGGTGTTGATAAATGATCTCTTCATTAGTGCTTCTCCTTTTAGAGATGTTAAAATTCTATCTTATCAATGATTTCTAGGAATTACTGGTAAATAACTTGATGGGTTTTGTATGATCATCATATGATCATATTCAGTAGAAGGCAATCCAAACACATGTATATCAATCTTTGAGAATGAACACATACATAAATTTAATAACAACATACCTAGAAATTTTATATGATAGTATTCTTCTTCCATAATAATAGATAATGCTTGATGAAGATGACGTAGAAGTGAACAATATTTCCATGCCTCTGGGAGGGGTACACCAGCCAATAAATACATGATTGTATCATGAGAATACCCAAATTCTGATGGGGTGATAGTGCCTTCATCTTTATTGATGAATAAAAGTGTGGGAGGAATAGAGAAATGAGAGGAGTTCTCACAATTTCTTATCTATAACAGGAGGGATTGAACCCCTTTATATATCCATCCATTATTTGTTTCTTTAAATGAAACTTCATCATCAGTATAAATGTATCCATATACATTTATTATCATAATTCATTTAATCATATATAATGAACAGTCAAATCAATTAATTTATTCATAACATGTTGTAAATGATTATAAAATCATTTGGGAGAAATAAATATATATCTCATAAATATATTTATTCTCACATTTATTTAATAAATTCATAAAAATACATGAATTATAATATCATATTATATATATATAGTTCATATCTAACAATATCCCACTTACACTAAATCCCATAATGACTCTATGTACAACTTCACAACTCTTTTTGAATCCATCCAAACTCTTTTGGATATGGTTTTTATCTATCTCTCTTCATTTTTAACAAAAACTTTCTCCAAAATTTTATACTTATCCAAGGTACTAGTTGTGTGATCCTATGCCCCTTATTAGAATTGAAAACAACTATGAAATTCAAATTTCATAGATGTAAGAAAATATCGGCTTCTAGCTAAGCATCAGTACTACTAAAGCTACTAAGGGATCTTGTGTGATCTCCATAAAACATACTCATATCTATATAAGAACATGTAAACCACAAGTTGTATCATATAAACCATATGTATCTTATATACTTATTTTTTCCATGACATCGAACGACCACTAGACATGGAACATGTTAATCCAGTGTAATCCACTCATCGTTTTCTTGATTCTATAAAAAATGATGACCAAGTGGATGAATACATCACATGTCATTCAGCTATCTCATAATCACATCACATTCCACTTATCCACATAATTAAATACATCATATGGGAAATAACTAAGAATTTCCATGCATTTCCTCGGTCCAATTCAATCAAGGGAACACATCTTTGCTTGTCATACAAGTGGACAAATCCCTTCTAAGTTTCACTCAAACTAATGACATGATCAACAACATACCCAACCACCCATGATTAGAAAACATTATATGGTGACTTTCTTTAGTAGGGTATCAAATTATAATGGTTCACATTCTAAGTATCTCACTAGCCTCAGGTAATAAGGATTGATAATAAGCATACAGCCCAAAGTATATCTATGACTACGTGACATTCCATGAGATATACTTTAGTGAATCAGTCCAATTAATAAGTTTCTACTTATTACATCAAGAATATATTATCCAAAATCTCATATATTGACAATTGTAATGGATATAACAATATATTTTGGCTAACCATTACATTTCATCCCTTCCAATTAAACTCTATGATAACCATCAGTTAGGGAAAAATAAAATTTTTTACTTTGAGGGGACATTTATCATTCGACCGTTCATGTAAAATATATTACAGCACACATGAGTGAATAATAAATGAACATTTCATTTATTATAATGATATTATACAACCATTTTAACAAATCTCTTATAGAGATATAACATAACCCTCATGTAGTTTCTACAGTAATGGATTCATTTTCTAAACATTACATCCATATGTAATTTCTATCACATCCCTATGTGACCATCTAATAAAATTCTTCTGCTAACCACTTAGTGAGTGCCATTTATAAAGAAATATAGTATGAATAATAGAAATACATAGGAATTATATTCCTTAGGTTAAATTATTTGAACATATATTCAAAATCCATGACTTCATAACATCCAATTACATAATATTATATTCATTTTTCTGTATATAAATCTTTCTAAGTACATAATCATCATCCATGGAACTTTTTACATCAAACTTGTTCCTTAAAATATTTTTTTAAAAGGGTAACTATTTTCATTATCAATTTATCAATATTTCATGAACCTTTTAGTAAGTCAAGTGAAATTCAATTTGTAACTAAGTTGGAATAACAATGATATTTACTTTATCATAGTAAATAAATGTAACTACTTACATTTTTCTTTAATGCCACAAACCCTAACTCTTTAGGATGTTAAGAAAATTTTCACTGAAACTCAGATTGGAACAATATTTTATTTTTCAGATTTTAACCTCTCTAAGTTCACACATACTTCTACTAGCCTCTTAGATATCTTATTCTATCCAAAATATCTTTCTAATATTACTTTGTGTTTTTACAAAATAACATTTGTTTCCTTTTATTAAGAATATTAAGAAAATAATCTACGGTTTCCAAATCATTAATGGTATTATATGTGTTTGAAACCCTTATTTTTGTAAATAATATTTTATTAAAATGACTCATCAATTGATGATGGGAACACATTCCCTCATATTTTAACAAATATTTGGATAAACACTTTTATCACGGATAAACAGTTTTATCAAAATTTTCTTCTCAATACATGTTATATAAATACAATGAATCATAATCCATGTGTATTAATTTAATCATCTCATAACAACCCTTATTTAAAGAAAATATTCTATTATCGTAAAAGAAAAGTGATATAAAGATACACATCTTTTACTTATATTCATCCAATCTTGACACATTCCTTTACATTGAAATTCTCGATGAAGTGACTTTTTACTTCTTATTATGAAAATAAACTACAAGATCAACCAATTATTCCTTTTATTTTTAACTCATTTATATTTATAACACTTTGTATAACAACCATTCGGTATTGGATACCATACAAAATATGAATTATTAATTTCTATAACACCCTTACTCGATATGGAAATTCTATATAGTTTCATAAATTCCATTTGGTATATATTCGACAATACAATCATATTGAATTATTAACATTCTTTTCATGATAGCCCTATGTTTAGATGACCTAGATTTTCTTCTTAAAGAATCATTTTTTAACTTTTGCACTAACTTTTCTTCTTTTGGTTTGAACTTTTATCAACTTTTATTTTCTATATAGTACTAGAATCTAGACATCATATAGCTATTTCATCCATTCTCAATACTTTGATAATTTTAGGTAATTTTTCTTATTTAATTCAATCACATTTTTAGAAAATTTCCATAAATGACAATAAGATAAACTACCTATCTAGAAAAATTCATTTTAGTCTCCCATTTATAGAACGTTACATAAATAAACTATTCATATACCATTTTTAGAAAAATACATCTCATTTATTTTAAATAACCATTGTTTAAAAGATCTTCTCAAGGGATAAATGATATTTTTATACACATCTTATGATGTGTTTATCCAAGATTGATGCCTCCAAGTTATCAATATAGAAACTCCTTTTATCTATTACTGGAAAATAAAATTTAATATTCAATTGTCTTCATATTTTTAGCCTTTTATATATTTACAACACTTTGAAAAATATACAGTTGATATCATATATCTGTGAGAATAATAAAATTTATTTTTATAACTGATAAATCTTTAAGGAAACTTTTAATATCACCAATTCATTAATATATTCAATAATATTGAATATCATTTTACATACCTAATCATATTGAGTAAATGAGACTAAAATCATTTATGTAACCAGTCAGATTGAGTACATGAGTGGAGACTAAGATTATTTTAGTCATTATATATCTAAATCCTTTTAAACCTAAATAATATTTTCAATGTTTCCATAAGAATATTGATTTTTCTTTCTGATCAATTTCAACACTTCTTTAGAGTGGAAGGAACTATTCTAACAGATATTATATATATCTTTCTTAAGAATGTTTCTTGAGAAACTAGTCTTAGGAGTTTCTTAATTTATACTCTTTGTTTAATGGAATAATTTAAATTTTAGTTTGATAACGATGATGAATTAATTTAAAAAATCTTTATAACAAATTTAAATCATGTCTTATATATTTTTCATTAAGGAATTTTAAGGAAAGTGCATCCACTAAAATTAATGACCACATGATTCATATCAATTTAGTGAGACAAGATTCATATTTCACCATAACTTACACTAGTTATCACATAAGAGAGTAATGATTATTTAGGAAAGGAATCATATCAATCATAAAAGTTATGATTCATTGATAGTTGAGTGGATAAATCTATCCAAATCCTTCATATAAATTCACTTAAATCTATTCCTATAGTATCCTAATTTTTAGGGCTTCCCATCTAGTTTAACCCAAAGAAAACACCAAGAATAATAAAAATAATGAGAATAAATAGATATTGGTGTTTAGTTCAACAATACCCATCATTAAAATCCTAAGTTACTTATATTTATCTAACCGTAAAAAAGATAACCTAGGTGTACTTGTGCTGATCTCAATAATACCTGGTTGAATGATTGAGTTCTTGAAAAGTGTATCTTTGGAAGTAATCTCACACTTAGTGTTTTAGAGGTTTTCTTTTTAAGGATTCACTAATTTAATATAAATCATATTCATCTTAAATGAATAACTGTTATATCCTATGTAATAATTATATTCACATGTTTTATTCCATTTTTTTGTATGCAGGTTTTTAATGATTTAGTTTTGGAATTATTATTCCAACCACCAAATTAATATGTTCACACCACATTAATGTGTAACTCTTTACACAACCCAAAAGTCTATGTTAATCACACAAAAATAGCATTTAACTATATTCATAAATATCCTAATACATCATATGTATAATTTACATGAACACTTTATGTGAATACATAGATTTATTTGACATTTAAAAACTCCACATGAGTAAGCCCGAAGAAATAAATAGCCAACCCCATTCACTTTCCCAGAAAAGGAAATCCACTAGGAAAGTATGTGGTCCGACCCAAATTCCATCTACCTAGGGATACTTTATTTAAGAGATAATTCAATTAATGAAAACCCTAACACATAATATGAAAAATATGCCTAATAACTACTCTCAAGCTCATCAATAAAATTAAAAATTGAAGTCATGATTGATGAAAACTAAATTTTAGGATATAAAACCTAGCATAGTATACAAGGCTCTATCCTATAATAAATTCACCATATAACTTTTGGAATATAGTTGTTCATAAAATAAATAATTGATAACTATGAATATAACCAAGAATAATATTTAAATAAATTTGAAATCCAAATATTTAAATATGAGATAATCATTTATGAAAAATTTCATAAATAAAAGATAATTATAAACCCTTTTATAATTTCAACATTAACATTATGGACATTCCATATGTATTTAATATAAACTCATTAATTATATTCTTTCTAATATGAATAATTTTATATTTATCATAATATGGAATTTCATTTTAAATATATAATGTTGTATTAATTATAAACTATTTAAAATTAAAATTCTATTATGTAAACATTTTACATAATCTAAATATCATATATTTAATTGTTATTTAAACCTTGTTCATATCACTTATCAAAATACCTTTTGATGTGGATTAATATATAAATAAATCACCTTTAATTTGAAAATTTTCAAATTAATTAATTAAAAACAAAACATTCATATTAAATAAATTTAATAAAAAAAATTATTTATTTTCTAAAATTTGAGACAATTATAAACTATTCCTAATGAAATGATAATTATTAAAATTTTATCAATTTGAAAGAATATAAAAATTTTATATTCATATCAAATGAAACCATTTCAAATTTTATATTAAATAGAATTTATAGGATATTTTAGGAATTATAAACATTTTATAATTCAATATATATTATTTAAAAAAAATTATAACAAAACTGGCTCAGTCATGTATGTGTAACTAAACCCATTACCCCAATTTTATTACTAAAATAAAAAATACATGAAAGGAGGTGAGCCAAACAAGGAATAAGTGCCCACATCAAACTAAAAAGTATATCACCCCATGCTCACTCTAGAACCCAAATATTTATATAATATCACTCTACCCTTTGGATTCCTACCTCTCCACCATGTCTTATTGCTATGCGGGGCCTCATATCCATCATCCAATGATGATTCAAATTCATCTTGATTGGAACAAATCCTATATTTACATGATAAATATTGAAATTCCATCTCAAGATTGGAATGGACAACATACTCAATTTTAATGGATAAAAATTTCTAAATTGTCAAATAATCATAAAAAATGAAAAAAAAAATATAGCTTCATTTTTGAAACAATAACTTCAAGATGTGAAAAAACCAATATTTTGCTTCCTTATAGAGGCCTTCAGTGGGTTACTCACCTTCTTGGTCCTTAGTAGCTATGATGTTTGATTTTTTTTACTTGATAAATATCACATTCCTCAATTGATTCCTTACTAAAAGGGTCATATTAATTTTTCATTAGACCAGTAAAGTGAGGTGGGAAAGATCACGCCAAAATCTTAGAACCATCACTACTTTTGGTTGACGGATTATTAGATTGATTGTCAACCATGTCCATTTCCACCTGACCAACATTGCTTCATTGTTGATTGTCTTACCAACTCATCACATTTTCCTGCTATAAGAGAAGATCTACCACTTGAACGTCTAGCAAAAATATATATTAATTAAGTTTTGAGACTTCATGGAGTACCCCTATCAATTATTTCTGATCATGATCCGTGTTTTACATCAAGATTCTGGAAAATTCTTTAGAAGGACCTAGATACTGATCTTCATTTGAGCACTACCTACCACCCACAAACTGATGGACAATAAGAATGGACTAGTCAAACATTGTACGACAAGTTGAGGTCTTGTTCACTTGATTTTCAAGGCATGTGGGATCAATATTTACCTCTCGTGGAATTTTCCTACAACAATGGCTTCCATTCAAGTATTCAGATGACACCATATGAATAATTATATGGGAGGAGATTTCGTACACCAACTTGTTGGGATGAAGTTGGTGAAAGGAAACTTGTGGGCCCAGAACTTGTTGAAGAAACAACGGAGAAGGTGAAGAATATCCAGAACCATACCAAAATATCTCAAAGTAGGCAAAAGAGATATGAAGATAACCAAAGGAAGGATTTGGAGTTTCAAGAAGGTGATCATGTTTTCTTAAAGGTATCTCCATTGAGGGGTATTATGCGATTTGGTAAGAAGGGAAAATTAAGTCCCAGGTACATTTGACCTTTTGAAATTTTGGACCGAATTGGAGACATAGCTTACCATTTGGCAATGCCGCCAAGTCTCTCCAAGGTTCACAATGTGTTCCACGTGTCAATGTTAAGAAATTACATGCCAGACCCAACACATGTACTCACTTATGAAGAAGTAGAACTTGAGTTAGATCTATCTTATTTTGAAGAGCCTATCAAGATTATTGATACTAGAGAACAAGTTTTGAGAAATTGGACGACTCGTTTGGAAAAGGTTCTATGGAGGAACCATAAGATGGAGGAAGCAACATGGGAGCCTGAGGAGCTTATGTTAAAGACACGCCCGTATCTTTTTAGGTAATATTTTGTGAATTTCGAGGGCAAAATTTTTGTAAGGAGGGGAGAATGTAACACCCCAAGGTTTTGAAAATAAATATAGAATTCAATTTTATAATCTATCCATTAAACACAACATTACCTCTTCTATGTTTTTAATTTCTCAAAATGGTCATCTAGAGTTGTGTTCAGTAAGTCATTTGGAGTCTGATAGAACAAACTTAATTTTTGGTGAATAGTAACATACCCATATGAATAGTAATATGAATAGTATTATGACCATTATGAATAGTAAATAATATTATTATTTTATTTTCTTAAGGCAATAAGATAATGAGATCTTAATTAGTTTTTCAATGAGAAATAAACTAATTGCACTTTAAGATTGTTATTTTTCGAATTAACTATGAAATTATTTAAAAATTAAATTAATAATATTTAGAAAATTATTTTTGAAAAATGGATTTCACTTTTTAATTCTACAAGTCGAAAAATGGTTAGGGTAAATTTTGGGAGTTTTTTTGAAATAGTTGATTTTTCAGTGAATAGTAAAAATATAGTTTTTAGTTTCGGTGTGTTAATGACATCATTAATGATGTAATAATGACGTCATAAATCTGGTCGACTTTTTTATAGTTAAATAACATGTGAGGTGTCCCAAGTGGCTTTAACCATGGGCAAATACCATGGGAAAGCCCATGATTTTGAAAATACCACCCATGAGGTGTCCCTTGGAAATTATTAAAATAATCCCTCACTTTTCCTAAAAATATAAACTCTTCCCTTCATTGAATTCATTCCCAATTCTCCCTCAACGAATTTATGGCCTCATTACCTCTATATTAGTCCTCCCAAGGTTTCTGTAAGCCCCCAAGGTCCCCACCTTCATGTTCTAAGGGTTACTCTACAAGGTAAGAAAATTCCCAATTTCTTTCTTTTTCCTTTCAAGTTCTCTTTTATGTGGTATATCATTCATGTTTCCATACAATGTTATCATTTTTCTTCTTATTATTGATCTAATCTATATTATGATTCATATCTAGATAGGTGACCCTTGTCCCCTCTCTTTTTAATTTTTTCTAAAACCATGTTGCGTAGCCGTTAGGTTGCTGAATTTTTGTAAGTGATTTCAAAATTATTCTTTTATTTTGAGTTCTTTATTTATTATTTATTCATATCTTCTTACGCAAGAGGAATGAAATCTCCAGAATCCTGTATATTCTAGATGTACTCATGTTCAGGATAAATTCATCATCAATATTCTTCTTTTATCCATTTGTTCAAGGAATTAAAAACATCATCCGTGATGTGTCGAATTACCGACATCGTGGACGATGTGATTTCAATTTGCATTAATTCTTTAAATTATGGTCAAGAAACCATTTATATGGTTGAAATAGGTTATAATATATGTTTTATGACTCACCCATGGTTATATGATTCTTTGGTACTCATGGTTAAAATTTATAAAACAAAATGAGGTTGTTATTATCAAAGAACCACTAAAACGATTTAAACGAACATCATTAATGTTTTAACTAATGAATCATCATCATAGTATATAACCCAAAATCATTATAAGATCATTTATATCTAAATAATTTCATTAATAATGTGTATTAAGAATTCTGGATGTTTAACCATGTTTCAAATGAACTTCCATTCATAGAAACAAGTAAATGAACCATGAAAACCAAGGAAGAAAATGATTCCAAAACATGAAAATTGAACCAATTAAACCCATATAAAGGGACATGAATGAACCTAATAAGGTTATAAAAAATCAATTAAATTTATAGGAGGTTCTGTAAATATTAATTAATGAAGCTAAATTTTATTAGTCAGGTCATTAAAACAAAGGAAGAACACACTCGAGCATAAGGTAAGGGCTTTCTCATCTCACTTTCATTTCTGTGAGATTTTCATTGTTCAGAACATATTTCTTGTATGTTCTATATGTTTACTTCTATTTGATATATAATAACATTATTATATTTATATTCATGTTAATAAATGATTAATTTGAGTTTTATTAAGTTTTGGTCATATGATTCGACTGATTACATTGTTGTAAGGGCCTTTGTCTCAACAACTATTTTGTTGTGACTAACTGTGTGTAGTGCACCTAATAATCCTTATGTGGTGTACCTAATTCCCATTTGAGATCAATTTTCATTTTAAATTTTATTTATATTAAGTATCCATAATCTCGTGTCATGGATATGTTTGTCTTTTTAAACCGTATACTATCTTACATACGATGTTTATTTGGAATGTTATTTCAATTATGGAAATATTGATGAATCTGTATACTCTACTCTATATAGATACTGAAAAGGATTATTTATATTGTATTCAATAAATGTATAAATAATGATTTGTTCATGAAATGGTGGGTGAGGCCTGCTACAGCCCCTCGATGCATCGGTAGGTCTCATGAGACAAAACAGTTTGGCGACAAATCTTTCGATTTTGTTTCCAAAAATCAGAAGGGTTTCAACCCATAGAACTAAACCGTTTTTACGGTATTATGGTTTCATGTTCCAAATACATGACATCCAATTAATAAGCATTCTATTTATTCATTATCAGTTATTATTATTATCCATGGGGTTTTCACTGTGACAAAATCTATGGATGCAGTTTCATTCTCAGTTTATTGATGGCATTAGTCATTCATTTAATCACTATTCCATATTAATTATGTCAAATGGATTGTGATTCACTTATTATTGTACTCATGCTTCCGCTATTTGTAACCCTTACTGATAATTTGAGTTCAACCCTTTCATTTTCTAACTTCAACAGGTGATGAAGAGAAGATCTTTTGTTGAGTTCCTAGGGATACTACTTTTAGTTTTTGTTATGTATTGTATTTTGTAAACTTTTCCAATGTAATTTGAGTAACATATATATATCTAGTTTCTTCAAGACTACTAAACTGATCGTTCCTTTGGGATTTTCATTCCTTATAACCATGACAATATCACAAGTAAGGCACCGGCTCCAGCCTATAAGGGTCGGGGTGTTACATGTACATTGGCCAATATATCCATGATCGTATCCTGAGGATACCTAAATGATGAAGGGGTTCTAGAACCTTCGTCTCTGGTGATGAACAATAGTGTGGGAGGAAGAGAGAAATGAGAGGATTACTGAAAATTGCTTGTCTATAATAGGTGGGATATCATCCCTTTATGTTTCCATTCATGATGTGTTACATTAAATTAAAAATTGTTGGTCATATTAATGTATACATATATATTTATTCCCATAATTCATTGAATCTTATTCAATGAGTGGTCAATCCAATGAACCTATTCATAATATATTGTAACTAATAAAAAACCCATTTGGGAGAAATAAATATACATCAAATATATATATTTATTATCACATTTGTTTAATAAATGCATTATAATATTATATTATATATAGATATATTTAGTTCACATCTAACAGGATTTATCTTCATTATAAAACTTACCCTAATATATCAATACAGACACTAGCATATGAGATGAGCGTTTAGGGTTTTCCTTAGTGTTCTTCCACCACCCAGTAATTCTCGATGAACCTGAGTCCTAGTGTAAAGTGTTTGATTTATGAAACAAGGATTTTTCAGATGAATTTTATAGTTACTTTTGGCTTATATTGTTTGAGGCGTTCTCTGTTTATAATGGTGGGGCCCCTCCAAATTGGTTTGTAGAAGTTTATTCTTAATAATTAGCTAAACGTGGTAATATCAATTACATGCAATTGAAATTCAAATGCCTGGAAGAATAATTTGTATCTTATCTAGCATATCAGGAATGTGATAGTTATTAGTGTCATTTATAGGTTTTCTTTACAAATAAATTTATTAAAAACAGGTATATGTGTTTATTTGTTTTTTAAAAAAAATAGGGATTAATACCATGAACCATGAAACACCATTGGTCTCCTTTGGAATCTTTTAAATCCCTATTAGACTTCAATGCCTTCTTAATTAATTTTTATGGAAGGTGTGAAATCCTTCCTTGACTTCACTTTGAAACAAAATAAAAAATAATAATTTTATTTTTCTTAAATTAATTATTAAAAACAATTATTAATAATTAATAACTATGATTTGAAATTAATTATAAGGAAATAAATAAATATTTGTATATAATTATAGTTTTTTAATTATTTTTCATATATATATATATGTGTCATGATAAAAAATTATTAAGAAAAAATTATTCATAAAAATTTATAAATAACTGATGCTAAATATAATTTTATATTTTTAATGTAATTAATATTAAATTTTAAAAAGTAATATATATTAACAGTAATTTAAAATATTAATAATTATTAGTATCAAATTATTTTTGACTTATTACCTTTGATTCTAATTAATTAATTAGTAATTATTTCTAATTATTTTTAATTGTTATTTTTAATAAATAATTAATATTTTTTTAATTAGAAATTAAATAATTTATATTTATTTATTAATATTATTTTATAATTAATAAATAATCATTATTAATATTAAATAAATAAAATTCTTTAATAATTATTATAAAACATAATAAATATTATTATTAATAATATTATTAATTAGTTTTATCTATTTACTAATTATTAATTACTGACTTTTTCAAATTAATTATAATCAATTAATTACTAATTATTATTAATTGTTATTGAATAATAACTATTAATTATGAATAATTTCTAAAAAACCTAACTTCAAAATAGTTACAGTACTTATAAAATGAACTAATTTTATTTGCATGCTTTCAAAACAATTGTAAATAAAAATGTATAGTAATAAGTAATGTATATAAATAAAAATTAAAACTATTAATTATAATTTCAATATTCTATAGAAGTGATTCTTTTGAAATATATTTATGACATTTATCAAGTTGACTAATATTTCAACAATAATATGAACATTATCAATTATATAGAGGACTCGATATAATCTCAAATAATTTAGGTCATAGAAAACACATAAAATCAATGGGTATAATTATTTATAATCAACATCTATGATGATGTCCCATACCACAATCTAGAGTGCTAATGAGACCGTAGAACCCTAGGCCAAATTTACCACTGAGAGGGGATGAGGGTGAATAAGTGGTTTATTTTAACAAATTTCCTTACTTTAAAACTAACCTATTGAACTTGTTGAGGTTATGAATCAACTTTGTGATATCTCATAGTCTCAATTTTTATTCAAAAATGATAATAGAGTGCATAGTTTAAAGACCTACTCTTTGTCATGTTGGTTATACCCCCCAACATTGATTCTCCACTATAACCTTATTATCAATTAGATTGGATTAAGAAACAACTAGTTATACACCACAATAATAAATCTTCCCATTCAGTATTGTTATACCTCCAATAATCCAACTCTCCGGCCTCAGTTTTTATTGGTGTCATTCTAGTTGAATGGTTATTTTTGACAACCCAAATCGAATTTTAACCCAACTCTACTTTAAGTATAGTGGAAGTACGAGGTCAGTCCTTAGAGAAATTATAAGTTATTTTTCAATTTTATTTACTAATTAAATTATGTGAAGAATCATTCAATGGTTTTTCAAATAATATAACCTTTAATCGGCCCTAAATTGAGCACTTTAAAGGCTTACATTACTAAAAATAGAATTGAAACGATTGTGTTTTTAACTAAATAGGGATGATGCATTGGGGATGTTTCCTTCAATGGAGGTAATAGGGATTTCAATTTTTCAATTATTTTTTGTTTATAATAATCCCTCACTTGTGGGATTCTAGTGAAACAAAACCTCATTGGTCTAGTAGGGTTCAATTAAATTCATAGAATTACACTTCATAGGTCGATAGTTAATATCCAGAATTTTCCCTTATGAAACAAAACCCACAGTAATGATGATCATACCTAATGATTTGGTCTAATACAACATATCCAATTAATTGAATAAAGAAAACATGAATAATATGAAATTCAAAAAATATAATTGCACAAACACTAGAACAGAGCTCTAATTACCTAAAATTATCATCTATTGTCATCTGCATCCCCAAACCTAGGGGGATTATCTACTCATGAAATTAATGATGAAAATCGTGCTTCTTATACCTGTATTATTCATTATATTAAGGAAGGGAAGAAAAAAATGCAAGCCATCATATGTGAAAAATCTCTAGAAATGCCTTAGAATGGGTTTCAAGTCCTCCTATATCCAAGATCCTTTTCCCCCGGATGATTGATTCCATCTAAAATGGTTTGAAAAACAATAATTGGTTGACCTATAGTGTATAAGAGTGGTTAAGGATTATAATCTTTAGTATAATAGTGTTAATTGGGGTGTATGGTAGGTTTGTGGTTGTTGTTTGATTAGCGCATGGTTTAGGATAACAATTAGTTTAATCGTGTGCCAACCATGATTTTCATTATATCCCTTCGAATTTGAGTTGCATGGTCCATTGGAAAGGTTGAAAGGTTTAGTTAATCATGTAGAGAATGTTCACACAATTATGTCTGCTCTAGTTCCATCTCACCTGGCTTGAGGGCTAGGGCGCACGATTTGAGTAACCATGTAGAGAGCATGAAATCACCACTATCTCTTCAAAAGGAACCTTGCACGGTCTCCTTATAAATCTTTATTATTCTTATAATAATTCATAGGGTGTGCGACCGATGATGTTTCAATGCTACAAGAATTTTGTTGGTCGAAGTAGATTTTTCAAGAGGGGAGGGGTGAATTGAGTAACTATAAAAGTTTCTGTAAAAAGTATTTCTAAAAAGGTATCCCCAAAGAATAAATACAACCCAGTTAATCAAGGTTATACTATTATAAGAGTTTGTCTATTTAAGTAACTTCTTAGAAGATTGATTAATTCTTAGTAATCTTAATTTGTGTTATTAATATTACTTTTTAAGTTATTATACTAAGACAATCCAGTTATAACTTCATTCCAAGACTAACTATCAAAGTGAAATTAGTGATTTATGGATTATACAGTAAAGTAATAAACCAGAATAAACTAAATTAAGCAGTACAACGGATATGAAACAAGTGGTTCAGTCTCAAGCCAAGACCTAATCCACTCCACTTGGTGATCACCTTCCTCTAAGAAGTTTATATAAATGAACTTTTATCCACACCCTGGATCGGGGTTAACAACAGTACATAGATAGTCTAGATCACATAGGGACCTCTTCCACAGTTTTTGTGGGGACAAAATACTAGGCCACATAGGGACCTCTTCTGCACCTATCTGTGGGTATACACAAGAGTAATATAATGGTTGTGTAAGGATATCTTGTATCCTTCAGTTTAATTCAGGAGATAGAGTGTGTTGTTCTACAGGTACACACTCTGCTCGAAGGTAATAAATAGATACACAATAGAGCAGAAATGTGGAGATGGTTTTATAAGTGCTCTGAGTGTTTGTCTTTGCAGCTTTGGACTTCTGAGATGACGTAGATGTTGAGTTTGAGTCCTTGACGATAAAACAGAGTGTCGTGAATCAGCTTGTGTTTTTCATAGGGTTCAATGGAGTGAAGATGTTCTCTATGCGTCAAATATGATTTTTTTGTTCTTCAGTAGTGTCGGGTTGCATGCAATGGGACTTTCCTTTGAAATTTTCTCTAAGTATGTTCTTCATTATCCTGCTCACGTCCTTGATTTTTTTGTTTTTGTATCGCGATTTTTTATTCTTGGCCACACTTCCCTTTAATCTAAGAATGAATGTGTTGGAGCCAATAGGTTGCATGTATTCTACACCTCGTACCTCATACTGTCTGATAAAATGTTAACAAATAAACATTAATTAGGTCAATGCATTAAAATCATCAAATATGACCGTTAGAAATTAAATTGAAAGATGATAAAATAGTTTAAGAAATGGTTCCACTGTAAGTCATGGAAATGGTGTCTCCTTCACATGGTGTCTAGATTGATCATGGTGTCTGGTTGTCACAGTGTCTCATGGTCACTTTGTCTCGCGGTCACAGTGTATTGTTTCACGGTGTCTTGCTCACGGTGTCTGCTTCACGGTGTCTTGCTTCCCAGTGTCTTGTTCATGGTTTCTACTTCACAGTGTCTTGCTTCACGGTGTCTTGTTCACGTGTCTGCTTCACGGTGTCTTGCTTCACGGTGTTAGAAAGACATAGCCAGTGGGAGACTCACGGTGTTTCAGGATTTTCAAAGTAATTGTGTTCAGACTTAAACAATGATGATAATAGAATGGATTAGACTTAAGCATTTTTCAAAGAAAGTATTATGAGAGTATATCAAGGATAGTATAAAGTAATTTAACTGGATGTAGAGCAATTAAGATCTTGAATATATATTCTTAAAGCATGAAAATAATTTAAACATTAATAAAAATGATTTGATATAATTTATCAGAGTTAACTCGGTTGAATAAGATTTTTGATCATTAAAACGTGATTAATACATGACTAGTCCAACAATCTCCCCATTTTTTGATGATTAGAAATCATATTAATTGAAAGTGTATATTGGATTGAACTATAGAGATAAATGGATAACATATAGAAATTTCTCCCCCTTTTGGTATTATCAAAAATATGTAATAAGAGAACTCAAAAATTCACATTCCATTAATAACAAACAAGGTTCAGTACAAAAAAAAAGAATAGTACAGAAGCAATAACATTCTTATCAAAAAAGAGTAATCATTGTTCTTCTTCATGGGTTGGCCTTCTCTTTTCCTTTAGCTGCAATGTAAGAAGAGGAATCCATAGGGGAAGAGGTTGAGGTAGAAGAAGGTAGTGAGGTGTTTGATAAAGAGGGTAAAGAAAGGCCTTCAAAGACTGATGGATCCAAGGTAGGAGAGTTAGAAGATCTTGGCAGTTGTTGATCGAGAATCATAGGCTTGATTTGACTGAGTACTTGGCTGAAAGACATAGTGGTTGAGGCTATGCAGAAGTAAAGGTAGGAAGACCTGGTTTGAGAGGTGCAGCCACTAGAGCAATAATGGTTGTACTCTGGACATGAAGGTAGGGACTCAGAAGTTTGATGAAATCTGTAATGATCTCTCCACCATACTGCATGGCTTTCTAAAAACCATCCTTGTTCTCCATTAACATATCCAATAATCTCGTAAACTCTGTGAGCTTCTAGACTTGGGTCTTGAAAGCTTAAGTCATAGGAGGAATCCATAGATTTTATACAAGATACTAGAAATGGTTTGTCATATTAGTCTTGGAGAAGATTCTGGTGAAGTGGAAATCCACTTTCTTGGAAATCTCTTACTGACCATCATTAACAATTTTGGACTGGATTTGCACTAGCTCAAGAACTCTATCACTGTTCTTAACAACTTCTGATAGAGAAGCTTTATTGAAACCACTGAGTACATTCTGAAGTTCTTCTTTGACTACAATTCTTAGAAGATCACTGTACAAGGAGGGTTTAAAATGATTGACCAGATGCTTTAGAGGCATTGACAGTTGTGGTCGAAGATTTTAGTTGATTTAGAACCTTCTGAAGACACCCTGTATACTGATCAGTGGGTTTATTAAGATTGATAACAAGCTCTCTCATTTCCTTCACAATTTGTTTCCTTTTAGTGATATTTTAATCTATGGAATCTAGATAAGTTTGAATCTAAGACACAACAACCTATGGGATTTGAGGAGTAACAGGTTCTATAGGAGGAGAAACAGCCTCACATCTCGAATGCAACACTCTCTGCAAGTCTTCAACCATACTTTTTAGGGTCTTCACTTCATTACTGAGAAAATTATTTTCAACTCTTACTTCTTGAATCTCATGAAGCATCATAGGTTTTATTTTCCAAATAATGTCCTCTAATAATAGTGAGGCATCACTCTCACTTAAATTGGTCACAATTAGAGGTTGGGTATTAATGAGTTTCTCAACTCCAGCTAAGAGGGTAGCATAAAATTCCTTCAGATCATACTTACTCACAAAATATGGTTGTTCAGATAAAGGTTCAAGAGTAGGGACTGGTACAAGCTCAGGTTCCTTCTCAGGTGAGATATTGGAGACCGATTTCAACTCGAATATAGAGGAATGATCAAGTCTGGTTGTTGTAACCTACTGAGAGTCATCTGTATCCTAGAAACTAGGAGACTTATACTGAGTGGCTACATGAATTGACTTAGTCGGATGTGGAGCTTCAATAGACTCAATATTTGGGGGTGTAGGATCGAAATATAATATGAGATGCTCAATATACAAGAGGGGGGGTGAATTGTATACTTTAAAAATTCCTTTGGAACCTTTAAAGTTAGTTATGAATAACTAGAGTTTCCTTAAGAAAAGGAAAGGACTAAGTTTAACAAAGTTAAACTAAGTAAATTCACAACACCTCTAACACCGAACTGAACTTGGAAAGGGATTCCAAAAGTAGGTTCCGGAAATATGATTCCGGAGATTGAAACTTAACAAAAGTTACAATATGAGATTCTACCTTAAAGCGTATAGAATCTAAACTTATCAGAGTATGTAAGGAAGTATAAGAAAGTTATACTTTCCTTAAGATACAAATTGCAGCGGAACAAAACAAGTAGTAAAACTACTAGTAACAAGATAATAGTCTTTTAACCCAAAGAGAAGGGTATCCAACAAACTTGGATAAAGGTCCCTTGATTTATACTTTCAAGCAAGTCTGTCTTACCCACACCAGGGTAAGCCCTCGATACGAAGATCGGTGTCTCTGTCTTGCTATCCCCGCAAGCCCTCAACTTCAAGGTAGTTGGAAACCTCTGTCTTCCTCAGCAAGGAAGTCCTCGATCTTTAAGGTAGTCGGCACCTCTGTCTTCCTATCCCCGGAAGCCCTCGAATGTAATCACCAACATTCGGAGTCGCACGAAGCTTTGAGAGTTAATAAGAGACTCTCTCTCTAGAAATCACTTCAATAGCATGTAAGCACTTTTTCAGCAATCAGCACCGAGCTCTTTCAAATGAGCTCCTATTTATAGGTAAGGTCGGCTCCTCTCCAACGGTCATATTTTCCTTAAAGTTCGGAGGGACCTGTACACGTGTCACTTAGACAACGGTTAGTTTATAACAAAATGGACGACATCGTTTTATAACAAGGTAAGTGTAACAGAATGTACGACATCGTTTTAAACTCTAACATAAAGGTTCGGAATAGAAATTTCGGAGTGAAAGTTCGGAGTGAATGAATTCAGAGTGTATAAAACAATGATAATCAGATTCTGTTTAATAGGTGAATTCGGAATAAGAATTCGGAATAGGAATTCGTCATCAGAAATCGTAATGAGAATTCATCATCAGAATTCGTAATGAGAATTTATCATCAGAATTCGTAATGAGAATTCGTCATCAGAATTCGTAATAAGAATTCTTTATCAGAATTCGTAATGAGAATTCGGAATGAGATTTCTTCATTAGAATTCGTAATGAGAATTCTTAATTGGAATTCGTAATGAGAATTCTTCATTGGAATTCGTAATGAGAATTCTTCTTTAAAATTCGTAATGAGAATTCGGAATGGGATTTCTTCATTAGAATTCGTAATGAGAATTCTTCTTCAGAATTTGTATCCTGAATCTGGAATAGAACTAAGTCAGAATTCATATCCGGAATTCGGAATGAAACTTCCTTATAGTTCTTGTCCAGAACCGAATCCTGAAAACAAAATGCTTTTTATCAGTTTTAATGATTCCGAGAAAGTGAATCCGAATTTCATACTTAAGAAAAAATATTAATGAAAAAATGATAAGGATAAATTTTTCTTATAAAAGCGATTTTCCTTAAGAAAGCATTTTTCCTTATAAAAGCAATTTTCCTTAAGAAAGCATTTTTCCTTATAAAATCAATTTTCCTTAAAGATAAGGTGTTTGTGATTTTCAAAACAAGAAGGAATGGAAAAGTCATAAGGAAAACCTTATTGACTCAACAATCTCCCCCTTTTTGGAAAGCACAAACATCCTTACGAAAAAGCTATTCTAAGAAGAAA
Source organism: Viscum album (assembly GCA_963277665.1). Classification (NCBI taxonomy): domain Eukaryota; kingdom Viridiplantae; phylum Streptophyta; class Magnoliopsida; order Santalales; family Viscaceae; genus Viscum; species Viscum album. Next base: position 1,860,739,932 of record OY728129.1, on the reverse strand, counting down.
GAAACATATTAAAGATTATCTCCCTTGGTTTAAGAATATAGATGAATACGACTAACTCCCCCTTAGGCTTTGAAACTCTAAGGATCGTATTCATATTTCCGGAGTGATGTTTCTTTAAGGAAAAACTCCCCCTTAAACAAACTCTTATTAGAGTTCTTTTTCCTTGGGTATTTTCCTTTCTCCCCCTTTGAAAAACTCTTATTAGATTTCCTCTTTTTCTTAAGGATCTTTTCCTTCTCCCCCTTTGTGATTTTCAAAAAGAATTGGAGGGAATGGAAAAAAAAAATAACAAAGTACCTGAAAAGATTAGTAACGACAGCAATAGAAACAACAAGCACAATTTTCATTATATTTAAAATGTCAGCAATAAAAACAGATTACAACAAAAAGATCGGATTGGTCATTTCGGATCTTTCTCCTTCGACATGAGCCCCTTGAGAATTGTCTTGATCTTTTTGAGGTCTTTGTGATCTTCCTCTGCTTGCTTTTCTAAGGCAACTATTCTTGCTGACTGAGCTTCAATTATTTCTTCCTGAGCCTTCAACTTTTCTTCCTGAGCTACCATTTTCTCTTCCTGAGACTTTATCCTTTCTAGAAAATTGATCCGATGATCCCTTTCAAATTTCCAACTCTGATTAACGGAGTTGAGCTTTCCATTCAGATCTCTCACTTCCTGACTCCGAATGTTCTTTTCCTCTGTCAATTTCTCATCGAAAGATGCAGTCATCTCATGAAACTTCTTGTCCTCGGTTTGAAATGCATCCTTAACATTTTCTTGAAACTCATCCAGCAACCTCATCTCTTCCACATTCTTCTTCGACCAGCTAGTCATCCTTTTGCAAGATCTTTTATGGGCTTCGTAACCAATAAAGAAATTTTTGAACTGGGCTTCTATCTCAACACATTTATCCATAACCATGGATATGGAGTCGGTTTTCTGATTCATCGTATGTTGAAGCATCTGGCATCTAGAGTCTATACTGGAGAAGGTCGGAATGGTTCCCACCAACTTCTTCAAGGACTGAACAACAAAATCGTGCCCCAACGATGATGACTCCGAATCAGAAATCTTGCTAGGAGAATTTTCTTCCTCAATAAGCTCCAACTTCCTCTTAGAAGAGCTACCAGCTTCCTTCCTCATACTTTTTTCTGAACTCGGGGTATCAGCAAGAATTTGCTTTCCCTTATCTTTTTCCGGAATTGAAACCTGTTCCGGAGATCTGTTCTCACTATCAGAGACTTGAACAATTTTATCTTCCTCATCAGCAACTTCTTGAACATTGGCTTCTACGTTAGCCATCTGAGCAGCATCAAGTAAAATATGTTATTGACAAGTAACTTCTTCTTCTCCCTTTTCTTCTTCCATTGCAGGAGTAGCAAGCTTTGAAGATTGAGCTTCAGATGTTCGGAGCGAGAGGTGTTCCGAAGGAGTTCCCTTATATTCATCTACTTGTTTGAGCACATCTCCTATCTCACCACTTCCTTCAGCCACTTCTTCAACCTCTTCCACTTGCTCTACTTCCTCAGTAGCAACAGCCTCTTCCGGAGTTACAAGATTTCTTCCTGGAGTCTCAGGTAGAGATTCCAGAGAAAAAGATCTCGGAACGGGAATGGTTGCTGAAACCATTTCATTAAACTTTAACAACGCTTGCACAGCCTCAGCTTCTGACAACTTCTTCTTCAGCTTCTTTTCCTTAGCTTGTTTCTCAAGCTCATCAGCAGCCTTTTCTTTCAGAGCCTTAGCCTCTACAGGATCCAATCCGAACTGCGGATCTCCTTCCTTCCTCTTCTCCTTGTCAGCTCTCCACTTCGCTGCAACCTCATCAGTGTATGTCTTCTTCTTCTTAGGCTTAGGAGGTGCGGAATGGACTTCCTTAGACTTAGGTTCCTCAGCATCGACAACCACTTCTTTCAGCTTCCTCTTCCTTACCGGCTTGGATGATTCCGGATCAGCCACTTTCGGAGTCACTTCTGCTTGAGGAGGTAGATCAATGAACTTCCCTGACTTCTTAATAAAAGCTATATTCATTCTCTTAAGAGTGGCATCACTGAGAAACATGATCTTACAAACTTTCGGCTTAGAACTGCAAGCCACCTTGAAGGATTCTAGGCACCGAACTATCAACTTCGACAATATTGCCGGGTACATCACTATCTGAGCTCTCAGATTCCCCTTCTTCAAATTATCAATGTTGAGAAGAATATGCTTCATCAAGTTGAACTTTCTTAGATTTATCAAGAAATCCAAGATGTATATCTCACTCTTCTTCAAGCTATCCTTATCTCCTTTTCTCGGTACAATAATCCCTTGCACCCATAACTCCAGAATCCGGAAGTTTGTAGAAAGACTTGCAATTTTCGGAGCCTTGTCATCATCCAATCCGAGAATTTCTAAGGCTTTCTCCTTGTTGAAACTACCCAAGGAGTCTGGCAGAACGTGCGAGATAAACTCAGCTTCACCTTCATAACTCAACCCTACCAAGCTCGCAGCTTTGGTGTAAGATAGCTTATATGTCTTGCCATACAATTTGAAGGAAAACTTCTCTCTATTATCTTCCATGAAGAAAGCAACCGACTCATAAAACTCAACAAGCAAATCTGAGTAGACTTCATCTTGGTTGCCGGTTTTTGATATCGCAACATCTTCCCAGCCATTCAGCTTGATATTTTTTGATATAATAGAATCATAGTTGCTGAAGAAATTTGGATGAACTAACCGTTCTCTGTAGACTAACCACTGTGAAATGGGCTTAGTTGAAGACATTTCTTGAGAAGCTAACTCTGCAGACATTCGGATTAGAAGTCTCTGAGAAGTTCGGAACTGAGAAGGCTGAAGATCGGAACTGAAAATCTGTAGTTCGGAACGGCCTTAAATCAGAGAGTCAGAGCTTCAGCACGCAAAAGCTTGAAATCAATGTGGGACGATAAAATAGGGTCCCCTTTATATAGGCATTGGGATGACGGTTCAACTTCCTCGGTTGATCTAACGGTTTAGAACGATCTGAGATCAGATCTAACGGTTGAAAGCTTGAATCCGATCTTTTTTAGGTTTTATTAAAGTAAAGAATTAAGAAATCCAAAAACCAAAAACAAACTATAAGAAATTGCCAGCAAGTAAAATATGATTACGGAAACTTCAGTAAAAAAATCATACCTTTCGGATTAGCTTAGGAAAATTATTCGTAATGGGTAATATAAAGACGACTACGAAAAACTCAATACGAAAAATTAAATACGAAAATTCAATACGAAAAACTCAGTACGAAAAAGTAAATATGAAAAGTCAATACGAAAAACTCAATACGAAAAAGTAAACATGAAAATTCAATACGAAAAAGTCAATACGAAAAAGTAAACTTGGTACGAAAATTTGTTTATGAAAGTCCCAGTACGAAAGTTTTCCATTCCGGAAATTTTCAATACGAATAATTTCATTCCAGAAGTATTCTGTACGAAAATATCCATTTTGGAAAATAATAGTTCTGGAAGTTCCATTCCGGAAATTTTCGTTCCGAAAAATTTGAAAACAAATTTTGAAAAACTTTGTTAAATAAACAAACAAATGTACTCCCCCTATGAAAAGGAGTTTATTACTGTAAGGAGATTTTTTCAACAGAAAGTTAATTAAGGAAAATTACCTTACGGTTATCATTCCTAACTTTTGCTTAATATATTCAAATCTATCAGAAGGCAAAGATTTTGTGAAAATGTCAGCAAGTTGATCTTGCGTTCCGATAAACTGAAGAATAATATCTCCTTTCGTTTTGATAATCTTTTAAAAAAAGATTTTGTTACCAGTCATGTGCCGGGAACATCCACTATCCATGTACCAAATATTGTTGCTGGAACTTTCTTTATTTTCCTGAAATTAAGAACAAAGTTAGATTTTCGGAATCCAAACTTGTTTGGATCCGAGATTTCCAGACAATAAAATTTTAGGTATCCACATTTTCTTAGAAAAGTAAGCTTTATGAAAACCTAAGGATTGGGTTTTGTTTAAGGAACAACTTCTTGCCCAGTGACCACCACATTGACATTTAGTGCAAAACGGGGCACTTTGAGGAACAAAATAATTGTTGCTGAAAACAGGTTTTGCTTGGGTATAACCAAATCCGGATTTATTTCTTAAAGGTCGTATTTGAGAATACATCTTATCAAAATTTTCCTTACCATGGGTAAAGTTTGATAAACACTTCTTTAGGGAAAAAATTTCGGACTTGAGTTTTACAACCAAGTTTTTATCCTCAAAATCATTAGTTTTGGAACTAGAGTTAGGCTCGAAAACATTTTTATTAGAAATTACTTTTTCTAATTCTTTAGCAAGTTTGTTCTTCTCAGAACTTACTTCCTCAAGATTTTTTGAAATATTTTCAAAATCAGCATTTTTCTTATCAAGATCTTTAGAAAGATCTGATATCTCTTTAGTAAGAATAGAATTCCTAGAATTTGCCTTATCAAGTTTCTTGTTGAGTTTGGAATTCTCAATCTCAAGAAGTTCAGCAAACCTAGAGATTTCTTCAAAAGTAGGTAAAGTATTTTCCTCATCAGAAGATGATTCTTCATCAGAAGAGTTATAATACTTACTATCATTAGGATTTAAAGAAACATTGGTCAATGATTCAGCATTTCGTACCTTAGCCATAAGACAATGATTTTCAATAGGTAATCTGGCTATAAGACCAAGATTCTTCTGTCCTGAAGATTCATATTCAGAAGATTTATCTGAAGAGTCACCACCACTGGCACTCCAGGTGTCATTAGCTTTCAGAACTTTCTTAGCTTTGGCTTTGTAATACTTCTTCATGTTCTTGTCTGAATGTCTTTCCTTCCTTTCTTTCTTTCTGAGCATAGGGCAATCTGGTCTAATATGTCCAGCTCTTTTACATTCATAACAAGTAACTTCTCCATCTTTCTTATCTTTCCTATCCTTCTTCTTATACTTGGATTGAAAGTTTCTCTGTCCAGCTATCTTGTTCATCCTTCAAGCAAGATTGGCTAATTCATTTTCCGAAACTTCACTTTCACTAGATTCGGATTGGAAAATGACTTTCTTAGATTTGGATCTGGTAACTCTCTCAGGAGTCTTAGCTTTCATCTGATTTGAAGTTGAAGTAAAAGCAACAGTACTATTTCCATTCTTCTTCTTGATGTTGTCAGCATCTCTCTTCATTCTTGTCTCATGTTGTAGAAGAGTTCCAAATAATTCATCAAGAGTAATTTGAGTAACCTTCCTGTTCTCATCTATAGCTGTTCTCTTGGATTCCCACTCATTGGGCATAATATCAATAATCTTGTCCACAAGAGATTCATCATCTAAACCTTTTTCTCCCATAGATTGTAGACTGTTGACGATAGTCATAAATCTTTGTTGTACTTTACAGATAGGTTCTCCATAAGGAAAACTGAAGCCATGATATTCAGCTCTAAGCATAGCTCTTCTAGTCTCAATCACCTTAGAATTCCCAAAGTGTGTAACCTCTAACTTCTTCCATATACAGTTAGCTGCTTCACAAGAAGAAATTTGGCTATATATATTTCTAGTCATTGAACACAGTAAAGTATTGCGTACCTTATAGTTGAGTTGATATTCTTGCTTTTCCTGGTTAGTAAAGGTTCTGACTTCCTTGTCAGGAATTTTATAGTCACCAGTAAGCATGACAAAGTTATCTACTCTAGATTCTCTAGGATGGTTTTAGGCTCATGTGGATCTATTTCATAAAATTTGACATGAACAGATTCTTCCACACATTTAGTTCTTTTATTGAACACTCTATAGGCTTTACTAGACGCGGAATATCCTAAAATGATACCTTCATCACTTTCGGATGAAAATTTGTCAAGATTGTATTTGGTATTAAGAATATAGACTTTGCAACCAAAAACATTGAAGTAGCTAACCTTGGGTTTTCTATTGTTCCATAATTCATACGGAGTCCTCTTTAGAATAGGTCTGATCAACACTCTATTGATTATGTAGAAAGCTGTATTGACTGCTTCAGCCCAAAAATAAATAGGTAGGTCATATTCACTAAGAAATATTCTAGAAATCTCTTGCAGGGTTATATTTCTTCTCTCTACAACTCCATTCTGCTGAGGTGTTCTAGGGGTAGATAAATTGTGACTTTAACCATTTGGTGAGATAAAGGATTCAAACTCTTGATTTTCAAACTCATGACGATGATCACTTCTTACTGAATTAATTCTAATTCCACATAGATTTTCTACATACTTGGCATACTTAGTAAAATAAGAGCAGGCTTCACTTTTGTGAGCCATAAATAAAGTCCAAGTATATCTAAAAAGGTCATCTTCAAGAACATAAACAAAGTGCTTCCCATTTAGTCTAGAAACTCTAGATGGTCCAAACAAATCCATGTGAACTAGTTCGAGAGGTTGAGAAGTTGACATTTCATTCTTTGGTTTGAAAGAAACTTTTTGTTGTTTTTCCTTTTGATAGGGATTACACACTTTTTCATTTGGATACTCAAGTATGGGTAAGTCTTTAACTAGGATTTTTCTAGATATCTTTCTAAGGGAGTGAACATTATAGTCTCCTAGTCACCTATGCCAGAGCCAATATTCTTTATGAAATACACTTAAGCATGAATCATTTTGAGAAGATAAAGAATATAAATTAACAGAATAAACATTTTCATTTCTTAATGAAGAAAATACTAATGCATCTTTAGAATTAAAGAAATTACAGGTATCATTTTCAAATATAACATGAAATCCATTATCACGTAATTGTGAGATACTAAGCAGATTGTATTTTAAAGCATCAACAAACAATACATTAGAAATTAAAACTGAGTTAGAGTTACCCATTTGGCCCTAAAAAATAATTTTCCCTTGGAATTGTCAACATATGTGACATATCCTCCATCTACCTTTATCAGATTCTTCAAGCATGAGTAGTCTCCTGGAATGTGCCTTGAACATCCACTATCTAAGTACCATAGACTTTTGCAGGAGATCTTTAAGCATCTTTCCTTCAAAAAGATTAAGAAAAAATAGATTTTAGATCCCATACTTGTTTGGGTCTAGTAATATTAGTAATAAGTGCTTTAGGAACCCATAATTTCTTCAAAGGATTCCAATAAGCATTGTGTAATATTTTAAAAATAAACTGTATTTGGTCCACAAAAACATGAAATAATAGAATATGTATCATGAATGGAATTAGATGATTTAAGTCCAAAACTGGGAGTAAAACTGTATGTCCTAGATTTTGAAACACAATTTTTTCTACTAAGGTTTCTTTTACCATGTTGATAACCAATTCCAATGTTGTATTTAGGGGAAATTTGTTTCCCTAGAAATTGGGTAAGGGTATTTTTCCCATTAGAAAAATTTTCTAAGTCACCCTTTAATTTCTCATTAGACATTTTTAATTCATTATTTTCTTTGAACAGTTGAGTATTTTTCTCCTTTTCAGTTGTGAGTTCAGATTTAACAGTTATGTTAAGAGCATGTTGTTTCTTTAATGATTTATATTTGTCTTTTAGTTCATTTCATGTTTCCTCAATCATGTTACAGTATTCAAATATTTCTTCATTAGTCACATTTTGAGAGTCACTTTCATCTTCAGAACAATATGAGTTATGTATAGAAGAGTCCAGTGTTACCTCAGATGTGTTTTTCATAAAACACTTATTGGATTTGTTAGCCTGTTCATCATGATATGTCTATGAGTCACTTGAACTATCGTCAGAAGCACTCCAGGTTGCTTTCATTGTCTTTTTGTACCTCATGTCCTTGTCCTCATATTTATTTTTGTACCTGAGCTTTGGAAAGTCAGCCTTTATATGTCCTTTGTGCTTACATTGATAGTAGACAATTTCATCAGTTTTTTCACTTATTTTCCAGTCCTTCTTCCAGTTTCTTTTTTGGTCATATTTTCCCTTGATGTTAGGATTTCTGAAAAAGTTCTTCTTTTTGAAGAATCGTTTAAATCTTCGGGCTAGTTTATCCATCTCCTCATCACTGTCAGATGATGATTTTTCACTGGTTTATATTTCTACAGAAGCTTCTAGTTTCTCTTTTTCTTTGTGCTTAGATGTGGTGGTCTTAAATGCAGAAGATTTCCTCTTTAGTTCATCCTCCTCTTTATTGACTTTCAACTCTTCCCTATACATCATCATTTTCCCAATGAGTTATTTTACATGTCTTTTTCTGATGTCACATGATTCTCTAATAGAGATAGAGGTTCCCCTCCTTCTGTCAGGTAGACATCTAAGGATTCTCATGATCTGTTCCTTGGCAGTGACTTCTCTTCCAAGAGAAATAATTATGTTGACGATCTCGTTGAACCCAAGATACATGTTAGAAATAGGCTCATTAGGTTTCATTTTAAAATTATCATATTTGATGGTATAAGTATTAAGTCTCATTTCTTTTACACTAAATGTTCCTTCATGTGAGACAGATAGGGTATCCCAAATTTCATGGGCAGTCTTACAAGAAGAAATTCGAGTAAACTCTTCATCTCCTAAGGAGAAGTATAAAACATTCATAGCTTTGAAATTATTATTGTAGGAAGTTTTTGTAGGTTCATCCCATGTGATTCTCTCAGTAGTATGAATTTTTTATTCATCTATAATGGATAGACAAATTTCAAAACTCATACTCTCTGAATTCATTTTCATTTTAATTTTCCATTGATCATAATTGGTTCCATTAAAGAAGGGTGGTATGTTGGTTGCAGAACCTTCCAATATGTTATCCATAAAAATGTATGACTTTAAAAGATCTAGAAATTTATAATTAACATAAATTTATATATCTTTATAAAGTAAAACTAAAATCACAGTTGAATAAGATAAAATAGAGTCCTAATAAACAACCTCTGATACCAAATGTTGGTCGGAGTAGATTACTCAAGATGGGAGGGGTGAATTGAGTAACTATAAAAATATCTGTAAAAAGAATTTCTAAAAAGGTTTCCCCAAAGATTAAATACAACACAGTTAATCAAGGTTATATTGTTATAAGATTTTTACTATTTAAGTAACTTCTAATAAGATTGATTAATTCTCAACAATCTTAATTTGTGTTATTAATATTACTTTTGATGTTATTCTACTAAGACAAACCAATTATAAGTTCTTTTCATGACTAACTATCAACGTGAAATTAGTGATTTTTGGATTATACTGTAAAGAAATAAACCAAAGTAAACTAAATTAAGTAGCATAGGAGATATGAAACAAGTGGTTCAGTCTCAAGCCAAGACCTAATCCACTCCACTTGGTGATCACCTTCCACCAAGCATTTTATATAAATAAACGATTATCCACACCCTAGAATGGGGTTAATAATAGTACACAGACTGTTCAGGTCACATAGGGACCTCCTCCATAGTTTTCATGGGTACAAAATACTAGGCCACACAGAGACCTCTTCCACACCTATCCATGGGTATACACAAGAGTAAGAGAATGGTTGAGTAAGGATATCTTGTATCCTATAGTTTAATGTATGAGATAGGGTGTGTTGTTCTACAAGTACACACTCTACTCAAAAGGTAATAAATAGTTACACAACATAGCATAAATATAGATATGGGTTTATAAGTGCTCTGAGTGTTTTTCTTTGTAGCTTTGGACTTCTGAGATGAAGCAGATGCAGAGTTCGAGTCCTTGTCTATAAAACAGAGTATCGTGATTAAGCTTGTGTTCTTCGTAAGGTTCAATAGAGATAATATGTTCTCTATGCTTAAAATATGCTTCGTGTTTTCTTCAGCAGTGTCGAGTTTCATGCAGTAGGACATTCCTTTGAAACTTTCTCTAAGTATTTTCTTCGTTATCATGCTCATAGCCTTTCTTTTTTTGTTTTTGCATCGTGATTTTTGATTTTAGGACACACTTCACTTTTATCTTGGAATGCATGTGTTGGAGCTGACAAGTTTCATGTATTCTACACCCCGTACCTCATACTATCCGATGATATGTCTACAAAGAAACATTAATTATGTCAGTGCATTAAAATCATCAATTATGACCATTTGAAATAAAATCGAAAGACAACAAAATATTTTAAGAAACAGTGTCACAGTAATTCATGGAAATAGTGTCTCCTTTACACGGTTTCCAGATTGATCATGATATCTGAGTGTCACGGTGTCTCATTGTCATGGTGTTTCGTAGTCACGGTGTCTTGTTTCATGGTGTCTTGTTCACGGTGTCAACATCACAGTGTCTTTCTTCATGTTGTCTTTCTTCACGATGTATTTTTCATGGTGTCTGCTTCACGGTGGCTTGCTTCACGGTGTCCTACTTCACGGTGTCTTCTTCACGGTGTCTTGCTTCATGGTGTCTTGCTTCATGGTGTCAGAAAGACATAGCCAGTGGTAGACTCACGGTGTCTCAGACTTTTCAAAGTAACATTTTTTAGACATAAATAATGATGATAATAGAATGGATTATACTTAATAATTTTTAAAATAAGGTATTATGAGAGTAAATCAAGGATATTATGAAGTAATTAAACTGGATGTAGAGAAATTAAGATCTTGAATGGCTCTTCTTAAAGAAGGAGATTACTTTAAACAATAATACACATGATTTGATCTAATTTATTCGAGTTAACTAGGTTGAATAAGATTTGTGATCATTAAAATATGATTAATACATGAGGAGTCCAACAAATGTCATGATTTCCTAGGAAAGGGTTTGCGGTTTGGGTGACTTAGTAGAAATCATGAACTCTGGAAAATGGGTCCAAAGACATCTAATTAATATTTGAAATGCCCAGTTAATGCCAAATCTTATTGATTCATCATTGGATTTCTCAATCCCACATATTAAGACATTTTAATTCCATAAATACATAATAATTGATCTTAAAAACCATTTCTAATGTAATTTCATGTATGAAAATGACTCATGCACACAAGTGAATCACACTCCTCCACACTTGATCAATTGTTTGTCTTCAAACAATTACCTAGTCAATAATCTTAATGGGATGAACAAAGGAACCTATTGAAATTTCACATATTATATCAACTAAATGAATGAAAATTTTGAATGAATGATTATTGAAAATCCTATACATGTTCTTCAAGGCTCACCAATCCTCAAATAAGACTAACAAACTAGGCTCAATTCAAAATTTTCAAATTTTTATAGTTAAATAAATGTTTGTTTAAATATTAATTTTCCCTTTATTACATAAAATAATGTTCCATAATCCTCTTCTATATCATCATACAATTAGTTATGTTAGGAAAATATCTCTTTATCAACAAATGGTGGGATATCACTTTTATAGATCACAAAATATCATTCAAATTTTTTTCTTGTATTATTTTTCAATTACTCAACGTAATGAAATGTTAAATCATGTTAAGATCTCATGAAATTAAGATGATATAATAACCACTTGTTTGGTATCAAAAATTTCAATGCTTCACTTCACCTTATTCATAATTTGACTTATAGTTCAAAATGATCCTTAAATTAACTATTCCATCAAAAAATATTCATCATTTAACTCAATTTTATAGGAAATGTTTTTTGAAGAATTATATTTGTTTTTTTCTATGCACATTCACCTTAGAAATTAGACATAACAGTTCGAGAATATGAGAAATTTGAAAAATTATTCTCCAAAATTACTTTTCATTAACTTACTATGAATCTGTGAAATATATACTATCCCTTAAATGGTCTCTAAAAAAATAAGTCATTCTAGGGAATTCTAAGGAAATGACCAAATGGGGTTCCAAAATTTGGTTCCCTCCCCCACACTTAAGTTCAAGCATGGACCCCAAGATCATGTTGTGGTGTAGTAGGGTGGGAATGTAAATACATACAAGGGGATGGATAAAGATAATACACAATGAAGAAGAAAACAAAAGGAAAGAAAAAACCTTTAGAAGAGTTTTAGTAAAATGGAATGTAGTTTGTGTGTAGGATCCTGGTAAGGGGAAGATTGTGTTGGGAGAGAAAAAATTCATCCATCTATTATCTCATAAAAATAAACTAGGAAATGTGAATAAATAAAATTATATTAGTAGAAGGGGGTATATGGGAGAACCCAATCACACTATAGAGTAAAAAAGAATTATTGTCTATTAAAATAGTTTATTTTAAAAATATGAAAAAACAAAAAAAATGCCTCAAAAGAGAGAATATCAATAAGAAATTTGAAGATAATAAAAATGTTAGTGCCATCGTACAAAAGGATCTATGCCAAAAGGTCCAGAAATTACACATGTTCAACCACATCCCAAGTCAGATCCCCCAATAATGGCTTAAATTCCATGACCTCATAAGTTAGAGGAGCGACCTCACTGGCTTCTACAACACTAGCTACAATCTGGTCAACTACTGGAGGAGAGACACAATATGTGACCAAAGGAGAGGAATTTCCACCATATATTTATTATGAAGGTGGATGGAGTGGATGGGGCCAGTAGAGGTCTATGGCAGGGAGGCCTTACAAGTTGATTCCGTCTATCTTTCCTTGAGAAAAATCAATCTGCCAATCAAACATGGAATTTAAATCTTGATCCTACATCCACTATAAGTCCAAGTTTTTATAGGGTGTTCCCTAAAGGATGGGGTGGGTGGAGTAGGTGGTGTAAGGTGGTTGAGGAATGGATTTTTCTGAGATGGATGTATGGTTGGTGGAATGGTAGGATGGAGTGTGGTATTCCTCTGTAGGTGGAGGTGTGTGGTGGGAAACTTCTTGTGGTGGTGAGACTTTATGGGAAGCCTATTATGCCTCCTCTAGGGCTCCTCTAAATTGGAATTATTTCCATCATATTCTGGAATCCTCCTAAACCTCACCATAATGGTATCAAATGGGATAGGTGGGGATATCTCATTAAAGGGACCCTATCAAAACAGATTTCGAGATGCTCGACCAAAAGAATAATGTAAGGGCCTCAAAAAATACCTCCCGTTGGATTTGTAAAAATGTGACTGAGGTAATGGGTGAAAATGTATTCTAGGTTGATGGGATACCTATAAAGTGTAGAATAAAGTTGAAATAATCCTTGGAGTCTCATATTCCATTCAGTATCAGATCGGGTGGTCAAGCATGTGGTAAGTATATATTGGAGGAAATAGTGGGCTACATTGATCAAATTTGAGGCCTTAGTTATCTGGGGAACACAAGTTATCCCCAGTTGTATAATAGTGGCCTAAAAGTCCCACGAAACATAAGTATCCCAAGTGAAGGAATCCTTGACATAGTCCAAGTTGTTACCATAATCTTCATCATTTAAGAAGACCAAATTGGAAGCACCCCCCCCCCCACCAAATACCAAAATGGATTCTTAATAGATGGGATTGCACATAGTGAGGTCCTTAGTATGGTGACCAGTGGTAATGAGGCCTCTTAACACATCGACAAATCCAACCACTTAAAGTTTTTGGGACTCGTATTATTAATGGGGGATGATCTACCAAGTGTATAGAACTCAATAACTATTATTTTCCTCCATCTTAGATAATTTTATGTGAGTTCTAGATTGGGTATCAAAACTTGATCCACATGAACGCATAGAGGAGGAGGACATGTAGAGTTTGGGGTATCCTATAGGCAGTATAAAAACACACATATAGGATTCAAATTAAGATTTTAAGGACATATGATTTAATATAAATTATGTAAATATTACATAATATTTACGGAAGTTATAAAACCATACAAATTAATGTTGAAAAATTGGGGATTTTGAAAATTTTAACTACAAAAAATAGTGTCGTGTGCTATTCTTTGATAAATTTTCTTGAAAAATATAGGAAAACTAAAACAAAAATGAAATGTAAATGAAAATTGAAAAGGGGATATGGTAAAAAGAAGGTTTTTCCTAAACTAAGGGAAATGGAAAAGGAGAATAGAAAGAAAGAGAAGAGAAGAGAAGGAGGAGTAAGAAGAGGTAGAAGAACATGCCTTAAGGAAAAAGTGGAGGAAGAGGAATATACAAGGGAGAGTGAAAAGAAAATTAGTGGGATTATTGGAGGAAGGTTCATGGGCTGGGTAGGCGTGCGGAATGATTTGGAGATAAAAATGGGGGGGGGGGGTTAAATTTAGGGTTATTTTAAAAAGTTTCGTAGTTACTATGCATGGTTTGTTTAATCGTGTGAAAACCATGTATATAGTACAGGTATGTGAGTATCCCTTTCATAATTGAAACACATGGGATGGTTAACCATGTGAGACCCATGCATATTATTTTGAAAATACTTTCCACCTTGTACAATTAATGTGAATGGTTAGTTTAACTATGAAAAAACCATCTTTTTGGGTCTACCTTTAAAAAATTGGGTTTTCCCTATTGCGAGATTAATTATTTCTCCTTAAATGAAAACATAAGTTCATAACTATTTACAAAATTTTGTTTTCGGATTACATGGAATATCTAAATACTTGCAGAATAAAAATTCAATTATAAATCCATTACTTCGTATTAATAATATAACTATAAGATACACAATTAAAAACAAAATAATCATGAACTCATAGGAAATATTAGAACAACAAAATATTTTTGATGAATTTTTATTAAATTTCAAGTAACCTCATGGTTAGTAATACATTTAATGTCTTGAAATCTACAAACCTGGGCCTCTTTTTTATCCAAAATGAATGGTGGAGATCATTTACACTATGACATTCATTAAAAAACATGGTTTGAGGTGTTTTCTATTTATTTTGAATTGTTTTCTATCTTTTCCAAAAACATCCACCACACCATTGTGGAACACATTGACTACATGAATGGTCTGAACCAGTAGGACATTACCATTCTGAGAAAAATTCACAACTATAAGTTAAAAATAAATATCTGATCACCATGATGAAATGATTTTCTAGAAATTAGGTGGTTATGAATCTTCTTCATCTTATCCTTATAGAGTTTGGAATTATAATATGCCTCCCTTCTAATATCATCAAGCTTAGATATCTAAATTTTTTACTTCTCCTTGTTGTATTTAAGATTGTATTTTTGTACCTTTATTACCCAATATGTTTTGTGTTAAAGTTCCAAGGTAAAATAAAATGGCCTTATGTAACCAAATGGAAAGGTGACATACCCAGTAGAGTCTTAAATTCTGTTTTGTAATCCCACAAAGCATTGAAAATATATTTTAGCCAATATTTTCTTGACACATCCACTATGTTTCAAAAAATTTCTTTAACATGCATTTAGACACTTCCACTTACCCACCTAATTGGGGATGGTATGGTGTTCACATATTGTACTCTACCCTCCACTTCATTAACAAGTTATTCTATATTTAGTTATCATAAAGGGTTATCATATCATTAATGGTCTTCTAGAGAAAGAAAAACCTACTTAATATGTTTTTATTAAGAAATTATATAACAACCTTTTTTGTGTTATGATATATAGAAGTAGATTTTACACAATTGGATATGTAGTCCACACATACCAGAATAAAGGTGTTACTATATGAGGGTTAAAATGGTCCCATAAAACCAATACCCCATACATTTAAAACTTCCACCTCTATTACGGGAAGTTGTGGAATTTTTTCTCTTTTCCCAAAGTTTCTTATTAATTGAATCCTATCCCATCATTCCAAAAAGTGTCGAGCATCCCTATGTCTAGTTGGGAAGAAAAATCTAAATTTTAGGACCTTTATAATTGTGATTTATGTCCCATGGTTTCCTCTAGGGGGAAAGAGTGTCATAACTCAAAAATTCCCTATATTTCTATTATTACCATAGAAATTCAGATTACTCCATATTTACATGATCTAAACAACAAGGGTTATTACTATTTATAATGTTTCTCCTTTGAAGGTATTTTATTTCTTTTTTTAGTAGGAGAAATTTGGGTGGAGTCCTATTGTGGATAGATAGTTATCAATATCTTCAAATGATGGTCTAGGTGAAACCATTTTTTAAAAAATTTCTTCATCTCTAAAATATTCACGAATCTCTCTATCATCCTCTTCCTTTATGCGGGGAAACTCAAAGAAGTATAGATGGTTGAAAACAATATTCAAAATCCCTTTTTGTCACAAATTTACTAGTCAAATTCATGGAGTAAGAGTACCTCGTATATTAGTCGTAGTTTAGTATCTTTATTCTTAACATGTACATGACTGCTTCATGATTCGGGTAGATAATGACTTTTGAAAACACCAAGTGTGAACATAATATATCAAATAAAATCACCACTACAAACATATCACTTTCTTTCATGATTTAATTAAACCAAGCTTAATTTAAGGCATGACTTTCATAGTAAATTGGTCAAAATATACTATCAATACGCTATCCAAAGACTACTCCCACACCATAAATATTAGCATCTTACATTAACAAAAACTACTCATCCCAGTTTGGGGAAATCATAATTGAGTATTTGAATAGCCTATATTTAAAAAACAATAATTCCATTTTTCAAGATTTATCAAATTTATATATTTCATCCCTTGAAAGGATATTTTTTAGTAGTTGTGAAATATTAGAAAAATATTTCACAAATTGCATAAAAAATTTGGCGTGCCCAAGGAAGCTGTGTATTTATCAGAATAATGTATGGATGGGTAGGTTGGATATGCCCTTAATATTTTCAAGGTCAATATAAATTCCCTTTCTGGATATTCATTGGCCTAATATTATAAAATGTTTCCCAATAAAATGGAACTTTTACCAGTTCAAGAGTATATTTATCTGCTCAAACCTTTCTAAAACTAGATCCATGTTCCACAATAACTTGTTAAATGATGTATCATAGATGGAGAAATTATCCATGAACACCAACATACTCTACTTCACCATACCATGTAAAATGGCTATCATATATTATTGGAATGTGTTTGGAGCATTACTGTAATGTCCTGGACCCGGTTCACACATAAGTAACTAAACCTAGTTGGATGCAAGGCCTCAAGTGCACCTCCCCATATGATAGAGGATTCCGAATAGCAGTGACGGTCTAACGTTGTTTAATAGGGAGAATATACCATCATAATCAAAGTAACATAGTGTTATAATAAATGGATAATAATGGAAGCATAATAAATTACAACAAGAGCAATGTAAGTAAACATCTAGATGATAATAATAAATAATCCATCAATATAAATATCTAGTACCATATACACTGATGAGAGGTCATGTCTCTGAACCAAAAAGAAATAGGTAGACATGGCATCAAACACACATACAAATATACATATAGAAAATAACTAAAAGGTTTAAAATACTGTCACAAGAAAGCATCATGGGCCACAACTTGGCCTGTTTCTCCCTCACTCCCATGCTACAATAAATCATGAATCAACAACTGGGAATTTTCCCCTATCCTTAACTATATCCATGAAGTCTGTATGGGTACCAATCGGCATCCCGAATAGGGTGTGAGATATACTTAGTCGGTCACCACCAACGGTGTCTTTAAAAAATCTTACCCATGCATATAAACTATAACCATGTATAGGAATAACAAGTATGACAAAAGTTAATAATAAAATGATCAGTCTAGGAGAATATATTGTAAAAAGTGAATTTTATAACAGATAATAATCAATATATATATATATATATGAAGATTCAACAATAGGTAATAACCAGCTCAACATATACCACATGTGATAAGAGTAACAAACCTACATGGGATATGTCCCAAGGCATATAACTAGGGAGACCTCTATTTGGAGATGTAAATGTATATGGAAGTCACCAGTTCCATACCTTGATCCTCCTCAATGGTTCCATACCATAAATAATCATACATAGGGGTCGCAAGTTCCAGACCTCAATACCCTAGTCATTGTCATACCATAATAATAATAGGGGCCATACATTAATAATCCATAGGTTTTATCAATTCATAAAAGGTAGGTTCCATAACAATAAGAAATAGGTTCCATACCTTCATAATAAGTCAGTGACATGTCCATAAATAACAGGTGTCAAACCTTTGTAAAAAGTTGGTTCCATATTGATAAATAATAGGCACCTGAGCTTTGTAATAATTCAGTTCCATAGTGATAAATAATAGGTGGCATACATATTTGGAAAAAATCCCTCAATGCATCCACTCGGTATGTTTTTTTGTGGTTGTGTGTGTTGAAAAAGCCAGATGACCTCAAATGAGAATGGATGGTGTTTATTGAAGACAAGTTTTTATGGTGGCACGATTTCCCAGTGATTTCCAAATTTTGGGGCCTCAAAATCTGAAATTTGTGTGAATGATGGCAAATGAAATCGGAAAAGGAAGAGGAATGAGGAGCCTAGGACATAGATCACATACCATGTCCGGGAAGGGTACATGGCTGCATACCAGGAAGCGGGAACGGTATGCGGATGTGGTTCATGAAACCAAAAAATGGTCCATGGTGGATGTTGGTGCGGTATGTAGATGGGCTGAAATCAGTGAAGGAAATATACCACATAGGAGAAAATTCAGTACACATAGCGCATAGGAAAATAGTTCGTGGATGGCTTGTGGTTCACAGTGGTAGAAGATTCGGTATGCGGAGGGGGCTGTATTAAATCAAGATTTTGTATATCTTGATTGAGTAGATTAAGAGGGTATCTTTGCCTATATAAGAAACACTAATCCTACCAATTACTATGGAAATTGAAAATTATTAGCAAATACATTTTTCTCTAGGATTTCGTCAATGGAAGAAGGTAGTTTGCGAAGGGAGGTTTGCGAAGGATGAAGTGGTTTGTGAAAATTTTATGGGGATTCTTAACTAGAAAATGAAGTCTGATACGTGGAGGAGGAAGTGTGGTATGAAGAAAGAGTTTTCTCAGTACGTGGAGGAGGAATCTCTGGTGCACGAGAGGGAGAATTCTGCAGGTGGTACACAGAGGGGGAGCTCTGGTATGCGGAAGCGAAGGCAGTCTGTGAACAACAAATAGTTCATGGATAGAGAGTGATTCGCATAAGAGGTTCCCTGAATCGGTACAAGGTAGTGGTACGTGATCGTGAAGGTAGAGGCAATCCCTGGATGAAGGGAAATTTACTAAAGAGGTGTTGGTAAGCGAACAAGGTGTCCCACGTACCAAACCCGGTACTCTGTACGTGGGAGAGGAAAGTGGTTCGCGATTTGCACAAGGGTGCTTGTGAGAGCTTCAATTCAGTTTGTGAAAGTATTTTTTGTTACCTAACAGTACTCAAGAAGGTGTAATTAATCTACGGGTGAAAAAATAACTTCAATATAGCATCTACCTATTGATGAGGATGCAAGAATTCATCAAAATGAAGGGACCTACATGTCCATAAACTGTGTTTGATCTAAAAGTTGATAAATTGTGAGTGGATTCCTTTCTGATAGAGGTGAGAGAAAGAAGAAGAATATAGTGACCATTTCCACTGGTAGTGAGCTAGAGAAAGAGGAATAGGGAGTGACCCTTGGGAATGTAGTGAGAAAACCCTAAACCTTGTAAAGGCAGTGAGCCTGGGAATATAAGATCTAGCCTGAACATTGTACTCATTATTGGTAGTGAGCCTTAGTGAATTTGTTACATCAGCACATTGTTGTAGTATTCTCTTTGGACATAACCCAGTGAGGATGAACCAAGTAAAAATTGTTGTGTCATGTGAATGATTTCATATATGTTCATATATTTCTACGGGAGGAAGAGATAATTGAGTTTTGTCTAACAATGAAACAAGATCCGAACAGGATAAAGTTTTAATCTATCATACACTGATTCCACCCCCACCCCCCCCCACCCCCTCTCAGGGTATTCGACCAAGTGGACCTAAAAATACATTCATAATAGGTTGGTTCCATACCGAGATGTCCCATATTAAGTAATTAATATAATAAAACATGATACTTATGTTAGTGTCCAAACCCATTTACAATTATCATTTTATCAACTATTTAATAATTTTAATAACAGGGAAAAGGAGGCATGGTCTTCTCCAACTAAATAATTTAATTCAAAAAGGATCCCAGTATAAGGGTGGAATGCTCATACACCCTAAGGGGAGGTTTAACACATGGTAGATAAATGATCACACCACATGGGTGGATCAGGTCGAGGTTGAAAACCTCCAAAATTGATTAGGTCCTATACGGGTCTCCCAAATTAGGTGAAATAATAAATTTAAGTCTTATCATTTAATTTAAAATAAGTGACCCTAAATTTCATCAAGAGAAACTACAAATATGGTCAAATAGAAGAAAAAAACCTTAGAGATAAGGTATAGAACACCTACCTTAAGCATGTGGTAGAACACTCATCCAGTACCAGCTTTTGGTTTGATCCAGATCAGAAGAAAATGGAAAATAGACAAACATCTTGAAAATAAGGAATATAATATATCACCAGAATAACACCATCATAGGGAGGAAGAACATGTAAAGGAAATAAAGGAATGTAGAGCATACCCGTGGAAATATTACATGATATACTACACTCAAATCAGAGTCTGGATGGAAGAATGGCTCCAAAGCCTAGATTTAGGCTTGAGGGAGCTCAAAGGGAAGGAGGAGGGGTGTTGTGTGTGTGGAGAGGAAATAAAGTAAGGTGAGTGAGTTAAATATAAAAAGGTAAAAATTTTAATTTTATAATTTTTAAGTGGTCTCATGATTTGGCCTCATGGTTGGAAAAATCATGCGCCAACCATGCGCACCTCACTATCTAGGGTGCATACCCCACACAACCTGCAGTGGATGGTTAGACAAACCATGTGTAACCTATAAGAAACCTCTATCTCTACTCTAAATGGTCTAAGACCACCTCGTATAGTTTATAAAAACTATGTGGCACCATTATAGGGCCACAGGGATTGAGGTTCACAGTTAGCACTAACTATGTGCTAACCATGCGCCTCTACTGGTTTCTCCATAACTCAGAGGTCTGGTCTCTGAACCAATCCCAAACAATCCTGATTTCAACTATAAGGGATTTGGCATGTTTGTAAGGACTAAAAAAGGACTATAACTGAAATTAAAAAGATTCATACTTCAATGAAAATATAGGATCTTACAGTATTCCACTTAGACAACTTGACCCTAAGATTCCCTTCCATGGTTGGTAAACCATCCTATGAGAATAAATCAGGCCACCAAGCACACATTTGGGCCTCTTTCTCCTAGGAATTATCCTACACATGATTGTGCTACCATAGCAAGCATGATAAAAGAACTAACATTCCTTAGAGATACATCTTGCTCCGGTCTGGAATATGAATGGGATGCTCCTTAAGGGATGCATCTACCTCCAACTCAACCTCATCGGGGTGATGAATATGAGACAAATATGAATAATATAGGTGAAGCAATGAAATGTCGAAGAAACTATGCACAGAATAGTATCCCTAAGGTGACTGTATTCAATATGATACTAGAGACTGTCTCGACAACCTTAAATGATCCAATGAACTGGGGTGAAATCTTCCCCTTCCATTTAAACCGCTGACACCCTAGTCTAGTTGATACACCTGAGAAAACCTGACTTTTGACCTCAAACTCTAGTGGTTGATAGTGATGGTTGACTTATGACCTATTCCTAGAATGATTTTTAGCTATTCATTTTTTGATCAACTAAACCATATTTGAAGTCTCCAGAATGATATAAGGTGTAAGTAGTGATTCATCACATGTGTATACCCACCACAAAGGTGAATGTCATGACCTACCATATAAGGCCCCATAGGGAGTCATTTGTATCGTCGCCTAAAAGATGTTATTATAGTAGAAGTCAACAAGAGGTATATGTTTCTCCCAGGTTACACCAAAATTAATTACACATGATCATATCATGTAATATAGTACTTGTATCATCCATTCTGATCGACCATCATTTTGAGGGTGAAAGGTTGTTCTCAAAAGCACCCAAGTACCCAAATATTTTTGTAACCCCTATCATATCATTGACATGAAACAAGAATCCCAGTTATAAATGATGGTATGAGGAACCTCGTGTAGTCATAACATTTCATGAACATAAAATCTCTGAAGATCATCCATTGAGAATTTCTCTCTGATTGGTAATAATAGAGTAACCTTTGAGTACCTATCAATAATCACCCATACTACATCACTACCTTGAGCGGGTCTCAGTAACCCAGTTATGAAATCTATAGTGAAATAATCCCATTTTCAATTAGGAATGAGAAATACCTATAGAATCCTTATTAGATTTTAGTATTCTACCTTTACCCACTGATGGGTGGAACACCTCGTAACAAACCCAACTTTCTTTCTTTTCATACCAGGCCACCAATACTGGAAACATAAGTTGTGATACATCTTCATATTTCTAGGGTGTACCACCCAATTAGAAATAGGAGACTCTTGCATCAATTCCTACTATATGTCTATAGGAACCCAGGCATGCCTGTGAATCTTCAAGACCTCATCCTCATCAATGATCTAGTCTAGTGGGGTATCCTTTTCTGAAATACTCCCCCTAGGACTAATCCATCAAGATTCAATAACTACCTCATCTTCACCCTCTCAAGAAGTGAATAGGTCACTCGTAATGATGAAAGTAAAGACTATCCATGAGGGTCCAGAACCTATAAATGAATATTAGAAAATAGGTCTATAAGATTCCACTCATCAGTGTCCTCTCGAACTTCATGTGTCTGACTCCTTTAGCTCAAAACACCATCTATGAAATTTCTTTTCCCAGTCGTATAGGCATGACCAAAATAAAAAGACTTATGTTATTAAACCCACCTTCTATACCTAAGGTTTAATTCATGTAGTTTGAAAATATACCTAAGGATTTGGTGGTCTGTATATACAAAAAAAAATTCTCCCAATAGGTAATGCCTCCATCAAAGAAAGTCATGAATGACATCTGGTAACTTGAGAATGTGTTTTAAGTAATTATACTCATCTTTTCTCCACTGAAGAGACTCATACGCCATAAATATATATTCCTACATAATAACTACTCATATTCAAATACCTGATGCCTCACAATAAACTATATTGCTTCTGGCTAGTTCTTCTAGAACTAGGATCTATGTTGAATTTAGTCTCCCTTCCATCTCTTAAAATACTATATGATAGGTTTTTGACCTTATAAACTTCACACCCTTCTTAGTCAAGCTTATACGAGGTGATTCTAGGCATGAAAAGACCAATTTAATGTTCATGTAATAACCATCTATCGCCAATAAACTATTTATATCAAAAGAATTCTTGGGATGCTCCTAGGTAACTACAACTATTACCTTCTCGGAATCAACTAATACTCATACCCCTAAGATAATGTCACTTGTGAAGTGCATCTTATTGATCCAAAAAGTAGTATTTAGTGAGATTATAATAAAAATGGTTCTCTCTCATTGTACTCAAAATGATATCAAGATGTTTGGCATGGTCGTGTCAAGTATAGAAATACACCAGGATTTCAACTATGAAGACTGCCATAAATGAGTCCAAATACAGGTGGAAAACATGATTAATCAGATCCATGAAAATGGTAAGTATATTCATAAGATCCAATGACCTAACCAGATACTCATAAAAACAAAAATACCAATTGAACATTATATAAGGAATATTTGAAGGTCTAACACATAACCATGGATATCCAGAACACAAATCAATCTTCGAGAAAACCCGATCTCTTTTGAGCTTGTCAAAGAGGTCATTTATACAGGGAAAATGATATCAGTTCCTCATAGTGATCTGATTCAACTTTGGGAAATATTCATAAATCTCAAGGGTTCCATCTTCCTTCTTGGTGAAAAGGACCAGTGAACCCCTGGGAGAAGTACTACCTCGTATAAAAACATATGCTTCTAATTCCTATAGTTGCCTCTTGAGATCCAAAAACTCAATAATGGTTATCCTCTAAGGAGGAATATACATTGATTTAAATCTTGGAAGCATCTCAAAATACAACTCCACCTCTTGATTATGAGGTAAATTAGAAAAATTCGTCGGGGAATACATCACTGAAATGATCTACTATAGGAGTGAATTCATCATGATATTTTCCCTAATCGTCCATATAAAGGTTAGAAATCTAGTCTATCACACCAATCAACCCATTATGTTTCATTCTAACTCTAAATTATTAGAATTTCCACTCAATCTAGTTAATATAGGTTTTGTCCTCTAGTTATGTGAAAGACACCCTCCAATGATAACAATCCACGTAGGCATGATAAGGAATCAATCAGTCCATCCTAAGGATGGCATGAAAACCCATCATCTCAATAACAAAGAAGTTCCATAAAAATATATAATTTCCTATCTTAAGGGGGGACTCTTTATAATGGTATACAATCTCTTAACTTTCACCCAAATGAGTGTCAAGTGTCATCACCCCTATAGAAGAACTGAATTTTTAGTGCAAGGGTTTCAATGACATCCACAAAGATAAAAGAATTCAAGGACCCTATGTCAAACAAAATAGAAAAGATGGTATATGGTAATAAAATAATACCTAAAAATATATAAGTTATAAGACTCTTCACCCCTAGAACATCTTTCACTGCATAAACGTGTCTCGTTCAAAGGCTTTGAGAGACAACATGACTTCCTTGACTAGGACTGCATTGTTGAAACTGCATAACTGGTCTATAGATCTTTCGACCATGAACACCACATCATCCTAACCAAATAGTATCACTCTAGATTCCTACATGTCAAATATCTTCTGATCTCTCCCTATGACCTATATTGTGTATTGATCTTCTCTTATTGGACACTAGAGGGATGATTCTACAAAACAGATATAAATGGATCATCCTTCTGCAGGATTTACACTCAATTGGGGCCCTCTCACACTATGGTTTCACATGACCCTACTCCCCACACTTATTAAAGACTACAAAACTACATGTATGTGCACTCTAATTGGTACTGGCCTCATGATATCTCTCTAAGAAACACTTCCTTCCACCAGATACTGCACTACTGGGTCATGGAAACAGTCTACTCTGATTTGGACCTCCATCTTCCCTCAGTTTACACTTGGTAATAAGAGCCTAGTTTACTATATCAAACATTGTAGTTAATTATAAAACATTCACCTAATAACTAATAGGATGTCTAATACCATCCTCAAAATGTCTCTCTTTGGATGGCTCATCAGTATTATAGATAGGAGCAAAGTACTGAAGCTTTATAAATTGAGCTTAGTAATCCATAACTGACATCAAACCCAACTATAAGTTAAGGAAAACCCTAGAATTATTCTACCTTTTGGTCTTATGGAATAAATATTCATAGGTTATAGATTGTAAATCCCTCCAAATTACATCTTGTTATTGATTTTTCTACTCAGAATATCCCACCAACATTTGGAAGATCCTCAAAGAATATACATAGAAAGATTATCTATCCTCTCAGGAGGTGTCTCGAGGTGCTCTAAGATAGATAAGAAAATATCAAACTATAACTCTACTGCCTAAGGGCCACCATCCCCTAAAACATTAGTTGTATGCTACTGTTAAAACTCATGCATCAACTCTCCCACAGAAGGGGTAGGTCATGGAGATCCCTTTATAGTCTGCAAAATCTATAGAAATTCCCCTCAAAACTGGTAATCATCACCTATGTCATGAATAGTAGGAGGTTCCATAGGTGTCACTATTTGAGGTTACACTTGTGGATTAGGGCACACCACCTCCATATCATTTTTTTCACCACCCTCCTATATCATTACTCGAGTATATCATGGTTTCATAGCTCTTCAAATTCCAAGAACATTCCTTATATAGGATTTAACAATGACTACATTTTAGATATAAGAAGAGGATAGGAACAAACCATCCTATATAATAGTCACACCCCTTTTCCTACTCCTAAAACTAAGTTTGGGTGATAGGAATGATCATAAATAACACAAGAGACCTACCTACTTCCAACTACAAAGGTCAGGTATGGGTCAAGCTATCTATTTTATTGTAAGGGTCCTATTATTATGAACCATAAATTGAAAATTACAGATGAAAACACCCTTTAAATTTCAATTGGAATCCTAATTTAATGGAAAAAATATTAGATTTAATGATTTATCAATTATTTCATTTACATAATAGACCATTTAACTAAAGTACCACTACCAAATTATACAAGTACATTCTTTATAAATTATAGTTGGTGGTTCATTTAATTTTATGAAAACCATTATATTCAATAGCAGAATTTAATAGGTAATATAAGATGATTTGAATAAATAAGTCACCATCCTCAATATATATAGGTACATTAACTATTTATATTACAAATGACATTCACGTATTAAAAATAATCTAATGTTTGAATCAATATAACCTCAATTACATAACTCAAAACTATGATAATTGATTATTTAAGGAACCATAATCAACCTATACATGAAAAAACCATTTTGGTTGATGAAAATCCATTGAAAACCAATTATGTAATCCCCCTTTTCCTATAGAAATTTTTGTTTTATTACCGATGTATCGATCTAGGCATATACAACTGATATCATGCAATTAGTCAATGCACCTACATGGCATGGAATAATGCATGACATATTAATCCTATAGGATGAAAAATCAATGATTCCATTATATACTAGGAAAAGGATATAATATAATCCAACATCATAATAAAAATAATATCACATATCATGTGCATCACCTAATGGTGGAATCAAATCAACTGTAATAGGCCTAATCTAGAACATCAAATTCACATCCCAGGCAATATATATTTTTTCCCAGTACATGAGTTTGCTTCTCCTAAGCACAGGATCATTTAAAAATTTCAACACATATTAGTCTATTTCCCACAATCCCTAAATAGTAATTCAACAAAAATAAACCTTTGATGTTAATTTTTAATTTCCCAGACCCGACTCACTCATAAGTAACTGAACCTTATTGGACACAAAACCTAAAGTGTTCCTCACTGTACACTAGAGGTTTTCAACTATTAGCGAGGGTCTAATGTGGTTTAGTGGGGAGACTATACCCTCATAATCCTAATAACAAAATTTTGTAATAAATGGATAAAAATGGAAGCATGGTAAATACAAATTAGATGAATGTAAGTAATCATCCAAATGATAATAATAAACAAGCCAACAACAGTAATATCCAGTACCATATACACAATCATGCAACACTATATCTCAAAACCAAAAAGAAACATGAATACATGGTAGAAAAAACACATATATATAGGTATATAAAAATTCCAAAAGACAATCTCTAGATAACATCACGATCCACAAGTTGTTCTTGTGCTCCCCCGCTTCCATGATAAAATCAATCAACCATATAAAAATGGGTGTTTTCCCCTATCCCTACCTATATCTATGAATTATATTCAAGTATCAATAGGCGGCCCGAACAGGGTGTGTGATATACTCAGTAGTCCACCACCAACGGTGTCTATAAAAAATATATCCTTTATGTATAAACTATAATTGTATGTATGTATAATAGGTAAGGAATAAGTGAATAAAAATTATGAGTCCAAGAGCATAAGATATAAAAAGACTAGGATATAAATGTTGAGAATCAATATATATGAAGATTCAATAATAGGTAATAACCAGCTCTATATAAACCACATGTGATAAGTGTAACAGACCAACATGGGCTATGTCCCAAGTTTACCTATATCTAGAGATGTAATTATACATGCAAGTCAAAAGTTCCATATCTCAATCAACCTCAATAGTTCCATACCATAAATAATCCTACATAGGGGTCCAAGGTGCCATACCTCGATTACCCTAGCTGGTTCCATAACATAACAATCATAGGTTCTATACCTTAATAACCAATGGGTTTAATACCCTCATAATAGGTCAGTGCCACAACTTCATAATAAGTCGATTCCATATAGATAAATAATAGGATCCATAAATTCATAATAATTTGGTTCCATACTGATAAATAATAGGTGTAATAACTTTGTAATATTTCAAATTTGTGCTATTATTTTGAAGAATTTCCTAATTTAATTTTAGTATTACCTTTATAGCATGGATTTAATCGTAGTTTTTATGAAAAATGGTAGTTTTGTATTGATATAAGGAGTCTTATGGTTGGATCACGGTTAGTAGAAACAGTGTTCCCAAGATAGTGGCATTGTCTAGGTCACACAACCTATTATACGGGCATTCTGATATCTCAGAGAAACTTGTGTGAGTCCGATGGTGAAACATTCCAAGCTACATGGCTAGAAACCTAGGCATGTTCCCCCTCTAGGAAAACCATGCAGCCAACATTCTTCTTAGAGAGAGGTACGCTCGATTAGTGTACAATCTAGATGATTGTGCATCCAAACCATGTGGCCTTCCAGATCTTTGAAAACATTGAAATTTAAATTATTTTACTCATTCATTTTAACCCCAAATCACCCCTTTATCTCCACATTAAATCTCCCCAGCCCTAGGTGTGCCGATTTCTCCTTCCATATCCCTTGGCTCAAAATATTGGGTGTTTTGGCTTGTATTATTCATGAAATCATCAAGTAAGATCTTCCTCTCTTCTATTCTCTCTTCTTCTTGGTTACCTATTTCTTATTTATTGATTTATCTCTTCTCTAGTGGTTATATTGACCTAAATTGTGTTCAATATTGTTTATTTAGGTTGGATAATGATGCTTTTTGTGTTATATTTATTCCTTAGGGTTTCTCATTGGTGTGACATGTGTTTTCCGACTGATTCCGGGTGTTTCCAAACTAGAGGTAGGTGGTTCCATAAATTGAAATTATTTGATGAATTTATTATTCTTCATTGGGTTTTCAAATGGGTTTAATAAATTTTTTGGGTGTTTCAAATGGGGTTTTCTATGGATTTTGATGTGAGTTTGAAGTTTAATGATGAGTTTACCTTTATAAATGGTTGTTTTTCTTGTGTGGTTTAAATTATTAGGATTGTGATTGTACAAGAGGTATTTCACCAAATATATTAATTAGAAAATATAACATGGGAGACCTATGTAACTAAGTTGGTATAATATGTCTAGTATGTTAGGAAAGTTGGCAAGGATGAAGCCCAGTCTCTCTAACAAGATTATGTGGAAACGCTAACTAAACATTGATGATGGGGATTGGTTGGCTCAAGCAGGAGATGGACCAATGTGGATAGGTTTTTATAATTGAGAGTACGATAATCCTATGACCCTACTAAACCTAGTTTCTTAGGTATTTTCCAATTATGATCATGCCATGATATCTGTTTCATTTTATTGTCATATTCATTCCCTCTTTTATGTTGAAGCATGTTTTAAATTAAATTATATTCTTCTTATTTTTTTTAAAAAACTAAAATGTTAATTTTTCCTTGAAAAAATCTATTTTGGTGCTATATTATTGGGAAATTTGGCTCACACACTATATACACCCTCAAGTACATGTAGACCATGTCAGGTTTGACCCTGGTAAAAGAAATACTTTCTATGGTGGTGATGGTGGTTCTTTGGGCTAGTGGCTTCTTCTTGGAAAGTTGTTGGTGGATGTGGAATGAGGGTGTTAACCCACATGTTTCATAGAGGCTTGTGGTCTAGTCGGTCCCCCTCCCCTTTTTGGTTGTTGTAATATTGGGTTGTAAATGTAAAATGTTTAACTCATGATATAGTATTTTCGTTTGATATCTTATATTGAAAATGTTAGTTTGGATGTTATATATGTATGACTCTTTTGGGTTGTTTATGGTTTTCATTCTTGTTATAAACCATTATCAAAGGTGTAACCCAATTCCCAGGACTAGTTTCTAGCCCTTGGGGACTGAGGATGCCCTTTGGGCGATGCCACAAATTGGTTCAGGTGTCGGGTTAGATGGAATCCCATCCTGGTTCATGAAAAATGGTACTATAGAAAGTTTTTTCTTTATTTGGGTCATTTTATTTGGGAGAGTCTAGATATATAGGTTCTTGGACCATCGGGGCTTGTGGTATTGGTTGTGAGTGCGGTGTATAGCCAACACACTTCTTGACAGGCCATGGATCACCATGGTATATTCGGAATTTGTTTGAATCCTCCTTCAAGAATGATGTGTAGGCTGAAAATTGTGTATGGACTCTAATCTGGGTGGATTAGTTTGATCTATGATTGTATTTGTTATGGTTTTTTATTTATTTGTGGATGTGTTTGAAATTTTTTGTTGCCGAAAATTTCTCCTGGTAATGTTATGATGGTTTATTAAGTATTGTTAAATGATGTTGCATCATGGACAACCTATTAAACCATGGAAAGATTCCGATGAGAATTATACCTCACCATTTTGTTAGTGGTTAGTGGAAGTGGTGGTTCAGGATATCTGAGCTTTGGATATGGGAGTAGGATCTTGTCCTTCTCAAGCTAATGAAACCCAACCAAGTCCAAAAAAGGATAGGGAAAAAGATTTCCTCAAGAAAAAACCTTTTCCCTTCTAGTATCGCACAAACCCCCTGAAATAGGAGTATTAGATTGAAAAGGTTGAGAGGATATTTGGGTTTCTTAAGGCTCCTAAAGTGGTCAAGGTGAAATGTTCTTCTTTCATGTTGGGAGGCCCTTGTCATAGGCGGTGTGGCCCATTGGTCCAAGTAGGTAAACATGAGAATATTAGATTTTAAGGTTTCAAGGATATTTCTAATAAGTAGTATTTTTCTAAGGCATTGGCCATATCCAAGACATGGGAGTTTTTGGATCTCCATTAGGGGGATCAGACCGTGTTGGAGTATGCCAAATGTGTTTCATAATTGGTCTAATTTACACCTGTGGTGGGTTCAAATTATAATATAATGGATCAAGGGTTTGAAATGTGGTTGTAGTTAGAGATTTGATCCTAGGTATTCCTGTTTATGTTTAATAAGTATGCTGAGGTAGTTGAATGATCCCTGATGGTGAATATTGATCACATTGGTAAATTGGATTTCTCAAGGGTAGTCCCAGTAGTGCACCAAAGTGGTATAATGTCTAAGAATAAAAGGAATCATGATGAGAAGGAGAATAAATGAGGTCGTAGTTCAGAACACCCATCCCAACCTCCTTCATCTACAACCACTGGTGGTCAGACAGTTGTATGATACTAGTGTGGAAGGTTGGGGCACGTGTGGTCAGCATGTCCAATCTCAGCTAGACCCTTCTATTAGTGTGGGATCCTAGGTCACTTGTTTAGGTTATGTGAGATTTGTATTCCAACTCAGAGTGGCACAAGATCCTCAACACATAGAGAATATCTAGCTCAGTATGGTGCATCAAGGGCCATGGATTCATAGTCTGTTAGGAATGGTGGGTGAGTTTCCAAATGTACTTCAAAATGATTGATTAAGGTTACCACCAGAGAGGGATGTAGAGTTCACAATTTATTTGGATCTGGGAACACAGCTAATATCTATTCCCTCTTATCATATGGGCCCTACCAAATTGAGGGAATTAAAGATACAGCGGGATGATTTGGATTCCAAATGATTTATTCACCCAAGTATCTCACCATGGGCCACCCCAATACTATTTTCTAAAAAGTATGATGGATCCCTCTGGTAGTATATTGAATAAAATAATTTGAATAGGGTCATGATTAAGAATAAATATTCATTGCATCGTATTGATGAAAACTTTGATCATCTTAATGGAGAATGGTGGTATTCCAAGATTCACATGAACTCTAGGTATCACCTAGCTAGGTTCAGAGAAGAAAATTCTCCCAATACATCCTTCCAAAGTAGGTATAGACACTTTGAGTATTTGTTCATTTCTTTCAGGTGGAAAAATTCATCGATGGTTTTCATGTCTCTTATGAACTGGGTGTTCCATTAGTACCTCACCTCCTTTTTCAAGGTGTTTGTAGACGATATCCTAATCTTTTATATAATAGATAAGGATTGTGGAAAACAGCTTAGGATCATACCAGGAACTATTCAGGATCACTACCTTTGGGATATATTTTATAATTTCACATTATGTATATAGGAAGTCAATTTTCTTGGGCATGTGATCTCAAAACATGCAGTTTTATTGAACCTAGATAAATTCAGCATAGTGATGTCATGGAAGAAACTAAGGAATGTCTTCAAGATGTGGAGATTCTTGGTTCTAGTAGGGTTTTACATATAGTTATTCAGGGATGTATCTCAGTTTTCTTACCCCATGATGACACTTACCTGGAAAGGGGTATGGTTTGAATGTAGTCCAGAATGTCAGGCATCATTTGATGATATTAAGTAGTGATTGAACAATTCCACTATTATGATATTATAAGATTAAGTAAAGGGATATGTGGTTTGTTTTGATTCTTCATTTATAGGTATTAGGTGTATGTTGATACAGGACAACCATATGGTGGCATATGGATCTCACCATCTCTGACCACATGAAAAGCATTATCTAACTCATATCCTAGAACTGGAAGGGGTGGTGCTTGATTTGAAGATGTGGAGTCACTATCTGTTTGGGTAGAAATTATTTTCTACTCATACTATTTGAGTTTGGACTAAATTTTCTCCCAATAATATATAAATATAAGGAAATTTTTATGGGTTCAGTATCTTTAGGGGTTTGAATTTGATGTTGTTGATACCCTAAGAAAAGGTAATGTGGTAGCTAACGCTCTAAGAAGGAATATTCTAATGAAAGATGTAAAAGAGTTCAGAGATGATTGGATCTTGATGGGGATTTTTTTTAGATACACCTATAAGTATAATAACGTCACAATGTATTTTATCATTGGTTTTCCTAATTCACTCCAAGGAATGAATTCCAGTTTAGTGGTGATTGACCATCTAACCAAGTCTTCCCATTTCATTCCAAAAAAGGATTCGAACGAGGTGGAAGATTTGGGCTGACTGTATGTTTAGGAGATTGTGAGACTTTATGGTGTTCCTTCAGCTGCCATTTTTGATAAGGACCCCCAATTTAACTCTAAATACTATAAATTCCTTCAGAAGGAAATGAGGTGATAGATCAAACTTAGTATGGCATATCATCCTCAAATGGATGGTCAAATAGAGTAGGTGAATTGAATTTTTGAATACATGCTCCATGCATGTGTGTTAGATTTTGGAGGGTCATGGGATAACCATATGTGATTGGTGAAATTTTCATATAATAATATTTACCAATCCATGATTAAAATGGACCCTTTTAGAAACTTTATGATTATCCATGTTAGTCAAATTTTCACGGGATAGAGGTGGGTGATGCTAACTTGCTAGGACCAATCCTTTCAAAAGATACGTATGATAAATTTTGATTGATTAAGAATTTTTTTTATAGTGAAGAGCCTCCATAAATCCTATTTTGGATAGAAAATTCAAGACTTGGAATTCTCATTGGGTGACTGAGTGTTACTAATGGTGACACCTCACCTGGGTCATTGTCATCTCGGTAAGCATAGGAAGCTTACACCGATGTATGTTAAACCTTTTTAGATTACTAAAATAGTTGTAAAGGTGGAATAACAATTATATTTAATGACCCATTTTATATTGATCCATGATGTGTTCCACATATCTCAATTGAAGAAGTATAACTGGGACCTGGATAACATGATGAACTAGGAAGAATTGTATTTTTAACCTTATATGTCTTTGATCAATCACCCAGTATTGGTTGTGGATTAAAAAATGGAAGTTCTTTGGGGAAAATACATACCCTTGGTTTGACTCATTTTCGAGAACAAAAATGATGAACATGAGACATGGTGGTTGATTGAAGTTCACAATGGTAGGGAAATATCCCATGCTGTCATGTGGATCAGCCAGCTGGGTCTGCCCCTATCATTTCACAATGGTACCCTCTTCAAGGCCATAGGTGAATCTCTTGGGGGTTTCCTATGTGTGGATGACTGTACAAAACATTGTGGAGATGTGTTAGTAGCTTTTATATGTGTGGATTTGGATCTCTCTCTACCCCTCCTAGAAAAAAATATACCTAAAGAAGAATGATGCACTTGACTAGAGTTAGGACATAGTTTACCCCGTGCTCCCCAGGTTTTACTTTTAATTCTTCCTCTAGGGAAATTCTATGCAAGTGTGTAGGAAACATCAGCATGGAGGATGAAAAATTGAACCCCATCATCCTAGAGCCCCTGCCAGTAGGGTTGTGTCCCAACCCCTACCAAATGATGCTATCCCCAAAACTGATTAGGAACCTCCTAGATCGCCTTCCAATAGGGTTGTGTCCCATTCCTCGCATGATGATGCACTCCCCAAACCTGAACAGTAACCTTCTTGGGCCAACCATTCAATTATAGTTTCCCCGTAAGGCCCTTCCCCACCACTTCCTGCCCTCTTTGGCGGTGGCTTCAACCGTTATTAGGCCCTTAAGGTTTTCTGGGTGGGGAATAGATGGATCTTTCTACCCTTGATGCTTGGAAAATGCCTTTTCTTTCTTCTTCTCCAGATCCCTTCTCCTATATAGATGGTTCTTTGGTTGTCTTTAGTGAAGAAGGACCTCCTACAAGATCCCCAAGCCTACCAATGGGAAGCTTTTTTCTATTATCGAATGTCCTCTAACCTACCACTCATCTCAACCATCGCCCAATTCTCACAAGGATTCTAAGGATGGTATGCATTGTGGTTTGGTTACCCCATATTTCAAAAAAAATAGCAGAAATATCCTCCAATAAATGTGAGAGGTAAATCCATGTGGATTCGTTGAATTCCTACCTCTCTAATATCACATTCTTCGTCCCCAACTATTGTAGTATGCAGAAGGTAAAAATTCATATCTATGTATGATTGTGTATCCTCCCACTTAAATGAGACCATGTTTACTGGGGTGAAAACCAATCCATCACTATTTCAATGATTCTGATACTCATCTAGAACACATGTGGCATCGGTTCTCAGGTAAATATGGAATTCATAGCTATGGAAACTAAGAAGCATGAGTCATTTATTATTGTTGTACTAGAACAAAAGAAAATTCCTACCAAAATCAGTGAGTTTACTCATAAATTTAGGATGCATATGACCATGCATGCAGATCCTACCAATCATCATATATGGATATTCTATAAGAAGTAGGTTTATGTAGATATGGTTAAGGTTTGAGATCAAAATATTACTATGAAATTGGATGTTGGTGCAGAGTCACTTTTTATTTTGTTTGTGTATAGGAGATGTGATGAACAAAGGAGAGAAGTTTTGTGGTAGGATCTTAATGGATAT
Organism: Viscum album; assembly: GCA_963277665.1. Classification (NCBI taxonomy): domain Eukaryota; kingdom Viridiplantae; phylum Streptophyta; class Magnoliopsida; order Santalales; family Viscaceae; genus Viscum; species Viscum album. The sequence continues at coordinate 1,860,704,920 of OY728129.1, read as the reverse complement.
TTTTGTGAGGAGTCCACATGGATCATTTATGGGGAATTCAATATCCTAACAGATCTAGATTTGAACAAATATAGGGGAGAAGTTTATCACACAGCTATCATGGGATTTTTTCAGTTCATTGCAGGAAGAGGACACCTAGACATGGGATAATCTGGTGACTAATTCACTTAGTGCAATAATCAACAAGGGAGTAGATGTTGTTGGAGTCTATTGTATTTGTATCTAGAAAATATTCAAACCATATCCGTGTTTCCCAATTCCAAGGTTGATCACCTTGTTTAGGGTATCTCAGATCATTCCCCTTTTCTGGTTTCACTGCCTCCCTGATATCATGTCTATGAATAGTTTCGATTCTATTCTCACTGGTTGTGATCTACCTAATACCAATATCTTTTTAGTGGTATTTGGAGGGAGCCTACATATTGCCACTCTTGGGTAGTCTTCAAACAACTGTTGTGGTGGCTCAAACACATGTTACAATATTGGTATAATGGGATTCCTTCTATTGATCATGACATGGATGACCTCAAAAAGGAGGTGGATCGACTGGAACTCATCCTTGAGGGTGCATGGAATGAATTTATTTTTTCGTGAAATCTCTTATAATAAGAACATCATAGAAGATCTAACCTTGAAATAGGATCACACCACTAGAGATAACTCATGAGTGAAATAGATTCATGAAGGGGACAAAAACATGACCTACTTACTTGCATGACTTAAAGATAAAAGGAGTCAATTGAAACCTAATATAGTGCTTGATGATGGTTCATACTCATATGATGGGGATGTGGTTGGGGGCATTGCTTTTTCATTCATAAAACATCTACTTTTTGGTCATATTCTGAACATGTCAAATGGGTATCCAAGAAGAAATGTGGAGCTGCTAGAGGTGATTCACAACCTGATGTATAACTAGGATAATTAATTTTTGGAAGTGACTCCTAAGGAGAATAATATTTAAGAACCTATGTTGAACCTCAACCTAGATAGTGCTCTAGGCCCTGATGGATTTCAAGGTTCATTCTAAAGGGGGTCATGGGATGTGATTAAATATGATATTATTGTGTCCATCCATGCCTTTTTTAGGGTGGACCCATCCCATGATTTTCTAGTGCTATGAATCTTGTCCTCTTACCAAAGATCAATGTTCCATAATTCATTATCGACTACAAACTATTAAGTATGTGTAATTTCCCCTATAAGATTTTGTCAAGCTTCATCAACTCACATTTTTTCATGCACATTCCTCAGTGTATTTCCTTAGAGCATCATGGATTTGTGATGGGTTTGTCAATAGAGGGAGTTATTGAATTAGCTTAAGAAATTCTTTGAGATATCAACATCAAAACCCATGGATCAAACATGGCTCTAAATCTGGGTATAAATAAGTCCACGGATAGAATGAATTGGGGTTTCATTAACAGGGTTCTCATGGGTATGGGACTCTCTTCCTAGGATAACAATCTTATATGTAGAGGTTTTAACTCATCTTGGATGGTTGTTTCCATCTTGTGGAAGACACATGGTATTTTCAAGACATCTCGTGGGATTAGGCGAGAGGATCCCATATTCCTGACCATCTTTATTCTCATGAAATACACCCTCAACTAGATTATTAACAGAAGGATATCCATGGGATTCCTCCTTCCTTATCGTAGAAAAATGAACCAATCTTTGATTCCCCATATGATTTTTGCTGATGATTATCTCATCTTCATCAATTCTAGTAGAAGATTAGTCAGTGGGCTCAACAAAATTCTGGAAGAATATTGCTACTGGAGAAACTAGGTTATCAACAGATCCAACAGTGGCCCATATATTTCTAGCAGATGTGGAAACTGATACGACACCTCCTCATGAAATGAGTTAGACATGCAGAGAGGTGTGTTTTCAATGGGTTACCTTGGTACCCCACTCTCCCCAGGCTGAATCCATATCCTATAATTTGACTACATTGTATAAAAGATAATGAGTCACATGATCAACTGAAAAAACTTCTACTTAACTTTTGGAGAATGGATAGCATTTGTCCACAATGTCATTTTGTCCATTCCAATTCATGTACTCTTAGAAATCAATGTGCGCATGGGGTTCATTACAGCCATTGATAATAATTTAGCCAACTTAATATGGGATTCTCTCTCTAAAGGAAAATGTCACTGGACTTCATAGGGTAGGTTGGTGAGGTCCATCCATGGAGGTGGGATCAACGTAAGGATCTTAGCATATACTATTCACTACATGCATACAAAACTGGAATAGGAGATTGTGGAAGAGTTCACTATCTACAAATAAATAATGGATTAAAAATGTGGTGGGTGTGTGGAGGATGTTATTTTCCATGAATCCCCTCTCTGGTATTTGATTTAACATATTATCCCAACCCTTCGTCAACACTCCCGGTGGATTATAGGAAAGGGTGATATCCTCTACTGGAAACACAACTAGGTGGGTTCTACGATTGGGTTACTAGGGATTCCCACTCCTCTGATCTCTTTTAGAGAGGCCTCCTTTCATCCTATTTTTATCAAATCCATACTGGAAAAGGATCAACAGGATGTGTTTGATCTCATTGCATTAACTTTTGAACAAGAGAAATGTGTGTTCACTACATCTAAGTCAGGTACCTTATCCTCAAAAGAATTCAGTCAGATATCAATACCTTAAGACCAGGGTTATAATAGGAATAACATGGTCTGGTGTAAGAGAGTCCCAAAAAAGATTAATTTTCATACCTAGAGGATAATGAACTAGGTTATTCCCATGAATGACAATGTGGAAAAGATGGGTGTCAACTTGGTCTCCAGATGTCACTATTGTAATATTCACTAGGATGAGAACTCAAATAACCTATTCTATGAAAATGAATGGTCCCTAGCTATCTATTAGTTCTTTAGTGAGTTCACTACACACCTATCTTTGGATCTTATTGGTGCCTCATTCTTGGACAGATAGTTTCATGTCTTGGATTCTTTTAGACCAGAAAAAATGGAAAGTTCCATCATTCTAAGTGCAGGATGTTAGTGTATATGGAAGGATAGGAATCATGCCAGTTTTGAATGGATTATGTCTACAAGAAGATCAATTTTCATGATAATAGGATCCCTCCTCAACAATGTGGTTAGCGGTATCAATAACTAGTGTGATGCACCCTCTTTGAGATCTCTGCAGGTGAGTGTGTCTCTGGTGCATTACTCTATTTCTGGGCCTAGGGGACACTGGGTGTGGTGGATACCACCATTAATGTGGTTAAAACTAAATTTTTAAGGTTCATGTATCTCAGTATTCATGTGAGGTGGAGGGGTGGTTCAGGACCATAGGGGATAGTGTCCTTCTCGCTTATACTACCCACTATGGGCAAGGGAACTCTATCCAGATGGAGGGCAAGGAAATGTATATGAGGCTGAACCTATGCGACCAAAAGATTATGGTAAGATCTCGGCCTTTTCTAGAGTCATCTCAGGCATTTTTTTCAGGTAATTTTTTATGTTTTTAAGTACCATTAACTTAGAGTAGTGGCTTAGGTGAGTTTTGGTTAACTTTTAAGGAAAACTAAAGGGTAGTGCGTTGTGCACGGTTTGTTCATGGTTTGAAGAACCATGCAACCAAACCGTTCCAAGCGTGAGAAACTGGACCAAAGTGTCTGCACTATTTGTTCACGGTTTGACAAACCGTGTGACCAAACTATGCCAACCGTGAAAAACTAGGCAGTGGAGTCCATGCGGTTTTTAATATCTAAATATCTCTTTTAAAACCACCTGAACCCCCTAGGACTCCCATATTTCAACCTTGTCTTGGGATTGAAAAATTCTAGGTTTTCTCAAAGCCTTCTGAAGGGATTACAAGGCAATCTGAACATCGTTCTTTGAGATTGAAATCGAGGATTGAATAACTTCTCTCCACCAGGTAAGTTGATTTCATCCCGATACTTTTCTTGTTATTTCCTCTATCTTTCTTAAATATTTTCATGGAGGATCTTTAACTTTTTCATAGATCTAAACCTATTATTTAAAATCTTGATCAAGTATTGAATATCTAGATCTATTTTTTCATGATCTTGATGCCTTTGATCTTAATTTTAGTTTTAGGGACTTAGATTCATAGTTTGATCGATGACGTTGTGCCGCTCAGATTTTGGGGATTTCTATAGGGATAACTTCCATCAATAAACCGAGGTAGGTGGTCTAAATTGAACTCCATACTCATGATTTATTATATGTGTATGAGTTATGAAATTTCTAGATTCCATTCATAATTTAATTCCTAAATTGGAGTAATTAGGAATATGGTTTTGACATGCGATTTGACTTGGTGGTTAATTGATGGCTGATCACGGAACAAATGAAGGGGGTTCCCAAATTGATCTTTTAGAGATTTTATGTTGTAGTTGAGTTATTAAATTGAATTTGGAAAGATAAGTAGTTGGGGTAAATTAATTATGTAATGATGGTTGGATTTGTAAGATAATTGATTGTGAGAATTAATTAAGTTACATGATGTTGAAAAAAGATAATTAATTGGGAGAATTAATTATGTGTCATGATTTCATTAAATATAATTAATTGTGAGAATTAGTTATGACTTGGTGATTTTGAAATGGATAATTAATTGTGAATAATTAATTGTGGAATGAAAATGGTTTTTATTGATTAATTAATTGATGAATTAATTTATGGGTTTTGTGCTTAGTTAATTGATGAATTAATTAATAGACTTTGAAATGATTAATTAATCATTGTATTAGTAAATGAATAATGTGGAAAATTCTTGAGAATTAAATAATGATTAAATGGATGAGATTTTTTAGTTCTAGAGATGTCATCCTAGACCAATTAGATGTTGGGACTTGGACATGGCGTTCCTCCCCAATAGTTATCGAAGCTTTATATTTTGGAGTTCTAGGTATGGAAACCTACACTCAAAGAGATTTTTTGTGTTAGGAATGACGTCCTACACCGAACGATTAATGATAATAATGAATGATGATTCAAATGACATTTTTTGTGCTAGACATGATGACCTACACCAAATGATAAATAATACTGAATGATGATTCAAATGGGAAATATAAATTGAACTTGGCCTAATGTGATGGTAAAAGATTAAATTATAATGTGATAACTATTTAAATTATGCATTGTATTTATTTATTCATAAAACTGCATGCACTATATTTTGACTAGACTCATTTTAGACATCGTTGGTGGTGGCCTACTATGTTTTACTCACACCCTAGTGGGGCCTCCTGATCGGTACCCGAGTAGACTTTGTTATTGCAGGACATGATAAGGGAAAGGCTCTAGGATATCTTGTTGTTTAGGTTTGGAGCATGGGAGAGGGAATGAGACGTGGTTCGGGACCCTTTTTGGAGTCGTTGTGTCTTTAATTTCAATTTCATTATAGACACTTGGCACTTTCATTTCCATAGCATGCTTTACCTTTCAGTTGAATATTTTATTTTCTGGTTTTCTTTTATGCATTCTTCTTTTGTCTTACTATTTTGGGAGAAGGTAGACATGAGACTAGTAATATTAGATGCTTGGTAATGAGTTCGTGCATTGGAGCTTCAAACCCATGTATGGGGGAAAATCCAAGTACTCAAGGTGGGATTGTTGTCATTTTTGTTTGTTGTTATAGTTGTATATTATTTCACCTTGGGTGAAACACATGTGGTGTGATGTTATATTTATTTTTACAATTTTGGAAATTTCATTCGTGGCCTAAAGAGGCACGATAGTTGATTCAACATGCATGATTCTAGGCACATAGTTTTTTTGTCACATGCATCATTCTCGGCACTCACAGGAAAATGGGTTATGGGTAATTGTTAAACACGAACTGTTTTCCTTGATGTGATATTGAAACAATGATACAAAATGAGAATAATGGGTGTCTAATGAGAACCTTGATTTATGAAATAAGAACAATAAATCAATTAATTATTTAATTAATTAATTTGAAATAATGTGATTAATTAATGGATGAATTAATTAATGAGAATGAATATTCCCTTGTTAACCAAGACCTAAGAGTAAGATGGTTAAGGGTAGTTAAAATACCTTAGTGTTGACCATGTGGTGAGAAGAAAGGGGGAAAGGATATGTTGAAACATATTGTGTTAGTTCCTCCTCTTACATAAATGTTATAAGGTTTTGTTATGAGACCTAAGACGTGTGTTTGGATTTATAGAAATATACCTCCACGGCGATTATTGATGGAGAGACCAAGGGGTATGGCCCAGAATGAACTTCTAGAAAGGGGGCTTGAGGAACCATTGGTGCAAGCTGAGAAATAAGGAGAGACATTATGAGATAACATTTCTAGTTTCATGAAATTCATGGAGAGATACCCAGGGCGGGTTCAGAAAAGATTTTTTTGAGTTGACAAGGGAGTTGAAGCTACAACACCCTACTATATTTACTGTAGAGGGTGGACCTGAGGATGTTGAATTCTGGATTGAATCTATAGAGATGATACTAGACCATTTGGAGACTCCATCTAAGAGGAGGGTCAAGTTGGATAATTATATGATGTGGGGCTCCGTAAAGTGCTGGTGGGACATTAATAAATGATCTAGATAGACTGATGATTTGTTATTGAAGGACTTTCTGGAGAAGTTCTTAGAGCACTTCTACCCAGACATAATGAGGCAAGATAATGATTTATAGTTTATGCATCTCGACCATGGGAGCATGTCCATAATGGAGTACACTGAATGTTTCATAGATTTATATCATTTTTCTCCAACTTTGGCGGAAGATGAGGCATCTTTGCTAAAACGATTTCAGGATAGACTTAAGTGTGAAATTAAGTCCCTGGTGAATATCTTGAGGCTGAAGAAATTTTCAGAAGTGGTTAATCAAGATCTCATTTCAGAGGGGAACCTGAAAGAGGATTCTAGTACAGCACAGGTAGCTGGATGATCATGAACTGGGCCTTCTGAGAGTAAGAAGTTCCTCCATAAGAATCTTATTTAGGATAGAGGAAAGCAAGGAGGAAAGTCAGGAGGAATAGTTTCACCTGATCTTTCTCATGTGATTTTCCACCAGTGCGGTAGGTAGGGACACTATCGTACACATTTTCCTTAACCGCCAATGGAGTTCCCGTTTTTTAGAAATAAGGGTCATCTAAAAAGGTTTTGTAGGATGCAGCGGAAGGATGGTGTTGAGAGAGCAGTTGTATAGAGTTAGAGGTTGGGAAGGGGGTCTTCTACACCATATAGGTTAGGTAGTTGGAGTTCTACTGGTAGAGGTGGTAGAAGAAGTGGTCATGTTGCTTCAGGGTTTGAGTGCCCGTACCAGCAGAGTGGTACTACTTAGGGGAGTCAGAAGAGACCACAGGGAAGAGTGTCAGGATAGTTACATGCAGTGCAGCCTACAATTGTGGAGAGAGAGGTTGGTCCATCGATATTGATAGTTACTATTCTAGTTGCTTCTACTTTATATACTACCTTCTTTGATACCGGTGCATCTCATTCCATTATATATACAAATCATGTTAATGGATTGAACATGGAGGTGGAGTCTGTAAGCAGGGTTACGAATATCTATAAACCATTGGGAACATGAACTATGGATATCTGTTTATGTAAGGGATGTTCACTATAGATTAGAGAGTATCTTTTCCTTTGGGATGTCGATGTCATTGATATAACGGGATTCAACCTAATTATGGGTATGGACTGGCTAGTTTCATACCAAACCCACATAGTTTTTTACCATTGGATATTGACATTTCTATCTCCAGAGGGTTAACATTATGTTCACTGTGGAGAAAGGGATATCCATGTAGGAAGAGCTGGTCTAATTTCTCAGCAACTAGGAGAACTCACGACCGAAGTTTCTAATCCTTTGTTGGATGATGGGTGTGGTAGGCAAGATGTTCTTACACTAGTAGTAGAATGATTTTAGGATGTATTTCCTAATGAATTTTTAGGGTTTCCAACAGAGAGAGATGTGGAATTCAATATTGATCTTATGTTGGGGGCTGAACTGGTATCTATTCTACCATATAGAGTGGCACCGAATGAGTTTCAAGATCTCAAAAAACCGTTGGAGGAGTTAGAAGATAAAGGGTTTATCCGTCCAAGTACATTGCCTTGGAGATCACTAATTTTTTGTTTTTAAAACAAGGTATATGGTAGTTTACAATTGTCTGTCAATTATAGGAAGTTGAATAAAATGACTGTGAAGAACTGATATCCTCTTCCATGTATCAATGATTTATTTAACCAGCTGAAGGGGGCTAGTGTATTCTCAAAAATTGATCTGATATGAGGGTATCATCAGGTGAGAGTTCGGACTTCTAATATATCAAGAACAGATTTTAGGAGTAGGTATGGCCTTTATGAGTTTTTCTTAATGTCATTTGGGTTGACTAATGCTCCAGCAGTGTTTATGACCTTGATGAACAGGATATTTCATCCATACATATATCGGTTTTTGGTGGTGTTTGTGCAGGACATCTTAGTGTACTCTAAGACTCATGGTGATCTTTCTCAACATCTTGAAATCATCTTGGATACACTGAGAGAGCATCGGGTATATACCAAGCTATCTAAATGTCAGTTTTTGATTGATAGGGTACACTTTTGGGGAACATCATCTTGGAAGGAGTGGAAGTGGGCCTAGAAAAATTGTAGGCAGTGATTTCTTGTGAGTATCCCAAGAATGTTTTCAATATTCAAAGATTTCTAGGATTAACAGGTTATGAATGGAGATTCAACCAATACTTTTCCATGTTGTCTTCACCGCTCACTAGTTTGATAAAGAAAGGGGTAATGTTTGTTTAGGAAAAAGCATGAAAAAATGATTTCCAAGATTGGAATAAGCGCTTGACTTTGAAACCAATGTTGATCTTACCTGAGTCTGGTGAGGAGTACATTGTGTATTGTGATGCCTTTAAGGCCAGACTTGGAGTTGTGTTCATATAGGGGGTAGAGTTGTTTCTTATGGGTCTCAGTAATTGAGGGCACATGAATGAAACTATCCAGTGCATGACCTCGAGTTAGAAATAGTGGTTTATGCTCTTAAGTGGTGGTTACAATATCTATTAGGTGAAAATTTTACAGTTTTTACAAATCACAAAAGCTTGAAGTGTATCTTTTCAAAGCACAACTTTAATCTTCAATAGTGAAGATGGGTGGAGTATATGTCATCCTTTTATTTTGAACTGGCATATACACCCGGAAAGGGGAATAGTGTGGCTGATGATTTGAGAAGAAAAACTCAGACTCAGTTGGTACATGAGTTAAGTGCGGAGAGGAAGATGTGACTTTGCTTGTAGAAATGCATGAGGTAGTTCAGGAGAGTCAGGAGAGGATGACTCTGGTGTCTGTAGTAGTGGATTCTACACTCTTGACATGGATTAGAGATAGGAAGTATGAGGATTCGTAGTTTTTATCCTTGATGGAAAGCCTTGAAAGTGTGGAGACACCTTTAGACTGTTAATAGATGAGGATGAGATTATCTCTTTGAAAAATTGGTTTGTTGTGCCTACGAGTATGTGAGAGGAAATCATGCAAGAATTTCATGCTTTAAGGTGGGTAGTACATCCTGGGGTGAAAACAAATGTACCATGACCTCCGACGACAGTTTGGGTGGCTAGGCATGAAAGAGAAGATTGCAGGGTTCATGACAAGATGTTTCACCTGTTATCTCGTGAAGGCAAAGCATCAATGACTAGGAGGCTTATTGCAGCCGCTAGCTATTCCAGAATGAAAGTTCGTTGATGTTACTATGGTATTAGAAGTAGGAATTCCAAATTCTCTTAGTAATAATGATTCTATTTGGTTCATTGTGGACCTAATAAATAAATTATTACACTTATTTCCTATCAAAAAACATTTACAGTAGAGTAGTTGGGAGAACTGTACGTGAGAGAGATAGTTCGTTTGCATGTGGTGACGCAGACTATAGTCTCAGATCATGATCCACGCTTTACTTCATGATTCTGGTAGGGATTACATATGGTGCTTGGTACATAGGTTCTACTAAGTATGGCCTTCCACCCACAGACAGATGGGCAGTTGGAGTATACCATACAGGTGTTAGAGGATATACTGTGAGCACGTGTGCATGACTTTGGCGGTTCTTGGGAGAAGCACTTGGAATTAGTGGAGATCACCTATAAAAAAGTTATTAGGAAAATAAATAGATGGCACCATATGTAGAACTTTATGGTAGACCTTTTAAATCACCACTATATTGGTTAGAGGTGGGTGGGTCAGAGCTGTTAGGACTGAGTCTCGTTCAGGAGACATCAGAGCAGGTGTAGTTGATTCAAAAGCATATGGCTACAGCTCAGAGTAGGTAGAAGTCATATGATGATATAAGGAGATGACCCTATAGTTTTTAGAGGGTGATCATGTATTCCTTCAGGTGTTTCCTAGATTAGGTCCCCATAGTATATGGTGGTAGGTCAAGTTAGTGCCCATGTTTGTGGGACCATTTACGGTGCTGAAGAGAATCGGGCTGGTGGCGTACTAATTAGCACTTCCACATACGTTCAGTTCTATACATTAGTTTCTTCATTTGTCACAACTATGGAGGTATCACTCCGACCTTGACCATGTGATTTATGTGTAAGAGGATTACCTTGAGATAGATTCGTCCTTTGAGGAGCATTTGATACTTGTGCTGGGTTGCAGTGAGAAAGTGTTACAAGGAAATACTATTCCATTATTTCATGTGTTATGGAAACATGGTAATGTACAAGAGGAAACTTGGGAATGGGAAGAAGACATGAGGGATCAATGGCCCAATATTTTTTACTCCGAATCTTAGATAAGTTCAGGAGTGCAGCTCAAGGATGTGTTGTTATAAGGTGGGGAGATTCTAAGATCTCGGCCTTTTCTGGAGTCATCTCAGGCACATTTTCAAGTACTTTTTTATGTTTTTAAGTACCACTAACATAGAGTAGTGGATTGGGGTGAGTATGGGTGACCTTTTAAGGAAAAATAAAGGGCATTTGGATGTACACAGTTTGCGTATAGTTTGGAAAACCATGAGATCAAATTGTTCCATGCGTGCGAAACTGGACAGAGGAGTCTGCAAGGTTTGTGCACGGTTTGACAAACCATGCGACCAAACCATGCCAACCGTGAAAAACTGGGTTTTGGAGTCTTCATGGTTGTCACAGGGTTTTCCTAACTCTAAGCCTCTACCCAGGAAACCATGCATGCGGTTTTAAATATCCATAATTCTCTTTTAAAACCACCTACACCCCCCGGGACTCCCATATTTCGAACTTGGCTTGGGGTTGAAAAATTCTAGGTGTTCTCAAAGCCTTTTGGAGGAATTCCAAGGTGATCCAAACACTATTCTTCAATATTTAAATCATGGACTGAAGATATTCTCTCCTCCCATAGTCATGATTTATGATATGTGTATGAGTTATGAAATTTCTATATTACCTTGATAATTGGATTCCAAAATTAGAGTAATTAGGAATATGGTTTTGAAATTTGATTTGTCTTGGTGGTTCATTTATGGATGATCATGGAACGAATGAAGGGGTTTACGAAATTGAACTTTTGGAGATTTGATATTATAGTTGAGATATTAAATTCAATGTGGAAAGATACATAATTGGGGAAAATTAATTATGGATGGATGTTTGGATTTGAAAGATAATTGATTGTGAGAATTAATTATATGCCATGATGTTGACAAAAGATAACTAATTGGGAGAATTAATTATGATTCATGGTGTTATTAAAGATAATTCATTGGGAGAATTAATTATGACATGGTGATTTTGAAATGGATAATTAATTGTAAATAATTAATTATGGAATGAAAATTGTTTTGATTGATTAATTAATTGATGAATTAATTAATGGGTTATGTGCTTAGTTAATTTTTGAATTAACTAATGGCCTTTGAAATATTTAACTAATCATTGGATTAGTAAATAAATAATGTGGAAAATTTTTTAGAATTAAAGAATTATTAGATAGATGAGATTTTGTGGTGTTAGGTATGGCGTCCTAGACCGATTAGATGTTGGGACTTGGACATGGCGTTCCTCCCCAATAGTTATCCAGGCTTGAGATTTTGGAGTGCTAGGCATGGAGACCTACACTCAATGAGATTTTTGGTGCTAGGAATGACATCCTACACTAAATGATTTATGAAAAATAATGAATGATCATTCAAATGATATTTTTGGTGCTAGGCATGAAGACCTACACCAAATGATAAATGATAGTGAATGATGATGCAAATGGGAAACATGAATTTCAATTGGCCTAATGTGATGATCAAAGATTAAATGAAAATTTAATAACTGTTTAAATTATGCATTGCATTTATTACTTAATAAAACTGTGTGCACTATATTTTGACTGAACTCATTTTAGACATCGTTGGTGGTGGACTACTGAGTTGTACTCACACACTATTTAGGCTGCCTGATCGGCACCCAAGAAGACGTTGTTATTGTAGGACAGGATAAGGGTAGGGCCCTAGGATAGATTTTTATTTAGGTTTAGAGCATGGGAGAGGGAACTGGATGTGGTTCGGGAACCGTTCTGGAGTCGCTGTGTCTTTAATTTCAGTTTAATTATAGACACTTGGCACATTCATTGCCATAGCAGGAATTACCTTTCAGTTGAATATTGTATTTTATGGTTTTGAAAATCATATTCATTGATATATTATGGTTATTTATATACACATCAGTACATCATTAATTGTTATTTGCTTCTACTAATGTTTTAATTTTGATAATATAGGTATACTCTCCCCAATACTAACTTACCAGACCCTCACTGGTAGTTGGAACCCTCTAGCATATGGGGAGGCATGCTTGAGGTCATGTGGCCAACTGGCTCGGGGCACCATTCAGTGGCTTCCGGGTTAGGATGTCACAAGTATCACTCTCAATTAGGTTGAAACTGACTCCATGATCATTGATGATTCAATGCACGTTAAAGGCTTCATTCCATGGTCAATAACATACATCATATAAAAATGTAAATCCATTCTCAGTAACAGCAACCTTTATGTGGTTCATAAGTGGTGTGAAGGAAACAGGGTGGCATCATCCTGCTACAGTGGTGGTGGAGGATTAGGGATACAGTGTCACATGCTTCTCAAACACACATCTCTTGAAACCGGATGGGTTCAACTTGATCATATGGTATCATCTTGGGATTTATTACTTTAGGCCTCCCTAGGATTCTGTGTACTATGTCTCTATTTTGGGGTTAACTTTCTTACTTAATAAATATATAATGATATGATGATGAAGATACATGGAAAAACAATACTCGGTGGAGGATCAATATCAACATTCATTCTCTTATCATGATTTAGATTGACCTTCTAAGGGAAGAAAGTTTTCAATGTAGGGTGAATTGTCACATATATGGTACTATTTTGATGTATTTTATATATATAATTTTTATTGTTACCTTTACTACAATGTTTTCTTGGAATTTTTTATTGAGAAAATGGTAGTTTTGGGTCTTAAAAAAGTAGGTGTACTATTGTCTTATAGTTAGTAGAAATTTTGTGCCAGCCTAGAGAAAACCATGCACCCTGGATAGTAGCACTTCCTAGGACGCACAACCTATTACATGGTTGTGTGACCCTCTCAGATAAAACTATGCCAATAGGATAGTGACACCATCCAGTCTGCATGGATAGGTGCATGGGCATGAACCCTCTCTAAGAACACCATGCGACCTTCAGGATATTTAAAGAGATTTAAATACCATTTTTACCCTCCCTGATTTTAACCCCAAATCACCAATTTGTCATCCCATTTAGTCTCCCCAGACCTAGGTGTGCCTACCTCTCCTCACCCTATCCCTTTGGCTCCAAATATTTGGTGTTTTGGCTTGTATTCTTCAAGAAATTATCATGTAAGCCTCTCCTCTCTTCTCTTTTCCCTTCTTCTTGGTTCCTTATTTCTGATTTTTTTCAGATATCTATTCTCTAGTGAATATTTGACCTAAATTCTCTTCAATATTGTTTCTTTCAGTTGGATCTTGGTGGTTTTGTGGGGTTCTTACATCGTTAGGATTTATCCTTAGTGAGACTTGTGTTTTCCAACCAGTTTGGGGTGTTTCAAAGAAAGAGGTAGGTGGTTCCATGCATTAACATTATTTGATGATTTTATTATGCTTGTTTGTTCTTAAATTGGGTTTAATATGTCTTTTGGGTGCTGTGGAAGGGTATTTATAAGAATTTTGGTGTGAGATTAATGTTTGATGATGATTTACCCTTTGTAAATGGTTATTTTTCATGTGTGGTTTTAATTATTGGGATTTTTATTGCACAATAGGGATTCTGCTTGGTTAGTAATTTAAATATAGCACATGGGAACCCTAGGTACATAGGTGGAAAGACTAGGTTGTGTACGTTAATCGAGTATCTAGGGACAAAGCCTAGTTTCCCTAACAGAATAATGTGACAAAACTCACTAAACATTTATGATGTGGATTGTTTGGCTCAAGTAGGAGATATACCGATCTCTACAGGTTTTTATCACTGAGATTATATGGATCCTATGACCCCACTAAACCTGGTAAATTTGTGATTTCCTATGTTGCACATTCCATGCTTCCTATTTCAACTTGTTGTATTATTCATTCCCTCTTTTATATTGAAACATGTTTTAAATTCAATTGTATTATTGTTTTCTAAAACCTATCATGTTAATCTGCCATTTAATTTCATTGAATAAAATCTATTTTGGTCATATCCTATTGGGAAATTTTGATTACACCCAACATACACCCTCAGTTGTTTGTAGACCTTTCCATGGTTGACCATGGTAAAAGAAAAACTTTCCATGGTGATGATGGTGGATTTTTTTCCTTGTGGTTTCTTCTTGGATAGGTGTTAGTGGAGGTGGCATGACAGAGTTGACCCACATGTTTCATGGAGGCTTGTGGTCTAGTTGGCTCCCTCACCTTTTTGGTTTTTGTGGTATTTGGTTGTAAATTTTAAAGGTTTAACTCATGATGTAGCATATTCCTTTGATCTCATGTATTATAAATGTTTGTTATTATGTTATATGTGATTCTTGTGTGTTTTTGTGGTAATATTTTGTGGGATAAACCATTCCCAAAGGTGTTACTCGATGCCTAGGCACTAGTTACCATCCTGTGGATATCATGAATTCCCTTTGGTCCATGCCATAGGCTGGTTCAAGTTTCAAGTTATTTAGAAACTTGATCTGGTTTGTGAAATAATAAGTTGGTTCCATACTAATAAATAAAAGTTACCATACCATCATAGTAGGTCAATTCCATACCAATATGTGAAACATTATTAAAGTATTATAATAAATGTAAAGGACTATATTAGTGTCCATATCCATTTACAATTATCATTTAATCAACCATTTAATCATTTTAATATCATTTAATAACATGTAAAATGGGACATTATCTTCTCCAAATAACTCATTTAATTAAAAAAACTCTCACTACAATGGTTTAAATCTAACACACCCAAAGGCATGGTTTTATATAGGGAAGATAATGTAACACAATACATGGGTGGCTTGGGTTGAGGT
Source organism: Viscum album (assembly GCA_963277665.1). Taxonomy (NCBI): domain Eukaryota; kingdom Viridiplantae; phylum Streptophyta; class Magnoliopsida; order Santalales; family Viscaceae; genus Viscum; species Viscum album. The sequence continues at coordinate 1,860,689,386 of OY728129.1, read as the reverse complement.
TGAAAACCTCCAACCTTGATTATGTGTTATAAGGGAGACCCAAATTAATCTACGTATTATCATTTAGTTTAGAAGAAGTGATAGGAAATTCTGGAATGTGGAATTGTGAAGATAGTTAAATAGATAAAATAATTTTAGGTAAAAGTTATAGACAACCTACCATAATCCTTTGGTATAACACTCATCTAATATCGACCTTTGGTTTGGTCAAGATCAGAAGAAAATGTATAAATACAAGAAATCCTAGAAAATAGGTCATATAATATCACACTAAAATAAACCTATAAACAATAATAATAATGAGTAAAGGAGATAAAGGAATGTAGAGATTACTAGTGTTGATTCAACCTGATAGTTGACACTCGAATTAGAGTAGGGATGGAAGATAAACTTCAAAACCTAGATTTAGTCTTGAGAGAGATCAAATGGTTGAAGGAGAGGTGTTGTGCATGTGTAGAGGAAGTAAAGGATGGTGAGTGAGCTAAATATAACGATGGTAAAATAGTAATTAACCACTTTTAAAGTGGTTTCATGTTTGGAATAACCGTGTTTCGACCGTGTACACCCCACTTCCTAGGGAGCACACCTCGCACAACCTATAAAACATGGTTAGGAAAATTATGTGCAACCCTTATGAACCCACTTTCTTAACCCAACATGTTCCAAGTCCACCCAGTATAGTTTATAAAAACGACAAGAATCCCTTAAAGGGCCGAACGATTTGAGTTTCAGGGTTAGCACTAACTGTGTGCCTCTTTTTTTCTCTTTAACTCAAAGCTCCAGGTTCCAAACTAGGCTCAGACACTCTTGATTTCACCTCTATGGGATTTGGAACATTTAAATGGATTAAATAAAGTATTCAAACTAAAATTAAAAGGTTTCATACATAAAATAAAATATATTATAATAAAATTATACATGCCAAAAAATATAGATTGATACATAAATGTTGAATATGGGAAGGTGAAGGTGCTTTCCTACCGATCTTTAGGGGTGATAAAAATTAGGTTACCCCTATATAACTGTATTGAAAAAAATTGAAAGCATGCCTCTATATTAATTCCAACATATAATCCATAAACATAAGTGGAATATATTCTTTCCATGTGGAATCTTTTATTTTATGGTAATCTATACACACTCTCAATCATGTGACTATTCTTATCAGGATAATCTCATTCTACTCATTGGAACCCACTGTGATACCACCTTTCTTAGGCACTACATATAAAGGGATTATTTATGATATATTCAATAATGGATAAATGATTCTAGAATCAAAAAATTTAATTATCTTATTTTTGAAACCTTCTTTTATCGTAAGGTTAGGTCCTTATTATTGTTTGTGAGTTGGCTTTTCTCCTTATTCCATAATCACTTTTTCAGTGAAAATACTTGGATGGATCCCCATAATATCATCCATTATCTGACTAATAACATAAATCAATTTATATAGAACTTGGAAAATATTATCTTCTTGATTCCATATGAGGCAGGAGTTGTGAATGATGGGCAATGCGTCTTTTTCTCCCAAATATTCATCAATAATAAATGATGAGAGAGGCTTCATTTCTAACTGATGTACCTTCATGACTGATGGAACCAAGGGAACCATCATTTATCTCTCTAGATTATTTGTAACAACTTCTCACTACCAATATTGAACACATTTTCCAGAAACATACTACATCTCTTCTTTTTCATGTTTGGGGTGGAGTTCTATAGTATCCATCCCATCGATAAATACATAACAACCCATGAAAATTTATATGTAGTCCAAATAATTTTTATAATGTGGATAATGTGTAATAGTTCTCATATTCTACACGTGATGATTTCTTGATGGCCTTGAGGACGTTTTATGAGACCTTTTCATCCCCGTCTTGAATAATAAATTCCCCTTAATGAACATCATTGATAACATTTAGGGTAGCTAAAAAGGTGACTCCTAAAATTAATTACACCTCAGAATCCTCCTACATGTTGAGAATAATGAAGTAGTATTGATGAATCAACTTTGAAACCTTCATCGACACATATTCTTGGAGACCCAAGGTATATTTGATAGAACTATAAACTAGTTGAATTTCCACATAGGTATGCTTCAATTCATTATGCCCCAAAATTTCAAATACACTTAAAGAAATCAGATTAACACTATCTCTGAATTCACAATGGGCCTTACCAAACTCACAAGATCCCATAATTCATAGGATATAAAGACTTATAGGATCATGAAACTTTACTCGGAGTAAATTCCAGACCATTACAGAGCACTTCTTGTTAAGGGGAATAGTACTTAAATCCTCTATATTTCTTTTATTTGATAAAAATACTTCATTAAAATCAAGTTAGTAGAAATTTAAGTTTACTCCTTAGTAAAGGTGATATTGATGTGGAGTTTTCAAAACACCTCTATTAATTTATAAAATTGATGATCTAACTTCCTCTACTTTATTCATTCCAAGAAAGGAAAGGGTGGTACATAATATTTCATCCCCTCCCTTTCCTTATCTTTAATAAACTATTTTCCTTTATATGGCTCTTTATGTGGTGGAAGCCCTTATGATTAAGGTTATTTATCCATATATTGGGATGGTATGTTACGTTTCTTAGCTTAAACTATATTTTTCTTTATTGTCGATGGTTCAAGGATCCATTTCCACTCCTTTAGGTAAGTTCTTTTAAATCCTATCACTACTAGAAACTGAACTTATACCAATGGTTTGGAAAACCCATTGGTATAGGTTATTACTATACCAATGTTTTTTCCAAAATCATTGGTATATCATCCAATTAAAGACCCTATAACAACATTCTGAAAAACCATTGGTATAAATTATTTATAAAAAACCTATATCAACAGTTTTTCAAAACTATTGGTATAGGTCCTAAAATTTTGGGTACCTATAAAAATTATTATAAAAACCATTGAAATAGACATATACCAACAGTTTTGAGAACCGTTGGTATAGGTACCGATATTTTTTAGGAATTATTTTTCAAAATATCTTCAAATAAAAGAATATATAAATTATTTATATTAATAAATATATATCTAATAATATTCAAAAACATAGTTTTAGAATAGTGTTTAGTTCATTTATATATAATCGGGAGGTCATGGGTTCCAATCACGGCTATATCTTTTATTTTAAATTACATATCCCAACTGTTTTAGGAAAATCATTGGGATGGGTCTATGCCAACAGTTTGGAAACAATTGGTATATGTCTATACTAATGGTTCAAACTATTGGTATAGACCTACATCAATGGTTTCCAAACCATTGGCATAGACTTAGCCCAAAATCTTTCCAAACTGTTCATCTAGACCAACACCAACTGTTTCCCCCAAAATCGTTAGTATAGGTCTATCCTAATGTAAAATCAACCACAACCCTCCAAACCATTTTTATAGGCTATTATAACTATTTGGGGACTAATACCAATGGTTCTAAAGTATTGGTATTGGATACTTTTTCAATAGTGTGTCGAATATTATTTTTAGTATTACATGGTAGTGTGTTGGGTTGCCTCATTGAGAGTTAATTCTCCAAATGATGAATCTATTGGTCAAGGATTTAGACGTTCACCTCCTTATTTTGAAACTTTATTTCTTTAGTATGGATGAATTTAGACATAATTTCCTCTAAGCTCAACTTTGGTTGATGTTGTGGTAGTGGAGCATGCTGTTGCTATTATCAATGAAACTATACTAGGCTACAATTTTGGAATCATTATTGCTAATAAGAAAATTGTTAGGTTTGGTCTACTTAATGTTTCCATGGGTAAGGAGACTATTATTGATGTTGGGTGTATCCTAGAGGAATTTCAGGCCTTAGTTGTGAAATTCATTACGGTTTTCTTCCCCACTCATAATTAGAATTAGCTTCCCATGTGGGATTCACATATTTTAGAAAGATTTTTGGTCCCTTATTTTTTTAAATGTAACTGAATCCAGTCCTAGAAGTTCGATCGTTAGTGAGTGTACATTCACCCATGGCATGATTATCTCCCCATTCACTAAAAGTAGGATTTCATTCTGATTGAACATTAGAATTTTCTATGATATTGAGTGCATAAATAATCTTTTAAATCACATCAAGTTTGGAAGTAAAATTTATGGTGACATTAACATTGTGTGTCCCATATTTTGGAGTCCTATATCTATGTGCCATTGGAAGATTATAGATGAAATTTATTCTAAAAAATAAAATAAATCTTCAGGTTCTTTTCCTATAAATGTTCTTCCAACTACAGAATCCACCAAAGTTTTTGTTTTCATGGTGAGTCCCCCATAAAAGTTTAGGCACTGCATCTATTGGGGGTTCCCATGATAAGGAAACTTTCTCAAAATTTATTTGAAATGATCACAAGACTTATACAATGACTCACTTTCATAATTCTAGAAATTATGGATGTCATTCCATATCATTAGTGTTTTTTATGGGGGAGATATTTAGTAAGGAAGGCTTGATCATGTGCCTCACATGTAATAATGGAGCGTTGGGGCATCCCCTTTATCCATTCCTTGGCCTTATCCCTCAGTTAAAATTGGAATATGTGAAGTCTTGTGTAATCCTCTGATAATCCATTATAATGAAACATATCTCAAATATATAGAGAGTTTTAAATACTTACATTGGGGTCATAGTTAGGAAATACTTGAAATTAAACCATGTTCGAAGTGATATGCATGATATCCAGTTTGATCTTAAAATTGTTGGCCTGAATGGGTGGCCGAACAATACTTGAATCAATGTCGTGAATTGATAGAAATCCATACTCTATATGGGTATGTCTAGGTGGAAGATGAATTTGGGTATCTTGTTGTTTGTGTGGATCATATATTAAAATATTTCAAGCCAGTGGGAGTTAGCCTTAGGGAAGATACTTCAATGGTTATTGTAGGAGGCACTACTATTGTTCTAGAAGTAGATATTGTTATGGTTGTTGTAGATAAAATTCCATCATGAATTATTCCAGTTGTTTCTATTGATTTCATGGAACATATTCCATCAATGAGGGAATTTTTTGTTATTGTTACCCCATAAGGGAAAAATATTAATTTGAAACTTATTATTATACATATTGTTTCCCAAATCCATAGAAAATAACAATATTTACATTTTCCCACTTTGGTATGATAGTGTTTTAGAAGTTCACTCCTATTAGTTATTTTTGTTTCCTTTATATATTTCACTCGATGTTTAGGTAAAATTGGATTCTCTATGATGATTCAACACTCTTAGAATGAGTAAGGTGATGCATCAATCAACTATGGTTTTGTACATACAAAAAAACACACCAAGCATAAAAGTGAAAAATAAAAATTAACTAAAAACTGAAATGAGGTTAAGACATAATTTTCCGAATTTTTGTTTTTTTCCAAAGTAATAAGCATAAATTATATGAACAATACACCATAAGTAGAAATAATCCCCCAAAAATTCCATAATTTGGGGTTTTTCTGGCTGAATGTTTTTTTTATCTACCCAAATTTAATTTTAACCCAACTATTCTATAAGTATAGTGGATGTATCAGGACCATCCTTGCGGAAATTTATAGATATTTTTTATGTGAGTTACTAAGTAAATTATTTGAAGAATACTGCAAATAAAATTTAAGTCCTCTAAGCTTTAATCAACCCTAAATTGAAACTAATGAAGGATTATTTTACCAAAAATAGAATTTACAAAATTGGGTTTTTAAATTAATATGGGTGATATATTGGGGATGTATCATTTGATGGGGGTTATATGGATTTCACTTTTTCAATTTTGGTTTTGTTCCTAATAATTACTCACCAATGGTATTCAATTATATCAAATCATCCTTGGTCTAATAGGGTTTAATTAAATTCAAATAATTTCACTTCTGGTTCTAATAATTAATTTCATGAATTTTTATATAAGATAAAACTCATGGTGATGGTGATCATACCTAATTTCCAAAATTATGATCTTCACAACTTATTCATATATCCTTGGACATGTTTTTGTTTTTCCAAAACACTGTATCCAGTGAATTAAATAAATAAAACATGAATAGTATGATATGAAAATAATAGAATTACAAAAACACTTCAATAAAGCTTCAATTACACTAAATGATCCTCCATTTTCTTCCACACCATAAAGAATTGGTGGGATTAAATACTCATGGAATAAATGAATATAATCATGATCTTGTTACCTATGGTTTTCATTATATAAAGGAATAATAGAAGAAAATACAATCCACCATAAGATAAAATATCTAAAAATAAATTGGATTGGGTTTCATTCTCTCATCTAGGTAAGATCCATATCTCCATGATGATTAATGCTCTATAAAATAGGTAAAAGACAATTAATTTGATGAACCCTAGTATTTAGAATTGGTTAGGGTTAATAATCTCAGTTCAAGGGGTGGTTCTGGTGTTATATGATATGTAAGTGGCCATCTATTGATTAGCGCACAATAATGGTGCACAGTCAGTTTAACTATGTACCAATCGTACTATTCATTCTGTCCCTCCAAATTTGAGTCCCATAGATTGTTAGAATGAATTCATATTTTAGTTAACCATGTAGAGAGAATTTATAAAATTCCGACTCCTTTGGTTCCACCTCACATAATATGAGGAATGGTCTACATATATTGAGTAACCATACACAGTAGATGCATCCCCACCATCTCTTAAAAAGGAACCCTACACGATCTCTTACTAAATTTTTATGACTTTTTTTACCATGTAAAGGATGTTCCACAAAGTCTATTTCAATTATAAAAACCTTTGATGGTTTTCTAAGTTAGGGTGTATGGGTTGGGTGACTTAGTTGAAACCATGCATCATGTAAAATGAGTCCAAATGCCTTTTATTTCCCTAAAATATTCTTGGTTCGTGCTAAATCTTACTGATGCTTCATTATATGACCAATTCCCACCTATCAATACATGTTAAAGACTTAAATAAATGAAATATATGCTTAATAAACATTTATAATACAATTTTAGATATAAAAATGATTTATTCACCCAGGTATATAGGTTGTACCTCCCCCCCCCCCAACTGTCTTCTCTTATTCTTGACTGGTTATACCCCATATCCCCAAGCCTTAGCAACAATTGGTTATAGACCCAATCGCAAGATCTATATTCTCTTTTGTTTTGATCCTTTGATAGATTAATCTTCTAATCCTGGTCAATTTTTCACCAATGTTTGTTGATCCTCCTCCAAAATCTTGTTGGACAAACTGATCGTCTTGGGTACACTTCAAGTACCTTCACATATTATAAGTATTACTCAGATATTTTTTATCACCAATGTATGATCAATTTCCTTAGTTTAATAATTCCCATGTAGGCGTCCATCCTTTAGTCTGATGAATTAATGGCCTCACTTGAATGTGTGAATGTGATGATCATAATTTATTCCATATTATTTTATACAAGGAATGACTTCAAGAACTCAAATAACCTCATCTTGAATTATCAACTCAATATAAGAAGACATGTAATAATGCATAGTTCAATATCTTTTCACATGGACATTAATATTCTTATTATTTTATATGACTCCTCAATCTTATTCCATTATTTTAATATCAAATATTTTCAATGACAATGGATTAGATATATCAATTTCTCAAGTACCCTCAATCTTCTTCACTGATTTTCCTTCAAAACTCTTGATGTTTTTTACTGGCGATACGTAAGGTGAAAAACATCCATGTACTACATGAAATACTATTCTCATATATCCTTCACATTAATAGGTATGGTTCATATAGGATCTCAATAATACTCTACATATACAAGGTATATAATTAATTTTATATCTTCTTCAAGTTCACTATGACTTCACTTAAGGGTTTCACATGAACACTTGGTTAGCTTCTTCACCTGAATGGGTCATGAGATACAATTATTTATCCTTTTTGAAAGCCAAATATAGCTCTTGTATGCTTTTTATTACTTCATGAGACAAGTATTGTCCATGGGAACTCATTTCCTTCTCTTCTCATAACCAAGGAGGCTTGTTGGACCACCTACTATAACAAGAATAAATCATACAGTTGTTTTATTCTACAAGGGACTAGGGTAGTTCAAGTATCTCCTTAATATTATTGTATTTTGTAGGAATGATTCACATGGATTTATTTTTGCATGACTGTAGTAGATTAATTTTTAGAGAACTCTCTCATGTTTCATCACATTCTCCCAGGCTCAGTTGATGGGTATTTATAGAGGATGAACCACTAATTTAGCTGAGGATTTTATGTTGAGATGAATGCTTCTTTAATGCACTGAAGATCATAGCACATCATCAATGATTTAAAATGATGGATTTATCATTATATTCATGTGATCTTGGATATCATATGATATATGATTCTACCCAACTTTTTAGTTCCTTGAAAGTTTAAAATTACTAAATAATTATATGCATTAAAGAAATTAACTTCATGTATTATATTGATATAATATTGTAAGTATTTTTCTCTTAGCATGATCACAGGAGATAGTTGGATGATGGTTATAGCTCATAGAAATGAATTATTGAAAAGATTAATCTTAGATAACTATAGACCAGAGTTTGAATATGATGTCATGGAACATTTCCATTCCCTAGTGCCTTATGTCTAATTCTTTAAAAGAATGGTGAATAGTACATTCTCTATGCCCCACATCAGATATTGAAAGAACACTAATTTTCATGTATATTTTAAAATAAAACACCTTATTTTTGAAATTTAATAGATTTTTCACATTGGTATTTAATTTTTTTTATTTTATGTCAGGATATGGGAAATGGTTATAAATATGCTAAATGACATTGAATTAATTATGATAATAGTGGCATGTGATGAAGGAAAATTGAACGACTGATCCCCTGGATTGAAAATGAATAAATGGGTTGAAAATTGGAAAACCTTCTAGAAAAAACCAATTAACATCATGAATTATATTCACAATGTGGACCTTGAAGGAATTTTGGATAAGTGAAGACATGAAGAAAAAATGGAATCTTTAGCATGATGTCATAAGTCATGGAATAACACTTATGGTTAAACCATGACACGTGTGGGACACACCAAAAGTATTCATAACATGTATGAATTTGTGAAATTTTCATCTCTCACATTTCACAGCATGAAATTACTATTCATTTCATGAAACCCTTGAATGGGGCCCAAAAAACGATTCTCCTGATAAAATTAATGCCAAGAGATTCATTTTATCGCCCTATTATGACCTGGGGCCATCGTGACCCATGTATGATGTGGTCAATTGTTCTTGGGATTCACTTTGAGCCTATCAATAGATGATAAAGGTTGGATTGATAGGGAGATAAATTATAGGGTTCTTTCATTATGCTGGATTTAGGCTAGTACATTTCAAGTTTTCTATTTCATTTTTGTTTCTGATTCCATTCCAATGTAACATGCATTCATATTTTTATTAAATTGTATCAATTTCTTATACTCTTCCCTTATTTATATATTGATACCTTACACTTTTCAATGGAAAGTGGCTTCAATGAGGTTTTCTATTGTGGGAGGTTTCGTGAAATTTTAAATTATTTCACTTTAAATTTTTTTAATGATTTAATTTAATTTTTGGTGAATGAGTTGGATGTGTATGGGTGTTGTGATTTTCCACCATTACATGACATTTGAAATCACTTCTATTATCTATCAGGTCACCATTCCCTCCCTCCTATTGGGTGAACTCTTTATCCAGTGGATTTTTGGCTATTGAAGGGATGAAACTACATCTAATGGATCCAATTCCTTTAGAAATTTAACTCTAGATATAGGTGTGTATCCCACTTTTCTATCAAATGAGGTGGGATATAGTGTGATGAATAGATTTATTAGGCATTCTTAATTTAACGCTAAAAATAATTGGGTATAAATCCATGTGTAATGGTATACATTTTCAAATTGAATTGAATCAATTATAATGAATAATGAAGGCATCTGTGTAACCAAACCCTAGGACTAAGGTCATTCTTCCCAAAATTAATTTTGTTGCATATGGATTTATTTTAATATTTAACTTCAATATTTTCACAAATAATAAAAACAAAAAAAGGAAGTATATTATGTGAATTATAATTAATTTATTGATCATCTGTAAGGCTCCTCAAGTGAGAATAACCTAGTTAATATATGTTCTAAATTTGAAAAATAAATAAGCTTTTGTATTTCCATAATATAGGCACATAAAAACTAGAAACATTTCTTAGGAAGAAAGTGTTTTCTATTTCACTTTTACTATTTTCACATTGTTAATATATTCCACTATTTTCTTAAAAAAAATAAAAAAAAAATTATTTTACCATGATTTTCCCAAATGATCATTTATCTTTATGGACTAATTTCCCATAGTGGCAAGAAAAAGTGGTTAAAGATAATGAAGAGTCTCTCGTACAAATATCAAGAAATATCTTATATGGTTGAGAAGATATCAAAGAACCCATAAAAATAATTGAATTCAATAAATGGAATACATGGTTAATGAATTCCATGTTGATTATAAAAAACTAAAGTCCCGGATGAAGTTTTATTGGATCTATCCGAATTTTCAGAGGAATTAGAAGGAGTTGAGGTCAAACATGAAGACCATAAAAATCCAAACCATATGATAAGAAAGATAATAACCTAACATGAATATCTAGAGTGTGATGATGAAGACTCATGTGATGATACAAATATAGTAAAAGATTCAGAACAAATTTGCAAAGAATGGTAAAATGATGAAATGAAATGTGATCTCCATGTCTACAAGGAAGAAGAATTAGAACCACTATTATAGGATATATCCATGGAAAAAGATGAAACCACCCCTGTGGTGCAATTTGAATAAAGGATAGTGGATCCCGAATACCTATATCCATTTTCTAGTATAGTTCATCTCCAAGAGGAAATTTACAATGAATATGAAATCAAAGATTAACTACCTCAAGGACACAATATTTTCATAAACTTGACTTCAATTAAATTTTTTTTAAGTGTAATTGTGTATCACTCCCCAAAATTAAGATATTTGATATTTTGATGAATCATATTTGTTCTTGGAGGAAGATGATGAAAACAATTACATCTTACATGGAACACATGGTGATCCCCAAACATATTGATAATTTATTATAGGATGACCATGATGTGATCCATTTGGTTCTTCCTAAATACCCATATACATATAGTGCCTACATAAAAAGGGGATATTTTGATATTGAATTTTCAAATTTAATTTTTTTTCCAATAAAACAGAACTTTAAATCCCCCTTTTCTTTTTCTCTTTAGGAAACATATCTAGAACAACCACTAGACAAGAAAGAAGTGGTTATAGAAGTAACATTCTAATAGGTGGAGTTCCCATACTCCATAATACCCCTTCTATGAATTAATTAAATATTATTGAATTAGATTGATCTCGTTTACTCTATCACTATATTCCTTTATAAAAAATTAGAAGAATAATAAGCTCGGAATAAAAACTTGTGGTGGTTTAATTCCATGAAACTACACCCATCATCAGATTATGAATAACATCCCATACTTCCCATCTAGAGGTATTCAAAATATAGGTCACACATGGTGGATCAAACCAATAATTATCCTTATTTTATTCACTTTCTAGGAATTTAATTTTTTATTCATAGTATTGGTTTAATTTATTAAGATGAAACCCTATTCCTTAATATTTTAAAACTTAATTATTATGGTCCTTAAATCTTGAAGGTTTATTTTTATCGATCCATCATACGGATTAAAATAATAATAAGTAAGAAATTAAATAGTATTTCCATATTCAACTCATAACATGGAAATGGAATTAACGTTATGAAAATGATTCACGCTATAAAAGTGAAATTTATGATGTAAAATGATGGATAACAGGATCTGTGAAAATAGAATTCACGCCCGGAAAAGATGTCACTTTGTGAACTCAATAGAACATGAAAAACAATTAGAACATGAACAACATGATCTAAAGCAATATCAAAGTGGGTGTATGAGTTTCAATTATTTATTTTATATGACCCATGCATTTTTAAATTTTATTATGATTTTTAAAATAAATTGCATGAATTACTTTGAACTCTCAAACTCTACATTGATCTAGGAGACATAGAAGTTGGTTAGGATAATAATTATGACATGTTTTAATTTTCAATATTAACATGATTAGATTAGATAAATTGTAAAATGGATTATTATAGTTAATAATACAGGGAAAGTTTTGAAAATCATGTTTTTTTAAATAATTTGATAATTGTATATGAGATTCTTCTTTTATTTTTTATGTTTTGAATTTTTTTAATTGATATTGATTGGATTATTATTTCTTTAGGTTTCCATGCATAATATTCCAAATACATATGTTATCATTCCTAAGAAAATTTATGAACCAATATTTACCATTTATTTATATAGTATATTTCTACATAGACTGAGGCATGTTTCTATTCTGGATCTTTTTTGGAATCTTATTGAGGATATGAATATACAAAATAACTTTTAACGTTATTGAAGAATTTTTCTTATTGATCCATTTATCCTTATACCCACCTTTATATTTAATACTAATGTTTATCATATAATTAATGAATAACATTTTTAGGGAATGAGGTATGTTATAATCCTATTATATCTATTCGTACCATACTCTTAATATGTTGCATAATATTCAAAATATTAAGTGTGTGCGAGGTATTCTATGGTGATTAGTGATGTACATCATTTAGTATATTTTGGGGTTTTCATGAAAATTTGAGAGATTCCATGTGATCATTATTTTTTACTTTATTTATCACCACTCTTTATAAAAAATAAAAAGAATTAAAAATATATTGGGTTCTATCTTGGGGGGATCAAAAATCACCATTATCATACTGATGATTTTTATCATTTAATTGTAAGTGGTGGATGTATGATTATTATTAATCACAAATTTAGAAAAATTAAATATATTATAAATAAAGATAGGGTGGTTCATTAATTATTCTTACTTATATTATGTTCTCAATTTGAGATTTGGGGAATAGGGAGATGACATTTTCAAGAGTATTTAATTATGCATATCTTTTGATATCTTGTAGTATTTTAAAGAATCAAACCCGCTTTTGAGATTTATTTTTATTAATAACTTACCTACCTTAAGAATCAGAGATATTTTAACCTTAATAAAAATCCATAATGATTAAATTTGATCTTTATATTTACATATTGAAGATGTTATATGCCTTGCAAGCCTATGGTAAGTTACATGTACTTGAGGTATGAGAAAAAATACATTAAATTTAATACTTTTAGAGATGAGTAGAATTCAATTTTTGTAAATTGAAAGTGGAATTAATATTAATGATTAATTAAGAAATAAAAATTGAAGGAAGAAGAAGAATTTTTATTTCAAAGGTTGAAAATTAATATACATTATTGGATTTGTTTCATTTAAGAATTAGGATTTGAATAAATTCTTTTGTGTGAAACGTGAAAGTTTATTTTCCCTTTTCCAAACATTTAGATTTGTTACTTTTGATATTTAAATATTCATAGAAAGAAAATCATTTATAACATAGTTGAGATTTCATTCTTTAAGATAGAAAATTCCTAAGTGCGGGTGGGTGAAAGAGAAATATTATCCATGTATATTTTAAGATAAAAAACATGTTTATGAAATTTAAATGATTATTCATACACATATTTAATTTTTATTTTATTTTATTAAAGTAAACATGAAATGATTGATAATAGGATAAATTAAATTTAATTGATGATGCTAATGATTTCCCATGATAAAGAACATGTGAAGGACTAAGTTCAGGGATTGAAAATGAAGAACTAGGATAAAACTGGGAAAACCTTCTGGAAAATACTAATTCATGTTGTGAATTCTATTAATTATGTGACCCTTGAAGGAACTCTAGATCTGAAGTCTTGAAATCAAGAAAAAAATTGAATCTGGATCATGATTACATAAGTCACAGCGTGACACATATAGTCACACTGTGACACATGTGTGCCAAAGACAAAAACAAATCCTCCAAACATGTATGAATATATAAATGTGTTGGGTCTCACACATTTCACATCATGAAATCACTATTCATGATTTGAAACCCTTGGACGAGACCCAAAAATAATTCTATCGATAAAATTAATGCTCAGTGATGCCTTTCACCACCCTATTATGAATCGGGGACATCATTACCCATTTATGATGTGATTAATGATGCATGAGGTTTTATTTGTTCCTATAAATTGATATCCAGAGGTGGATTGAGAGGGAGCACAATTCTGGGGATTTGTTTCCTCAATAGATTTAGGATACTATTTTTTAGGTTTTCTATTTTTTTATTTAATTATAATGTAACATGAATTAATATTTTTATTATATTGTTTCCATTTATTGTTCCAATCCCAATTTCTTTCTCTCTTATCTTTTTCTAATGTGATATCTTACACTTTTCAATGGAAAGTGACTGACTAAAGGCATGGCCTTGGGGGTTTCATGACATTCTGAATTATTATTCTTTAAATTGTATAAATGTTTTAACTTAATTTTTGTTGAATTATATGGATGTATATGGTTTTGTGATTTTCCACCATGAAAGAACTTTTGAAATCACTTTTATTATCTACTAAATCATTATTCCTTCCCTTATCTTGGGTAAACTCTTTATTTGATAGAATTGAGGGTTCTTAGGGGATGAAATATAATCTAATCGATTTGGTTATTTTAGGAATTACACTCTCCATAGAGGTTTTTATCCTACTTGGATATTGGAATAGGTGGGATTTGGTGTTCCGAAGAGATTTCCTTGGCATGCTAAATTTAACACTCAAAATTAGATGATATAAATCCATGTATGATGGGATGTATTTTCAAAAGGAATTTAATCATTTATAATTATAATAAAGGAAACCTCATAACCAAACCTTATGAATGATATCATTTACCACTAAATCCATTTTGTTGCATCTACATTTAGTTTAGTATTTAATTATATTATTTTTCATTACATTTCCAAAAATCTAAAAATTAAATTATATTCCCAAATAAAAATACACAAGAAGAAGTATATTAGATGACTTAAAATTAAGTGATTATTAAACTATAAGGATATTCAAGTGAGATGACTAGCCTCTGTAGTGCATTAGGAAAATAAATAATCTTTTGTACTTCCCTATTATAGGAATTTAAAATATCCATGGGATTGATAGATTCTATATAAACCTCTCCATTCCTTCCATTTTTCAACTTGACACTGGGGTCGACACCAAGATACACCTTCACACACCACTTGGGTTGGGATATAATCACTAACCCCCTTGCACTCCCACTTATGTGGACACTCTATGATTCTCATGGGCTCCTTCTGTGCACTATTCAACAATTATGCCTCCACACATTCACTTGTCCTTCACTCTACTTAGTCATTTCTTTATCTAGCTAGAGGTTGACCATACCAACCTATGTAGTGGTTACAAGGTCCCTTTGGATATCTAGGTGGTTGGAACAATTTTTTGAAACAAAAAAAATATATATACATGTAAAATTAACCATATAGGAAGTCCAAAAAAACCACCCTAAAATTTATTCTATAATAAGTTTTCATGAAAAATAATATATACTTGTATGGACTTTTATTTTTTCATGGAATATACATATTTAATACATAATCCTCATTAAATGATTATTTATTTCAAAATAATTAAATTATTATTCATTCCCAAACATATTTTCATGGAAAAATTCATGATGTAAAAAGTAGCTCAATTATTTAAATACCATTGACACATGTTTTTGAAATTTAATAACACCAAAAAATCATCAAAATTTCTATGAATAATTTCTAAATCATGACATATAATGTCATTAAATGATTCTATAACAATTCTCTTAGCATCATCACCTCATATAAAATGACCAAACACATATTAACACAACATTGACTATGATAATTTCTCAAGAATTACATCTAATTACATTAAATGATTCCCTAATAATTTTCTAAGAACAATCACCACATCTTAACTCACTTGAAACATATTCTCACATCATTTAAATCAAATGCAATTATTTTAATCAACAGTATCTCACTTTGTATTTTGTTGTCAATATCTCTTCAAACTTTTTATGCCAATATGTGTTCTAAATATCTATCCCCTTATTTAAAATCAAGTGAAAATGGTAATATATGGGGTTTTCATCTCTTATTATACCTTTAATGGTATTTAGTATTCTCCTCCCCTTTATTTGAGAGAAGGATGTACCATATGATTCTCTTCATGAAGATCCTTTAGTTAATGTACTATGTTTTTATGTGGGCTAACCCAATGTATAAAACACGAGATATATAACCTAGTTTTTTTATATGGTCCATAAACTACCTTATATGTCATATCATGATAATAATTTCTCAATATTTCTTTTAATGGTTGAAATCAATCAAATTTTTTAAAAAATATAAATCCTACACACATTTCAAAAGACACATTAGAAAGTTCAAGTGAAAAAGAAAAATCGTCCACTTTTAGGTTCAATATCATCTCCACCTTGATGATAATTATGAAAATCATTAAAATTATAGATTCATCACCCAATTTTATAATGTTTTTCATAAATCCAATATTCAATGTGTAGTGAATATTTAATAGCATCATATCATGAATGTTTCCCCATAAAGGATAAATCCATCTAATTCATTCCCTTGTATATAATTATAAAAGTATATATATGTGTGTGTGTGTGTGTGTGTGTGTGTGTGTATGTGTGTGTGGGAATAGGTATGAAACTTATAATTATTTAGGAGTAGAATTCAGGATGAGAATTTCCTCTCAACCCGAGTCATCTATTCTTCCAATCTCAACATGGGATAATTTATTTCGACTCTTCTTGCTATTTTGAGTCTCAATAGTTTGGTTTTTTTTCTTCCATTGAACTTATTCTTTATGTAGAATAACATTTTCCATCATATTTTATGTAGCTAATTTCTTTCCTTTATCTTTAGCAGGTTTTTTCATCTGCCCCCAATTGCATATCCAATTTCAATTATTTTGGCCAAATAACTAGGCACTCTTTCTTAACATTCTATATCTTCTCAGAATGTTCACATGACTAACTAGTATTTTAATATTGAATCCCATTCTCTTTTAAAACATAGAGAGTATCTCCTAATAGTCTTTTAATTCATTTCCCTACAATGTTTCCCTCTTAAATACATTTTACACAAATGTATTATAATAATTCATAACTATTTTGAATCTGTAACTTGGATGGATTTTTTGTCACAACATTCTCTCTTTGAGAATATATTGTCATATTTTTAAAATGAAATCCCCATTATTCATTATTATTTTATGGTAATGACATGGTTTACGAGTAATAGTTGGCTTTATACCTATACCTTTTATATCACCAACAAGAACAACTAACCATAGACCATTCACCATGATATGTATTCTATACATATAGATATTTTTATAGTAATTATTAAAAATGTGCATTCTTTTTCAAAGTGGGTGGTTATATTATTGAATTATTTCTCTCCCTTTCATGTATGAAAATATTTTCCATTTTTCTTCTTTTTGATAGTTTGTTTAACAGTGTTCTTATTTTCTTCACATCTCCAGACTGACTTGTCACCCTGTTTTCTTACTTGATTCCCTATTTGTTGTTGTATTCACTTCACATTATCATCTAATTTCTGCATGATTGGTAAATAGAATAACTCATCATAACAGTGACCAATTCTATTAAAAACTCCAATAAATCTTCAAATAATTCAAATATCATATTTATAGATAGATTAATTTTAACAATGACTACTTCTATTGAATGTATGCATGTGAGTTTCTCCTTTCTTGTGTAGTCTTTTTGGAATTAACATTGTGTATAACATTATATTTTTTTAGTGAAACTGACATTATTTTAAAAAATACTTGATGAACATATCTTCATAATTATTCATTCATCCACCTTTGATGTGGCAGGTTTATCAGTGTTTTTCACCATCCATATTTTCCTTAAATATATATTAAAACTTGTACCAAAAATTGAAACATAATTAGTACATAATACACTTTTATTTTATGAGATAACTTCTTCTTGGAAGTTTCTTATTTTTTAAGTTAGAGGATGATGTCATGCTCTTCTTGGAGTCATTATCCTCATTTAATTCTTGTGTGAAAACATCTATTTTTTCAGCAATTTGGGATATTCTTTCTTGTGTTGATTCGTGTTTCTTCGATATGGACTCTAGCTCTAAACACAAAATATTGAGGGTGTTATTCTCATCCTTAACGAATATAAACAAGTCTTCTCAATCCAACTTTAGCTTATTTATTTTTTTATACAATTGTATTTATTCTTGTAAATAATATTTTAGGTCCTTTACCTTGTTTTCATTAACCTCTAGTTGATCAACCTTGAATTCTATGGAGACTTGGTGATAATTTTCAAGTGCATGGAAATATTCTACAAAAACTATTTCAAGTAAATATTTCTCACAAACGTTTCATTGAAATTCTTCAATTGATTTAGCATATTTTTTGATTTAAAGATAAGTTATCTTATCGTTTTCTTTCAAAATATTTATGACAGTGTTTTATATTACAACATTTCAAGCTAATAGCTCTTCCATAACATTAACATATTCCTACAGCTGTAATTTTTTATTCTAAAGAGCCATGAAACCTCCAACAATAAAATTTAAAACTTGTTTGAGAACATTATTTCAATGTTATTTAAATTCATAATGAAGTTCACTAAGTTATAAAACATCATCATAGCATAAGTACGCTTCTTATAAAGAATCTTAATTAAGAGACTTATTACAAAATATACCACTTTGATTACCTTTATATAGTGGTTCATCTACCTTTAATTTAATATTCACATTCTTCTTCCTTACATGTATTTTCATTACATTATTCTGAGTCATAGTAGAAATAAATTCTTTAGTATCCTTAGGAATAAATTCATTTTTCTTCATATGAGGTTTCATAGTTATTCCTAGACATCTATACATCATAATAACTCATTTGGATAATTAAAGGGAACATATTTTTTGATACCAATTTTAGAACCCTTGGCCAAAATGACCACTGAGATGGGGGTGAATTAGTGGTTCACTTTTCTGAATTCTTTTAAATTTAGTTAAACCTATTAAACTCTTTAATTTTCTTGATCTTCTCAGTGATATCTAAAAATTTCACCTCATATGAATAAATGATAATATATACGACAACATGCGATATTTAGAAGGTTTGGTGGGAAAAAAACTTTTCCATGATGGTTATATCCCATAACATAGATTTTCTATTATAATGTTGTTATCAATTACAATGGTTTTGGTAATAACTAGTTATAAATCATTGTAGTAATTTCTCCAGTTCATCCTAGTTATACCCTCATGTAGTCAAATTTTACAACATTAGTTGGTTAAACCCCCAACCTTCTTACCTTCTTATTGATTGGTTATACCCCTAGTCTCAAGCCTCTTCCACAACAGTTTATACCCCATTCTCAAGATCCTTACACTATTTGGTTTTGATCCTTTGATAGAAAGATCTTATGATCCTAGCCATTTCTGCACCAATGGATGTTGATCCTCCTTCTCATGCTTCGTGGATAAACTATCCAACTTGTGTAAAATTCAAGTACCATTAGAGCTTGCAGGTTTTTCTCATATATTTATGATCATCTATGTAAAGTTATTTTCCTCGGGGTAATAATTCTCAAGATAATGTTCTTCCTTCATTTTGATGGTATCCCAACCCCACTTGAATGTATGCAAGTGATGCACAAAATTTCATCGATATTATTTTATCTAATGAAGGACTTACATAGCTCAAATATTATCTTCTATAATTCTCAAATCAATCCATGCATGCATGTAATAATGAAAATTTATGGTCTTTTCACAAGGAAATTGATATTAATATTATATTATGTTCCTTCCGAACTCTTAATGTTTTTTAATACTGATATATAGGGTGCATGACAAGCATGCACTACATGCAATGTTTATCTCTCGTATCCTTTATGTGACCATGTAGGTATTACATGGGATCTCAATAATATATTGAAAATAAAATGTATATCACAAGGGTTATATATTCTTCAATTTTATCATGAAATTGTTTAAGGGATATTCATGAACACTTGGTCACCTTATTTTCATGAATAGATCATGTAATAAATTTATGTCTCCTTCGTGAATGTCGAGTATGGCTCGCAGGTGATTCTTATTTCTTTGAGATATAGGGATTGTACATGGGTACTCCTCTCCTTATCTTTATATAACTAAGGATTTAAATAATACCATCTTCCTTAAATTGAATGATTTTCATAGTGGTCTTCTTCTTTGTGAGACTTGGGTAGTACATAGATCACCTTCACATGATCAGATCATGTGAGAAATATTTACACTAACTGATTCATGTGTGTCTATGGGAAAGTATATAACCCACTCATATTTCATTACATTGTCTCAGATAAGGATTGTGGATATTTATAGATGAGTAACCAATTATTTATCTCATAATTTTTTGTTGATATGAACGCCACTTCAATGCATCAAAGATCTCAGTGTATCTTCAAGGATTTAAAATGTCTAATGTTTTAGTATCTTCATGTGATGTAGGCTATGATACATCGAATGCTTCCCCCCAAATTTGTATCATCTTGATAGTATCAATGACATTTAATGATCATGTGCATACAAAACAATAATTTCATGCATGAAATCAATATAAACATAAATGTCTCGTTCTATTTGAATAATCACTTGATATGGAAAAACATCATGTGTAGCTCACATAATCGAATGATGGAGTTTAATTAATGGATAAAGATCTCAATGGGAGGTATGAGTAGATTCCATGGATAATTTAGATTCAGTAGAACCTAATGTCCATTTTTTTAATATACGTATGAATAGTACCACGTTTCTCTATGTCCCACATTGGAAATCCCTATAGTTGACCGCTTCCATATAAACCTCTTCATAAATTCTACTATTTGAGCTACCATCAGGGTTAGCACCCAGATACACTTACGCACACCACATGGGTTGGTTGTACCTACCTACCCCCTTGCACTCTCACATGTGTTCACTATGCACGCACTCTATTCTTCTTATGGGTTCCCCATAGGCACTATGAAACCACTATTCCCTCATTAATGTGCTTATAAAATACTATACTCAGATTCTACCTTGTATAGTTAGAGGCTGGCCATGCCCATCTAAGTAATGTCTATGGGGTCTTTTTGGCTGGCTAGGTGGTTGGAATGTTTTTTTCAAACATCTTGAAAATAACTAAGTGTATAATTCACCATATAAGAATTCAACAAAATAACCCTAAAATTTATTATATAAGAATTATTCATAAAAATAATATATAATTTAATAGTCTTCAATTTTTATCATGGATTTTACATCATTAAATGATTCTTCATTTCATTCTCATTAAATGACTCTTTATTTCCAAACATATTTGGATTGATATTCAATATGTAAACAACATGTTAGTTCTTCATTTACCATTGAATCATGTATTTTCCATTGAATAAAAACACTATAGTCATTATAATATAAAATGAGAATTTTTGAATAGTGACATAAAATTCCATTATTTGATTCCGTAATAATTTTCCAAGAACCATCACCTCATCTAAACTCACTAGACACATATTGACACATCATTGACAAGGATAATTTCTCACGCATGAAAGATAATGCCATTAAATTATTATATAACAATTCTCTAGGCATAGTCACTTCCTTTCAACTCATCAATAACATATTGACACATCATTGAAAAAATGAAACAATTGGGTTCAATAGAGATGCCCATATCAAGACCGACGACCTTTCTGATGTGGTGGAGTCTGATGACTTGGATGGTGGGATCTTCTCTAGGTATAAGAACTTCAATAATCTACTACATTGTCTATGAGTAATCATGAGGTGGTTTCATCAGTATTTTTATATGTTCACCTGGTTCTTATCCTATTGCATAAGTAAATGGACCTGACATGTAACAACCCAAAATTTTATCAAGGAAATTCCCTTATTATAATTATTTCATATAGTATAATCACATAAAATTACATTAAGAACACAATGCAATCATTATAAATGAATATTTAAAAAAAGTTAAAGAACCTATACCAATGGAATAGTAAATTTAATTTTAGAATAGTAATGTGACCCTTATAAATAGTAAACTATCCAATAGAATAGTAACCTTACCCAAGAAAGTATAAATAAAATTTAACGATCTTATAAATGAAAATAAGATAACATTATATCACAATATAAGTAAATAAATTTTTTAGAAATTATTAATTAAGTATTGATATTTTTATAAAACATAATTGATCATTTACAATTTAATAATTAATATAATGTTTTAATAAGAATTTTATTTATATAAAATGTATTCATAAATGAATATTTATTTTTCTATTGATTATAAGATAATTTTATATGAACTTAATTAATTTTTCAAAGTGTTATAAAATCATTTATAATTTTAAAATTAGTATTTTCTAAGTAAATGATGATTTTAATTAAAAATAAAATTATCCTATTTAGAAAATTATCTTCATAAAATGGAGTTCATTTTTAAATTTTACACTTTGAAAAATGGTTAAAGTAAATGTTTTGCATTTTTCTAAAATAGTTGAATTTTGTGAATAGTAAAATACGGTAAATTACGGTATATATACATTTTTAGTTGAATACATTATTCCTTGATTCATAGACTATATAAGCACCATAATATCAAATTTAATTTAATTATTTTATATTATTTTGTTTTAATGCTCAAACTATTCATATTCTTGAGCCAAAACAATAAAATAATGAATAAAATATTGAGAAAACACCTCTCTCCCCCACTACAAATATCGACCCTAACCAATTCTTTTCCTCAAACCTTACAAGATTTGGTCCCTATAAAAATTCTAGAAAATACTCTTACCAATCCCCTCAAACAATTCAAATAGATCTTGGTCTCCTCAAAATACCAAAATATTGTCTCTAATAACACTTTGAAGGAGGGGAAATTCAAGAGGTAAATTCCTCTTTCCTTTCCTTTTAATTTATTTTTAAGTTCTTTTCGTATTATCTCCCCAACTACCCTCATCCAAATGGTATGATAAATAAAATACCTAACATATAAAATAATTTTATTATTCTAATGGAATAATCCATCATTAAACCCCTCTCCTCTCCCTTTTATTCGAAAAATGAAAACGGCATTCGTAAGGTGTTAATTTATTACCTTCAAAGATGAAACTTTATCATTTTCCATTAAAGCATTCATGGATGGTCATAAAAAAATTTATGTTTAATAAAATTATATATTTCATACATCCTATTTAATGTTTCAGAATCATTATATACACATGATGTTAAATAATAAAACAAAACAAGTTCTTTATGAGCGAAAACCACCCAAAATAATCCAAAAAATCATCATTAACTATTTATCTTATGATTCATCCCCATACCATATAACCAAATGATTTATAAGATAATTTAACCTTATTTATGTTAATTAATAATATATAACTTCAATTCTCGATAACCATTCTTATTTTACATGATTTTCCATACATGTATATAAGTAAACCAATCAGGAAAACTAAGGAAAACAATGATCCTGAATGATGAATTTTAATCTCATAACCCAAAAAAGGGCCATAAATGAACTTAATAAAATTTTAATAAATCAAATATATATACTAAGGGTTCTGAATTAATTAATTAATTCATGTAATCTGGCTATCTAGGATGTTTATATCAAGTGCAGAACAGTTTTGGATATAAGGTGAGCGACTCTTTCAAAACCTATATTTTTTCCATTAGGTTAGGCTTTATTCATATTTAACCAAATGAAAATATTATTAATTTTTATATGTTTCTTCTAAATTATGTTCATGTGTTCCAAAATCATGTATTCATATCATTTCATCCTTCCTTTTTGGGGATATACATGTTTTAATAAGTTTTTCTTCTCAATTCTTCCTGACGGTCAAGCCTGATTAAAGGGAACATCCCAATTTCTTACCCATATTAGGGTACCATCCAAAAAATTTTATAATCCACCACTATTTTTATAGAATCACTAATTTTATCATGAAAATATATCTTGGTTAATTTCTTGTTTTATGAAAATAAATATTCTTTTTCTGATTTAAATTCTCTTTAAAATTTTCTTTGAACTGCACTAAAATGTTTCATTTCTAATGTCTCTTAAAAAATATTTTGTGCATTTTAATTCATGTTTGGAATCATTTATCATGATATATGCCTATTTTCCCTTAGTTATGTCCATGCATGATTTAAATTTTTTCTTTCATAGACACCATTATGATATTATCTTTTGTTATGTCTTTTGACATGATTATGATACCCAATTATTTATATGGATAACACTTATGTTTATGTTTGATTCATTATGTTTTAATACTCATGTGGAACAAATATTCTTTAACATGTTATTATGGGTGTGACTAGATATCACTCCAATGCATTGGGTAATGTTTAGTCTCATGATACATCACGTTGGGACAGGTAGTAAACCTGATTCCTTTAAGTGACTTTGTCCACCATGTTATATAGTCTTCGTAGTAAGCCTTGACTTGTGTTTATGTAATGTTATATGTTATTGCCTCGTTATTATGATTCCATGATTATATTTTCCCACATTATAAATTTTATTATTCTTTATTTTTATTCATATTCCATTCCTATTTTGACATAATGTATTGTCTTCTATCCCATGTTCTATTTGTTATTCCTATGCATATTTACTTACTGGAATTTTTTTCTCATCTCTTTTGTTCATGTATTACTAAATTTATCTTATGTATATGTATGAACTCAGTGGAATTTGTACATCATTAAAAAGATTAAATAAAATATGTTTTTATTTTGAGTTTTATGATTTTTAATTATATACCTGATCTTACAAAGACACTAGAATTTATGATACATAGATTGTAATTGTTATTTAATTATGTAATAACATGTGAATATTCTACGGTCACTATTGTTGGTATCAGAGGAAAAGTTTATTTATGTTTGGGATTAGGACATAAAAACTCTAGAAAAATCCTTAGGGATAATACTAAGTATGAGAAAATATCCCTAAATTTGGTTTAGTATAGAGTTAGTGGTTTATCAAGAAAATACATCTCTATATAGATACTACAAGTAGACATGGTTCTAGAATAGATGTACCTAGGAGTAACAACTCCTGCAAGTTTTTTCAGGCCTGACATGAGGTAACCTACTTCAAAACAACATGCCTTACTATGCATGTAGTTTGACACTCCTGGGGGATATGATTTGGTAAATTTATAATCTCAATATAAACCATTATTAAGGGAAAAAATTTCCCATAAAAATATATGTTAGGAAATAGATCATGGATAAACTAGATTTTAACCTAGGTAATCACAAGTTAGGATATACTTTTCCTTTACATGTTTATCGTTTAATTTTTAATGTTTCCTTTTATTATTCTTATTATCTTAGTATTCAAGTACCTAATTGAACTTTATTTTTCTAAGTTAATGGCTGGAAATAGAATAAATCATGCCAATAATTAATGTGATGGTAAATTTGATGATATCCTTAATGATATACCAAATATTATGGGAATGGGTGCTCAAAAATTCATGAAAATACTTTCTCAACTGGCTCAAGTTATGAATAATAACTTGAATTGCATGGAACTCCCTTCTTCTTATTAGAGATAGAAGGTTGTGGTTGAATCCTTTATCCAGAAAATGACTCCCATATTTAGGGGATATTTTAATCCCCTTATCTAAAAACAATGGATTATCTCCATTGATAATATATTCTCTTTCATCCATTTTTGAGAAGAAGAGAAATTTTTGACGACAGTTTATCCTTTTCATGGGGAAGCTGATCAGTAGTGGACACTGATCAAAAACACAAATTCAATGGAAGAAATAAATTCAATAGAATGGTAAGATTTAAAGAAAATATTTTCAATAATGGTTTTCCTCGAACCTTCTATATTAAGAATGAAATGGAGTTCCTCAGACTAAAGCAAAACGAATATGAGTCTATTAGAGAATATGAAGAAGCCTTTACAAAACATGAAAGATGCACATCCATCTTTATCATGAACACTGAAATAAAGGTGGATCACTTCTTTAGTGTACTTAATATGATTATTCAAAAAGAGTTATTGATTTTAGAATATGATAGCTATGAAGAAATTATTCATTGTTCCTTTAAGATTAAAATGGAGATCAGGGAATCTCAATGGTCTCATGGGAATGGTGACAGAAAATGTAAAATGAAGCTTAATATGGGTGATAAATCCCATGATGGAAAGAAGCCCCTACATCCCATGTGTCAGAAGTGTGGGAAGAATAATCTTGGAAACTACTTAAAGGGAACTAAGAGATTATTTAAATATAGAAAAGAAGGTAATATGGATAATAAATTCTGAAGAGATGTGAAAAACCTCCCACTAATTTGGAATAATAAAGGAAGTATCATATCAACACTCAGCCTATAGTGAGGTGTTTCAACTACAAGGATCATGGGAATTATGCAATCCATTATCTTAATCCAAGGGTTATTATAATAAATCAAATACAACAACCCCCAAGGAAGCAAGGAAGGGAATGTGTTATCACTACATTTTAGGTGGAGCCTGAAAATGGTGTGCCAATATGTATGCTGGTTATTCAATCAAAAATAGAAAATGTACTATTTGATTCTGGTTCTATGCATGCTTTCATATCTTTGAAGTTTAGTAGAACTATTTAATCACAACCTCAATAAGTGGAGGTTGAGTTATCTATGAGATTATAAAATGGGGAAATTATTTCATTCAAAGTATATAACTCCTCCCCAATTAATTTTTTTGGATTGAACCTCCAATATAATATAGTCATACTCCCTTTGGTATTTTAATTCCATTTTAGGCATGGATTATCTATCTTTATATAAGTTCAATATCATCTATTGGGAAGGGATATCAATCTTCATATCTCGAGGCATCTCCCAATTCTGTACAACTCTAAGGAGGAGGATGAATCTCCTTCATACTCATCGTCTCAAGTGGAGATATTGTTTTCTTATGAGAAATCATATCTAGCTCAAATGATAGAGACAATGGAGAGAATCATGCTTGAAGATATACCCATTTTGAGGGAATACAATAATGTGATCCTGAAGATTTTAGTATTCTTACTCTTGATCGATAGGTTGATTTATCAATTGATCTTATTCCTATATATGAACCTATATCAAAAACACCTTATAGAATGGACATCATTGAGCTGGAAGAACTGAAGACGCAGTTACAGGATAATCTAGATAAGGTTTTTATATGCCAGAGTGCTTCACAATGGGGTGCACCAGTCCTCTTTCAAGAATAAGGATATATCAATATGCCTCTACATTGATTATCGTGATCTCAATAAATTCATGATAAAGAACAAGTATCACCTGCCACAAATAGATGACCTGTTAAATCGTCTATGTGGGGCCAGTTATTTCTCTAAGGTGGCCCTTTGGTTGGGATATCACCAATTAATGGTGAGGAAGGAAGATATTTCCAAGACCACCTTTCAAACAATGTATGGACACTATGAGTTCATAGTGAGGCCCTTCAGACTCACTAATTCCCCATAAATTTTTATGGATTTAATGACTAGAGTCTTTAGATATTTCCTTGACAAATTTCTAGTAGTCTTTATTGATGATATTTTGATATACTCTAAGGACAAGGAGAAACATGAGGAGAATTTCAATAATGTGCTAAAGGCTTTGAAAATGGAGAAAATTTATGCAATGTATAGTAAATGTGTTTTCTAGATGAAGTAAGTATCATTCTTGGGGCATGTTATCACTAGCAGAGGAATATCTATAGACCCTTTCAAGATAAAGGCAATGGAAGAGTGTCCCAGGATAACATCTTTAGTATAGATCTGAAACATTCATGGTCTAGCTAGTTACTACCAATTATTTGGGTGGAACTTCTCTTGATTTTAAAACACACAAACTATGTTTACTATAAAAGGGTTAAATTTGTATGGACTAATGAATGTGAATATTGTTTTAAAGAGTTAAAAATGAGGCTTATCACTGCACCAGTGCTCACACTACCAACAAGTGGGGAACTATTTGTGGTGTACAGTGATGATTCAAAAACGTTTTATGGGTGTGTGCTGATGAAAAATGATAAATTGATAGCATATTTCTCAAGGTAGTTAAAAATTCATGAGAAAAATATCCTACGCATTATCTAGAGTGGGTTTTTGTGATCTTAGTATTGAATTTGTTTTGGAATTATCTATATGGGGAGAAGTCTGAAATAAATGATAATCATAAGAGCCTCAAATATATATTCAAATTAAAGGAGATTAATATAAGATGGGGAAGATGGTTAAATATCATTAAGGATTATGACTACTCAATCCACTACTATCATGGTAAGGCAAATAAGGTAGCGGTTTCTCTAAGAAGAAAGGATCTAGCGTCTTTATAAATGATGAGAATTGAGAAGGATCCAATCTTTTTAGACCTAAAAAGGATGGACATGGTAATTTTTATATAAGAAACATAATCAATCCTTTCTCAAATGATAGCCCAACCATCCCTTATGGAGAAAATAATGGATGCTCAAAGGAATGATGCGGGAATGCAGAAAAGGGTGGAAGCTATCAAAAATGGTAAATCCTCCATGTTCAAGATCTATGAGGATGGATTGTAATATTTGAGTCATGACTTTGTGTACCATCCAATCTAGAGATAAATAAAGAGCTTCAGAATGGTTCACTATGCTTAACCTTCACTATTCACCTAGGGAGCTCCAAGATGTATCGAGATCTGTGAGAGCACTATTAGTGGGAAAATATGAAGAAGGATATCATTGAATATACATTGCATTATCCTATGTGTTAACAAGTTAATGAATAAAAGAAAAAAATTTAAGAGTATGATGAAACTACTACACATACCTAAATGGAAGTGGGAGATCATTTCTGTGGACTTTGTCACCGAACTTCCAAAAACATCTAGAGGAAACAATGTTATGTGAGTTTTTGTGGATCATCTTTCCAGGACAGTTCACTTTATCTCAATTTGATAGGACTTCTCATTGATTAAAATTGCAAGGGTATACATCAAAAAATTGGTAAGGCTACATGGAGTGCCACTATTGATTGTATCTGATCAAGATCTGAGATTCACCTCAACATTCTGGAAAAGTGTCCAACTTGCTCTCAGCACCGAGCTTAACTTTAGTACCGACTATCATACTCAAACTGATGACCAATCTACAAATACTATTCACACACTGGACGAAATGTTGAGAGCATGTTCTATGGACTTCATGGAATGATGGAACCAACATATACCACTAGTTGAATTCTCCTAGAATAATAGATTACACTGAAGCATGCAAATGTATCCATATGTAGCCCTCTATGGGAAAAGATGTAGAACACCAACGTGCTGATATGAAGCTAGTGAACATAAGATTCTAGAACCATAATTGGTCAAAGAAATGGTGGAAAAGGTGAAAACCACTCACCAACACATCAAGGAATAATAAAGTCTATAAATGATCTATGCATATAATTGTTGATGGGACATTGATTTTAAGGCTAGAGACATGTTATTCCTCCATATATCTCCATGGAAGAGGATCATGATATTTGTAAGGAAAGTAAAGTTGATTCCCAGGTACATCGGCCCCATCGAGATTCTTGATTGTGTCGGAGCTATGGCCTATCGACTAGCACTTACACCTACCATTTATCAAGTATAAAAAGTATTCCATGTATCCTTCTTGAGTAAGTACATACTAAATCCTTCACATGTACTAAATTTTTAGGTGGTACAATTAGAGAATTGTCTCTCTTGTAAGGATCATCCAGTGAAGATCTTATGCTATAGAGATAAAATTATATGAAACAAGACTACTACCCAGTCCAAGTATTATGGTGGAACCATAAGTATGAATAGGTTACATGAGAACTAGAGGAAGTGATTAAGGAGAAGTAACCTCACCTGTTTTCCCTATAGTATGTAAAAAATGAGGGAGAAACATCATAAGGGGGGAATAATGTAATGACCCAAAATTATATCAATCTAAATCACCTTCTTATAATTATAAAATATAGTATAATAACATAAAATCACTTTAAGAACACAATTATTAATGAATATTTAATGTAATAAGTGGTATTTATAGAAGTTAAGGAACCTATACAAAGGGAATAGTAGCTTGACCTTTGGAATAGTAATGTGAACCTGAAGAATCGTAAAAAAAATTAACAGTAACCTCACCCATGAAATTATAAATAAAATTTATCCATATTAGAAATAAAAATATGATAAAATTATATCATACTATAAGTAAATAAATTTTATAGAAATTATTAATTAAGTATTGATATTTTTATAAAACATAACTATTTATTTTCAATTTTATAATTAATATAATTTTGTATAACATGTTTATTTTTATAAAAATTAATCATATATTAATATTTTATTGTCTTGTTATTATAATATAATTTTATATTACCTTAATTAATTTTTGAAAGTGTTATAAAATAAGTTATAATATTAAAATTGGTATTTTCCAAGTAAATGATGATTTTAATTAAAAATTAAATTTTCCACAATTATAAAATTATTTTTAGAAAATGGAATCCATTTTTAAATTTTGTGCACCATAAAATGGTTTGGCTAAATTTTTTTAATTTCTCTAAAATAGTTGATTTTTTGTAAATAGTAAAATATGGTAAATTACAGTATATATACATTATATGTTAAATAAAATCTTCATTAAGTCATCATTGATGTAAGAAAAATAATCTCAAACATACCTTAATTATTTTATTATATTTGGTTATAATTCTCTAACTATTTATATTCTTGGTCCAAAATAATAAACTAATGAATAAAATAATGAGAAACCATCCCTCTCCTCCACTATAAATACCTCCCCTCACGAAATCTTCTCCTCACACCTTCCAAGATTTGATCCTTGTCCAAATTATTCCCAATACTCTTCCTAATCCCCTCCCCCACATCCAAGATCTATTGGTCTCATCAAAATACCAAAATAGTTTCCCTAATGAGGTTTTCAAGGAGGAGAAATTCAAGTGGTACATTCCGCTTTCCTTTTCTTTTAATTTCTTTTCAAATTATTTTATTATTATATCCTCACCTCCCCTCATCAAAATTATATGATAACTATAGTACCTCACATACACCATAATTGTATTATTATAATGTAATAATCCATCATTAAACCCTCTCCTTTCCCATTTATTCTAAAAATCAAAAACATCGTCTATAAGGTGTTAATTTATCACTTTTCAGGATGAGAAATTTTCATTTTCTATTAACGCCTTAAATGATGGTCATAAAACCATTTTTATGGTTAAAATAAATTTTTATATATATATTATATCCTATTTACTTTTCTGGAATCATTATATACATTCTATTTTAAATAAAAATAAATAAAACAAGTTCATTGTGAGCAAAAACCGCCCAAAATAATCCAAACAATAATCATTAACTATTTATCTAAAAATTCATCCTCATACCATATAACCATATGATTTATAAGATAATTTCATATTATTTACATTCATTAATAACATATAACTTCAAATTTAGATAACTGTTCTTATTTAACATTATTTTTAGTACTTGTATATAACTAAACCGATCATGAAAACCAAGGAAAACAATGCACTCAAATGATAAAATTGAATCTCATAACCCATCAAAATGGACATAAATGAACTTAATAAAATTATACTAAATAAAATAAATTTATTAAAAGTTCTGAATTAATTTATCATTTGATTTAATCTGATTATCCAGAATGTTAAGATCAAATGCAGAAGTGTTTCGAACATAAGGTAAGGGATTCTTTATGAACATCAATTTTTTCTTTCAGGTTATGATTTATCCCTGTTCAACTTAATTTAAATATTCATTATTTTATATAATTATTCTAAATTCTATTTATATGTTCCAAACTCATGTATCTAGCTCATTTTATCCTTCTTTTTTGTGGATATATGTGTTTTAATAAGTTTTCCTTTCAATTCTTCCCGATAAGCAAACCCAATTAAAGGGAACTACCCAATTTCTTACCCATTTTATGGTACCATAAATAATATATTTTAATCCACCATTATTTTTCTATAGTCACTAATTTTATCATGAAAATATATCTTGGTTTATTTCTGGTTTTATTAAAACAAATATGCCTTTTCAAATTTAAAAGCTCTTTAATAATTTCCTTAAACTGCACTAAAATGTTTCATTTCTAATGTCTCTAAAACACATTTTTTGTTTGTTTTCACTCTAGTTTGAAATAAATTATCATTATATATGCCTATTTTCCATAATTAATGTCCATGAATGAATTAAATTCTTTATATAATAGACACCATTGTGATATTCCCTTTTATTATGACTTTTGACATGATTATGATACACAATTCTTTCCATGGCTAACCCTTATGTTTATGTTTGATTCCTTATGTTTGAATATTCATGTGGAACACATATTCAAGAACATGTTATTATGGTTTCAATCATATAACACTCCAATTAATTGGATAATGTTTAGTCTCATGAGACGTCATGTTGGGATGGGGAGTGAACCTGATTCATTTATGGGACTTTGTCCACCATGTTATGTAGTCTTGGTAGTTAGTCTTGATTCATGTTTATGTCATGATATATGTTGTTAAAACATTCCTATGATGACTTGATTATATTTTACCATGTTATACATGTTATTAATTGTTATGTTTATTCATGTTCCATTCCTTTTATGTCATCGTGTATTGCCTTCTAACCCATGTGATATGTTTTATCCATGTGCTTATTTCCTTATTGGGATTTTTGGCTCATCCCTTTTTTTCATGTATTACCCAGGTTTTCCTATGCATATGTATGTGATCAATGGAATTAAATATCTCATTGTGGATATTAAATATAATATATTTTAATTTTTGGAGTCATGGTGTTTAATTATATACTTAATCTTCCAAAGACACTAGAAATTACAATCCATGGCTTGTAATTGTTGGTTAATTATATAATATTATGTGAAAAAGGCTAGTGTTTCTATATGAAATATCATTAGGAATATATAGGATCTATTATATCTTGATAATAAAATATTAATACATGAGTAATGATGCTTGATATAAAATCAGATCCACTATACTAGGAAAAACTATAGATATACTGATAACATAAACGAATCTCATGGATTTTGGTACACATCGAGGATCAAATGAGGATTTTATACTAGATTTGAAACCTCTTACCATGGAATAAGTAAGTCCTCACCTATATCCAGATGTGGTTTACACTATAGTTACTATTTCCCTTCAATATCAGACTAGTGGAGGAGGTTCCTTAAAAGGAACCTCCTCTCCCCGAGCTGGAAAATAGAATTTTCTATCATGTATAGTAAGATACGATGATGTCATATCCTACACTAAAGTATGGTATGCTACCTGATTTGATACCTCTCTATAATTAGGATAAAACATGTGGATAATAAACTCTAGTTGATTATATAGTAAATAGAATCAAAATAAACTAAATTAATGTATAGTAAACAAACTCATGTAATGTTATTGAAATACTAGATCATGTAGCCCTATACCATGTAGAATAATATATATTATATAATTAATTCAATACCATGGAATATAATCAAGTTTATATAATAGAAAAACTCATATCATAAGAATTCCCTTGATATAAAAATATTCTATTTTATCCCATATGTCAACATACTATGAATGTTTTCATTTCCAGTAGACTTCCCACCTCTCACTCACCTTCAAGGAATGAATCAATTCTAGATTTTGGGTATCAATGAAATACAATAAACGTATCAAAACTAACACATAACACTATTGGTTTGGTGCAATTCAACAATATTAAAGTGTATGAGAGGCACTATAACCCTAAAATCTTCAATCACAGTATTTTAGTATACAGTAATCTAGTTAAATGTACTATAATATATCTTCCATGAAATTTAAATGACATGGGATAATTTTAGAAATATTTTTCTACTAATGCCCAAAAACTATAATATTTTTAAATTTACTAGTCACTAGAAAAATGTATATACTTACATCAATAAGGATAGTACTAGCCAACATGATACAATATGTATCTGAATTGTGTCTTAGTGTCCTGATGAAATGGTTTTCTAAACTCCACTTGTATCATTTAATATAAAAAGTTATCAAAAATAAACAATTTAAGTATAATAGATTATATTTTCATTAGAAAACATTCTTGATGAGGGATCATGCTAGTGTCAATGCAGAGTGTCATTCTTCACATCCATGGGATGCTCTGGTCTAGAAACTATAGGGACCTGGGGATAGATGTTCTCCCATGCCTATATTTGAATGATGATGAAATATCCCCCATGTTCATTGAAATCTTATTGGAATGTAGTGAATAATGCTCTATATGTGTATAAAAAGCACAAAAATGCTTAATTATATCTACCATATTGACAAAATTTTCCATATATCCCCAAATAAATCATGTAGTCATGAATAATGGAGTGATAAACACACAAATTTCCTCTAATTATTTTTAAGTTATACACATCGATATCATGTATTATAGTCTACTCATCAGTGATAATAGGTAAATGTGTGCAGTGAATGTCATTCCAAATCATAGAAAGAAAACAATAATCTACTACTATATCATCTCCCACAAATTATAAGCCTTGAAATCAGTGTATAATATCATTACATTCTCTAAGTAAGGGTCCAATAACTACACCACCATTGAAAGGAAGACCTATCATAATAGTCACATGCTCTAGGGAAATTGTCATTTCTTTCTTAGGAAAGTGGAAAGTTCAAGTCTTGAATATCTATCTCTTGATGAGGGAAGCAAAGAGACGATGACCAAAAAATTAAAATTTAATATAGTGACACCAAAAGAAGAATCATTTCATATGTATTTTATAATATCATCTGGAGGAAAATGTGATGAAAATGGTGTGCCATACTCACCTTGAACTATCGAACTTCATGACCCTTTTACACGTCATGAGAAACATGTATGTATTGCTGAATGAGTAGAGTAGTGCCCTCTATCTCTATAAATAAAAATGAAATAACTATTAAGTAATTGTAAAATGTAAATACAATGTTATGGTTAGTATAATGTTATAGTTAGTAGAATATTGGATGTAATAGATATTTTAATACTGTTTACTCTTTCTTAAGTTGATAACATGAATTTTTCTCTATTTATCACAAACAAAATTATATATAATTACATATACATTATTCTTAAAAATTCATTTTCATCATTTTCCATGAATCTTCTTCTCATATAAAAGGATCAACTTCCATCAATATCTCATGATTTAATCAAATACAATTTTCAGTATTTTATATGTTTAAAATCTTTATGAAAAGAGTCTTACATCATATGGTTTAATTTATCTTCCTAATCTTGAAATTTATAGAAACCATTGTAATGAACTAGGATTTACATACATAAATAATGCATCTAAATATATGAATACTCAATACATTGTTTAAATAATACTCCTGAGGACCATATAAGTTTAGTGTATTTGGAGATTAGATATCAATATTATTATTTTATTAAATTTCTTAAACATATTCTATAAAGTTATTACCTCATTGTACTCTTTATAGGAATATCCTACTAAAAAATTTCATGATAACCTGGGGAAATTAAACATAAGAAAGGGTGATTTCAAATTCTTAATAAGGGTAAGCATGGGAGATATCAATTTATAATCATACGAAAGAATAAGAAAATAATAAGGGTATAAGATCATGACCATAACATACAAATCTCATACCCAATTTCATAAATATCATAAAACATGAGTTATGGGAAAAAAATATCATTTCAAAATACATGAATCATAAGAATGAGAAATCATCATACCTCAATCATAAAGAATAAGTTAATTCCATAATCTTTTGTGGAATAATAATAAGTATATAAGATCATTTACTTAGTATTAAAGGATAGTTTATAAGGATATTAATGGGATCACTCTGTAAACCCTCATAGTAGTCTAGTTTCACTCCAAAGACTATCATAGTGGACAAAGTCCCTTACTGAACTGGGTTCACTCCCCATTATAGTCCTATTTATCTAATGAGATATCAATATTTAACCACTTAATTTGAGGGAGATATAGGTCCCACCCATCAAATAATTAAAATCATACATATGTGTTCCACAAGATAATAAATCATTCCTCATATAAGACCCCTAAAATAATTGGTTTTAATAAACATCTAATCTTTTCATCATAAAAATAAACCATCCAAATAAATAATAAGGATAGTATCCTTGGATCATATCCCCATTAAAATATAAGTAACAGAAAATGATGTCATCTTAGATGGAAAATGAATTTGAAATATCACATAGAATAAATTATAAGGAAGATAACTTTTGGATTTTAAAATAACTTATCTTTTTAAAGAGTTTCACGCTTATAAATGAAAACACTTTCATAGAAACATAAAATTATAAATGTATAAATGAATTCTAAATTTATTGAGAAGTCCTGATAGTGGTAAAATACTCTCATGCCATATAAGTTAAAAAACTATTCCTTTCATTCAGAAAAGTCCCGAAGTACCTCATTTGGAAAAAAATCAAAATATTACTTTCATAATATATTTTAAAAATTACAAATTTGATAATAAAATATTTTAAAAAATTATAGGATAATAGAAAAAACATTTTTTTAATATTTTTATAAAACATGGATATAGGAGTGAAATATTCCACGGTGAATACTTAAACAAAAAGATTCCAAAATAATGATGATATTGGGAATAAACCCGTACCACTTTGGTATCATTTGAATCATAAACCCCATGAAAGAAAGATACTTAAATGGATATGTAATTCCAATAATTTTCATAATAACAGTTATAATGTAAATACATGGGTATTATATATACCATAGAAAATAAACAAGTGGTATATATGATATATGCCCCATAAAATTAAAAATGGGATGAAAATCCCTTACCTTGGGGCTAACTACCTTTGAATGTTCTTTAACCTCATGTATAATAAATTTAAATTTATTATACATATATACCAGAATAATTTAAAATATTATTATTCATATATATTCATTATATAAATATTTAAATTAATTCATAATTATATATAGATAAAATGAATTACACCATTCATAGAGGCGGTAAGTCATATATACATATGAAGGTTGTATTCACTTTTTGATGGATGGAGTGAAAGAAAGGTAAATAATAATTCTCCTTTCCATAATAATTACTATATAATTTAAATAATATATATTTATCATATCCACCTTCCTTACAATCAAAGTAGAAATAGAAATGAAAAATGAATCACCTCGCTTTGTGGAGGTTGTAGTCCACACGTACGTACGAGCGATGCTATCATTTTACGGTGGTTTGGAATGTAAGAAGGTTGATATGATATTATCTTTTAAGAATTATAATTATTTTTTTAATATCATATATAAAATTTAAAACCATTATAATACCCATCCAAAAAATATGGTGACGAAAAATGAATTGTAGAGCTACGTGGAGATGGTAAGTCATACGTACACACAAGTGATACTTTCACTTATTGTTTGATGGGAATGAGGGTTTATAATAGTTTTTTAATAATAATAATTAAATTTAAGAATTTATAGGATACAAAATTTATTATTATATGATAAATATCATATATTCTAATCTGGTAAATAAGAGTAGAAAAGTAAAGTGATCTGTTAGGGAGGTTACCTCTTATTTGAGAAGACTCCCTTAGATCTCCTCTTAATCTCTAGGGTTGGTCTTTTGAGAATATCAGCACCTATATAATGTTGATAAGTAATTTTATAAGGTATTTTTTAGGTAATGGTAGAGATATAATACTCTAAGTGGTGTAAATAAGTGATGGAATATTTTCCATTTTATAATTGAGGTAAGGGGAACTTTTGGAATTTCTCAAAACATTAAATGATAATAAGACTATTCTAGAGAAAAATGCTTCAAAATGACCTATTAATACAAAAGGTGTGATATTTTAAACTATATATTATAATTTTTCTCCTTATTTAATATTTTTATAATTTTTAAATAATTTAATAAAATATTATTTTCATAAAATATAATTATTGTCAATTTTGACACTATTAATTACATTTATTTTAATAACACCATTAAAACAATATAAATTAGAATATTTGTTTAAAATTTATAACATTTCATGTTAATCTACAAAATTTTCTAAACACATAAATTATATAAAATTATAATACTTTTAATATCACTTATTTGATTTATCTTTTAGTTGAATAATTACTACATCAACATTGTGTAAACATTAAATGTAATTATTTATTCCTTAAAATTTAAAAATAAATTTCCATGATAAATATAAATATTTTAAATTTCAAAATACTATTTATAGTCACATATTCCTTAGATAACCCCAAATTAAAATATTATAGTCATTAAAAATTAGAGTGTGATATGTTTGACTTTTATTAAAATAAAATACTATAAAGGTCATAATCTCATCCAAATGGTCAAAAAAGGTTATAAAATAAAATATTATATGAGTATAGATGTAATTAAAAAATTAAATAAAATTTAGGTAAGTGTTTGGGTTATTTAATAATCCTTATCATTTTATTTTTATCATAAAGTACCATATTTAGCCTTACTGTGGTAATAAAATTACAATAGTTATAATTATTAATGAACAAAAATAAAAGGGACATATTTACCAAATTCATAGCTATATATTCCAATTATGGAATCCATTTTTCAATATTTAACTCACATAAGTGGCGTAATTTCATTAAAATTAATCCTACAAAATGTAATGAAAAATATTATTCTTAAAAAATGTGTTTTTAAGCCCAAAATGAACTTATATCAAAAGAAGGTATAATGATGATTAAAATTTCATTAATTAGTATATGTATAAATAAATATTACTTTAGTAACATTTCTTGTTCATTATTAATATTCAAAATATAATTTCAATTACTTAAAGAAAAAACATAGGAATAATTCATATATGTTTCATAATTTGTATAATATAGAATATTATTCACACAAAAATTTACAAAATAACTCTCAAATCATAATACATAATAATTTAACTCATTTTACTTCATTATTAATCCATTAAACAAGATTCGTCATCTTATTATGTAACACCGTTTTTATTTCATACGTCATTCATTGCCTCTTCATCATCAATCAAAAAATCAGTACTCGTACAACCTTCCTAATTATATTCTTGAGATCCCCCACCCACACAAGAAATTTATTTGAATAATTACCATAATTTTTACATTTAAACCATTCCACTATCCATGATACCTTATGGAAGCCTTTTTCCATCCATTTTGTAAACTAAATCATTCACTTTTTCTAGGTAATTTCTTTATTTAGGTTCTTCTTTTCCACAACCAAAACATCTTCTTATTCCTTTGATTCATTCACATTCTTACTTCTTCCCAAATTCTTAACATGATTAAAATTGAACTTTTTTCCCATAGATTAATCATGCAACTTCCTTTTCACATTGTTATATGTGTTAGAAAAATCACCTAAGTTGGGATTAATGGTCATATTACGATATTTTTTATTAAACATAATAAAAAATTCTCTCCTTCCACCATTTCATTTGGTTTCTCAATAGGAAAATCATTCATTTTTCATCACATTAACCATTAACTATAATACTCCTTGTTTAATCCATTATCTAAAACCAAAATCATGGTGTGAGAAACCATAATCATAGTGGGAAACCACATAATCATTTATCGGAATTCTAAATCAAGATACCTTCTTTTAAATCTATGGAACTTTTGGTTTAACCTGGTTCATCAATAATTATAATCTACTCATATACTTAATAATGGTTCATAAATAAAATATGGATTAACACAAATAATATCCCTTGGGAGTGTCAAATATGTTTTGTATAAAGGCCAGTTTTCATATACCAGGTGATTATTGAGTCTAGCTAAATGAATCTATTTCGGGGTTATTACCCCTAGGTACAACTGCTCCATCTCCACATCCACTTGTAGTATCCAAAAAAGGATGTAATAGTTTGAAAAATCACATAATATTTTTCTTACAGAACCATTAGGATTTTATCTTATATATAGACTTATCCCTGGTATTTTCAAAAAAAAATTATAACCCTAAAATTCAAATGTTTATTAAACTTTGATCTGATAACAACTATGATGACCCTAACTTTTCATACATTAATATTACATCTTAATATATTAATATTGAATACATTGTACAAAAAAACACTCGAGGACCATATAAGTCTAGTATCTTTGGAGATTATATATCAATATTATTATTTTATGAAAGATCTTTAACATATCCCGTAAATATCTTCCCTTGTGGTACTCTTCATAGGTATACCC
The DNA here is from genome assembly GCA_963277665.1 of Viscum album. NCBI lineage: Eukaryota > Viridiplantae > Streptophyta > Magnoliopsida > Santalales > Viscaceae > Viscum > Viscum album. The sequence goes on along the minus strand of OY728129.1, from coordinate 1,860,648,833 downwards.
TACTTAAAAATTTCTTGATAAAATAGAGAAATAAAACATAATAAATGGTGAGATCATATGCTAAAAATGGGTTAGTATGGGAGATATCAATTGATAATCATATAAAATCATAATATAATCATAATGGTATAATATCATGACCATCACTTGTAAATTTCATACCCAACATGAAAAATATCATAAAACATGAGTTATTCCATAAAACATTATCATTGAAAAAGATATGAATCATAAGAATGTGAAATCTTACTAACTCTTTAATGAACCGTAAGATCATTTCATAATTTTTTTTGGCATTATAATAAGTATATAAAATAATTTTCTAAGTATTCAAGGCACATTTCAAAGGCTATCATAGTGGAATGGGTTAACTCCCCAAACTATCGTAGTGTTAGGTTCGCCCCAATACTATCATAGTGGACATAGTTGTTTACTGAACTAGGTTCTATACTCATTCTAGTCCTCTTTATCTCATGAGATATAAATATTTACCCAATTAGTTGGATAGAGATATTGGTCCCTTCTATCACAAAATGAAAATCATTCTTATGTGTTGCACATGATCATAAATCATTCGCCATATCAGACTCATAAAAGAAATGAGTTTCAAAAACATTTCATCTTTTCATCATAAACATAAACATCCCAAGAAAGAATAAGGATGGTATCCTTGGATCATATCCCCGATAATGTATAAGTCGCATCAAAGGACTCTATATTATATGGAAAATTATTTTGAAAGCTCACTTGGGAAAATTCTTGAGGAGAATAGCTTTTCCATTTTAAAATCATTTATCTTTTTTAAAAGTTGTGAACTTATAAATGAACACTTTTTCAATTGAAATAAACTTGTAAATGCATAAACTAATCTAAAAATCATTGAGTCTTCATGATGCTGTGGAAATACACTCATGTAATATAAGTTCAATAATCATCCCTTCTATATTTGTGTTGGAAAATTCACAAAGTAATCATATGGAAAATGATAAAAAGATTCATTTCAAACCATTTTGTAAAAAGTTCAAATTGGGTAAAAATGATTTTAAACAAGTTTATGAGAATAGTGAAAACCCTTTTATTATGTTTTTTATAAAACATGGACATGGAAGAGACATATTCCCTAGTGGAGACTTAAACATAAAAAATCCCACATAATAATGAGATTGTGAAATAAATCCCAACCGCTTTAGTATCATTTGAATTTCAAACCCCCTGAAAGAAAGAAAAATGGATAGATATGAAAATAAAAAAAAATCATAATTAGAATCATAAAAGATATTCAAGGGAATTATATACACTAAACAAAATAAACAAGTGGTATATAAGATATATGTCATACAAAAGTAAAAGTGGGATGAAAATCTCTTACTTTAGATCCGAATTCCTTTGAAAGTTATTTAAATTCATGTATAATAAATTTAAATTTATTATAAATATATAAAAGAATAATTTAAATATTTATTATATCATATTTATATTAATTATATATTTATTTATTTAATTTCAACTATAATGATATAGATATAAAATTAATTACACCATTCATAGAGACGGTAGATCATTTGTACGCATGAACGTTGTCTTCACTTTTTAAAGGGTTGAAAAAAATAAAGGTAAAGAATATTTAAACATTATAGAATAATTATTATATCATTTAAATCATATTTATTCATAATATAAATCCTAATTACAATATTTGTAAAAATAAAAATGAAAAATGAATTACATCGCTTTTTTGAGGTGGTAGTCCACTTGTATGCCCGAGCGACGTTATCATTTTCCAACGGTTTAGAAGGTAATAAGGTAGATGTGATATTATCACTTAATATGTATAATTACATTGTAAATATAATATATAAAAATTAAACCCATTGCGATACCCATCCATATTAAATTATAATATGACTTCTAGAGAAAAATTCTTACAAATTATCTATAAATTAAAATGGTACCACATTTGAAACCATGTATTATCCTATTTGTTCTTATTTAGGATTTTAATTATGTAACGACCCAATTTTTTTTTCAATGGAAATTCCATTCATATAATTATGTCATAAAATAACATTAAAACACAACATAATGAACGACTAAGTGATAAGTGACCTTTAAACATAAGTTTGTCACTTTTGTGTTTTGAATTTTGAAAATATGACATACACGGTTGTGTTCAAGATGTTTTTTAGAGTCAAATAAATGATAAATAATTTTTGGTTAGTAGTAACCTACCCTTATGAATAGTAACATACCCTTATGAATTGTGATATACCCTAATGATTAGTAACCTTAGCTATGATTGTATAAAAATAATATTCAATTTAAAATATGATGTACCAATATTTTAGAATAAGTAAATGAATGTTTTAAAACTATTTTTTAGTAATAAACCATGATTTTAATTAAATATTAAAATAATCATATTTATAAAATTATTTTTGAAAAATTTACTTCATTTTTGGATTCTACATGTCGAAAAATGGTTGGGGTAAATTTTTGGGATTTTTCTAAAATACTTGAATTTTTTTGGTGAATAGTAAAATACATTAATTTACCGTATAAATACATTATAATTAAATCCCAATATTATTGACATCACAAGTGATGTAAGCACCCAAATCTAGAACTCACATGCCTTATTTACTATTCTTGTTCATTTAGGACTCACTATTCCTTATCTTAGGGGAAATTAATAAACTAATGAATTTTACATTAAGGAAACCCCTCTCCCATCCACTATAAAAACCTCCCTTCACACCCTCATTTCCTCACACCTCTCAAGATCCTATACTTCTCAAAAATCTCCCCAAACATCATCCCAAGACCCTCTACCACGTCCAAGATCTTATGGTATCATCAAATACCTATCCTATCTTCCTTAAGGAGAATCTCAAGAGGAGGTTTTAAAAGGTAATTTCTCTCCCTCTTCTCCTTTAATTTCCTTTCAAGTTCAAGTTCATTTCTTGATCTCTCCCCACCTATCTTCTTATAAATGGTATTGTAACTCCATTATTAAAAATATACTGTAATTTAGTGATGCTAATGGGATATTATATCATCCAACCCCTATTCCCTCTTCCTTTTATTTCATTAAAGAGTATGTCGTTCGTGAGGTGTTAATTTATCACCTTCAAGAACGACATGCTTTCTTCTTCCATTTCTACCTTCATATCTGGTCATGAAACCATTTTTATGGTTGAAACATAATATGTTATATGTATTATTTCCTATTTAAAGTTCAGTAAATAACTTATGTCCATATTACTAAGTGATAAATTAAAACAAGTTCATTATTATCAAAAAATCGCTCAAATTAACCCAAACAATCATCAGTTAATTATTATCTAATGATTCATCCACATGGATCTAATATAATTCATTATAAGATCATTAAAACTCCTGTAATATCATTAATAACATGTAATATCATTTCTCTATGTTTACCCATGTTCTACCCGAACTTCAATTTGAGAATACAATGAATTACTCAAGAAAACCATAAAAAACGAACATCCCTGAACAATGTTTTTAAACTCTATAAGTCATACAAGGGAACATAAAATGACATAATTAAACCAGAATGAACCCTATTAATTTATAAAAGGTTCTGAAATTTCTAATTAATGAATATAATTTCATTATACCGGACATTAAATAGAATGAATCATTCAGATACATGGTAAGGGGAAAATCTCGAACCCAATTTTCTTTCTTCAGGTTCTCCCTCTTTCACTTCAATTTGGTATGGTCACTTCTTAAAAATATTTTATTCATAATTATCTTACTTTTTCTGGGATATACATGTTTTATAATGAATTTTATTTCAAACGAAATTTTTTCCAAAATAACAATTCTTTTAAGAACTCAAATTTTACCTCTCATTAATGGTTGATGGTTCTTGTATCAAGTATGATGTTCCCTCTTTCTTTTGGGAACCCAAATCTTATGAATGTATTCTTATGAGATGAAACTAATTGCTTACCATGGGTTAGTTATGTTCATTATTGATATATGTTCTATGTGGCATGCATAATAATGATAATATTATGTGGTGACGGGTGCGCCCAGAATTATATAGCGCAATATGAATGTTTGAATGTGACGCGTGCGCCTGGAATTATACAGTGCTCCAATGCATTGGGTAAAGTGAGTAATATCATGAGTAAATGTGAAATTATGTGTGAACAATATTATAGCTTGGTTCATAGGTATGTTTGGTAGTTAACCACTAATACATGATGTTTCATTTTTTTGCATTGCCACATTTAAAGTCTTTTATTTATACTCCTCTCATGTTCATGATCTTTTGACTATGTCATGATTATGCCCACCCCATGCTATATTCTTCTTATCTATCTTCTTATTGGTCTTTTATCTCGCCCCTTTTGATGTATATCCTCATGTGGCTACATGTACTAAGGAGGGGACAAGTGCCAATAAGAATCTAGAGAAGAAGAAATTAAATAAATGTTTATGCTTGATGTTGTAATTGCTATGTATGGTCCTAGTTTTCCCAAGACACTAAAACAATAGATCCTATATTTTTAATGCTATTATTGTTTTTTAACTTTAAAATTATTTAATATTAATGTAAGAAAAGGTAGGGTTGCTATAAATTATTTTTCAATAATTTAATAAAATAGTATTTTCATTAAATATCATTATTGTCAATTTTGACACTATTCATTACATTGACTTTAATAACATCATGAAAATAATGTAAATTAAAAAAATTTATTTTAATAAATTACTAGAATATAATTTTCATCTATAAAATTATTTTATCACATAAATTATCTAAAATTGTAATTCTTTCTATATTTTTAATATCATTTATATGATTTTTTCATTAATTGAATAATTATTGCGTTAGCATTGTGTAAACATTTAAGGTAATTATTTCTTCACTAAAAATTAAAAATAAATCACCATGACAAATAAAAATAAATTATAATTTAAAATACTATAAATATATTTAAACATATCCTCTAGAAACCCCATATTAAAATATTTTATTTATTAGAAACAATGTAATGTGTTTGAAATTTTGTGAAATAAAATACTATAAAGGTCATAATCACATCTAGATGGAAATAAAAGTTTATAAAACTAAAAAATGGATGAGTATGGAAGAAATTATATCATAAAATAAAATTTACAAAAGTTTTATGGTTATTTAATAGTTCTTATTATTTTTTTAACCAAATTACATGATTTACCATTACCATGGTAATAAAATCAAAATAGTTTCTATTCTGAATGAACAAAAAAAGGAGAAATTTTAATAAAATGTAAACCCACTAATTAAAAATATAGAATCCATTTTTCAATACTAGACTCCCCGGAGTGGTAGAATTTAATTTAAAATAAATCCCAGAAAATGCAATGAAAAACAGTTTTCTTAAAAAAATGTGTTTTTAAGCACAAAATGTACTTATACCAAAAGAATTTACCTAGATGATTGAGATTCAATTAATTATAATATATATAACTAAATATTACTTAATTTAATTTTATATAAAATTCAAATTATAAATGGAATTTTTAATATAAATAAAACAATTGTTTTATAGAAATTGGTGTTTGTTTATTGTTACATGAAAACTAATCTTTTTAGAAAATTCTAAAGAAGAAACCTAAGATAATTTTGACCTAAATAATTAAAAAATGAAATTAATTTTTTGAAATAAATGTTCTAAAACATTCATAAATTAATTATAATATTCACTAACAATAAAAAAAAATTTTGGAGAAAATGTATTTTTGAAGAATAAAATGGCTTTACTAAAAAATTAAAATATTATTTACTAATATTTTTTTAATAAATTTATATTGAGAAGGAAATTTATATATATTTAGTAAATTATTTATTCATATTCACACCTTCCAAATTAATGTCTTGGTTAAAATGTAGCGTTAAATAAAAAATATTTTAATAAGGTATTGTGGTTCATCTAAAATAAGTGTTACATGTAACTGAAACCCTCAAAGAAATAAAATTATATAAATAGAAGAGGATTATAAAATCTCAAGGTGTTACAACATTCCATTTTCATATTTCAAAAATTGATCACTTACTATAGAATGTATGTTACACTATTTACAACAACTACCATCATTACTAACCTTTGATATTAATGCAAGACTACTTATTTCCTTTTCATTTATAGATTCTTCACTAGAGTCAAAATATTTTATATAACTCCATTCCAAAGTAAAATCCTTCTTCTTCTTCATTTAATTCTTTCTAACATTATAATTTCTCAATATTATACATTCATATTTGGTGTTTCCTTTCATTTTTACATTTAAAATAACTAATATGAGAATATGGATTACCTTTTATTTTAAATATGTTCTTATTATTCTTATTCTATTGGTTCTTCTCACTTTTCTTTTTATTCTTGAGTCCTCTTAAACACTTTGTATGTTTACTTATATCATCACTTTTCTCACCACTAGAACATTCAAAACAATTATTAGAAGATTTAGATAAAACATGTTCGGTAGAATTAACTGATCACTTGAGTTGATTGAGTATTTTCAAAAGCTTGTTTTTTAAATTCATATGAAATATATTTTTAGAAGGTTGATTTTAAATCACTTAAACTTTAAAAAAACAACCAAAATTATGACCTGAGTTTAGATCCTAATATAATTTCTAAATAATAAGTATATTACATTGTTTCACACAATAAATCATCATGGATGAGAATGAGAACTTGTTCCAGCAATGTTAGGGTATCAATTACTATTATGAACTTCCCTGTGAAATATAATGCATCTCAGACAATGGCCTTGTTATTGTGTCATGTATATCTCATTTTGAATACTACTAGACTTCAGTTTGTCTCATTATTGCAAATTATTAATGTCAGGTATCAATGTGGGATAATCAACAAACATTAGGAAATATCATAACTCCCCAATAAGAATCCATGATTATCTATAAATTTTAACAATGATACTGATCATGTACACTATATTAATATGTGGTTACCATGAGATATTCATAGAGGACCATGCCACAATGTCATGTGCACATGGAAATCAAAATTCCTAAATGTTCCCACAGTCCTAATTCATTTGGCCTATAAATACCAATGATACTAAACCATTGCTACCAATTATGGGGTCTTGACACACTATCACTTCAAATTGATTGGATTTTTAGATGAACAATTTCACTCAAAAAAGAAAAACTTTATAAATGTTATTATCAATCCCTCACTAAAAGTTTCCTTCATATGGTAACCCCTAATGAATCCAATCTGTAGTCAAACTTCCTATTTTTACAAAGTACTTTATACAATGATAAAATATATCCTAAAAATAGGATAGTTATAGGCAACTTGTGAAGCCCCTTGAAGACTCCATTGATGAAATCCATAATTTTTTTGGTCTTGTGTTCATACCTCTTCCCTCTATAACATGCTAAGGTCCATTTCTCTTTTGGAATCTATATAATATAGTCATACACTCCTTGATTATCCCTACAGATTTAATTCAATCATTATTCTAACCATTGCTGATCTAAATCATATGCCATACAAAAGTGATCATATTACATATAAAATAATATTACCATTATATTGACACAATAAAAAAATAAGTAATAGATTGAATACCAAGAATTATGAAAACCTTATTTATAGCTTCATCATGAAATTTATTTTGAAACTTATGGAAAATATATATAATGTTGTATTGATAATATATATTTAGAGATATCTACATAACTTTATATTTATTGATTTCCTTGTTGATCACCCAATGATGATCAGATATTAAACATACACCCCAAATTTGGGTTAAATGGTTTCTAATTCATCCCAAAAACCTCCTCCATGATTCATAATTTTTATTCTCTATTATATAAAATAAAAGAGGTATCAGTTTGTTGTTTCTATCATGGGTTCCCATAATTATCAGTACACTAATCCACTTTCCATAGATAAAAATTCTTTCAATCATTCTAAACGTCTTGTAGAAGAAAAATGAGGCAATACACATAATCAATGCCCAGAACAACTGATGATATTTAAAATTACATGGATCAACTCAGTTATCTTGAGACACATTTTAATTCTTATAAAGGTGTAATACAAGTTAATTTTTTCATTAGTATTGTTATCAATAATAGTAATGCCCAAAAAGATTCATCCCAACCACCATACACATTAACAATTGTGTTCTATTTCTCCCCACATTCCTTTCCATGTGTAATGTTATAGTAAAAAGTTTGTTGTATCCTATCCTACACAAGGGATAAAAGATAATATCGACACTTCCTGGTCATATTGACAATAGTAGATAACATAAATTAAGATCTCAATAAAGTATGACCTTCTGTCAGGTTAGGCTATAGGAAAGTATGAGATGCCACAATCATATAAATCATACACTCTTTAAGTGAAATTTCAACAATATACCTAAATCGAAACATGTAATCATCACTATATTTACAACACAGTATGATGTATTTTTTTCATTTTGACTCCTCTACTAAATATGTATAGTATCTCTCTATAGGAAATAATTTTATAATACATTTCGAGAAATAACTTCTTTGAAAATATATTCCAATATATACTTTTTTGTTCACATAAAAACATTCATCATCTGAAACACCAAGACACTCAATTACAGGTGTGATAATATTCCAGTCAAATGCAATAAAATATTCCAGAGCTTCCATCCAATATGAAAATAGTGGTGTATGGTTTATGTTTCATTTTGGCTAGTTTATAACCATTACATTTTTATAAAATTATTCCCCAACTTCTTCTTCTTCCTTATCATCATAATTTTATCCTATTCCATCATTACACAATTCTTCATCATCTATTTTTTCTTGAGTCACAATCAGGTTATCCTTTGGGTTGTCTTTTTCCACATGATATGAAATAGTCACATGATCTTGGCATGGAATTTATTTTATGAATCTTGTATACCTTTGTTGTCATATAATAGTAGGATACCTTTGGATAGTAGAAACCTCCAAATATAACCCCATCATTGTATTATATGACTGTTGGATAAATAATGTTTTTTATTGCAACCAGTATTTATCATCAATCAATAAATAAGATATATATCTCATCCTATCATTAAATTACTAGTGTCTATGGATGATAGACTATATCTTTTGATCTGGTCTCAAATTTAACCAACTATGAGTACTTTCCGAAAGTCCTCTTGGGGTAATATAATCACTTATGATTACCATTATTATTAGTTTCCAATTATATGGAGATTTGTTATTGGTTTAAATAAATTCCCTATAATAGTAGACATAGGAAGACTTGATTTTATATGTTAAAAAATTTCTTGTGATCATGATTTCAAGAGTGTAAATAATATTCACTATGGGGAATAATAGTGTAGTGATGATAGTGTAATAATTTTGTAATGTTATTTCATGGTACAGAAATATAATTAGAAGTTCAATAGTATATAAGGAGAATGTCAATTAACCTAAGAAGATCCCCCAGTACTTTCAAACTAGGCATGTCTTTAGGATTATTTATCGTGCACCAAGTGATGATTGAGTTAATACCCAATACACACCTTTAAGGGTTATTAACCCTATGTGAATCTATTACAAATATGGAATACATATGTTTTTATCTAGAAATAGATTAAATTTTTGGTATTACCATAAAATATTTACTTTTTAAATTAATTGATAAAAAATATTCACTATGGGGAATAATCGTGTATAGTTGGGAGTGGAATAATTTTTTTAAATTATTTCAAGGTAGTTACATTAGTAATTAAGTTTTCATATTTTTTATAATTAAGTTAGTAATTTGTAACCAATTATTAACAACTATGTTAGTCATTGATAGCTAATTTATAACAACTATGATAGCAACTGGTAGCTAATTATTTGATATTATTTCACTGTTAAATATTAGATAAGTTTGTTAATAGTTAATTATTAGTTAATATTGAGACAATTACTAGTTAATTAATAATTAATTAATATTTAATTATTAGTTAACTAATAAATAATTAGTTGTTAATTAGTAGTTAATTTATGGTTAGTCAGTAGTCAATTAATTTATAATTAATAATGTAATATCTTGTATTTTTTTAGGTATGTCCCTCCTTGAGTTTTACATTAAACGTATTTCATTGGGTTTTAATTTTTTTTTAAACCTTGGTGTATGATTCTTTTTCAAAGATAGAGAGCCTTTTGGGGGGGAAATTACAACATACAAGATTTTCCTATACAAATATTACATCTATTTAGATGAATATTCAATATAACGCAATACTATCTATGCCAAAATTATAAAGGTTAAGAATATTTGTAGGTTAGATATAAAATATTCTTATTTTATGAAAGATCTTAAACATCACCCGCAAAGATCATTTCATAAAGTACTCCTCTTAGGCATTCCCTACCTAGACCTTTCTTCATCACCTAGGGAAGGAAACATAAGAAAAGATGAGCTCAGATGCTCAGTAAGGATAAAAATTAGAGAATTAAATCCATGATCATACAAAATAATAAGATAATAATAAGGTTATGTGATCATGATAATAACTTAAAATTTTCATACCAATCCTATCATAGATCATAAACATGACTCATGGAACCAATATTACCATTTAAGAAAATATGGACTATTAGAGTGAGAAATGACTATAAATCAATTATGATCCTTAATATGAGGTCATAAAAGTTTATTACCATAAAAAATATAGAAAAAAATTCATATTTCAAGGTTAACTACCAATATCATCAACATAGTATATTAGGAGACACATGTTTCCCATAGTGGATCAGGACGCACCTGTTTCCCATCGTGGATCAAGCCCATCAAATGTTTTCCCATTGTTATCTCATGAGATATCAACCTTTACCCAATTTATTAGAAGAAGATATAGGTCGCATCTATCATTGGTTATAGCATAACCATCATCCTAGGTTATAATTTAACCACCTTTGCATAATGAAAAGAATATATATGTGTTCTAGAACAACATAAACCATATAAGAACCCATAAAAATAAATTGGGTTTCATAAACATTTAATAAGAGAATAACACGTGAAAAGGGAACATGTTTCATAGATATAATTTCATAATAAAAATAAACCAATAATAAAAATAATAAGAATAGTATCCTTGATTAATATCCCCAATAAGCATAAGTAAAATCAAATAATGTTATCTTAGATGGAAAATAATTTTGAAAGATCACTTGAAAAAAAAATATGTACATTTTGAAATAATTTATCTTTAAAAGAGCTATAAAATTATAAAGGAAAATTTTTCTTTGACAATAACCTTGTAATATTTTAAATGATATGTAAAATCATCAAGGAGTCATGAAGGTGGGAAAATACACTCATTTCATATAAGTTAAAAAACATTCCTTCTGTATTTTTTCAATAGAAAAGTCGCAAAGATAATCATTTATAAAATAAAAAAAAGAATACATTCATACCATTTTGTAGAAAATCAAACATGAGTAAAATTTTCTTGAAAAAATAATAATAGAATATTAAAAAAATTATAAACAATTTTAGAAAACATGGACATGGAATAAAAATGGAATTTTAAGGTAAATTTTAAAATGATAATTTTTAAACTAAAGTCCCTTATAAATATTATATCACTGATGTAAGCATTAATAAAATGAATCGATTGTGTATATAAATAGTAAATACACATAAAACGTGGAAATAAAACATAATATAATCAAAATTCATCTCACACATAATCTTAACATGGAAAATCAATGAAGTCTAAGTTTAACCAAATGAGTGGAAATTGTGTTAAGAGATCCCTTACCACTTTGTAATATATTGAATTGTATTCTTCATAAAAGTAATAATTAACAAATGAAAAATTTAATACCATGAAGATAATTTTATTCAAGAAATTATATGTCAAATGGAAGTATATACAACACACAAAATAAACAAGTGGTTAATAAAGGCATATATCTCATAGAAGTAAAAGTGAGATGAGAAACTCTTACCTCTTGTTTTCCTTTAGTTTTACATACTTTTAACTACTGTATAAAGATTTAAAGAAATTTATTAATTCTTTAAATAACCATATTAATATTTATAATACCTTATATTATATTTTTATAACATCTTACCACCTTTTCATTAATAATTATTCATTATTTTTAATGTTTTGGGTATGTTTGTTTAATGACTTCGTGGTCAGTTCATTTGTGTATAATTATGGATTTTCTTTTAAAATGGAAATAAAACTATAGAAATGAAATGAAATTTTATTAATTCACTTATATAATTTTAAATTGTCCCATATATAATTTTTCTTTCCAATGTGAGGATGATTCATTTAATAAAATTTTAATGATAAATGTTTAGTTTATTTTGACGGTTTTTCTAAACATCACTAACTGATTTTGTTTTAATTAATATTATGTAAATATATTAGTTTAAAACATGAAAAAAATTTAAATATACCTATTAAAATCTTTTTTAATCAGAATATCACTTTTATGACCAACCTTGAAAGTGGTAATGGAGAATGAACAAAATCATTATTCATGGAGACGGTTAACCGCCATAATTTGGACGATGGATTCATTTCTTTTAGTAGGATGATATGAGAAAAGTGATGGATAAAAGATAATTCATTAAAAATATGAAATTATAGTATATACATGATATTATATTTATTATGATTTTATGGGTAAAACAGTATAAGATAAGGTAGAAGAAAAAAAATTAAGAGAGGTTATTTCAAAATGTTACCTCTTAATTATTACCTCTATGTAGGACCCCTCAAAGAACATGGAATTGCTATTTGGGTGAGGCCAAAAACAATTGGATGTTAGTATAGTGGGTATGAGATGGTTTTTTAAAGATGAAAAAATATTCATGTCTTGTGAGGAGAAATTGTGTGGTGAGGGGTGTTATTTATACTTGAGGAGGGTGGTTTTATGTTATTAAATAATGATTATTTTATATTTAAATCCAACCACATTTGGGTGGAATTAATTCAAAATAATTTTATCGATAATTAATGATTTAAATTATGTTTAATTTCAGGAAATATTATTAATATCCATTTAATTTTTTAGTTTTTAGGTATTTTAAGCTCTTACCTTTTAACATTAACCTGCTGCATTATTTTACCGATACAACGGTAAATCTTTTTTTTAACATGGTAAATTTTGTATTCCTGAAAATAAAAATGACCTTATAACCTAATTTATACCCCATGATTTAAAATATTTAATCCATTTTTAAAAATTCAAAACATTGAATTTTCAAAATAACATTTATTATTAAATTATCAAAATGCAATGAAAAACAATATTTTAGAAAAATATGTGTTTTTAATCACCAAAATGTACTTCTAATAAAAAAAAATTATAAAGATGGTAAAATTTTAATTAATTATATAGTATATAAATAAAAATTAATTAATTTACATTAATATTATTTGAAAATCATAAAATGAATTTTAAATATAAATAAAATGATAGTTTTATAAAATCAGGATTTTTTAGAAATCACTGAAAAATTAAACTTTTTAGAAAATTATCTAAACTTTAACCTCATATTTTTTTGACTCGATGAATCCATTAATTATGTTCATTTTGTCAAATACATTTTCTAAAAGTGTTAAAAATTAATTATATTTATTTTAGTGGTAAGAACCCTATAATTCTATATGAAAAATGGGGGTTCAAAACCCATGGGGTGTAGGTACTGTAGCAGCACTATAGCGCTACTTTAGCAGTCGAGATACTATTGAAATGGCGGCACTATAGCAGTGGCAGGGGAACTATAGCAGCAACGGGTACTGTGTGGTACTGTATCAGCACTAGTATTGTAGCAGTACTATTCACAGAATGGGTCATGGGCCTAAAATTTGGGCCATAGGCTATGTAATGGGATAAATGCCCACTGGGCCTATGGGCTATGTAATGGGTCTCCCTCTACCCAGTTAAAGAAGTATTTGATTTTCTATAATAATAAAAATGAGGCTTTGACCCCAACCATTTAGAAAAAATCATATATTTAATGAATAAAATGACTTTAATGAAAAATAAGTGTTTATTTACTAATAATATATAATTTTTTATCGAAACTAAAACTCATATATATTTCATAATATATTTAATCATATTCACATATTCTAATTTGATGGCTATTTTATAATGGTCGTGTTTAAATAATAATATATTGGATTTTGTTTAAGATTGGTGTTCCATGAAACATAAGATTTCAAAAATATTAAATTTATTTAAAAAGATTAATACCATAAAATATTAGGGTGTTACATTCTACACCCCTTAAAAATTAATTTTTCCCACAAAACTCATCACATGGATGTAAAAATATAATGATACCTCTACCTCATCACATCCCCAAGTTCTCATGTAGCTTCCTCAAATTGGTGGTTTCACCAAAAAAAATTAATCAGGTGAGTTTTCATGGTTGTAAAACTTTATCTTTATGATCCAGAATCACTACTAGTTATTCTTCATAAAAAACCTTCTTTTGGTGGTATGAAATCTGATTTTATTACATTTTAAGGATCAAGTACGTACTTGAGATATATGTAACACATCATGAACTTGAAAGAGATTCGGTGGAAGTGCTAAAAGATAAGCTATTTTCCCTATATGATCAATTATTTCAAAGGGACTAATATACCTTGTGTTTAGTTCTCCCTTATTTCTTTTTCAGAGAAATTCATAGAAATACTTTCTCACCAACATCAAACTCTATATCGTTTCAATTATTGTCAAAGTAACATTTCGTTCAACTTTTTATTATCCTTATGTGTTGTTAAATGAATCTAACCTTCTTTGTCTTCCCATCAGCCTGATCAGGTCCCAACAAATTTCTTTTTTCAACTTATTTCTAGTATGTTGTAGTTATACACATCATTCCCTAAAGGGTTTTATAAGGATCCATATGAATGTTCAAGTGAAATATATTGTTGCAAGACAACTAAACTAGAGGTATTTATTGATCCCAATAACCTTTTAAATCCATAGAATAGTATTTTAGTATATCCTCTAGAGTTTGAAACATTATCTCAGATTGAGCATCTACTTGAGGATGATATATATTGCCTAAAATCAAATATGATTTAATAAATTTCTAAGGACCTCACCAATACATCAAGGTAAATCTCAGATCCTAATCATATATAATTTAATATGGTAATCTGTGAAATTTACTACATCCTTAATATATATTATGGAAAGTAGACCTAGAGATAAATCTTATTTGAATGAAGTGTTTTGACTTAATAAGGTGATTAACAACAACCCATTATTACGTCAATTTCAAAAATAATATAAACCCTAAAAGTTGTGAATACTTTTAATCATATGTCCAAAACATTTAAATGCATTCCTCTTTAAATATATTTATCACATATTAAAAACCAAAGGGGTTATATTTCCATAAATTTCAACAAGTCTTGATAAAATCCCATAAATTAAAAAACCTCAAAAGGGGTGTCGACTCATAAAAATATGATGGAATCCATAAATCATATGTTAATCTTACATGGATACATATAAACATAAAAAAGTTAATTCGCCATTTATTCCTTACGCAAGATCTTATCTTATAGAAAAATAGTGTCATTGGAATCTTAGGTTCATACTTTTACTGATAAAATATCAAATATGATTTTATAAATCCAGAATCTATGTAAAAGGATCTAATCACCTGAAATTTTTCAAAAGGATGAAAAATAATATATTCATACAAAATCCAATATGAAACTCCCTTATAAGGAAGGGAGAATAAGGGTTCCCTAATTATCATGATTCACTTCATCCAGTGTGATTGTATAAGCTTTCCCTTTATCCTTTTTCTTTAGATGTTGTTTTGGATTATCATCCTCATTATTCCTTGGATTGGGGAATTGATTTTCATAATTCCCAAACTCCTTTCACTTTAAAATTTATAGTGTGAGTGATTCATTAGTTGGATTACTCTCCCCCACCATTTAAATAATCACCCCATTAATTGCATTTCAACATTCACAGGCTTTATGACCTACCTTTCCATATTTAAATCACCTATTAGTTCCATTAAAAAATATCCCTTCCTGATTCTTCCAACATTTCTAACATGTAGATGACTGTAATTTCCTTTCACCATGTCATTTATTATAGTTTTCATGATAATAGATCTTTCTTTTCTTATCTGAACCATGAGAATGGTAGGAAGGGATAACTTTTATTTCAACTTTGAGTTCACATTAAATGATATCTTCATAACTAATAATGTATATTATAGATAATGGATTTCATAGACATGGTTATGGTCCACAAAATAATCGATCCATTTTACATTCAATGCTAATAATTAAACTATAGGCATACCTTATAATCCCTGTAAAATTTTCCTTATAAGAACCAATAGATTATTTATCCTTTTACTTAATCTCAAGAAATTCCTTCTCCATATTTGTACGTGGAATACAAGGAAATTACTTAATAAAGAATATCCCCTTAAACTCATCACATTAAATGTATTAAATCTTTTCTACTTTCCTCGTATTATGGGTAATATTCCACCATTGATCTTCTTCACCTTCTAGAAGATAAATAGCTAAGGAAAAATTTTATGTCCTGAGCATTGAAGAACATAGAATATTTCCTCAACGGTTTAGATCCATCACTCAACAACTAGGGGATAAGAATAACCACTAAAATAAGGTGGATGTTTCCAAATGAAAGATTCATTAGTATAATTTCCCTCCTTTTATAATTTGGAAACTAAACATGATTCATAGCATGAGAATATTGTGTGAGCATAGCTAAAGGATTCTGCATTCTAACTCCCATAACATTTATTTTCTCCCGAGTAAAATCATTACATTGTACATTACACTCGGCATTAGCATGATTTATTTGTGTTATATCCATTGACTAAAACCATAAATCATAGTGTTAGAAACACTAATCATACTGGATAACCACATGATTGAAATGAATCATCTATATAATTTCTAAATTGAGACTCTTTATTCTATGACACATTAGGTTTAAACTCATAATCCTTATCAAAACTTTAGGATTTTATCCTATACTAAGTCTTATCCCCAAGGTTTTCATAAACGTTTTCTTGGCCTAATCATCAAATATTGTCTAAAACCTACTCTGATACCAACTATAACGACCTCTTCTTTTCATACATAGATATTACATTTAAATAGATGAATATTCATTATATAACATAACATAACCCTATTATAACTATAAATATTTAGAGTCTTTAGAGATTAGATATATAGTATTTATATTTTATGAAATATATTAAACATATCCCACAATGATCTTATCACAAAGTACTCCTCTTAGGTTTACCCTAATTAAAAATTTCTTTATCACCTAGGGAAGGAAACATAAGAAAGTGTGAGATTAGATGAATAGTAAGGATAAACAGAGGATATTTAAATTAATTATCATATGAAAGCTTAAGATAATAATAAGGTTATTATTTAAGGATCATAACTTAATAAGTCCATACCCAACCTTCCATACATCATAAACATGATTCATGGCACAAACATTACCATTTCAGAAAACATGGACCATAAGAGTGATAAATCATTATAAATAAATCGTGATCCATAATATCATGTCATCAATGTGTGTCACCACCATAAATATATAAAAACATTTCATATTTCAAGTTAAACTACAAAAACCATCAACATAGTGGATCATGGCACACCTTTTTCCCATAGTGTATTTGGACACACCTCTTTCCCATAGTAAATCAAGCCCATTAACTTGTTTCCCATTGTTATCTCTTAATATATAAAGATTTACCCAGAGAATTGGAGGTAGATATATGTCTCACCCATCATTGTTTATAATGAAACCACTATCCTCAGTTATAACATAACCACTATCACATAATGAAAACCATATATATATATATATGTTCCATAAGAACAAAAATCATATCATTACCCATGAAAAAATATTTTGTCTCATAAACGTTTCATCACAGCACAACCCATGTAAAAGAAATATGTTTCATAAAAAACATTCTATAATAAATATAAACCACCCATAAAAATAATAATGATAGTATCCTTGAATAATATCCCCAGTAATGCATAATCAACATCAAATAATGTTATCATAGAAGGAAAATATATTTGAAAGATCACTTGAAAAAAACTACATTTCCACTTTTAAATAATTTATTTTTAAAAGCGCCAAAAAATATAACGAAAAACATTTTAATTGAGAAAAACCTTGTAATATTATAAAGTATACATCAAAGTATTAATGAATTATGATATATAAAAAATCCTCTCATTACATATAATTTAAAAAACATTCTTTCTGCATTTTTGTCATAAAATTCACAAAGAACATCATTTAGAAAATGAAAAAAAGAATACTTTAAAACTATTTTTTAAAAAATTAAAACAACATTAATAATTATTTAAAAATAAAAATATATTTTTTAAAAAAATTGTAAATAATTTTAGAAAACATGGAAATAGATGAAAATGATAGTTTGAAGTGAAATTTTAAAAATATAGTATTTAAAAGAAAGTCCCTTATAAATGTCATATAATTGAAATTCACATTAACAAAATGAATTGATTATGTGTATCAGTAGTAAATCTATATAAAACAATTGGAAATAAAAAATAATATAATCAAAATCCATTACACACAAACCCTTAACATGTAAAATCAATGAAGTATAATTTTAACCCAATGAGTGGAAATTGAGTTAAGAAATATCTTATTACATTGTAATCAGTCGAATTATAATACATTTAAATGTAATAATTATCAAATGAAAAATTGAATACCATAATGATAATGAGATTCATGATCTGATATATCAAATTTTATTATATACACCACACCAAAGAACTAAGTGGTTAATAAAGGCATATATATCACAAAATTAAAAGTGAGATGTGAAACCCTTACATCACGCTTCCTTTAGTTTTGTGTACTTCAACCACCTATATAAAGTTTTAAATAATGTTATTAATTCATTAAATAATCAGATTAATTTTTATAATACCTTATATGATAACTTTATAACATATTACCACTTGTTAGTTAATAATATTTCATTATTTTCATTGTTTCCGATGCGTTCATCTCATAGTTTCACAGTCAGTTTATTTATGTATAATTATGGATTTTCTTGTCAAATGGAAATAAAGCTTGAGAAGTAAAATTAAATGGTATTAATTCACTTCCATAATTTTAAATTGTCCCATGTAACATTTTTATTTATATCATGAAGAAGATTCATTTTATAAAACATTAATGATAAATGTTTAGTTTATTTTGGAGGTTTTTTCAACCATCACTAACTAGTTTAATTTTATTTAATATTATTTATATGTATTAGTTACAGAACATGAAATAGGTTATAATATACTTATTTAAATCTTATTTCACCATATTAAAACTTTTATGACAATCCTTTAAGGTTGAAATGGAAAATATAAAAAAATCATTATTCATGGAGACGATTAACTGCCATAATTTGGACAATGGTTACATTTCTTTGAATAAGAGGAGATAATAAATGGAATAGATATAAGATACTAACTTAGTAATATAAAATTAAATTATATACATGATACTGGAGTTATTATTATTTTATGGGTGAAGGAAGTGAAGAGATTGTAGAATAAGAAAATAAATTAAGAGAGGTTTTTTGAGAAAGTTTTCTCTTGAATATCACATCCTTGGAGGACCCCTTATGGAAGATAGAATTGGTATTTGGGTGATACCAATAGAAATTGGATATTTTTAGAGTGTTGAGGAGAGGTTTTGGGATATATTTAAAAATATTCAAGGCTTTTTTGGAGAAAGGGGTGGTGAGGGGTGGTATTTAAACTTGATGAGGGGTGGTTTTAAGTGATTAAATAATGACTATTTTATATTTAAAGCCAACCACATTTGGCTGGCATTAATTCCAAAAAAATTGGTTGATAATTAATGTTGTAAATTCTCTTTAATGTCGAGACACTCATAAACCACCCATTTATGGTTGTAGCTTTTATTAATTTTATGCTTTTACCTTTTTAACTTTAACTTGCTACATTATTTTACCTATACTGCGTAAATCTTTTTTGACCATAGTAAATGTTTTATACATAAAAATGAAAATGACTTTATAACCTAATTTTGACTTCAAGATTTTAAATATGAAATCAATTTTTTAAAAAATTAAAAATACATAATTTTAAAAATTACCTTTAAAATTAAATCATAAAAACACAACGAAAATCATTTTTTTTGGAAAATTGAGTTTTTAAGCCCAAAAATTTACATATACAAAAATATGGTGTAAATATTATTTAAATATAATTAATTATATTATATCTAACAAAAAAATAATTAGGTAACATTGATATAAATTTAAAATCATAAAATAAATTTTAAGTATAAAGAAAACGAGTGTTTTATAAAAATTGGTATTTTTTACTAATCATTGAAAAATTAAACTTTTCAAAGAATTATAAAAAATTAATCCTAAGATAATTTTGACATGATGGATACAAAAATGATTCTAATTTAATAAAATAAATTTTATAAAAGTTTCAAAAATTATTTATATTTATTTTCTCATCGAAAACAATAAAAGTTGCTTTTTAAGAAAACATATATTTAAGGAATAAAATGGATTTACTAAATATTATGTGTTTATTTAATAAGAATAAATAAATTTTTATTGAACATGAAATTAATATATATATCAAAATATATTTAATCCTATTCAAACATTCCAATTTAATGAAAATTTTATAATGGTCATGTTTAAATAATAATGTTTTCAAGTTCGTTTAAACTCAGTGTTCCATGAAATGTAAGTTATCAAAGAGATTAAATTTATTTAAAAAGAGACATAACATAAAATATTTGGGCATTATGAAAATGACTTAATGTTCAGTGATGTTTGTTTTTTCAGAATTAATGTATTTTGGTTATAAACGTGTTAAATAGTCTTATGAGGATTTCCCATGAGTTTGGTAGGCTTCAGAGGTGGTTTAAGAACTTTTATAGAAGCTAGGGTGAAACCTATCCACTAGAAAATTACATGTCGTGTATATGTTACACAAGGTTTAACTATCGCCAGACACATGTCAAAAATTGGTTCATGATGTAATGTTTTTACACTTCATAAACATAATTAAAATAATATAATGATCGATCAGGATAAATATTAACCTGAGGCGACACATTTTTCATTGTATCTCTTCAATCAATAGATACATGATGTCAAAGGGTTACATGCCATGAATTTCTCATCTACAATAGTTTTAAGTGGGAGGCACGTGAGATTTAATTCATTCGTTCAGTGCATCCTTTCTCTGTTGACAATATGACAATTTTGATGAAATTTTGGAGCCTTCTATTCCGTTTCAGATATCACAATTACCTATCTGATCCATAGTGAGTTTTTTTATCAGGTTTCCCTCTCTAATCACATTTCTCTACATTTTTTGCAGTGTAAATATCTTGACCGTGTTTGTTTTGGGTTTTGATCATGATTCAGGGTGATCTAGGTTCCTTTTCTTGATCTTCCTCTCCTCTGTTCTTATTGGATATTCTGGTTGGAAGCATTGATTAATCATCAGATAAAGCTTGGGTGTCTAAACATAACCCAATGGTCTGTTTAATTGTGAAGTATATGAAATATCATGACATCACTAATGTAACATGCACTATAATTAATTAATTCATTGATTAATGGTCAATCATGTATTGGAATATTCGTTGGATCCCTTTGTATTCAATTATTTATGTGACATAGCTTATGGATACTCGTTTAGTGGGTGAACCTTTGAGTAATAAGTACATGGATAATGGTTTAAAGTGTGTTATCATGACATGATATTATAGGTGATTTATTTATATAAAATAAATTTGGAAATATCTTATGGGTTATTGATATGGTTGTTGATAAATTGATATATAAATGAAAGTGAAATTGAAAGATAAATAGTGATTTTCATAATTAGCCATTGAGTATTATGATGTGGTATTATGATATCTTTGTTGTTATGAATTGTTGAGTTGATTTCAAAATGATTATATATAGGAATTTTCTTGGGGGTTGAAATGATTTTATAGCATACTTGGACTAGTGATACATGCTGGAATACTTATATAGAAATATATTCCTAGTTATACATGTTTAAATTCTATATAGCGGGCTCTGCCTAGTGATACATGAAAAGATTCTTATATAAAGGACTTGGTCCAGTTGACTCTGAAATTATTATATAGAAATCTATACCAATAGGCTGAACTTATTATACAGAGGCCTATTCCAGATTCGTTTATTATTCCATGGCTAATGGATATGATTTTCATGGATATTATACATGCTTAGAGAAATTATGACATGGTGCTCAACTAGGTTGTTCTGATGTATTATGTTAATTGATTAATTAATAAACCTATTTATTGATTTATTATATACAATTATTATTAGAATATTTTTATTTAGACATGGTGGATTTGACCTATAGAGTTTTACACATAGCCTATTTGGGCTTCCATTTTTTACTCAAGAATATTATATGGATATAGGATTCCACAAGGTCAAGGGACCTTGCTTCTTATTTTTTTGAATGCTGGATGGGATGGAATTTGGAGATGGGTCTGACATGGGGTTCGAGACCAAGGTATTTTGAGATTATTTTGTATCGGCTGATTCTTTTATTTTTATTATTTTTATTTTGAAATTTAGTTACATCTCATATTTTTATTACATAATTCATCCATATTTTTTTTATAGGTTTATCCTTTACTTTATAGTTGTATGATATACAGTTTCTGTTGTTCGTCATTACACAGATATTATTATTATTTTATTATTATCGCTTTTTTTACTCTATATCAGGGGGTATAGTCTCCCCACTATATTCATAACACCCCCACTACTATTTGACATCCTCTGGTGTATGGGTATTCATTATTGATGTCTTATAATAAACCCATTTTGTATATGTGAGAGAGTGTCGAATCAGGGGATGTTACAAAGTGGTATCAGAGGAGAAGTTTGTTCCTTTCAATGGCTTATTGTTTGGGAAGGGTATAAAGGAGACTAGGATGTGTCGGTACTTGTTAATGATATTTTTCATGGGGATAACAGACCCATGTATGGGGGAAATCTGAGTTCCCATGGATGGGATTGTTGTTAATGTTGTTCTGTTGTTATTGTTGATGTTATTTCACCTTGCGTGATTCACATGTTGTGTGGTGTTATTGTTCTTGATATTTACACTCATGGATTAGTATGGTTCAATATGAGTATGCATGCATCGTGATAGGTACATACGGATATATATTGACATTAATTGTACACAATATGGACATAGTTATTTCATGTATTATATACATCCCTATATGAACTATGATATGAGATATCTATTATATCTGATAAATTAAATTAATTAACTAATATTTCATGCTAAAACTCTTGTAATCCATATTTAGAGAGACTAGGAGAAGTAGTTATTTATTGGTGTCACCTTTTTAGGTTTTCCATTATTGTTATCAAGTGTTCTAAGGAGTATTTTTATCTTGTAGAGAAAATTATGCCTCATCATCTTTGAGTGGAGCATCAAGAGAGTGGAAATCAGCATACTCTTAACATGGCTAATTCAGAGCTTCCTATAGATCCTAAGTATTAATTGGATGTTCATATTCATGGAATCTTCTTAAGGGTCATTTGATCCATGTAAAAAACATACTATTCATATTTTTCCTTCGATGTTTGAGCTGAAAAGAGAGTTTCAACTATAGAATCCACTTACGTTCATTGGGGAGGGAGGCCACTAGACAATCGAGTTCTACATTGAGTCAGTCTAGAATATCCTAAAGCAATTTAAGACACAACCAGATATTAGGGTGAATCTTACTGTGTATATGCTTTGTAGAAGCTACAAGCATTGGTGGGATATTCTAGAGCAGGAGGAGTTACCTCAGAATGAATTTGAGGTGAATTTATTGAGATAATTATATCTAGAGACTTTGAATGATTATAATTCTTGTGAGTTCATGCATATAACATAGGATGGAATTTTATTGATATAACAGGGTGAACGTTTCACTGACCTACAATGCTTTATGACATATTTAGCTACTTATCTGATCTCTAGGGAGGTATATTTTGAGGATAGGCTTCACTTTGAGATCAGATCATGGGTAAAAAAATTTCTTCTAAGATGATATTTAGATGTGATAAATCAGACAATCATCACAAAAGGTAATTTGAGAGAGTTCCCAAGCAGTTGCCAGGCTAGTTCATCCAAGAGAACCGGAAGCTCTACTTATAGTGGCAAGAAGCGTTGTTATGATGGTTTTTACTATGGAAATAATAAGAATAGTACCCAGAGAAGTGGGAATCTATCTTAGGACTATTCTTCTTTGTAGTGATATCAGTATGGCATATTGGGATACAAATTACCTTAGTGTTTGTACCTTTCTTAAGAGTTCCATGATTGCAGAAGGTTGGGTCATCTCCAGAAGTTTTATAGTAACTTATCATAGTAGAGTAGTACAAGGGGATTAGTATAGGTTTTATAGTCTGGAAATGACTTATCTACTCCTCAGATGATAGGTATTTGTATTTTTATAGAATTTTCAGGTTCAGACAGAGGACATAGAACCCTAGTGTGGGAATGGTAGTACCAGGCAGAGAGAATAGATCTAAGGAGTCATGCTGGAGCCTAGGGAAGAGGGGCTTGTTAACTGGATGTTATGCAGACTACCCAATCAATTGTAGATGTAGGTCCTTCTATCATCAGAGGTATTATTATTTTATTATCTACCCTTTCTTGTGTTTTTTTGATATAGGGGCATCACTTTCCTTTTTATATGATCTTTTTGAAAATGATTTGGGATTAATTATGGAAATCATGGATGGTGCTTCGACCATCGACACCACATTGGGAGTGTGATCAGAGAATATCAACCATTGAAAGGCATGTTTTCTAGATATCATTGGTTAAGATTTCTTGGGGTAACCGTTTGTACTATAAAAGAAATTTTTTGATTTGATTATTATAATGGATAATGTAGTACTATACCAGGATTATATTAAATATTACTGAAGGATAGTTACCTTTATATATCTAGATGGAGGTAGTTATTCTCACCAGGATGAGTGACAGATTTCGGCTTGTGTTACAGGACCAATTCAATGTAGATTAGATTGTATAATGGATCAGATAGAAAGACTTTTTCTGAAAAATGGTGGAATGTAGTATGATTTTTTTCCTCAATAGTAGATTATTTTCAAGAAGCATTTTATAATGAGTTATATATCTTACCTCCTGAGTGGGAGATCAATTTCATACTCAAATTGTTGTCGGGAGTAGATCCAATTTCTATCCTTCCATATAGGATG
The DNA here is from genome assembly GCA_963277665.1 of Viscum album. Classification (NCBI taxonomy): domain Eukaryota; kingdom Viridiplantae; phylum Streptophyta; class Magnoliopsida; order Santalales; family Viscaceae; genus Viscum; species Viscum album. The sequence continues at coordinate 1,860,623,436 of OY728129.1, read as the reverse complement.
GCACTAGAAGAGCTTTGGGAGTTGAAAGTTCATTTAAAATTTATGGAAGCTGAAGGTTTCAATAGGGGATATTATGTCTCCAGGGTTTTCACTAGTTATTTTATCCAATAATTCTAGTGGTACCTTGTTCTTATGTATGGATTATCATATATTGAAACTAATGATAGTTAATAACTAGTGCCCCTTTTCGCGTATTGATGATCTCTTTGACTATCTAAATGGTGATAAGATCATCTCTAAGATTGATTTGAGATTATGATACCACTAATTAAGTGTGATGACATTATAAAAACATCAAACTACTTTTACATGCAGGTATATATTGTATGACTTCATAGTGATACTGTTTGGTTTGAACAACACACCAGAAGTATTCATGTCCATGGTGAATCAGAACTTTCATCCTTTCCTAGACCAGTTTCTGGTTTTTTTTATGAAATCTTGGTGTAATCTCATTAAAAATAAGGTAATTCCAAATATCTCGATATCATCTTGAGTATATTGAGAGAGCATTAGTTTTATATTGTGCTAACTAAATTCAATTTCTGGATAGATAAAGTACACTTATTGGGACATTTCATATAAGAGTTAGGAGTGTTGGGGGATCCAGTGAAATTTATTATGTGGTATCTTGGGAAAATCCCAAGAATGTCTTTGATATCCAAATATTTCTAGGTTTAATAGGTTATTATAAAACATTCTATCTAGGACTTCTCCCATCGAGAAGAACCAATGTCTTGAATGACTAAGGAAGGTGTGATGGTTTTTTGGTCGGATGATTGAAACAGAGCTTTTACAGAGCTGAATATTTGGCTGACCATAGCAGCTATGCTCACATTACCTATGTCAGGTAAATAATAGACCCAGAATTTTGATTCGTTCATAGTTTTAATCAGATCAATTCTCATGTAGGAGGATCGAGTGGTTACTTGTGGATCTAGAAAGCTGATACTGCATGATAAGAATTACCCTACTCGTGATCTATTATTGGAAGTAGTTGTACATACCCCGATATGATAGATACATTATCTAATGCGGCAGAGGATTTTTATATACACAGGCCACAAGAACCTCTGGTGCATCTTTTATCACTAGGACCTGAACCTTCGGAAGGGGAGGTGGGTAGAGTATCTATAGTCTTTCAACATTGGGTTGGAATATACATTGGGAAAGGGAAATGTCATTGTTGATGATTTGATTCAGAATACATAGATAGAGGCATTAGTAAAGTCTTTCAACATGTGGAAGATGATAGAACTCTTTAAAAACATTCATCAAGATGTTCAAGAGTCCCGGGTATGAGTATCTCCAACTTCACCATCTGTTATTCCCATGATTTTGGATAAAAAGAAGATGGATCAGTTATCTAATCTAGAGGAATTAGTTCTAAGAGACAACTTATATGGTGGGGAGACACCATCATAATGCTCTATTAGTAGCGAAAATTATCTTATTTTCTATGTTCGAGTGAGGGTTCATACGGTCTTGTGTGAGGAGTTGATGAGATAATTCCATGCTTCTAGATGGGAGGTACATCCTAGTTTTACAAATCATGATATCCATAGATAGTACTAGTTTTAGGAATAGAGAAGAATCTAGCATGATTTATTGAGACATGTTTCACCTTTCATTAGGTGCAAGATGAGTATTAGAGGCAAGTTGGGCTGTTGTAGCCTCTACCCATTCATGAGTATAAATGGGATGATTTCAATCAATATTTTGTGATATGATTACCCAAGAAACAAATAAGATTTTTGTAGTATGGGTGATCTTGGATTGACTGATGAAGGTATCCCACTTATTGCCTATTAGAGAGAATTTCACTATTGATGATCCAGGTAGTATCTATGTGTGTGAGATAGTTTGGTTTCATAATGTTCTTAGGATTTTCATTTCAGATAGAGATCATCATTTCAAATTGTTGTCCTAGAAGGGTGTTCAAAAGGATCTGGGATCATGGGCTATTTTTGGAACAGTTTATCATCCTCAGACTGATAGTCCATTTGAGTAGACTATTCAGGTTCTGGAGGATATGTTCTGATATTGTGTTTTGTATTTTAGTGGTTCATAGAATAACATATAGAACTCATGCAGTTTGAATATAATAATATATTATAAGAAAAGATCTATATTGAACCTTTTTAGGATATGTTTAATTCACTACTTTGTTGATAAGAGGTAGATGATTTAGCGCTCGTTGGGCCTAGTCTCAGGTAAGATACATGTGAGTAGGTTTAGTTGACCAAGAGGTAGTTTGTGACTAAAAAAAGTAGGTAGAAATCATAACATATCCATCAAATAAGTCATCTAGAGTTCATGTTTGGGTGGCATGTTTTCATTTAGTTGTTACCTAGGATGGGTCAATGTCGTATCTGGAAATAGGGAAAGATAACACCTAGGTTTGTTAGACTATTTGAGATAGTGGATAGGGTCTGTCCAGTGGTGTACCAATTAGCCCTTCTATAATGCTACAGTTCCATGAATGATGTGTTTCATGTGTCGCAGCCTCATAGATATTACCCTTACCCTTACCATGTGGTAGACATTGAATATTTTGAGCACTATGTTGTTGCATCCTTTGAGAAGAATCTGATATGGATTCTAGGCTATAGTGAGAAGTATTATTGGAATAGAGTATTTTCATTACTATAAATATATTTTTTTTTGTGTTTTTTGTTAGTCCACACTGGGTTGATCAGGGAGTTTTCAGGGAAATTTTTCTTATAATACAACCTAACTACAATGTTGATGGTTGCATAATTTCTCAGTGTTTTCCAAATATTTTGGGCTCAAATCAAGACAAATAAGATAGATTCACGAAAGGTAGATTTCTAGGATTGAAAATTCAAAAATATGGTAAAGGCATTAGTTTCACGAATACGAGGTTCTATGAAGAATGATATTAGAAAATATGTGGAGCATCATGAACAAACCTCACAAATGTGTGATGGGATAACAATAAATCTTTTCAACTATGAGAAGCTTCACGAATGCATGATGGCATGATTATAAATCTATGAAACTATGAGAACATTTGAGAATGGGTTAAATTTAATTGGAGATTCATAAATGAGATAGCTTCATGAACATGAATTTGGAGGTTCAAGAAGAATCCAATGGTATCTTGGAATCATAAATAAAGGCAAGGACTATAAATAGGTGGCTACCCCCCGCATCATTTTACATGATGATAATTGTGAAAAAGGATGAATCACTCTTATTTTGAAAAGGCTGGTACCATTATGAATCTAGATTTATATCCAATATTAAGCATCATGAAAATACTGGTTATGCCATGACTGATGAAAATACTTATGAGTTATGGAGTTTTCATGAAGATCGGTAGTTTCAAAAAAAAATAGTGTTCCACAAAGTTAGTGACCTTCATGAAGGTATTTTTATTCCACAAAGGTAGTGATCTTTGTAAAGGAAGTTTGTTTACATGATGGTTGTGAGCTTAGTGAAGGTTGGAAGATTCAGAAAAGTGTGTGGTTTCATGAAGTTTGGTGATTCTTTGAAACATAAAGTTAGTTTTGTGAAGGTTGGGAGCCTCACAAATAGTATTATTGCACATCTAGTTTAAGTGAACAGTGCATTCAAGCACATAAACTCATGAAATCTATGCAATTAGAGTCCCATGATAGTTAGGGAAAAGGACTTAAATTCCATTATACTAAACTGACCTTTATGTTGTTAAATTGAGTAAGAATTAACCCAAATAACTGAGCTAGGGGGAGTCAATGGAAGTGTTCTGAGGGAGGTAGTGTGTTATCCCTAAAATCTTGTAAAGGCATTATTCTTGGAACAGAGTGAATATATCAAAACTTATGTATTCTACAACTAGTGATTATTACTGAATTTTGGTGTGAACAAAACACTATTAATGTATTATCCTTTGACTAGACATTATTGGTGAACAAAGTAAAACTATTTTTTTTCTCTTTATCTGTGAATGTCAAATTGCTATATGATTCCTTCGTATAGGTTTAAAAAGTTCCTACTAATTTGGGAACGAGGTATATATTTTTAAAAGAAAATGTAGACACCCTAATTCACCCCACTCATATTAGGGTGCTTTGGGATTCTATAAGTATTTCTAGGGTATGAATATACCTTTGGTTTGAGTGTAGTGGTAGTATGGGCATGTTCAGGAGGAACCTTTGGAGAGGGGGTCTGATATGTGAACACAATGGATAGACGTTTTCATAGAGACCCTATAGTAATGCTTGGAGTAGCTCAAGGATGAGCGATTATATGGTGGGGATAATATAAGTTCCCTTCTTTTTATAGTTACTTCCCTACATGAATTTTTTATTAAACATATTTTTTTGGGATTTCCATCATCTTTAAACCTTGGTGGATGAGTCTTGTTTGAATATGGAGAGCCTTTCTTGGGAAAAATGGCCTAAAATTTGGGGACATGTGTTTGTTTTAATTAATTTATTTCAGGTTTAAATATGTTAAATATGATTAAAAGTATTTTTAATGATTTTATAAGGATTCGGGGGGTGTTTTAGGCACTTTCACATAAACTGGACTGAGAACTATCTTCTAGACAATTACACGCCATGTATTTGTTACATGATGTGTGACTTTCTCCAAAAACTTGTTGTGAAATGGTTCATCAATTGAAGTGGTTACACATCATTTTTTCATCCTCAAATTCCATGTGGGTTTGGAATGGAATTTTTTTGTTTGTGTATCAACATTAATATTTGACAAATACACCCACGTCCCTTTCAGGGGGTTTCCAATGGGTTTTATTCATGGAACTAGAAACACACAACGGTTCTTATATCCATGTTAACATGTGGCCCTGATTTACAAATGAAGAATATCACTGGGAATCTTGTCTAATGATAATTAAGAACTCACATTATTTGATAGTATGGGAGGTCGGGCTCATTGCACCTTTTGGGGGGAATGGTTTCTTACTTTGGGGATCTCTTATAGATTTAATACATATTGTATAACAACCCTATTATTTATTTTACATTAATAAATGATTTATTAAATTAAATTACAAATAATAAAACCTATAATATTGATAAGTATAGTGTTTTTTGGAGTTATGTACATAGCATTACATCTTGAGCAAGGGATATGACAACATTATTAAGAACTTCCTTAACATGATTCTAAAAAACCATGGCTTTTAAACCTGTACGGGGTAACCTAGGGAAAAACATAAGAAAGGGGTGAGCTATAAATCCCAGTAAGGTAATAAACATGTAATGAGGTTATAAATGTTATAAAATAGTCATATAAATAGGGAATAAAAATATTAGGAATCATAAACATGAATAATGAGACATGATATAGTATGATAATCATAACAATGGAAATGTGGAAACAATTTAAAACATTGCATCATAAACATAGGTAAAGGATAAAAATCCAAGACATAATGGTGGAAAATGTCCCATAAAGTAATTAGGTTCACTTAATGTCCCAACATGATGTCTCATGAGACTAAACATTTCCAAATGCATTGCAGCACTATATAATTTTGGGTGCACCTGTCACTTTCATTTCTTTCTCATGCTTAAGTGTGCCACAAAGAACATAAAACATGGATTAATTCATCATATTATTTTATTCCATGATCATGGATCATAGAATAAATACATTTAATTCCCATGTAAAATAATTATAATTGTATAAATGAGAACACCCTTAATAAGAAATGGGTGCTGTATTCACTAAACAATTGTTTTAGCATGGAAAAATCGTGGTGAAATGTTGGTAGCATAACAGTGTCACATAAAAATTAATAAAATTGGATTATGAGAGAAAAGGATTATCTCACCATATGTATATAAAATTTAAAGTAATAGGGACATGGAAAGACATATACCAAAATTAATAATTGGAAGGCATAAGATAATAATGAAAGTTGAATGAAGAAGAGAATGTGAGGATCCTTTACTTGAGTTTGTGACTCCAAATGCTTGGGAGGGGTTTATTTAGAGATTGGGGAACCTTATGAGGACTTTATAAAGAGGATGGTATATTATAGACGTGGTACAAGAAGTTTTAGGGAATATAAATGGGATCTTGGGTGGGTCATATAGGAAATGAGGAGGATTTCGTTACTATTTAGGTTTTGGACACTACATAATAAAATAACCAAAACTAGAAACCATCCCATGAATTTTTCAAATGTTTTCTATAAAATGGGAGTGGTTACCATTATTTTATAAGTCCAAGGTCCAAAATTAATAAAATAATTCCCCTTCTTATGTGGAGGTGAGTCACACTCTTAAAGAAATGATTTAAAACCCTTAAAATATATTATAAATTTGGTAGGATTCATAATGGATTTATAAAATAAGTAAAATAAACATCAAAACACATTATGTTAAAGTAAAAAAAATATTTTGTCATGGAAACCTTAATTAGTATTTATTACATTGATTTTGGGTCATTATGATTTAATAATACACAATGTATATTTATATGGTATTTAATTTCTACCAGGAAATTCAACTATCTCGAAGAATTAGAAAAATCACCGTTGGATAATTTTGATGTTCTGATTCAAAAACCTAGTATTAATTTTATCTAAATAGTTTTCTAAATATTTTAATTTTCAATTTTAAAATATAATCAACATTTATTATGAAATTTTGGGTTTTTTGAAAATAAGAGTGCTCAAACCCTTATAAAAATTACATTTGACTTCATAAAAAAGATATAATCATTTATATTTAATAAAAATTATATAAAAATAATATTTTTTAAAATAATATTTATTTCAAAAATATATTAATTCATCAAAATAAATTCCTTTATTTTATCTTATTATTAACTAAAAATACTATTTGGGTTTTATTGAATCAAAAATAAAAACATTTATAAAATTAGAATAATAGGATGAAAATAAATTCATTATTCTATAAAAAAATAACGTACGTGCTCATATTTCTAGGGTCTTGATATATATCCCTTTAATACACCAGAAAACCACCTAAGGGTAAGGTGTGCGATGGTGTGACTTTCATGGGGTGGTTTGATGAACATGGTTTGGGTTGTGATCTCAATGAGCTTGAACTTCTCCCGTAAATGAGTTTTCTTGTGATTGAGTTATTCGATATCAACTTGGGTTTGGTCAAGGTCAAATACCATTGATTCTATCACCATCAAAAGCTCTGATAAATGGGATTCCTAGGGTATGATCCTATTAGTTGAGGCCATCACTTCCTTTTATATGTCAATTGGATTTGTTAAAACCTTATATTTATACTAATCATGTGATTATTGTTCAATGTCCATATTATCAATTGTAAAGACACATAATGGTATTTTAAGTCTAATTGGATATAATAAAACAAAAGAAATTCATGTTTTTTCTATAACTATATTACATAATAAGACATTTAATTAAATTTCAATGGGAATTCTATTTATAAAAGTTCAGGTCATAACAATCCTACCCCCCTAAGAAATTTCTCCCTTTAAATTTTACTTTCCCATACTAAAACAGATGAGGGTAACTCTATTTCATCACCTCCTCCAGTTCTCACATTTCTTCTTCAAACTTGTGGTTTCTTCACAACATTATGACTAGGTGATTTGTCTTATTTTGTATTAATTTTTCTATATGATCTAAGATCTTCATCAGCTGCTCCTCATAGGAAAGTTCATATTCCAATGGTACCACATATGGATTGAATAAATTTGAGGGGTATGGTATGTAATTTATCAAGAGGTATTCAGATAATACATCATGTAATTTAGATAGGTTTTGTGGGAGTGCAATTTGGTAGGCCACCACTCCAATGTGATCAAGTATCTCAAAGGGGCCTATGTATCTTGGACTAAGCATTCCCTTATTTAAAAATACTATCACGTTCTTCCATGGATATATGCAGATGAATACCATGTCTCCGAGATCAAACTCTAGGTCTCATCAAAGATTGTCATCAAATCTCTTTTTGACTCTAAGCAGCCTTGATGTGCTGTAAAATAGTCTTGAACTTTTTTACCATTTCCTCAACCATTTTAGGACCTATCAGTTTTTATTTATCAACTCCATCCCAGTATATAGGTTTTTTTCACCTCTTCCCATGTATGGCTTCATGGGGATCTATTTAGATGCTGGAGTGGAAACTGTTATTTTAAGATAACTCGACCAGAGGACTATGTTGGTCCCATCCCCCATTAAATTCAATTGAGCATGTTGTCAACATTTTCTCAAGTTTTTGGATAGTTCACTCAGATTTTCCCTTAGTTTGAGGGTGACAAGTCGTACTGAAGTTCAACTCATTGTTTAGATCAGGTTTAATACCTTTCCTGAACTTAGAGGTAAATCTCGGATTTCGATAGGATGCAATTAAAAGTGGTACTCTATACAGCCTTACCACCTCTCTATGGTATATATGTGCTATTTGATCATGTGAAAATTCCTCTCAAATCACAATAAAGTGATTTATCTTTATAAGATGATCCAAAACGACCCATATATCAATGTTTCCCCTAGATGTCTTTGTAATTTAAATGAAAAGGTCCATGGTGATGTTTTCTCACTTCCATGTTGGCATGGGTAATGGTTGAATCATCCCCTTATATGTCTACCTTTCATCCTTCACTTGATGACATACCAATCACTTTGATGTATATTTAGAAATCTCTTTCTTCATATTTTCCCAACAAGAGTTCTCTCAGAGATCTAAATACATCTTTGTACTACCTGGGTGAATAGAGAAAGTCGAACTATGTGCATCATCCAAAAATTCCTTACTTAACTAAGGATTTGATAGTATACATAGTCATGATCCAAATAACACAACTCTTTCATCAAAACCAAACTCTGAGGACTTCCCTTTTCTTATAGTTTCCACCTTCTTTTGAATTCTTATTTTATCCCTTTGAGCATACTTTATCATTTAAAAAAGAGACGGTTGAGGATTAATTTGTGAAAGGATTGATTATTTTCCTTTCTTTATGATTTCCATGTCCATCCTATTCAAGTCTAAGAAGATTAGATCCTTCTCAATTCTCATTGATGATAAAATTGTTGGGTCCTTTCTAATTAGATCATATGAAACTTTATTTTATCTTCCATGATGGTAGTGAATTGAGAAATAATAGTCATTGATCAGCTCTAACCATATTCATTGGTTGATATTCATCTTTTTCTATGTGAATATATGCTCAAGTATTTTGTGATCTACATATATTTCATACTTCTCCCCAATGTGGTAATACTGCCATATTTTCAAAATGAAGATCACTGCATCCAATTATAGATCATGTGTTGGGTAGTTTTATTCATAAACTTTAAAATACCTTTAAGTATAGGCTATGACTTTTTCATTCTTCATTAACACATAACCTAATTCCTTCTTCAAAGCATCGCTGAATACTAGAAAAATCTCTCCACTTGTGGGTAGTGTGAGAAAAAGTGAAGTGATAAGACTCCTTTTTAGTTCCTTAAAGGACTCTTCACATTCATCATTCTAAGAAAACTTGACTCCCTTATGAGTTATCTTGGTTATAGTGTTGGACGATCATGATAAATTTCTCACAAATTGATGATAATACCCAACTAATCCAAGGAAACTATAGATATATATCACAGATGTCGGCCTCATAAATCATTCAATTTCTTATTTAATTGAAGGTTCCATAGATATCCCATTGATTGTGATGATATTCCATAATAATGAGACTTCCTTAAACTATAACATACATTTTTGATACTTGTAATAAATCTTATCCTTTCATAAGGTCTTGAGCATAGTGCTCAGATACTCCTCATGCTGCTCCTTTATTTTGGAGTATATTTTAATATCATCTATAAAGACTACCAATTTTTTTTGAGTTAATATCTAAATACTCTATTCATCAAATCCATAAAAATTTCTAGAGAATTATTGATTCAAAGATGCATCACTATGAACTCATAGTGCCTATACCTTGTACAAAAAGTAGTCTTGGGGATATCTTCCTTCTTCACCATAACTTGGTAATATCCTGACCGTAGATCTACCATGGAGAAGTATTGTGATCCAGATAGCTGATCAAAAAAGACATCAATATGTGGAATAGGATACCTGTTCTTTATTTTGATCTTTTTGAGCTCACAATAATCAATGCAAATGTGCATTGACCCATCATTCGTCTTGATTAATAGGACTGGTGCACCCCATGGTGAAGCACTTGGGTATATGAACCCTTTATCCAAATTATCCTTTCTTTGTTTATTTAGCTCCTCACGTTCCCCAAAATTCATTCTATATAGGTTATTGGATAATGGTAACACCATAGGTATAAGCTCGATTGAATATTCAACCTCTTGTCTAGGAGGAATACCAGACAATTCCTCGGGAATCACATCAGTGTATTCCTTCGCAATAGGCATGTCTTAAAGGATGTTTCTTTCTTTAGAATCAATAATTTGATCTAGATACGTGTGATCATAGGGTAATAATATCCATGCTTGAGATTTTGGTGTTAAATAAGATTCATCCTCCTCCTTGCACTTGTAAACAATTAGGGGTTGATTTGAAATTTGGAAAGTGATTTTCTTCTTATGGTAATTTATGTCGGCTCTATATAGGGAATTCCAATCCATCCCCATAATTGTATTAAATTCCACCAAAGGTAGTATGAAAAGGTTCTATGGGAAGTTCATACTGAAAATTTTGATAGATGAGGAGTTATATACTCAGGATTCAATACTTTTCCCATTTATTATTTTCACCAATAACTTTATTTCCATTATTTGTAGTGGTGTTTGAATAGTTATAATAAACTTTGGTGATATGATGGAATGTGTAGAACTAGAATAAAAAATATGTTCTCTATTCTTGAATGAATAATTAGTATACATGTCACCACATCATTTTCAGGATCCACCTTGGAAGTTGTGATGGAAAAAAGCTCTCCCTTGCTACCTTGTAGGTTTTTGGTTTTCTCTGAAAACCCTTGTCTCAAGGAATTGATTTTCAATGTTCTCTGGTTCCTTTTATTTGAAGTAACGAACAATGTGATGAGGGTGGACTAAATAAATCCTTTCCTCTATCATATTAGAAGGTTTCTTCTGTCATCAATAATTATCTAGGTGTTCCTCTTTCCCACACCTAAAGTATTTCCTCATTACCCTTAGGAAATTTCTAGGGTGACTCTTTTTGCACCTTTGATTATTGGGATGTTGAAATTTCTTAGCACCGTTATATTTATCCATCAGTCCACAAAAATTAAACTCCACTTTCTTCTTCTTATCCCCATTATACCCTTGAAATTATACGATCTCCATATCAAATTTGAGGGAACATAGAAAAATTCCCTTATAGCTATTAGGTCTTGAATCTCTAGGGATTTTCATAGACTAGGTTTTATCCCACCAAAGAAACAGTCAACCTTGTATTCAGTGGTAACGAAAAATCCAGAGGTGTATCCTGAAATAATTTTGAATTTTTCCTCATACACCTTAATAGATTCGTCATCTTTTTTACTTTATTCATGGAAATGTGTTTCCATTTTAATATGGAGAGTGTGAGAAAAATATTTATCAAAAAAAATTCCAAAATCTTATCCACTCCATCATTTAAATCTCTTCCTCAGACTTCATATTCTTGATCAATGTACACCAATGATCAGTTTCTCCCTATATAAAATAAACATATATTATAACCTTCTCTTGTTTATAACATTGAATTATATATAAGATCTTATCAATGGAGTTGTGATGAGCCTGAATCTCTTTGTCCTTCCCTTTTCCAAAATCCAGGTCCTAAAGGGGTGACGTCTCGGTGAGAACGATCGGCGTGACCGATCGGTGAGACCGAACGGTGAGACTGATCTGTGAGACCGATCGGCGCGAACAATCGGTGAGACCCATTGCTGCGACCGATTGGGGAGACCGATCGGTGAGACCGATCGGCGTGACCGATCAGTGAGACCGATCGACGTCACTCAGTCTCATCGAGTTGTTTCCAGTAGCACTCCTTTTTGCGCAAATAGGGTTTTAAACCCAATTTTGAACTATTTGAGCGTGTTTTAAAGACCCGTAACATGCATAAGAGTTTTAATTTAAATACTTAATGAATTAATGAGTCGGTTTAAACCACCTGACCCCCTTTAATGATGAGTGGGGCTGCGTGGTCAACCCACGACCCCGTGCCTTACGCGGTTTCGTGTTCTCACCTCAACCGTCCGCGGCTCTTATAAACTAAGGGTTAGTTGTGGTTTCTCCTTTCCTCGATCATGGCTTTTCACAAACAGCTTCTGATGCATCGGGCGCACTACATCGTTATCCGTAAAGTTCCACGCCTGGCCTAAGCGACGATCATCTATCAACAGGTAGAGAATTTCTCCTTCGCCTCTCTCTTTTGTGTATCATATGGGGTGGGCGTGCTTCTGTTCCATAGAATTGGACACACCAGACCTAAATGAAGATAATGAACTGGTTTTTTATAAATAAAAGGGGGGTTTTGATCGTTGATGTTTTTTATATTATTTCCATCTTGTTGAGTCGTGCTGGCGTATGCCTTTTGAAAATCGAGGTCGTTGTTGTCCGTCGTTTGTGCACTAATGAACCCCTGCTGATGTTTTAAATGGCTTTTTGTGGTTGTAAACTCCTACTGTGAAAAATAAATTGTTTAATCACATATATCCGGCCAAATGAATTGAGGCACCAGGATCAATCCTTCTGTGATAACCCCGGTTAAAACACACGAAAATTGAAATCATGGAGTGTGTTAAGTCATTTAAATATGAAAATACCGGCATAGCCCTGACTTGTGTTGGTGGTGGTAGTTGGTTGTTTTCTTTTTCGGGCTGATTGCTGGAGATGTGGGAGGGGATGGGATCCCCTGTCTTTATACTCTCGGTGGTTGTGTGAATTTGGGGATGGGACCCCCTGTTGGTATAAATTCGGTGGTTGTGAGTTTTAAGATTGGGTGGGTACTTGTTTATATCACGAATTGGGGTGGGATCCTCTGTTGTTGAGAACCGGGTGTGGGCGTTATGGTTGATGCTTGACTGTTTTCTTTCCTGGACTTATTCATATGCTTAGTAGTTGCCTATTAGTTATTAAACTTAATCAAATATTATCACTAAACCTGAAACAAGAATGGGACAAATGGGTTTTTTTGGCGAAAGTCGTGACTTGGGTCTTGGACGCAGTGGTGTTGTGTTCTGTAGGCTAGTTAGAAAAAACTAGGCTTTGGGTGAGTGCTTGTTACCTATATCTATACTTGTAGTTTTGTGTTTCTTATTCACACCCCACCCAAGTTGAGAACTTAGTGCCGAACACCCCCATTTCATGGGGGAGGGTGTTTTTGCCCTACACTATTCTTAGTGGCTGGTTATTAGCTCCTTTTCTGATCCTTTTCAAAGATATCCCAAGTATCTTCGGGCAGGATGTGATGGCCTAAGGTCCATTTTTATCCCAAGAACCTTCGGGTGGGGTAGTGTGGCGGTTGGCCAGGTGTTTGTGGAAGTTGGTTTCCCAAGTGTCTTCGAGATGAGGCTCAGGTGTCTTCAGGCATGGCAGTGGATTTTTCTATCCCAGGTGTCTTCGGGCATGGTGGTGGTTGTTCTGGCCTAGGTGATTGCAGGTGTGGTTGCGTGTGATAGTTGTGGCCCAGGTGTTTGTGGGAGGGATTCGGCAGTGGTACTGCAGGTGATAGTTGTGGCCCAGGTGTGTGCGGACGGGTGTGGCAGTGGGACTGCGGTGAGAATGGCGGGATTGGTTCGATGCGTAGGATGTCTCAATAACCAGTGGGAAAGTGGGGCGGGGTACCCAAACATCGATGTACTCTGATTATATATATTACTTGACTTGTGTTATTTGGGGAGTGTACCTTGGTGAGGAATGGGGTGGATAGTTTACCTTGATTAGGTGTTTGGTTTACTCTTTTTCTCACGGGACTTTAGTACGCTCCCCCACTTGTGCACGCGTGTCTTTGGTTTTCCCTACTGAGTGTACTTGTATGCTCACCCTACGTATATAAAACTACTTTCAGGATTCCAGGAGGACTTCGGGGATCACGTAGGACCATACTAGCTCGGACCTTTTGGGACACTTGCAGATGTTGCTTTTCTTCTTTGGTACTTACCTTTGTAGTCCCCTATTGTACTTTGTGGCTTTACTTTTGGAACATGCATGTGGAAATGGTTTACTATTGGCTTTACTTTTCTTTTACCTTGGTGTCGATGAGTTTCATCATCTTGTCTCTCCATCTTATAAAACAAAAAGGGGTAATGCCTTCCATTTGTGAGAAATTTTTATACCCTTGGTGCTAGTCACTACTCTGGGATCTATCGAAGGTGGGTCTCGGGGGTCATTATCTCTCCTTCAACTTAAAGAAGGAAGGGCCTGGCAATCTGCTAACCCTTCCCTCCTTTTGGTGAAGGCGGGTCGTGACAGAATGGTATCAGAGCGAGGTTGGTTGAGAGATAGGATGGAGTCTGGAGTTAGGCACGGTGAGGATTGCATGGGATGGTAAGGCAACAATTTTGGGTGACCTTGGCGCGTGAATTAAGCCAGGGAAGACTGGTTAGGACATGGGATTTTAGGGCCCCCGATGATCCGATGTAAGGACTCTGGACCTATCGAATGACCAAGTGAGGCCACGCTGATTGCAGGGTAGAGACCCTAGGAAAGGTACATGCATCATGATGACTTGTGTTCTTGTGTTTCTGGGATGTCTTGGGAATTAAGAATAAATTAAAATTTTAAGAAGTTTTAAGAACGATATTTTGCACTACTTGGGCTTAGGCATTCCTTGTTTACCTTGCAGCTATGGGACCTGAAAGGTGACCACGTGTGGTACGGGTGATCGAGGCCCCGGAGACTACTTTGGCCGATCGGCAGAGAGCTGATCGAGAGGAAGAGGACGACCAGTGGCAGAAGACTCTTCGGACCTTCCACCGACAGGCCCTTGAGAAGTTTGAGGGCAGCACCTCTGACATGAAGACAGAAGGCTGGCTAGAGGAGCTAGTAATAGTCTTCGGCCTGATTTGGGCCCCGACCGAGTACTGGGTTCCTCTGGCCGTCATCCAGATGCTGGGAGTGGTGTGTCAGTGGTGGACGCTTTACCTGGGGGAGAGGAGAGAGTCTGAGGTGGCTTGGGGGATTTCGAGAGGGAGTTCCGGGTGGAATTCCTCTCCTCAACGATGAAGGCAGAAAAGAGACAGGAGCTACTCTCCCTCCAGAAGAGGAGTATGTCCGTGAGGGAGCTAGGGATAAAGTTCAAGCACCTCCTACGTTTTGCTCCAGACCACTTTCCTGAAAAGGAGTCTTGGGCAAGACGTTTGGAGGAGGCGCTCCAACCCTCCCTCCAGTATGCTGTTACCCCCTTTACCCTGCCGACGTACTTGGAGGTCCAGAAGAAGGCCGAAGTGGTGGAGAGGATGCATGCTCTAGGGGGAGTGTCACGAGAGGGGATCCAGCTAGGACCATTGAAGGGAAAGGCCGTCAGCACCAGGCCTCCAGCATCAGGACCCTCCAGGTTCCGACTCGCGGGGAGCAGACCGCAGTAGTTTCAGTTTCGATTTCCCGGCCCTCGCCCTTTCCCTTCGGGCCCAGGACCGCGGTGCTTTGTCTGTGGGATCCCAGAACATCTCCAGAGTCAGTTCCCGGACTGGGTACAGTACGGTGGTGGTGGACAGCCCCACCACCCGCCCCAGTAGCAGTTTCCATCCAGACCTTTCCAACAGTAGCAGCAGGGACAGTGAGCTCTTGCTCCTCTGAGGGAAGACGTAGGAGGAGGAGGCCGACCTCAGGTTGCTCCTCAGGGACCCTGACCAGGTCATGGTCGAGGAGGTGGCCGACAGCCGAGAGGCAGAGGAGTTGGGCGTGGACAGCTACACGCCGCAGAGGCAGCAGTTCCGGCAGGGCCAGAGGTTGTTCGAGGTACGATCAGTCGGTTTAGCACTCTTGCTTATGCCTTGTTTGATACTAGAGCTTCGCACTCCTTTGTTGCACCAAGTCTAGCCCGTGCCTTGGGTTTAGATGTGAAGAGACTTCCAGAACCCCTGGTGTTGAGCACACCAGTCGGAGATCAGACCAACTTGTTGTTTGTTTGTCGGGGATGTAGACTGATGATAGGGCCACATCAGTCGGTTAGGGATCTTCTCCTACTACAGATATAGCCATACGATGTCATCCTAGGCATCGACTGGCTATTCTCTATGTGTGTCATCATTGACTGTTTCTGAATAAGGGTGGTGTTCTCAGACTTGGACGGCCGGCGTGTTACCTTCACCGGCTAGCGAAGCAGTCTGAAGGGAAACCGGCGAGAGGAACCTCTCCTCTCCTTATTGACCGAGCTGACAGTGGAATCCGTAGATGCTGAAATGGTGGAAGTACCAGAGATCATCCGTGATTTTATGGACGTCTTCCCTGAGGAGGTGACGGCTCTACCCCCTCGGCGTGATATCGAGTTTGGGATAGACCTGCAGCCCGGGGCTCGACCAATCTCGATGGCTCCTTACCGGATGGCGCCTTCAGAGCTACGGGAGTTGTGGATCCAGATTGACGATCTGATGAAGAGGGGTTATGTTCGCCCGAGTGCGTCACCATGGGGCACTCCAGTATTGTTCGCAAAGAAGGCAGATGGTGGTCTCAGGTTGTGCATAGACTATAGGAGGCTGAATCAGGTGACGATCAAGAATCGTTACTCTCTTCCGAGGATAGACGATCTTTTCGACTAGCTGAAAGGGGTAGGATGGTTCTCAAAGATTGACCTGCGGTCTGGGTATCACCAGCTAAGAGTGATGGAGTGCGACATCCCGAAGACGGCGTTCAGATGTAGTTATGGACACTTTGACTTCGTAGTCATGCCCTTCGGCATTACGAACGCCCCAACTGTGTTCTTGGGGATTATGAACTCCATCTTCCGGGAGTACCTGGATCGGTTCATGGTCGTATTCATCGATGGCATCCTAATCTACTCAAGATCAGAGGAGGACCATGTAGAGCACCTAAGGACGGTTTTGGAGGTCCTCTGACATCATCAGCTCTATGGGAAGTCGTCTAAATGCAAGTTCTGGACACAGGAAGTGCACTTCCTCAGGCATGTGGTGTCCGGTCAGGGGGTAGCGGGGGACCCATCAAAAGTTTAGGCGGTTGTTTCTTGGGAAGCACCTAAGAATGTGGCAGAGGTCCGTAGTTTCATTAGACTGGAAGGTTACTATCGGAGGTTCGTACCCAATTTCTCTCGAGTTACGACCCCTTTGACAGCCCTGACCAAGAAAGACTAGGTTTTCGTGTGGAGCGAGCAGTGCAAGTCAGCCTTCAGCTATCTAAAGGAGAAGTTGGTTAGTGCCCCAGTGATGAGATTTCCAGAAGAGGGGGCGGCTTATGAGGTGTTCTGTGATGCCTTAGGATAGGGCCTCGGATGTGTGTTGATGTAGCAACAAGGGGTGATCTCTTATGGGTCCAGGAAGCTACGCCCCCACGAGCATAATTACGCCACCCACGACGTGGAGCTTGTAGCGGTCGTTTTGGTTCTAAAGTTATGGCGGCACTACCTCATCGGGGAACGCTTTGTGGTCTTCACGGATCACAAAATCTTGAGGTATATCTTCTCCCAGCAGGAATTAAACTTGTGACAGTGGATATGGGTGGAGTTCCTTCAGGATTACGACATTGAGATCTCTTATACTGAGGGCAAGGGCAATGTCTTGGCCGATTCCTTGAGCAGGAGGACGTAAAAGGATGCAGTCCGAGAGTCGGCGGATGCCTGGAAGGCAATGGAGGAGTTGTCTACCTTACACCTGGATGCGAAGATGGATAGCGGTAGAGGTTTTCTATATCAGATGATAGTGCAGTCATCTCTGTTTCGACAAGTGGAGGAGTCTCAGTGGGGAGACCCGGAGTGCAAAGTAATGCATGACCGAGTTGACCAGGGAAATGCTCTAGAAGGACGGACAGAGGATGGTCAGAACCGGATTCTTTTCCAGGAAAGGATGTTTGTTCTGGAGGTGGTGCATGGCAAGGTTCTCAGTGAGTTCCACAACTCACCCCTGGCGGTACACCCAGGAGTTTCCAATATGTACCAGGGACTGAAGAGGCGGTTTTGGTGGTCTGGAGTTAAGCGAGCAGTGGCTGAGTTTGTGACCAAGTGCTTAGTGTGTTAGCAAGTGAAGGCTGAACACCGAGTTCCATGAGGCCTACTGTAGCCTCTAGATGTCCCCGAGTGGAAGTGGGATGACATCTCGATGGATTTCGTCACGGGACTACCCAAGGCCCAAGGGGGATACGACGCCATCTGGGTGGTAGTGGACAGGTTGATGAAATCAGCTCACTTCCTGGCGATCAGGGAGTCGAGTGCAATGGATACCTTGGCACGAAGGTATGTGGATGAGGTGGTGCGGTTGCATGGAGTTATGAGGTCTATAGTCTAGGATAGGGATGCACGGTTTACCTCACGAGTCTGGAGGGGATTTCAGCATGCGTTTGGCACCCAGTTACGCCTTAGCACCGCTTTCCATCCCTAGACAGATGGAACAACAGAGCACACCATCCAAACCTTGGAGGATGTGCTACGGGCATGTGTTCTAGACTTAGGAGGATCATGGGTGCGACACTTGCCCCTAGTAGAGTTCGCCTACAATAATAGTTATCACTCTACCATCGGTATGGACCTGTTTGAAGCCTTGTACGGGAGGCCATGCCGTTCACCTGTTTGTTGGGCCGAAGTGGGAGAGGCAGGAATCCTTGGCCTGGAGGTGGTGCAGAATATGACAGAGAAGGTTCAGCTCATACGGGAAAGGATGAAGGCGGCCCAGGACCGACAGAAGTCATATGCTGATACGAGGAGGAGGCCCTTGGAGTTTGAGGTTGGGGACCACGTGTTCTTGAAGGTCTCCCCTCGGCGTGGGCAGCGGAGGTTCGGAAAGGGGAGTAAGCTTTCTCCCAGGTTCATCGGACCCTTCGAAGTGTTGCGACGGGTCGGTGAAGTAGTTTATCAGCTAGCGTTACCACCGCCGCTACTGAGGATACATGATGTCTTCCATGTGTCCCAGCTCCGTCGGTATCTACACTATGATTCACACATCCTTGATTGGGGTGAGCTGGACATCAAGGACGACGTGGCTTTTGGGGAGAGGCCAGTGATGATCGAGGATCGCAAAGAAAAGGTGCTTCGTAGGAGAACCATTCCCTTGGTTTGTGTGTTATGGAGACATGGTGGGATTGAGGAGAGTATGTGGTAGAGGGAAGCATAGATCGTACCCAGTACCCAGAGTTGTTTTAAGTTTTGTTCTTTGTTGTGCCTATTGTGGTAGAACGTTTTTGCCTTTTTGGCTATGAAATGTACTGGTTTTCTTCCTCTGATTGTGTGTGAAAAGCCCTGGCTATGGGGGAGGAGAGAACCCGACCCCTAATCAAGACGCATTAAGGTGGATGTGATTAAACCCATGCGGGCGAGTCAGTGCTGCCCAAAGAGGATAATATCTTGACATGGGGAAGGAAACTCCCCAACCCTCACATGCATGGGTAGTTTGACATGATATGTTTCTTAGTTCGTGACAAGAAGGTGTTCTTAGTTAACAACGAGGTTCACTCTTGAGAGGTATCTTTCGGGGTGGTTGTTCGGACCCGCCCTTTCCTTCTGGATTGTTTAAATTCTCGAGGACGAGAATAGTTTGAGAGGTATCTGATGTGATGACCCTGACTCTCTTGGTCCTTCCCTTTGCCAAAATCCGGGTCCTAAAGGGGTAACGTCTCGGTGAGACCGATCGGCGCGACCGATCGGTGAGACCCATCGGCGTGACCGATCGGTGAGACCCATCGTCGCGACCGATCGGGGAGACCGATCGGCGTTACTCGGCCTCATTGAGTTGTTTCCAGTAGCGCTACTTTTTGCGCAAATAGGGTTTTAAACCATATTTTGAACTGTTTGAGCATGTTTTAAAGACCCGTAACATGCATAAGAGTTTTAATTAAATACATAATGAATTAATGAGTCGGTTTAAACCACTCGACCCCCTTTAATGACGAGTGGGGCCGCGTGGTCAACCCACAACCCCACGCCTTACGTGGTTTTTCATTCTCACCTCAACCGTCTACGGCTCTTATAAACTAAGGGTTAGCCATGGATTCTCCTTTCCTCGGTCGTGGATTTTCATAAACAGCTTCTGATGCATCGGGCGCACTACATCGTTATTCGTAAAGTTCCACGCCCGGCCTAAGCGATGATCATCTATCAACAGGTAGGGAATTTCTCCTTCGCCTCTCTATTTTGTGTATCATGCGAGGTGGGCGTGCTTTTGTTCCGTAGAATTGGACAAACCAGACCTAAATGAAGATAATGAACTGGTTTTTTATAAATAAAAGGGGGGTTGTGATCGTTCATGTTGTTTATATTATGACCATCTTGTCGAGTCGTGTTGGCGTATGCCTTTTTAAAATCTAGGCCATTGGTGGTCGTTGTTTGTGCACTAATGAACCCCTGCTGATGTTTTAAATGCCTTGTTGTGGTTGTAAACTCCTGCTGTGAAAAGTAAATTGGTTAATCACATATATCCAGCCAAATAAATTGAGGCACCAGGATCAATCCTTCTGTGATAACTCCGGTTAAAACACACGAAAATTGAAATCATGGAGTGTGTTAAGTCGTTTAAATCTAAAAATACCGGCATGGCCCTAACTTGTGGTGGTGGTAGTAGTTGGTTGTTTTCTTTTTCGGGCTGATTGCGGGAGATGTGGGAGGGGATGGCATCCCCTGCCTTTATACTCTCGGTGGTTGTGTGAATTTGGGGATGGGACCCCCTGTTGGTATGGATTCGGTGGTTGTGAGTTTTAAGACCAGGTGGGTACTTGTTTATATCACGAATTGGGGTGGGATCCTCTGTTGTTGAGAACCGGGTGAGGGCGTTATGGTTGATTCTTGACTTTTTGCTTTCCTAAACTTGTTCCTATGCTTACTAGTTTCCCAGTACTGCTTAGACTTAATTAAACATTATCACTAAACTTGAAAAAAGAATGGTACAAATGGTTTTTGTTGGCGAAAGTCGTGACTTGGGTCTTGGACGCAGTGGTGTTGTGTTCTGTAGGCTGGTTAGAAAAACCTAGGCTTTGGGTGAGTTCTTGTTACCTATATCTATACTTGTAGTTTTATGTTTCTTATTCGCTCCCCACCCAAGTTGAGCACTTAGTGCCGAACACCCCAATTTCATGGGGGAGGATGTTTTTTCCAACACTATTCTTAGTAGATGGTTATTAGCTCCTTTTCTGCTCCCTTTCCCGGATAGACGAAGTATCTTTGGGCAGGCTGTGATGGCCTAAGGTCCATTTTTATCCCAAGAACATTTGGACGGGGTAGTGTGGCGGTTGGCCAGGTGTGTGCGGCAGGTGGTTTCCTAAGTGTCTTCGGGATGAGGCCCAGGTGTCTTCGGGCGTGGCAGTGGATTTTTCTAGCCCAGGTGTCTTCGGGCGTGGTGGTTGTTGTTCTGGCCTAGGTGTTTGTAGGTGTGGTTCCATGTGATAGTTGTGGCCCAGGTGTTTTCAGGCGGGATTCGGCAGTGGGACTGCATGTGATAGTTGTGGCCCAGGTGTGTGCAGGCGGGTGTGGCAGTGGGACTGTCGTGAGAATGGCGGGATTGGTTCGATGCGTAGGATGTCTCAATAACCAGTGGGAAAGTGGCGCGGGGTACCCAAACAATGATTTGCTCTGATTATATATATTACTTGACTTGCGTTATTTGGGGAGTGTGCCTTGGTGAGGCCTGGGGTGGATAGTTTACCTTGATTAGGTGTTTGGTTTACTCTTTTTATCACGGGACATTAGTATGTTCCCCCACTTGTGCACGAGAGTCTTTGGTTTTCCCTACTGAGTGTACTTGTATGCTCACCCTACGTATATAAAACTACTTTCAGGATTCCAAGAGAACATCGGGGATCACGTAGGACCATACTAGCTCGGACCTTTTGGGGAAGTTGCAGTTGTTGCTTTTCTTCTTTGGTACTTACCTTTGTAGTCTCATTTTGTACTTTGTGGCTTTACTTTTGGAACATACATGTGGAAATGGTTTACTTTTGGCTTTACTTTTCTTTTACCTTGGTGTTGATGAGTTTCATCATCTTGTCTCTCCATCTTATAAAACAAAAAGGGGTAATGCCTTCCATTTGTGAGAAATTTCTATACCCTTGGTGCTAGTCACCACTCCGGGATCTATCGAAGTCGGGTCTCAGGGGTCATTATCTCTCCTTCAAATTAAAGAAGGAAGGGCCTGGAAATCTGCTAACCCTTCCCTCATTTTGGTGAAGGTGGGTCGTGACAGGAGTTGATCCGTTGTTCCACAATTAAGGGATCAGACGATCCATTGAATATTGGAGGCCTTTGTTGCATAAATCTCTCAATCACAACTTGTTCTATCATAGGGGGGTTTTGGTCCTCCTCTTGATATAGGTTTATATTCATAACCTAAGTAAGTTGAGAGAGTATAATCATAAATTTTATGATTCCTACTCCCATTTTGTTGGGAATCTCATTGGGGTAGTCGTCGCATTTCTCATCATATTGGTTGTCCACTGGATTCCATATATTTATGGCAATTAGCTAGAATAAAAGGAAAATTAGGGATGATAATTTTTTAAAATATTAAACTAATAAAGGTGGAATAGAATGAAAATAAATGTATTTCTTATAAATTAAATGTATTTATTAACTTCTGAATTTATAGGCATCAATCTATGTTATCCATGATCTATTTATTAACATATATTCTTATGGGAATTTTTTGTTCCCTTAATAATGGTTTTTAATAATCTTATGAATTTACCAACGTATATCCTCCAATAGTGACAAACCACCTGCGTAGTAAGGTTTTTTTTATGTATTAGGTTACACTGAGTCAAACCCACCACACCTTGTCATAGTTGTTACCCCTAGGTACATTTGTTCTAGAATTATGTCCACTTGTAGTATACAGATAGGAATGTATTTCCATGATAAACCACTTACTCTATACATACTAAAATTTAAGTATGTTTTATTATACTTAGTCTTATCCTTAAATCTTTCATTGTAGTTTTCTAATCCTAATCCCAAAACTAAATAAACTTTTCCTTTGATACAAACTATAACAACCATGTTCTTTATTTCACATTAATATTTGATTCATTACATTAGAGTAAAAATAATACAACCTAAATGATTGATAATACTATGGTATTTGGGAATGACGTACATAAAATAACATCCTGAACATGGGATGAATCAATATTGTTAAAAAATTTCTTAATATTATTCTAAAATTCCATGGCTTTTAAAACTGCAAGGGATAACCTTGGGAAAAACATAAAAAAGGGGTGAGATATAAATCCTAGTAAGAGAATAAACATGGAATAATGTAATACATGTTAGATAGTAGGAATATAAATGGGACATAGAAATAGTAGGAATCATAAACATTAATAATGATACATGATATAGCATGATAATTATAACATGGGAAATGTGGAAACAACATAAAACACTATATCATAAACATAGGTTAAGGATAAACCACTAAGACATCAGGGTGGAAAAAATACCTTAAATGAATCAGGTTCACTCCTTTCCCCAACATGATGTCTCATGAGACTAAACATTACCCAATGCATTAGAGCACCATATAATTATGGGTGCACCCATCACTTTCATTTCAATTTCGTGATTAAGTGTGCTACATATAACATACAACATAGATTCATTCATCATTTTATTTTATTCAAGGATAAAGGAGTGTGGAATAAATACATTTACATCCTAATTAAAACATGTTTAATTTTATAAAGGTGAGAACCCTTGATAGGAAATAGTTATGTTATTCTCTATACAATTTTTTGGGCATGGAAAAAACTTGGTGAAATTTCAGTAGCATAATAGTGTCACTTAAAAATTCATAAAATGGGTTGATGAGACAAAATGGGGTATCTAGTCATCTAAACATAAAATGGGAAGTAATAGGGACATGGAAAGTTATATCCAAACATTGGGAATTTTAAATAGAATTCATAAGATAATATTTAATGTTTAATAGAGAAGATAAGGTGAGGATCCCTTACACAAATGTGTGATTCCCAATTCTTGGTAGGATATTATTGAGAGCTTTAGGAACCTTGGGAGGACTCTTGAGAGTGTAGAGAAGAGTATGGACATGATACAATTATCTTTAGTGAATAAAAATGGGATCTTGGGTGGGTTTATATAGGAAATGAGAAGGATTTCTTTATTATTTAGGTTTTGGACTCTGTATAATAAAATAACTAAAACCACTAATCATCCCATGGTTTTTTACCATGTTTTCATCAAAATGAGATTTTTTCTCATTATTTTATAAGTCCAAGGTATGAAATTAACATAATAATTCCCTTGATTATGTGTGGGTGAGTCACACTCATGAATAAATGATTCAAAACCCTTAAAAGATATTATAAATTTGGGAGGATTAATAACCGCTTTATAAGAAAACTAAAATAAACATAAAACCACATTATTTTAAAGTAAAGACATGTATTTGATCATGTATACCTTCCATAGTATTTAATACATCAATTTTCAGTCATTATGATGTCATAATACACAAATTATATTTATATGGTATTTAATTTTTACATATAAAAATTACTATCTCATAAAATATGAAAAATTAACCATTGGATGATTTTGATATTCTGATTAAAAAGATAATATTAATTTTATCTAAATAATTTTATAAATATTTTAATTTTCACTTTTAAAATATAATCGACAATTATTAAGAAATGTTGGGTTTTTCGACCACAATATTTTTCAAACCCTTATAAAAATTACATTTTACTTCATAAAAATTATATGAAAAATTATATTTAATAAAAATTATTTAATAATACTATTTTATTAAAATATTATTTATTTCAATAGAAAATTAATTCATCAAATTAAATTCCATAATTTTATTTGAATATTTACCAATAAACTATTTGTGTTTTATTGAATCAAAATAGCAACATTTATAAAATAAAAATAATAAGATGAAAATATATTCATTATTATATAAAAAATAATGTACATTCTCATATTACTAAGGTCTTGATATATATCTCCTGAATACACCAAAAAATGAAAGTAACGTTCCGGATCCGGATGCCACTCAACTGGTGCCCCGTACCCGGTTGGCCACATGGCCTCAAGTACATTTACCCAAATTCTAGAGGATGTCAACTAGAAACGAGGGAATAGGGTGTAATAGTGCGGAAACTACACCCTCATTGGTAGAGTGTAACACAGCAGAATAATAATAAAAAATAGCATAAGTAATAAACAACATATAACTGTAATAAACAATGGAATATTGATAATATAAATAAGTAAACATCATTCAATACCAAAGATGATGCAACATTTCACATGTTCTAGAATATAATACAAATAAGTACAGTATAGTAATACAAAATATAAGTCATAATATCACTAGAGAAACAAAAAGATACTAGGAATCATCACAAGCCTTGGCTCAGTCCCATGCCTTCTAACTCCTAAGCAGCACATCAAGTACCTAATGCAGGGTGTTTTCCATGATCAACACCTGCAAACATATAATCTATTTGGGCCCAAAATAATGACCCAAATAGGGTTTAAGACTAAATCCCAATAGGAAACCACAAATATTCTACTCCGATCTACTAGGGAATATATATAATAGGTAGTGTAAAATAGTGAAATTAGTAAACAGTAGGTACTCAAAAGTAAGCACAATAGATGTCTCAGAAGACAATGGTAAGCAATTATAAGTGAAGACAGAATCCAAGCTTGTGCTTTGGCTTGGTAGATGCTTCATTAGTCATTATTTTTTATTATTCAATTCCACTGAATTATATAAAATAATTGAGGTCCATCCTAGGCCCGACGACCCCCCGTATAAAAGTAATCATCAACTTGTGACATAATAATCATTTAATAAATTTCCAATAGATTTTAGCCTGGGTATCCCTTAATGGATCCTAGGTTCTCCCAAAATTTTAAAATAAGACTCAATGAGCCCAACCACCATATATACAGCTCTCTCACAGCCTTTATATAGTTAACCTCTTGATCTTATCCAATATCTTTTAACCTAGATAATGGTTCACCCAAGGTATATAAGATGAAATTAGTCACATGAGCCAGACCTTGTCTTTTTAGTAAGATTGTGGCTCACCCTCTACTAAAGACCTATTTTATCATTTAATTAAATTTCATATTCCATCTCAAAAGAAACACGTGAAAATTAAACTATCACATGGATTTAATATAAATAACACACTTGGGAACAATTTAGATAATAACCAACACAAGTAAATTAAACCATTACACGGCCAAACAAGGATAACTCACTTGGGAAAAATACATAACAGTCTTATTATGCAATTTAAACAATTAAAAAGTCATAACACAACAAGTATCTCAGGTATCCAATTCATTTAATGGGAAATAAATTTTTAACAACCCAATAATGGTAATTTAAGTCAAGCCTCATAGGCATTCTTGGCCACACAACCATCTAAGGGAAACACACCCATGGGGTGGCCCTAAATCATGGTTCACAAACATAAACTGGCTTTCAAATCATCTAAACAATTACCTAATCATAAATAGGCCATAAAAAGTTTCATTATTCAGTCAATTGATACCCTAAAAGTTGCAATGCAGCACTCCATCATATATAAACACCAAGAAAATTCAAAAAAGGCACAAAACCACTTACCTTATCGTAGTACAACTCTCGTCATCCAAAATCGGGCTTTGATTCACCCTAGAATAGAGTATATCTACAAAATGAGTATAAAACTTCAACCTTAAATAAATTTTTCTAGAAGAGAAATCTAGAAGAAATGATCAAGAGGAATTGAGAGCTCGCTGAGGGGAATCCAACTGATCTGACGGTGTTCAAATCGGAGATCAAACAACAATTCAGGATCCAAACCCTCGTTCGGATTTTCTAGGCGTTCCGTATGTTGAAGGTGAGTCATTTATGTCCATTTGGAAAAATGATTTACATCCTGACTTATTAATCAATTAATAAAATACATGGAATGTACATGAGATTACACGCCATGTCCGTACAATTTTCTAGACCGAACTTTATGTGGTAGTGTACTGGGATTACATGGAATTTAACCTTACACACATAGCATGTACCTATAAGTACATGGAATGTAGTTCCCAATCATGTCGTCTAATAGGCCTCTAGCCATCCCCTCAGCCTCTTTTCCCCCATATCATTAAGTAAAAAACTAAAAAGGAAAAATACATACCTCAAAGGAAGAACCTGGTTCTTACAAAACTCCCCCATTAATGCAATTCATCCAAATTTTCCCTTCCAAGAGTGGTGAAGAAATATCTGAGAACAACTCCAGCCACTATGATCATACGTTGGCTTACCTCTCCCAAGTATCGTCATAAACTTGGCCATGTTACCATAGCACCCATACCAAAGGAACAGACCGACCAGGGAGAACCATCATATAATGATCCACAATATGAATGGGATGCTCCTCAAAGTACGCATCTTCCTACAACTCCACCTCCTCGGGATGAAAGGTTCGATACGGGTCTAAAAATTAACGTTGCAAATGAAAAACATGGAAGATTTTTTGCATGGCCCCATGCCTATGAGGTAACTATAATTGATAAGCAACCGGCACGACCCTCTCTAGAATCTCAAAAGGACTAGTGTATCTCTGTGAAATCTTACCCTATCTTCTGATTCTCTTGTGTCCCAGCCTCGGTACAACATGAAAGAAAAATCGATCCCTGGCCTTGAACTCTAGAGGTCGTCTGTGGAGATCAACATAAGATTTTTTGATTTGACTATTCGATAGCCATCCATTTATGAATCATCTGGGCCTCCTCAAAATTCTCCTACACAAGAATTGGTCCTAGTAAAGCTGCCTCACCCACCTCCAGCCAACATAGGGGTGATTGGCATGACCTATCGTACAAATCCTTAGAAGGTTCCATCTCTATAGTTTCCTAGAAACTATTATTGTAAGAAAATTACACCAAGTGAAATGCTTCTCCCAAGATCCCCCAAAGTCTAGTATTCATGCTTGCAGCATGTCCTCCAGCACTTGTATCGTATGCTCTGACTGGCCATCAATCTGAGGGTGGTACATTGTGATTAAAAGAACTTGCGTACCAAAATCCCTCTGAAAACTCATCCATAAACGAGACTTAATCTATGTGTCCCTATATAAAATAATATAAAGTGTTACCTCAGGAAGTCTTACCACCTATCTCTTCGTACTCATCCACCAATACTGATGATGCAATTCATGGTACATCTTGGTATCTTCAGGATGCACTGCCCAAGCAAAAGCATAAAAATCCCGCATCAACTTCTCATGTATATCCATTGGAACACAAACACATTCATGGATCCTCAAGATCTCATCGTCACCTACCATCCAAATAGGAGGTGGATCCTCACCTGTTACACTCTCCTGCTAGACTAGGCCCTCTGAATATGATTGATGTCTCGTCCTCACTCTATCTAGGAGGGTGGAAGTCACAACTAAAGAAGAAAGTAAAGTCTTCCCCTAATTTTTTCACACCTGCAAATGCATCTCAAAAAACAACTCTATAAGATTTCACTGGCTACTGGACTCTTATATTTCTTGTATCTGATTCCTCCTACTTAGTGCATCTACTACAACATTTACTTTTCCAAGTTTGTAGGTAAGCTCGAAGTCTAAATACTAAAGGTATTCCACCCACCTTCACTGCCTCAAATTCAGATCATTCTTATTAAAGATGTACTTGAGAATTTTGTGGTCTGTGTACACCACAAAATCCTCTCCCAACAAGTATTGTTTACAATAGTATAAGTCATGAACAATTGCATCTAACTCAAGATCGCGCGTTAATTAGTTAATCTCATGTGACCTCAACTTTCGAGACCTGTACACAATGACTCATTCCCCCTGCATAAGCATTTCTCCTAGCCCAACACCTGATGAGTCATAGTATATAGTTTAAATCCTTCCCAGCTCCAAAAACATCAGTATCGATGATGAAATTAATCTCCCTTTCATCTTCTGAAAGGTAGTCTTACAAGAATCATTCCATAAATACTTCAAATCCTTATTTTTCAAGACCTTCATCGGCACTGCTAAGCATGAGAAGTTATGTATGAAACTTTTTTAGTAACCATCTTGCCCTATAAAACTCTGAACCTCAAATATGTTCTTAGGATACTCCATGGTAACTATTTTCCTCACCTTATATGGGTCCACTGATACTTCTGTTTCTAAGATGATGTGACCTGGTAAGTGAATCTAATCCATCCAGAAGTGTCACTTTGAGAGATTAGAATATAAATGATGCTCTCTCAGTTTACTCAAAACAATATCAAGATATGTGGCATGGTCGTGTCGGTTATGAGAATATACCAAGATATCATCCATGAAAACCACCAAAAAAGAATCTAAGTAAAGATGGAACACTCGATTCATCAGTTCCATGAAAACTTCTGGTGCGTTCATGAGACTGAATGGCATAACCACATAATTTTATAGACCATACTTGATATGAAACACGGTAAGATGTATGTTTGATGATCGAACACGTACCTAGTGATATCCTAACCGTAAGTTGATTTTCAATAACACCCAGGCTCATTGAAGCTGATCAAACAGGTCATCTATCTGTGGTAAGGGTTATCGGTTTTTAACTGTCAGCTGGTTCTGTTTTCTATAGTCCATACATATCCTAAGGGTAGCATATTCCTTCTTCGCCAAAAGGACTGGAAAACCCATTAGAGAAGAACTTGGTCGAATAAACACCATTGCCTCTAAATCATCTAACTTCCTCTTGAGATCATATAGAACCATCTTAGCCATACTGTAATGAGGAATGGATACCAGTGAAACTCCTGACACTAGATCGATCATGAACTACACCTCTCTCTCTAGAGGTAACCCTAAAAATTCATTCAATAAAACATCCATGAAAAGATCTGCCACTAGAGGGAAATCTTTCTGATGTGTTCCCGATTCATCTAGATATAAACTTTCAATATGTTCTATCAACCCACTCAACCCACAATTATCGGGTCCATCTTGGCTTTTATGGGAATCCCACTCTCTCTTGTGTAGGAACGATTCTCCTTATGGTGATGTAAAACACACCCTACAGTGGTAGAAATAAATAAAGTCTTGAAAAGAGACTAAATAATCCATTCCGAGTATGAAATATGTGCCTATCATCTCTAAGACATAGAGATCCCAAATGAAGTGACACCAACCAATTTCAAGGGGGAACTCCTTAGAATATCATACACCTACCATTATAATCCCTAACAGATTGCCTAGTTTCATAATGTCCTTAGAAGTAGAAACAAGGAGCCCTAGGGTATCCAAAATGAGCACAGATATGAAACTATGTGAATCTCGTATATCAAATAGTGCAGAAGCTAAAATAGAGGCAACTAGAATAGTACTTGTGATAGTAGAAGGTCTGGGATCCTGCTCCTACCGGGTTTATTGAACTACGCAAGTCTGACATGTATCGTGGCCTTGAGACACTGTCTGACTACCTTGAGCTGACCTGCCCTGATGTCACTGAGATCCTATCTTCTAGATACCATGGTCATGACCACTAACATGGCCTGAACCTCCTAACGCATTCCAGTTCCCTGACTGTTGAGAAGCTGTTGACCCTACTCCTGAACGTGGAGTTAGTGCAGACCCTCTCTCACTAAATGCTTGTGGAAACGTCTTGGAGAATCATTGTAAGTGGCCCATCTTTCCGCATTATCTAAACTCGACTATGTCCATCATGAACTGAGTTCTAGTATTCCTAATTCTTCCACACTAGAAGAAAGTCACTTAGCTACCAGAAGATACATTCAGAGTACTAAATTTGCAATGTGTAATCCCCATACGAAGCTTCCTGCTACTGGTCGAAACAGTACCAGATCTCAGTGATGAACCACCTTGGCTCACTCCTCTAGATTCCTTCTAAATATTCTCAGTAATAATTACCTATTTCACTATAGTAGATAAATTATTCAGTCGGAATATATTCACCTGTGAGCGGATTTCATGTCTAAGACCATCCTCAAAATGAATATCCTTTGAAAAATTGTCACCCATCAGAATATGGGTGAAGAACTAGAGATCAGTAAAGTAGGTAGAGTAATCTATAATTGATAGAGAACCCTACTCCAGATGCATAAACTCATGGTCCTTGTTGGCCCTCAGCGTCTCGGGATATAAGTAGTCATAGAAGACGATATGAAAATCTCCCCATGCCATGTCTTGTTAACGCTCTATCCTTATGGTAACATCCCACCACCTCTAGGAAGAATCACATAGAATATAGGTTGTGAGCTTTACCCTCATCTCATGAGGCATATCAACATTCTCTAAGATCAATAACATGGCCTCCATCCATGACTCTGTAGCTTGTGTCCCATCTTCCCCAGAAAATGTGGGTAGATGTTGCTGCTAGAACACTCATGTCAGTTCTTCAATAGACATGACAGGCTATGGTGCTCCCTAAAAGGTCTTCATGAACCACATAAAACCTTCACAGAAAAGTTTAATAGAACCTGTGTCTGGTATAATAGCTGGTGATGCGACTGTCATGACTAGAGGATCCACCGGTATCCCATGGCCTACCACCTCTGGGGTATGGTCATCACCACCGTCCTATCGTACTATTGGAGGTCATCATGGAGGCATTACTCTGTAATGTTCAGAACATAAACATTAGTATAACATTATTCATCAAGGTACACAATTGAAGAATTAAAAAAATAAATTAGAGGATAAAATCCTTAAAAGTTCACAAAAGATGAGTACACGGTGAGTTCACTTAATCCCTTACATGGTCGTGTACTCCTGCCATCCTCAATGTGTAAACACCCTAGGTACACGTAATTTCATCCCGAAACATGGCATGTCCCTTTAAACTCTCACATGGTAATGTAACTCCAGCTTTTTGGTTGTGTAAATGTCCTAGGAACATGGCATGTACTCCACTCTTCCCTCCTAGACATGTACTTTTACATGGCCAGAGCCACATGGTTCTACCTATGTAAAACAACATGGGGTGTACGTAAGGTATACAGCATGTTCTGATTAAAACTTAATAAACCATGTTTTCTCCCAAATGGATGGTGACACGGTCATCTAATACACAACATTTACTCTAAGTACACAATGTGTACTTAAGAAAAGTTATTTTCTTTCCAAACAGAAGAACACATGGTGCGTGTTCATAGGACCACATGACGTGTTGTCTAGGTTTCCGGACACTAAGCCTCAGAAACTTCCTCAGAACCCTTTTTTTCAAAATAATGAAATGGTGTGCCAAATTATGATCCTTGGGGGCCCATACTCCCCGCGAATCAATACATGGAATCACATATAGAACATAACAACAAAATTTATATCCCATGGCAAAAATGTGATCCACCAAATTCTGATCCAAGAGGGCCCATACTCCTCTGGGATCAAAGTTTGGCATCCATCCAATTCAAGCATAACACATACTAATACACCTATCACAACATCAAGCATATAAATCATGGTATCTATCACAATAACATTCATATCTAGCATGACATCTATGAAAAAATCATGCAATCATAAATTTTATCTAAATGGAATGGAAAGAATACATGTCATGTGATTTATAATAAGTGCATATATGATGCATGAGATAGAATACCCTTATCTCATCAAGTTGCAAAAAAAATAAAACAACCATGATATCAATAATAACAACACAAAACAAGTGTGCCACCCAACTGTGAAATCGAATCAACTATAACAACACAAAATCCAAAAATCACAATTCCATTCGAAGTAATTTGGATTTTCCCTATACATGGGGTGGATACTCCTAGGCACAACTAATTACCAAATTCTATTTCTTTTATATCATCTCCAAATAGTAATGAAAAATAGGAAGGAAATATTCTAATACCACTTTGTAACATCTTGGATCTGGATGTCACTCAACTGGTTCCTTGTACCTGGTTGACCACATGGCCTCAAGTGCATTTCCCTAAATGCTTGAGGTTGTCGGCTAGCAGCGAGGCCCTAGAGTGTAATAGTAGGAAAACTATTCCCTCATTGGTAGAGTGTAACACAACAGAATAATAATAAACAATATCGGAAGTAGAAAACATCATATAACTATAATAAATAGTAGAATATTTATAAGATAAATAACCAAACATCATTCAATACCAAAGATGATGCAACATGTCAAATGTTCAAGAAGAGTATCCAAAAAATTACACTGAATTAATACACAATATAAGTCTCAATAGAAAAAGTGAAAAAAAGATACAAGGAATCATTGCAAGCCTCAGCTCAGTCCCATTCCATCCAACTCTTAAGCAGCACATCATGTACCTGTAGTAGGGATTTTTCTCTAATCAACACCTACAAACGTATAATCTATTTGGGACCAAAATAATGACCCAAACAGGGTGTGAGACTAAATATTAATAGGAAACCACCAAAGTTCTATGTTAATCTATCAGTGAATATATAAAACAGGCAGTGTACAATAGTGAAAGCAGTAAATAGTTGTTACTCAAAAGTAAGCACAACAGATGTCTCAGAAGACAATGGTAAATAAGTATAAGTGAAGACCAAATCAAAGCTTGTGATTTTACTTGGTAGATGCATCATTAATAATTATTTTTCATTATTCAATTCCATTGTATTATATAAATTTCATGAGGTCTAACCTAGGCTCGACGACCCTCTATATAAAAGTAACTGTAAACTCATGACATAATAATCATTTAATCTTTTCCAATAGATCTCAGCATGGGTATCTCTCAATGGATCCTAGGTTCCCTTGACATTTTAAAATAAGACTAAATGAGACCGACCACCATATATGTGGCTCTCTCATGGCCTTTATATAGTTAACCTCTTTATCCCATCCATTATCTTTTAACTGCGACAATGGTTCACCCAAGGTATATAAGATGTAATTAGTCACATGAGCTTGGCCTTGTCTTTTTACCGATACTGTGGCTTTCCCACTGCTAATTACCTCTTTTTATTATTTAATTCAATTTCATGTTCCATCTCAGAAGCAACAACTGTGAATTAAACTATCACATGGATCTAACATAAAAAACTCACATGGGAAATTTTTACATAATAACCAACACAGTAAATTAAACTATTACATGTACAAACAAGGATAAATCATGTGAGAAAAACACATAACAATACAATTATGAAATTTAAAAAATTAAAATGGATTAACATAGAAAGTATCTCATGTGGGAAATTCATATAATGAGCATTAAATTTTTAACAACCCAAGAATGGGAATTTATGTCAATCCACATAGGCATTCTTGGCCACATGGCCATCCAAGGGAAATGCACCCATGGGGTGGCCCTAACTCA
Organism: Viscum album; assembly: GCA_963277665.1. NCBI lineage: Eukaryota > Viridiplantae > Streptophyta > Magnoliopsida > Santalales > Viscaceae > Viscum > Viscum album. Next base: position 1,860,589,083 of record OY728129.1, on the reverse strand, counting down.
AGGTTAAAAAACCTAAACATGTTTTCAAATAATTTAAAAATTTACCTAATCATTAATAGGCCATAACAAGGTTCATTATTCCATCAAGAGACACCGAAAAAGTGGTTGTGTCGCACTCTATCATATATAAACATCAAGACAATTCTAGAAAGTCATAAAACCATATACCTCATCGTAGTATTACTATCCTCGTCCATTTTCAGGATTTGATTCTCCCTATAATAGAGTATATCTACAAAATGGGTTTAAATTTTGAACCTTAAATAAATTTGTTGAGAGGAGAAATCAGGAAGAAAGGATCAATAGGAATTGAGAGATCAGTGAGGGGAATCCAACAGATCTAATGATGTTTGAATTGGAGATTGGATGATGAATCGGGAGCCAAACCATTGTTTGGGTTTTCTGGGAATTTCATACATCAAAGGTGATTTTTTTCTATCCATTTTGAAAAATGATGTACTTCCTAACTTATTAATCAATTAAAAAAATACATGGTCTGTACTTGAGATTATACGCTATTTCTGTACATATTTCTAGCCTAACCTTTACATAGTCTATACTAGGATTTCATTGTGTGTAACCTTACATATATGGCATGTAACTATAAGTACACAGTGTGTAGTTCCCAATCATATTGTGTAGTAGACCTATATCCATCCCTTTGACCTCTTTTCACCCATATTCTTAAATATAAACTGAAAATGAATGATTCATACCTTAAAGTAAGAATTGGGTTCTTACAATGCAATATAGTTTAGGTGTGAAATGGTTGGACATTCATGTGGTGGTTTGGTGAACATATTTTCATCCATGATCTTGATGAGCTTGAACTTCTCATGTAAAAGGTTTTTCTCATTATTAAGTTATTGGATCTCAGCTTGGCCTTGGTCAAGGTTAAATCCCAGTGATGATATCTCTCTTGGAAGCTTAAATAAATGGGCTTCATAGGGTATGATCCTACTGGTTGAGGCCATCACTTCCTTTGTCTATGTCAATTGGATTTGTTAAAACCCTATATTTATACTTATTGTGTGATAACCATTCAAGGACTATATTATCAATGGAAAAGATAACTAACAGCTTTTTAAATATAAATTTATATAATAAAACAAAATAATTTCATGTTTTTTCTATAACCAAATTACAAAATAAGACATTTAATTAAATTAAAAGGTGAATTTTATTTATAAAATTTCAGGTCGTTACATGTTCATGAATCCCTTTTTACTTCCTATGTATAACGTAATCCTCCCTTGGATTAAAATTTTATTATTATCATGTGTGGAGATTAGAGTCTTATGTATGTATCTGATATTCTTCATCAATAGATATATATGTATGTATCAGATGTTATCCCTCAATGATACCCTTTTATGAATGGGTTAGGGATTCATTTATCATTTACTATCATGACACTAGTTTTAAGTCACGTAGAGGGGCACTCTATATTTTATCATCATCTAAGGATATGGGAGTTATTTTTAATTTAGGATTGGACCCAGGATATGGGATTCCTATGTATCCTCATGAGAGGAATCAAAAACCATTTTTATTTTGTGCCACTTAATGGGATACATCATTCCTTTTAAGGTCATGTTATAAGGACCAAACCATGCAGTTTAACGTTATACAAAAATATAATTTATATGAAAGGTTTCTAGACAAGGATGGTGTATAAATTATGTAAAAGCTCCCTAAGATACCTAGAAGGGATGTAGACTCCGAATTTGAATACCACTCTACTGGGAATATGGCCAAGGGAGAATATTGTTGATTTTGGTTAATTGGGTTTGGACCTCATGGTGGATTCCTATGTATCCCATTTGGATGGGAATAAAAACCCATATAGTTTTTTTATGAGGACCCAAATCTATGTAATCCCTTTGAAGTTTTGTCTCGTAGGAGAATATGGGCCTTTGAGAGAACTGAGTTGTGGATTACTCTAAAGGACGATTCTCTTTTTGATTTGGTAGGTTGATTTGGGGCTTAATCCTAAGGAGGATTCAACTGTTTAGTTGGTTCTTACACTTGGAATGATGCCAAAATGGTTTGGGATTGTGCAGATATCATTATCACCACCAAATTCTGAGCCCATGTGAGTCATTCTTAAATGTGAGAAAGAGGAAGCGGATTATTCGTAAAAACATATGATCCCCCTTATACTAGTGAAAGAGGTCAGGGAGATGGTAGAAGAATAAAGGGCTTTGATATGCTTGTTACCTCCCATCATTGAACCTAGGATAGTCATGTCTGACTACCCATATGGATACAACCCATGGATAAGGATAAGGAGGAATTAATGAAGCAGGAGAGGTCCAAAAATAAAGGGTAGGGGCTTACTCCAAGAGGGATTCCCTAAAATTTATTCCTAGGAAAGATAGGAGTATCTCATTCCATGTTAAAGGGGAAAAGAATGCATGATCCTCAAGCATCCTTCACAAAACAGATGGCCCTAGGTCTTAGAGACTACTAAGAAAAGAAATTTTATTAACCCTAGCATCTATGACTGAGAGTTACCTAAAACATCCCCCAAGTTTAGGGTCATCATGAACAAAGGTATGCATACTCAAATTCACCCTGAGGACCATACCCATTAGTTAGGATAAGTTTGAGACACCTCTGACTGAAGGAATTCATACACAAATAGGATACACACCGATCTACCTCATACCATGGTTTTTCTTGTCTGAGGACTTTGGTAGAGGTTTTAATTTGGTCCCCCTCTGAGAAAGGATCCAAATGAAGAGTATCCCTACCATTAGTGGGTTAAAATAGGGATTTAGAGGTGGCTCATGTGGGGTATATATTGGGAATTCCAAGTATTTCTCCCTTAGTGTAGAAATGGGAATATTGGAAGGGCTTTGTGTAGGTAGGCCAATGAAAGCTATATGTGTTTTTGTGATGGACTGCCTAGGAAACAACACTTGAGAGAGGATTTTATCTAGGCTTCAAGTTTCTCCTCAGGTGTCTATAAAAGTATCTTGTGTAGGCCCTAGTTTTAGGTATGGGCCTTTATTCTCATTCTTATCCACTAATGAGGAAAGGGTTCCTCTTGCAGGTGTTGTGTATTCTAGAACTTGGAGGGATTTTGGATTCCACTCTCCCCCTTTATTCCTTCTTCTATTTCATTTTAGAGGGTTTTATGAAAGGTTTCTGAGGTCCTGGGTGAAGGACTAGGATGAGTAGAGCTTTAAGGTTTCATTGAGATTTTATTTCATGTGAATGAGGCGCCATAATGTCTTAATTATAGATAAATATGGGATCATAGGCAAAGGTTCTGGCTCATGTAGGTATGTCGTGCAGTCTAATGTAAAAATCTATCATGCAGGCTAATCTACAGGTACCCTATGCTCTAAAAATGTTCTAGGGGGACCAGCAAGGAGGTGCCTTAGTGAAGGGTGTGAAACTTGTCATTTATTTAATCCTATTATTTTCTTCTCCCTAAGGTATTTTCCTTTAATACCTTTTCATCCATGTGACAAAATACAGTGTCCATAAAATCCCCCCCACCCTTAGAATTAGGTATGATATAAAAAAGAGGGTTTCATCATGAGGTTAATGGATGAAAAGGCCCTAGGTTCATGTAGGTCATCTGAGCGGGTTGTTTGTGTAGGTGTTTCTGACGCATTGGTCAGGGCACGCATGTCCGTATTTTTTTGGGGACGAGTAGCTGTTTGTTGCCCCACATTCCCTCTTTCCAAAGGCGGGAGACATCCATTCCTTATTTAGATATGTTTTCTCCTTGATCGAAATGGGATGATGGGATGTCGGTTCTTCCTTACATGGATTCATCCTCGGAACTTGTCACCTAGTCTGGGTCTCCCTTATAGATTAAGTCGTGGTTCGTGAATCTAGTTTTTGGTTCCATATCTTTGTTGACGCCGGTTAATCACACTACTTTCGTCGGGACATTCCATGGGGTCTTGACATGGTAGCAATGTTTGGTCGGAGTAGATGACAACATCAGGCATGTTGAGGCATCTATGGATGCGTGGACATTGGGGAACCTGTATTCTTCCTCATAAGAGGGCATCTCAAGGGTGTAGAACTCGAGGCATCCCACGTCGAATGGGAGGAATCATATGCCATAGGCATGTATCTAAGGTTTTCCTCAACTTCCCATGTTTAACACAGGTTATTCCATAAGTTTAACATATAGCAGAGATGGTTACGCCAAAGTCATGTCTTCTGAGGTTTTCCTCAGGAATCTCATGTTTAACACGAGGTAGGCCGCGAGTTTAACTTCTTACGGAGATGTTAACGCCAAAGGCATGTCTTCCAAGGTTTTCCTTAGGCATATCATATTTAACATGAGGTAGGTCGTGAGATTAACATCTTGTGGAGACGTAATGAGGGTGATCAGAACATCCCATAGAGATGGATTAGATTGGTACATCCCTAGGAGGGAACACCTGGAAGTTTTACCAGGTGGATGGATCAGAACACTCCATAAGAGCATACCCAAGATGGTGTGTCCCATAAAGGGAATATGTCACACAGTGAAGGCTGGTATGGACACCACTAAGGGTGGATTAGGGAGTGTTCACCCCATAATGGGGAGACATAAAGGATTACCATTTCCTGGGAATTAACGTCATGGAGGTTTCCTATGTACCCTATGTAGAATATAGGGATCAAAACCCACATAGTATAAAGGGGTGATGAAACAGTGTGTACACAGAGGACAGCAACCCAAATACATGTTTGGTCTTACACATGGATAACTGCCCAAGTACTGCTAGGAGTAGCGAGGAGGTAGATGACCTGATCCCACCAGGATGTGGCGGCCTGAGTAAAAACCAAGATGGATGATGGAGAGTTGGATGAAGTGTAGGTATAATAAGATATAACCAATGTGAGGACAGCGGTGATGTTGGTCTTGATCCTTGAAAAGAATTCCTATGTATCCCTGTGACTGGGAATAAAAGTCCGCATAGTTCGGTGGGACGATGGGACACATGAGGAGGTGACCCGTGAGAATGGACACATGGATGGAATCTGGAGGAAATAGAACCTCCAAGTTGGTTCATGACCTTCCCGAAACACATAGGATCGAGGGAGAGATCAGGATGAGACATGAGTGATGGGATTGAACCTCATGGAGGCTTCCTACATATCCCTGTGGGAGGGAATCATAGTCCATGTAGTTCAAGTGGAGTGGGAACCGACTTGAAGGGGGGTCAGAACCAATGGATGGTGGGCTTGACCCTTAGGGAGGCTTCCTACATACCTTGCCTTAGAAAGGATCAAAGATCACGTAGTTCAGGATGATTTGGGAGAACAGACGTGAAGGGGGTCGGAGCGACCAGGTGTTGGGCTTGAACCTTAGGGATGATTCATATGTACCTTGCCTTGGTAAGGATTAAAGTCCATATAGTTTAGTAGGGTGTTGGTGAACCGATGTGAATGGAGTCAGAACGACTGGGTGTTGGGCTTAAACCTCAGGGAGGCTTCCCACATACCCTTCCATGGCAAGGATCAAAGACCACGTAGTTTAGGATGATTTGGGAGAACCAATGTGAAGGGGGTTGGAGAGACCGGGTGTTGGGCTTGAACCTCAGGGAGGCTTCCTACGTACCATGCCTTGGCAAGGATCAAAGTTCACGTAGTTCATGAGGGTGTTGGTGAACTAACGTGAATGGGGTCGGAACAACCAAGTATTGGGATTGAACCTTAGGGAGGCTTCCTACGTACCCTTCTTTGGAAAGGATCAAAGACCATGTAGTTTAGGATGATTTGGGCGAACTGACATGAAGGTGGTCAGAGCGACCAATGGGTGGTGGGATTGAAACTTAGGGAGGCTTCCAAAATACCCTACCTTGGCCAGGATCAAAGTTCATGTAGTTCAGGTGATGTCTGGGGCTTACACTCTAGGCTGCCTAGGTGTGGTGAACCGACGTGAAGGGAGTTGGAGCGACCAATGGGTGGTGGGCTTCAACCTCATGGAGGCTTCCTACGAACCTTGCCTTAGGAAGGATCAAATACCACATAGTTCAGGTGGAATGTGTGGGGATTACACTCTAGGCTACCCAGGTGTTGGTGAACCGACATGAATGGGGTCGGAACGACCAGTGCATGGTGGGCTTGAACCTTAGGGAGGCTTCTTATGTACCTTGCCTTGGCAAGGATCAAAGACCATGTAGTTCAGGAGGGGGTGTGGGGCTTAAACTCTAGGGTACCCATAAAGGATTTCATGGTCATTGCTTTCTCTAAGCCCACATGATTCATACTCGGTGTGAGAAACAAGAGGCAACAAAGACAGGACGATCATGGTGCAAAGGTGCATCCATGAAGGCTGGTGAGTGGGGCTTACGCAAGGAAGCTGCCTAGGTGCTGCTATGGAGAGATATTGGATGCATGGGGCATATACAAGGGAGCTACCCGTGTGTTGTAATGGAGCTAAAAGGGTGGATGGGGATTACGCAAGGAAGATGCCCGGGTGCCGCTATGGAGCGGCAATGGTGCATGGGGATTACACAAGGGGGCTACCTGTGTGCCACAATGGAGCGACAAGGGTGGATGGGGCTTACACAAGGAAGCTACCTGGGTGCTGCTATGGAGTGGCAATGGTGCATGGGGCTTACGCATGGAAGCTACCTGGGTGCCGCTATGGAGTGACAATGGTGAATGGGGATTATGAAAGGAAGCTACCCGGGTGCCGCTATGGAGCGACAATGGTGGATGGGGCTTATGAAAGGAAGATGTTCAGGTGCCACTATAGAGCAACAATGGTGCATGGGGCTTACCCAAGGAAGTTTCCTAGGTGCCGCTATGGAGCAGCAATGGTGCATGGGGCTTATGCAAGGAAGCTACTCGGGGGGTCGCTATGGAGCAGCAATGGTGGATGGGGATTACGTAAGAAAGCTACCTGGGTGCCGCTATGGAGCAGAAATTGTGGATGGGGATTACGCAAGGAAGCTTCCCTAGGTGCTGCTATGGAGCGGCAATGGTGCATGGGGAGTACACAAGGAAGTTTCTCGGGTGCCGCTATGGAGCGACAATGGTGGATGGGGCTTATGCAAGGAAGCTGTCTGGGTGCCACTATGGAGCGGCAATGGTGAATGGGGCTTATGAAAAGAAGATTCTGGGGTGCCGCTATGGAGTGGAAATTTTGTATGGGGCTTACGCAAGAAATATTCCTTGGGTGCCGCTATGGATAGGAAATGGTGCATGGGGCTTACACGAGGAAGCTACCCGGGTGCCACTATGGAGCGACAATGGCGGATGGGGCTTACACAAGGAAGTTGTCCGGGTGCTGCTATGGAGTGACAATTGTGAATGGGGCTTAAGCAAATAAGCTATCTGTAATGTCTTCCTCATGTCTGGCCATGAGGAAATCATAACCCACTTGTGGGTTGAGGCCTTCACCTATGCGTTTGTGCACAAGAGAGACAATGCCAAGGGGAATTGGAGTCAGCCTGAACAAAGGGAGATGTAAAGTGTGAATCACATGCCTGATATTTGGAACGCAATGAGGGTGGTGTGGCGATGAAGGATAACTGTTGATCATGTTCGAAACATAGCATCCATATTGTGTTAGCCTGAAATGGGGACAAACAAATGAGGGTCCACTGTTGACCGTGTTCGAAACATAGGACCTGACTCAAAGTGTCGTCCAAAGTCTTTCGGGGTGTTGGCCCAGGATGGTAGGTGAGCCGATGCAGCATGGGACTTGGCCGTTAGGGATTCCCTTCTAACATAGAAGTGGATGAAGATTCAAATGAAGGACACACAAAGCATGAGGTGGAGTGATGGAATATTTGAACAGATTCCAATGCTCTTGAAATTATTCCACTGTAATCTTGGCATTAGGAATCTTATGCTTGGAGCATAAGGTATCTCTTGTTTAGGGGAAGAGGCATCCTATGTTTGGAACATAGGGTGTACTACAGTTTATAGTCATGACGATAGGACTGTTGTCATCTCATGCTTGGAGCATAAGGCATCTCTTATATTGTTTAAGAGGCATCCTATGTTTGGAACATAGGGAGTACTGCAGTTTATAGTCATATAGAGAGGACTATTGGAATCCTATTCTCGGATAATAAGACATCTGTTGTTTGAAGAAAGAGGCATCCTATGTTTGGAACATAGGGTGCACTATAGTTTATAGTCATTTAGAGAGGATTTTTGGAATCTTATACTTAGAGCATAAGGTATCTCTTGTTTGGAGCAAGAGGCATCATATGTTTGGAACATAGGGTGCACTACAGTTTATAGTCATGTTGATAGGACATTTGGAATCTCATTCTTGGAGCATAAAGCATCTCTTGTATTGAGTAAGAGGCATCCTATGATTGAAACATAGGGATTACTATAGTTTATAGTCATGTAGATAAGACTATTGGAATCTCATGCTTGGAGCATGAGGCATATCTTATATTAACTTAGAGGTATCGTATGTTTGGAATATAGGGAGTACTACAGTTTAGAGTCATGTAGAAAGGACTGTTGGAATCTCATGCTTGGAGCATAAGGCATCTCTTATATTGACTAACAGGCATCCTAGTTTTGGAACATAGGGAGCACTACAATTTAGAGTCATGTAGAAAGGAATGTTAGGAATAAGGCACCTAACAATGGATAGTGTTGGGACTTACGCAAGGGCACCCCTTTCTGGTTCAACCTGACATAGGAGTTAGGTGATGGGGGTTTGGATGAATTTCTTGAGGAATGGTTTCACTCAAGGTACTCGGGGAATTGATTATGGGAATATCAACTCACGACATAGGAAATGAACCAAGAGGAATACTTCAACTCAAGGTGTTTCATGGTGTGCGTAGGAGTATCTCAAATCATGGTATTCCATAGGTGGAAGTTGGGTGCACATAAGGGTGTAATGGAAAATACCGATGTCCCGGCCCAAAAAGTTTGCGGTGTGACTCTCCATTTTTCATGGAGATCAGTGACGGTAGTGAAGGGACCGGGCCGGAGGGCCAGGACCATAGCTCGTCACTGACCCTGAGTGGGGGTGTGGGGTCGCAGTCCCCACGGTATGGACTAGTGGGCGCGAAGGTTGAAGCCTCGGAAAGGATAGGTATTCGCGAAGTAGCTTCATGGAGAAAAGGGGCTCGGGGAGCATGGGGTCTCACGAAGCATGGACTTGCATAGCATGTACTCGTAGAGCATCATCGCAATGGAAGATACTTGTGGATCATGGACTCACGAAGCAGCCATGCGAAGGAAGCTTCTCACGGAGCATGGGCTCGCGGAGCCGCTTCGCGAAGGAAAGCGGAGCTCCGTGAGCTGGGAGATTGTCCACCCAAGGGGCGGAGTCACTGTCTAGTGAAGGGGGGTGAGCTGGGTATTTATAGGCGAGAGGCGCCACAAATTAGAGCACACTTAGCATGAAGATGGAGCTTGCTCCGCGGTGGATCACAAACATCAAAGGGATTCTTGGAGACATCCCGCCTCCTTGCTTCGCGGTGGGTTGTGAATGTCAAAGGGATTCCTGGAGCCATCATGCCTCCTTGCTTCACAGTGGGTCGCCAACGTCAAAGGGGTTCACGAATCCATCCCTCCACCTTGATTTGTGGCAGTTCGTGAATGTCAAAGGGGTTCGCGGATCCATCCCTCCTCCTTTCTTCACGACGGGGCTCCGTGATCGCGGAGGGGGCTTCGAGAAGGGGCTTCGTGAACCATTTTTTCAGCCCAACTTCAAATTTCCATGACTTCTAATTTTTAACTCTTTTCGGGCCCTATGACCTATCAAATAGAAGCTTGTGAAATGGGCAACGATCTCGAATCTTGTATGGAAGCATTTGGAAAATTTTGGTGACACTTTTTCCGACATCAAACAGTAGGCTATTTTTATAAGCTGGCCACACATGTGGGCCACTGACAGGGGATCCTACAGCTATATATATATATATTATGGTCTCAAAAAAAGATCTCATGCTTTGGTACCACTGGTCTCGTTGTGCTAGTATTAGGAGAAGACCTTTCACTTAAGCTTCTTTGATAAATAATATTTCATGTATCCTAGGTGTTTTATTATATGTGTGATGTTCACATCTGTGTGATGTATCCATGTGATATTAATTGGTTGAGTGACATGTATGAGACACATGCATGAGTACCATGTATGGGATCTTGCCTTTTCCAAATTTCTATGTTTCTAAGATTTTCTTTGAAAACCAAGACTTGCTTTTAATGGAATTCATGGTGTTTACTTTTAGGTTCTACATCTACATGGAAGAATATATTTTCTGATGAATGAGCTAGAAACTTCATCAAGGATATGGTAAGAATCATTGGGCCAGAATACTATGATTTATGTGATACTACTCTTTAAAACATGACATGACATCTAAAAAAGTATCACCATGAGTATCCTTAGAGTAACTATCTTCTGCTCTATGGACATGGATATATGAATGAAGTCTTCATTTCAGAGATGAAGAATTATAATCCTCTGTCTTGGTCTCAAGAATACAGGAACTTCACTAATTCCATCATCTTGAGCATGGGTATATACATTAATGTAGGAACATAATCCTCATATTGTTCATGAATCACAACCAATGTTCTTCATATTTGAATCCGCACATGGCTAAATTAAAGTTGTAGTGTTGCTCATATATCTTTATTGATTCCCAAACATACCATTCAAAAGGGCTGGATGGAAGACTAGGACCTCTTCTTGGGAGGTAGTGTCAGACCTGAGTGGATGTGAGCATATTAGGTGCACCAAACCATTAATTACTTTTAAAATGAGAAGGAAGTTATGGGAATCATTGAAGCCATCTAGAAGGCCCATAAATATGTATCTAAGAACTCTGAATTCATTCTAGAGATGCTAAGCTGATGGATCCCACAAATGAATTATTTCCACCTAATCCATGGAAAATTCGATATCATCCCATGGGATGTCCACAATATCTCCAATGCTTTGATCCTTGGAGAGATGTATGATGAATTCATCCCAATTAAAGTGATGTGGGACAAAGTTGAAAGGATGCCAATTTTAGATCATGAGATTTTGAAGATAGCTCAGTACATTAAGAAGGAAGACCCTTGATTGAGGGTGAATTCCATCCTAAAACATGGATTAATTACTTTCTGGTGCCAGAGGGTAATGGTCACACCTGAAAATGTCCCACAGGGTGTCCCTAGATGGCTATGCAGGGTGTTCCTAGAAAATTATGGCCATCCTTGGAAAGGGGGGAGTATAAATGATGGGGGTATAAACGCAAGACCATAATACCTACCAAGACACATTTTTCAGGCTTCTCATCCATGTGGATAAGTGTATTCATGTTTATTTTTTGTGACTCCAATGGTGGAGCGAGGCTAGGGACATTTTTTATTGCATCCAAGATGAAGAGAACAAGTACATAGGGTTGGGTTCCCCTATACCAATGTAGATTCACCGATTCCTACAACATATTCATGTAGATAATGCCCCTTACTCAATTGCAAGTCCATTACAGGTATTGTGTGGATGGTTTATAGCCCATTTTAGCTCCTATGTCATGTTAAGTGGAGTTGAAGTTACTAGGGGCCAGCTTCAACCATTTTTTCATGTTTTTTTTGGTATTCATCCCTTGATCCAAAAGTCCAATGATACCTTGAAGTAGCTAAATCTATTCAAGGAGTTTAATTTCTCCCTATACGGTGACCTGACTATTGGGACACTTAGTGATGATGAAAAAGATGGTGACAAATGGAGGTCATACATGATTTCTCTCAAAGATTATGTGCTAGTGACTTGAATTAATGGTGAGGATATATGTGAGGCATACGCTCCATATATATTTTCATGATAGATCATGTTCCTACAAAAAATAATTATATCATGTCTATTGCATGTTCATTAAAAGTACGCATGAAGGTAGAATGATAGAATGTGGAAGCATATAATGATGAAGCAAACTCGAGTAGTAATCAAGATGCCTCCACCGGGCGCATCTACTAGGTTGAAGTCCTAGTATGTTGAGGCCTAGATTTCATCACATACCCATGGATTGTTAGATAAATATGTTCCTTGATTCATGGTTGTAACGACTACTGGCCATGTAAAGTGGGGTAGAGAGAATCATCTCCCTCCATAAGGTGTTTTTTCACCTCCAAAGGGTGATCTGTATCCTTCAAAGGGTGAAGGTGATGAGATCCTGAGTTTTCCAAAATGACCCCATGAATGGTATAGTCAAACTATCATAATTAAATTGGATTGATATAATTGGGGTAAAACTTAGGTAGTCTGGCTGTCATTGTTAAAATGAGACCCGATTTTCATTTTCCCATCCTCTATCCATGATAGAGAGAGTTGATACGCTCGTGAAACCAAGGTTGTCAAGTTAGATTCTCAGTAGTCCAAAAAATCCTTAGAATATGTGTGGCCAAAGGCAATCCAATTTCAATAGATCAAGCCTTATAATACTGAGAACGTGTGGTCACTTCTTCATGTTGGGCTATAGATTCCAAAAATTGGAGATGTTCAAGCCCCGTCCAATCTTCGTTCTAAGGACGATCCCTCCGAGGTGGGAATATATATACATCAGTTAGAGATGATCATCTATACAACTGATAATCATTTTCTTATCATAATTCAAGAGGAAGATATGCTAAAATAAGGGTCTACTGAAGGTTTTTACTACCTATCTTATGAGTAATGGGATGAATTTTTTATCCTAGGGATGCAATTTATCTTTATCTTCCTACCTCTTTTTCTATTCCTTTATTTTATATTTATCAAAGTGTTGTTACGGAGGAGAAACTCATATTTATTTACAGTGGGAAAAGGGAAACTTTTTAGAGATTCCATCACTAAAATATGGCCCAAATGCCACCCCACTCAGAACCGATGAAGCATCTCTTGAACTGGGAGAGATAACCCCAGGACAGCAGACAATGGATGATGAGATGGCTTGAGAATCTATATTAACTCATCCCATAATTGTGTCTGAGGAGGCTAGTTCTAGCTTCCATCTGTCAAAAAATAAAGTTCCATAAAGATTAATGTCCTTGGATAAATACCTTTCTAGTGATGGTAAGTTCTCACAACATAATTTATTTTCACTTTGGAACAAATATTTAATCATGTCAGTGGTTGGAGAATGTCCTTCTCTTTCCTCTCTCAACGGGCTTGGATACAATCCTCTGATAACTAAAGAGGATGTTCTAGATGAGACATTGACTTCCACTAGTGAGTCATCTCCTTTGGCGGGATAATATTCAATGGTTGATACCACATTGTCTTATCTCATTGATTCTCTTGCCTCTGTAGAGAGGGAGGAGGATTTAGGTAATGTCAAATGTACATCCTAAGGTGTCGTATGTTAACTGATGAGTTTTTTCCTTATGATATTTTAGATTAATCTCATACACTATATAACCTTGTGATGACTAACATTGATCCTATGAGTGTATCTGAGTACATTGTTCAGGGTCTGAGGTCATCATAGGAGGGTGTTGTGAGAAGTCCCAACACCAATGTTTTGGGAATCCCAACGGGTGAGACTACCATAGGGCTTGGGGAACTAATACATTACATGAGAAATCATGACATGAAATTTGATGATATTTTTTCACATATTAATCTTCCCACATATTTTTAAGAGTTTGAGGAATTTATAAGGAATTGGATAGATGTGGGTCTTTGTCTTTATAAAACCAATTTTTAGGCAAGATGTCTTAACCATTATTACATGAAATATATAGCTTTATATATGGATGATATTTCAGTGATGGTGTGTGAACAAGGTTTTGAAGTTCATCTTGATCCCATTATTGAGGGAGCCCCAAATCAAGGGGATCTTAAAATAGAGAGTCTTCATGAGCCTCCCTTGGTGAGCTCCAAGAAGATTCTGGGTTCCCCTGTCAATTGTTTCCTCCTAAAACTAATGAGGTCTAGTATTCAAAGGGGGAATACACCCAAGACACTAACCTATCACTACATATGCCTCAATAATTTCTTTAATAAACCCTGATTTATTGATTTTCTATCCTTTTGAGGCTAATAAAAATCATTATCTATTTTCCAGTTCCATTAAATTCTAATTCCAGTTCTGAGGGTGTAGCTTCTGTGCCGATTCAGTCCATACCAAAAAGAAAAGTCAGTACTATCTAGAAGAGAGCAAGGAAGGATGCCTCATTGAGTGCACTAATCCTTGAATACATTCCTCCCTCTGACGGTGGATTTGAGTTAGACTTGAAGGTATGAATTTCCTTCATATTACATGTTGTATTTTCTATACGGATATCTAGAAGATAATCTCCAAGACGCCTTTTAAAGACCTACCTTTGATACTTTTTAAACTTCCATTACATTTTAGCATGCAAGGATATAGATTATTTGATTACCTCATGATTCATACTACCATGAGGGAAATCATTCACCGATGGGAGTAAGAACACATGTTGCAAAATAATCTCATGAAATTAAAGCTTATAATTAGCACTGATGGCCTCTAATATACATTATCCATAGTGGATTCCAACCATAACACGAAGCTGAAGGAGTGAAATCAATAGATCACTGATATTTTCATCAATATATTATTTATTTAAAAATAGATTGAATCCACCCAAGGGGATCTCAAATAACTTCACCATTCACTATAAGGAACTCAAACTGAGGGGTCAACCACCATCATGACCGTAGATGAGGAACTCTATTGAGCCGAGGAGACTAGGGATGTTTAGTTGTCCTAGATTTAATAGGATGCTAATGGGGATCAGGAGGCCATCAAATAGATAAAGAGCTATATTGATAGTCTTTTGTAAGGTATGGTGGATAGATTACAACTTGTTGATGATCCAATGATTTTATCTACTTTGTAAATGAAAAATATTTTATCTCCAATTATCTATATCATCATCCCTATTTTTTCTTTCGTGGTTATAACATAACATCAAATATGGTTTGAATAGAAAAAAATTTGTGAATCAATGATTTTTAAGCACAGTTATAGGGATGGGAAAAACTATAACAATTTCTAATACCATGGGGATTAACGATCGTAGTTTGACAGTTTCTAGTGTGATATACACAACCCCCACAAACTCTGGGTCTTTTGTGTCATCGCCCTGATTTCTACCTTAATCCAATGGAGAAGACATAGTGGGTGAGACTTTTCCTTTTCTTAGGCCTGCCATTTCTGGTTTTCAACCTAAAATTTTTTGTGTCTTTTACCTTTTCAGTGTCGGACTCTTGCCGAAACCATACAGAGTATATTTCTAGCAAGATGACACTCAACTTTTTTCCAGAGGCCCTTTTTTGGGTTATCAACCTAGAGAGTATTGTCTCTTTTTTTATTGGAATTTTAAATTCATTCAAGCTGGGATATAAAGGTTGATTTTTTAGGTTGAACATATTTTACCATGAGTTTTATAATGATGATAAAAAGAAATCTTGTTATCCAAGAAGGTCCCAACATTCTTCATATATTTTAAGGGGGAATTTTGAGTCATGATTTTATGATTCTGGGATCTAAAACATGTAACGAGAAAAGTTTGTGTGGAATGGCCCCAAACTGAGTTTCAAAAGAAGATTCCCATACCATATTGTCCGGGATTATGGTAATAGAGGAGGTCTCTACTGAGGATGAATATATTTCTGGTTGAAAACCCCCATTTTTGGGGTGACTTTGTGAAAATCCAACTAGATCGTGTTACAGCATAGCAAAAAAGTGAAATCCTCTAGTTAACTGCCCTGTTAGTGGGAGAATTTATACAAATACAACTAAGGCATGTTAAAACATGGTCAAGTTAGAGGTATCCTCAAGAATTATGACATTATACTACCAATAGTCAGGAAGTTTGTGAAGACCTAGATTTTATCATAACCACGAAGGGTGATTTTCTAAGGGAAGGTTTCCAAGAATGAAAAGAGTATCTGTATTATCATTGTATATGAATTTCAAAAATCTCCTACATGAATTTGGATTGTGTAATGGAGGATACCTTATATTAAATGACTTATGTCAGGGGGAAGGTCCCTTTCAGACATGGGTTAAGGCATCAAGTAGTTTAGTGTTATGTGACCAGGACAAGGACCACTTAGTTTAACATCTTACTATGAGGATGTTATTGTAAAATTTCATGTCTTGTGACTAAGAAATTTATGTTATAAAATTTAAAGTCATGAAATAAGGACCTTAGATGATACATAGTAAGTTCCTTTTATCTTTGACCACATTATAGGTATTTGTCCATTCCATGGTGACCGAATTGAGAACGTTCCACCGTCCACAGGAATGAATAGGGGGAAGATGTAAAGTGTAATCTTGGGGATTCAAAATCCAATAAACAATATGGGAAAATTATAAAAGATAGTATAATTTCTTTAGGTATTATAAAGATATAAGAGGCATCTCCTGAAGGAAAATTTCCCACAAGTTGATAGGCCCATTTTATGGGAAACTTTATTCAAAGAGAATAGGGCATGTTAAAACATAATCAAAAAACGACATCCTCTGGTTGATGGTCCTTGAAATTTTGTGGGAAACTTATAAAAATCCAACTGGGGTGTGTTATATCATAGTCAAACATAGGTGTCTGTGGGTATTAGACATTTTTTCCAATGGTCGAAGAAAGCTTATGGAGACTCGATATTCCTCAGGATATATATTTTTGTTTATATAGAGATAGTGACTGAGTACAGAAAGAGAATTCCATTCCAAGATAACTTGATAATAGAGGTAAATGTTTCCTTACATAGGTATGACCCATACATAAGGAAGATGGGTTTTTTACTTACATTTGGGCCCTAGATGTAGGATTTGGGCATCAATATGTATCTAAATTGTATGAGAATCAATTCATGCATAGTTAATGAGAGATCATGTAGTTTAAATTCATGTGGTCAAGATAATATAGTGTCTTTTAGTTTTTGGTCTTATGACTAGCATCATAGTACTATGGAAACGATAAGTAATGTGAGGCCTTTCAGACCAATATTATTTCGGTATATTTCAGAATTGGGGGAGAAAATTTGAAACCAAGATCTTGGGGGTTGTAAAATTAAGATAAGTAAAATGGGACAGACATACAAGGGATGGACGATGACTGTAGTCAAATAGAGGGTTCTAGAATGATGTCTTTATGTATTACAGGGATAGAAGATGCTTCTCTCAAGGAAAAATGCACCGCTAGTTGAAAAAACTTTTTTGTGGGAGACTTTATGCAATGAAAATTGGGGCGTGTTATAGCATAGTCAAAAATAGCATCCTCTAGCTAACAAGCCCTAAAATGTTGTGGAAAACTTATAAAAAGACAACTGGGGCATGTTACTGCATGGTCAGACAAAGGAGTCATTAGGTATCCGACATTCTATCACCAATCTATGAAGAAATATTATGAATAACCAACATTATCCAATATTGGGAGTATGATGTGTGGAAGGAATACGTCTGAACATAAGAAAAATAATTTCGGCTTATATTGGCCATGAAGTGAAGAGTCCCTTGAATTGATCTTACTCATATATAAGAGGGGACATCTCAGTTTCCTCAGTGGACCCCTAAATGAGGGGACCAAAATTAGATACATAGAAGAGGGGATATTTTCATTACCCCATGGATACGCCCAAGACATGAATCCTAGGTATAGCTAAGTGTCCCATTTAAATGAGAACCAAATCAACACACAGTTATAGAATATGGGTTTTGTAGGAGACCGAAACCCATGATAGCAGTCCTCTCAAGAGAGGCCCATAGTTATGTGAAATTTAATGTCATGCAAGCGACAAAAAACCATGTAGTTTAATGTCATGCATCAAGGAACTATGGTGTTCCTTTTAAGTTCTTTCTTCAAGGAACATGATAACTCTTTTATACACTAATATGCCTTGTTCATGGGGGAGACCCTTAAAAAATCTCCTAATCTCTTGTGAGATTTTCTTGGTGTGAGAGACAAGGAATTAAAAAGGTTCTTCTAATCATGTAGTTGAAACCAAGGAGATGATAGGGGCACTTTGTATCCTATGGTTACTAGGCAAAGATATAGGATCAAGGCATCCATACATATCTCATTTGAATTAGAATCAAGTCATACATGGTTCTAGAAACCTGTTAAGTTCAACATCATGTGATAAGGATGTAGGTGACTCAACCTGAAAGAGGGTGGATGTTGTGGTTGGGCCCAAGAATTGAAATTTGGGAATCACTAAGTATCCTTTTATGGAAGGAATCAAGCCACAAGTAGTTATTGACAGATATTTTTCCACATTAATCAAGTTTTTATGTGAGTAAAGGGGACTTACATTTTTCATAATGATATCTAGGCCCAATACATGGGGTTTTGGGTGTCACTACATATCTCATTGGGGATGATAATCAAGTCACACATAGTTATAGAAGGTTCTCTATGCTAGTATAACCCATACACATGGAAGGGGAATTTTATTTTATCCTGGTTAGACCCAAGGTTAGAGATCTAGGTGTCACTGCAGATCTTATTTGAATGAGAATCAAGCCATACATAATTCCCAAATAAATATGTGGTGGGGAACCAACATCAAAGGTTGTGATCCACTCAAACATGGATCAAAATGTTTCATGTCATTCAACAAGGATATGTACTTGGCATTTTTACGTCACGTGGAGAGGATGTTGTAATATTGTTTAATGTCTTATGACTAAGATGTTTGGAAATGTAGTTTAAATACATATAGCTCAGACTATGATGTCTTGTAGTTTTGGATCATATGACTAATACTATATAGTGTTCCTTTTAAGTTCATGCATATGGGACTATGATGCTATGAAATTTAATGTCTTAGAGAAAGGGCATTGGTTTCATATATTTTATCATATTGAGACATGGACAATATTCCATGAATTTTATGGTCACAAAACAATGACCAACTACATAGTTTAATGTCGTGCAGCTAATATGTGTCTCTCTTTTGTCACATGAAGTAATTTTTAAGAAACCTTGCATTGGTTATGACTATAATGAGATCCACATCCATCGATATCAAGGAATAAAATCCATTAGAGTGGACCTTGTGTTTGGAATAAGGTTCTTCCCACTTTTTCCCATTATTCAAAGGATTATTTCTTGGTATCATCAGAGTTCTGAGGACTAATACAAGTTCTCCTTGGAGGAATGAGTATAGGCAAACCTTCTTGTTAAAATATTGTGCTATCTGATTTCGATGGTCCTCCAAATGATGAAAGGTGAGAAATATTCTCTAATAAAGTCATTCCAGTTCATCTAACCATTTTTGGTATTGTTCATCCATGGATAACTGATCACATATGGAAATGTGGAGTGATGTAAATTGGAACTAAATGGGAATGAATACTTATGTCCCGTACACAAGTGAATATGGGGTTGCCTGTGTGGCGGTACGAGTTGTACTCCAGTAGGCCTATAAGGCATGAAATAGGTTATCAAGACAATAATTTTTATATTTATCCACCGTAATGTGATGTATATTTGATATATTCTTGTTGAATTTCTCTATCTGTCCATTATCTTCTACATGATAATGGAATGAGTGGTTCGATTTGATATTATACTCCTGGTATATCTTCTCAATCTCTCTAGAATAAAAATTGGTGTTGTTTTCCATCAATATTGTATAAGGGATAAAAAAACATGGTAATGATGTTATCCTTCATGAAACTGAAGATTCTTTTGGCTCAGAATTCTTTGAAGGGTACTACCTTGGCCCATTTGGAGAATAAATCAGTTGCAGTAAGAATGTACTTGAACTTCTTGGCTATGGAAGGAGAATATGGTCCTATGACATCCATTCCCCAAATTTCAAATGGAAAGGAGAAATTAGATATATGTACCATCTCCAAAGGTTGATGGATGAAGTTGTCATTCACCTAGAAGGAAGCCACTTTTTGGTAAATTTTTTGTAATCCTGCGTTATATTGGGCCTATAATACCCCAATCTCTAGATTTGATTAGAAATATAATACCCTAACTAGTGATAAATATAGGCTCCCACATGTACTTATTTCATGATAGTATCAATATTTTATCCATTGATACATCTGATAAGGAAACCCTCAAAGCCACATTTATATAGGAATTTCTAGTGGTTTGGGTATTCATAAAGAGTGAAGTTAGTTGCATGTCTTCAGATATGCTTCTTTATAGATATGCCCGATGGGAGTACACAATTCTAAAAGTAATATGTGATGGGTATCATCCAACCAGTAGTATGAGCATATGGTTTAGGAACAAAATGGATTTCATCAATCTCTTCTATGTTGACATGAGAAAAAGGAGTGACCATTTGACTATGTGTGATGTCAATGAATGTTTCATCCTAGTTTATATCTGCCAAATTCAAAGTCTCGTTTTCTTATGCATATATTTGGGAATTATGTGATCATGGGATCTGAGTTAATGTTGGTTTTGTGGGGAACTTTTCCATTAACCCTTGGATGTAGTCCAATAGGGGGATTAGATCCTATTTTCTAATGGAGGAGTCCCAATTGATCTTCTTGATTATCAAATTTGAGTCCCCTTTCACCTATAGGTGGTCCACTAGTATTTTGAGCATTATTTCTAGATCAGCAATGAGGGCCTAACAATCTCCCTTATTGCTAGTATAGCCTTCTGATAATAAGAAGAAGTAAGGAAAATTTTATTTATAGGAGAGATGAGTATGACACCCAACCCAGCTTTCTTTATCTTGGGGTATTCCATTCTCTTCCATGATGGGATCCTAGATGCGCTTTCAAAATACATTTCCCGTGTTTGGATCTATATTTAATAGAAAATAACTATTAATAGGTAAATTTGGTATTTAATGATGTCTTTTATACATACGGTTGTTCTGCAAGAAAATATTCCAAGGCTTGTAATTTCACTTATTTCTAAGGCACAAAATGTATATCAAACTACTGAAGGATAACCTCCCACCATGTCAAACATCCTGTCAAAATAGTAAGGTTGAGGATATACTGAAGCGGGTTATTTCAAGAGTCCAAATGGACCTCATGGTGGTGCAGGTAGTGCCTCAGTTTCTAGACTATAAATATTGAAACAAAATAGCTATTATTGATATTTTAATAACAAATATAAAGGTTTAGCATGGTTTGACTGAGATAATAAAGGTTTTTTTCATTGCTGATATCATTCTTTTGTGAGAACAAAACACATGTGACTGCACTAGATTTGTCACATATATAATGAGTGAATTTCCCTCAATAAGGGGCATTATCCCCAATTGGATCAAGATATATTTTTTGAGACTATTGAATGATTCTGAAAATTCATAGATCCATTTATATATAACCCCCTACGTCATCAATTTGGTAAAGTAAAATAAATTTCTTGTGAGGTTGGATATAATGAACCATATGTAGGCCAGATATCCTTGAATTCCTCTTAAATTTTTGAGTTTTTGAGGAGTTGACATGATAAGGATAAACTTTTTCTTATTAGGTTCAATATTGATGTCATGGTGGAATAAAAAATTGATAAACTTTCCTAAGGTTACCCTGAATGCATATTTTAATGGGTTCATCTTCAGGATGTGATGTTAAAGTTTTTTAAAGATATTCTTCATATCAGACGGCTGGGCAAAAAACTATTAGGACTTAACCAAAATATCATCAATGTAGCATTCAACAAATTTACTTAGGAAATGTTTGAAGATATGATGCATGGCGCGTTGGTATGTGGCACCATCATTCTTCAAGCCAAAGGTCATTACCCTACAAAAAAATACTCTATGGGGGGCCTAAAGGTGGTGGATTACTCATCTTATAGGGCCATTAAAATTTTGTTATATCGTGAATATCCATCCATGAAGAAGATGGATTTATAATCATCCATAGAATAAATCAGTAGTTCCGTGATTAGGAATAGGAAATCATATTTCATATAATGTTGGTTAAGATCTACGAAGTCGATGCAGACCCTAATTTTCCCATTCTTCTTCTTTAATGTGATGATGTTGTCCAGCCATTTCAGATACTGAACTTCTCAAATGAATTTTTCCATGATAATATTTTCCTCTTCAGCCTCAATTTTAGAGGCATGGGTCAGGTGTGTCCTTATGCCTGCCTATTTTTATCCTCGGTGGTCTTTAGGAAATACCAAGTGATGAGTTTACACCTTGGGATCAAGTCCAAGCATTTCATTTTAATTCTAGTTGAACATATCCTGATGCTTCTTTAGGAAAGAGATGTGTACCTATTGTTCTTCATAATTCATGGTGAAACTTATCGAAGTGGGTCGTGGCTATTCTATTATACACTGATTTATTTCTCTGAGTTCATGAAAAAAATTGTATACACCTTCCTCAAATACTGTAGGGGCATCCCTGAGGTCCTTCTCCTCTTCATCTTCAATCTGCTTTACCCATTCTGCTTTTTATTTCTCTTAGGGTATGTATATGATGAAGAAAATTTATCATATCCAGATAAGGATTCAATATTTTTACATTCATAATAAAAAGAAACTACTTCTGAACTGACTAATGGGATGGTGATTTATTGAAACTCATGGGGTTAAATGAGGGCATTCCCATTCTTGCTCTCATCACTATATGAAGAGTCGATGACTTCTCCCAAATCATCAGATCTAGTTTCCCTGACTTATACTATAGAATTCACAGAACATGAACTTGAACATGGACCCATTTCTTTAATCTAATTAACAGGTAGCACATACTTTGCACTGAGCTACTTGAAGGGATTAGTTGGGGTCATCTCTAGATTGTTCAGGGAATAGATTCAAGAAATACTATTGATCATGGTCAGTTTCCCTCCCATTAGATGGAATCCCGCATCAATGTATTAGGATTAGAAGGATTTAAATGGGTATTTATCACCATTCAATGTCCCAATTTTTCCATCAATGCAATATTTTTGGTATTAGAAGTATGATGAGGGAATAGTGGTATGATGATGTAACCAAGGCCTTCCTAGAAAAACATTGAAGGTCATATATTTTTGAAAAACTCAAAATTTTTAGTCTGATAACAGATTCCCAAACTGATTTTTGAGCTTTATTTCTCCAAGATGTCACCGTTAACTCTTTTCATAACCCTGTATAAATATAGTGGAAGGGGACAAGTGGAACACATTATAACCCAGTCGAAAATGTGTTTAGATATGAATGAGATCAATGCCTGAGCCATTATCAATGAGGAATCATAAAATATCAATATCATTAATCATGATAGATACATAAAAAGGTATGATGTGTCCTTGTATAACAATGTATTTTTCTTGTTTCTTAAAGGATATGATCATATGGCATTCTAAAAGATCTCTTTTTTTATGGTATACTTAAGCAGTTGAAACTTCGGTCTCAAATTCTTGAGGGATTGAAAAATACTTTATTTGTGCTTCCTAAATGTCTTTTTATAGACTCAACATGTTTGGGATTGAAAACTTGGCTGACATCAGGGCTAACTTCTTTAAAATTTTCATACTTATGGTCCAAAGGAATGTGTTTCTTAGCATGATTACTCTCTTTTCTATTCCCTATTGGAACTGAGGTACTTGATGTGGGTAGTTCGTCCCTTGGAACAAGAGTTGAGGGTACTTTTGTCATTATTGGATTAGGTCAACTAGGTCAACCTGTAAACAAGGTTGATCAGGTGGAGTTGTCTCTTCTAGTAGATCTTCCTGAACAAAAGAGTCAAGGGAAACTCTGGCTTGTGTGGGGGAACTTTCTTACAACTACTGAGTTCACTATAGGGATATTTCGATATTTTATGATGCAAAGATGGTCTGAGTGGAGACATGACTAGACTAATAACTTCTGGTATGACTGTGTATTCCCCTGTATCTTCATCTCTGGCGGGATCTTCCCCTAATTCCCCTATTGGGTGTAGGGAATTTGGGTTCATAGTCATAATCATCATCTGAAAATGGATCCATTAAGTGGATGACACTAATGGATCTGAAGATCAATTCCTCATTTGATGAGAAATCCACTTGGCATGTCGGTTCTTATGGTATCATCTGGTGGGGTGGAACCTATGTTTTTGGGACTAATGACATGAATTTATATAAAGTTAAAGTCAAATTTGGCCTGGGTAAAGGTTTATCTTCATGTTTTTTCTTCCTTCTCTTCCACCCATGTTGTTTCTTGGAAGACCATATCATGAAAGACTGTGTCACAGATGGAGTTGGTTGTCCAAAGTGAAAGAAGATAAGGAATATTCAGTTGTTTGAAATATTCCTAAAGGATATCATGGGTCTGGTTAATAGTATTTCTAACCATCTAGTCACTAAAAATATGATTAAACTTTATGTTAAATTCCTATAATTCACTCTTCTTCTCTATATTGATGGAAAAATCGCATGCTACTTAAGCGAGTGGATATCCCAGCTTCACTTTCCCGAATTCCACCATTTTCCGCAAGATGTCTTTAAAAATGAAACATTCCAAGATGTTGTGCCCAAAAGCTCAATGGAAGGGGAAATAGTTTAGGTGACCGTCATCACCATCCTTATGGGGCTTCTCTAGCTTTGGTAACATGACCAAGTTGTTATCCAATGCAGAGATGAAGTAGATAGGGACTTGGTCACTTTGAAAAGAATAAACTTTGTTCTTTTTTACTAAAACTATTTTTTACTCTTCTCCCTTTGATCATCCTAATGAGGAAGGATTTTTTTCTAATACTCATGATTCCGAATTGAAAAATATGGTGTAGGATTTAGATAATTAGTGGGTTCATGGGCGTGCTTAAGTGCAGTAATGAAAACCTCTACATTCCCTATTCTCTTTCCTTGAGTTAATGGAATTACTTGAGACTTATCCTTGTTTTTTTTTTATGTATTCTTACTCTCTTTGATAAATCATAGAAAATTCCTAAAACCCTCCTTTATGTTTCACAGGGATGAGTGGTTTGTTCCACTCATCATGAAGATTCTCTATACATATAGGCAACACATATTCTTGAGGAAGCTGTAGATTCCAGGAATATTTCATCCATTTTCATCAAGCGATGATATATGATACCCTCTCATTATACCTCTATATGTTATTTGAGAGGTTTAGGATTGTTTTCTTCTGAAACATTGAGCTGAATTTAAAGAGAAACTTCAGATGGAGGTCTTCCAACATTGTAATTAACCGAGGAAAAAAACTGGTGTTCCATACAATAGTTGGTCACTATAGTGATTTCATGAAGCACATAAGTTTCACTGCCACCTATTGTTTAGGGGTCCCCATCATGGGATCATAGAAAGAGAAGAAATGCATTAAATTCTACTTCGGTCTCCTGATCCATTAAAAATCAGAAATGTAAGGTTCCCAAACTTTGGCGTGTGAATAGTCAGATCTACCCATTCAGGTTAAGGCTTCTTTTTGAGATATACTAGAACACACCATTCCTCCATGGATTCCAATTAATCTGTTAGTGACTCAATAGTATTCATGAGTTCTTGAGTAATTTTTGGCTGAGTAGGATCTTGAACAGAGGAAGGAGTAGGTAGAGAAAACTATGGCATCCCTGCTAGTATCTATTGTGGGTAACATATAGGGGAAGGCTTATAAGAATGGGTATGGACCTATTCTTCTTGTGTTCCTAATATAGGGAACTCATGATCTACTATTATTGGATCTAAGTATATTTTTTGTTGGTACCACATATTGATAAGATGTTCTAGATCTATTTTGGTCACTATAGCGAACCCTCTTTATTGGGGTATACCAGTTGGTAGTGCGAGTTGAGGATCTGTTTGGAGAATGTATCCATGAGGAATGTTTCCTTGGAGTGGTTCTTAATTGATTCTTCTAAATTACTTTATCTCATCCTCTTGTTCAAAAAATAGTTCTTCAAGTGTATGAGTCTATCCTTTTTAGGGATTATGTGAGGTGAAAACTTACATTTTACCTTTTCTTTGTTGGGTTCTCTTTGAGGAGGTAAAGGTACAGTGATTAAGTGGATTTCCAAATACATAGAAAGCCTCTGGTTCTGGGTATTCACACATCTTTCAATCACTTAGACTTGTACTGCATTATGAACTAAAACTTCCTCCTCTAGCTTATCTGTATTGGCCTCCTGTCCTGTAGGATTTTCCAGGGTGGTGTTAATGACATTCACTAACGTGTAACATATTATAGGTACTTCATTATTATTTTTGTGTGACTACCTTTGTTGGACCCTCCATGAGGACTTATTCTCTTATTCACTGATTCTATTGAAATTTTTTAGAGGACATTTATATAATATAACATCAATAAAATTCATTCATGCATGCACCTATTGAGGACACCTGATCCTAGACTAGGACAAACTGAGAGGATTGATTTTTCAGCATTCCTCGTAATTGGGAGAAGACTATCTTCTTCTGAGGAGGAGGTTGTTGAGGTGATAAATCCCCCATATTTTATGGGTTTGGGTTGTTCCTATTCCATTTCCACAATCTTTTGATCTTGATTTTAAAACCTCACATATTGTGTTAAAAAAATCCCCAACCCTACAGGATGGGGCTTCTCCAAAATTTTTGTGGCTACTACTACTATGGTTTCCTTCCTAAATTTATAGAGTTGTGTTCTAACTTTGGTTGGATGCATCATTTGGTTTTCACCTGAATCCCCTGCTTCTGAAGAACTTTGCGCTATCTCTAACATTTTCACTATCTGAAGATTGAGTTACCTTAAGAAGAAATCTTGTTCAATATTTTGATATGCCTGATGAAAATATATTTCTATGATTTTCCCTCTTTTCGATCAGTTTCGGTGAGAGTCAGTCAAGGCCTATTTTGGTTTAGAATGTCATCGTTTATCAACAAACTGTTTTTGTTAAATTCTTCTTGAAGATATGACATTTCAATATGCCATCTTTAATGGGATTTTCTGATTAGGGAGAGTAGTGAAATATAGTTATCTATGTTCACCACATCCCCTGATATGAACACTGGATGTGGAATCTATGATCATCTCATGCAATTATTTTAGTGCATTGAGACATTCAAATTGAAGGGATCCTTGTTGTTTCCCCAATTTTTGATTTCATAAAACTATGAGAGATGCTAAGTCTATTTGGAGTTGCATCCCTTATATTACCATGATGTGATTCTGATATTTGTAGAAGGTAATACTTTTTCTCTCGAATGAGGAAGAGTTTTCCATATATTGAGGAAAATTTCATGCACACAATCATCCAACAACACTTCTAGAATGATGAACTGAGAAGTGGGTAAAGGACATAACATGGCCGGTATATCATCTCTAGACAAATTTATTCTCATGTTTAATGTATCTTCTTCGTATTTTTCCATGGGATCCTCAACCTTGTCTAACCAAAGTGGATGATTCTCTACTGCTTTATTGTAAACAAAAATATTGGTAGGAACTTCCTCATTAATAGTGAAAGGTAGGAGATCCAAGGTAGTCTCAGAGAAAGACTATCAACTTAGGCTATCTTCTATATTAGAAAGGATTTCACTTGTCAATGATAAGGAATAAAGAATTATTGGCCTTGTTTTCCCAAGTACCTCACAGTAAGAGGGATTTCTTGTCATTAAATCACAAAGGTAATGGCCCTTTTGACAAAGTGAAACACTACTATAAAGAGACCTTTTACAGTGAATGTCATCATGGGGGGGGGACTACCATGTTGGATTAAAATAATGGGAAGGCCCTATTTCCCTTTGATCTTTTGGCCACATGGACTTCTAATGTGAACCTCATCATGATATGGACTCTTGTGATCAATTAGGTTATGGACATGAAGTAATACTTCATAGTGAAGTGTTTGGGGAGGAACTTTGGAATCACTGATACTACTCCCGTAATTTGGTAATGGGAGAGTAGGTTCTTAGGTAGCCACAAATAAGCATTTGAGTGCTTAAAGAACTCCTGCATTAAGTAGAGTATGATTTTAGATCATCTTTTCATTTTCTAGTCACATCTAATGAGGTTTCTTTTTGGAAACCTTGTTTTGAGTGACTTGGTCCACTTTTAAAGGAAAGAGGTTTCAGGTACATAAGCTTTTTTGACCACTTCTCGTGTTGTTTCTAGAATTTTCTGACATGCTTCTGGAATTTTGGAAGGGCTTTCTTCCAACCTCAAAGTGGCCACTAAAATTGACCAATTACCACTATTTAGAACATGTGTAAGTTCCTAATCTAGTTTTCCATATATCATGGGGGATTTTCCCCACAAATATCCTAGATAGAAGTAGAGGTGCGTGTCTACTGTGAGGTTACATTCTGATGAATCACCTCAATTTTAGGTATGAATTAGTGTGTTAACCCCTTTTCTATTGTTTTTGTCTCCATTATGATATCCTATCATGTTTTTAGGATGTGGGAAGGAATTTTCATCCTCACCCGTACCATTGTCAACATTTTTTTGGTGATCTCAGTGGATAAAACAGGGATATATGCACATTCCATTCTTGGATAAGGGATATGTGCCTACTTCTGCCCTCTATTTCCTTCTAATGGACACTGATAGTACTCAGGTATGGGGAACAGATTTGGCTCTCCCCCCCAATTCATCATTGGGACTTTCCGACTGAATTCTCTGGGTTCTTCCCAACGAGACCACTAGAAGGCTTGATAAATGGGGGTAGATGTGTGCACATGCTCATGGTTTACTACTGAACATAAATTACAGTCTTCTTTGGACACTATTATATGTGTCTTCTGGTATGCTTAATTGATGTGGGTAGGTGTTTTTATCTGCTAACTGGTTTCCAGTGAATTTGGATGGAAATATTTTTTGGACGTAGGTGGTTTTTGGTGCCTTGTCACTATGTGCCACTGTATTTGGTTGGAAGACTTCTCTGGATGCTTCCAGACTAGTCTACTAGAAAGATTCATTAGAATGGGAAATTATGTGTTCTTACACATTGTTTTCCACCAATTGTAATTGGTTGTCTTTTTTGGAGGGGGGAAGAGGTGAGGAACTGCTCCCTATTGAACAGTTGTTGTCCATAATGGACCATCTTACATTACCAGGTCTTGGTGACCTATGGAAAATAGCTGAGTATTGCACCCTCATCACGTTGAGGGTTCACTTCCATGTGGGATTGGAAGTGGTGACTGCTGGAAATATACCCTTATAAAGACCCCTAAGTCTTCTGAATGAGGCCTTCTATGACCTCATTATATACCTACCTAAGGTAAGGTATGTGTTTATTATTTCATTACAAGGATAAACACCTAAAATGGTTGAATATAGTGATCTATTTCATCTAATTTTTTACCATAGGTCTTCATTGAGTGGATTAATGGTGGGGATTAGAAAGCTAGAGGGCCTTTCGGGAAGCCTCTAGGGTTGGTATTGTACTGTTCCACTGATACTCCTAGACCAGTGCATTCGAGACCCAACATTGATGATGCTAGGTTAGTGATAGTTTCCTCTACATCAAAAAGGACCAGACATGAATTATAGCTAGGAAAAACATCTATG
Organism: Viscum album; assembly: GCA_963277665.1. Taxonomy (NCBI): domain Eukaryota; kingdom Viridiplantae; phylum Streptophyta; class Magnoliopsida; order Santalales; family Viscaceae; genus Viscum; species Viscum album. The sequence goes on along the minus strand of OY728129.1, from coordinate 1,860,559,782 downwards.
AGAGTTATTGTGACACCATTTTAATTTAAAGGAGGTTTCTGCTGTAAGTACCCAAAAATTTAAGTGAAAAACACAAAGAATAAAACCTCATCAAAGAAGTATCTCATTAATTGAAAACTTTCATGATTGATTTTATTATTTTTCCCTCTATCATTTTGAGAGTGAAAGGGTCCTGACATGTGGGTGACACCATTACTTTGGTTAAGGATTCACATAAGGTTCACCATTTTTTTCTTCTCCGAATACCATTTGGGGATGGAATAGTGTTTTGTGATGTTGGTGGAACAACCTTCACATTAGACACATACATCCACATCCCTTTCAGGTGGTTTATAATGGGTTTTATTCATATAACTGGAAACACCAAATGGTTCTTATATCTGTGATGACTCATGAACCTACTTTCCAAAGATGGGAGCTCACTATGAAAATTTTCCAACGATACTTAAGAACTCACATTGGATGATAAGATGGGAGTTCAGGCTCATAGAACCCTTTTGGTGGGAATTTTCTCCTAATCAGGGACTCTATTATAGACTTAAGACATATTCATGAATCCTTTATTACATCCCAAGTATAATGTAATCCACCAGTGGATTAAAAAAAGATTATTAGCATGTGTTGATATTAGAAACATCTATATGTATATGTGGTTCTTAGTCAATGGATATTTTTTTATGTATCTGAGGTTCTCCATAAATGGTACCCTTTTATGAATGGATTAGAGATTCTTTTTTTATTTACTATCATGAAGTTGGTTTTAATCCATGCAGTGGGATGCTCTGAATTCTATGATTAACTAGGGAGATGGGAGTTGTTTTGATATCAATATTGGACCCATGATATGGAATTTTTATATATCCTGGTGAGAGGAATCAGAACCCAAGTAGTTTTGTTTCACTTAAAGGGACACATCATGTCATTTAAGGTCTTTTGTTAAGGACCAAACCATGTAGTTTAACTTCATGAGCCATAGGCATCTAAATAAAAGGTTCCTGGCCAAGGATGATTTCGGACGTATGCCAAAGTGGTCCAAGAGACCTGGAAGGGATGTAGACTCCATATTATAATAAAACTTTAATTTGGTGGTTCTAAGATAATAGGGTTAATTTTGGATGACTGGTTTTGGACCTCATAGAGGATTCCTACACATATCATTTGGATGGGAATAAAATCTCATGTAGTTTGGTTGTGAGGACCCATGCCTATAGAGGACCTCTGAAGGTTTTTCTTTCAGGGGACAATATCCCTTTGAGAGGTTTAAGTTGGGGATTACTCTTAATTAGTATTCCATTTTTTATTTAGGGATTACACCTGGAATGAATCCCAAAAGTTTTGGGATCATTTAAATATCATGATCACCACCAACCTCTAAGCCCATGTGAGTCAGGTTTGAATGTGAGAAAGAGGAAGTAGAAGATCCAAAAAACCACATGATTTCCCTTCTACGGGTGGAAGAAACCAGGGTGACAAGAGAAGAAGAGAGGGATTTGATGTTCCCATTCCCTCCCATTTTTGTATCCAGGATTGTCACATCTAACCATCCATATGGATACAGCCCATGGGCATGGATAAAGAGTAAGGAATAAAGTAGGATAGGTCCTTCAAGAAATTCAAGAGAATTACTGCATGAGGTATTCCCTAAAATTGGTTCTTGGGGAAGAGAGTAGGATCTTATTCCATGTAAAAGGGGAAAAGAAAGTGTGATAATCACCCTACCATCTTGGAACCAAAGGCCCCATGTCTTAGAGATGGCTACGGAAGGACATGGTCATATCCCCATCATATAAGATCGGGAGTTACTTGACATTTACCATAGGGTCTGGGTCCTCATGACCGAACGGATGCATACTCACACCTTGAGGACCCTACCTATCAGGTAGGAAAATTGAGGTACACCTCTACCCAAAGGAATAAATACCAAAATGGGAGACATGTTGGTGTCCCCCTACTTTGGTTTTGAATGTTTGGGGGATTCAGTGGAGGTTTCAATTTGGTACCCCTCAAATGATAGATTCAAAGGAAGAGTATCCCAACCATTATTGGATTAAAATAGGTCTTGATAAGGGGATTTCATATGGTAGAGGCTGGGAAAGGCAAGGATGTCTCAGACAGGGAAGACCTAGGTGGACTGGAAGGGATTCACACAAGAAGGCCTATGTGAGATATAGGTGTTTTGGCAATGGAAAAAATGGGAAAAAACACTTGGGAGAGGATTTTTTATAGGATTAAAGGGTCTCCATTGGTTTACCTAAAATTATCGTGCATAGGCCTTGGGTTTAAAGAGGGGAATTTGAACAAGTGCTTGTCCACTAGGTAGGAATGGGTTCCTCACACATGTGTTGTGTATTCCAGACCATGGAGGGACTTTGATTCTGCTATCCCATTATATTATCTCTTATATCATGTTTTGGAGAGATACCTGAAGGTTTTATGAGGGACTAGGTAATGGAATAGGGTGAGAAGTGATTCTAGGTTTCTCTAGGATTTTCCATCGTAAAAATATGGAGCCCCATGGTATTATTTATAGTAAAATATGGGACCCTTGGTGAAGGTTTTGGCTCACATGGGCATGTTGCACAGGATAATGTATAGTTCTATTACACGGGACAATTCATAGGTCTTTTTATTAGGCTAATTCATAGGTACCCTATGCACCAATTCTATTCTAGGGGATTGGTGTGGAGGTTCCTTAGTGAATGGTGTGACCCTTGGAATTTCTTTACTCTTCTTTTCTTCTCCGAAATATATTTTCCTTTAATACCTTTTCATCCATATGATAAAATTTAGTGTTAATAGGTGTGTATCTAATTAAAATCATGTAATGGTTTATTAGGATAAATATTAACCTAGCACGATTCATTTTTTCAGTATATATATTTAATTAAGAAATACACAACGTGAAAGGGTTACACACCATGTAATTCTTGGATCCAAATTTTTTATGTGGGAAAAAATATGATTTAATTCATTCCTTTGTGTATCCTTTCCCTCTAGACCCTAGGATGATTTGTAGCTTATTTTGGAGTCTTATCCTCTACTCTAGACATATCGAGTACACATATGATCCTTGGTGAGTTATTTTTCTTAGGATTCCCTATCTTCTCTCATTTCTCTCCATTGTTGCAATGTAAATATCTTCACCATGTTTTTTTTGTTTTGATCATGATCTTGTGTGATCAAGGTTCTTTATTTTGATCTTCCCAACCTATTTTCATGTTGGTGATTCTAGTTGGAAGTGTTACTTAATCGCCAGATAAAGGTAGGGGATATAAACCTAACAATATGGTCTATTTAATTGTTAAGTATATGTAATATTTTTATTGTTCTGATGTAACATTCACTATAATTAATTCATTAATTGATTAATGATAAATAATGTATTAGAATATTGGTTGGATGCCTTTGGATTTAATTTTTGATGCAACCTTACTTAATGTTACCTCTTGGGTGAATGAACCTTTGAGTAATTGAGCTTGGATAATGGTTTAAAGTGTGTTTATCATGAAATGAGATTTTAGGTGATTGATTGATATAGAATCACTTTGGAAATATCTTATGGTCTACTGATATGGATGTTGATAAATTGATATATAAATGAAAGTGTGATTGAAATACAAATGGTGATTTTCATAATTAAAAATTTAGGCTTATGATGTGATATTGTGATATCCTTATAGTTATGACTTGTTGAGATGATGTTGAAATACATATATATAGAGATTTTCTTAGAGGATGAAATGATTATATAGAGGGATTATCCCAGTGATACATGTTGAAATTATTTTATAGAGGGATATGCCTAGTGATACATGTTGAAATGATTATATAAAGGGAAATGCCTAGTGATATATGTTGAAATGATTATATATAGGGCTTGGCCAAGATGATGTTGAAATTCTTGTATATATGGATACACCTAGAGGATGAAATGCTTATACATAGGGCTCTACCTGATTATTTGATTATTACATGGATTATGGTTTTGGTTGGCATGGTTGTGATACTTGCTCAGAGACATTCTATCATGGCGCTGAAGGAGGAATTTTTTATGTATTATATTAACTGATTATTTAATACATCTATAGAGTTTTGTTCACACCCTATTCAGGATTCCATTTGGTACCTGAGAAGATTACATGGATGTATGATTGGACAATGGTAGGAGACCTTGAAGCTGATTTTGTTTCTTGCTAAATGGGTTGGAGTTTGGATATTGGTCTGGTATGGGGTTCAGGACCAGGGTCTTTTGGGATTATTTGGTGTCAACTGATTCTTTTATTTTTATTGTTTTTAGTTTGACATTTAGATACATCTTAGCTTTTTATTACATGATTCATCATTATTGGTTTCTCATTTACCTTCCTGTTATATGATATATGGTTTTCACTGTTCTTCATTACTCTAATGTTATTATTATTTGATTATTTACATTGTGTAGTAACTCTATACAAGGGGTTATAGTCTCTCCACTATATTCATCACACCCCCACTACTAGTGGTAAGCCTCTAGCATACAGGGAGGTATGCTTGAGGTCTCGTAACTGATCTATTTGGGCCACATGAGAGAGTTCCTGATCGGGGGATGTTGCAAATAATCAATCATTATTCAATTAATAGTAAATTATTAGTTAATTATTAGTTAATTATTAGTAAATTAATAGTTAATTTCTAGTTAATTATTAGTTTATTGTTACTTAATTATTTTTTAATCATTAGTTAATCATTAGTTAATTATTAGTTAATTATTTTTAATTGATATTTAATTAATAGTTAATTTATAGTTAATTATTAGCTAATTATTAGTGAAATATTAGTAATTAATTATTACTTATTAGTAACTAATTATTAGTAATTAACTATTATTTAATTATTAATAAATTAATTATTATTAATTTAATAATAAATTATTATTTAATAAATTATATATATTTAATAGTTACTTTTATTTATTAATTAATTAGTAATTAATTATTAGTTAATTCATTAATTATTAGTTAATAATGATTATTTAATTAATTATCTACTAATTTAAAATTACTGTTTTCTAATTATTATAAACTAATAAGTGATATTAAGTAAAAATAAATTCATAATAATTATTAAACTACTAACTATGACTAATTAATTGTTAATTACTAAATTGTCGTCATTAAATAATAATTAATTACTCGCAAATATTAACTATTATTTACAAATTATATATAATTAACTAAACAACTAAGTAATTAAAATAATTAAAATAAACTTAAAACTAAATAAAAAATTAAATTAAATTAAATTTAGAAAAAATACATTTAAATAAAGATGGTAAAAAAATTTCTCATAGAAATATACCAAATGAGTTTCCAACTTCACCAATGGGGAAGTGAGAGAAAATCAGTAGGCAATTAGAGAGAGTGGTAACCAAAATTAGGAGGGATTTAGAGATATATTGAAAATGGTGTTGATTTTGGGTGACAAGGGGGGATGCTTTTATAAGGGTGGAAGCAGAAGGTTTTGATGCCCAAAATTCCTTTCTTGTTTTAATATGTGAAACGAAATGCCTCCCCCAATTCCCTTCATGTAATAAAACACGAAAGGCGTAGATTGATTCAATGCCTTTTCTATGTCATTGATCCATGAAAAAGAATTGATTGCCTTATTTTCCTGAAAGGTGTTAGTGACTTCAATTCCTTTAAGCCCTACTTTTAAAAAAAATTAAAACCTGTACATGTTTTCAATATTATTTTTCTTAATACCCAATAAAAAATAATAGATATAATAATATTGGTTGGTTTACATTATAGTTTTCTTTAAGGGAATATAGGTAAAAGTCCTTTTTGGAAGACCATGGATATTTTACAATTTTCTTGTGATTATAAAAAACATTACATATGTCATAAATATTGTTGATTCTTATTTTTTAAAGGCCTAATTTCTTCATTTATAGTAGATGTATTACGTTATTAAAACATGAAACGAATACTATGTAGAAAATTTGTTATCTATTATGTTGTTTTATCGATTCATATAATTTTGACCTAATCAATTGGGGCATTGTGGTAAGAATCAAGTTATGGATTGATGTTTATGAACTTATTACACATGATATTATACTGATGATTAATAATAAAACTCAATGGATGAATCTGGAGTATGACAATGTACATAAATTTAATTATTATTTTTTATCTTTTCTATATAGAAATTATACTATAATTTATATGTGGTTTTTAAAAGGTTATTTTTCAGACTCAACTATGGGTGATTATTCAGACAATAGAATGTGTTGGAGGTTATTTTGATAACGGGCTCCTGGTTGTAGGTTATTCTGATCGGGCATCCTTTTTTCTTATTTGTAGTTCTATTTTTTATAATATACCAGTCAGGGTATTTATAAGATATGAACAATCAGTTTCTTGTGGTTTTTAAATTTCATGTAATATATTGGTAGATTTTATGAAAAATAAATCCTTTAATTTTCCTAGTTTTTCTTTTACCCTGTTATGAAACATCCGGTGTGCTTTTTTTTAATATACACACACTTTTTTTACACTAGATAAGGGGAAAAATCCGAGTATATTAAACCTAAAATATGGTATTAGAGACAATTTATTTTCCCAAATACATCCTGTTAAAGGAGATGGCGATCAACCCACACTAATAAAAAAGGAGGGTGTTGTGATACCACATCACTATTTGGAAATGTAGGAGTAAATTCATATGATCACTAGAATTTCACCCTTCTGAGGATACTCCATAAAAAAACTTCAAACATAGGAAGTAAATAATCTCCCGATCATCCTTATCCCATGACTTTAAATACCATAACTAGGAAGAAATCACACCCTATCTATACATTGAGTCCACCTCACAATGGATTCCTTTGGTAATTTTCACTTTAGGATCCTCGTTCTGAAAAATATACATGTGATCAAAAACATGACCAATATACACATGAAAGAAAAAAGGCATAAACAAAATTTACAGAAGGGATTACATTGTTAATATTGTTTGACATACATCCATTGGAGAAACAAAACCATATCTTTCATTCCAATGGAAGTACATCTGAGTCACAAGGATAAATAATCTATGAAAAATCCTAATTTTACTAAAAAAATAAAAATCACTAATGAATATTGGGGATTTAATCTTTTGTTTTATTTTCCCTTAGTTCTTTATCCTTTGGAATCTCAGCCTCTAGAACCTGGATGCACCCAGGTGCACTCCTTCTAGAGCCACCTCAACCTTTAGTTCTGGCTTATTAGCTCACATTTAGAAACCGTCATATTTTTTAGGGTATTTGAACATGTGGACTAATATCCATATTATAAGGGGCCTAATCCAGTTGTATAGTCAACACGTCATTTTTATAAATGCATTCATTCCTCCATTGTACTATACAACCTCTTATTTCCTATAGCAATCAATACATCGATTGCCAACTCCTATTGAATAGTGAATTACATGATCCACTCCACATTGAATATTTTGAAAAAAAATTCATATACAAGGAAAAACTTCCACATACCACTATTAGTGTGTTCATGTAATTCATGAACTTAAACAATTTGTTCACTGATCCTTTTGACTTCCATTTGGTTATTGGTAGTTACCCCTTCCATTCATATCATTACATCATCTACATCTATGAATGGATCTTTGAGTATATGTATCTGTTGATGTTCCTCATCAACGTTCCGAAACTTAGTATTCATTATGATCTATCTGATGATATTTTGTTGATCAGATAATGTCCAATGAACATCCATTAATCAGACACCCTAAGGCTTCTATCAAACCTTCATTTTAATGAAATTGTTGCATCTGACTCATCCTCCTGTTGAACTTCTGGTGAACTGACTTCAGCTTCCTGAACCCATACTTCCATGTTGTCGGTGCATTTCAACCATTTGTATCTTCCTAATATTTTCTATAAATTAATAAACTTCAAAATATTTTTCAGTTGATCTTGAAATATATTTTGACACCAAACCTAACAACCACTTGGAAATTATTTTCATAGGCTGATTCTAAAAAACTCTCACTAAAAGACTCTTATAATTATCATGAAAAATTCCCTCTAACTAGTATCCATTCACCTAACTTTTGAAGCATCCATATGGTTCCACACACCATTATTTCTTCCAATCGTCCAGGCTCCCACTGAATTAAATCTTCTTTTAAAATCCAGAATTATGATCAATAGTTACACAACATCCGCAAAACATAAACAATTTCTTATATGGAAATTCTAAAAAATAAAAAAGAAACCAAGTTTCCATTCTCTAAGATTTTTTATATTTTAGTAAAAAAATTCTTCCATGTACCAAGGTCCATGACCTTGATCTTTTAAACATACTATTATAATACTATGATAATGTCCTTGAAACCCAAGAGCTTCCAGAACACCAAACTCTAGTGATATTATTGGGACTAAAATGCATCTAGTAATACTAGAAAGTATTATGTTGACAATATGATAAAATTACAATGAAAATATTTATTAGTACAACCAAGGCCTTCATGGTCCTTTTCTCTCACTACACTACCCAGTTCATATATTTTGAGGATATAAATTATATTCTAGAGGTGTTTTATTCTTTGAAAATATTTTGATGATCCTTCTACAGAGTCAAAAAACAACTGAAATAAAATGTGTTCCATAACTTGGGGTTGTACTTTATATGAATTTTTCTTATTCCAAGTCCACATCTTATATAAAATTATAGATGAGATAAAAATTATCATGTAACTAGATAACTTCTGAATCCTTTATAATTTTACCCTTTGTATATCTTTCTCATTCTCTTTACTCACATATCCTAGAATAATTTCTAATTCCTCTACATCGTGATTATTCAATTTCTTTAAAAGTAACTTTGATGTATAATGAATTTTCATGAGAGAAACCACCAAAACTTAAAATTAAACCACGGCCACTGATTATTTCACTCTCTATCAATGAGTTCTAGTAATACATTATGAAAATAATAATTCTCATCATTCCTCCAATATAACTCAAATGTTCTCGTGACAACAATGCCTCGGATTCCATCTTTTGGTCAACTGATTACCTAAATTCCATCACTTCTTTTTTTCTTAACCTTCAAGTTCATTGACCCATATTCGCATTATCTATAACCATGAATTCCCCCTCATGAATTCCACAGTGATCTTCCAAATTTCACATGTTATCTAACTGATTATATTCTATTGAACCTGAGAACCATTCCACCCCACATCTTCTTCTGATATGGGATCAAGAGAACACTTGCTACCATTTTAGTCACCCCATCATACTACAAGTTATGGAACCTCTTGAATTTATGCTTCTATGTAATTAACCTATCAAACATCCTTTCATTTTTATTGTATCAAATAACTTCTCCTCTAATAGATCCTTTCAAGAAAATTCATCATCTCTGATTATAACCTTTATAAAAATCCCTATGATTTTTTGTGGCCTTCCTACTTATTATCCTTCTAGCTAAATTATCCATCTAATGTATCTACAAACCCTCATAGAGTAGCAACACCAACATACTCTAAGATCTTCAATATATATCATTATATATTTAGGACCGTCCCGACCTATCTATTTCTATCCAGTAGAAACAAGAGATCAAACTAAATCTTATTAACTAAGGCATCATCGTCTCCTTTAGAAGCTTCATAAGTCTTCAGCCAAGTTCGTGAATTCCACCAAATAAATGGAGCACATTTCATGAATATTTCCACCAAGAATAATATTGACATACATACAACCTATTAGTACTACCATAATATTTTGGGAATATTTTTCCACTAACCTGGTTGAACACTTGATCATGAGGAACCCTATAGTCTTCTAATCAATCTCCTTTCAAGTCCCTAAAAAACTAATCTACTAGAATTCTCTACATTGACTTTGGATACAACTTTTTGGGGTTAAAAAACAACACATTAACCTAATATCTATATATTATTCCTTCCAACGATACAACATAGAAGAACTTTAGAAACTAGATATATAGTGGATTCTGATCATCTACCCCCCAAGACTTTGAAGACCAGATGTTGGAATACCCCATACCCCAGCCACCACATCAAGTAATACTCACCTTGGATTCTTAGGATATCAGTCACTTCATGATCCTCCTTTCGAAAAATATAAACATGATAAAGAGCCTTCCCAACACAAACACGTAAGCACAAAGGAATAAACACATTGTAAATAAGGGGTTATATAGTTTTGAAAGTGTGTCCTATATCCATGGGAGAAAAAAATATATCTTTTATTCCAATGGTAGTACATCTGAGTTATAAGGATAAATCTGCTAATAAAAATCCTACTCATACTACAAAAATAAGTCTCACCAATTCCTGATGGCCACTGCATCATTTGGTTACTCCACCCTTTGGTATTCATCCTTCGTAATTATAGCCTATGACCCATGAATACACCTAGGTTCAATGCTTCTAGAACCACCTATGCATTCAGTTCTAGCCCCATCACCTCACTATCAAACATCATCCATCTTTTTCAAGTTCTTTGCACATGTGGACCAATATCCTTCTTATATAGAGTCCTAGATAGTCATCTAATTAGAAAAAGTATCCAATAGATATAAGAATCCCTCCATTTCACTTTATAACCTATTATTTTCTATATCAATCAATGGAACAACCACTAACCCCTAATGAAATTTTCCTTTTATCTTCTACTATACACTGAGGAAATTGTTGAATACTTAATTTTTGAGGAAAAACTTATACATCACACTATTAGTGACTTTTTGTAAGTCAAAATCTTCAAAACTTTATTTACCAATCCTCTGAACATCTATTCGGATACAGGTATCTTCCCCTACTATTCGTCTCACTATATCCTCTATATCTTTGAATGAATCCTCAAGTAGATGAATTGGTATATATTCATCATCAGCATTGTCAAACTAAGAATTCACTATGATCTATCTACTAAAATTCTAGTGACCTAATACCATCCAGTGATCATTCATTTATGTTACACCCTAAAGATTTTTTTTAAACATATGTTTGACTAACGATGTTGTGTCTAGGCAACTGACTCATACACCTTCTAAACTTCTGGTAAACCAAGTTCATCTTCTTGAACTTGAAAATCCATGGTGCTCTTGTGTTTCTATAATATGGATCCTACCATACATTTCTAAAAGTGAATAAAATTATGCATCTTTGTCACTATACCCAAAAAAATGTTTTCATACCAATCCTAAAAAGTTTCCAATGATATCATCCACAAATTATTTCCCTTGGGAAATCAAGATGGAATCTCAAAGAGTATTATATTACATTATCCCTACTGTTAGTGTTTAGATAGGAGAAAATAAATCTAAGAAAGTGTGAGAGTGAATTTTTATCTTTTACCCAAGGATGTATGGCTACAAATTACCAAGAAAAAGATGAAATAGGGGCATGGGATAGCCATAAAACATAGTATCTTAGAATTAATTAGGTCAAGAAGGTTAGAGAAAAAAACATTAAATATTGATTTTGAAAAACAAAAGATAGGGGAGACCAAATCCATTGATGAGTTTCCTAGTAAGATCAATAGAAGGTAAAACAAGTTTAGTGAACTCCAAACCCCCATGATGGATGACACACTTGTTAAGAAATTGTTTTATTCCATTCTTGATAAGTAATTTTATGTTGTTTCCTCACTCAAGAAAATATTTTACAAAGATTTGATGTTATTTATTGAATAAATAAGTTTGAAGAAGTAATATGAGGAATGGATAAGAAAATTTTACAGTCATATATATCACCTAATTCTCACTTATGTGGGGTGGATTGTGTTCATGAAGAAAGATATTGGGAATTCCTCAAATCATGGAACTAGAATTCCTAAGACACATAGTTGAGGAGGATAGTGTGACAAGTGTAATGATCATGGAAAGTGAGGCTATAGTGGTACTAACATGCCACACCAGGTAGGTATTAGTGGTATTGTTAGCAACAAGAGGGACAATAGCCACCTAAAATGACTCAATTATGATAACATGGGGAAATATGCCTCTGAGTTCCGAATAAATCATTGTGAATAGGATTCTAATATCTTATGCATCCATGATGACGAACCAATGCTAATGATGGTGGTGACTTGGGAGGATTCAGAAGAAATAAAAGTACTAAAACATGTCATGTGACTCAATGAAGATATGGTAGTTCCAAAATTGAATAGTGATAAGGAGGACCATGTCTACAATGATGTATGGTTACTGTACAAAGAATCTAGAACTATATGACAGTACATAGAGTGATGTTTCAAGAGTTAGATAAGAATAGCACCAACAATGTAAAATTTGGACATGACTCCAGTATTTAGATTATGGGAAAAGGGTCCACCTTGTTCGAATGAATGAATCCTGACCAATTAATTTTCTTGAAGTTATACTACATACCAAGAATTTTTAGTAATATTATAATTCATGGTAAGATAACGGAATATGGTAACAAGGTGTTTATGAATACTTGTACTATGAAGGTATATGAAATAAGATACACACTCCTGATAAAGGTCATAAAGACTTCATACATTGTAGAAGTTGGTCAATCCCAAAGTTAATGATATTATTTTCATTGAATACAATGAAAAATCATAATAAAATGATTAATAATGATATCTTTTGTCATAATATCCGAATAATTAAGAAATAGAATCCCAAAACAAGGAAATATGATCATTCATGTCAAATTTATAATTAATATAAATACAATAATCACCTCGATCTTGAGATTATTTCTTCGAAGAAGATGTTTACTATTTGAACCTCCATTTTATTTCACCATCCATGCACAGAGAGGATCCAAAGTATAATCCATCTAGAGATGATCTACACATATTTTATCGATCTTCAAGATTCACTGATAGTAATCTAGGTGTTAGCATGATGATACCAGTAATTTTGAATCTCATCCTATGATCACAACATAATCCTTCATGAGTAAAGGATTTAGTCTTATTATCTCAACACTAAAGTGGGATGAGGATGATTCTTTCTCTCAATTCTTGAGAGTGTTCTAGATAAGTTTCTCTCAAGGGATGAGATAATCTCTAGAGAGGATGTGTTTAACACAACTATTCCCATCCCTGAGGAATGATATAACCGAATAGAGATATATTATAGAATAAATAATTAAACACATGACCTTAATTATTCTCATAACCCTTAGTTAACCCTACATATAATAATAATAATAATAATAATATTATTATTATTATTATTATTATTATTATCTATAACACTCTAAAGAATTGAGAGAAAGAATCTCTACATGTAATAATAATAATAATAACTAATAATAATAATAATAATATTATTATTATTATAATTATTTACATGAAACACACATGTCACATGAATAAAATAAACATAATTCATTAATTAATTAAATTAATTTTTATTTAAATGAAATCTAATATACTAATCCCATATCTTTAGTTAAATCGGTCTATGTTCCCTCCTCTATATGTACCGATCCTCAAAAAATTAATATTATTAATTCAATAAATAAATAATTATTAAAAATATGTATGGTCTTCTAGATAAATATTCATTGAATATCCAACTCATATAAAATTGTGACTGAATACATGTGACCAATAAATACCAAGTGAATATAATTCCTCATTCTAGAGAACAATATTTATTTCATTAATTAAATTTAAATATAATTTAATTGGCATTTAAAGAAACACTAAGTGCATAGTCCTATAGGATTATTCTTTAATGACATTAGGTAGGTTATCCTATCTAGTATCAAAATATAGTAACACATAATGGAACCCAAGAGGATTAATTTAATTTCATAATGATAAAAATAATACATGAAAACTAACTATGTAATATAATCCATTGTTCTCGATATATGGTCAAGAAGATTCCATATTCGTTTCGTCAACCTATATGCTCGATATGTCTTTGTTTGACTTCCTAATATAAACTTATCCTTCACCATGGTCATGGAATATAATATGACATTTTTATTTTAATCAAAGGTCCAAGATAACATTTTTTATAAACATCGAAGGGATAAATCCTTCCATGGATTATTCATTAATAACATATCATTCGTGACACAATCAATATAGCCAGCTTCACCATGATTATATATCCTTATTGATTATGATAATACATCTAATTACGTGACTCATGAAATGAATTAATAATAATATATGGGTTATTGCACATATTTGTAGATAGGAATATCCAATGACATGTGACATGTGGAATTCCAATAGGTAGATCTATCCTCATAGTCTCACATCATAGAGATTATCAGGTTTAAAATTCATGAGATGAATCCCCATACACTTATGAATAATCACATATGATTATTTACATCATCTTTGTCCTTTCAGAAGATTTCATACAACCACAGGACATATATTTTAAGAGTATTTTCATAACACTTTAAGGTTCTCATCATATAGAAGAATTTATATGACCTTTTCAGTGTAATAGATATACTATGACATTATCACATTAATGTTATGTAGAATAAAAATCAATATGTGTTAATTTATTTATTAATACTCATGTTTATGAATACATAGGAAACCAAAAGTAAAAAAGTAATTGGTTCAAGCAAACCAACTTCAACAATGACCCACTTAGATTAGATCTAACTTAGAATTGTTGGAGATGGTACCCTAGAACCAATTACATTATACTTTATATTGACCTTGTATATATAGAATTGAATATTAATAAACTCCTTATCACATATTGATTATTATTTTGTGTAAATTTAATGTCATAATGTCATTGAATATCTAGCACATTGAAAATGACATAGGAGTTCACTGTTATAATGAGAACCTTAATATTACATGAATACATTCTTAAATAATATAAAGTTTGGTTATAATAAATCATTTGATGGGATGTAGATGATATAAACTATTAGGTTTGAGTACTCATAAGAATATGAGACTTCGTGTCATGATGTTATTTTTTTATTTTTTGACAAAAAATTAATTTTTTATTGAGAAAAGATTATACGTACAAAAGTAGTAAAGGAAAATATGAATTACAACAATTCAAGGAGGTCAGAAGTGGTGAAGACTGAGGGAATACCCTAGGATAATGATCTTGCAGTAATTCATAAGGGATGACAAGATGGTGTAAACAATGATATCATCTTATGCTTTCCCTTGTAAGGCTCAAACATTTGCTGCAAGGTTGCCTTCTCTCTAGACATGGCCAACAAGACTACCCTAATTGGTTCTTAATTTATAGTTCCTAATATATTAAGACAAATCCCATAGAGGATATTCTTTACCTAGTTGGATCAAAACCAAAAACTATGAATTAGATTCAACTTCATCAATCAGTATATTGTACCTCTTTCACAACAAAATGTTTGTATGCATGGTTCTGAGCTCTACACTAACGGAGATACCTGGTCCATAGAAATTACTATAACCCATAACAATTGATACTATAATATCTCTACCCCCCCCCCCACCGCATCTCCCAAAATATGAAGGAACTATCCACATTTAACTCCAGACCCTTATCTGGGGGTTTCTATATAATCCATCTATCTCGGTTGTTGTGTTGAGAGCCCACGCTCACACTGGGTCTTGGTAGAAACCTACACAACATAATATAATTCAATATACCTCTGATGGTTGATCCCAACTCTACAACAAGTTCCTTCATGTACACCTAGAGGTGGATCAAGGCGTGTCTTATACCCTATGTTTCCTTGTTTCATTCTCTCTATAGATTCTAGAATACAGCAATAAATATAAAACCAGGGATCTTTATTTACATCCCTTGGTTCGCCATTCCCTAAAACCAATAGGATAGAAACTCATGTCATGATGTCAACACATTTTTAATTCCCAAGATTTATTCCATATAAACCCAATGTATTCTCACCCATTCACCATGTAGAAAAATATGCACTATAGATTCAGATCATGTCCTATCACAACAATGACAATGAGATGTTATGTTCACCCCTTTCCACTAAATTTTTTTCTCTATAGGAATTGCCTGGTTTCTAACCCTCAAAATAAGGAAATTAAATTTTGTTGGAATAGATTTACACCATAATTTTGTTTCCCCACGCACCTAGTTTTCTCCTTGTATGAGACAAAACCCTAAACTATAGATGGTTAAAACTACCTGAGATCGAACCCATGAAACAGCATCTATCTGGTTTGTCAATTATGATATTGTTTTCAATAATATTTCTTGGGTCTTCATTAAGAATGTCCTTCATCAAAGTTGGATCCATGAAATAAATATTCAGCATTGGACACCCTGATAAATATAGTCTCTCACAAGCCCAATTATCCTTCCATAAGTTTATATCACCTCATCCCACCATGTCCTGATGTTCTCACATGGTAATCTTTAAAGTAAGAGAACATAGGGAAAAACCCACTAGTAGGAAATCTACATGTATGCATGTCAATGGAAATTCCAATCTGTGAGAATATGTAATGATCCATAGGCTTGAGGATTATTATTAATTCATATCATGAGTCACATACTTATATGTATTAATGTAAACTGTGACGATATATGTTCATAATGAATTTGGGTATGTTAGGTGAATCATTTGTGATATGACATTAATTATAATTTTTAGGATTTATTCCTTATATCTTCATGAAATTTGATATATCAGTCCTCTAATTAAGATATATCCCTCACATTAAATCCCATTACCAACACATTTTGAGGATTTAATTTCAAGAAGTCAAAGAAATATAAATAAATCACATAATTTGATGACATATGTATGAAACATGCAGGGTGTGATATCAAGATAAACAGATTATATTACACAATGTGTGTTTGCATGTGATTTTCAACATTTCATCATTGATTACTTCCTCTTGGGTGCCTTTATGTGTTTCTAGATGAAAATATTAGAAAATAGGAAAACCAACCTAATGACATTGAGAAAGAATCCTAGAGGGACACACACATATTGTTTCTATTGATCTCAACTATATTATATTTGAAAGTAATTATTGAAATAAATATTTTTCTCCATTCCATGGTGTAGGATCAAAATAATGATGTAGATGATCAATATAAAAGAGGGGGTGAATTGTATCCTTTAAAAATTCTTTTTGGAACTTTTAAAGTTGATATAGAACGTTCAATGTTTAACAATGTTAAATGAGGTAAATTTCCAAGACCTCTTAGTTCTACAAACTTGCTAGATTCTGGAAATATGGTTCCAGAAATGAAACTTAAGAAAAGTTTACAAGGACAAAGATTATACCTTAAAGCATAGAGAATCTTACTAGTCATAGTACATGTACAAGAAAGTATAAGATAGTTATACTTTCCTTATTAATCAAAATACAGCAGAAAATAAACATGAAACAATACAAGTAACAAGTATAAAACCTTTTAACCCAAAGAGTAGGGTATCCAAAAACCTTGGATAAAGGTCCATTGATTTATACTTTTAAGAAAGTCTGTCTTACCCACACCAGGGTATTCCCTCGATAAGAATATCAAAGTCTTTCTTGTTATTTCTGCAAGCCCTAAAACTTCAAGGTAGTCATCACCTCTGTATTCCTTATCAAGGAAGTCCTCGAACTTTAAGGTAGTCAGCACCTCTGTCTTCTTATCCCCGGAATCCCTCGATTGTATACAGAAATAATCAGAGTCGCATGAAGTAATCTGAAAAAGATGTTCTGTACGCACAAAGCCTGAGATTCTCTCTCTCTAGAGATCACTTCAATAGCATGTAATCTCTAGAGTTGTAGAACAGTTATAAGTTTTATGATCTCATTCAAATAAGCTCCTATTTTTTGGAATTTATCCAACGGTTGGCTCCCTCCTCCAACAGTCATATTTTTCCTTGAATCTCGGAGGGACCTATACACGTGTCACTCAAACAATGGCTAGTTAGAAACAGAATGCATGACATCATTTCATAACTATAACAAGGGTATGTAAATATGGTTGCTCAACCAAATCTATTTTTTAGAGTATAAGGAAAAAATAAAATTTGGAGTCTAAACAAATAAACATTCGGAGTCTATATTACAATGATATTCGGATTGTATTTTTCAAGGAATTCGGAAATAGAATTCTATAAACTTCAGAGTCTGAATTCTAAGGAATTTGGAGTCTGAATTCTAAAGAATCCGGAGTCTGAATTCTAAGGAATTCAGAGTCTGAATTCTAAGGAATTCAGAGTCTGAATTCTAAGGAATTTGGAGTCTTAATTCTAAGGAATTTGGAGTCTGAATTTTAAGGAATTCAGAACCTGAATTCTGAGAGAATTCAGAACCTGAATTTTAGAGAATTCAGAATTTGAATTTCAGAAAATTCAGAATGTGAATACAAAAGAATTCAGAATCTGAATTTCAGAAAATTCAGAATCTGAATTTTAGAAAATCTGAAATCTGAATTTCATAAAATTCGGAATCTGAATTCTAAGGAATTCGGAGTCTGAATTATAAGGAATTTAGAGTCTGAATTTTAAGGAATTTGGAGTCTGAATTCTAAGGAATTCAGAGTCTTAATTCTAAGGAATTCAGAGTCTTGATTCTATGGAATTCGGAATCTGAATTTCAGAGAAATCATAATTTGAGTATCAGAGAATTCGGAATCTGAATTTCATAGAATTTAAAATATGAATTCAGAACCTAAAAATATAATGCTTTATATCTAAGTATTTATAGGATTCTGAGGTTATAGAAATGAGACCAAATTTTACACTTAGAAATAAAAAGAGTAAGGTTTAGTGAAATTAAATCATAAACAATGAAAATAAAGATAGGGAGAAAATTTCCTTGGGAAGGAAAAGTTTCCTTAATAAGATAAATCTTATGGGAAATAAAATATTTCTTGAGATAGGGTGTTTGTGATTTTCAAAACCTAAAGGAATGTAGCAGTCATAAGGAAAACTTATTGACTCAACAATCTCCCCCTTTTTGGAAAGCACAAACATCCTTAAAAAGAATCTAAGGACTTAGAAATTTTATGGACTTGAAAATAAAAACATATCTCCCTTTACTTAGGAAGCCTAGTGAATAGGACTAACTCCCCCTTAGACTTTGGAATCACTAAGGATCATATTTTTTATTTCCTGAATGAGATTTTTCAATTTCTTGCTTTTGAAAAACATCATTGATAAGAAAATTAATCTAGATGAACTCCCCCTTACTTAGGGAAATCTCTTCTTTACATTGAATTCTTTTTAACATTCCTTTCTCCCCTTTGTGATTTTCAAAAAGCAATAGAGGGAATGGAAAAATTGGTACCTAAAACATTAGTACTAAACAACCAAAAAATATAGAGAACCACAAAAATTTCATTAAGTCTGAAAGAATTTGTACAATGAGGAAATAAAACAAAAGATCGGAATGGAAAGAATTTTTCCTTCTTTCTCCTTCGGCATCAGTTTCTTCGCAATGGTTTTTAGCTTCTTGAGATCCTTATGATCCTCTTCTACTCACTTAGGCAACTGATCATGGTTTTCACTTTTCTTCTTTAAGGCTTGAATTTTCTATTCCTAAGCCTTAAGAATGTCGGCCTGAGCTTTCAATAGATATTCTTGCTTAACAAGATTCTTTTCAATATTCATTCTAAGATCTCTTTCCTTATTCTAATTCATGGCCATAGAGTTAAGCTTTCCATTGAAATCCTTAACTTCCTACTTCTGAGTAGTTTCTTCAAGACATAACTTTTCCTAAAAAATATTTTTAAGATCTTTGATTTTCCCATCTTTGGTATCAAATGCATCCTTGACATTATCATGGAATTCATAAAATATTCTAATTTCTTCGATTGTCTTCTTTGACCAGCCTGTCATCTTCTTGCGCTATTTTTTATAAGCCTCATAACCAATGTGGAAGGTCTTGAAATATGCCTCTAGTGCAACACATTTTTCCATCCCCATGGAAACTGAATCTGACTTCTGATTTATGGTATGATGAAGCATTTTGAATCTTGAATCTATGCTTCAGAATAAAGTAATTTTACCAACCAATTTCTTCAATGAATTCACAACAAAATCATGTCCAAGGGAAGAGGATTCTGAATCTGAATGTTTGGTTAGTGAGGATTCCTTTTCTATATCCTTAGCTTTCCTCTTTGATAGAGCATCGACATATTTTTTCTTCACCACAGATTTAATAGGTGTATCTACAACCACCTGCATTCCCTTATCTGGTCTCAGAATAATGAATTGTTCTTTAATAGATTGATGCTCACTATTAGATAGGTGAACAATATTATCTTCCGTAACTTCTTCTTTCTATGTATCAACCACTAGATCTTCTGGATGGATAAAATCATTATTACTGCTTTCATAATCTATTGGATTATTCAATTTTTCTTCACCCTTCTCATCTTTTCTTGGTGTAGAAATTTTTGAGGATTTGTCTTGGGAAGTCTTAATTGATAATTCCAGAGATAGACATTCCTTCTCATGGTATTCTTAAAATTGCTTTATAATATCATCAGTTTCATTTCCTTCTTCTTCGTCCTCTTCTTCTTCTTCTATTTTCTATTCCTGTTCCTGAGAAATTTCTTCTTCTTGATGCAATTCAGGAATCACCACTTTCATTCTCGAAGTCTCTAGTATTGGTTCTATCAAAAATGATTCTGGTACTGGAATTTTCTCAGATGCTTTCTCAGTATCTTTGAGGAGTGATTGTACAATCTCATCTTCAGATAACTTCTTCTTTTGCTTCTTCTCTTTCTGTTTCTTCTTAAGATTCTTAGCAGCCTTCTCCCTCAAATATTTTGCCTCAGTAGGGTACAAGCCAAACTTAGGCTCCCCTTTCTTCTAGTTCTTCTTATCTTCTCTCCACTTAGCCACTACTTCATCAGGAAAAGATTTTTGCTTCTTTATCTTTGGAGGTGCTGACTGAATTTTCTTGGCCACAGGAGTTTTTTATTTATCTTCTGGCTCTTTAGCCTTTCTCTTCCTACCACCTTTCTTATAGATTTTTTCCACTTTTGTCTTCTTTGAAAAAGCTTCTATTTTGTCTTCAGAAAGATCACAGAATTGTTCAAACTCACTAGAAAATCCAATTTTTATTCTTCTTAAGGTGTCATCACTCAGCAACATCACCTTGTAATTTCTAGGCTTGAAAATGCATGGGATTTTGAAAGATTCTAAACAAAGAACAATAATCTTTGAAATAATTTCTGAATACATGTTAATCTGAGACATCAAATTTCCATTCTATATATTCTCAATCGTAACCAATATATACTTAACCATGTTTATCTTCCTGAGGTTCATCAAAAAAATCCAATATATAGATATCACCCTTCTTTAGAGTATCCTTATCACATTTCCTTGGAATTATAAAGCCTTGAACCCATATTTCAAGAATCCACAAATTCATAAAGAGGTGAATGATCTTCGAAGTCTTCACTCCTTTCAAGACAAGACACAGTATTTCCTTCTCCTTATTAAAAAATCATGATTCAATAGGTAATTTTTGAGTATAGAACATTGCTTCCCCTTTATAAGGAATACCAATCAGACTTGATGCCTTGTTGTATGAAAGAGAGTAGATCTTTCCATAACACTTGAAAGAAAATTTGTCTTTCCATCCTTCATTGAAAAAAATAACTCTTTCATAAAACTCTACCATCAACTCTGGATATACCGGATCTTATGCTCTTGGTTTTGATACACAAATACTCTCCCAACCATTCAACTTAACATTATTATATATAATATAGTCATACTTATCATAAAACTTCAGATCAACCAACCTTTCTCTGTATATCTATCACTCGAATATTTCCTTAATAGTTGACATTTCTTTCTAAGGAGAGGCTTTAGAAAACATCTGGAACTGAGTAAACTTTGAATATTTGAAACGGCCTTTAAATACAGAGGCATAGGTTCAGCATGAAAAAGATTGAAAAACTGACGTGGGACAACCATAAGGGTGTTTATATAGGCGATTTAGGCGACTGTTCAACTTCCATGGTTGATCCAACGGTTGTAAATCTTTTGATCAAATTTGATAGTTGAAATGGTAACCAAAGATGGATTTTTATAGGTTCTGATCTTTTGAGGTTTTTAAGAAAAATAAATGAATCCAAAATAAAATTTTAAAACAAAAATAAAATACCAATAAGTAAAATATGGTTAAGAAAATTTAGAAAAGAAAACATACCTTTCGGATTACTAGGAAGATTATTCGTAATGAGGAAAAACTCATCTTGAATAACTTTAGATTCCAAAAATTTTGATAAAAAAAATTTAGACTACAAAATTTTTGACTACTAAAGATTTTGACTATGAAAAATTTAGACTACGAAAAATTTATTTTGATTAATAAAAAATGTACTCCCCCTATGAAAAGGAGTTTCTTACTATGAGGAGGTAGGTTTCAACAAGAAGTTAATATATAATATTACCTTACTGTTATCATTCCTAACTTCTTTTTATTATATTCAAATCTATCGGAGGTTAAAGATTTTGTAAAAATGTCAGCAAGTTCATCTTGTGTTCCGATAAATTGAAGAATGATATCTTCTTTCAGTGTGTGATCCCTAAGAAAGTGATGCCTAATATCTATGTGTTTTTCACAAGAAGGATGTGAAGGTTTTTTACTTAAGTCAATGGCACTAGTATTATCACACAATATTTTTGTTTTGGAAAAACTCATACCATAGTCTCTGAGTTTGTGTTACATCTACAAAACATGAGCACAACAACTTCTAGCTACTACATATTCATCTTCAGCAGTGGAAAGTGCTATTGAGTGTTTCTTTTTGCATGACCAAGAAACTAATGAATCTCCTAATAAATTACAAGTTCTGGATGTACTTTTCCTATCCATTCTACATCCACCATATTCAGCATTGGAAAAAAAAATTAAAACAAAATCATTTACACAATTATAAAAGAGTCCTAAATCCATGGTTCTCTTTAAGTAGTGAAAAGTCCTTTTCACTACCTTTAAATTAGATTCATTTGGATTGGATTGATATCTTACAAATAAGCATACTGAAAACATTAAGTTTGGATGACTAGATATTAAGTAAAGTAGACTTCCTATCATACCTCTAAATGATGTTTGATCTACTGGTTTCCTAGCTTTATCAAGATAAAGTGAATTTGATGTACCAATGGGAGTACTTATACTCTTAGTGTTTTCAAATTCATACTTTTTAAGAAGATATTTAATATACTTATATTAGGATATATACATTTCTTCTGGTTTTTGAGAAATTTGAAAAACAAGGAAAAGTTTTAACTCACCCATCATACTCATTTTAAACTCAAATTTCATTAGATCCGTAAAGGAATCAGTTAGATATTGTTGAGTTGAACCAAATATAATCTCATCAACATAAATCTGAACAATCAAAACATTTTTCTTATCTTTATTTATAAAACTAGTTGGATCATCATTTCCATTAATGTAATTTTTTTGAAGTAAAAAACTTGTAAGACTATCATACCAAGCTCTAGGGGATTGTTTAAGTCCATATAAATAATTGGTAAGTTTGAAAACATGTTCAGGATGTTTTCTATCTTCAAAACCAAGAGGTTTTTCAAACATAACTTCCTATTTAACATAACCATTAAGGAAAGCACATTTAACATACATTTGAAAAAAAATTAAGTTAAAGAATACTAAAAAGGCAAGAAGAATATGAATAGATTCAAGTCTGGCTAATGGAGCATAGGTTTCTTCATAGTCTATTTCTTCTTGTTGATTATAGCCTTTAGAAACCAATCTATCTTTATTTATTACTATGATTCCATTTTAGTCACACTTATTTCTAAAAACCCATTTTACTCCAATAACAGAAGTTTCCTTTGGTCTTTCAACCAAGGTCCATACTTTATTCCTTTCAAAATCATTTATCTCATCTTGTAGGGATTTTATCCAATCATCATCACCTAAAGCTTCATCAGTGCTTTTTTTTCTAATTAGGAAAGGAATGATGGATGTTCTACTTCATTTCTTAAGGAACTTCTTGTCCTTAAAGGTTGATTTACAACACCAATGATATTATCACTAGGATGATTCTTAAGAAACAACTGATTTGGGATTCGTAAAACTTGATCATCAATACATGGTAAGAAATCTTCGGGGGTAAATGCTTTAGAAATATTTTCATGGACATTTTCCTAATCAGAAGGATCTTCTATCAAGTCTTGATAATATTTTTTTGAAAACATATCTGAAGATGTAGGTTGAGGACATTTAAAAACAAAGGGACTAGTTTCATCAAATTTAACATGTGCTGTTTCTTCAACAGTACAAGTGTTTTTATTAAAAACTCTATAAGCCTTAGAAGTTGTGGAGTAGCATAAGAAAATTCCTTCAACCAATTTTGGTGTGAATTTGTGTAGATTATCTTTAGTGTTCAGAATTAATACCTTACAACCAAAAATCTTGAAGTACGAAAGTCTAGGTTTTCTACCATTTTATAACTCGTAAGGAGTTTTATTAAGAAAAGTTCTAATAAAAAAATGGTTTATAGTGTAACAAGAAGTACTTATAGCTTCAGCAAAAAAATGTTTGGCTACTGAGTATTCACTCAAAATGGTTCTTTTTATCTCTTGAAGAATTATGTTTCTTCTTTCAACAACACCATTTTTATGAGGAGTTCATGGTGCTGAGAAGTTATGTGTAATGCCTTTTCTACTACAAAAAGTTTCAAAATCGGAATTTTGAAATTCTCCTCCATGATCTCTATGAATAGTTATCAAAGAAATATTTTTCTCATTTTTAACTTGGGCTCTAAATATTTTGAAATAAGAAAAATCTTCAAATTTATTTACTAGAAAATATACCCATGTCAATCTAGTGTAATCATCAAATAAGACAAAATATATAATAATTGTCTCCAATGCTTCCAGTTTGTGTTAGACCAAAAAGATCCATATGTACCAACTGTAATGCATCAGTGGTTGAAACTTCTCTGACTAATTTAAAACTTGATTTATGTTGCTTTCCATATTGACAAGGATCACAAACTTTTGAAAAATCTAAGCTTTGTTAGATCCTTAACTAGTATTTTCTTAGAGAGTTTTCATAAGTTTATAAGGTTATAGTGTCCTAAACTTCTATGCCATAACAAAGAATGATCTTCCATTGCACTAACCCAAGGTAGATCTTGGTTCCTAAGGTCTTCTATGTTTAATTTGTACACATTCTCTTGCCTATGGGCTAAAAGAATAAACTCTTCCTTGGAATTTTTTACTAAACACTTGTCATTCCAAAATTTCACAAGGTAACCTTCACCAAATAATTGACTTATACCAATAAGGTTGTTCTTAAGACCCTTAACAAATAAAGCATTTGTAATCAAGGTTTTTTCAAGAAGAGAAATATTACATATACCAATAATTTCCCCTTAGCATTATCTCTGAAAGTTTATTTTCCACCTTTCATCTTGATAATATTTTCAAAGAAGTTTTTGTTACCAGTCATATTTCGGGAACATCAACTATCCATGTAACTTGTATTGTTGTTGGTAATATCTTTAATTTTTTGAAAATAAGATTTTTAGACTTTCGGAACCCAAGATTTCTTGGATCCAAAAACTTCAGAAAGAAAAATTTTAGGAATCCAGATTTTCTTTAAAAAAGAATCTTTATGAAAACCTAAAGATTGAGTTTTATTTATGGAACAATTTTTTTCCCAATGCCCACCACACTAACACTTAGTGCAGAATGGATCACTTTGAGGAATAAAATAATTTTTTCTAAAAACTGGTTTTGAATGAGTATAACCAAATCCAGAATTATTCTTTAGAGGTCAAATTTGAGAATACATCTTGTCAATGTTTTCCTTACCTAAGGTAAAGTTTGACAAACACTTACTCAAGGAAAATATTTCTAACATCAGTCTAATAACTATTTTTTTATCCTCAAAAACATTAGTTTTAGCACTAGGGTTAGGCTCAAAAACATTTTTTGTAGAAATTGATTTTTCTAGATCCATAGAAAGTTTATCCTTCTCATAATTAACTTCCACGAGGGTTTTGGAAGTAATTTTAAAATCATTTATTTTCTTATCAAGATCTTTAGAAAGATATAATACTTATTTAGTAATAATAGAAATTATAGAATTTTCCTTATCAATATTTTTCTTAACTTTAGAATTTTCATTCTCAAGGAGCTTAGAAAACCTAGAAACTTATTCATAAGTAGGTAAAGTATTATCTTCATCAGAAGAAGATTCTTCATCGGAAGATTCATAATATTTACTATCACTATAATTATCATTCAAGGATACATTGGTTATAGATTAGGAATTGTGTACCTTGGCTATTAAACAATGATTTTCAATGAGTAACTTGGCAAGTAAACCAAGATTCTCCTGAACAAAAGATTAATACTCTGAGGATTCATTAGAAGAGTCTCCACCACTGTAACTCCAGGTGCCATTAGCTTTCAAAACCTTTTTGGATCTATCTTTTTAGTACTTCTTTATATTTCTCTCAGAATTCTTTTACTTTCTTTCCTTTCCCTTAATCATAGGAAAATCCAGTCTTATATGCCCTCCTCTTTTGCATTCATAACAAGTGACTTTAGAGTCTTTCTTGTCCTTTCTCTCTTTATTCATATATCTATACTGAAAATCATTCTTCCCAACTATATTTTTCATCTTTCAAGTAAGATTAGCTAGTTAATTCTCATAATGTTCACTTTCACTTGATTCAGATAAAATAGTAACCTTCTTCGACTTGGATCTAGTAACCCTTTCAGAAGTCTTGACTTTAGTAGTTATAAAGGCTACACTTCCATTTCCATTCTTCGTCTTATTCAAATCATCATCTCTTTTCATTCTTGTCTCATTTTGAAGAAGAGTTCCAAAAATCTTATCAAGTGTAATATGATATACTTTCCTATTTTCATTAATAGTTGTTCTCTTATATTCTCACTCATTAGGCATGATGTCTATAATCTTGTCCACAAGTTCCTCATCATCTAAACCTTTCTCGCCCATGGATTGTAAACTATTAACAATATTCATAAACCTCTATTGTACCTTACACACTGGTTCTCTATAAGGAAATAGAAATCCATGATATTCTACAATAGCATAGCTCTTGTAGTTTCTATAACCTTGTATGTACCAAAATGAGTAACCTCCAATTTCTTCCAAATACAATTTTCATCTTCACAAGACGAAATCTGACTATATATATTCCTGGTCATAGAACACAACAAAGTATTGTGTACCCTGTAGTTTAGATGATATTCTGAATTTTCTTGATTAGTAAAAGTTCTGACTTCCTTATTAGGAATCTTGTAATATCGAGTAAGTATAAAAAAGTTGTCCACTCCAGTATTAATAACAAAAGTCTTCATATGATCTCTCCAATATTCATAATCTTTCCAATAAAATATAGGTGGTCTAGTAGGATTAATATTTTCAATTGAACCGACATTCCCTCCTACCATCTTAAAGAAAATAACTTTCGACAAAAACTTGTTAATAGAAAAGTTTGTAAACAAGGATATAAATCCTATGCAAGGAAAATATAGAACAATAAAAAATTGAGCAAGAAAACTTATATGAGAATATAAATATTTCAGAGACCTCCTCTGATACCAATTGTAGGATCGAAATAATGATGTAGATGCTCAATATATAAGAGGAGGTGAATTGTATCCTTTAAAAATTATTTTGTAACTTTTAAAGTTGACATAAAAATTTCTAAGTTTAAAAAAGTTAAACAAGGTAAATTCACAAGACCTCTTTGTTCTATAAACTTTCTAGATTCCAGAAATATTGTTCTAGAAATGAAACTTAAGAAAAGTTTACAAGGACAAAGATTCTAACTTAAAGAGTATAGAATATAATTAATCAGAGTACAAGTATAAGAAATTATAAGATAGTTATAATTTCCTTATTAATTAAAATACAGTGGAAAATAAACATGAAAAAATACAAGTAACAAGTATGAAATCTTTTAACCCAAAGAGTAGGGTATCCAATAACCTTGGATAAAGGTCCCTTGATTTATACTTTCAAGGAACTCTGTCTCACCTACACCAGGGTAAGCCCTCGATAAGAATATTGGAGTCTGTCTTGCTATCCCCACAAGCCCTCGAACTTAAAGGTAGTCGACACCTCTGTCTTCCTTATCAAGGAAGTCCTTGAACTTTAAGGTAGTTGACAGCTCTGTCTTCCTATCCTTGGAATCCCTTGATTGTACACAGCAACAATCAGAGTTGTACAAAGAAATCTGAACAAGATGTTTAGTACGCCAAAAGAATGAGAGTATCTCTCTCTCTAGAGATCAATTCAATAACATGTAATCTCTAGAGTTATAGAATAGTCTGTAAATTTTATGAGCTCATTTTAATGATCTCCTATTTATAGGAATTTCTCCAACGGTTGGCTCCCTCCTCTAATGGTCATATTTTTTCTTGAATCTCGGAGGCACCTGTACACGTGTCACTCAAAAAATGGTAAGTTAGAAACATAATGCACGACATCATTTCATAACTTTAAAAGGGTAAGTAAATATGGTTGCTCAACCAAATCTATTTTTCAGAGTAAGGAAAAATAAAATTCTGATTCTAAGAAAATAAACATTTGGAGTCTATATTACAATGATATTTGGATTCTGTTTTTCAAGGAATTCGGAATCAGAATTCTATAGACTTCGGAGTCTGAATTATAAGGAATTCGGAGTCTGAATTATGAGTAATTTGAAGTCTAAATTATAAGTAATTCAGATTTTGAATTATAAGGAATTCCAAGTCTGAATTCTAAAGAATTTGGAGTCTGAATTCTAAGGAATTCAGAACCAGAATTATGAGAGAATTCAGAACCTAGATTTCAGAGAATTCAGAATCTGAATTTCAGAGAATTCAGAATCTCAATTAAAAAGAATTCGGAATCTAAATTTCAAAAAAATCAGAATCTTAATTTCATAGAATTCGGAATCTGAATTTCCGAAAATTATGAATCTCAATTATAAGGAATTAATAGTCTGAATTCTAAGGAATTTGGAGTCTGAATTCTATGGAATTCAGAGTGTGAATTCTATGGAATTCAGAATCTGAATTTCAGAGAACTCGAAATCTGAATTTCAGAGAATTCGGAATCTGAATTTCGGGGATTTCAGAATCTGAATTCGGAACCTGAAAACAGAATTCATTATATCTAAGTATTTATAGGATTCTGTAGTTATATAAATGAGACTGAATTTTATACTTAAAAAAAAGAGTTAGGTTTAGTGAAACTAAATCATGAACAATGAAAACAAAGATAGGGAGAAAATTTCCTTGGAAAGGAAATTTTTTCTTAATAAGATAAATATTATGGGAAATAAAATTTTCCTTGATATAGAGTTATTGTGATTTTCAAAACATAAAGTAATAGAAAATTCAAAAGGAAACCTTATTGACTCAGCACATTGAATAATATTTATTTGTGATTCACTGATCAAAAATATTCAATAAGTATATTTATGTGTGAGTTGAATATTAAATTATAAATTTATTCCCAAGACTATGAATATTATATATATATTTATATATATATATATAATTAATGAATAATATTTATTTATTATTCTAAATTTGGTAAATATAGAAGAGGAAATATGGACCAATGTGTCAGTCAAGGTAGGAATGATATATTAAATTTCATTTAAATAAATATTTATTTATTTATTAAAAATTATGATATTAATTTTATCTATGAGTTTAGATCATTCAATGTATATAATAATAATATTATCATAATTTAGACATGGGGTTCACTGGGGATTAAGAGAATAATAAAAGTTATATATGAAATTTATTTTTCCCTAACCTAGATCAATTTTTACCTGTTTATATCATTTCCTGGGTTTAGACATTTCTTCACACAACACAACCCCTCTAGATATTATCTAAAACCTAGAGAGAAAATTCTATAGAACTCTATCAGGAACCAAGATAAATATTTCACATTTCTCATCCTCTCAAGAATGAGAGAATGAGAATCTGTCCTTCAACCATAAAGGATTGTGTAGAGAACAATGGGATAGACACAAGATAATATGTACCACTTCATTGGAACTTAAAGTAATATCTATAATTATTAAATATCATAAGAGAATGTGTGAATCAATGCTAAAGGGATTCTACATTGGATCCTCTCGATGCAAAAATGATACAACTGAATGGAGGATTGAACAATCAAAATATTCTATGAAGAAAAAATTCTATAGATAGTTTATATTGATGACATAATGATGATATATCACTAATTGGAAATGAAATACTAATTATACATATCATTATGTCTTGGTTAAACTTATGCTTCTCCATGAAAGACATAGGTAAATAAACACATATTCTTGGAATCAAAATTCATCTTGATTATCTAAGAGGTTTCATAGACTAAGTCAAATTGTATACTTTGACAAGATAGAGAAGTAATTTGGGAAAGAAAAATCCAATCATGGTTCTATTCCAATAACACATTGTATTCGTTATTCCACAAAAATGTTTTCTAAGACATACAGGGAGAGACAAAGAATGATAAGGATTCTATATGCATCTGCAATAGGTTTAGTCATGTATTCCATGTTATATACAAGGATTGATGTTTCCTATACTCTTTTCATAGTTGGAAGATATGAATTAGATCTTGGTGATCACCATTGAATAATTGTAAAAAAATCTAAAGTAATTATTATATAATAAGGATATGTTCCTAGTGTATGGGGGAGATAGGAGCTAGCAATCAAAGGATACATAGATACTAGATTCCAAATAAATAAAGATTATCTTAAATAAAAATCAAGATACATATTCACTCTCAATAGTGGTGTTTTGTGATAAAGGATCTTAAAACAAGTCATAATTGATGATTCTATTGTAGATTCTAAGTATATTGTGTCATATAAATTATCAAAAGAAATAGTTTGAATACATAAATTTTTCTAAGAGATTAAGTGGTGAAAATAATTAAATATTGTGTCACACTATACTATTATAATAATTCAATGGAAACTACTGAAAAGGATAAAAGGTAACATCACAAAAAAAAAGATCATGCTTTGGAAATATTATTTCGTGAGGTATTTTTATCAGGGAGGTGAATTCATAATAGATAGAGTTTCCTTAGAAGACAACATGGTAGACCCATTTACTAAAGTGCTATCTTAGTATAAGCATGAATGTCACATGGTATCTAGTGGATTTAATTTCATTAATTGTTGGATTTTCTTCAAATGGGAGTTTGTTGGAGTTAGTGTCCTAGAACCAACTTCTTCATAATTTATATTACATGTATATTCATAGACTTAAATATTAAATGAATGTCATATTTCATATATTTTTTACTGTATAACTTTAATATGAAAATTTCTGAGAGTCTAGAGGGGTAAAATTTACATTGAACGACCATAGTCAATGATGACCACTATGGTGTCCTCTCTTTCACTTTGGGAGGGGGAATCATGTAGAGAGGTGTTTCAATCCACTTTCAAAGGTGGTTCAATTTTCATTGTTCTATTCTATGTATTTTCATCCTCGGATCCCACTGATCAACTCATTACCTTGCATAAAGATACTTCATGAAGGATTCCCTATCCCTGATCACTCAAACATCGAATTTATATATATGATTTCAGAAAACTAGTTCACTATGGTTGTAAAATTCAGTTTTTAATGTAACTCTATTAATTTTTTTGAAGGACATGCCAATTTGGAATGTGACTTAAATAGAAGGAAATGGTTGGTATGCTTGGACATTATCTTATTACCATTATGTGTTTGGGATAGGAATGATTATACACTTCTTGGTCATGATACTAATGTTATTTTAGATATATTCATTTTCCATAGATTAAATGGCCTCTAAGAATTCACATGAAGTAGGATTCATCATATATTATTATCTAGTTGCATCTTCCAAACATTCGCTTTCATTTCCAGAATTAGGATATTCTTCTATTGTCTTGGAAATCAATTAAGTGATTCCTTTATGAAGACCTTAAAACCCTCACTAATAAAAAACCTATCTAGGAAAGGGATTTTTTAGATTGATTTATATTTCTCATTTCCTGAGTCTATCTTTTTTGGTTCTGTGGGTGTGAGAAGATTCTTTTGGAATATCAAGCATGAAAACCAGGTTGGTTTCTGTTTTATCTAATAATTACATGGACATTGTGTCGATTCGTGTTGTGGGGTGATGAATACAGTCAGTGCCTCATCATATGATGACATATGGAAGGAAGAAAATGGTCTGGTTTTGAACTCTAAAATTTCTGCATGCATAGTTGATCATGTACCTTTGTATATTGAGAATGAAATTTGTTTCTCATAGTAAAATTAAATTATTTCTTAAGAAATTTTAAAGTTTGAAAATTTCCATAAGTTTTCTTCCACTTCTTTATTAAATTTAAATGACTAGATTTATGCTAGTAATGTGGATTCAGCTTCAAATGAATTTAACAAGATGTAATTTTTTAATCATTCAGAAGAACCTAGTTTTCATTAAGGGATTGAGGAAGGTAAAGTGGTGGTGGAGACTAATGGTGTCTTCAATACATGTAATCTCCAAATAAATTCCATAGTTGGAAGGGCCAAGAATTAGATATAATAACCCAGTGAGATGCTAGATTATAAATATTATGACTTTTTTGTTTATAATAAGGGGATCGATACACAATAAGAGTAGATGGTATCAGCTGATGCAAATTATGCTCTTTTCATTATCCCTTATTCTCAATCCTGCTCACCTATCACGATTGTTCCTTGGGATTATTTTTTCAATTATTTCCTTTCATGAATTATAATATGAAGGGAAAAATCATCATAAACAATGAAGGAAATACAAGAGAATGTATCGATAACATTCAAAGGTGTAAACCTTGTGCTCATTGTTCTTTGCATGTTTGTTATGTATTTGTACTCATTGTACTGTTTTTCATTCTCTTGGATATAGTAATAGAAATTATAAAAGAAAAACTCATGATTTAATTACATTAAATATAATTTGATAGGATTGACTATTAAGATCATATTATTCTATGGGGGTTTAATGAATGTAAGATCAATATGGAGGACTATTTTAATACTTGCAACAAGATTGTCTATTGCCTTAAGGATCTCATTCATGGTAAAAAAATTGGCTAACAATCATCATTATTAGTCTTATAAAGGGGATATTGAATACAATATCTTTTGGTTTGTTTAGAAGGAATCATGAATTTATTTGGTTTGTAGTTTTATTTATGTTGTTTAAAAAAATATTTCCTCTTGTATTTGTCTCATTGAAAATAACATAAGTATTTCCCTTCTATGATGTGATCCTTGATATGAAATGAAAATATTATTAAATATAGTCATATATTTATATGATTTCATATGATAGGAAACTAATAATGTAGACTATAAAGTGTGAGTAATCCTAAGTGGATGATACTTCATTTCATGAAATTCACACATGGTAATCATTAAGACCTAAGATTATGAGTATAGACCCACCATTTAGGAATTATATATGTTTTTGTGTCACTGGATATTATTTTCTATGAGTGTGTATAATGATCCTTAGACTTTGTGATTATTATTAAGTCATATCATGAGTTGCATACTTAGATAAATTTTTGTGAAACATGATTCCATTTGTTCATAGTGATGTTAGGTATATTGGGTGTCTTAGGAGTGGTATGGTATTAATGAATAAATAAAGAAAGGATATATCTCTTAAATATTTAAGGAATTTGATAACCCTGACCCTTTTATTGAAATAAAATTTTTAAACTAAATTCCATGGTCATGTTATGTGATGGTTTCATTTTAGGAAGTCAAAGAAAGATATAACAAGCACATAGATTAAGGAAATGGGTATAGAACCATCTTGATGAGATATCAAGACAAAGGGATTATGTTATATGGTATACATTTTTATGTGGTTTCCATCATTGAAATATTAACTTCTTCCTCTTAGTTTCCTTTACATGTTGTTAAAAATAAATACTAAAATATATGCCAACTTACTTAATGACATTGAGGAAGAAGCACATAGGGTTACACACTCAGTGTTTCCATTGATCAATGTTAAATATTATTTATATTTAATTATTGAATAAATATTACTTTTTAGACCAAAAAAATTATTCCGTATTTTTTACCAAAAATATTAGATAAATACTTATTCACCAGACAGTGAATATGGTATTATTTATTTATTTAAATATTTATTTGGGGTTTCAATAAATATTGGGGAGGGTGAGTGGACTGATCTTTGGGTCTAGTGAAAAATATTATTTACTAGGCTATAAAATAACATTTATCATTGTGCGGGTAAGCACACACCATGAAGAAAAATATTATTATTATTATTTTACATAGAACGGGGAACTTTATTGGTAAATATATTATTAAGGTACAATGTGTAATTATTAAACTTCTTAACCTTAATCCTTGACTAATAATTATCTAGATATATACATTATAGATAAAAACCATTATTGATATAATCTTTTGTACATACAAACCATTGTATATACAAACTATTATTGATACAAACCATTGTCGATACAATTTATTTTTTATACAATCCATTATAGATAAAAATTGTTTTAGATACAAAAAATTGTAGATACAATTCATTGAATATAAAAACTATTGTAGATATTATCTTGTTGTAGATAAAATCCATTTTTGTAAACCATTATCCACCATAGAGAAGTATCACTAAAGGAATATCCCAAGAGGTTCTCTAAATAATGAGATATGTGACTCTTCTCTTTTATCCTTCCTAGACAGAAAGATAATAACTAATTCATCTAGATGAAGGAATCCTGATATCAATCAACGGAGAAATGAAATATTTTTTATAAAACCATACTAGCACTCAGAGTATCATTATAAATTCTTTGAGACCAAGGGAACATGTGTGAATCACCATTAGAGGTATTAAACAATTGGATCCTCAAAGAAAAATGAAAAAGAAATAAAATGGAATTTAGATGATCAACCACCTCTTTAAAGAAATAATATCAAGACCAAGGTAATTTTATTCATATAAATTTGTTATAATCTTAACACAAAAAATAACCTCTTATTCCTAAAATTATTTATCAAGTGTTTCTTCGGTTTTATTTATTTATCTTAATAAATTTTTCATGCACATGTCGAAAAATCCATTGAATAAGATAAAGGATAATTTTTCCCTGGCCCAAATCATGGATTCTTATATATCCAAAATCTAAAAGTTGTATTAGTGTGTTCATGTTAAAATTTATAATTATTTATTAAACACTAATCAATTTACGCATTTACCATTATATTTTCATTTTTTTAATATATTCTCTAAAATTTTAATATTGAGATATTCTATTCTTCTTCATTGATTTGACTCGTATAATTAAAAATGGGTTAATAACATACAATGAACATCCAAAGAACCCTTCAGGATGTGCTAAGAATTCAGTCTTGTTAAGACAAGATTACATTGTGTGTATTCCATTAGTACACATTGAGTATCTATGTTCATTTCACTAGGAAGAACCCTGAGAAATCTATGTCGTCATTAAATAAATACACATGTCATGTGTTAATACACTTAGTGTGATCATTGGGTTAGCATGAAACATGGTTTACAATATTACACTCCATGTAGTCCACATATTTTGACAGAGAAAAACACAAAGTCAAAGACAAGTCATGTATTTATACATGATATGTATCATGCATCTTGGAGTTCACATAGTGTGTAACTCCCATAAACATCCTATACCACATTAATATCCATGATTTAGAAACATTCCATGTCCATAGGCTTGTGTCATAAATAAATAATGAAGTGTCATACATGGTGTGTAGTTGTCTTGTACTTGCTTTGTATCTTACCTATTTATATGAAAAAATTAAAATTAATATGTTATTTATTTAAACCTAATTAATATGTGTCCATGTGTTATTTATTTTTAATAAACATGATGTAATATTATATATATATATATATATTAAATATTTAATTAATTTCTGCATAGGTTTGGAACTAAACGCCATGTATGTTATTCACACATAGTGAAACCTGCATACATTAAAGGAATTACATTCCATGTAATTTACATGTGTTTCTATGTCATTTATTGATAGTACATGGTATGCTATTACATAATATTCCTTGAATGATAAATTTCATGTGTGTACACCATACATGATAAGGAATTTGTCGAGTAGTTTGGATAGGTACACATCATGTTGCCTCCTAAATAAACTTCATGTACTTAATACATTTTAAATTAAATTAATTAATTTAAATTGTGTAAAATTACATTGAATAGGAATATCATGGAATTTTTGGATAAAAAAATTAAGATTAATTAATTGATTAATTAATATAGATAATTAATTGATTCGAGTGTGTTTTATTCTATAAATATTCATTTCATGAATGGATGACCATGATTGTAAACCAACCTTTGTATATGGATATTTTTTTAATATAATTATTGAATCCATTTTTAAAAATTATTATTATTAAATTAAAAATATGTTTTTCATGACATATCTCCCTCCATATAATGTAAGGGCATGGGTGTTCATGGTTTTTTATGTAAACTCCCTTTCGGGTTCCCTTCACATGAATGCGATTTAAAAGAATTGTAAGGATGGATAACCCAAGTGCATGGAGTTGGTTCAATATTGAATTGAGGTTAAACCAACAAAGATGATACATATCATAGACATGTAATACATTAAATATATCCAAGATTGGATCAAGGAGTTTTTTCCCCATGGTCAATGTTTTATTTATTGTCTAATCCATATAAAATGATATATAAAACTCATGATCATGCCATATATTTTAATATCTATTATTCATGTTTATTTTTATGGATTCTTTATCACGATCTCATATATTAATTAATGAAATAATTAGTATGCTCAGATGGAATAAAATAATTAGATTTCGTGAAAAAATGATTCTATCAAGTACATTGTTAATTAATGATGTAAAATTCACAAAATATTAACCAAACGGTTTTATGAAAAATAAAAAAATATCTCAGAAAAATATTAAGTCACAAAGGCCTTCCATCATTAGAATTAAGACACCCATAGTTAAAGTGTTGAATCAGCCTATTTCCAAGGCACTTTTAATTATCAGTAAGTATTAAAAACTATATTCAGCTAACTAAACTAAATTGTTATTGGTTTTAATGTCTTTAGCCCATCTAACAAAAAAAATTGGACGTAAGTGTTGATGGGATCTGTTGACAGAGTGTTCCATCACATCGATGAAAAAGTGAAAAAGGGAAATGTCTTAGGGAAATTAGGAGAAAATACATGAGGGAAATCAAGATTTGAACAGGCTTGAAATTTGGATCATCCCAATCAAGCCAAGGCATCGTCGGTGTGCAAGGTACTTGCGCATGACATTTCGGGCATGCAAGCCACTTGCGTGCCTAATCACCATTTTCCAAGGGTCACTTATTTTCCTATAAATAGACCCTTGGGGTATTTATTTGGATGGATGGATTTTCTTGAAGCCCAATTGCTACTCTAGTCACCCTAGTGCTTCATCTAAGTCTTCTGAAACCTTCATGGTATTTCTTTAACACCTAGGGTAGAAGAATTGAAGGAGGATCATAGGACTTAAGTCCCTTTAGTGTTTGAAATACATAACACATGTGCACCTAATGTTCCCAACCTCCCTAAATTAGAAACACTTGCACGCCACCCATTCCTCTCAAAGGAACATGAGAACCCCACTTCTAGTAATACATGTGATTACTCTTAAAGGCTTGAGTTAATTCTCTACCAATTTTTGATATCCAGGTTTTTTGTCACTTAAGTAAACATTAGATCACCCAATCCTACCCGTGTGCCCATACATGTGGGAAAGATACCTACTTGGGTGCCCCTATTGGATTCACCTTATCCCATCATCTAATACAAGCCTTTCATCAAGCCTTCCACAAAGTTATTCTTGGAAAGGCTTCCTCTTCATTGGATTCCATGTCTG
Source organism: Viscum album (assembly GCA_963277665.1). Taxonomy (NCBI): domain Eukaryota; kingdom Viridiplantae; phylum Streptophyta; class Magnoliopsida; order Santalales; family Viscaceae; genus Viscum; species Viscum album. The sequence continues at coordinate 1,860,521,846 of OY728129.1, read as the reverse complement.
AAAGGGATTATATTGAATGCTCCACCAAAACATCTTCACTTACCAAATCCTTGGGAAAGGCACATCAACTTGTCTCCCATTTGGGATTTTATATCCACAGTTATAGGTTTCCCTCATTTGTTTTATGATGGGGTTAGGATTCATGTAGTGTTTGTGGGTTTCTATATCCACATTAATATGGACCTATCTCCTAGGAACAGTGTTAGGGGTTCCTATTTTGGAGGATTATGATTCGACCCATGCCCATCCCTTATTGTCTCTAAAACCTAAATTCTTGGGTCCCTGGTAGGAAAGGTATGGTTCACACCTACTTTTCTTTTTGAATAAAGGAGAAGTCTCCCTCCCCTACCAGGACCAATTTTAAGGAAGCCATCTTAGTGTAATCCCCTAGCCTTTCATGTAGGATATTGCAGCCTTTATCCACTCTACTTCCTTCACCATCACTCCTTCCTTACATTGGACCCTCATTAAATGTAAAGTGAATAGGGGAAAGGTTCTCCCTAGCCTCTTCCACCGTCGTCATCATAGGACCATCCTCTTCCACTAGCAGAGGAGTAAAAGTGTGTGTGCCTTTGTTGAATCTTTAACATGCTCTTGTTTCTCACACTGAGCATGACCCACATGGTCTTAGAGATTTTTAATGATCACAATATTTACACAAACACATCATTTAATGAACTATTAGAACTCAGATTCCCAACTGGAATACGTTTGAATCCTTCCTAAAGCCTGATTTCCATCTCATTTCATCCATATATGGGCATATTCCTTATAAGTAAGCCCCAAATTGAACCCCCAAATCACCAGGTCATTCTATTTAGGAGTAAGACCCAACATATTTAACTTAAAGTATCATACACCCCTTCAAGACTCCTCAAACTACATGGGATTTGATTCTAATCCAAATGAGATACGTAGGAATCCACCCTGAGGTTGAAAACCAACAATAAAAATCAACCCTATCCTTTATGGGCCACATTACCTACAGGGTCTAATCCAACTTGGAAACTCATATATTTTCTAGGTTACTTCGGATTCTTAGGCATAAGTCCCACACCAAACTTTGACTAAGCACCTTCGGCTTAGATTTCCTTACCACATAACATTAAACTGCATGGATGGGTCCTTATCACATGACCTTAAAAGGTATTATGTGTCCCATTAAGTGGCACCAAACTACGATGGTTCTAATTCCATTCACAAGGATACGTAGGTAGACCATTTATGGGTATAATCCCAACATCAAAAAAACTTTCGTCTCCCTAGATGACAATAAATTAAAGAGTGCCTGACTAAGTGGCTTAAAATCTAGTATCATCATCACAATGGTTAAAAGAATCTATAACTAGTATATAATAGTATACCATTGATGGAGAACCTCAAATACATATGGATATCTCCATCAATGAAGATCCCCGAATACATATGGATGATTCTGAATTTCACACATTCTAAGAATTGATTACAAATTCCAATAGAAATATACATTATACTTGGTGAATTAATAAGGATTCATGAAAATAATCTCAAATATATAAGAGAGTCCTGGAGTAGGAAATAATTCCCCCTAAAAGGGTGTGATGAGACCGACCTCCCATCCTCTCGACCAATGTATGTTCTTATGTATCGTAGATCCAAACCTAATGAGCACCTGCCTTTGGAAAGAATATCCCTTTAGATAAAGAACCATTCCATGTTTCTGGTTCCATAAATTAATCCAATGGAATCCACCCAAAAGTAGTTATTCCTAACCAGAACACACGTTTCGAGGGATACCAAACAAAAAATGGTGAACCTGACATGAATACTTAACCAAGTTGATCGTGTTACCCATATGTTAGGCCCATATCAATTGATAAAGGAAGGCCAAAAAAAGGAATCAGTCATGAATGTGTCTATATAAAAGATGTTTCTTTAATGGAGTTCATTGTTTGTATTTTTCATGTTTTCTTAGAACTCCCATCACTCCAAATGGATTCCTTCAAGTTTGCACCCGTGAATGCTCCGACTACTGCACAACATAGATCCTCATCTGCTGGAAGGACATTATCCCCAACTCATCATCTTCAACATTGGTTCTCCAATGTATTGGTTTAGGAATACCATCAACATGGTACTATTTTATCCCTGGAGGTTGCGTGATAGGATCTCCAAGTTAACTATAACCCCCAATCGTCTGGTCAGTGATGACCATTGGTCAAGAAGTAGACAATATCAACCAATGTATTCAACCATTTCGAGTCCTTATCCCCAGAATGCAATAACTAGTCCCTCCCATACAATAGGGAGGTGAATCAGTAGGTCACTCATCACCTCAAATCAAAGACACATGGGTCCTTTTTTAGGGCTCCCACCATCAATCACCGCCAATAGAATCGTGCGGCTGTGAACCCCCAACATGATGGGGGTGTTGACTTTGGTTGTTCTTCCCAGGTCCCTCAGACCCAAGAATGCAAGATGAATCACTGGGGAAAATATCTAGACAAAAGGGAGTGTGTTATTATTTTTTCCCCCTCCAAATAATTCCATCAACCTAACTTAGTGTCAAACAATAAACGGGAGCATACCCTCGTCCACCTTAATTTCATGGGATAAAAGACTCATCTGGTGTCTCCCAACTAATCCTTCCATTTAAACTCAGAGGAGTACTATGAGAAGGCACATACATCTACTTAAAAACTATCATCCAATCAATAGACTCATATGTCTTCATTCAAGGAATTCCACTAATCAAATATGGTGGAAACTTGTAAGCAGGAACATACACCTGCCTACACTCACCAATCTTGCCAGCAGTCTCATCTGTCAGCATTGAAATAAGTCTTTCAACCATTCTTGGATGAAAATATATAATAGGCACATACACCTATAAGTATCCATCAAACTTTCAGCAGTCTCGTTTGGAAGCACCTAGAGAAGTCAATCGAAAAGCTCTGATGACAAACCTAGGGCAGACTCAACTCTCCTCCCCCATACATGAGTACTGTCAAGTATCCCTTAACATGAAAGGGAGGAAAAGAGTAGGCACATACATCTACTCTAGATAGAGAATGGATGTATATTCCTGTTCTGGTCGTTGAAGTCACCATACACATTTTATCAATGGTGAAAGGGCAGACACAAATTCCTACCCATTTTCTGGAAGCCTTCCAGAATATCATAACAGTAACTTCAACAGTACCTGAGGGACGGAAACATAATTCCATCCCCACACCTAGGATGGATCATCATCATGACTTCCTAGAGAAAATACATACCTTTGTTCCATTCCAGTAGGGTTATGGGGAATACTTCCCCATATCATACAGACAACTAGATTGGGAACACACTCCCTTTCTGATTGGATATAATCAACCTATTCTGATAACCACTCCAAGATAGGCACATACACCTTCCCATGATAACCAATTCACCTTGAAAGTTGCCCAAACTACGTATAAAATAGAATCTAATAAGAAGTGTCTCGAAACACAATTGTAAAGTCAAGATCCAATCGGTGATCTATCTTCTCTTAATATTGGAGTTCTTGAATCCCTCATAAATTTATCTCTTATAGCTCAAGATCCTACCCTCCCATTTCTAAATTATGGGAGTAGTAGCAGTAATTCTAAAGTTCCCCATTTTAAACTTCATCATGAATACTTTCTTCAGGATAATTTGGTCAATTTAGAGAATCTATATCTGGATGAGAGCCACAGAAACCCTCCTTATGGCCAAAAGACTAAGGAGAAAGAGGATGTATCCCTTGCTGTAATAAACCATGGTGGTCCTCCCCATGATGGAATTCACTGCAAATGTTATCTCTATAGTAGTGTTTCGCATTGTCAAAATAATTCTCAAATTGAAAATATAGTGATGAGAAATCCCTATTATCTCGAGGAACTTTCCAACATAAGGCCAGTCATGTATTATTCCTTGTTACAAATAGGTTAAATACTTTCTCAACTAGAATACATCTCAAGGATAATGTCATTCTCTGAGCCTCCCTTGGGTCATTTTCCTTCAAATATGGCAAAGGAAAAAACAATTGATAATATTTTTTTTATAGAACAATTGAGAAGTGTCCCCTCTGGTCGAACCTAGTTGAGAAATCTCTAGAAAACAATGAGGAGGATATGTTGAATTTGATAATACAATTGGCTAAGGTTGAAATACTAGTCATGTTCTATCCGGAAACCTCTCAATACAACATTCCATAATTGATGGAAGAAGATTTCATTCATGATATCCGCCTCAACATATAGAAAAATCATCATTATATGAAAGCCAAAGTATTACCATATAATGAATATCAAAGTCATGTAAAGGTAATATAAGGGTTGCAATGCCAAATTGACTTGGCATCTCTCTCAGTTTCCCAAAATCTAGAGGTTGATAACCAGTAGGGAGCCCTTCAGTGTGCGTGACTCAATGCACTATAGAGGCTACATTAGTTAATTACTGATACCCCATCCGGTGTTCATATCAGAGGATGGGGTGAACACGGAGCATTGAATTTCACTACGCTCCAAAATCTGAAAAGCCTGCCAAATGTGGTCTCATGCTACGTTTTTTCTCCTGGATGGATAAAATCAATAGATTTTATGTAAAATAAAAGATATTCTAAAGAACAAGGATTGACTATATCTCATCAAATTTAGAATTAAGGAGATAAATCTATCGAGATACTTTTTCATCAATCATCTAAGAACATCAAATGGGCCTCACTCTTAGAGGATGACAACCATAAGATTTTGAAAATATCTGAAATAGAACAATGGTCTTATGAAACAGGTGATTAAATTGGTTGTCGAATAATGCACCCAACCAATGTTCATACCATAATTCATAACATCATAAGATTAGTTTCGCTAATATCTTCCATGGAAGTTCAAAATCCACCCCTGCTTGTAGGGATGGGTGATTTTTTAACTCGGCCTTTGAATTCAATAAACAAAGTTCAAAGGTTTGAAGAAGAATAATATGAACAAACTTAACCTGTAGGGATGGGGGATTTTTCACATCTACAATACCCTCCTTAGTGAAAGTCAATTTTCTCTCGATTAGGAAAGAAGCCTCATAGTGACCCAAAACAAAATTATCCAAGGATTCCCTTCACATTTCTATTCATCAAATAATTCCTAGGAATTCAAAATATAGGATAAAAAGTATCATGGAGGATACAGAAGGAGATAATATAACATAGATATTGATGGAATTCTATCAATTCATTATGCATCGGTGAATTTAATTAATACCATTATATAAGATCCTCCAAAAAATGAGTCCAGTTCAGGGGAGTCAGAGGATGAAGTTTTTATTCATAATACGTTACACACTGAAGAAAATTATGGAGGTGTGTGTACCCAGAATCAGAGGCTTACCCAGAATCTGGGTATTCTCTTGAGTAACCAACTCCCACTTATTTTAAAGGAATCTAACAAGTGGAAATGAAAAGTTCAGATCACGTCTCACTTTTCCACTAGAGAAGTTCAATCTCTTTTACTTGAAGAATGATTTTCCTAGAAAGATGAATAGTTTAAGGAGTTGAAAAGACTCAATGCAGAGTTACTTTAAAGCAGCATTACTTCCAAACATGCTCCACAAGAAGATCCTCAGCTTAAACATCCTGTAGGAACTCCTTAACAAAGAGGTTTTATTGCAAATAGAGATGCATATAATGAATTTCCTCCATTGGGTACATAGTTAAAACAGGATCAAACACATCCTTACAAGAATGTACCCATGAGTTATCAAACACAAATACCTCGATCACCACCACCAATGGTTTTTCCAGTCATCGCACCAGTTCAAGCTCCATCTTTTGTACCTGTACAGGTCCCATATCATCCAGATATTCCCTAAATGATTATGAATACAATTGAGGCATTAAAAAATCAATTGAAATAAATGGAAGAATGTTGTGCACCATTACAACCAGAAAAGAAAGCTTACCCTGAATGGGTAAATCTGATCCCTCCCCCTCCAAACTTTTTGAATACCACATTTCCAATCTTTAATGGTTCAGGAGATCTAGAGCATCACTTAACACATTTTTTTCTCATTGTGATCCCATGATGGGGACCCCCTCAACAACAAGAAGTAGTAAATCTCAGGTGTTTTGTGAAATCATTATAGGGGAAAACCTTTTTCTGGTATACAAATTTTCACTCTCGACCAATTACTGGATAGGAAGACCTCTGTCATAAATTTCTTCTCTAATTCAGCTTAATGCTGCAGAAGACAATAATTTTTTATCTTAAAAATTGCAAACAAAGGGTGAATGAAAGAGTTTTATATTTTATTACTTTATGGAAAGGATTTACATATTCCTTAAATCTATTACTCCCTCAAGAAGAGTTTCTTCCAATTTTTGTGGAAACTTTGCATGATGAGTTATGCACACCACTAATTCCTTTGAAATACATAGTAGGGTTTCAAGACCTCGCTTAAATCACCCAACAAGTGGAGGATTCCATTATGGAAACCAAAGATAAATCTCATGTAATACCATAAGCTTTGGGAAGAAGAAAATAGAAAGTAGAGGCTGCTATAGTCACACTCAAACAAGTAAATTTACCTACTTCTACTTCAGAACCATCATTATACAGAAGGGCTCCACCTCCCGAGATTCATCAGCAATGATTGCCTCATTAAGATGATCAAAAATATCCAAGGAAAATATAGTTTGTGGAATTAAATAAAAAAATTTATTCTTTTTGGAATAAAAAGGTTCTCTGTTACTTCATTTCAGATTTGGAAAACAATTTAGTTTAGTTTACAAGGCAAAAGAAAACAAACAAATAAGAAGATGAAGATCTAAAAAATTATTTCCCCTTTCATAAAATATTGGGGAATCCTATTCAGAGTGTTTTGTTTTCAAATAAATCTTTCAGAAAATGGTAGACTCTAGAAAAGTGAAACCAAAAAAGTTCATCATCCCATGTAGCATGTGTTACTACTACCGATCCAGAGGAAGAAGGAAAATGGCAGGAAGTCAAAAGTAAAACATTCACATAAGTATGTTGATTAGATGGTCAGGAAAATGATCAACCAAACTCATGACATTCTGAGAACACAGTTGAAACAACCAATTATGTATCCTATCACTTCCTCTACAGAAAATTCATCTCCATCAAAAGATCAATCCTCCAAAGGTCAATCCTCAAAGAAGCGACATGATCAGAGAGATAAATAGTAGTCAGAAGAAGACGGTCTCTGGTCAAGGAAAATTTTGTCCTCATATTTAGATGATTTCATGCCATTGGTCTCAAAATAACAGAAAACACCCCTCCAAATGCAACAACAAGAACCGACCTATCAAGAATAATCTTCATCAGATGAGGAATTGATCTTCAGTTCCGTTAACATTATCCACTTAACAGACCCCTATGCAAATGATGATTCTGATTATGAACCTAAATTCCCTAAAACTAATTGGGGAACTAGAGGAATAATTCAAGGTCAAGGATACATATGAAGACATGGAAATGATAGAAATCATTATTTTAACTATACTCATACTCAAACTATTTATGCGGTAGAAACTCATGGGAGAGACCTTCAGCGGGCTTAGAAAAACAAGGAAATTCTCCCACACATGATAGGATCGGCCCCAAAATGATCATATTGGAAGGCCAATTAGAGGATATACCACCACTATCTTAGCAAATAGATAGACTTAGTTACTCTAAATCTACCAAAAGCATAAGTATTTTAATCTTTTACCCCAAAAGATGGTATATCTACATCATGAGAATAAACTTCCAAGGCTCCTACGAAACCGAATATCCATGCTGTAAAATGCAGACCTTTGGACCAAAATTATGATGTTTTGAAACAACTAGGCCAAGTACTGACCAAGTTATTAATCCTAGATGCTTTTAATCTGTCAAAATATCTTCAAGAAGTACTTATTGTGGCTTCTTCAAGTCTTGAAGAGTTTAAAATTGAGATTGTTTCTATTGAGGTTTATTGTATAGAGAATGATCCTATAGAATTTCATGCAGTTATATCTTTCATGGATGAAGATGAGGATGATGTCGTGCATGCACACATCCAGACCTTGGATCTAGCTAGAAGAGTTAATGATACAGACTTGTGAAGAGACTTCATCGATAATGGCTCAGGGGTCAACCTCATTCCCATCCGTACACTATCGACTGGGTCTCACGGAATATGACTTATCTCATTCCACTTTGATGTTGTAAGATTATGATAAGAATGAATAAGAACATCTATGTGATATTACACTCACAACTCAGTTTTAGGACATTGTATCTATTTCATATTTCATGGTTTTCCTACAGGACACATCTTTCAATATTCTTCTTGGAAGGCCTTGGCTACATCAACATGTAGCCATTCCTTCATCATATCACCAATGTCTCAAGTATTTATTTAATGATAAAATTGGTACATTTTATGGTGACAAGGCTTTGTTCAAAATATGTGAATATCAATATATTGAGGCATAATTCTATCACACAAAGGGAATGAGGTCCATGGAAAAATATGTAACAAGAATCAATGCTCCAAATGTTCTGGAAAAGATCCCAGCAAACCCATTAAAACATTTGAGTATAGATTATGTGTTTCATATCAATCAAATTGAAAGTATAAAAACAAATCCAATAACTCATAAAATGACTTCCATAATGTCAGTTATGGAAATCAAACCTGATGGCATGGGATAAATTATTGATCTACCAAGCAGTGATGAAAGCTTAAATGGATATGTCTTGATTTCATCCATCAAACTTCAACATGTTTTTGCTTCATCTCCTATCCTTAAAATAGAAACAAAAAAAAGTGACACATGAGGAAGAAAAAGAAGAAGATATTAAGTACACCACTCCATCATTTGAGGAAGGCATCTCCACCACTTTGTATGTGCTCAGAGAAATAAATCTAGGTACAGAAGAAGATCTACACCCTACTCTAATTATTGCGGTCATGACTTATGGAGAGAAGAAATTTATACTTCATTTCTAAAGAAACATAGAGATGTATTTTCTTGGAACTAAACATAAATTCTAGGCCTTAATCCTGATGTTTCCACTCATCATTTGGGTTTTCCAGAAGAGCATCGAGGATTTAAGCAGGTAGCAAGAATAATGCACCCAACTCATGCCTCTAAAATTGAAGTTGAAGTCAACAAGCTTATCAAAGACAAATTTGTAAGGGAGGTGAAATATCCCAAATGGCTGGAAAAAATTGTCCTGGTGAGAAAGAAGAATAGGAAAATCAGAGTTTTCATTGATTTCATATATCTTAACTGGCATTTTCCTAAAGATGATATTCTGGTTCAAATCACAGAACATTTTATTGATGAAACAACTAGATACGAAGATATCTAATTAATGGATGGATACTAATGGTATAAAAAAATTATAATGTCCCTAGAATATGAGGATTATAAATCCTTTATATCTCCTTAAGATGTATTATTCTATCAGGTAATTCCCTTTGGCTTGAAAAATTCTGGTACAACGTATCAACGTTCCATGCACCATATCTTCAAACCCTTCCGGGGAAAATTTTCCAAATGTTATGTGGATGATTTAGTTGTAAAATATAGAAAACATTATAATCACTTGTCCAATTTGGATACCATATTCAGTAAACATAAGCAACATAATTTGAAGATGAACCCATTAAAATATGTTTTTCGGGTTACCTCCGTAAAATTCATCATCTTCGTTATACGCCATCATGGCATCAAAGTTCATCTTGAGAAGACAAAAGCAATCCTTGGCATGTCACCTCCTCAAAATTTAAAGGAATTAAGAGAACTTCAAGGACACTTGGCTTATATTTATAAATTTATTACTAATTTGGTAGGTAAGTGTTTACCCTTCACCAGATTAATGAAGAAGGGAGTTACTTATCACTGGACCAAAGACTGCCAAGAGGTATTTGATATCCTCAAGAAATATATCTTAAGTCCACCGGTATTAATTCCATTTATTGAAGGAAATCCTCTTATTCTCTATGTGCTAGTTTTAGAGTGATCGTTGGATGCCTTCCATACACAAAAAATGATGTTGGGAATGAAAATAGCATTTACTATCTTATTCGAACCATTCTTGACACAAAGACCCAATATTCAAGTATCAGGAAGTGCTGCATAGTATTAATCATTTTAGTTTAGAAGCTGAGGCACTACCTACAACATCAAGAGTTCCATTTGGTATCTCACAATTACTCGCTCAAATTTATCCTCATTCATCCTATACTTATAGGACATTTGGCATGGTGGGAATTTATTTTTCAACAGTTAGATATCCAATTTATGCCTTAAAAAGAAATAAAATGACAAGTCTTGGAATATTTCCTTGTGGAACACCCATTTGTAGAAGATACATATTTGAATACTGAACTTCTTGATGAATAAATCTTCTCTATTCAATATAATCCCCAAATGTGGGAAATTTACTTTGATGGTGCTCCCAGAAGTCTAACGGGGAAGAGAATGAAAAACCCTAAACTCAAAAAATTTGGGTTAGGAATTGTGCTTATCTCCCTAGAAAAGTCAATGTTTCCATATTCCTTTCTATTATCATAAGGCAGTACCAACAATGAGGTAGAATATCAAGATCTCATTGCATACCTAGAATTGGAACTCCTGGTACAAGTGAACCACCGAAAAGTAAAAGGTGATTTAGAAGTGTTAATCAAATAGATCAATGGGAATTATGATATTAGAAAGAATAATTAATCCATTTGTGTGATCATTTCAGAGGGTTGAAAACTGAATTTCTCTCAGATCCAACATTGTGTTATGTCATACAATCACAAAATGCCCAAGATGATGCATTGACTAATGCAGCCACAGCCCTGGAAGATCCAAATTGGGATGAGACAATCATCAGTATTTCCCATCATCGTGTGGTTTCACCATTTGTTCAAACTACAATGGAGTAAATTAATGAAATAAGTCCTATTTCCAAGCCATACTATTATACTATGGGTTTGATGAAACCTATCATGGAATACCTTCAAAATGGAGTACTTCCACTAGATAGAGTTGAAAAAGAACAGATCTGGTGATGAGTGTCCAGTTTCACTCTTTATGATAGCCCAGATCACCAAAAGATCCTCTAAAAATGAGGATTTTATGGAATCCTCTTCAGGCGTATTGATGGAGAAGAAACTGAAACTATCATGAAAGAAGTACATGTAGGAGCTTGTGGTGTTCACCAGTCTGGGGATAGGCTTTATGATCAAATCTGAAGGCTTGTATACTTATGGATTTCAATGAAATATGATTGCACATATTTTACCAAGATGTTTCATCCCTACCAAGTTCATGCCAATTTCATTCATCAACCCCTAGAGTTTCTACATACAGCTAAATACTCCTGTACTTTTTCTACATGGGGAATAGATGTAGTAGGACCTTATCTTGAAGCTACGTCTAAGCAGCTTAAATATAGTCTTAATGCTACTAACTTCTTCTCCAAGTGGGATGAGGTAATACCTCTCAAAGAAGTCGGGTCCAAAAGCACTGTTATCTTTGTCAAAGCTAATATCATTACCAAATTTGGTGTCCCTCATACCATATTGATGGATAACAGCACCAATTTTTGTTCTATTGAGTTAAAAAAGTTATATCAGGAGAACAATATCAATTACATCCATTCATCTCACTATCATGCAGTGGCCAATGGACAGATAGAGGCTTTTAACAAGACCCTATCAAATATACTCTAGAAATGGAGGATAGAGATAAGAAATATTGTCATGATAAACTTTTTCATGCTTTGTGGACTTATCAAACTACTACCTGTATTTCCACTCAGGCAACTCCATATTCATTGGTGTATGAAATAGAAGCAGTTTTGCCTATTTAAATTCAATTTCCTTCACACTTAGTTGCAATTTTCAATCAGTTATCCACCGATGAACAGTCTTAGAAGAGATTTGATGATCTGGAATGATTAGATGAAAAGATATTGCATACTTTTCATCATTTTGAAGTCTATCAGAATATAATAACATGGGATTTTAACAAAAAAAATCCTCCGCTCATTTCTTCAAGGAGAATTAGTGTTAGTCCTCAGGACACCAATAATATAAGGAAAGACGAATCCAAAGCTTGTGCCAAAGTGGGAAGGACCCTACTCTGTACATAAGGTCTACTCTAATAGAGATTATTCCCTAATCTAAATGGATGGAGAAATCATCACAACTCCAACCAATGCAAGATTCTTTAAGAAGTACTTTTTTTAATCACACAGCATCATTTTTCCTCATTGTATGACTTGAAAATACAAAGCATAATGTCCTAGTTGCAAGACATTATACTACATAATGACCATATGTGCCCATTCTACACAATGTTATAATGTGTAGCATCTTTTTCCTTGTTGTATGACATTAAAATGCATGACATCATATGTCCTCACTTCATGACTTGAAATTGTACAACATAATTTACTAGTTGGAAGACATTAAACTATATAACAACCATATAATTCCATGCTTCATGATGTTAAAATGTGTAGCATATTTTTCCTTGTTGAATGACGTTAAACTTCATGACATCATTTTTCCTCACTCCACAACATTAAACTGTACAGTTAATGTCTTCTTCATTTTTTTTAAGAAATACTATAAGATACCGAAAATTGGTATTCCTTGTGGTTCTTTAAAAAAATGAGTAGCCTCCATTGACAAGCATTACTCACATCGCTGCTACTCCTTAGTGGCACATGAGTTCCATTTCTCCCTATGCTTTAATCAGATCTGCATAGAGACCTAATTTCAAGAATTATGTGTGGCTTGATTCTCGTTTCAATGGGATACATAGAGATGCCTGGATCTCTAATATTGGGCCCAGCCAAAACCATAAAGAAATTTATTTCCTTTTTTCTTCCTATATATGAACCAAATCTATGCAGATTACTCTTCTAAGAGAATTGGTTTGATCTTCATACCATCTTGTATCTTAAGTTTAACCATTCTTCCAGAATGTGTTAAAAGTCCACATCTCTCACATCAAACTCAATTGGTGTGGGGAATGATTTTATCAAAAACTATTATTGGTTTGATTCTCATTTCAATGGGATATGTAGAGACACCTGGATCCCTAATCTTAGGCCCATACACCACTACAAAAAAGGAACTCTTCCCCATTTTAAAACATTATTGATATGGGAAACAACCTCGAGGACTACATATGGATTGATTCTCATCTATATGAGATACGTAGTGACATCTAGGTTCAATTCTCTAGTCCAGCCTCAATATTCATTTTCACATTAGAATCACTTCATGTCCTTACTACATGACATTAAACTGAAAAGTACCCAAAGAACTACATATGGATTGATTCTCATACCACTGAGATACATAGTCAAAACTAGACCTTAGATCCTAGTCTCATCCATGGGATAAATTTTTATCTATATTCCACATACAATTAAAAATCTATGTGGGAGTATTCATTTTGGTTCCTCTCCTTAGAGATCCCACCAAAGAAACAAGAAATGTCCCCATTTGACATACGAGTCAGATCTATTTAATGGACTCCAAACTAATGGCCAATATGGATTCAAATATTTCTCCTATGCACTTAGAATTACCCCCCTTTCATATTTCAAACTCTTAATCTTGAATAATTTTAGATCATCATAATATTTCTTACTGGTATTTGGTGACAAAATTTCTGATACCTGAGATCTCTTTTGCCTGACAATGTAGTACGTTCCCCTAGGTGGCCTTGCATAAGTTGACTAAATAACCGGCCTTTCAGTCAAAAGATACCACTTTTTGGCTATGCATCATACTCCCTAGTTAGACCTTCAAAATACAACCCCCATAACAGGTTCTTCAAATAATGGTAACTTCATTTTTGGGAAAAAGCATCTTCTGTCACCTTAAAACTTTGATGACAATATACAAGAATCTGCATCTTAAAGTGGTCATCCGTGTATATTCATCCCATTGCCTTTCTCTCGATCTGAAAGTCTCCAAGACCATGGTTTACACATTTTTACTCTCCATGTGTTCAAAGAATATTGAAATTACCTTGGATCATTTGACCGCATATCATCCATTTTTCTATTATATTTCGGTCCTAGTCATATGACATAAAACTACAGACATACTACTTTCAACGTTTGGGTTAGAACTTTGTAGAAATATTATTCCTTCAATTATTTGGAAATCATGATTGGAAATACTCTTTCTGTATTTAGGTACCTTTCTTCATAAACCAAACTTTGTATTGTGGAAAATCTGAATTCTTATAAACTTTCTTCATCTTTTTACAATAAAATGTTTGATACCCAAGAGCTCTTTTTCTTGACTATGTAGTATGTTCCCATAGGTTTCCTTGCATAATTTTCCTATATAAGAAGCATGTCATCCAAAATATGACACTATTTGGCTATGCAGTATATTCCCTAGTTGGCCCTACATAATATATCCCCATAACGGGTTAGTCAAATAATGGTAACTTCGTTCTTGGAAAAGATTTCCTCTAATTCCTTTAGCCCTTTTCCCATACCATTCTCCGAATCCAAAAATTCCCAAATCATAGTTTATCGTTTTTTCTTTCCATACATGAACATGGTGGTATTTTTCCAGACAAATTATCAAAAAATTGGAACTCATAAACCATTGGTCAAAGCTAAATACCTTAAACTAAAAAAGGCTTCTAATGTCCTTACTGCTTGACTTGAAACTACATAGCATAATTTTCTTGCCGCATGACACTAAAATACACATCATAATATTATAAATCCCCCTTTCTAAATAGTTTTAACCATTCTTCACACACCAAATTTTTATAGTATTGGTTTTCCCATTCATGACCTATGATGGCACAGATGTCCCATTTAGATCTCTTTCCTTGGAAAAACCACTCATTGTGGTCTTGAGTCACCCAAATCGTAATTTCCATTGTCTATTAAATATAAAATTTCAAATTTTAGAGATCTATTTTGTTTCACTATATAGTACATGCCCCTAGTGGCCTTGCATAATATTCACCTACATAACAGGTATGTCAGTCAAAAGATGTCATTGTTTGGCTATGCAGTATATGCCCCTATTGGCCTTACATAATACAGCCCCATAATGGGTTTTTGAATCAATGGTAACTTTATCCATGGAAAAAGACCTCCTCTATGTTTATACTTCCAGTTTTAGATTTGGTGATCATAAAAACCATGACTCGAGATTCTCCTTGGAAGTATCTAAAGAATATTGGAACAATTCCTAGCCACTAAGCCTTGTCTGGGATCTAATTTCAAAATTTATGTACAAATCTATTAGACTATAAACACAAACTTATTAGTCCAATATTCATGACACTAAACATCCCTTTAAAAAAGATATGATACTCACTAGATTGAAAACCCACAAAGGGAAATCTGGATAAAAGTCAAAGTGTTAACTCACTGGACCTACATTTTGTATGGTTTAGGAAATATTGAACAATAAAAATTCAAACTATAAAACGTTTTTGGGGTTGTTTGCATAACCCTAGTTGAAATCAAACCATGCTCACTAGTCCCATTGTATTAGGTATAAAAAAGAGCGCATTCCATCCCTATCATTGTAATTATGGTTATCCTATATGAAAATATCATATTGTGGAATCCAGCTTTAACATTACAATTAAAAAGAAGCAAGGATGAAGATATAGATGATTATCGAAAAAATTCTTTTCATTTGTAATTAAAAAATACCTAGGGGAACATCCACAAATTGGAGTCTCTCTATCATAAATTACAAGAGGTTTTCCACATGACTTCTCATTTGTTTAATGACCTCTTGATCTCCATCAACTTCCTGTTGATGTTTAGTTAGCCAACAAGTATCATTATCTTTAGCATAGTGAAGTGATTCCTTATCATCTGCAATGGTTTTTATACCATCACTCTGGACTTAATCTATTGAATCATGAAGTTTTTCAAGCTCCCTTGTAACAACATCCAACTCTTGTTGAAGACAGAACTGTTGAATAGTCTTTTGATTAACTTTCTGCTTGAGTATTGTCAACTTTGCAGTATGATTAGCCTCAGCTTGGCATAATGTTTCTTGGAATTCATCAATGTTGGTCAATAGTATGGATTTTATCAGATCTTACCGAAGTTTCTTCTCTTGATCCCTTTTTTAGATGATCTCTTTCACTGAAGTATAGATTTAACACTATTCAAAACCACCAAATCCCAATGTAATGAATAGATATGAAAACTATGGAATTTGTGAGGAATGTTCTTTAAGTGGAATTTTAGATATTATCTTCCATATATTATTTCATGACTTGTGACATGAATGGTGAAGAGCCTTTTAAATCTCTAGATCTGATTCATAATTGTTGTCGTAAGGGGAAATATATTTTTGGATTAATGCGCTTAAAGAAGTGCCTTATTCTGCTCCTTCCTTGACAGTAGTCACTTCACTTCCTAGTGTTGTTTAATCTGATGTAGAATATTCAGCTCTAGAACAATCCAATGAAGTTAATAATCATATATGGTGAATTAAAATTATGTTTAGTCTCAAAAAAATAACAAGAGTGATCACAATCACAATATTTGTAACACTTACTTAACAATAGGTCGACAGCTTGAGAAGACTCCTCCCCAATATTCTCAACTTCAGTAGTTTTGGTTGAAATATTTTGGTGGGGAATGATTTCTTTAACCTACTTAGGATTCTCCAAATGAATATCAGGATGATTTTCCATTTCAAGGTTCACCTGAGCCAGCGTCTCCACAACTGTGGGATTGATAGTGATATTGATGCTTCCTTCAGGCATCGTCATTGTAGAGGTTTATTTTGATGGAACTGCATATTTCAACTGATCATGGTTAGAAAATTAATCATAAGAATATTGATAGGATGAACAATACAAACTCACGTCCATTTGGTTCTATAAAATAAACTTCAAAATCTTCTAATGTATTTTGAATATTAACGTGTTCTAATACTTATTCAAAATACATGCCAATATTAATCATATAATCCAATGATATCTCAAATACCATGTTAGTATCTCCCATGGGATCACTAATAGTGGTTGTTTCACAACCCTCCTTTGACAACTTTTGAACCCGAATAGCTTCCTCAGTAACAGATGTGGAGTCAGTATCAGTTGTCATAGGATTTTCTGGTGCATGAGATGAACCTAAAGTATCACAGAGTAGAAGTCAGTTTTTGTTAAACATAGTTTCTCATGAAGAACTTATAATTTAAAAAAGGTATCCTCTATCCTAGTAGTAGTAATAAGAGTAGTGCTAGGAAAATATATTGACTACTCTTTCCTAAATTCCCCTTCAGTCAAAGGAGCCACTTGGTTGGTGGGAATTTATACATGTCCGGAAGCACCCTCTATGGTTCCCTGAGGCTCATCAGAAATTTCCCTAAGATAATAAATAGAATAAGTTCATATAGTTCCATGAAGTTTAAACACTTTCTATGAATAAATCTAAAATTCATGTTGTTAGGAATGCTTACCACTGTTGGGAAAATGTTTAATCGTAGTTTTATTTCTTTTATGTTTCTATTTCTTTACTTTATTGGGATTATTTTCATCATAATCTCTATAAATAGGTATTGGATACCTCAATCCCCCTACTATCTCATCCTCCATGGCCTGTTTTCTGAAATATATCTCCCTCGACTCATGGGGTGATCCAACAGCTTCAAGTGCAGTACCACCAAGGCTATACTGTGGTGATGGAACTTCAGTCAATTTTCCCTTAGTTAACTTCAAGTTAAAATGTTATTTACCCTGATAAATAATTCTTTGACTATATTCAAATACAAAAGAAGAAAAAAATTTGAGAAAAAAATTTACATCTTCAAGATCAACAAAATCACACCATTCTTCATCAATTGAAAGGTCAATACCTTTGGTGGAACCATGATCTATCATCTCTTTCACTTGTTTTGTGGTGGTAATTGACTCATTGGTTGTGTATATGAGCATCTCCAACTCTCATATATAATTTCTTTCTTCATCGAGGTTGTTCTTAAAAAGAATATTAGAATATTCTCATAGATCCCCTATTCTCAGAATATGCAACCCTTCACATAAATCTATCCATGTGGTTTCAACATCAAAATGCAAGCTTTTCCATGTTTGAACTATATCTGGTCATACATATTCAAATTACATTCTAGAGGGTTCTGAAGATGATCCTGCAGTTTTATATTTGATTTTATTCCCAATTACTGTCGTCACATATGGTGGATGATAAAATGGAACCCACTGCTCTTCTAAACGATAGAGACTAGGCCGCCTCGATACAGCTTCAGTTGGTACTAATGGTGTAGCTCTCTTGAATCTAATAGGTTGATTGTATCTTTCACTATGTTTCTTCGGGGATCTTGGAGCCTCATTCCCCCCCCCCCCCCACAACCTCTAAGTTCAATGAATCAGCCTCTGATGATGAGGAATTACCTTCCAAATGAGGGGTTCCTTTCTACTGCCTCTTTTTATCCCGACCTAAAAGAAAACATTGTTTAGAAACCCTTTAGGGTATGATGTAACCCAGTTCACAGCATAACAGATAGTAAATCTTCTATTTGCATTAGTGGTAGGTAAGTTGAATATTGCCCCGATTTTCTCTATAGTCACCAGCAACCATAGTTTTCGGGCCACCGTTAGATGTTTCTCTAATCTAACATGCAGTTGACGAGATATGGTAATTTTTTGCGGACATTTGAATTGAAGTGAAAATTTGTAAGAATCATAGGCCTCGCATATGATTTCCCTATCAGTCTCGGTGGCCAATACACCATCCCTAAAAGCTAACATATACACCCTTATCTCTAATCTGGCCATCCCATAATAAAAAAATAGCCCCGTAGGAGGATTACCATAAGGGAAAAGATGAAATTCTTTGTACATTCTAAACCCGAACTTAGTGTTGTAAACATTCAATGACAAAGGTAAAATACCAGAAAAATATTGAACAGATGGTCAGAACAAACTTCCAAGGACCTGAACCCTACTCTACGCAGCATAAGTTCTGAAATGAGTGGTGATCCACCACCATAACACCTAGAATGGTCCTACTATTCTAAAATGAGACTTCCCTATATAAATATGAAACAAGATCCTATGGATTTTCTACAGAATAAGGGTATCCAACCTTACCATATTCTTCTCTTCCAGCTTGGTCTATATAAAAAAATCTCATGACATTATGTCGCCCTTAGAATCTCGAATGGGAAATAGATATACACTGAGCCACATGTCCAAGCAACCCATAAGATAGGTCTTCGCAGGAATCTTAGAGTTGACTTCTTACCCCCACTTTTCAAACTCTCCCTTCTCTAATACTGGCCAGAAAGTGTCGATTGTTCCTCTATTTTCTGCCTTTGGGTAGCTGGTGGGATGAGTGAAAGTGGGACCTTTCTCCTTCTTCTTCATTAAGAATATTTCCATGCATTCTTCTGGGTTAATATCCCTTCTCGTGTGGTACTTTTTTGTGTTCTTATTCTTGAGTTTATAAAATATCTTCATTAATTCATAAACCAAGGCTGGTGTCTTTTCTGAGTCATTCCATGTTGTCTTTGGAGGAATACATTTATCATACATGTCTCTAAGGATTGGAGCTCCAAAGATCTTGCAGACATCTCACAAACTGATGTCTACTTATACATTTGTCAAATTGAAGGAATTAGTCTCTGGACTCCATCGCCTCAGCAACTCTGGCCTGAAATCGGCATTTCTATATACATAGGCTTTCTTGACCCATACAGCCTTATAAATTCTGACGCCTTTTAAGTCATCCATAAACTCTGCACATGCCTTGCACACCCAATATTCCCACATCCCTACAGGTTTAACACCCACTCCTAGGAAAAAATCCTAACTTTTCTTCCAACCATTTGATTGATCTATCTAATAATCTCGGAAAATGGACGAATATCAGTGCGGCTATAGCTCGGTTGTATGTACTTTCAAATCTGGAAAACATGGGCTGTGATGTAGGAAATGGGCCTTAGCTATTGTCCCAACATTGATATATGTTCCCACAATATAAATATTGGCATATGAGAAATTTTTTTGGTCTCGAAACCATGAAAGTGGAACATAATTATTTGGATCTAGTGTGTTGATATCTTGTAGATGGCCAGAACAATACAAAGGAAAACAAATACTCCTTGGAAAATCGAAGTGATATTTCCTCATATTCTTTGACAAATATAAGAGAGTATGGTCATATATTTCAAAGTAATTACGCCCAAAAATCTTCATTATATCGTCAATTCTCTTTCTATCCAATTCATTAGTAGTTCTGATTCTCTTGGGAGCTATTGGACCTACAAAATAGATCAAAATTCATCTTAAAGTGAGCTCGTTTTGGATTTTTTGATAAAGGCGTTAATAAAATATGACAAAGGAATTAAGGTGCACAAATATGGATTTGGGGCGCAAGTATGGTTCCCCATTCATAGCACGCAAATAAAAAACGAATAGAAGAAGCGCAACTGACAGGAGCATCTGAGCGACAACACTTGTGCGCTGAGAGCTGGATTTCTAAAATCCTTTGTAATTTTTTCTAAAGTGAAGACATTATATATAAGTGATAAAGACTACCCTACACTATATCACCTTAGGCACCTGTACCTCGAACACTATCAGCTTACATTCCACATCAACCACTTTGACCTTTTTCATGACTTTACCTCAGTATAAGACCCTCTCTACATTTTAGATCCAATTCTGAGGGGGGTTATTTGTTGACACATCATTCCATCACATCGATGAAAAAGTGACAAAGAGAAATGTCTTAGAGAATGGAGGATAAAATACATGAATGAAATCAAGATTTTAAAAGGCTTGAAATTTGGATCGGCCTAGTCAAGCCAAGGCACCGTTGGCGCACAAGCTACATGTGCACCACATTTCTGGTGTGCAATCCACTTGCGCTCCCAATCACCATTTTCCCAGGGTCACTTATTTGACTATAAATAGTCCCTTGGGGTCTTTATTTGGATAGAGAAATTTCCCTGAAACCCAATTGCTACTCTGGTCTCCCTAGTGCATCACCCAAGTCTTTCAAAACCTTCAAGTTAGTTCTTTAGCACATATAGTGGAAGAATTAAATGAGGATCATAGTATTTAATTCTCTTTAGTGTTTTAAATCCATAACAATTGTGCACCTAAATCACCCAACCTCCCTAAATAAGAAACACTTCACACTACCCATTCCTCACAAAGGAACTTGAGTGACCCACTTCTGAGAATACCAGTGAATACTCTTGAAGCCTTGAGTCAAGTCTCACCAAAATTTTAACATCTAGGTTTTTCTTCACTTAAGTAAACATCAGGTCACCTAATCCTATCAACACACCCATACCAGTGCACCAGATACCTACTTGGGAGCCCCAATTTGATTCACCTTATCCCTTTATGGTCGGAATGGCCCGAAGGCCTTCATTTTTTTATTATTTTGATAATCCACCTTTCAAGGGATGAGGTGGAACCCATACAGGGCCTGAAGGCTCAGAGAAAATTATATGACCCGTAGGTCTTAGAGGGATTCACCTAGACAAGAAAACTTGGAACTAATCCTCCCTAGAATGTGTCATGATATTAGCACTCCACTTTCGCAATTTTGGTCAGCTATCTGTCCTATGAAAAGCTGTAGAGGCCCGGTACCAATGGAAAATCCATACCCTCTCATTCTTCCAATTCTGGTTAGCTCTGCTCCAGTGAATGCGCCTTCCCTGAATCCTCCTCTAAAACCTTGTTTGTTGTAGTCTGACTGGTACATCTGCATTCATGTGGCCCGAAGGCCTTGGGGTGTCTCGAAGGCCTTCAGGTGGCCTGAAGGCCTTGATAATCAACTAGCCCGAAGGCCTTGGGTGGCCTGAAAGCCTTGCAGGACCTGAGGACCAAACCGGTGGCCCAAAGGCCCAGATTGATGAATATTTTCGGCTACTACAGTACCGAATAGTATCTTCTACAGTATATGCTTCCTTATCTAAAAGGATTACATTGAAATCTCCACCAAAAACTTTTGAATTACCAAACCCTTGGGAAAGGCACATTAGTGTGTCTCTCATTTGGGTTTGTATATCTTCAGTCAGAGGTTCACCGTATTTGTTTCATGATTGTGTCATGATTCATGGAGTGTCTATGGGTTTCTATATCTACAGTCACATGCACCTATCTCCCATGGATACTATTGGGGAGTTCCTAGTTTGTAGGATTAGGATTTGTCCCATGTCTGTCCCTTATTTTCTCTAAAACCTGGTTCCTTGGTAGGAAAGGTACACTTCATACCTACTTTTCCTTTTAAACAAAGGAGAAGTATCCCTCCCCTATCAGGAAAGATTTTAGGGCAGCCATCCTAGTGTAAGCCCCTAGACTTTCATGTATGACGTTTCAGTCTCTCTCATCTATACTTCCTTCACCTTCACTCCTTCCTTACATTGGACCCTCGTCTAATGTAAAGTGAAGAGGGGGAAGGTTCACCCCATCCTCTTCCATCGCCGTCGTCGTAGGCCCATCCTCTTCCACCAATAGAGGAGGAAAAGTTTGTGTGTGTTTGTTGAATATTTTACATCCTCTTATTTCTCACACCAAGCATGACTCACATAGGCTTTGATAGTTTTGATGATCATAATATTTTCACAAACACCTCCTTGAATTAACTATGAGAACTCTAATTCCCATTAAAACTAGGATATGTAGAAACCCTTCCTAAGGCTCAAGCTCAATCTCATTTCATCCATAAATGGGCATATTCCTTAGGAGTAAGCCCCAAATTAAACCCCCAAATCACAAGGTAATCCTATTTCGAAGTAATCCCCAACCTATTTTTCTAAAAAGATCATAAACCCCTATGAGACTCCCCAAACTACGTGGGATTTGATTCTCATCGAAATGAGATACGTAGAAAGCCTCCCTAGGGTTCAAACCCAACAATATAAATCAACCCTGTACTTTATGGGCCACATTCCCAACAAGATCTAATCCAACATGGAAACACATATCCTTTCCAGGTTCCTTGGGCTTCTTAAGAATAAGTCCCACACCAAGCTTTGACTAAACACCTTCCACTTAGATGTCCTTACTACATGACATTAAACTATACAGTTAGGTCCTTATCAAACAACCTTAAAATGTATGATTTATCCCATTAAGTGGCACCGAACTATGAGATTTATGATCCCTTTCACAAGGATACATAGGTATCCCATTTATGGGTAGGATACCAACATAAAAACAAAGTTTTGTCTCCCTGGATGACAATAAATTCCGGAGTGCCCCACTGAGTGGATTAATAACCAGTATCATCATAACAATGGTTAAAATAATATCTAAATAGTATATAAGATGATACCATTGATGGAGAACCATGAATACATATGGATATATCTATTAATGAAGAACCTAGAATACATATGGATGATTATGAATTTCACACATGCTAAGAATTGATTACAAATTCCAAGGGAAACATATTTTATACTTGGTGAACTAATAAGGATTCGTGAAAATAATCTCAAATATATAAGAGATTCCCTGAGTAGGTAATAATTCCCCCCAAAAGAGTGTGATGAGTTTGACCTCTCATCCTCTCAAAAAATGTATGTTCTTAAGTATTGTAGGTCCAAACCTAATGAACACCTACCTTTGGAAACCAATTAACTTTTGATAAAGAACCATTGGAAATTTATGGTTACATAAATAAATCCAATGGAAACCACTCAGAAGTTGTGATTCCTAATTAGAACACACATTATGAGGGAGATGAAATAGAATATGAGTAAAGATTTTTGGATTTCGGTGTCCAATCAATGGATCAAGGAGCTTATAATTTTCATTTGGAAATAATAGATCCCTATATAACTTCATATAATTTTCATGTCCTCTATCTCTATTATAAGAAAGGAAATAGGGATCATTTCGACTAAAATTTACATATAATGTAAACTCTGAATCCAATGGTGATGTCTATTAGGTTTTATAGAATGTGGGAGAATAATAATTAAATATATTTCATTTGTATACTTTCTTAATCATATAAAGTTATTATTTTTCTTATTATAGTTAAATTCCATGTTCATCAAGCACATTATTCCTATGATCAATTATGAAGAAAAACTATATAATCCATGGAAGTAACTTCCATGAATTCTAAAGGTTCTTACACATTATATTACACAATGAACATACAATTTACGTGTTAGAGATGCCAATGCCTAATCCACCTGCTAAAGCAGTGAGTGAT
Organism: Viscum album; assembly: GCA_963277665.1. Taxonomy (NCBI): domain Eukaryota; kingdom Viridiplantae; phylum Streptophyta; class Magnoliopsida; order Santalales; family Viscaceae; genus Viscum; species Viscum album. Next base: position 1,860,497,652 of record OY728129.1, on the reverse strand, counting down.
AATGTCATCTTTGTCTATGAAAAAATATTTGGACATTTTTATAGTTCTCAAGTGTTTAATGCTTTTATCCATGACTAAATAACTCATTAAAAATCATGTGAGAATGGTTTATTATGGTATGATTCAACATCTCAGTGATCTATATTAGGAAAAATATAGATAAGATTGGTTTGAGATATTCGAGGCACACTTCATGGGAAACCATGAATAAGGTGAAATATATGGACCTCACATAGTAATTTTTATTGGATATATTAATTGTTTATAGATTATTGGTTTTCATTTCCTAAATAACTTTTCACCAATATCATTATGAAAACACTCTCTCAGAGTTTTTGTAGTTTTGTTATGAATTTTAAAGTAAACAATCTTGAGAAATCTCTCATAGATCTCCCCACTCCACTTTTTCAATATGATAATGAATAGAAGTATAAAAATCCTTATGTTCTTTTGGAAAATAGGAGTAAGATAAAATAAAAAAGCTCTAATACTGACACTAGGACCAATGATTATTCAAAATTACCTTCTAAGAGAAGGAAGATTAAGAGGAAGGCAAGGGAACATGATATTGTATATTTTTCATTTGGAAAGAAGGGCCATTAGAAGAATAATTTCACTTAGAAAAATAATCAAGGGGATTCTTCATGAACCTAGTAGATGTCAAAATATTTCCCAAGTTTAGGTGGATCTATGTGAAGCCAATGAAGCCAAACTTATTATTGTGGATATTAGAGACTACCACCTCACATTAATGGAAAGAAATATTTTGGTTTTAAAATATTGTTATTATGTTCCATTGGTTACTAGAAAAATTATTTCAATGTCCAGACATGATATAGTTGAATTTGTTTCAAATTTAAGGGAAAATTTACTTATTTTATATATATAAAATTTTTTAGGGATGTTTAAAAAAAGGTCTTTATGTGTTTTATTACACAAACCATGTAGAGGAAACAGATAAGGAATTGGGTTCACGTGACACATATCAAACCAAGTTGTGGCATCACTAGCTAGGTCATTTAAAAGGAAAGTGCTTGACTAGATTACACAAATATGGATATTTGGATTCTTTTAATCTAAATACAATTGTAATATGTCACAATTTTTTAAAATGTAAAATTACCAAAGCCCCATCTAGTGGAATACATAAAAGGTCCACAGAGTTTCATGAGTTCATTCATACTTGTAAAACCTTAAATTTGAGGCAATTTTCCATTTTATAATATGATTTTAAGTTAGAAAATGTATTTGTGGAGTCTTGAAAAGTTTTGGAGAGTTTTTAAAAGTTATGGAAGGATTTGGAAGGAATTATGGTTAGAGAATTGTTAATAAAAAATTTCATTATCTTTCAATGTAACCATGGAGGAGGTTTTGAGGGAAATTGGGATGGCTCACAAATAGTGTATGGATGGGAAAACTATGTGACAAATCATGTGACTTTATAATTTTTTAGATTATGAATATCATCATGGTTGGTGCATGTTTATACAAAATGTGTGTCCAAACCATGCATCCTCAAGTGTTTTCTAGTAGCACCCACACATTTGGTACATGATTTTCTAAATCGTCCTGGATAACTTTATTATATGATTAATTAAGCATTAAAATTATATTTTTAGTTAGTTTTAACCCCCAAAACCCTCATTCTTTATCATTTAATTAGGGCTAACAATTTTCAAGGTCACATTATCCATTCATTATCTTCTACTTCACTCTGAAAGTTAATTATAGAATATTTTTGGGAGTTAAACCTAGGAAATTAAATGTAAGGGTTTTGTCTCTATTAACCTTTGTGATATTCTCTACCTATCTTGTAAGGAAACATATACTAGGGAATCCTTTCTCAGATCCATGGATCATAATGTATTGTGGTAATATTTCCATGTGATTCATTAAATGGAGGGAAGTAGATCTCAAATCTACAAGATCATGATGTTATTTTAGAAACAAACATTATGAGGTTGGTGTATTATCTCCTCTTTCATTCATATAACATGAATTTTTGGTTTTAAAAAAACAATTACTATGTTTTCTAAATACAAACCCATGATTATTCTACTTATTTTTCTGGCTTCAAAACTATTGATAATGGGAATCACCCCAAACATGTTGATAAATTACTAAAATGGGGAATCTATCTTCAACAATGTTTTTGGATATGATAACCTTTCATGTACAAGGGTTCGTGGGTTCAAAATAAATATTAAATGGGCATTTTTGTTATGGAGTTGTCTACTAGTTCTAGAGTTAAGTAACATTGGATTATACTTCGGAGAGCTAGTTTTAGTATGTATGGATGGGAATAACTTGTGAGTATATAATTTTCATTGGATATGATTGAGAAAATTTCATTGGTTTAGAATTTACATGTTTGTGTGCATGCATGGATTGGGTGACCTTTATGGTGTGAGTTATTTTCACTAATTTCATATTTGGATATTTAGCACAACTATTTTATATTTCTCTCTATGGTTTTTCATGCAATTTTATCTAGCTTATTCTTGTTATAGTGGTAGGTGTGGGAAGTCTTGTATATTTCATACTGATTTGATATACTCATCTGTACATGTGAATTTTGGTGTATTTGAAAATGTTTTTCACCATGATATAGGTAACAGGAAGGTCTCGTGCTTTACTTGTGGAGAGCCTTAATGCTGCAGTCCCATTATTTGTGAGTTCAAGATAAAAAATGAGTTTTTGTGGAGTTATTCATGGGTCCATATCATTTTCTGGGTTTCTTTTGGAGTATTTGGATCTTCCGTTGATTTTGAATTCTGTTTTATATTATCTACTATGACTCTGATTATGGTTATTTTATCTTATTCCTTTAAGTTTATATTGGTATTTATATCACACATCATGTTCATTATATTCTATTGTTTTTTCTATTACAAGTTTCATGTATTCTTGGAAAATAATCCCCCATGGTTTGTTCAAGCTCTTGGAATTTATTTCTAACCTTTGGTATCTGGGGGATGTCACCTAAGGTTAGTGGAACTTTGGTCCTTCCCAAGCCAATGTGTCTAGTCTTTGTGTTAAAATTGGTATAAATCTAGTCAATCTATCACTCATGAATGGTAGTTTTACATGTGAGATGTGTAAAGTATTGAAATATATGTATAAAAATACATATCTAACCTCTTTATATTGAACATCATGTTACTAAGGTAGTTTGGGTATGTAAGTGTTATTGTACACTTCTAGTAATGACCTAACCTAATCAACATGGGTTTAGCCAATGGGATTCTAGTATCATGCATTAGTAAAAGACTTCCCCTAGGATTACATTATTTATATGATATTTATGATCTTTCTTGTTGTTGTTTTTTATGTGGTAATGTTTATAGTATTAAAGTGTTCTGTTGATACTGAGTGGTGATCTTGATATAACTATATGAAAATCATTCCAGTCAGGAGACTTTGAAATCATAGAGGGGATACCATTGAAAACATGGTTCTACCTGAGGAGCCACAAGTCAATCATAAACTTATTATAAGAATTATATAGGTTGTACAATCTATGAATAATGGGAATCAACATGAGGAACCATGCCATATGGATCTCTCACTGGAGTTCTAAAGTTTAAACCCATCAGTTGTTCAGTAAGACTCAGGACTTGATAAATAAGACTCATGGATTACTAGAATGAATAGAATCTTTAATTTCTTAGTAACTCTGGTTGAAGTTAAAGTGAATTTATCCATGTACATGCTTGAGGACCTAACATGACAATGTTAGGATCTATCCATCCAAGCTATGGTCGACTAAGGGCATACTTCGGAGTGTTTTGAGGAATTATTCAGAAAGTAATTATAACCATGGACCTTTTGAGTATCACAAACAAAAAATTTCTTCAACATAAATTAGGATAACATTTTAGTTATGGAGCATGGAGCCCAACTCACATAACTTTCTCACTTCACACCAAAAGTTGAATCTTTCAAATAACTTCAGGAATGAATGTTTGATGTAGGAATGTGACTAGACATTCACTTGAGATTGGTGATGCTTTGTTTTGGAAACTTCATAGACATATTGAACAAGGCTATTGTGGTAGAGAAATAAATCCTCTAGAACCTCAGTGGAGGGAACACCTTTTTACTCCCAAGAACTGGTGGGAACTTCATTATAGTAAACAAACAAAAAATGGAAAAACACTATCATGTTCATAGAGTAGAAGAGAACCAGTCCACTATATTAGTTTATTTTTTTCCTTGTCACATTACTGAATTGAGTTTCTAAAGATTTTTTTCAATTAAACACAAGAAACCAGGATGTATAGAACCTCTTTGAGAGTGTTATAACTGAGGCCACATGGAAAACATTTCGTGATATTGTACGAAACTTATAAATTCAGCTAATAGTATCAGTTATACTATATTGTAGAATTATAATTCTCAACTAGGATGATCTTGTTATAATATTAATTCCACACAAAAAATTAGGTACTTAGGATGATTCTAGGAATATCTCAACACCTCATCAGGAACCCCCTCACCAAGGAAGCATGAATCAGTCTAGGGGAGTATGGTGATAACTTTTGGGAGATATATAGATCATTATAATTAATGATTAATTTCACATGATAGAGCAAGGTATTTTTCTCCTTGGTTCTATATTGATGCAGGTTTTTTACATAGGTTCCTCCCATTCTATTATTGGTTCACATGTGGTGAAACAATTGTGATTGTTTATGGAAACAATTCCTCAAGTGAGAAGGGTCAAGAAACCTCTCGAGAAATGAGAGTGTGGAGGGTTTAAATGTTCTACATATTCTATCAATTTTGAATCAATTCACTTTTAGTGGGATAATACTATTAGGGATATGTACATATTTCATCTCATCATGGGAAGAGATTGGCTAATAACATTCAAGTATCATGTTGACTATTATACCCAGTAAGTGAATTTGATATCTTCTGAAGTATTTGTTAAGTTATTCAAAGTAGAATGGGATGTTAATTCTAGAGGAAAAATACATTTACCAATAGTATCAAGGACCACCTTATATCAATTGGTAGTGATCACCTTAGGTTTTATTAATGCAACTGGAAATATAATTTCCCTGGCATAATAGATCAATACCTTGTTGTATTTCTAGAAATATTATCTAGTTTTACACCTTAAAAGGGAAGTGGAATTTTCTTTTGACCAAATCCCAGGAATGAATCCAATCTCACTTACATCATATATAATGACTTCAACATAGTTATGAGAGTTAAAATTCCAACTTGAAGACTTTAAAATCAAGGTATTTATAATGTGAGGAACACCAACAAGGGCCACTCTAGTTTTATTTACTAAGTAGGTGGATGGAACACTCTAAATTTATGTTGATTATCATAAGTTGAACCGAGTTATGATAAATAATAAATATCCTCTTCCTTGAATTGATGATCTATTTATCAATTTAAGCGTGTATAATGGTTCTAAAAAATTGATCTCTGATTTTGGTTCCACTAACTCTTAGTCCGGAAAAAGGATATCCACAAATCATATTTTAAAATTCATTATGACCATAATAAATACTTGGTCTTTCCATTTGGTCTTGCTAATATACTAGAATACTTCATGGAATTGATGAATCATATCTTTCACATTATTTCTAGATTATTTCATTATATTATTTTTTTTATGACATATTAGTTTATTCTTTCATGTAATATGATCATAAAAGGAACTTATAGATTGTATTAGGTACATTATGGGATCAATTATGTTATGAAAATTTCTCAACATTTTACTTCTGTATAAAATAAGATTACTTTATTGAGAATGACATTTTATAAAAAGGTATATTTTTAAATATTGATAAGAGTATGGCCATTATTTCTTGGAAACCACATAATATTGTCTTTGAGTGGCACCACTTCCTAGGATCATCTAGCTATTATCATCTATTTTTCCATGAATTCTCGCATCTGTCTTCTCCTATGACTATGTTTCCAAGGAATAGAAATATATTTTATTAGAGTTTTTGTTTTCAAAAATCTTTCAAGGAACCTAATTCATGGATAAATATGACACCTATCTAGATATTCCTAGAACCAAGTGAGGCTATGTTGTATTCTATGAAGCATTTGGGTATGGATTGGCTTTTAGTTTCATGTAGAGTGATCATGTTATAGCTTATGGATCTTGATAATTAGGGATTCATGAAAAAAATTATCCAACACATGATCTAGAATTAGTTGCAATGGTCTATGTCCTCAAAACATAGCACCACTATCTCATTGGTGAAAATTTCACTATGATCATAGACCATAGAAGTGTGAATTACAAATTATTTCCAAGGAACTTGAAAAAGAGACAATAATGATGGATGTAATAATTACAGATATTTAATTATGAATTACTGTATAAACCCTTGAAAGGAAATTTAGTGGCTAATGAATTAAGTTGTAAGTCATACAATCTCGTGGTTCAAGAGCCCTGAGACCAATAAAAATTGATGGCGATTATTAATGATATGCACTCAAAATGATGGGATTAGGGTGAGTCTATAGTTTCAATTCAATTTAACCTTATTCTAGACTTTTATGAATTAGTCAAGGATACTCAAAATCCAAAACCTGATTATTTTATAGTGAGGTGATATCTTAATGGTGGCTAGACTATGTATGGATAGAAAATTAATGAAAATTAAGTGTTCTGATTTTGAGGCCAGATTTTAGTTTCACCATATTATTAAGAGAAACTCCTTCAGGCATATCATTATTCCAAGTGTAAAATGCACCCGGGTACCCTTCAAGTGTATAGGGTAATATAGGAACATTTATGGATGTAGTGTATGAAAACGAAACATACCAAGTATTTTTTGAGATGTCTCACTTATTAATAGGTAAAGGATAAACATAAAAGACCAACCAAAATGTTTTCATTAATGTCTATACCTATATAAAAATTGTATAATATTTCTCTAAACTTTTTCATAAGTCTACTACAAACACTTTTAAGCATGACTCCATTTGGGTGATCATGGATCGACTCACAAAGTCATTACTTATCATTCTAATTATTGATATGAATACTGTAGAAAAATTAGAGAAGATATATATTCAGAAATAGGTTAAGTTACATGGGGTGTCAGTTTATATCATCTCTGACTAAGACCGTAGACTTACTTCACTCTTTTGGTGGTCCTCAAAATAGGTCCTTAGAACTAAGTTAACCATAAGCATGACATATCATCCCCAAACATATGGCTAGTTGGAATATACGATTCAGACTATGTGTGATAGACTTCCAGGGTTTAGGGGAAGACCATTTTCATTTAATCGATTTTTCATACAACAATAGTTATCAGGACATTATAAATATAGACTCATTTGAGGCATTATACTAGAATCCATGTTTTTCAACACTTCTCTGGGTTAGTAATAGGGAAACCCCACTAATTTGACCATGTGTAGTGAGTGAGACTATTTAGATGATAAAAATGATTAGTAAAAGAATGTAGATATCACAGAACCATCCAAAATCTTATTTTAATCATCATTTCCTATAGTTATCTTTTGAAGTTTCCAATAATTTATTCTTGTGTGGTTTACAGAGGTTAGAGCATCACTATTTTGGTAAGGAAGGGAAATTGGAACCTTACTATATTGGACATTTTTTAATTCTAGAATATATTACAAATATTTCTTTTTGGTTAGATACACCACTAAAATTTTGTTCAGTTCATAATGATTTCCATGTATCACAATTGAAGAAGTGACAACTGATTCTCAACCATTTGATTAGATGGGATCATGTGACTCTTGATCCTAATGAAAAATCTATTTACTCCCAAATTCACATTTTGTATAAGAAAGATATGTTCATGCATGGAATAAAAATATTTATAGTGTGGGTATTATGAAAATAGGTTCATATTCAATAAAAGACTTTGGAATGGGAAAATGGATGTTAGAGTAATGTACAAATCTTTTTTGACAAACTAACGCCTCAGTATTTGTAAAGATGGAATACCTAATGGTGGGGAGAATTTGAAACCCCCTATATATGTAAATTTACCATTTTATATAGTCTTTCATGTTATAAAATTGTTTGGTGGAGTCTTCATAAGTCCATGAGAGTTTTTGTATGTTTTGTAAATATTCATGGTTAGATAAGTATTAGTATAAACTATGATAAGCTTTATAAGAAACCATGCATGGGGGTTTTGGGGAAACTGGGAAAGCACAAGGTTTAAACATGATTCAGAAAACTATATGAAAAACCTTGATACTTTGGATTCTTTGGTTATGATATATTTTTATAGTTTTCATGTAGTTCACCAAACTGTGTGGCCAAACTGTACAACCTCGGGTATTTTCTAGTAGCACCATAATGGTTGGTGTGATGTTTTCCAGATTACATTGGCTAACTATGCACTGTAAATAATTAAACCTAAAAATTATATTTTTAATATAGTTTAATACCTAAAACTCTAATTCTTCTTCATGTGATTAGGGATCTCAATTTACAAGGTTCCTTTAATCATTTTTGGGTTTCTACTTCACTCAAAAAGATTATTACAGGAGATCATTGTGTGTTAGTCCTAGGAAATCAAATATAAGGTTTATATTTATCATGTCCTCTATAATATTATCACTCTCTCTAAGAAGGTACCCAAGTATGAGGATTCCTTTCCTAGATATACTAGTTATAATGAATTTTATTAAGATACCCCTATGATTTACTAAAGGTAATGTGATTAAATCTTGGATCTATAAGATCAGAATATGATTCTAGAAAATGAACATTCTGAGTAAGGTGTCTTCTATCCCTCTAAACAATGCCTATAAGTCATGGTCTTGGTTTCAAAAAAATTGTTTTCTTGATAAAAAATTATAACGATTCTACCTATTTTTGTAGATTTAAAATTAAGGGTTGTGGGATTAACCCACAACGTGTTGATAAATTGCTAAAATAAGGAAAATATCCTATAAAGAGGTTTTGGGAGAAAGAACAATTCTTGGACATGGGTGTGTGGGTTCATGATTAATATTGGAGGGGATTTGTTGGTATAAACCTAGTTATCAATGATGGATTTATGGCTTGTTGGATTATACATCCAAGATATGGTTTGGGTCTAGAGGGATGGGTACCACTCTTGAGTATGGAATGTTCATTGGACATGATTAAGAAATATGCATTGGTTTGGAATTTTCATGGGTATGTGCATGCATGGCATGGGTGACCTTCATGGTGTGATTTATTTTCACTATTTATAAATATTCATATATGGAATAATTGTTTAATATTTATCTATTTAGTTTTATATAAAATACTAGATAACATGTTCTTGTTCTAGTGGCATGTGTGGGAAGTCTTGGTAATTTCCTATTGAGTCAATATACTTTCCTCATGTATATGAATTCCAGTTATTATACATACATTATTTACTATGATACAAGTAATGGAAAGGTATCACAAATTACAAGTGGAGCGCCATGATACTAAAATCTTTTTGTGTGAGAGTTGGATCATGGAGTTGACTTATTGTGGAATTTTTTATAATACCACATCAGTTCCATGGTTTCCTTTGGAGTCATTGGGTCTTCTATTAATGTCTACTTCTAGTGTATATTTTTTGTTGTGAATAGAACTATGTTTATGGATTCTTATTTCATTATATTTGTGTTGTTTTTATATCATGTAACATGTTCATTATATTTTTTTTTCTTATTGAATATTGTATGTGTATAGGAAAAATAGTCCCCTATTGTTTGGTGAGTACCTTGGAATTTATTACTAGCCTTGGTGTCAGGGGATGTCTCCTAAGTTTAGTGGCACTTCGTTCCTTGCCAATATGATGGGTTAGATAGTGGTGTTACAATACTGATGTGTGTGGACCATTTCTAGTTGAAGCAAGGGGTGGATACTCATACTTCATAACTTTTACTGATGAGTTTAGTAGATATAGATATATCTATTTAATGGGGTATAAGTCTGATTCCTTTTAGAAATTCAGGGAATACAGAAAATAAAATTGAGAATAAACATGGTATGAAAATTAATAAACTCTACTCAGATAATGGTAGAGACAATTTTAACCAATTTTTTATTGATTATTTAAGGGATAATAAGATCTTATCACAATTGAATTATCCTTATACACCATATTGGAATGGTATAAGTGAAAGGAGGAATCATGCCTTGTTGGACATGTTTATATAAATGATTTTTCATTCCATTCTTCCATTATCCTTTTGGGGACATGTGTTACAGACAACATAACATATTCTAAACTAAGTGAAAACTAAAGAAAAAATGGTATTCCATATGAGATCTAGTGTGGAAAAACCTGTATTTTTGTATATATGAGTGTGGGATTGTGAAGAATTTTTTAATGTTATTTTTGGGAAAAAAAGAACATTGAGGTACTAAATGTAACTTTATAGGATAACCTAAGAAAACATGTGGATATTACTTATACAACACATTATATAATAAGGGTGTGATTTATAGACGTCATATATTTCTTGAGAGTAGTCATATCATTAATGGAGATAGTGAGAGTGATATAGACTTTGATGAAATTGTAAATCAAGATATACAAGAGTTGTAAAAGGTAATTATTCCACAAAACCCAACGGAAGAGGATTCTCATGAGACATAAGTATATCATATGATTACAAGTTAGGATAGAGAACCAGAAAGATATGGTTTTCTTGTTAACAAAGATAGTGAATCATTATTATTTGATAATAATGATATTGTAACCTATATGGAAGTAGTAAGTGGAACAAAAGATTCAAAATAGAAAACCACAAATCTAGAAATGGATTCCATGCACAGAACCAGGCATGGATTTTTATAGATCCTACCATAGATATAAACCTTACCAATTGAAAATGGGTTCTCTAGAAGAAACTAGACACGAATGGATAAGTTAGTACTTATAGGGCATGACTAGTTGTGAAATGGTTTAAAGAACATCAAGTAATAAACTATGATAAAATCTTTTCACCTATTTATATACTAAAATCCATTAAAATTATACTTTCCCTAGAAAATTACCATGTCTATGAGAATTGGTACATTGATATCAAAATGGCCTTTTCTAATGATAATTTTCATGAATATGTCTATATGACACAACTAGAAGGTATTGTGACTCCAATTATATAAAATAAGGTATGCATGTTATATAGATCCATTTAGGGATTTAAGTAAACATCATGGTCCTATAATATTAATTTTAATGAATATAAAATGGAAATTAGATTCATAAATAATGAATGTGATCATTGTGTACATATGCAGTTTAGTTGGAGTGAAATCTTTTAATTAATAGTATATATTGATGAAATATTATTGATTGGAAATGAAATACCTGCCTTACATACCATTAAGACTTATTTAAACTCATACTTATCTATAAATACTTTGGTGAAGCAATGTATATTTATGGGATCAAGATCCATCATCCTTGATCTAGGAGGTTTCATGGATTAAGTAAACATACATACATTGACAATATAAAAAATAGATTTAGTTTGGAATAATCCAAGAGGGTATTGTTTCTAATCTCACATAGAATTCATATTTATAGGAAAATTTTTTGTGAGAATCATGAGGAGATATGGATAATAATATGGATCTCATATGCATCTATGATAGGTACAGTCATGTATTCCATGTTATATACCGGTATTTATGTTTCTTATGCTCTTAGTATGGTTAATAGATATCAAGAAGATCTAGGTGACCTCTATTGGATGAAATTCAAAACTATCCTAATGTAATTGCAACATAGTAAATATATGTTTCTTGTGTATGGGAGAAATTAGGAACTTGTAATCAGGGGACACATAGATGATCTCTTTCAGAGAGATCAATATGATATAAATTTATAATTTAGATACACATTCACCCTCAATAGAGGTTTTGTGATATGGAAGAGCTCAAAAGAATTCATGGTCACAAATTCTATAATAGAACTCGTTATATTGTGACTTATAAGGAAGATAATGAATCAGTTGGGATAGAAATCTTCATACAAGAGATTTACATGGTTCTTATTAGTAAAGATCGTATCACACTATACTATGATAATACTACAGTGCTGACACTTGGAAAGGATCCATGGTAAAATTTGTGGATGAAGAAAATAATTTAGAAATATAATCTCTTGGGTGATTTTTCTTTGAGAGGTGAAGTTGTATTAAATAGAGTTTACATTGAAGAAAGTTTCATAGAACCATTTAAAAAAACACTATCTCAACAGAATCATGAACATCATTTCATAGATAGTGGACTTAATGTTGTTAGCAGTTATCTTTAGATCAGGTGTGATTCTATTGGTGTTGGTGTCTATGAACCAACATCCTCATACTTTAGATTACATGTATATTCACAAATGTGAATATTAAAATAATATCTTATCCCATGTTTTTTTATTCTAAATAAGTTTAATGTGAAAAATTCATAGATTATTTTCCCCATTTAAAATTTCATAATCATTTCCCTACAAGGATGATAACCTTGATATACAATGACAATATTATGAAAAATGGCCATATAGTCATATGAATTCCTTTGACGAGACATAAATGATACATAATACCATGTGTGATTACTTGTAATGGGATAAGATTTCATTTCATGATATTCACACTTGGTAATATCAAAGACTAGATATTATGATGAAATACCTGATAGTAAAAATTCAACATGTTTTCATATCATCAGATATTCTTATATGTGATCTTGTGTAATGATCCTTAGACTTTATGATTATTATTAATTCATATCAAAAGCTATGTACTTAGATACATTATCATAAACTATTATGACATATATCCACAACGAATTTGGATTCATTGGGTGGGTCATCAATGTACTTATTTTTCATTCATAATTTCAAGTGTTTTCTTAATAATTTTTAATGGTTTTCAATGAATAATCCCATAGAATATAAGGTTTTCTGAAAATATAGTAAATTTGAAATAAATAAATAGAATTTATTAAAATGAAGGTTTTTATTTATATATTTTATTGAAAAAAAATTTTTGGATTTCCATTATAATTCTTCAACATATTATTTAGGTAAACAATTGGGCCAACCCAAGTAGCCCTCAACCAAGTAGGCTGACCAGCCACCAAGCTAGCCTAGTGGGTCTGGCAAGCCAATCTATCCCTTGGAGAGAGCTTATCTAGATATAAAAGATTTGATTCGGGAATGGGGAACCAAGACCATGCGGTGTGTGGACCATGGGGAGGAACCTTTAGGGAATACAGTTGATCCAAATCTCATGTGGGATTCATAGTGCGACGTGGCCCATATAGTGTCTGTAGTGTACTATGAGCCCGTCCCTAGAGTAGGCTTCTAATCCAAGGATATATCATGTTTCAATTTAAAGGAACGTATAAACCTATCATGATTATGATGTGTCACAACCATTTCTAGAGTATTTTTCATATTACCTTAAATGTTTTTATTTTGCTTCACTTGTGCCTTGGCCATGCTCGATCACACCTTGAAAAATGAATCTTCCACTCATCACTGGACCAAAACCACTAAAAATAATTGGAACCACCATGGACATCACTAGAAAAGATCAAGTTTGATACTTTTCTCAATTACAAGGCCTAAAATCACTTGATATCACCTCTGGTGCCTCAAACGACCACCATGTGCCCACTTTAGAAGATAAATGATGCCCTACTCACTATTGGATATCCCTCCAGTCACAATGAAGGTTGAAGGGCTTGATGGATGATTCCCTCACTATTGTTACACCTCAATTACCATTGTATCATTTCCATTCAATCCCATGCAATTCATTCAAGAGGATTCACCACATCTTCCACACTGTCTAAAAATCCAGGCCACCCGACATAGATCTCTTCCCTGATTCAAAGAAAAATGGAAACACCTGAGAACTCCAGTTGAGTTTTAAAATATTTCACTCCCTAGGACCCAAATATATTTTGAATAAAGAGAATAAATAGGATAGATCCTTATTCCTATATAAAGATAATATCTACCCACTAGGAGAGGAATGGGCACCATTACTGGAAAGAAGGTATGGAGGTAGGCCACATGTGTTTTTCTATTTTGGTTTTTTATCTTATTTAATTTATTTTATTTTATGATTTCATTTAATTTTATAGGTAATTATAATGTTTTTCATATTTAAAATAATTCATCAATGTTTTTAATTCATGTTCTCTATTCTTCTTCTTATTTTTCTTTTTTCTTCTTCTTTTAATTTTCACATTATGACCTTTTATTTTAGTTTCTTATTATATTCTATTTTATTTTATTTTATTTTATTTATCTCTCTCTCTCTCTAATTATCATTCTATATCATCCTTATTTTTTTTATTCTATTCTTCTCTTCATTTTAACCACTATGAACTCTTATAATCATGATGATGAGTAACTAACATGACATGTTTAACTTATATGTTGGGTTAATATAAGGATTACTTATAGTGTTTGTAGTTTTAATAGTGGTTATCTAAGTTTTAGCTTCTTATTCTACAACCATTATCCTTTGGTCAAGGAGGTGTATGTGGAATGTTCTCGGTGGTTATTAAGTAAACTTTTCATTCACAATTGGGGAAGATTAAGGTGTACGCACATACAGTGGAGTGTGCTCAATGAGTATATTTAAAAAAGGACATTTAAGGTACTCCCTAGAAAATCTCTTAGGAGAACTTCCTTTCCTTTATAATCTCATTCTATTTTCATCGCATGATAGTTCATAATTTCATGTATTTTCATCATTTTAAAAAATAATCAAAAACAAAAAAATATCATTGTTTCATAAAATAATAAAATTAAAAAAATAGTTTGGGGATTTATAATTAGTGAGTATACAACTATGAATCTCCTAAAGTGATATGACCCTAATTAGTTACTTTATTGCACTAGGAAACAATTAGAAACTTTTCTTTTTCCACGCCTCATGATAGGGATGTGTCAAAACTAGAATCGTTGTTGGGGATCCAATAATATGTTTATTTCCTTATTATTTTTCATAATTTAGACGTATTTTTAATTATTTTATAAATAAAAATTAAACATAAAAAATTAAATATATTATTTTTCCATGATGTATCCAAACTATTATAATTCTTCATGGAATAATTATTCACAGGTGTAAAAATAAATATTTGAATCACCCTGGTCTATAGAATATGGTGTTTATTTATTTTCTATATAGATTAGGAGAGCCTGAATCCGAAATGTAATCAAGAAGTAATTCAAGGACCTCATCCAGGAACATAAATAAACCACTGATCACCCAATCATTGAAGGATTTTCTAGAGAACTAACTGAACTCCAATAGTACTTCTTGGAGTTTTATCAAGATATGGACAACACACAAGTAGAATCATCCTTATCCCTCCAAAAGTTTCTAAACAACCCCCTAAAGTGAAATATCAAGAAAAATTGGTTGAAAACAATGCTCTGGTGAAAGAACTTACAGAAAACATAGAACAACTGGAGATAAAAATAGAATTTTTAACTATATATGTCCAAGAATCCAAATAGAAACTTGAACCTGAATTGGAGGTAGAATCCTTAGTATTTTTGAATTTCACTGAAGAGATCTAAGAAGTTGAGGCCCAACTCGAGGACCATCAACAACCCAACCATTTGAAGAGTCAGATCCAAGCTGACCATGATGATCTATAGCAGATTCATTATGAGGAATAATTCCCTACTGAGCTATGTGTGGGAGATCAACAAGATCTGGATAAATTATGGAATGAGTATGGGGTACAAAATTATCTCCCCATTCCTTAATAATTATAATAGAAAGCACCATTTCATATCACTTTATCAATGGGAGACACCATCATGGTGGAATTTGAGAAAGATAAGGAGGATCTGGACTACATATGTCCATCCACTAAGATGAAACTTCAAGAGGAATTTACCACTAAATAAGATATTGAATACAAACCAAGATATGGAGTTTATCTTTCCTTGAACCCTATTTTATTTAATTTTATTCAATATGAATTGAGTATTAATTCCCACTACTTTGAATGTTTAAATTCAAACAATACTTTGTTTTCCTTAAACGAAAGTGAAGAAGAATCACATGAACCTGTTTAAAACACATAAAACTCCTTGATTTTATTAAACATGAATTAGAGAAGGATTGTAATGAGATCCATGTAGATGATCCTAAATAAATTAAGACACAGTCTATTCCTATTCAAAGGGGGAATTTTTCTTATTATTATTTTTTAAATTCCATAAAATTAAAATTACATTCTAAACTACCATTTATGTTGCCTATATTGATCAAGAATTATAAAATAAAGAAAAGGTTTCATAAGTAGAAACCAATATGGAGGATGATCCATAATTCATCTTACCCTTTACATGAAATTTATACCTAATTGTTAAGGGGGTTAATTTGGTGTACCCTATCCATGGACTACTCACCACCAATAAAGAATAAGTACAAGCTGGGAAAAGAAGAATGTGGTCGTTAAAATATAAGAAAATACGCCCATCAACAGACTATAGATAACAGCTCTTACTTCCCATCTGGAGGAAATAAAAACCCCAGGGCTCACTTTTGGGATCAAACCACTAATTATCCCTTTCTTTCTTTTATCTACTTTATTTCTAAGAATTTAATTTTTCAATTTCATTATTAGGACTAGTTTAGCATACATCCATGGTCCCTCTATCATTTTGAACTTAATTGACATAGTTTTTGTACTTATAAGAGTGATTTTATTTTTTAGGTATATCCATATGACAGAAAAAGACATCAGGAAGAAACTATAAAAACTGGGAGGAATACACATCTTGAATTGAATTCCTGATGTGAAAGTAATAAATGTAATGAAATTGCTATAAAATCGAGACATTAAATAAAATTTCACATCATGAAATAGATTCACGTAATGAACTAAAGTAAATCCTACAAAATTCAAATTGAAGATTCATTTCAAGGGGAGTATGAGTTTTCAATTCCCTAATTAATTATTACTCTCATTATTTTAATCTATTTTAGTTCCTTAAGATAAAATTTCATTCCCATACTTGCATCTTTACATTACTTAACTTTTCTAGGAGACATGAGTTTAATAGGAACCTTATGATAACATTTTTTAAATTTAAATGATAATGATATTGAATAATTAAGGTAGAGAATTGAATTATTATATTATATCATGGATATTAAAATAAGGACTCATAAATTAATAGAATTAATTGATTCATGTAGATAAAATTTCCCTATCATTTGTATGCTATGAATTTCTAAAATTCATGTGAATTGTTTTTTATTATTATTTATTCCATTAGTGGTTGTCCCAAATTTTATATTACATTATCTAGAGGATTTATAGAGCAATTACTTCATATTTTTTCATGAGCATACTTCTTGAGTGATCTTGGGGCATTCCACCTACTATAACTTTCATTAAAACTTTTCAAAACTATGAATGTGAAAAAAAACTTGAAATGGAATTGAGGAATTTTGATTAAAAATCCCTTATCCTTAATACCACTTTATACATCAATCCTTGTTTATCCCACATAGACCATGAATGAACTTGTTAGGAATGTGACATGTTTTAATCCATTTTTATCCATTTCTACCCTACCCTTAGTATTTTAATGATATTTTAAAGTTAATGTGTAGTGGTAGATGAATTCATGGTAAAAGGGATTCACTAATTATAATTAAAATTGGTGGGGGTGATAATTGTGGGTACTGATACTGGTTTTTGATTCATACATTTAACTTTTATTTTTTTCACTTCTGGAAAAAAATGAAAAATGAAAAAAAAAATTAACAAATATATAGGAATGGGTTGTGACTTGGAAGAATAAAAAATAGTCATTACTAGACTGATGGTTTTTATCATATGTAGATCGGTGGTGGATATGATTTTCATTCTAATAATATATTTTTAAAAAGTAATGAAAATTTTGAAAAAATTAGTTTAAAAATAAAGGTATAAAAATATATAAAAAATAAATAAAGTGAAATCCATTCAATTATGCTTTCATATGTTATGAAATATACTTTAAGATTTAGAAGTAGGAGTTGTCTCATTTTTAAGGGGATAATTTCATTAAGATTTTACTATTAATATCATGCACTTTACCTTAGAGAGAAGCCTCCTATTTGAGCATTAATTTTTCACATCAATTCCTACCAATGTTAAGACTCATATTCAATTGAACCTTTATTAAAAGTCCTAATGATTTGATGTGTCTTTCTTATTTACAAAGTTTATAAAATAGATTCTTTATTAGATTATGGATAAGGATAAAGTTCTAATGATATGATCATAACTCTAATTGAATTTATATCATGGATGATGAGAGAAATGATTAAAAATTGTTGTAAATCGGGATTTGGAATTTTTAATAATAATGAATTAAGAAACATAAATAGATAAGAGAATAAGTTTCATCATTTTCCATGTGAAAAATTAAAAATCTATAATTGATTGTTTTTTAAAAAGTTGGAAATTAAATTTATGTTTTATGTGAAACTTGAAAAAATCAGTTTTCCATTAATATTTTTTTTATTTATTTGAAATTTAAATATTGGAAAAATTGGTGACCTCTTGATTTTAATGTTGAAATTTTATACTTGAGTACAATAATGTTTTTAGTGTGGGGTTATTTGACACACTTATTTTCCATGCATAATTTTAAGTGTTTTATAATGAATTTAAATGGTTTTAAATGAATAATAACATAGAAAGTAATGTTTTATGAAAATATGGTAAATTTAAAAGAAATAACTAAAATGTTTCTAAATGAAGGTTTTTAATGGTTTATTTTATTGAAAAATATTTTGTGGATTTTTATTATAGTTTTGGAACATATTTTTTAGGTAAACAATTGGGCCAACACAAGAAACCCTCAACCAAGTAGGTTGACCAGCCACCTAGCCCACCCAGAAGGGATGGACGACCAAGCCAACCCATTGGGAACTGCTTGATCCAGCAAGGATATGATCCAAACATTGGGGGTATAGGCCCATGGGGCATGTGTCTTGAGGGGAGGAACCCACATAAAATATAGGTGGGATAAATCCCACATGGTCCTCATGGTGGGGTGCAACCCATAGAGTGTGTGTAGTGTACTGGGATCCCATCCACGGAGTAGGCTTCTAAGATGGGGATATGATGTTTTTCAATTTAAAAAAAAATGCCACATCATATTGCTATTCTAATTTTCAATAACTATTTCTTAGGTAATTCTCATCTCAACTCAATCATTTATGTTTCTCTTCACCCATGCCTCATTCGTGCTTAGACACGCCTCATTTCTTAACACTTCCACCCAATGTCGGGACAATACCACTGAAAATAACTAGACCATCCATGATTACTGGTGGAAAATATCGTCTTTGATATCCTTCACACTTCTAAGGCCTTCCATCACTCATTATCACCTCTATTGCCTCATATCGCCACAATGATCCCACTTTCATAGAGGAACACCGCCCTACTTGTTGTCGGAGCTCCCTCCAGCCTCTGTGAAGGCTGAAGGTCTTGATAGAGGCTTCCATCATCGCTACCATACCTTAATAACCACTAAAACATCCCCATTAAATCACATGATATACATGAAAGTGGATTCACTGCATCT
The DNA here is from genome assembly GCA_963277665.1 of Viscum album. Lineage (NCBI taxonomy): Eukaryota > Viridiplantae > Streptophyta > Magnoliopsida > Santalales > Viscaceae > Viscum > Viscum album. Next base: position 1,860,478,066 of record OY728129.1, on the reverse strand, counting down.
TCTATGTTGTCAATAAATCCAGGCCATCCCGTGTTGACTTCTTCCAAGATAAAAAATGGAAACACCAAAGATCTTTTGGTAAATTTTTAAATATTTCACTCCCAGATTCTTTGGGATATTTTGAAGAAAGAGATGACTAAGGATCGATCCTTCTACCTATAAAAATAAGAGTTCTTACCACTATCATAGGAATGGGCATCACCACTAGATAAGAGGTATGGAAGAAGGATACAATGATTTTTCTATTTTTGTTATTATTTGCCTTATTATATTTCTATTATTTTTATTTTAGTTTAATTTTTTAGGTAATCTAAATTTATTTTCTTATTTAAAATAATTCATCCATTCTTTTAATCCATGTTCTCAATTCTTCTTCTTTTTTTTCTTTTTTCTTATTCTTATTCTAATTTTTCAATTAGGTCCTTTAATTTTATTTTCTTATTCTCTTATATTTTATTTTATTTTCTTTATTTCTCTCTCTCTCTATCTTTCATTCTATCTAATATTTCTTATTATTTTATTTTATGTATTTTTATTTTATTCTTCTCTTATCCACATTCTACCCATCGTGAAATCTTATACTCACAATGATGAGTAACTGAACAGACGCATATCATGGGGGATTAATCTGATTCCTCAACCTGAGTCAATTTTTAACTTTTGACTTATGTTAATATAAGGATAATTTATAAGGAGTTTAATCCTCATTGTGGTGATATAAGGTTTAAATTCTTATTCTACCACCATTATCCCTCAGTTGAGGAGGTGGATGTGGAGTGTTCTTTTTTATTTTTAAGTGCTCTTTTCATTCATAACTTGGGTAGATTAAGGTGTATACACATATGGTAGAGTTTGTTCACTAAGTTGATTTAAAACAGGACAATGAAGGTGCCCCCTGGAAAACACTCTTGGGGTAACTTCCTTTATTTTATAATTTCATTATGTTTTCATTTCATTGTAATGTATAATTTCTTGTATTTCCATTATTTTAGAAAATAATAAAATCCCAAAAAAATATCATTGTTTTCATAAAACAATATAATTAAAAAAATTAATAGTTAGGTGACTTAGAATTAGTGAGTATATAACTATAAATCTTCTAAAGTGAGATTACCCTAGTCAGCTACTGTACTACACTAGGAAACAATAAGAAATTTATTTTTTCCACATCCCATTATAGTAATGATTCACTCATGAGTTGTATTCTATTAATGAATAAGATATAAATATATTTCCCTCCTCCATGTTAATGGAAGTGATATCTCAACCTTTTAATTGAGAAGAAAATTCAAAATAAATTCCATGTCTAAGGTAATTTGATTGGTAAATTTCATAAATTCATATAAAGATATATCAAACACATAGGTTGATGACACGGGTATCTAACATGCATGATGAGATATTGATACAAAAATATTATATCACATGATAAGAATTTATATGTGATTTTCATCATTATAACATCAAATTCATCCTATTAGGTTCCTTTATTTTTTATTATATGCTAATATTGGACTTTTGGCCAAGATGCCTAATTATATTGAGGATGAATTCTATAGGGTCATGCACTTCATGTTTCCATTGATTTAAGTTAAATATTTTCAATATTTAAACTTTGGGGTAAATAGAATTTCCAAACAAAAAAATAATATTTATTATGTTTTTTATTGATCAAACATATTAAATAAAATTTAATCACTAGATAGTGAATATAATATTTATTTATTTATTTAATAAATATTTTTAATTTAAATATTTATTCAGGATTTAGTAAATATTTAATAGGATCGGTGAACCACATATTGGTTCAGGTGATAGATATTTATTTTTAAAATAATTATTATCATTGTGTTAGTTAGCACATTCCATGAAGAAGAAGAATTTTATTATTATTTTTCATGGAATAGGGAACTTTAATGGTTTTATATATTATTAAGGGCCTATGTTATATTAAGAAATATTTTAACCCTAGACCTAGGCTCATAAATAGCAGATTATATATAGTTTAGATATAAACCATTATAGATATTGAACAATAGATTAAAAATATTGTAAATACAGAACATTATTAATACAATCTATTATAGATGTAATCTATTGTAGATACAAACTATTGTAGATATTAACCATTATTGATACAAATTGTTGTTGATACAACCCATTATAGATATGAATTGTTGTTGATGAAATCCATAGTAGACAAAATTTATTATAGATACAAATCATTGTAGATTCAATTTCATTATAGATTCAACACATTATTCAAAAAAAATATCCATGCTAAAGAATTATCACTGAAAGGAATTCCTCTAGGGTTTCTCTCAATAATAAGATAATTGACTCTTCTCCTCCATCCTCTCCATCCAGATAGATCAGAAATGATTCTTCCATACTGAAGGAATAATGGTATCAATCAAGGGAGTGACACAATACGATCAATACAACTATGATTGAAATAGACATATCAATAAATATTCTTTTATATCAATAGAACACACTTGGACCACCACTAAAGGGATTATATATTTTTATCCTTAAAGAATAATGATAAAGAAACTGAAAGCTTTTCAGAAAATCAACCTATTATTTGAAGAAATAATTACAAGTCTGAGTTAGTATTCTTCTTATAAATTAATTATAAGTTTTATTAATAATATAATTCATGGGGAAATGAAGTAATATGGGAATGAGGTAGAGATGATTACTGATTTTATGATGGTATAAGACACAATTGGAACACTTATTATAAAGATGATAAAGGTACCAGGCACATAAAAAGTCATTTGAGCCCATGAACAATGATAATTTTTACTAAATCCAATAAAAAATAAAAAGAACATAAATAATAATGAAATTTCTCATGATAATATCCATCAAAACAAGAAATAGAATCCCATAACTAGGAAAGTGGATCTTTCATGTAAATTTTTCAATTAATTTAAAAAAAGAATTACTTCAATCATTAGATTATTTATTAGAATAATCTTTGATCATTTTATCCTCTATTTGGTAGCTCCATTATTTCACTAATTAAATCCAAATAAGAATAATTCTAGTGGTGATCCACACATGCTTCTTTGATATTGAAGCATCACTAATAGTACTCTGAGGGCTAGCATAACAATTCAAATTTACTTGCATCACTTCCTTTGAATGCAAAAAAAAATCATTTTGGATTGAAGGACTTAATCTTATTCTCTCAGGACTAGATAGATAGAAGGAGGATTCTATCTCTTGGTTCTAGAGAGCGTTCTAGAGAATTTTCTCTCAAGGGTTGAGAGAATATCCAAAGAGGATGTGCTCTATATGACAATATCTAACCCTAATAAGTGATAAAACCAAGTTTTTATAGAACTATGTTGAGAATAAATAATTGAACATAATTCCTTATTTATTATCATAACCTCATAAAACCCCACATCTAATAAAAGTAGTAATAACAACATCATCATTATCAAAAACAACAAAAATAATGGAAACAACAAAAAATAAAAATTTATTATTATTATTTGACATGTGAATGTCTCTCGCATAAATTAAATATCATTACTTAAATTAATTAATTAATATTTATTTAACTAATATCTAATATTTCATTCCCAACAGACCCATTAAATTAGTTTTCATTTCCTCCTTTATATTTATTGAACATAGAATAATAAATATTATTCATTCAATAAATAAATAAATATTTTTAATATTTATGATCTTGAGAAAAATATTTATTTAGCATTCAACACACAGAATATATTGGCCTAATATATGTGATCAACAATTACCAAATAAATATTATTCTTAGTATTAAAGAATAATATTTATTCTAATAATTAAATTCAAATATAATTTAATTGACATCAATAGAAAAACTATGTGTGTGACCTCTAGGATTCTTCCTTAGTGACATTAGGTGGATTTGCCTAAAGTTCAATATCAATGTCTAAAAACATGTAATGTCACCCAAGAGGAATAAGTTAATGTCGCAGTAATGAAAACCACATATAAATGTTCATTGTGTAATATAATTCCTTTTTCTCAGTATTTGATTAATCAGGTCTCATACTCATGTCATAACCCTACATGCTCGATACATCTTTCTTTGAATTCTTGAGATGAAATCATCCATCACCATGGTCATTAAACTTAATATGTTAGTTTCATTTCAATCAAGGATCCAAGATACTAACTTTAATAATTATGGAAGGGAAAAATCCATCCTTGACACTCCCAATATACCAAACATCACTATGTAAATACACCATTATGGTTTACAAAAATATATATAATTATATGACTCATTGAATGTATTAATAATATTATTAATTTATAAAGATCATTAAACACATTTAGATACATTAATATCCAATTACATGTAACATTTGGAATCCCTACCAGTGGGGATTCCCCAATAATCTCACATACTAGAGTTTACTGGGTGTTAGCCCCATATGATGGTGAACCATCTGGTTATAAGTACTCATGCCTAACAGTATTCATAATATGTGTCTCATAAAATGATTTTATATAACCATAGGTCATATAGTTTAATAATATCATCATGTCAATCCAAATTTCTCATCATTGTTGGGAACTGATCTAACCTTTTCAATATAACAAATACTAAAGGGAATTATCACACTAAATTCACAAAAAAAGAATAATCTATATGTGGTTAGGTATTTATTAATATTCATTTATATGAATATACATACAACCAAAATTATAAAGTAGTTGGTTCCAAGGAACTTGATCTAACAAACCCACACTTAAACTAGATATAACTATTAACTGTTGGAGTTAGTTCCATAGAACCAATTACTTCATTCTTTATATTTTCTATATATTCATAGACTTTAATATTAATAATTATCTTATAATATATTGATTTTTCTTTTGTATAACTTTAATGAGATAGTGTCCTATAATATTATTCATCTTAAAAATATATAAAAATTCCCTACAATCATTAGAACCTTGATACTCTATGATTATATTATTAAAATATATGTTTTATGGTCCTATGAAGTCATCCGATGGGATATAGATGACGTATAATGTAAGGTTTTTGTACTTATAATTGGATGAGAATTCCTCTTATAATGTTATCACATGGTAATCTCCAAGGTGGGAGATTATGAGGACAAACCTGCTAGTAGGAAATCAACATGTATGAATTTTTTGTATATTCCTATTTATGAGCATGTATAATTATCATTAGACTTTAAGATTATTATTAATAAATACCATTAGTTCTATACCTAGATTTATTATCAAAAACTGTGATGTTATATGTTCATGGTGAAGTTGGGTATGTTGGGTGCATCACGAGTGATATTTTATTAAAGAATAAGTTGATAAAGTTTTTGTCCCTTTAATATTTATAGAAGTTGACATATTATCCCTTTGATTGAAATGGAACCATCATAATAAAATCAATATCCATGTCATATTAATGAGTTCATTTCAAGAATTCAATTAAATAAATATCAATTACATAGGTTGATGAAACATGTATGTAACCTACATGATGATATATCGAGACAAAGTGATAATATTATTATTTGAGTGTTTGTATGTGGTTATTAACATTTCATCATTAACACTTTCCAACTTTGTACCTTTACCCATTTCTATATGCATATATTATAATTTATGCAAACCGACCTAATTCCATGGAGGAATAATCATAAAGGGTTACACACAAGTGTTTCTATTAATCTCAATTAATTTATAGTTTAATTTATTTAATGGAATAAATATTATTCTATAATATATGAAATAATATTTATTCATGATTTACTGATCGTAAATAATCAGTCTACACATTTTTTAGTGAGTTGAATATTAAAATAAATATTCAATCATAATACCATGAATATTATATATATATATATATCAAATGAATAAAATTTATTTATTATTCCAAATTCATAAATATCAAATAAGAAATAAGTATCGTGTTTTCAGGCCTGGTAGGAATGATATATTAAATATAATTTAAATAAATATTTGTTTACTTATTTAGATAAATGATATTTATTTTTTCCATGAGTTTAAAGCATGTTAAGTAAATAATAATAATTTTATTACTATTTAGATATAATCTTGACTAGGGATTCATATAATACTAAAGGGATTGTGTTTAATTAATTTTTATCTAACTTAACTCTATTTCTAAATGGAAATATTATTTCCTTGGGTTATAGGTTGTTGCACACAACATATCCCATGTAGATATTCTCTAAAACCTAGAGAGAAAATAATATATTGTTATCTCAAGAATTAAGAGAAACCTTCCACCTTCCTCCTACTCTCATGAGTGAGAGAATAATAACAAATCCTTTAACCTCAAAGTATTATGTGTCAGTCCATGAGAGTGCTCAAAGATGATCAGTATCGCCACACGAGCACATGAAGTACCATTAGTGATGCTTATAGATCCTAGGACAATGTTAGGATCACCACTTGAGGTATTATACTTTTGATCCTCTTGGCCCAATGATGGTATAACCAAAAGGAGGCTCGAACGATCAACACATTTTATGAAGAAAGAAATCTCTAAATTGAGGTAATTTTCTTATTCAAATTAATTATAAATTTAATGTAAAAAGATCCTTTCTTCATGGTTATGGAATCTATTTCAAATAATCATTAGATTTAATTCAAGGTTTATTAAATTTATTATCATATACATTATGTATTATTCATTGAAATTGAAAAAATTAAAGTTTTCAGTTGCCTAATAAGCACTTCTGTAGCATCCATAACCTTTAAGTGGTATCAAAATGGTAACATTAAATTTTATAATTAATTAATATTTTTATCATTATATGAATTTTATATTATTTTTCTTCTATAAAATTCATTTTTCTAATTTCTAATGTCAATATATCTTCTTAAACATCATTCTCATCCATAAAACCAAAAACATGGATTAATAATTTATGAAGAACATCTGAAGAACCCATCTAGAGGCATCGTGTTTTCTAGTCCAACAACAAGGAAATACACTATGTATATCCCTATTATATATTACCTATAACTATATTCTCCACTGAAGGACCAAGACATGTAAAACAAAAATGGTCATGTTGGTAAATATGAAACATCATTATCATGTTGTGTGTTGATCATAGTAGGATGGAACATGGTTTATTAGATCACACACTGTGTAACTTGTGTCACATTATAGAGTACATGTGTTTTCACTATAGAAATAATGTAGTCAAAGATGCATAATTTATTTTTTTACATTACATGTGGGATAGGAAGACAAGAAATATCAAGGTCACATAATGTGTAACTGGTGTATAAATCATGTACCTCATAAATGTCTATAACCAATAAACATGCCTAGTCTCTAGTTATGTGGCCCAGATATATGATGAGTGGAATGATTTACATGTAGCTAGCTTATACACTTAGTGTATCCCATACCTATTTATACATAAAAAATTAATTAACTAGTTACGCAATTAAATGAAATCAATACATATCAGTGTGTCATAAATAGATATACATTCCATGAGATAGTTTTTATTACATATTAAATGTTTTATTTTCTATATAAATTTTTGAACTACATACCATATATATTCATAATACATCGACTACTCCACATTCTTTACAATCATTAAATGATACAAAAATTAACATGTGTCTATGTGTCATTTATTAACATTACAAGCTATGTAATTATGTGACATTATTTGTATGTTCTATTCTATATGATTTCATAGTACAGGACTGTTTTGGGAGGTAAAGTCTATTTCAGTTCACCAGAATTTCATCCATTGGAATTATAGTCTTCATAAATTCATGTGATGGATGATGATTTCAATGATAGGTAAAGACAATGGTAGAAAAACTTCCCTAATGATGGTAGCATCATCAAAAGTTATTATCTACTAATGGTTCTCTAGTGAAACATTGGGATGTATATATAGTTAGCAATGAAAATGGGTCACCAGGTTGGTAACCAATATTATGTGGCCATGCCTTATGATCTATTATTTAGGGGAATAGGTATGACTTGTTTTACTGGTTGTGCTTAGTATATAAGGTCATGGTACCTTTACTATAAGATGTGATTCAACTGAGAATTTTATTACTTTCATTTGTACTCTTTTTGTATCACTAGTATTTTTCTAGTTATAATAAAAACCAAGGGAATTATTTTTCCCCCATTGACATAGGAAATAGTCCAAAGCATGTAAAATACATTATATTATTTATTTACTTTCTGTATTTATGTTTCATGTTTTATTATTGAATTCATTTTCAATACTTTATTTTTTTTTACTGAGGTGTGTCTTAGGGTGAAATTATGTGGTGGGTAGGGAGTAGTGACTACCTACTTTTGGTATACTCATTTGTGGGGAAGCAAACTTCCAAAGATCAATTTCCACTATATAGAGTCTGCCACATGCGGTCTTCCTATGGAATGATGTGTGAAAATATAGTGGTCTTATTGGAATCACAAAGAGTTTAATTTCACAAGTTATCCTTCCCCTATAAGTTGTATCATAAGGATTCCAAATTAATAGGTTCAACACACTAGTATAAGATCAAACATGCACTCCAATGATGGAAATATCTAGATAGATAGATTTGATAGAACATATTTTAGATTTTGGAAAATGCATATTGAATACCTTGTGATTCAAAAGGACTTGAAAGTACCATTGTTTGAGGTAAATATAATGATAATTGTGAAAGATTAATAAGAGTGATTGGATAGAAATACACTAACTCTGCTAAAAAAATTTATTGTAAGGAATGTTCCTTTTAATATTTGAGAGAATAGGACTACAATATATTTTAGGAAGGCATTGGAGGATTTTAATGAAAATTAAATGACCCTTAACAATGTATTCATGTTTCAATGGTTTTTCTTATCATGGTTATTGGATGGAATACCAACATAATATTATATTAATGATGTCAACATAATTCATGGGAAAATATAATCTATAATGACTAATTTTTATGATGATCTATGGGTTCCTCTACTATTATCATCACTTCAAGAGAGCTGATATGAAATGGTTATTTCATTTATTAATTTTGGTGAAAAAAATATTTTTTATTTGATGATATCAAGAAAATTATATTCAATAAGGAACTTCAATAAAGGGAATTTTAGGTTCCAACCCATAGTTCCATTAATACTGATGGTAGAGGACATTCACCTCAAAAAAAGTATGTTTACTAAAAGTAGTCATTGATAGATAAATCTTATGAAAGGAAATACTAATAGATCAAAAGAAATTAATACGGCCTTGGTTTAACCTATTATATATATGTGTAAAAGTATACATTAAGAAATATTTCAAAATTAACAATGAGAATACCATAAAAACAAAAACGATCGATATTTCATATTCATTTAACATAATGGGAGATAAAAAGACTTACTTTATAATCACTTCTACTCTAGTGGAAGTTTGGGTGGTTAACTTTGGAACCCATTATCATTAAAATGTTAAAAACATTGTATAATAAACTATAAAACAGGGAATATTTGGAATTAAATCTGGTGGAAAATGAATCCCATGATGTTATTGGAAAACGATACACAAACATCTGAACGAAGAATATAGGATTCTTGAAGCTATAAAAAGTTCAAAATATTCCAAATCTGTGAAAGAATCTTATTCCAGTCATATAATTAGATGGTGAAGGTTTTTACACTACTTTAAAACATGGGGGATAGAAACTTAATCAGGGATCCCTAGTGATTATAAAAGGAGTAAATGATGAGACTATTTACTTGGTCAGAAATTTGGAGAAAATTGAAATGGTCACAAGTTCAACATCCGATGATTCAGATATATGGAATTGTAGGTTTGGTCACCTCAATGATAAAAACATGAAGGTTATAAATTCTAATGGAATACTGAATCTTTATCACATGGAAATATAAAAGTGTGAAATTTTTGTGCTAGGAAATTATAAAAGAGTGTCTTTCATCATATTTGTTAATAATTATAGAGAACAAAATTTGGAACTTGTACACTTAGAAATTTGGGGTCTTACCTCTGACTAGTACTATATTAGATGTATTTAACTTCTTACTTTAATTGATGATTATACAAGGGAATTATGGATTTAATTCTTGAAGTATAAGTCTGATGTATTTGAAATTTCTATTTAGTGGAAAGTATTTTCATAAAGGGATTGTAGTTGGAAGTTGAAGTGAATCCAAATGGACAACGGTGGTAAGTACATGAGACACAAGATTTATAATTTATACAAGAAGTAAGGAATAATTCATGATAAGATCATGACCAAAACTCCACATCATATTTTTGTGGCTAAAATAATGAATAGTACTCTAATAAAGAAAGCTAGGAGTATGAGTTTTCACTTCGTAATGCCTAAGGTGATTTGGGTAGAGGCACTCAACATGAAAAATTATCTTACCAACCAAAGTCCAAAATCAATAGTTGGATATGAACTTATTGAGGATTTATGGTTTGGAAAATGACCAGGATTTTCTCATATTATATTATTTGGTATTTTGGCCTATGTACATGTAAATTCTATGGATAGGTACACATTTGATTAAAATTCCCAAAATTGTTTTCCCGAGGTTGTGGAGATGAAATTTTTTGATAACTCCTATCGGATAGTGAAAGAAAACATATCATTAGAAATAAGGATGTTTTCTTAGATAATAAGGTTATGTTCAAGGGTTATAACTTGATAGAGTGGGAAGTTGAATAAAAAAATTGAAGTATGGGTTGATTGGAGTACAAAAAACTCACAAAAAATGGAGAACTCAGATGTAGGTGATAAAGGTACTAGAAGTCCAAAAGTTAGACTATCAGAATGGCCACAAATTTCAAGAGCATCTGATTCTTGGGTGGGAACACTATAATTATGTGACCTAGAATTATTAGTACCAAAAGTTTAGGTAGTAGAAGAAAGATCGTATCTAATTAGTTCATTTCAATGAATTCAGGTGAGGATGCTACGTAGAATCCGGAGACTAGTTCTGAGGTATGAGACTAATATGAATTTTATAATACAAATAGATATATGATAACAAAAAAATCCAAATGAATTTTCTTCTCTTACTAACTCTAAGTAGTGGTAGTTATCCATGAATGAGAAAATTGATTCATTAAAGCTCAATAGAACATAGAATATAGTTGAAGTTCTAGAGAGTAAAAAGACACATTAGAATAGGTGGGTTTATTAGATTAAGGAATAAGTTGATGTAAAGAAAAGGTACAATAGAAACTAGTAGTGAAAGGGTTTCAATAGAAGTAAGGATTAGATTTCATCTAAATATTCTCATTGATAGTTAAACTTTCTACCATCCAGATTTTATTATGTATGGTGGCATCAGAAGATATATATCTGAAATATATGGATGTCAAGAAATCATTAATTTATGGTGATCTAAGGGAGTAAATATAAATGAAATATCTAATAGGTGTACCAGAATTTGGGGATAAAAATTTTGTATATAGATTGAATAAAAACATCTATTTATTAAAGAAATACCCACAAAAATAAGTCATAAATTTGATTCATTCATGTCTAAAGAAGGGATTAGCAGGAGAAATACAGATCATTATTTTTATCATAAACAATGGGATGATGAGACATTCATCATATATCTATTATGAGTGGATGAAATATTGATATCTGGAACAGAATTTATGAAAATATGTAACTTGAAGTGTGATTTTTCTGGAAGATATGTGATGAATGATCTTGTATAGGAAATGACTATTAAGTGTATGAAGATAGAGAGAGACAGTAAAGCTAAGAATATAGTTCTATATATTATATATAAAAGGTTATAGAAAGGTTTGGTATTGGTATATGTAATATATTCTCATCCCCTCTCATTTCTCACTTCATTTCTCCCAAGTCACAAGTTCAAATAATTGAAGTTGAGGTCATGTACATGGATAATATAATATATGCAATGGTGGTCAGAAGTATGATGCATTCAATGGTTTTCAATTGGATAAAAATTTTACATACAACATGATTTTTGAGCCAGTACATAGAGATTTCAAGGAAAGTACATTGGGAGTATGTTTAGTGGATTATTTATTATTTAAAAGTATTATAAGGCTAAACCATATGCTATGGAATAGATGAAACGCTACTACGATTCATGGACATAGACTTTGGGGTAAAATAAATACATGGAAAAGTAAGACTAGTTTTGTGTTTTATTTTATAGGAATGTCTATAATTTGGTCTTAAAAGACACAAAAACTTATTAATTTATGTTAAATGAATGTTGAGTATATAACTACAATGGAATCTGGGAAGAAAATTTAATGGTTGAATTAATTTCTGAAGAATCTAGGAAGGGTTCAATAAGAAGTAATGCTTTATTATAACAGATTAATTTATATTCACTTGGATAAAAATATGTTGTTCCATTACGTAAAAATTATACCAAAATTAAGTTTTATTTAATCAAAAACTTACTGGAGAAAAAGGATCTAAAGTTATGGTAAATAGAAGGAATCCAAAATCTGACAAATATATTCATCATGGAAGTAGTTGTGCAACCCATGATTTAATACACCTTAATTCATGATTTATTACATAAATATACAATTAATAAAACCCCATAAGATCATGAGGCCTAATATATTTGGGTAATTAGGTACATGACATAATAAATTGAAAAATAAAAATAGAAACATTATGTAAAAACCTCATAACACAGGCTTATATTCCATGACTCATCTAAAACTGCATGGGATAACCTCAGAATATACATAAGAAAGGGGGATCCATAAGGCCTAGTATGGGAATAAAAAACATAGCATAAGGTAAGACATCACATGTGATCCAAGAGGCATATCATGGTAATATAAGATGGGTTAGAATCATAATATTTAATAATGATTCATGATATAACATGATAACATAAAGGAAACATATGAATCTGGAAACAACATAAAACATGAAATCATAAACATAATTCTAGGTGAACCACTGAGGAAACATAAAACAGTGTTATTAGGATAACCACCCTTACACCATACATGGAATACCATGAGATAAAAATGTTACCTAATGAATTAGAGGGCTATATAATTTTGGTTCCATCCATCATATTCATATCATGTATACGCATAAGTGTGACATATAGATCATACAACATAAGGATGTATTTCATCACTTTTAAGCCCATGATTATGGAGTGTTAGATTCATACATGTAATTTTACAATCAGTGAAGGATAGTTATATCTATGTGAATACCCCTGGGTTTAAATGGATATAGGTATTCACTACACATTTGTTTGGAATGAAAAATCATAGGATAATTTCAGCTATATAAATTTGGAATATAATGATTAATAAAAGTAATTAATGAGACTGAAAGGCATCTCTATTCACTTTTAACCACAATTATAGTAATATTAATATTTAATAACATAACCCAACATGATAAATTATACATTAAATGGCATAATACAAAGAAGGTTCTTGAATAAAGAGGAGAAGGAGACGATACATTACCTTGAAAGGGTACTTCTAAAAACTTGGGGGGAGCTTCTTAAGATATTGAGGGCACCTTGGGAGGGATTTATAGAGGTAATTTTATAGTAAATATATGACTGAAGAATTTTTAGTGAAGATTAATCGGAGGTTGGGTGATATTATATAGAAAAGGAGAGAATATTTCATTATAAATTTCCAAACTCAGGTTTTAGACTCTATATGATAAAGTAATAAAAATCACAAACCTTCACATGATTTGTTCCCATGGTTTCTACCAAATATGAGTGGTTTTCATTATTTTATAAGGCTAATAACCTAACATTTTAAAATAATTCCCTTTGTTATTTCTAAGTGAGTCATTTTTATAAAGAATTGATTTTAAAACATTAAAATATAATATAGTTTGTGAAGGATTCATTAAGGGTTTATAAAATTAATAAATTAAATTAAAAAAGAAATATTTTAAAGTTGAAACATAATTTTGGTTGTTTAAACTATTTATATTTTTTATTATATCACTTTTGGTATTTTATAATGTCATAATATAGACCATATAAGTATGGCATATTTAATTTTTAACCAAATAAATTGTTGTCTCAAAAAATTATAACAAATTCACCACTGGATAATTTCAATGTGATTATTTAAAAAATAATATTTATCATATCAAAATAATTCTACAAATATGATAATTTATACTTTAAAATCAAAAATCACCATTTCTTGAAAATACTGGGTTTTTTTTACAATAACAGTTTTATAAAGCATAAAAAATTACATTTGGATTTGTAAAATTATATTATATTTTTTAAATAATAAATATTATTTACTAAGAATGTTTTATTAAAATATTATTTATTTCAAAAATTATTGAATTCATCAAAAATTATGTCTTGATTGAAACCATATATTTCTCAAAACTAAAATTTCTATTTTGTTATATCAAAATATAATTTTGATCAAACTAGTTATTTAGTAATTTAAAAAAAATATTAATAGGGATAAATATAATCATTTTATTATTAAAAATAAAATATAAAAATTAGAACTTTTAGGGTTTTGATACATTTCCCTTTATTGCATTGGAGAAATTCCTAAGGGTAACATGTGAGATTGTGGGATTTTCTTAGGGTGGTTCAGTGAATATGGTTTGGGTCGTAATCACGATGAGCTTGAACTTCTCTTTTAAATGGTTTAAATCATGCTTTAATTTTTTAATATCATCATGTTCTTGGTCCATGGAAAAGGCTAGTGACATGATCTTCCTCAGAAGCTCTGATAAATGGGCTTTATAGGGCATGAACTTACTAGTTAAGGTAATCACTTCCTTTGTCTCTATAAAATGGGACTTATAATAACCGTTAATAATCATATGATCTTATTTTAATGGATCTACTATTAATGGTTATGATTCATTATGGTCTTTTAAATTTGTAAAACCATATATTGGTCAAAATAACCAAAGTAGTGCATGTGTCTTCTATAACTTCATTTCTTAATAATTCATTTATTTATTCAAAAATGGAATTTAATTTATAAAATTCCAAGTCGTTACATTCTTACCCCTTTAGAAATTTCACCATGGAAATCTTTACTTCATATAATAAAGTAGATGAGGGTACTTCTATTTCATTTCTTCTTCCAGCTCACATGTTCCTTCCTCAAACTTCTGGTTACGCCATAACTCTTTGACCAGGTGAGTTGTCTTGTTTCTTAAAACATTGTATCTATGATTAAATATATTCAAACACTTCTCCTCATATTAAATATCATTCTCCAATGGTACCAAAACATGAATCACTGCATGTGAGGGGCCTAGTATATACTTCCTAAAGAGGGATACATGGAACGCATCATGTACTTGAGATAGATTAGGTGGGAATGATGGTTTATTATCCTTGATTGGGTTCTTGAATTTTCTTAACTAGTGGTTATCCCCTTGAAGCTTCGATGGGTGATCGTAGTACGGTTGATCAACCTAAGGATTGTATGCTTGAGTTTCGTGAGCTAAATCCACCTCTCTTTTATGGTCAAGCAGACCCTTCCACAGTAGAGGAGTGGATGTGTATGTTTGAAATGGACTTTAACCTCATTGAGTTTCCCAAGTCGTTGAAGGCCAATTTTTAAACCTTCATACTTGAAGGTTCACTATGGATGTGGTAGAAGTCAGTGTCTCGGGTAAATCCCCATCAAGAGATTACTTGGGAGTTTTTCAAGGATTTGATCATTCATTAGTATTTCTCTAAGGAAGAAAGGGTGAGAAAGGGGATGGAGATGTGTTATCTATAGCAGGGTGGTAAATCTGTGTTGTAATATTTCCAGTGCTTTGTGGAGATAGTCCCTTATGATTGAGGGTATGCCATAGATGACTCCCTAAAGTCTCAAAATTTTGAGGCAGGTCTCCACCCCGATCTACAGTTGAAGGTGTCAGAGTCCAACCTAACATCTTTTATCGATGTGGCGAGACAAGATTTTCATATCAAAGTTGTGGTGGTGGGAGTGCTCGAATTATTCCTCGCTCCTTCAATCCCCATGAGCAGTGTTGAAGATCCTGGAAAGGATATGAGGAACCAATTGGAAGAGGATACAGAAAGTCATAGAATTAAAAGGCCTGAGGATCTTTCATCATCCTCTTTGGAGTGAAATATCTTTGTGTGTTATTAGTGTGGAAATATGGGTTACAAGAGGTCTTCCTACCCAATTACTCCTAAACCCCATCATGCTTGAATACTTTTATGTCACTTACAACGATTCTGTCAGGGCTTTGTTAGAAAGCGTCGCGGAGGAAGTTCTCAGAAGTGACGTGTTGTTGGGTTTTTGTTCAGAGTTTCTTGTGTAAGTTTCATTTCAGTGTAAGGGATATCTTATCCTGGTAGGTGTATAGATAGTGTTTTGGGGTTTTGAAATGTATGGGAACTTCGTGGGTCTTTTGATGAACACCAGTTTTCAATGTCAGTGTGGCTTTCATTTCGAAATCATGTCCTTTCTTTCATCAAATCAAAAGATGTATGTTTCGTATTTGGATTATCAAAACCTGACTGTGAGGTAGGAGATGCTTTATCCATCAGAGCTCCAGCCAAAATGCCTTGGAGTGAAGACAACATGTATTCAGGAACCCTAGGGGAATTTTAAGGTGTTCGGTTAAGGTTGTGCCACTATCATTGCAGTGCGGAATTTTTAGCATTTCTGTTGTTATTTCTCCATAATTGTAAATTTCCTCTATTCAAAAAGAGTGCAATGGACTTACCCCTCATGAAATGTGAGTAATTTTTACCTTTTGTATGTGAGTTATCGATCATTTTCCTGGCGTAGACCACCCATGTGAATGAGTTATGGCTTTGTTTTGTGTCCATCCCAAAGTGATGAGTCGTGAGTAGTTTTCCATCGTGGTTTCATTGATCCAATCCTTGGTCCCTCCCTCCATGCCCATGGAGTGAGGTTTTTTCGTTAGCGCGGAGTTTTTGGTTCATCTCTTATCTTTTTCGGGTGGGAGTAAGTGGTTTAGGTTCTCTTGTTATGTTTCTTTTCACTCGAGTAAGGCCTGGTGCATGTCTAAGTTGAATTTATGTTTGGTCATGTATAGGTTTGTTATTTATGTTGGGGAGACCCACCGTGAGTCTCTTTGGATTTTCTCTCAAATTTTTATCGGATGCTAGTTGAATTCTTATGGTGGGGAGTCCATTCATACCTCACCTCTGTTGGTGATATATTTAGAGCAATTGGGTTGAGTCTCATTGGTGGTCTATGGAATGTCCTTGGGTTAAGAGGTTAGATCATGTTTATGTGAAGTCCTTAGGTATTGATTGATCTGATGGATAGTGTTGTGGATTTCTGAGGACGGAAAGCATTATGGTGGGGAGAATTGTCACACCCCGACCCATGTGTTTAATATATTTATTTATTTTTTCTGCCTTTAAATATATTTTTTCTAGGGTCTCAGGTGAGTCCCGGACAAAATTTCTGATTTTGTGTTAAAAAGTGCGCATTTTAGGTTTGACGTCGTTTGGTGCATAATCATAGCGCGTTTTGGAAACCCCGGGCAGCTATGACCGGGTAACTGTGCATCCTTCCCATCTTTGAAAAATTAAAATGGGTAATAAAGTATGAATATTTAATAATAATTAAAATATTCACATTATAATTATTATGTGTATTTAATTACTATATTTTTTTATGGGTAAATTTTTTCTAATTAAAGTGAACGTTTATTATTGTCTCATTTATAATTTTTATTGTTATTATTATTAATGATATTATTATTATTAAGAATCTTATTATTTTTATTATAAATAGTATGAATATTATGAATATTGAATATTATTGTTACTAAGGATTTTATTATTTTTATTTTTGGTGAAAACTAAAATTGTTAATTTTATTATTTTGTTATTATTGTTACTATTATGATCATTATTATTAAGTTTGTCAGGTTATTATTATTATTATTATTATTATTATTATTTTGTTTATATTTTAATTAGATCTTTTATTTATTGGTGTTTTTTTAATGAAACCCTAGCCTCTATGTGATACCTAGTTCCCCACCCCCACCCCCCTCTTTGTGTGTGCGGCAAGAGCGGGGCTCCTCCCAACCGCCTCCTCCATTCGGGCAAGCTGAGCCCCGGCGCCCTCCCCTATGTGCGGCGCGACCCCGGACATTTCCCCCCCTTGCTACAAATCCAGCTGGATCTTCCTCTCTTGCACCCAGCACCACCCCAACGTCTCCCTTGGAGCGCACCGCCACACCCCCATAGCTCTCTCCCCAATGCCTTGCGCTCCTCCACCATTCCTCTCTTTGTTTAGTGCAAGCAGGCCAGCCGCTGGCCTCTACCTTCCTCTGCCCTACTCGGACCTTGTCCCTCCTTCCCAATGCACCTAGAGACCCCCTAGACTTCTACTTTAAATGGTGAATCCCCCCTCGGACCCCCTTCTTGGTGCGCAACACCCCCGGCCTATGACCCCACCTACAGTGAGGCCTCTCTTCGGCGCTAACACCCCGGTCGGCCCTCCTCTGGCCACCAACACCCTTGGACAACTCCCCTTCCCTCTAGCCAGTAATCCCATTTGGAACAACATCCCTCTTTTATGACGCGATCCTTTCTGATGTTGCCTCCTCCTGTTGGCGCGACCCCTCCGATGCGTTGTCCTATCAGCACGGCCCTCCTCCGATAGCGACATCCCCTTCCAGGAATGTAGCTATTCTCTTGGGACTCCCTTCATGTGGGTTTCGGTGTTTACTGCCAAAGGCAAGGGTCTTGGACCGTCTCGGGTTATTGCCTCCATGAAATTTGAAGATCTTGTTCCCACTTCTTGGTTTCACACTGTATGATTAAAGCTCATATGTGTTTTTTTCCCTTAGTATTTATTTTGTAGGTCATTGGACCTTACTGCGTGGTTTCGGACATGTGTCTTCCATTTCATCTCAGTCTTGAGGTAGGTTCCCATTTCACTGCATTTTAGAATTTTTGTTTTGTCTATTTCCTGTTGTTTTCTCCCTATATATATGTGATAAATACTATTGTGAAACTTGTGGTTAATTCATTTGTTATGATAATTTATAATTCAATTCTTGTTGTGTGAAAAATGATTTCATTTTGTTATGCTTTCACACACCAGTTTCCCGATTAAATGTTTTATTAATCTTGAACTTGATTTGTGATGCTTAGAACCTGGTTTATAAATTTAAATAAGTTCATGGCATTAAATTTGTGTTTGCACCTGGTTGATTCTTATTTAGAAACTATTTTAGTAAATGTTTCATGTTTTTCTGAAAAATTCCCCTGTTGGCTCTTATGGTTTATTTGAGATAGAAAATTATTTGGTTTGTTTTTATAAATTTTTTTGAAACATTCGAAGTGCTATTTTGAGGATCCTTAAATGGTTTCAAACTAGTTTTGGTTTTATAAGGAAATGAGATTTCATAAATGGTTGTGGAAGATCAAGTGGTGAATTGAGTTTCTTAAAAGGGTTTCTTGGAAGTGCTTTGATTAGTTTCATATTTAAAGAAGTGTTTATTTGACTTTTAAATTGGTTTGACATGTGATAATGGATTGTGACCCATTTAGCGTTTTAATAAAAATGGATTTGGTTTGTAGACATTGTATGAGGGATTTAAATAGACTATTTTCTGAATGGTTATGAAATGTAAAATGGTGTGTTTACACTCTTTCTGAAAGATAGTTTATTTCTCTTAAAAATGATTTTTTTGTGGATATAAATTAAGGCACGTTTGGAAGTTTGGTGAGATTTTTTAAAATATTAATTATGAAAACCCGCGTTGGGTGCTTCTCATGCCTCAACTGCATGCAATGGGAGGGAGATCCTTGTGGGGGATTCTCAGAATCTAATGTTAGGGTTCTTCAGTTGGAAACCATTATAATTATTTTATTTTAAGGAATGAGTATAGTTCAAGGGGAGTCTTAGGGTGAGACATATTGTGCATTATTATTATATATATATACTGGTATTGGATGCTTATCTAGAATCAGTTGGCTCACCCCCTTTCTAAATACTTGAGACATGGGAACCGGGCATATTGAGAGAATACTCTGAGAATGATTGTCGCACTGGTAGGTTATGGTACTGATCAATGGCCCATAGTAGGCGGATGTGTTTGGGTTCATTGTTATGGGATTTTCCCTCGGCCTACATGAGAAAGGATGGACGAGCATTTGAGAATTTTGATTTCATCATGTGTGATATGTCAACGAGGATGAGGTCTCATGTATTGGTGTCTTCTAGATTATTCTTGATCTTCTAGGTTCACCCATGTCTATTCGGCTTTTATTGCCTGTAGTAGTGATTATGATGATTATATGTATACTTACATTGCCCTTGCTGTGTGGTTTCTATTGTTCCTTCCTATATTTGTTTTCTTGGAAAGTGGTGAGCTAGTTTTGGTTGTGTTTTTAGAAATGGTTTTCAAATGAAAATGTTTTATCCTCTTTATAAAAATATGAAAATCTAAACAATACTTTCCCTTTGAAATTTTCATTGACACTAATGCAAAGAACCTAGATTTAAAATTTTTTAAGGGAAATGGTTTTTACTTTGTTTTTAACTAAAATATATTGAAAAACATACTTTTATAAATTGTAGTTCAAACTTAAAATGGTGTTTCTTTTATTTTAAAGGTAGTTCATTGGGAATAGATATTGGGATAGCCTACTGAGTTTTAATACTCACGCTTATAGTTATTTTTTGTTATTAGTGTTTTTTTAGGTTCCATCTTGGGTGCTCTCTCCTTGGGCGATGCTTGATCGTTGAGTCGAAGAGTGACCCACGGGGTCACACGAAGATAGTTTGGTCATCGAGTTCTGTTAGTGTTATCTTATTTAGTTCTTGTTTATTTGTGTGTTTGGTTTATTTATTTTGCAATGCTCTTTATTATTTACCATGATTTTATTTATTTTCATTGGATGAAATCATTACCATCATCTATATTGATTCCCTGGCGCTTTTTGCCAGCCTGGGAGGATCAAGAATGCCTCCTGGGCCTTACGTCAGATCGGCTCAAGTGACCAGTTCAGGTTTGACCTGGGTTGGTTAGTAACAAAAACTCATTAATTTCTCTGAATAAAATATAGGAAGGAACACTTTATCTCAGACCTCAAACTCCAGGTTCCATCGATGATTATCTATAATGTATTTATGTTGTCTTTTTTTATATTTAATATGACGTTGAATGCTTGGAATCTTCTCTATAATTTCATGGATAAGATTAGGTCCCATCATCTTCTTCTCTCTAAGTTTATCCAAACATATTGGTGTCTGACACCTCTTCCCGTATAGAGCATCATAAGGTTACATTTGAATGTTAGAATAGATTTTGTTGTTATATGATAACTACACTAGGGAAAGGTGTTGGTCCCAAAATCATTGGAATACTACTGAACATTATCTTATCATATCATCGAGAGTTTTAATGGACCATTGAGACTAAAAATCCATATAGGGATGATATGCAGTGCTAAACCCCAGTTCTATATCCAATGATTACTGAATTCTCCTCCAAAACCTCAGGGTAAACCGAAAATACCAATTATATATAATAGATAGTGGTTATATATAATGTCTTGCCAATTAAATTATGTATATCATGGTCAGTTAGTCAAGAGATAAATCTTCCTTGAAAGAAAAGAAATATACTAACCATGTATATGATCAATTACCACACAGATGGTGTTACTGCCTTTAGGTTTCCTGGGAAGTCCTATGACAAAATCCATGGTTATGTTTTCCCATTTCTATATTGGTATGGGAAATGGTTTCATCATACCCTTAGGCTTGTGTCTTTTCTCCTTGACTTGTTTTCATGCCAAGAATCATGATACAAACTCTGTAATCTCCCTCTTCGTGTTATCCAACAACAAGTATTTATTCAAATATATATATATATATATATATATATATATATATATTACTTCCTAGATTAATAGATAAGGATGATTTATGCACAAAATCCAAAATATTCCTCTTCAGTTCTTGTTTTGATGGGACACATATTTAGGTTCCAAACCCTATAACTCCTTCTTCAGCAAATTAGAACTCATGAATTTTCACTACATTCTTATGTAGTATCACATCGTCTTTCTAGGATTCCTTGATCCTCTCAATAATAAATGGTTGACCAGTTATTTGATCAAGTTAGGATGAAAATCCATTTATTATCCACATATACATCATTTTTATTTCTATGTAGGTTGGATCCCTTTTAATCCCTATCATGGATAGGGTAATTGGATCCTTTATACTCAGAGCATCTACCACTTTTTTCCTTCCCAGGATAGTAATGGATTGAACAATCATAAACCTTTATCATCTCTAACTACATTATTTATAATATATTAAATTTCTTTTGTGTGAATATATACTTTATTCTCTTATGATCTATAACACCCTGACCCTAAAAGCATGGTGTTAGTGCATTACTTTATTACATTATCATGTTTACAAGGAAAACAATCCTGAAGGATTGATCAGTTTAGTAGTCTTGGAAAGATAGATTACATACATGATACCCATAATAAATTGGAAAATAGAAAATATAAAAATTATACATAAAATAAAATAAACTTCATCCTTTAAAGATTATTCAAGTATTTCTTCTTCATAACCTAGGGAAAGGAAACATAATAAGGGTGAGCTCAAATTCTCTGTAAGGGTAAGTAAAGCAGAATAAATAATGAATATTTAAGAATAAATCAACATGGAAATGTTATTAACTGAAAACACATACCATTCAATAACTAGGTAAGGAAAAATCAATATGTCAAGGTAAGAAACTGAAATACACGGCATCTAGTCAATAAACTAATAATGAACTATATCTATAGAAATATCAATTAAAACTATCATGGATAAATAATAAATGAATATTTATAAATTAAATTCTTAATTATTGGAAGTCATGTTTGAGGCACATTAAAACCAATACCTTTAAGACCTTTCAGAAAATGGTTAAAACTATGGATAGAAACCCGTTTAATTTGGCCAACTTATTTTTCTCATTAGAACATTTCAATGCATTGAGGAGATATATAAAGTATGGGATTCTACTTTCATTTACTATCCAAATCATTCCTCAAATCAAATATTCAAAATAAATAATATTCCTTATCAAATATCCGTATTGAATAAAGAATACATAATTATCAATATTTCTCTAAATAATCAAATTACTATCAAAGTAGTCATCGTATGTAAAATGGTATATGGTTTGTGAAATACTAATATCAATTGTTTGATAATATGGATATTTGAGTAAATTTAAATTGAAAATTATTATAATAAAGTTATTTTTTCCAAATAATTTTAACAATCTCAAAATTAAGTGAGATTACAAAGATAACCAATAAGAACGTTCTTGAGGAGAATAATCTTTAAACATTCCAAAGTGTCCCATACCAATTTAAAACATTTAAATCATAATCCCCATGAAAGAATGAAATTAAAAAAAACATTTAATATCATGAGAATAAATATATTAGTTATATAACTTGTCTAAGGGTAGTATATACATCATATAAAATAAACTAGGTGTATAACTACAAATAAGTCCTAATGGAATGTAAACTGAGATGAAATCCCTTAACATAACCTTACTTTTGTTGTATGGTATTTATCCTCATTTATAGTGGTTTATAATATGTTAATAAATTATACCATAACCATACTAATGTTTATAATATCATATATTAACTTCTTACAATATTTTATTACCCATTTTTTAAAACTTCATTATTTTAACTGTTTTGGGTGTTAATTTCCTAGTTTTCTCGAGTTTATTTTTACTTGTTACTTGTTGTTCCTATAAATTAGATCATGATATCATCATATACAGAATTTAAAACATTAATTAATAATATTATATATTCATTACATATGTATTTATAATAGTTCATAATATTTGGAGATAAGAAATGAAGTGCATCATTCATGGAAACGATAGGTTGTATGTACACATGAACACTACTATAATTTCTTTTTTGTATATAAAATAATGAAAATTAAATTATCAATATGTATATTATACTTCCAGTATGATATATATGTTATATATGTTAAATAGGTTTATTAAAACCATCATTTATACATTTCATGTTTAGCATGAACGAGTAACATCGCTTTGAGGGGGCGGTAGTCCACACTTCCACAAACGATGTTATCATGTTTACACAATATGAAATGTATAAAGGTATGTCTTATAAAATAATTAAAGAATAATAAATAAATTATAAATATCATATATATCATATATATAAATATATTTTCTACCATAATGGTTACCATGAGAGGCGGTGAAGGAAAAATGAACAATCATCATTTCGTGAGGCGGTAGTTCGTCGTACACATAAACAATAAGTTAATTATCCATTAGATGGAATTTTTGTAAGTTTAGGAATAACCCTTCACATAAAAATATCATAGTATATTTATTATAATTTTTTTTCTATATAATCATATAATAAGGAGAATTTATGGGGTGTATAATGGAAATGAATCTAAAGAGCTTGAGAGAAGACATTACCTCTTAATTGGGTAGCTCCTTTTAATTTTTACCAAAATGATTCCTTGGAAGGATTTATTCACAAATGGAGGATTCTAGGATAATGGTAGGTATGTTGGGGATCTATTTTATTAGATATTTTTTGATCCAAGGTGTCTTGATCAGTGTGAGTAAGGGGTAGAGCTCTTCCCTTTTTATAGTGGAGGGGGAGTGACACTCTTATAAATACCAAAAGGTATTCATTAATGGGATATCTACCATAACTAAAGTGACTCAAAATGGATAAATAATGGATTAAATGAGTCTAATGGTCGATTAAAATCTACACTACACAAAAATATGTGCATTTTAATTATTTAGTTCCCTAACTTCTAAGATTCCCCAATTTTAACATTTTAGTTTTTATTAAAGTATCTAGTTTTCCAGCCTAAGTAATTTAACCATTAAGAATAAGATAAAGTGAGATTTATTAGAAAATATAGATCCAATTAATTATTAATTTTACATATAATCTATAAAATAAAAAATCCATGTTCTTTGGAAATTAATTTTAAAACAAATGCATGTGACACACAAAAATATTGCATAAACATGGACCCGGTTAACAAACCTTTTAAAATATATGGGTCAATATGTTAATTATAAATAACAAATTTTTCCATTAATATATCATATTTAATATTTATTAACACTTAAAAATCACTTGGTAGAATATATTATTTTCATTAATTTTAAATCATTTAATAAAATATCATTTATTGTAAAATAACAATAATGTCAATTTTGACATTATTTATTTAATTTTAATTTTAAAATATCAAACAAATATTTTAATTAAAATATATTAATTGTAAATTTGTTTAAAATTATATATTTATCTATAAAAATAATTAAAGTCAATAATTCAATCAATATACTTCACTTTTAATGTTTATAGTATCAATTATTATACTTAATTATTAGCTAAATAATCACTACATTGGCGTTTCTTAATAATTTTAAGCAGCTAAATCATGTCTAAAAATTAATGATAAGTTATTATGATAAACATAACCCATTTATATTTCAAAAGGATATGTATAACCAAAATTGTGATGTTTTTTACATATCTAAAAGTTTTATAAATATTAATGGTTAGGAAAGTTCCATTTTTGTATTTTTTTCTTACTTAACATTTTATGTAGGGTAATTTCATTTAATAATATCCCAATAGCCCAAAAATTCAAACCAAGAGGGGATATGTTAAAAATATATTTATCCAATGGTTTTTGTACAAATATCTAGGTCATTTTGGCCCTTAAGATTAAGGTTTAGTCTCTTGCTAAGATTAATTTTACCTAAATCACCGTAATTAATTTTAATCACTTTCACAAATATTTTTGTAAAACAAATTAATTTGATCTTATTAGACCATAAATATTATACTAATTAAAACTATTTATGTCTAATTTTCAAAATTTATATCATAGAAGTGGTAAAATTAAGATTAATGCTAATCTTGCAGACGTAGTAAGAAAGCGGGTTTTTAAAAGTAAAACGTTCAAAAGCTCAATAAGTTTTTATTTCCAATTTTAATATAAAAATAATTTCAATGACCTAAATTGGGTTAATATATGTATAATATATCTATTTGGACTTCAAAACCAATTTAAAATATAATTTAACAGTAATAAGTATTTAAATGAAAATGATGTTTTCAACTAAAATGCAGTATTTTTCACTATTCATCCAAAAAATGAAACTTCTCAGAAAAATACTAAAAAATAGAACTAAGATAATTTTAATATTCCTAATCCAAAATGAATTTTATTTTAAAAATAATATTTATAAAAATTTCAAAAATTTAGTTTTAAAAAATAGTGTGACATTAAAAAGCGGTAAAACTCAATCTTACGTACAAGCTAATACCGTATTTTGTTTAGAATAAGATTAACATGGTGTTATGTAAAAAGGAAGATATAAAAAAATTAATTTTATTATTAAATTAAAACATTTTAATGCCTTGTAGTGTTACATGATCCATATATATGTCATATGTTTCACTGTAGAGATAATGTCGCTAAATCTTCAACGTGAAGATCGCTGCTTCCAATTCCAGATCATGTTTTAAGTAGTTCTGCTCATGGATCATTAATTGGTGGGAGGCATATGATATATCTTTTTTATAATTCATAAGTATTGAACCCATGAACTTTCTGAACATATCACTATATATCACAAATACTTCCCCATTGGTGGGTAATGTGAGAATAGGTGTAGTGATTAGCCTCTTTATTAGATTTTTAAAGCTTTATTCACAATCATTAGTCTAGATAAATTTGAATCCATTTTGATTATTCTTGTTTAGTGGGCTTGAAAAATCATTATAATTTTCTCAAAAATCTATGATAGTACCCAACTAATCCATGAAATAGTGTATTTTCATCAAAGATATTGGTTTGGACCATCCTTTGATTTCCTTTGTTTTTAATGGATCTATAGACATACTTTTATTTGTGATAATATTCCCCAAGAAAGTTACTTACTCCCAACGAGACTCTCATTTACTATACTTTTCATATAACTTTTTATTTTTCGAGGTCTTTAGTGTAGTATTTAAATACTCCTCATGTTCCTCCATGCTTTTGGGGTAGACAAGTATATTATCTATAACAACTACCACAAATTTGTTGAGGTAATACCTAAGACACTATTCATTAATTTTATGAAGATTTCTAGATTACTAGTGTCACGACCCGTCCCCCGGGGCCCGTGTTGTGACTACCCCAAGCCTGCCTTTCATAGGACAGGGGTTAGCGACTAGCACCGAAGGCGTATTCCCTATAACTAGGAAGGCATTTCCATTATAACATGTAAGGACACGCAACCAAGCACACAGCAAGATACGAACTCTAGTAAACTGAATAGTAATCAGAGTAAGTGTAGTAAGTAAAAGGGACTAGAATAAAAGCCCAACTCAAAAGTACAAGGAAAACTGAAAAGTACAAGAAACTGAAAGTACAAGTAAATTGGAACAGCTCTTGCGATCACCCCCCAAGGATCCTACCTGAAGGATAGGTACTACTCTCAAATGGTCATCTCTGTGGTATGCCTCATCTGAGGTCTTCCTCCAAGCTACCTCTAGTCTCGGTACCCTCGTCCTCAGTCAGCGTTGTCCGTCGTCTACACCAAACACAAAAAATTGCGGGCATAGCCCGTGCAGGGGTGAGTATAACGATAATCAGTAGGGACCCCGATAACCTCAAGGTCTCTCAAAATCCACCAAGGATAAACCACAAAGAAAGGAAAAAACTGATAACCCTACTTAGATATATACCCATACATATACCTAAGTTTTTAAGTAAACCCATCTCAATCATGAGGAAAACACAGAGTCCAACTCCAAAGCCCCAAGCTCAACTATTCCAAAAAGGAAGAAATA
This sequence comes from Viscum album, assembly GCA_963277665.1. Classification (NCBI taxonomy): domain Eukaryota; kingdom Viridiplantae; phylum Streptophyta; class Magnoliopsida; order Santalales; family Viscaceae; genus Viscum; species Viscum album. Next base: position 1,860,450,150 of record OY728129.1, on the reverse strand, counting down.
CCACGAAGGAAATTACCACATAGGTACACCACACCGAAGAATACCACCAAGTTATTACCACGAAGGAAAGTACCACACAGGTACAGACTCAGCTCACACCAGGTATAACTTAGGTACAATAGTTGAGATAATTAGATGTAACTACTGAATTATCTTACTCTTTTAAGAGGCAGACCCATGAAGGATCGCTAATAAATATCATACCCACATAGGATCTCTAGGTGTTGGCCCACATAGGATCACTCGGTGTTGACCCACACAGGATCGTTCGGTGTTGAGCCACACAGGATCGCTCGGTGCTGACCCACATAGGATTGCTAGGTGCTAACCCACATAGAATCGCTAGGTGATGACCCACACAGGATCGCTCGGGTAGTCCCGCATGTAATCCTAGAGCGGTTCCATGTGGGACCCTCAATCACAGACCCACTAAGGATCTCTTTTTCAAGTCACAGCTAGCTACTGGGTTCTCGCGCTATGCTTGCTCCTCTTCGGGAGGGTCCACTCCTCAAGCCACTGGTCGATACTCCAACTGACACTAATTCCCAAGAAGAAGTATCCAAAAGGACCTCCACGTCATAGGGGTCTTATCTCAATAGACGGCACGTCAATCGAATGCCCGTTCTGTAAGTTATTAGTCTTTTAGTCTCGAGGGCCCGGTTGGATACGTGCTGGATCCAACCCAATAGTTCCCCAACTTTATCCAAAACTCTAGTGAGATATAAAAAAGTGACCGCCTTGATCCAAGGTTTCCAGCTCCGCTGATGGTTTGTCAAACGGAAGTTTGGTGCCAAAGTTATGGCCAAAAGAGTGTAATGGGTCGAAGTGGGTCTGGGTCCGGTCCGACCCGGTCAGACCGACCCGGTTAGGGTGGAAACGGCCTGACCGGGCAGCACTGCGGTGGTCGCGAGGGCCACGAGGGGCCTCGGGGGTCCACGGTGGCCATGAGGGGTGTGGGGAGCGAGGTCGCAGGCAGCGCGAGGCCGTGGGGCAGCTCGGCCGCAGAGGGTGTTGCGAGGGTGGCTCGGCCGCGGGGGTGCTGCGAGGGAATGGGGTGTCTCGTCCTCGGGGCAGCTCGGCCACAGAGGGTTCCACGAGGGCGGATCAGTCGCGGGGGTGCTTCAAGGGTGTGGGGTGGCTTAGCCGCGGGTTGCGTGAGGCTATGGAGCGGCTCGGCCACAGAGGCGCAGTGGTTGCGTGGCAGTGCGAACAGTCGCGGGGCAGCGCGGTGAGGTCGCGATCGTCGAAGGCCGCGAAGTGGCACCATTGCGTCATCGCCTTCGTCTTAGCCGACGGTGGTTCCAGCCGCCATTCTTCTGCCCCTTTGTGGTTGGTCTCCGACCTCCTACATCGCAAAGAACACCACAAATCATCACAAGAATTGTGGAGAGGATGGGCCATGTTTGTTTGGCCCGCACTCTCTGCTTTAGAGTAGTAGCAAGCGGCTATAATCTCTATTGAATTACGAAGAGTCATCAATAATGAAAATGGAAGGAATTTCAAACAACCACCCTACCTCGTTTGATTCGTTGAAGATTTTCCAGAGTAAAGAATTCGAAGTCAAAGTCGGCATTCTTCATTGGCGTTCTTCGTTGGAGAGCTTTCTCCCAAGGCTCCATTGCCAATCATTAATTTCCCCCCAACCCACCAAAATGAAAAGGTAGTCAATATAATAAAACATGGTGTCATAATTTCAAATTGAAATAATTAATTAATTGAGTTGGTATATTAATTAAAAAGGGGGTGTCATAATTAATCAAGGGGAAGTTCAAGAGACTTCCCCTCATTTAAGTGGGAGGTTCAAAGGGGTTTTAACCTCGGGTGGTCCCCACCACCATAACCTCTCATGGGAGGTTAGTTCAGGTGGTCCCCACCACCATAACCTCTCATGGGAGGTTTAGTTCAGGTGGTCCCCACCTATGAAACATCCACATGGAAGTTTCAAAAGAAAAATAAAAATAAAATGTTACACCGTTTTATTTTATTTTATTCTTTCACGAAAAAACCCAAAAATTAACTTTCACCCTCGACAAACTATCGTCGAGGTGAAAGTCTTCTTAAGAGAATACGGGTGTTGTGAGTTCAATGGTGCCCTTTGATTTCAATTCTGAGCACCGGTTCAAAAGTTAGAAAATCCCGCTCCCATGTTTATTGAACGTACCCGAAATAATTCTCAGAAATTCATTCTGGGCACTCTGGGCCACGCAATCACGTGCCGTCAATTTTTACGGACTTGTAAAAATACCATATATTTTTAAAAAAAATTACATGGAAATTATATTTCTTTACAATTAGTGTGTCCAAATGGAATTACTATGAACTCATAGTGCACATACCTTATATGAAAAGTATTCTTGTGGATATCCTCATTATTCACCTTTACTTGATTATATCCCAACTCATGATCCACCTTAGAGAAGTTTTGGGATCCACATAATTGATTGAATAACTCATCAATATATGGAAGAGGATACCTATTATTTATCTTGATCTTGTTGTTCTCAATATAATCAATTCATAGCTTCAATAACCCATCTATCTTCTTGAAGAAGAGGGCCATTTCACCCCATGGTGAATCACTTGAGAGTATTGACAATTTTATTCAGATTCACCAGAAATTGTTTCTTCATCTCCTCATGTTCAACGAAAACCATCTTATATAGATTCTTGGATATTGGAAAATCTCTAGGTATGAGATTGATTGATAATACAACCTCATGTCTATTTAGAAGACTAAGAAATTATATAGGAAACACATTAGTTAATTCCCTTACAATGGTCATGTTTTCAAGGATGATTTTTTCTTTAGTATCGACCATTTGAGCTAGATATTCTTGCTTGTAAGGCAATAATATCCATGCTTGAGAGGTTGGCCCCAAAGAATATTTATCCTCATCCTTTCACTTGTATAAAATTAGAGGGAATTTTTAGATATAGAGGTTGATTTCCTTCTCTCCACTATTTATATTGGATCTATACAATGAAAAGTAATTCATGACCATAATAGCATTGAATTCCACTATGTGGAGTATCACATGGAGTTCTAGGAAATTTAGCCAAAAAATGTGGATAGGGGGTGATTTATATGCTTGGGGTTAAATAATTGACCCATTTTCCATCTTCACTAGTAACTCTACATCCATGTTTTGAGGTGGTGTTTGAATAGTTTAACAAAAAAATTGAGATATGAAAATATTCGTAGAACTAGAATCTAATAGTAAATTTTCTATCCTATAATGAAAAAATAGTGTACCTTTCACTGCTTAATTTTCAGGATCCACCTTACTTGTTAATATGACATAGTATTTCCCTTTCTCTCTAGGTATTATAGGTTGTTTTCATTGATTTTCATCAATAACTCTTGTCTTAGTGCATTGATTTTCATAGTATCTTTATTCCATGGAGTTCAAACATTAGACAATATGTTGATTGTTGATAGGGGAATTCCTTTGTTCTTTCACATTGGTGGGTTTCCCCCATTGGAAATCAATATCTAGGTTCCCTTCTCACACCAAAATCACTTCCTTGTCCCCTTCAGGAAATTTTTCCAATACTTCTTCCAACACTTTTGAGAAGTGGGATGTCATACTTTCTTACCACCATGAGTTTTCTCCATCACACCACCATGATTAAAATACATTATTCTATTTTTATATCTAGGATTGTGAGACCCTTGAGATTTTCTAATCTCTATTTTGACTTTAAAGGAACTTCAAAAAAATTTCTTATAATAATAAAATTCTTGAATCTACAAATCCTTTCAGAGACTCATCTTTGGGCCACCAAATAAGTGGCTGACTTTAAATTTGGGGGAGTTTAAAAATTCCGAGTTTTATCATGAAAGACTTGTGAAGTTTTCATCATGCATCCTGATGTATTTTTTCTCTTATTGATTAAGGCCAAGGAAATCCATATCCATTTTATATTGGAGAGTGTGATTGAAATATTTATCAAAAAACATTTTCTGGAATTCCATCCACTAAATCACTTTGATAACCTCCTAGATCTTTTTATTTTTTAGAAAAGTCTAACATTTCTTAGATTATCCTTTTATATGATAAATAGAATTAATGAACATTTCATTTTTAGAGCATTGAAGGTGGAAAAAGATATTTTCAATGGAGTTGATCCACTGTTCCATGATTAAGGAATTGGTAGATCCACTGAATATTGAAGGCCTTGATCATATAAAGGTATCTATTTCAAATTTATTTTTCTTATTGGGATTTGGTAATTCCTCTTGATTCACATTTTGTCTTAATACAGGTTTTAATTAAGAAAGTATTTTTAGGAAGTTCCTGACCCATGCTCTCATCGGGTTGGGTATCTCATTTTGGCTATAAGGACCTGCCCTTAAAACATTACATAATATTGAATTAAATGAATAATTCACATTGAGGATCTTTTCAGGTTTAGAGTTTCACAGAATTAGGACATAACTATTACATCTCAATGATTACAAAGTAGACACATCTACTAAGTTTCCATTTTTTTCACAAAATAAAAATTATTTAACAAAATAGTCATGTCTAGTTCCATGTTTTAGACAGCATGACATTTCCTTGATCCCATCCTTGACCCTATTACACTTTATGTCCAGTGAAAAACATTTCAAAAACTTGGGATGAGCCTAAAAAGCTCAGTAAGGGATACAAAAATAAAGTAAACATTAGATCATAAATATATACTTAACATAAGCTTTTTAACATACCTCATGAAATCATAAGATTTATGAATAACTCATAGAAATCATAAGACATAAATGTAACTTGAGGCATACATAACATACTTACATTTTAGCTATCACAACTACATAGGGGGTCATATTTGGAATACCCATCATAGTATATTCCCAAAATCTCTTCGGAAAAACATTCATGTTTACCTCTTTCACATTACCCAATGCATTGGAGAGCAATCTCGGGCTCACTTGCCCTAGGTTTATCATAGAACCACCCGTATACGTAACAATGTCCAAGAACCATAACATAATCACAAGACATAACTTAAGCATAAAAAAATATAACATTCCCATGTTACAATAACAATATAAAATTTTATGATATTGAAATAATAAATCCATTCTAAAACCATTTTCTATACCAAAATACGTAAAAAAGAGTATATGGTATTTATATTCCTTTTAAAAACATTACGACTTGTTAAGGAAGCCAAAGATCAAATAATATTCGCGACGGCGGAAAAGGTCGTTGTCACTGCTTACTAAAAAAAGAAACATTCCTTCTTGTCTTTTAGTAAAAACCTCCATAGAGAAAAGATTCCCTTTGAATGCAATGAAAAGTCAAAAGGGTTTTATACACTGTATAAAATAAAGTCGTGTATAAATCAAAGGATGCCTCAATGAAAGGAGATTGATACGAAGTCCCTTATAAAGACGGTATCCTTAGATTAAGGATAAATAAATGACATTATTATGTGTAAAAGAAATAAATACACCCAATAAAATTGGATATTAAGTGTAAAAAATCATAGTTCATTCACACATATTCATATCATGACATAATCATGAAGTATACATTTAACCCAAAGAATTGAAATTGGATTAAGAAGTTCCCTTACAAAAATTTGGTAGCCTAACGGTGTCACATCAAATTTCAGAAAATGAGTTGATGAGAGAAAAAAAGGGTATCTCATCACATGGACATAATATTTATAGCAATAAAGATATATAAGAACATATCCCAACATTAAGAAGATTTAAATTAAAAGACCTAACAAAAATAAGTCTTTTAAAAAGAGGAGGGTGAAAGGTTCCCTTACCGATTTGGGTAACTTTCGAAACGTACACCCCATGATAGAAGGACCATACAATGTTGATGTAAATACCCATAAATGTATGTATATTACTTATAGAGTAAAATAATGGGCAGTACATACACCACTCAAAGGGGATAGTGGAAAATATAGCATGAATCTCACGGGAATAAAAAGTGAGATAAAAACCCCTTACCTCGTTGTAATCAATCGAGTCGTGTGACCAAAAGATAATAAACACCAAATGAATCACATAATACCATGAATATAAATATAATAATGATAATATATATGAAATGGTAGTACACAATACACCACATGCAAAAAATAAGTGGCGAACAATGGAAATCTCACGGAATTAAAAGTGAGATAAGAAATCCCCTTACCTCAAGTCTGACTTGTCTTGTTCGTTTCTTTATATAACTGAATAATACACTTTGGTCAATTTATAATTTATTAAGGACTTAATTTAAATTTTATTATTAAATTCATATCACATATTATCATGTTATAATAATTAGTTAATTATGTGAGTTCATATCATACGTTTTTTCGATGTTCGGTTCATTAGTCAAAAATGAACTTGTTTGAAGATAATTGTCCATGTAGTTATAAGTACATCATCTCCAGAATTGTATTCATGATTTAAATATCATATATATCTAGTATATATGTATTTAATAATATTCCATAATGTTTGGATATAATAAATGAAATGCACCGTTCATGGAGACGGTAGGCCGTACGTACGCATGAACGCTACTTTCATTTCTTTGTCATATTAAAGGAATTAAAACTAAATGATACATATATATATTATAATTTCAGTATAATATTTATGTTATATAGGTAAAATATGTTCATCAATTACATTCTTTATAAATTCCATGTTTGGCATTAATGAGTCACGTCAGTTGAGGGGGCGGTAGTCCACACTTCCTCATATGAAATTATCACATTTGCACAATATGAAAAGAATAAAGGTATGTTTTAAATATAAAATACAGAATCATAGAGAGGACATAAATATAATATATATAATATATAAATATATTGACATCATAATGGCCCCCATTATTATAAGGCCCCAGCCTTAAACCTTACTTAATTATTGAATTAAATGAATAATTCACATTGAAGATCTTTTCAGGTTTAGAGTTTTAGAGAATTAAATCAAAACTATTACATCTCAAAATATTACATAGTAGAAACTTCTACTAAGTTTCCATAACATAAAAAAAACTTAAAAAGAAACATGTCTAGTTCCATGTTTTAGATAGCATGTCTTTCCTTGATCTCATCCTTGACCCTATTCCATGTTAAGTCCTGTGAAAAACATTTCAAAAACTTGGGATGAGCATAAAAAGCTCAGTAAGGGATACACAAAGAATGAAAACTATTAGTTTTTCAAAACAACAATTAAACCATGTATAATTCAACAAAGTAATAATTTTCACCTTTTCTAAGTAGTAAAAACTCTTCATTGAATATAAGTTCATTACTCACCCTTCTGTAACCAACAGATTACCATAAAACCCATAAAAAGATCACATAACATATAAAGGTAACTTGGTACATAAACATACTTAATTGGAATAACCATATGGTCGACTTCCACACATATCTCTTAATGGAATATCCATACGTCCAACTTCCATACATACTTAATGGAATTTCCATGCGGCCGACTTCCATACCCAATGCATTGGAGGTTATAACGTAACCACCCATCCTGGTATTCACGGCACCACCCATCATATGGTTTATCACGTAACCACCCGTAAAATGTCCAAGTACCATCATTACACATAAAATATTGAAAATATAATCATTTCAATAACAACATTTCATTTGAAATCACAATAGGTAATTCCAATATATTGAATTAAGCAATCCATTTTCAAAAACCATTTAAAAGAGATTTTTGAATCAAAGTGTCCCATACCACTTTGAAGCTTTTAATGGAATTATAATTTTAAAACATTAATGTCCATATAAATAAATACTGAAAACCATTTTGAAAACATGGACATTAAAGATAAAGATTTAGAATAATGAATCTTTAAAACATTTAAAACGATATTTTTGTTAAAGAGTTTTTAACAAAATGTGAGACTCTTGAATACAAATAATCGCGGAATAAAATTTAATCCGAGATTTATAATATCATGAGAATAAAGGGATTCATGATATAATATGTCAAAGGACAGTATACACACCAAATAAGAGTGAATTGGTGCATAACAACAATGAAGTCTCAATGGAAATGTAAATTGAGATGAAATCCATTATAAAGAGGGTATCCTTAAACTAAGGATAAATCTATCACATAATTATGTGTGAGAAATACAAATACACCCAATATAAGTGGATATTAAGTGTGAAACAATATAAGGTCATTCACACGTATTCATAGGATTACATGTTCAATAAGTACAAGTTGAACCCAAAGAAATCGAAATTGGGTTAAGATGTTCCCTTGTAAAAATTCGACAGCCTAACAACGTCACTTCAAAATTCAGAAAATTAGTCGATGAGAGAGTGAATGGTATCTCATCACTTGGACATAAACTTTACATCAATAAGGATATATAAGAACATATCCCAACATAATAAGATGTAAATTAAAAGACATAACAAAATAATCCTTTTAAAAAGAGGAGGGTGAAAGGTTCCCTTACCGACATGGGTATCTTTCGAAACATACACCCCGTGAAAGAAGGAAAATACAACATTGATGTAAATACTCATAAATGAAATTACATTATAGAATGATTAAAATAATGGGCAGTACATACACCACTCAAAGGAAATTGTGGCAAATGTAGCATAAATCTCACGGGAATAAAAGTGAGATGAAAAATCCCTTACGAAAACTCGGCAGCCTAACGGCGCCACATAAAACTTACAAAAATGGATTGATGAGATAAAATAGGGTATCTCATCATATTAACATAAAGTTTATATAAAGAGGAATATAAAATAACATCCCCCAACATAACAAAAAAGTGATATAAAAGAGAGTACTTAAAAAGAAAGAGAGATGTTAGATCTCTTATGAAAATTCGGCAGCCTAACGGCGCCACTCAAAAATTACAAAATGGATTTATGAGAGAGAATAGGGTCTATAATAATATGAACATAAAATTACAGTAAGAGAAATATAAAAAAACATCCCAATAACAAGAAATATGACCTTTAAAAGGAATGACATAAAAGAGTGTACTTAAAAAGAAAGAGAGGAGTAGGATCCCTTACCTCGGGTCTGACTTGACTCGATCGTTCTTTAACGTCCTGAATAATAAACTTGAGTTAATTTATAATTTCTTAAGAACCTTTTTAAAGTTCATTATTCCTTTTATATCACTTATTTCCATTTTATAAACATTATGTAATCATTTAAGTTAATAATGTTTGTTTTGTCGATATTTGGTTCTTAAGTCGAAAGTGAACTTCTTACAATTACATGTTGTTCGTGTGGTCAAAGGTTCATTATATCCAGAATGATATTCATGATTTGGATATCATATATATCATATATATCCAGAATATACATGTATTTATAATATTACATAATCATTTAGAGGTAAGAAATGAAATGCACCGTTCATAGAGACGGTAAGCCATACGTACGCATGAACGCTACTTTCATTTATTTTTCATATTAATGGAATTAAAAATAAATGAGAGGTATGTATATTTTAATTACAGAATTATATTCATCATTTATATGTAACATAAATTATATATATCCATTATAAATATGTACTTATAATAGTACATTACATTTGGGGATAAGAAATGAAATGCACCGTTCAGGGAGACGGTAAGCTGTACGTACGCATGAACGCTACTTTCATTTCTATCTCATACCTTAATGGAAATAAATAATAATTATATAGAGGTATATTATAATTATATTATAACATCATATATAATAACTTTAAATCCATCCTTTATACGTCCCACATATGGCATTAACGAATCACATCACTTTGAGGGGGCGGTAGTTCGCACTTCCTAAAATGAAATTATCGTGTTTACCCATAATGGAAACCATAAATGTATTCCCAAAATGAAAAATACAGAAGCTTAAGGAAAACATAAACATATTATATATCATATATAAATATAGTTTCATCTTAATGGCCACCTTTGAAGGTGTTAAAAGAATGTTGAACAATCATCGTTTCGAGAGGCAGAAATTCGCCATCCACGGAAACAGTATGTTCTTTAACCATTAGATGTAGTTGTGTGTAAGTGTAGCTCGAATAATTATTATAAAAACATCCTAATATATTGATGATACTGTATTTGTTACAAAAGAAATTAATAAAAAGAGTTTAGGGGGTTGGAGAAGCAAAATAAAACAAAAGGACTCAAGTGAAGACATTACCTTAAAATCGGGTAACTCCCTTTGGTTTGAGCTAAAAGGCTTCCTTGGTAAGACTTCTGCACAAAGTGAGACTTCAAGGAGTTAGAGAGGGATGTGGAGAGACAAAATGGTCAGGGGTTGGCCGATCCAAAGGCTTTGGGAGTGTGGGTAAGGAGGTAGAGGTGGGGGCCTTTTATAAGAGGAGAGGAGGGGCACTCTTGGAAAGTAAGGAAATGTTACTTTATTTTAGAATGCGTTTCGGATTTTAATGGTCCCAAATTAATTTTTTTCGAGGATAAGGTGATAAGGGTTCTAAATCCACCCATACAATAGTTTTTGGACATGTGTAGGTCTTAGATTTTACATTATCTTTCCATTTTATTTAAATCGTTAAATAATGAGGTCATCACTGCATCATCATGATGTCATAAATAATATAATTTATTTAATTTTTAAAAATTATAAAACAAATATCATGATGTAGGAAATAATTTTATCTTTCTAATGAATATTTATAGTTAAAAATATGACTTTTATAACCCCATGTAAAAATTGTTTTAGTAAAACATCTCATGTGTGTGTCATTTTTACTTTAACATTAAATAAAAAGGTATTTATGTCATTTTCCAACCAAAGTGGCTCCATGGGGTCCCCAAGTTGACCCATGGATTGTCTTGGTCGGCCATGACATATCCAATGAGGGTAGGACATGTTTTTAGGACATTTCATTTTATTAAAACATTATTCTTACCTTAAACTACACTAATTACCTCTAATCGCGATTAAAAACATAATAACTTACTATTCACCAAAAATTATTTTAATCCCATTGAACCACATTGTACTTCTTAATTAAAACCATGTATGTTGAATTTTTGAAATTCAAAACACAAAGGTGGAAAATTTTCATTTAAATGAAAAATCAGTTTTTATAAGTACCACTTAGTGGTTTCACTATTCATCAAAAATTGAAGTTTCTCAGAAAATTACCAAAACTTCACCCTAAGATATATCTGATATTCCGAATTCAAAAATGATGTCTATTTTAAAAAATTCAAAACATATAAGTTGCATTAATTAATTTAATAATTAATTCCATCTGTCAAAACAAATAGTGTGTTTTTATGAAACAAAATGTATCAAAAGATTGACACTAGTTTAAGTCCGATTTCAAAGTGAAATTAATTCCAACGACCACTATTGGATTAAATGGTAAAAATATATTCTAATTTCACTTTAAAACCAATTCAAAATATAATCTAATCATAAAAATAAATTAGATTAAAAAGAGTTTTTGAATTAAAATACAACATTTTTCACTATTCATTGAAAAATGAACATTGTCAGAAAAATACCAAAAATTAACCCAAGGTAAATTTCAATGTCCCAAACATAAATAATATGTTTATTTTGAAAAATAGAGCTTATAAAATTGTAAAAAAGTGGATTTAAAAGGGGTTCGCCATCAAAAGGCAGTTAATCGACCTTTTAAAGAATATTTGAATGTTTACGCTTAAAAATTGGATTCATTTGCATTTTTAATCCTCTAACATTTATTGTAAAGAGTAAAAATATTTGACAAACATATATAATAATTTTGTAGTTAGTTCTGTTCATTCCCGCCATTACAACAGCTAGGCGTTAACTACCATTTAAAATAATATTATTTTATTATTAGAGTGCAACGTAAGATTCCCAAGAAACTCATTGTTGCGTATTGGGTACACCATCGATCATAGCATACCCTTTAAAGTAATATTAATATTTTATTCACAAATATGGATAAATATAAAGATTTCATATTCTTTATTTACCTGGGGTGTTACATCCTTCCCCCCTTTTGGGAATTGCGTCCTCGCAATTTTAAAATTGGGCTCGGAAACATCCTTGAAAGTCCCACATCGGAACAAGAGTCGGTAAAACAATCACTTTAAAAAAAAAGAAAGATAAGTACAAAGGTCACCCGAGTTAACCCATATTAGGATTCCAAGTATGAAAATATGGACATGGAGGAAAAAAACAAAGGGTCATGTTCTGATGGAGAGTGATAGAAAACATGTTTAGGTGAAAGTTAACCACAAGAAAATCACAAACTTGTGATGGGTTAAACGGTATTCGATTCCCTAGTAGGAAAAGTTAATAGACAATATTTTTGTTTTAAGTTACTTTTTATTGAGGAATTTATTCATAAGGAAACATAATCACTTATCATGTTGACTTTCAACTTTTATTAGATTCCTTACACAAACTCATATTTTCTCCAAAAGACGAGTATTTAGGAATACTTGTTCACATTAAGAGTACTATAATCAACTTATAGAGAATCACCTAATCCAGAAAAAAGAACTATTTACATCCCATGTCTTTATACTCTAACCAAAACCAAAACCAAAAATGTTAGTACATGATTAGATAATCCAGAAAAGGATAACCCTTTATAAAAAGAAAATATATTCTTAATCTCCAAAATTTGTCCAACAAAACTCAAAGTTCAATGAGGACCATTCGATAAACAATTTTTCCATAAAATTATTCAAAGTAAACCAAACTAATATTGAAACCCAAATATTTGAAGGATTTAGTCACATAGTCTTCCAAGTTAAATCGTAACATTTATCTCCAAACAACATCAGTTGCTCTTAATGTCTCGTATTGAAAAGTAATTAACCTAATCACATATCATCCATGATAGGTTAATAAATATCCATAGATAACCCAAAATCAACTTACTCTTAATTCATAAAATCATCTAACTAAAAAGAATCAGTCAAACTAACCAGGTACATCACGTAGTCCAGTGGTAGGCGATAAATACCAGTTGCACTTTGGTTGTGGGTTCGATTCCCGCAGCTTTGTTCGACGCAACAAGTTGTCACACGGTCTACGTGTTGTCCTTTTTCCAAAACTATATAATTCTCAAATCATTCCCCAAAAAGAGATAAAATCATCAAAAATAACCATAACATAATTTAACCTCAATTTTATCTCATTCCTTTCACTTCCATCATATAGTAACCCATAATTACCTCAAAAGTAAGGATCATATAAACCCAAATGGTTCTTTATAACTATGTCCACAAAAGAAAAGATAACTATTCCTTGAATAAAATTTTCATATATTAAACATCAGGGTTACACATAATATAAAAAGTCTTCTAATGTAACCCCATCATCAAAAGAGACTTAATACTCTTAAGAATTTCACCATAACTCTTGAAGCCCTTATATGTTGACATCTTACTCATTCAACATTCTTCATGATCCATTAACAATTCCTTTCCAACTTATTCTGAAATAATTCTTTCCTACAAACAAAATCATGAATCATATCCTAAGATTCCAAAATAGGAAAACAATAGTTATGGAATAATCCATACCTTTGATTGGTCATTGTCAGTTTCTTCATCCTCAATCGGAATGGCATTAGGTATTGGTAAATGAATATTTGTACGATCTTGGTGATCCCGTTCCCGAAACTTCTTCAAAGGACATGTGTTTGAATAATGACCATGCACACCACATTTAAAACATTCAATTGATCCCTTATAAATAACTTCTTTCCCTTTCCTCGAGTCAACTAGATGCTTCCTTTTTCCATGGAAGGTTCTTGCTTTATGACCTTCATTTCCACATATAGAGCATATTTATGTCCCTTTGAAACATTTTCCTAGGTGTTTCTTTCCACTTCTTTGATACATAGGTTTTTGAACACACTTACCTTTATGATTATTACTTGTAGTTCCGTAGGGATTTGTTTCTCACATATATGATGACTTATAGAAATCACCAAGGTTTATGTGGTCAATCATGACTCCAGATAGTTGGTTGAGGATAAACACAAGAGTTCTCATTGCAGCTCCCATATCATTCAGCTGCTCGCTCAGAAAACTGTCACAGTTTCCGTCACATCCACTGTTACTTTGGTTCCTTCTAGATCCAGCCATTTACTAAAACCCAAAATGGTCAGTGTGAGTATAACAACAAAACCATCATGTACTAATGAGGAAGATATACTTACTCATTCACTTTATCTAAAAACTATGACTCTTTCTAAAATCCTAACCATTATGGTAGTGTCACTTATGCTTAAAGAATACCCTAACCTCTAAAGTTATCTAAACTGACCTTTGATACCAAATATAAGGCCCCAGCCTTAAACCTTACTTAATTATTGAATTAAATGAATAATTCACATTGAGGATCTTTTCAGGTTTAGAGTTTTAGAGAATTAGGTCAAAACTATTACATCTCAAAAGATTACATAGTAGACACTTATACTAAGTTTCCATAACAGAAAAAAAAACTTAAAAAGAAACATGTCTAGTTCCATGTTTTAGATAGCATGTCTTTCCTTTATCCCATCCTTGACCCTATTCCATGTTAAGTCCTGTGAAAAACATTTCAAAAACTTGGGATGAGCATAAAAAGCTCAGTAGGGGATACACAAAGAATGAAAACTGTTAGTTTTTAAAAATAATAAGTAAACCATGTATACTTCAACAAAGTAATACTTTTCACCTTTTTGAAGTAGTAAAAACTCTTCACTGAATATAAGTTCATTACTTACCCTTCTGTAACCAAAAGATTACCATAAAACCCATAAAAAGATCACATAACATATAAAGGTAACTTGGGACATAAACATACTTAAGTGGAATAACCATACGGTTGACTTCCACACATATCTCTTAATGGAATATCCATACGGCCAACTTCCATACATACTAAATGGAATAGTCATACGGCCGACTTCCATACCCAATGCATTGGAGGTTATAACGTAACCACCCGTCCTGGTATTCACGGCACCACCCGTCATATGGTTTATCATGTAACCACCCGTAAAATGTCCAAGTACCATCATTAAACATAAAATATTGAAAATATAATCATTTCAATAAAAACATTTCATTTTCAATCACAATAAGTAATTCCAAGATATTGAATTAAGCAATCCATTTTCAAAAACCATTTAAAAGAGATTTTTGAATCAAAGTGTCACATACCACTTTGAAGATTTTAATGGAAGTATAATTTTAAAACATTAATTTCCATATAAAGAAATACTTAAAACCATTTTTAAAACATGGACATTAAAGATAAAGATTTAGAATAATGAATCTTTAAAACATTTAAAACGATATTTTTGTTAAAGAGTTTTTAACAAAATGAGAGACTCTTGAATACAAATAATCGCGGAATAAAATTTAATCCAAGCTTTATAATATCATGAGAATAAAGGGATTCATGATATAATATGTCAAAGGACAGTATACACACCAAATAAGAGTGAATTGGTTCATAACAACAATGAAGTCTCAATGGAAATGTAAATTGAGATGAAATCCATTATAAAGAGGGTATCCTTAAACTAAGGATAAATCTATCACATAATTATGTGTGAGAAATAAAAAATACACCCAATATAAGTGGATATTAAGTGTGAAACAATCTAAGGTCATTAAAACATATTCATAGGATTATATTTTCAAGAAGTACAAGTTGAACCCAAAGAAATCAAAATTGGGTTAAGATGTTCCCATGTAAAAATTCAACAGCCTAACGGTGTCACTTCAAAATTCAGAAAATTATTCGATGAGAGAGTGAATGGTATCTCATCACTTGTACATAAACTTTACATCAATAAGAATATATAAGAACATATCCCAACATAATAAGATGTAAATTAAAAGACATAACAAAAGAAGCCTTTTAAAAAGAGGAGGGTGAAAGGTTCCCTTACCGACATGGGTATCTTTCGAAACATACACCCCGTGAAAGAAGGACAATTCAACATTGATGTAACTACTCATAAATGAAAGTATATTACACAATGACTAAAATAATGGGCAGTACATGCACCACTCAAAGGAAATTGTGGAAAATGTAGCATAAATCTCACGGGAATAAAAGTGAGATGACAAATCCCTTACGAAAACTCGACAGCCTAACGGCGCCACATAAAACTTACAAAAATGGATTGATGAGATCAAATAGGGTATATCATCATATTAACATAAAGTTTATAGAAAGAGGAATATAAAAGAACATCCCCCAACATAACAAAGAAGTGACATAAAGGAGAGTACTTAAAAAGAAAGAGAGAGGTTAGATCTCTTACGAAAATTCGGCAGCCTAACGGCGCCACTCAAAAATTCCAAAATGGATTGATGAGAGAGAATAGTGTCTCTCATCATATGAACATAAAATTACAGTAATAGTAATATAAAATAACATCCCAATAACAAGAAATATGATCTTTAAAAGGAATGACATAAAAGAGTGTACTTAAAAAGAAAGAGAGGAGTAGGATCCCTTACCTCGGGTCCGACTTGACTGGATCGTTCTTTAACGTCCTGAATAATAAACTTGAGCTAATTTCTATTTGATTAAGAACATTTTTAAAGATAATTATTCCTTTTATATCACTTATTTCTATTTTATAAACATTATGTAATCATTTAAGTTAATAATGTTTGTTTTTTCGATATTTGGTTCTTAAGTCGAAAGTGAACTTCTTACAATTACATGTTGTTCGTTTGGTAAAAGGTTCCTTACATCCAGAATGATATTAATGATTTGGATATAATATATATCATATATATCCAGCATATACATGTATTTATAATATTACATAATCATTTAGAGGTATGAAATTAAATGCACCGTTCATGGAGACGGTAAGCCGTACGTACGCATGAACGCTACTTTCATTTCTTTGTCATATTAATGGAATTAAAACAAAATGAGAGGTATGTATATTTTAATTCCAGAATTATATTCATCATTTATATGTAACATAAATTATATATATCCATTATAAATATGTACTTATAATAGTACATTACATTTGGGGATAAGAAATGAAATGCACCGTTCATGGAGACGGTAAGCCGTACGTACGCATGAACGCTACTTTCATTTCTATCTCATACATTAATGGAAAGAAATAATAATGATATATACGTATATTATAATTCCAGTATAAAATAATATATAATAACTTTAAATCCATCTTTTATACGTCTCACATATGGCATTAACGAATCACATCACTTTGAGGGGGCGGTAGTCCGCACTTCCTAAAATGAAATTATCGTGTTTACCCATAATTGAAACTATAAAGGTATGCCCAAAATGAAAAATACAGTATATTAAGGAAAACATAAACATATTACATATCATATATAAATATATTTTCATCTTAATGGCCACCTTTGAAGGTGTTAAAAGAATTTTGAACAATCATCGTTTCGGGAGGCAGAAATTCGCCATCCACAGAAACAGTACGTTCTTTAACCATTAGATGTAGTTTTGTGTAAGTTTAGCTCGAATAATTATTATAAAATCATCCTATTATATTGATGATACTTTATTTGTTACAAAATAAATGAATAAAAAGAGTTTAGGGGGTTGGAGAATCAAAATAAACAAAAGGACTCAAGTGAAGACATTACCTTAAAATCGGGTAACTCCCTTTGGTTCGAGCTAAAAGGCTTCCTTGGGAAGACTTCTGCCCAAAGTGAGGCTTCAAGGAGTTAGAGATGGATGTGGAGAGACAAAATGGTCAGGTTTTGGCCGAGCCTAAGGCTTTGGGAGTGTGGGTAAGGAGGTAGAGGTGGGGGCCTTTTATAAGAGGAGAGGAGGGGCACTCTTGGAAATTAAGGAAATGTTACTTTATTTTAGAATGAGTTTTGGATTTTAATGGTCCCAAATTGATTTGTTTCGAGGATAAGGTGATAAGGGTTCTCAATCCACCCATCCAATAGGTTTTGGACATGTTTAGGTCTTAGATTTTACATTATCTTTCCATTTTATTTAAATCATTAAATAATGAGGTCATCACTGCATCATCATGATGTCATAAATAATTTAATTTATTTAATGTCTAAAATTTATAAAATAAATATCATGATGTAGGAAATCTTTTTATATTTCTAATGAATATTTATAGTCAAAACTCTGACTTTTATAAACCCATGTAAAAATTGTTTTAGTAAAACATCTCATGTGGGTGTCATTTTTACTTTAACATTAAATAAAAAGGTATTTATGTCATTTTCCAACCAAAGTGGCTCCATGGGGTCCCCAAGTTGACCCATGGATTTTCTTGGTCATCCATGACACATCCAATGATGGTAGGACATGTGTCTAGGTCATTTCATTTTATTAAAACATTATTCTTACCTTAAACTACACTAATTACCTCTAATCGCGATTAAAAACATAATAAGTTACTATTCACCAAAAATTATTTTAATCCCATTGAACCAAATTTTACTTCTTAATGACAACCATGTATGTTGAATTTTTGAAATTCAAAACACAAAGGTGGAAAATTTTCATTTAAATGGAAAATCGGTTTTTATAAGTACCACTTAGTGGTTTCACTATTCATCAAAAGTTGAAGTTTCTCAGAAAATTACCAAAAATTCACCCTAAGATATATCTGATATTCTGAATTAAAAAATGATGTCTATTTTAAAAAATTCAAAACATATAAGTTTCATTAATTAATTTAATAATAAATTCCCACTATCAAAACAAATAGCGTGTTTTTATGAAACAAAATGTATCAAAAGATTGACACTAGTTTAAGTCTGATTTCAAAGTGAAATTAATTCCAAAGACCACTATTGGATTAAATGGTAAAAATTTATTATAATTTAACTTTAAAACTAATTCAAAAGATAATATAATCATAAAAATAAATTAGATTAAAAAGAGGTTTTGAATTAAAATACAACATTTTTCACTATTCATTGAAAAATGAACATTGTCAGAAAAATACCAAAAATTAACCCAAGGTAAATTTCAATGTCCCAAACATAAATAATATGTTTATTTTTAAAAATAGAGCTTATAAAATTGTCAAAAAGTGGATTTAAAATGAGTTCTCCATCAAAAGGTGGTTAATCGACCTTTTAAAGAATATTAGAATGTTTACGCTTAAAAACTGGATTCATTTGCATTTTTAATCCTCTAACATTTATTGTAAAGAGTAAAAATATTTGAAAAACACATATAATCATTTTGTAGTTAGTTCTGTTCATTCCCTCCATTACAACGTCTAGGCGTTAACTACCATTTAAAATAATATTATTTTATTATTAGAGTGCAACGTAAGATTCCCAAGAAACTCGTTGTTGCGTATTGGGTACGCCATCGAGCATAGCATCCCCTTTAAAGTAATATTAATATTTTATTCACAAATATGGATAAATATAAAGATTTTATATTCTTTATTTACCTGTGGTGTTACAATTATATGTGGTAGGAGAAGATTAAATAATCATCATTTTGTTAGGCAGTAATTCGCCATCTACAGAAACAGTATGTTCTTTAACAATTAGACGGAGGTGTGTGTAAGTTTAGGTAGAATCCTTATCATAAAAACATCCTAGTATATTTAGTATACTGATGTTATTATGGGATCAAATAATAAGAAGATATTGATGAGTTAAGAAGGAAAAATAAAAGAAAGAAACTCGAGAGAAGACATTACCTCTAAATCTGGTAACTCTTTTTGATTTGAGCTAAACGCTTCCTTGGAAAGACTTCTGTCCAAAGAGAGGCTTCTAGGAGTAATATAGGGATGTGGAGAGATAATATGATTAGAGTTTTGACGATCCAAGGGCTTGAGAGGTGTGGGTAAGGGGTTAAGGGTGGGGTTCTGTTATAAGAGGGAGGAGGGTCACTTTTGGAAAGTCTTGAAATGTTACTTTATTATAAAATGGTTTTCGGATTTTAAAGGTCCCACAATGATATATTTATATGATAAGGTGATAATGGTTCAAAATACACCCATCCAATAGGTTTTTGACAAGTTTAAGTCTTATATTTTACCATATCTTTTCATTTTATTTAAATCGTTCACTAATGAGGTAATCACTGAATCATCATGGTGTCATAAATAAATTTATTTATTTAATGTCTAAAAATTATAAAAAAAATACCATGATGTAGGAAATCTTTTTATATTTCCAATGAATATTTATAGTAAAATATATTATTTATTTAAACAAAATTAAAATTGTTTTACTTATGTGTTACATAGTTTGGTCATATTTTCCTTTCTTTAAAAATAATATGATAAAAGGTTACTATCACACATAAGTGATTCCATGGGGTCCCTAAGTTGTAAAAAGGCATCCCATGGTCTTCCATGACACAACCAAGAGTATTTGGAAACATTTTGGGGTCATTTTATATTATTATGATATTATTTTATTACCCTTAACTACCTGATTACTAATTAATCATGATAATTAAAGATAATTGTCATCGTTACTATTCATAATGTCCAAAAACAAAAGATTCTTAATTGCATAATTTGGACCTTATGATTCCAAATATGGAATACATTTTACCAAATTCCAAACACAAAAATTTCAGTAATTAATT
The DNA here is from genome assembly GCA_963277665.1 of Viscum album. Lineage (NCBI taxonomy): Eukaryota > Viridiplantae > Streptophyta > Magnoliopsida > Santalales > Viscaceae > Viscum > Viscum album. Next base: position 1,860,429,596 of record OY728129.1, on the reverse strand, counting down.
TAAAAATAATTCTCGTTGTCAAAACCAAAGACGGGTTTTTTAGGAAGTAAAATTTATCAAAAGATTGACTTGTTTTTACATCCAATTGAAAATTGAAATTACTTCCAATGAAAAAAAATTAATGAACTGAAAAAAAACATAATTCAATTACACTTTAAAACCAATTAAAATAAAAATATAACTATATAATTAAATTAGATGAAAAGGCAGTTTTGAAGTAAAATGCAGTATTTTTCACTATTCCTTAAAAATGAACATTTGTTAGAAAAATACCAAACATTTATTCAAAGTAAATTTGATATTCCAAACTAAAAAATGATGCCCATTTTACCAAATTCAAAACATATAATTTTCATTAATTAATTTTATAATTAATTTCCACTTTCAAAACAAATAGCGTGTTTTTAAGAAACAATATCTATCAAAAGATTGACACTTGTTTATGTCCAATTTCAAAGTGAAATTAATTCCAATGACCACCATTGAATTAAATTGTAAAAATATATTATAATTACACTTTAAAAACAACTAAAAAGATAATCTAACCATATATATAAATTATATTAAAAGGAGGTTTTGAATTAAAATACAGCATTTTTCACTATTCATAAAAAATGAACTTTATTGGAAAAATAACAAAAATTACACAAAGTAAATTTCGATTTCCCGATTCTAAATAAGGATTTTTTTTTCAAATGTAACATATAAAATTGAAAAAAAAGTATTTTTAAAAAGGATTCTCCATCAAAAGGCGGTTAATCGACCTTTTAAAGAATATTTGAATATTTATTCTTAAAATTGGATTCATTTTCATTTTAAGCCTCTATCATTTATTGGTTAATTGTTAAAATATTTTACAAACATATATAATCTTTTTTAGTTAGTTCCGTTCATTCCCTCCATTATAATGGTTAGGCGTTAACTTACATTTAAAATAATATTATTATATTATTAGTGTGCAACATAAGATTTCAAAGAAACTCGTTGTTGCGTATTGGGTACGCCATCGAACATAGAATCCCCATAATAATATTTTATTCAAAAATATTAATAATATGAAAATTTCATATTCTTTATTTACCTGGGATTTTACATCCTTCCCCCCCTTTTGAGAATTGTGTCCTCGCAATTTTAAAATTGGGCTCGGAAACATTATTGAAAGCCCTACATCGGAAAAGGAGTAAATTAAACTATCACTTTAAAAGAAAGAAAAAGAAGTACAAAGGTCACCCAAGAAAACAGATACTAGGATTCCATGAAAACATGGATATGGAGGAGAAAAAAACCATCAAGTTCTGATGGAGAGTGATAGAAAACATGTTTTGGAGAAAGTTAACCACTATAAAAATCACAAACTTGTGATGGGTTAAACGGTATTTGATTCCCCAGTAGGAAACGTTAACAGGAAACATTTTTGTTTTAAGTTACTTTTAACTGAGGAACTTATTTATGATCTTAACTAAATCATAATGAAACATACTTACTTGTAATGTAGACTTTCATCTCCTTCTAGATTTCTTACAAAAACTTATATTTTCTCTAAAAGATGAGTATTCAAGATGACTTGTTCACATTAAGATTGATAAAATCATCTTCTTGAGAATCACATAATCTATAAAATATGAACTATATATTTCCCATGGCTAAACCAGAACCAAAATGGTTAGTACAAGATAAGATAATCCCCAAAATGATAATCCTTTATAAAAAAAACTACTCTTAATCTCTAAAATTTGTCCAACAAAACCCAAAGTTCATCAAATACCATTCAATAAAAAGATATCCATAAAATTATTCAAAGTAATCCAAACTAAGATTGAAACCCAAATCTATGAAGGATTTAATCACATCACCTTCCAAGATAAATCTTAACATTTATCTTCAAATGACATTAGTTACTCTTAAAGTCTCATACGGAAAAGTAATTAACCTAATCACATATCCTCCATGATAGGTTAATAATTTTCATAGATAACCCAAAATCAACTTATTCCTGATTCATAAGATCATCTAACTAAAAATAATTAGTCATACTAACCAAGGACTTCATGTAGTCCAGTGGTAGGTGATAAATACCAGTCTCACTTTGGTTGTGGGTTCGATTATCACAGCTTCATTCGACGCGACGGGTTGTCACATGGTTTGGGTTTTGTCCCTTTTAAAAAACTACATAATTTTATAACATTCCCAAAAGAGATAAATTCATCAAAAATAACCATAACATATTTTAACCACAAAGGTTATCTAATAACTTTCGTTTTGCATCCCAAAATGTATTAACCTATAATTGCCTCAAATTCAAGGATCAAATAAACCAAAATGGTTCTTTAAACCCATATCCACAAAAGAAAAGATAATTTTTCCTTGAATAAAATTTTCATATATCAAACATCAGGGTTACACATACTATAAAAAGTCTTCTAATGTAATCTCATCATCAAAAGATCCTTAATACTTTTAAGAATTTCACCATCCTAAAATATACCATAACTCTTGAATCCCTTATATGTTGACTTCTTACTCATTCAACATTATTCATGATACATTAACCATTATTTTCCAAGTTATTCTGAAATAATTATTTCCTACAAACAAAATCATGAATCATATCCTAAGATTTCAATAATAGGAAAACATATGTTAAGAAATAATCCATACCTTTCATTGGTCATTGTCAGTTTCTTCATCCTCAATCGGAATGGCATCAGGTATTGGTAAATGAATATTTGTATGATCCTAGTTATCCCATTCCCAAAACTTCTTTCGTAGGACATGTGTTTTCATACTAACCATGCACACCACATTTAAAACATTCAATTGATCCCTCGGAAAGGACTTCTTTCCCTTTCCTAGAGTCAACTAGATGCTTCCTTTTTCTATAGAAGATTCTTGCTTTATGACCTTCATTTCCATATATATAGAATCTTTATTTCCCTTTGAAAAAATTTCCTAGGTGTTTCTTTCCACATCTTTGACACATAGGTTTTTGAACACACTTACCTTTATGATTATTACATGAACTTCAGTAGGGATTTATTTTTTGAATATATGATGCCTTATAAAAATAACTAAGGTTTAGGTGGTCAATCATGACTCTAGATAGTTGGTTTAGAATAACAACAAGAGTTCTCATTGCAGCTCCCATATCATTCAGTTGCTCGTTCAGAAAACTGTCACAGTTTCCCTCACATCCAGTGTTACTTTGGTGCCTACTAGATCCATCCATTTACTAAATCAAAAAAGGTCAGGATGATTATATCAATAAAATCATCATATAATATCTTATGAGGAGGGTAAATACTAATATATACTTATTCATGTTATCTTAAACTCATTCACTTTATAAAAATAACTATGACTCTTTCTAAAATCCTAACCATTATGGTAATGTCACTTGTGCTTAAAGAATACCCTAGCCTCTAAAGTTATCTAAACCAACCTTTGATACCAACTATAAGGACCTGGCCTTAAAACATTACATAATATTGAATTAAATGAATAATTCACATTGAGGATATTTTCAGGTTTAGAGTTTTAGAGAATTAGGACATAACTATTACATCTCAATGATTACAAAGTAGACACATCTACTCAGTTTCCATTTTTTTCACAAAATAAAAACTCTTGAACAAAAGAGTCATGTCTAGTTCCATGTTTTAGACAGCATGGCATTTCCTTGATCCCATCCTTGACCCTATTCTACTTTATGTCCTATGAAAAACATTTCAAAAACATGGGATGAGCATAAAAATATCAGTAAGGGATACACAAAGAAAGTAAACATTAGATCATCAATATATACATAACATAAGCTTTTTAACATACCTCATGAAATCATAAGATTTGTGAATAACTCATAGAAATCATAAGACATAAAGGTAACTTGATGCATACATAACATAACTACATTGTAGCTATCACAACTACATAGGGAGTCACATTTGTAATACCCATCACAGTATATTCCCTAAATTTCTTCGGAGAAACATTCACATTTACCTCATTCACGTTACCCAATTCATTGGAGAGCTATCTTGGGCTCACCCGCCCTAGGTTTATCACGGAACCACCCGTATACGTAACAATGTCCAAGAACCATAACATAATCACAACACATAACTTAAGCATAAAGGAAAGATAACATTCCCACATTGCAATAACAATATAAAATTTTATGATATTGAAATAACAAATCCATTAAAAAACCATTTTCCATACCAAAATAATATTCACAGTGGCGGAAAAGGTCGTTGTCACCACTTACGTAAAAAAAGAAACATTCCTTTTTATTGTTTAGTAAAACGCTTCATAGAGAAAAGATTCCATTTGAATGCAATGAAAAGTAAAATTGGTTTTATACACCGTATAAAAGAAAGTCGTGTATAAATCAAAGGATGCCTCAATGAAAGGAGATTGAGACTAAGTCCCTTATAAAGATGATATCCTTAGATTAAGGATAAATCAATGACATAATTATGTGTGACAAAACTAAATACACCCAATAAAATTGGATATTAAGTTTAAAACAATCATAGTTCATTTACACATATTCATAGCATGATAAAATCAAGATGTAGAGGTTTAACCCAAAGAATTGAAATTGGGTTAAGAAGTTCCCTTACAAAAATTCGGTAGCATAACGACGTCACATCAAATTTCAGAAAACGAGTTGTTGAGAGAAAAAAAGGGTATCTCATCACTTGGACATGATATTTACAGAAATAAGGATATATAAGAACATATCCCAACATTAAGAATATGTAAATTAAAAGACCTAACAGAAGGAAGTCTTTCAAAAAGAGGAGGGTGAAAGGTTCCCTTACCGATTTGGGTAACTTTCGAAACGTACACTCCATGAAAGAAGGACCATAAAATGTTGATGTAAATACCCATAAATGGATGTATATTACTCAAATAGTAGAATAATGGGCAGTACATACACCACTCAAAGGAGATATTTGCAAATATAGCATGAATATCATGGGAATTAAAAGTGAGATAAAAACCCCTTATCTCGTTGTAATCAATCAATTCATATGACAAAAAGATAATATACACCAAATTAATCACATAATACCATGAATATAAATAAAATAATGATAATATATATGAAATAGAAGTACCCAATACACCACATTCAACAAATAAGTGGTGAACAATAGAAATCTCATGGAATTAAAAGTGGGATAAGAAATCCCCTTACCTCAAGTCCGACTTGTCTTGTTCGTTTCATTATATTCCTGAATAATAAACTTTGGTCAATTTATAATTGCTTAAGAAATTCCTTTAAAGTTTATTATTCAATTAATATCACATATTATCATGTTATAATAATTAGTTAATTATGTGAGTTCATATCATACGTTTTTCCGATGTTCAGTACATTAGTCAAAAATGAACTTGTTTGAAGAGAATTGTCCATGTAGTTATAATTACATAATCTATGGAATGGAGTTCATGATTTAAATATCATATATATACAGTATATATTTATTTAATAATATTCCATAATGTTTGGATATATGAAATGAAATGCACCATTCATAGAGACGGTAGGGCGTACGTACGCATGAACACTACTTTCATTTCTTTGTCATATTAAAGGAATTAAAAATAAATGAGACATATATATATATATTATAATTCTAGTATAATATATATTTTATATAGGTAACATAAGTTAATTAATTAAATTCTTTATAAATTCCATGTTTGGCATGAACGAGTCGCATCACTTGAGGGGGCGGTAGTCCACACTTCCTCATATGAAATTATCGCATTTTCACAACATGAAAAGAATAAAGGTATGTTTTAAATATAAAATACAGAATAATATATAGGAGATAAATATAATATATATAATATATAAATATATTTCCATCATAATGGCCACCATGAGAGGTGGTAGGAGAAGATTGAACAATCATCGTTTTGTGAGGCAGTAATTCGTCATCCACAGAAACAGTATGTTCTTTATCCATTAGACGGAGGTGTGTGTAATTTTAGGTAGAATACTTATCATAAAAATATCCTAGTATATTTAGGATAATGGGGTTATTATGGGATCAAATAATAAGAAGATTTTGGTGAGTGAAGAAGGAAAAATAAAAGAAATAAACTCGAGAGAAGACATTACCTCTAAATCGGGTAACTCTTTTTGATTTGAGCCAAAGGCTTCCTTCGAAAGACTTCTGCCCAATGTGAGGCTTCTATGAGTAATAGAGGGATGTGTAGAGATAATATGTGCAGATTTTGGATGAGACAAGGGCTTTAGAGGTGTGGTTAAGGGGGTAGAGGTGGGGTCCTTTTATAAGAGGGTGGAGGGTCACTTTTGGAAAGTCTTAAAATGTTACTTTATTATAAAATGGTTTTCATATTTTAAAGGTCCCAAAATGATATATTTAAAGGATAAGTTGATAAGGGTTCAATATCCACCCATACAATAGGTTTTAAACAAGTTTAAGGCTTATATTGTACCTTATCGTTTCATTTTATTTAAATCGTTCATTAGTGAGGTAATCATTGCATCATCATGGTGTCATAAATAAATTTATTTATTTAATTTATAAAAATTATAAAAAAATACCATGATGTAGGAAATATTTTTAGATTTCCAATGACTATTTATAGTCTAAGATATCATTTATGTAAACAAAATTAAAAAAAAATTTACTTAGTTTTTAAATAGTTTGGTTATATTTTCCTTTCTTTAAAAATAATATGATAAAAGGTCACTATCACACAAAAGTGATTCCATGGGGTCCCTAAGTTGGAAAAAGTAATCCCATGGTCGGTCATGACACAACCAAAAGGATTTGGACACATGTTGGGGTCATTTTATATTATTATGATATTATTTTATTACCCTTAACTACTCGATTACTAATTAATCATGATAATTAAAGATAATTGACGTCATTACAATTCATAATGTCCAAAAAAAAGAATATTAATTACATAATTTGGAACTTCTGATTCCAAATATGGAATCTGTTTTACCAAATTCGAAATACAAAAATTGCAGTAATTAATTTAAAAATAATTCTCGTTGTCAAAACCAAAGACCGGTTTTTTAAGAAGTAAAATTTATCAAAAGATTTACTTGTTTTCACATCCAATTTAAAATTAAAATTACTTAAAATGAACAAAATTGCATTAATTTATAAAAAAATAATTCAATTAAACTTTAAAACCAATTAAAAGGACAATCTAACTATATAATTAAATTAGATGAAAAAGCAGTTTTGAAGTAAAATGCAGTATTTTTCACTATTCATTAAAAATGAACATTTGGCAGAAAAATACCAAAACTTTATCAAAGGAAATTTGATATTCCAAAATAAAAATTTATGTCTATTTTAACAAATTCAATACATATAATTTTCATTAATTAATTTTATAATTAATTTCTTTTGTCAAAACAAATAGCGTGTTTTTAAGAAACAATATAAAAAAATATTGGCACTTGTTTATGTCCAATTTCAAAGTGAAATTAATTCCAATGAACACCATTGAATTAAATGGTAAAAATATATTCTAATTACACTTTAAAACCAATTAAAAAGATAATATAACCATATAAATAAATTAGATTAAAAGGAGGTTTGGAATTAAAATACGGCATTTTTTCACTATTCATAAAAAATTAACTTTATCGGAAAATTAACAAAAATTTACACAAAGTAAATTTTGATGTCTTGATTCTAAAGAAGAATTTTATTTTGTAAAATATAACATATAAAATTGACAAAAAGTAGTTTTTAAAAGGCTTCTCCATCAAAAGAAGGTTAATCGGCCTTTTAAAGAATATTAGAATATCTTTTCTTAAAATTGGATTCATTTGAATTTTAAGCCTCTATCATTTATTGGGTAATTGTTAAAATATTTAAGCAACATATATAAGCATTTTTTAGTCAGTTCTGTTCATTCCCGCCATTACAACGGCTAGACGTTAACTACCATTTAAAATAATATTATTATATTATTAGTGTGCAACGTAAGATTTCAAAGAAACTCTTTGTTGCGTATTGGGCACACCATCGAACATAGCATCCCCATAATAATATTTTATTCAAAAATGTTAATAATATGAAAATTTCATATTCTTTATTTACCTGGGATGTTACATTGGCAGTCATCACATTGCCCCATACATTGGTTGTTGTCTCAATTTCTCCTATTTCCATCTATTGAATACAAAAAGGGTAAAGTAGGGTTTATTATTTTTTAACTATTAAACACATAAATAGGAAATCAATAATATTAAAGTGATATTTCATAATTGACATATATTCCTTAACCTATGAATATCTAAGTTTCAATCTAAGTTATCCATGATTTATTTCCTAACATAATGTTTTATGGGATTTTTTCCCCTTAATAACAGTTCATGATGAGCTTATGAATTTATATAGGAATATACCTTGAGAGTTTTAAACTAGGTGTGTAACAAGGCTTGTTTTCATATACCAAGTGATGATCAAGTATAGCTAAATGCACCCTTTTTGAGATAATTATCCCTAGGTAAAATTGTTCCAAAGCCACAAAAAACATTTATTTTACAAACATTAATGTATTTTATTGGAAACCAATTACTCTATACATGAAAAAAAATTCGGTATGTTTTTGTATTTTTAATATTCTTCCAAAGGATTTCAGTAGGGTTTTCTAATCCTAATCCCTAAAAATAACTAAACTTTGCTATGATACCAACTATGACAATGCAGGAGTTGGTTCCCTAGAACCAAATTATGTGTACTTTATGATAACACATATTCATATTATTGAATATTAATAAAATCTTTATCACATCAGGATTATTCTTCTTCATAACATAGTATGTGATAATGTCCTAAGAGTAGCTATCATGCAAAAAGGTCATAGTAGTTCCCTGCTATGATGAGAAACTATAAGTGTTGTGAAACTATTATTAAATATATGTTCTATATCTGGATGATATAATTTGAGGGACATAAATGATACAAGCTATCAAGGGTGGAGTCTCATAAGACTTTGAGGCACCTTCTCATGGTGTACTCCCTTGGTAATATCTAGTGTAGGTTATAATGAGAACTAGACCCAACAATAGGAAATCCACTTTTATATGTGTCATTGGATGTCCCTATATTTGGATGTTTTTATTGATCCTTATACTTTAATATTGTTATTAATGAGTATTATGATTCATTTAATTTTATTTATTGATGAAAATTGTGATGAAATATGTTCGCGGTGAGGTAGGACACGTAGGGTGCATCATGAGTAATATTGAATTAATGAATAATGTGAGAAAGGATTTGTCCATTATGTTATTTAATAGAATTTTATATCTCATAACCTTTTATAGAAATTATATAGCCTAAATAAATACATGGTCATGGTGTTCTATAGAGAAGTTCAATTTCTGGAAAGTCAAATAAAGAGACATTGAGCACATATGTTGATGGCACCCATGTGAAAACTGATTGATTAGAGATATTGTAATAAAGTAATTATATTACACATAAGTTTATGTATGAGGTATTATGTCATTGTGACATTAACTTATTTCTCTATGAGTGCCTTGTAAAGTTTCTCAATTCTAACCTTAGACTTCAGGTTGCTTCGTCTAATGCCACTGATAAAGAGGCCTAGAGGGTCACACACTAAGTCTATCCCGAATCATAGTTAAATAATATATTATTATTTATTATTTAACAAGATGAATAAATATTTTTCTCACACATGGTTTAATAATCATTCATGTATGCCTGATCGCATATATTCCATCACCAGTTATTCAAGAGAATATTATGTGAGTGGAATATTTAGTAAATATTTATTTGTTATTTAGTGAATATAATATTTATATATTTATTAGCGAATAATGCAATGATACTTATTTATTAAATAAATACCTATTATTCAAGACCCAATAAATATTATGAGGAATGGTGGACTGTGTTTTAGGCCCAGTGATAAATAATATATATTGAGTATTATTTGATTAAATAATATTTAATTTAATTCATAAGTTAAGCGCATGTTAAGGAAATGATAATATTGTTATTATTTTAGACATGGGGTTCCACAAAGGATTAAATAAATATAAAAGGGCACTTGTGAAAATATTTATTTCTAAAATCAAGCTGTATTTAAACCTAGTTATATTATTTTTCAAGAGATCCAATTCATTTGTTTGGTTGTGAAAAAAAATTGGAGAATCTTCTAAAGTCCTATAGAGCTCCCTTCTCCAAGAACACTCCCAAGAATGGAGAGTGATCTTCCTCAACATCCAATTCAAAAGTCAAGAGAGGTCAAGGAAAATTCTTTAGAATTTATTCCCATGGAAATAAAAGTTGAATGATGCAAGCGATAGGATCTGCCGTTCTAGAACCCGGAGATTCCTACAGCGATGTTCAGAGATTTGTGGAACATGTGTGGATCACCTCTAGAGGGAATATTCTCTTGATTCCAATAGTGCAATGATTTTACAACATAGATTTGTTTTCGGATCCATCAATGAATAAAAAATTCACACAAGTTAATTATTTAATTGATTAAATTAATTATAAATAATATGTAATGATCCTCCCTCTGGTTCTAGAATTCTACCCTTTTTTTGTTTTCCTTGATTCAATTTCATTGATTGTGATATTTATCATCATGTAGATCTCAGGTTGATCATCGATCATGACAAAAATAAACTTTGGGCATGATCTATCACATTATTATGATGCACCAGGAACCTTCAAGTGGTATTAGAGTGGTCACATAATTATTAATAATTATTTAAATATCTTTGATTGATTTACTCATTTTTCATTTAGTTTTCAATTCAATTTTAATCGTTATTTTAATCTGAATTATGAGATATGATTCTTCCTCTTTAATTTCTCATAGGTCTAATCAAAATGATTAATTTTATGAATGAAATAAATTTGAGAATTTCATCCGGAGGTGCCAAGGATTCTAGCTAGAAAACTCATGAGTATACACTGTGTAACCGGAGTTACATTCCATGTAATAGTATTCAATGAACTAGGAAGTAATTCTGAATTAATTCAAATATTGTGCATTGATTACACATAATTCATTTAATTTCTTACACCGTGTATTGATTGGGACAGCCTGGAACATGATCAACTAGAGTACACACCGTCTAGCCCATGTACATGATGTGTATTCCTTTTAATTCACAAATGAGTTGTGTATTTCTATACACGGACTACCTGACTGGTGACCGTGTAATTTAGATACTACTATCCATGTATCCCTTTATACACTATGTGTACTCTAATTTTTTTGAGGCACGGTTTACACACCTAGTCCCTAGGCTTGTGCCTCGGATAGATGGTGAGATACACACACAACATGTAGCTCGCATGTACACACTATGTACATATACCAACTTATGAAGAATTAAAATTAATTTATTATACTAATTAAAACTTATTTACATGTGCTTTTGTGTGGTAATTAAGTTTATATAACACACCATGTGATGGGTTTTAATATATATATATATATATATATATATATATATATATATATATATAATTTCTACGTAATGTTTGGATTTTTATATCATGTATGAGTTGTATTATATTTATTACTCTACATGAATTGAAGCATGACATGTGACAGAAAAATCATGTAATTCATGTAATCATTAATTTGATACTACGCATCCTAAAAGTATGTGATAATTTGTGTATTCCATATGCTGTTAGAGTAAATATTATATGATTATAATACATTTTGGGTAGATTCGGATGGTTATTCACCATGTTTCCTCTAAGGTACATTTATGTACATAGTTAATTTTAAATAAATTTATTTAATTTATTTAAAATTATGATGGATGATAATCTCAAGGAAATTAGAATGATAATTAAGATAAAATATTTGACTAATTAAGGAAGACAATTAATTGATTTGAGTGTGATTTATCTTAAATAAGAATGATTAATAATTAAATTTTGATTTTATTAAATTCATAATTCATTGCAAGCATTTGGATGATCATGAGAATAGACTAAACCTTTGTTTGTGATTTATTTAAATGAATTTTTTATTAAATTAAATCATTGTCCTATGAGTTTTATCTCCTTTTATTAGGTAAGAGTATTGTTTCCATGGTTTCTTTTATATAAACACCTTGTTTTCCTCACATGTGTTTTTATAAAACAATATATAATGGATTAAGATCCCAAGATAGTGGAGGTGGTTCAAGTTTGGAGCTGAGGTAAAACCAATATAATAAAGATACATAGGTGGATAGGTGGAAAGAAATAACACAAACCTTAATTGGTTTGAAGTGTTTTTCCCCTAGGTCAATGGTTAGTTTATCAACCGCTAGATAATAAAACCTTTAGTAGAATCTCATGATCATACTGATTTATTATTTTATTTATCTCAAGTTTCATGGTTATTTCATTATGGATGTTTTTTCATGATCACATGAATTAATGAATTAACGAGAAATAAATATGGAACTTAAATTAATTGTATTATGTGTAAATATTATCTAAGAAATGGTAAATCACTTAAGTAAATCCACATAATATTAAAAAACATGTGATAAATATAATAATCTAAAATTTATGCATAAAAGTATAAAATCAATAATATATATTAAGTTAGTATAGTATTCCACTACCTCGGTTAAAATCAAACCATAGTTCAAAGTTTTTGACCATCCAATGTTGGTTTGATTTCAATTATCTAGGAATTCTAACTTGATGTCTTGGGTTGACTTAACTTAGTTCACTTTAAGGGTTGAATTCCAAATTAGGACTTGGTGTAACTGAGAGTAAAGAGTTGAGGAAATCCAGTTTAAGGATTTTAGGATTGGGGAGTCCTCTCAACAGATAAAGGAACTATGAGTTAATGCATTTGGAATTTAAAATTCCTACCTAAAACCATTAATGTTTCTTGAACAACTAGAGTTGGGGTAATGAGAAGGGGAATATAGATCATTTACAATATAACATCTAAGCAACATGATATTTTAAAGCCAATGGTGAGGGTTATTTGGTTTCGATAAAGTAGTGGGAGATTAATAAATATAATATTTATTTATTTGTAAAAAATTCATCAGATAAAGTACTAAATCTCAACTCATATTAATTTTAGAAACAATAATAAAAATTACATCAAACATATCATTGAAATACATTATTGATAAGGATAACCTTCTCACTATCACAAATTTCAAAGAATGGAAAATACACTTATGCATTATCCTTCTTGATGAAAAGAAATTGTATGTGCTGGAAGAACCTATTCTTAAAGAGCCTAGAAATGAGGATTGTAGTGAAAGATTTTCTCTCTATGAGAAACATTTGGATGATTCTATATATGTTCAATGTGTCATTCTATCATCCATGACCAATGACCTTTTGAAGCAACATGAGGACATGGGTGCATATAGCATGATGTCTATCTTTCGAGATCTCTATTAAGAGAAGGTAAGAAATATAGATATGAGATCTCCAATGATTTGTTTGCAACTAAGATTGGAGAGTGTGTGTTATTTCAACCTCGTGTAGTCAAGATTACTGGCTACATTCAACAGTTATACATCTTAGGGATTAAATTATTAGAATAGTTCCATATAGATATCAAACTTTAATCACTTCTCAAGACCTTCTATGGTTTTATTATTAATTACAATATGTGAAATAATGGGAAGATTATTTTTTAAAAGTATTACTTTGATTATCCAAGTGTATAAGGACGTGGGTGTGATAAAGTAATGGTCCTTATAGTGAATAAGAAATGTAAGAATAGTTTGAAGGGTCCCAAGACTCATAACAAGTCTAAAGCTCCTGGGAACCATCCTCCCAAGAAGAGAAAGATCCAGAGGCAGAGCAAGGAAAAGGAGGTTGTATGTTTTTCATGTGTTAAGCAAAGACAATATAAGAATAAATTCACCCAAAAGAAAGGGGGAGATAAAGGTGAATTCATTATTGAGTTTAATCCTTTAATATCTACAAATTTGGTATTATATATAGTTCTTGGTGCTCAAATTTTTATCTAAATGTAGGAACCAAGTAGATTCTAAAATATTGCTAGAGGATTTGTTGATTTGAGAGCTATTAATGGTGCAAGGTTGGATTCTCTATACATTTGTTACTACCACATTTCATTGCCAATGGGAATTATTTTGGTTTTAAAATATTTTTATTATGTACCAATGGTTACCAAGAATTTAATTTTTTTATCATTCCTAGATGCAGATGGTTTTATTTTCAATTTTTTCAATAAATTTTTTTTCTTTTGTGAAGACAACAAACATTATGGTATGGAACATTTAAATAATGGTATTTATGTATTAAATTAAGAAAACTAAGTATTGTAAATTGATAACAAATCATGTTCACATGGCACATATAAATCATAGCTATGGAATCACTATATTGGTCATATAAAAAATAAGCATTTAACAAAGATATATCAAGATGGTTATTTATACTTTTCTAATCTAAAACCCCTTGAAATATGTCATGATTGTTTATAAAGAAAAATGACCAAACCACCATTTTGTGGATAGGTTGAAAGGTCCACAAAGCTTCTAGGATTGATACACGCTAATGTGTGTGGACCATTTCCAATAAAATCTACAGATGGGTATTATTACTTTATAAATTTTACTCATGACTTGAGTAGATGTGGAAATGTCTACTTGATTATATATAAGTTTGATTCCTTTGAGAAATTAAAGGAATTAAATAATTAAGTAGAGAATGAACTTGGAAAGAAAATAAAGAAGATTTGATCGGATTAAGGTTGTGAATATATTAACCAAGAGTTAATCAACTTTATATGGGAGTTTGGGATTATATCTAAACTCTCTCCAACCTACACACCATAGTGGAATATTGTTAGTTAAGGAAGGAATCGTGCCTTGTTAGACATGGTAAGGTCAATGATGAGTCATTCAGATCTTCCATTATCCTTTTGGGGATAATCATTACAAATTGTGTCATGCACTAAGTACCAACTAAAGTATCAAACAGAATTCCCTTCAAGTTGTGGAGTGAAAAGAAATATGTTTTGTCACATAAATTTTTATGGGTTTGTGAGGCTTTTTTAAGGCCTTATTAGGCAAAAAAAATAGCACCCCAAGGCACAAATTGTATCTCTATTTGGTATCCCAAATAAATAAATGGATACTACCTATATAACCTCTCAGATGAGAAAGTGATTGTCAGCAGAACATCCATATTTCTAGAGATGGAGCACATACACAAAAATTATAATGTGATCAAGATTAAATTCAATGAATTTGATGCTCAAGATACACAATATTTGGTATATAAATAGGTTCCATAGGTCCTCGTGGAAGAAGTAGTTCCTAAAACACAAGTACTGCATATGAGTACAAGAGATGTAAGAAAGTCAAAGAGATATGATTTTCTAGTCACTGAATATGGTAACTTGTTATTGTTTGACAACGATAAACCACTCTCTTAAAAAGAGAGAGCATAGAGATTAGAATCTATAAGATGGAAATAAGCCATTAATTCTAAAATGGATTCCATGTATCAGAACCAAGTCTGGGTTCTGGTTGATGCGCTAGTTAATGTAAAGACCATGGGGTGAAAATGGGTATTCAAGGTAAAATTGTACATGGAAGGTAAAGTAAATACATATAATGCAAGTATAGTGGATAAATATTTTAAACAGCATCAAGGAATTGACTATGATAAAACCTTTGCACAATTTTCCATGTTTAAGTCCATCAGAATTCTACTTACTATAGAATCTTACCATGACTATGAGATTTGACAGATGGAAGTCAAAACCTCATTCCTTAATGGTAACCATTAGTAAGATTCCTACATGACACAACAATAAGGGTTTGTGAATCAAGGTGATGTAAAAAATATTTTCAATTCATAGAGATCCATTTATGTATTGAAGAAATCATCTAGGTTATGGAACATTCGATTCGATGAAGCTATAAAAGAATTTGGTTTCTTTATGAATCAATGTGATCCATGTGTTTATAAAAGGTTTAATAGAAATTTTTTCAATATCCTAGTAATATATGCTGATAACATATTACTTATTGGAAATGACATACCAGGATTTCTATTAAGGTGTGGTTAAATAAGTGTTTCTTCATAAAGGACTTAAGTGAAGCAGCCTATATTCTAGGGATCAAGATCATTCATGATAGACCCAAGAGGATATTTGGAAAAAGTCAAAGTAAATATTTTGACCATATACTAAATATATTTACTATGGAAAAATACAAAAGATTATTGGTTCTAATGTCACATGGTTTACATATTTCTAATAAAATATTTCCCCAGACACAACAGGATAAAGAGAGAATGAGTAATATCCCATAAACTTCAGTGATAGGATTGATCATGTATTCCATTTTATGTATTATACTTGGTGTTTTATATGTATTAAGAATAGTATGAAGATATCAAGAAGATCAAGGAGAACAATATTGGTCTGTTGTTAAAGTTTTCCTTAAGTATCTGAGAAGAACTAAGGATATGCCCATGGTGTATGGAGATGAGGAGCCAGTCATCAGAGGTTATATTGATTCTATTTATTAGATAGATTAGAATGATCTAAATTCATAGTTGGGATATTTCTTCTGTATAAATATAGGAGTTGTGAGCTAGAGGTGTTCAAATCATCCAGTTTTTATTGATTCTATAATGGATTCTAAGTATATAGAAGCTTCTGATGCAGATAAGGAATCCATTTGGATATGAAACTTTTTTTATGATCTTGATGTGGTACCTAGAATTAAAGACCCTATAACATCATATTGTGATAATACTATAGTGTTGACTCTTGAAAAAGATACAAGGTCACACTAATAGACAAATCATATACTCTGGAAGTGTCACCTCTTGAGGGATTTTTATCATAGGGATGAAGTTTCAGTAAGGAGAGCGCCCACAAAAGAGAAAATGGTGGACCCCTTAACTAAAATCCTATATCATCATAAACATGAGTATTGTAATGCCTTGACCCTAGAATCCTAGATCCGGTGCATTATTTTAATACATTTTCATTATTACAAGGAATCAAGTCCTGAAGGACCGGTCATTTTAGTAGTCTTGGAAAATATATTACAGACATGAACATTACATTACACTTTATAACATAAAACACAGTATAAATAATCCTTAGAGACCTCCATTATTCCCCTATAATAACCCTTCATAACAATAATAATACACTTCTTGGAATCCTAGAAAAATAAAACATAATAAAGGGGTGATCTCAGATGCTCAGTAAGGATAAACAATATAGCGTAAGCTATCATAAATAATCAAATACTTTTATAGAAAGGTATAAAATTGAAATACAATCACTTTAAAAATACAATTAAGCATAATATGGAAAAGATAAATCAAATAATTTCATTTAATTATTCACATGGATATTCTACTAATCTAATAATCACATGTAACATTAATGACTAACCTCATAATGATGGAATGCATAATGTCGGACATCTTAACAACAAAGTCAAGGCCTCGTTCCAAGACCCTAAATATAAATTTTGTCAAGGCCTTGTGCCAAGACCCTGGTTTGTCTAATGAGAGCTAACAATGCATCGAGGGGCTATATTGGGCCCCACCCATCACTTACTAAGTTCAATACATTCCTCATATGAAAATGCTGAAAGATAACATAAGCATTTGCATTAAAACGAGCATACGAAATTTCAATACTTTAACCATAAACCATGAATGGTATAAAAATAGCACATATATAGTCAAACATATCATAAATTGTTCCATAAAATATGGAATATTTTATTAAATAAATCAACCTCAATCAAAAACAATATCCAGTAAAGTATGTTGACATAGTTGAAAATGATCAGTAAAACTCTTTGAGAGAAATATCCTTTTATTTTATGAAATCATTTAAAAGTCACACATATATAAGGGAAGTCATTTAAAAGATATTTTTTAATCAAAGTTTTCCATACCACTTTGAAACTTTTGAAAGGAATTAAAATTTTAAAACAATCATGTCCATATAAATAAATCCTTTAAATCATTTTGAAAACATGGAAATTAATTAAAAATATATAGAAAAATAAATCATTAAAACATTTAAAATGATGATATTGATAAAGATTCCCTTACACAAAACATTAAAATATTCCTTTTTAAATCATTTTTATGAAACATGGAAATGGATTATAAATATGTCCCAGTAAATACTTACACATAAACAATCTCGGATAATAATGAGATTGAGGAATTAACCCTTACCTTGTACTTTCCTTTAGTTGAGGGTATGTTTAACCTCCTGTATAATGACCATAGTATGTTATTAAATTATAACAAAACCATATTAATATTTATGATATCATATATGATCCATTTTTTACTTTATACTACCCATTTAATAATAATTTCCATGTTAAAGTAACATTACGGGTAATAATCACTTTCTTTATCGTACGTGTTATAACTTGTTATTCTTGATCGTATCACTTATATCGTGATATAAAAACTTACAAAATATAAAAAATTATTTTATATAATATATATTCAGAATATAAATATGTATAATAGATAGATATATGAAATGGAAACACCGTTCATGGAGACGGTTGTCTGTACGTACGCATGAACGTTGTTTCCGTTTACTTATCGTATATTATGGAAGTAAGTGAAAAACATATATTTATATATATAAATATATATTATTCCATTAGAAATATTATTTCATATACCTCATAATTAATCAATATATATATATATATTTATAAAAATTCTTGAAGGGTGATCGTTGAAGATGAATCTCATCATGTCGTGGAGACGGTAAGCCGTATGTACGCACGAGCGAAAATATTATTCTATTTATGGTGGAACAGTGTTTAATAGGTGTTATATTATATATAAATAATCATTAACATATTGTATTTATTATTTACATCAATTATACTCATTATTATACTCATCCAAATAATGAAGTATTGAATAACAAACTACACCACGACATGGATACGGTAAGCCGTATATACACACGTATGGTGACTTTGTCATTCATAGGATGGATAGAATAATGAATATGGTTGTAAGATATTTATAATAACATCTCAGTATGTATAAGGTACTGTATTTATTATTTTATCATTAAAATAACAAAGAAAGAGGAAGTGGAAGAAAAAAAGAACTTTGAAAGAGGTGATAAAATAATTACCTCATCCTCAGGTTCTTCCTTTTGATTTGAAAAAAAGGGATCTTTAGGTTGTCTTTATAATCAAATTAAGGCCTCTAGGTTGAATTTAGGGTATTTAGGAGGATATTGGAGTAGGTTTTGGCCGATCCAAATGGATTTGGAGGTGTAAAATTGAGAGAAGGGGAAGTACCCTTTTATAGGAGAGGTGAGGGCCACTTTATAAAATAATTTTCGGTTTCTAATGAATCGAAATGGATTTATTTCGAGGATAAGGTGGGGATGGGTTGAAATCCTCTCAAAAAATAGGTTTTAGACAAGTTTAGGTCACCATATTAACCTTATCTTTTAGATTTAACCCTTAGTTAAATAGTTTAACTCTTACCATGTCTTCTTGTATTCTCACACTATATGGTTAATAAACTTACTATAAAATTCCAAGAGAACCTCAAGTGGTTAATTAATTAAATATCTAAAATTATTTAATTCCTTTGGAAGAATTTTATATTTTTAGGAATATTATATCATTTAATAAAATAGTATTTTTTCTAAAAATAATTTATGTCAATTTTGACACTATTTAGTATTTGGTTTTTTGTGAAAGTCATAACAACTTGATTACTTAAAACAAATACATTTAATCAACCCTAAAATGTCATATTAAACT
The DNA here is from genome assembly GCA_963277665.1 of Viscum album. NCBI lineage: Eukaryota > Viridiplantae > Streptophyta > Magnoliopsida > Santalales > Viscaceae > Viscum > Viscum album. The sequence continues at coordinate 1,860,409,768 of OY728129.1, read as the reverse complement.
ATAAAATTATTTAATGGAATCTGAAGTTTCAATTTAAATTTATTTTAATATTTTTAATATCAATTATTTTAATCTTTCATTAATAAGGTAATTACAACATCATCATTGTGTCATAAATAAATTTAATTATTTATTGTCTAAAAATTATAAATAAAATACTATGATTTAGAAAATCAGTTAGGTTTCTAATTAATATTTATAGTCGAATTTATCTTATGTATAACCCTATATTAAAAATGATTTTATTATTAAAATTTGAATTTAACACTTTTAACTCTTCTTTAAATAAAATATAATAAATGTCCTAATCTAACCCAAGTGAATAAAAAAGGATAGAATTTTTTTCCTAAGGTTGATCTTAGTCAACAAAAACTTATCCAATATAATTATTACATGTGTTGGGGTAATTTTATATAATTATAATATTATTTTTAGCTTTAATTACCTTATTTACTTTTAATCGTGGTAAATAAAATTGAAAGGTAACTATTCACAAAAAAATATTTTCATCCTATTGAACCAAAATATACTTACTTATGTCAACCATGACTCTCATATTTTTGAAATTCAATTCACAAAAGCGGTAAAATTACGTTTTAAGCAAATTTGCATATGTGACTAGAAGGTGGGTAAAAGATGTTAAATAGTTCAATAAAGTTATATATATCTAATCTTATTATAAAATGACTCTAATGAATTAAATTGGACTAATATAGGTATTATGTATCTATTTTTACTTTAAAATAAATTTAAATTAAAAATAATTATTTAAATAAAAATTTGGTTTTAATGTACTGTGCATTATTTTTCACTATTCATCAAAAATTGAATGTTTTCAAAAAAATACCAAAAAATCAGCCTAATATAATTTTTATATTATTAATTCAAAAATTAAGTCTATTTTACCAAATTAAATTCTTAAGAGTGTCTAAAATTTATTTTATTATTGTTGACAAAAGGACATAAAAAGTAGTTATTTTAAGAAAATATTTTTTCCAAATATATAACTATTTTAACAAAACTTATACATTTCATTATAAAAACTATAAATAAAATTTAAAATTTATTTGTTACTATTCATATCATAATATTTACTTGATAAATAAATATATATTTTAAATAATTATAATACCAATGTGTTGTTTCACAGACACTCAATCTTGCGTATAACACAAGCCAAGTCGGTGTTGTGTGTGGTATAAGCTATTAAATTAATTTAAAGAGATAACGTACTATGAAATCATGGGGTGTTACATTCTCCCCTCCTTCAATAAATTGTTTCCTCACAATATGAAATTATTCTTCAAAAATAAAAGGTTGAAAATAGAAAATACCTTTGTGGAAAACCCACATCGTAAATAGGGTTAATAAAATTTAGTCTTAATAAGAGGGAAATGGAAATGAAAAACTCACCACCAAATTAGGATTTCTAATAGGGGAACATTGGTGGAAATCAGAGACACATAATTGGAGGGAAAACGTAAATATTTACCTAGAGTGATTGAGGTCATCAATCACAAACAAGTGAACAATAAATGGAAAATTGAGGGCCTTAAAGCTATAAATATATGATGATTTAAAATGTCATTGGTTCAAGAAAACATAAGGTATTAGGGTAACACATTTTTGGTTTTAAGACCCTTTACCTAAAGTTTAAGAATTAATTTCTTCATAGAATAATAAAAAAAAAAAATACTTAACAAGTAGAGTTCCATCCTTCAACTAATTTCTACCATAAACTCATATTTCACTCCTGAAGATAATAGAACTCAAAAATATTCTATTTAACCTAATCGTATCAGTTTCCAAAAATGAATTTATAATTCATCTGTCAGAACATTTTAAAAAACAACATTATACAAACAAGGACATCACATAGGCCAATGGTAGTGATTCACCCTTTTCTCCGTTCGGTTACAGGTTCAAATCTCGTGGCCTTTCGATATGCAATGGATTGTCACCCGACCTCCGAGTTGTCCTTTTTATAACAATACAAAAATAATCTTAAAAAAATTAAAACTTAAATAATAGTATCCAATGTCCAACTTAATCCATTCCAACCTTTAGACTTGTCCAAAAAATTCACAGTCCAAAAATTTATAAGGAAGGTCAACATAACATAATGAAGATCTCTTTTATTGCATAACAACATGTGAATACATTCATCATTTATTGTATTAAAACATGGTAACAATATGAATTACCATAAAACCTTATTTGAATATGTATGTACTTCTTTATTCCTTCTTTAAAACAAAGAATACTAGATATACTCCTAAAATCCAAAAATGTTGTAATCTCCAACAATGATGGAATAAACAAACTCTTAATTAGTTCCAAGGTAGTCAATAATATCCAATATACTTTATCTAACTCAATTATCTCTTATTCAAAAATCATTATCTTAGTTTTAGAAACATATTAAGGGTTATATTTCCCCCAACCATATATTTTCCAAAATGTTTTACTTGAAACTGTGTCACTTTACTTAGTACCATACAATCTCTAATCCTTAATGAAATAGTACTGCAGTATAATCCTTATATACTCTATAATTTGTATAACTTGTACATCATTAATAAAATACTCAAACAACACAATTCTTTAATAAAATCATAAGAACACTAATCATTCTTCTACATCTGTGGTAGTACCATAACTTTATTATTATCAAATAGCATCATTTTGGGTATACTCTGATGATTTGGACATTGATTCACGTAGTGTACCAACTCTTTGTAGATGAAGCATTTTACATTTGAAACCTTTTTTTTACCCTTACAATCACTTAATTGGTGTCCTTTTTTCTTCACTTATAAAAAACACACATTCCCTTCAAACATTTACCAAGGTGATTCTTTCAGTAGTTATCATATGCAGGAAAATCCTTCTTTCCCTTCTTCCCTTTATCCATATTTTTCTCTGTCATCCTATTATTCTCTTTCTTCCCTTCAAAGCCATAGGACTTCGATAATTCATTACTTATCTTATTAACACATGATATTTTTTATTCATATGATGAGAATACATGAGAGACTATTTCCCTTCTAAATGTTGGCTTAAGACCATGAAAGATATGATCCTTCTTACTGTTTGGATTATGTGTATTGCTAGAGTTATCATTCCTTATATTGGGTGACATTTCTAAATGACGACATACGCTAGGTTATATCATATAATAATTTATAATCCAAAAACTAGAAAAATTATCAACATTAATTGAATATTTTCACACATATAGTATCATAATCATAAAAATGGTTTCTTTGCTAACATATTTACTCATAAATCCTTCATAATGGTTTATAAATAAAATTTGAATTATCCTAGGCATATCCTCTGGAAGTGTCAAACCAGGTGCGCAGTAAGGCAAGTTGTCATGTACCAGGATACCTCGGGCCAAGCCCAAAACTCCTTGTCAGATTTTTCACTCCTAGGTACATTTGTTCCAGAACCACATCAACTTGTAGTATCTAGACAGGGATGTATTTTTTGGTAAACCCACATAATATCAACATCACCAAAAAATTTGGATGTTCTTCTGTACTAATTCTCAAATTCTATATTAGGGTAATGTTTCCTAATCAGAGTTTATCTAAATCAATTTCTAAGGTTGTTTCTAAACTTACTTTGATACCAACTATAATGCCCTAACCCCAGAATCCCAGAGCCAGTGCATTATTTTAATATAGTTTCATGATTACAAGGAATCAAGTCCTGAAGGACCAATCAGTTTAGTAGCCTTGGAAAATAGATTACATACATGAACATTACATTACACTTTCTAAAATTAAACACTTTATAAATAATCCTTCAAGAACTCCATTATTTGCCTAGAATAACCCTTCATAACAATCATAATACTCTTCTTGGAATACTGGGAAAATAAAACTTAAGAAAGGTGTGAGCTCATATTCTCATTAAGGATAAACAATATAGTAGAAGCTATCATAAATAATCATAAACGTTTATGGTAGGGTATAAAATTGAAACACAAGCCCTTTAAACATAAACATCAGCATAATATGGAAAAGATAAATCAAATAATTCCATTTACTTATTCACATGGATATTCTATTAGATGAGTAATCACATGTAACATTAATAACCAATCTCATAATGATGGAATGGATAATACCAAACATCTTAACCAGAAAGTCAAGGCCTTGTTCCATGACCCTGAATATAAATTTTGTCAAGGCCTTGTATTAAAACACTAGTTTGTCTCATGAGACCTACCAATACATCGAGGGGCTATAGTGGGCCACACCCTTCACTTACAAAGTACAATGCATTCCTCATATGAAAATGTTGAAACATAACATAAATATTCGTATTAAAACTAGCATAAGAAATGTCAATACTTTAACCATAAACCTTGAATGGTATAAAAATAGCACAACCACAGTCAAACATATCATAAATCATTCAATACAATATGGAAGATTTTATTATAATAGATCAACCTCAATCAATAATAATATCCAGTAATGGATGTTGACATAGTTTAAAATGATCAGTAAAACTCTTTGAGAGAAATATCTTTTTTTTGTGAAATCATTTAGAAGTCGTACATTTATATAGGAAGTCATTTAAAATAGATTTTTGAATCAAATTTTCACAACCACTTTTAAACTTTTTAAAGGAATTAACATTTTAAAACAATTATGTCTATATAAATAAATCCTTAAAATCATTTTGAAAACATGGACATTAATTAAAAAGATTTAGAAAAATAAATCATTAAAACATTTAAAATGATGATATTTCTAAAGATTCCCTTCCATAAAAACGTAAAATATTCCTTTTGAAAACATTTTTATAAAACATGGACATGGATTATAAATATGTCCCAGTAAATACTTACACATAAACAGTCTCGGATAATAATGAGATTGAGGAATTAACCCTTACCTTGTACTTTCTTTTAGTCGAGGGTACATTTAAACTCATGTATAAGGACCATAGTTTGTTATTAAATTATAACATAACCATATTAATATTTATGATATCATATATAATTCATTTATTACTTTATACTACCATTTAACAATAATTTACATGTTAAAGTAACATTACGGGTAATAATCGCTTTCTTTATCATACATCTTTTAACTTGTTATTCATGATCGTATCACTTAGATCATGATTTACATACTTACAGAATATAAAACATGTTTTATATATCATATATATTCCGAATATAAATATTTATAATAGATAGATATATGAAATGTAAACACCGTTCATGGAGATGGTAGTTCGTACGTACGCATGAACGTTGTTTCCGTATTCTTATCGTATAGTATGGAAGTAAGTAAATGATAAATATTTATCTACATAAATATATACTATTCCAGTAGAAATATTATTTCATATACCTCATAATTAATCAATATATATATATATATTTATAAAAATTCATGAAGGGTGATCGTTGAAGATGAATATCATCGCGTCGTGGAGACAGTAATCAGTACGTACGCACGAGCGACAATATCATTATATTTATGGGGAAATAGTGTTTAATTGGATGTTAAATTATATATAAATATTAATTAACATTTTTTATTTATTATTTAAATCAATTATACTTATTATTATACCCATCTTAATAATGAAGTGTTGAATAACAAACTACACCACAACGTAGAGACAGTAAGCCATACGTACGCACATATGGTGACTTTGTCATTCAAAGGATAGATAGAATAATGAATATGGTTGTACCATATTTATAATAACATATCAGTATGTATAAGTTACTAGATTTATTATTTTATTATGTAAATAATAAATAAAGAGTAATTATAAGAAGAAAAGAACTTTGAAATAGGTGATAAAATAATCACCTCTTCTTCAAGTGCTTCTTTTTGATTTGAACAAAATGGATCCTTAGGTTGGATTTATGATAAAAGTAAGGCCTTTAGTTTTAAGTGAGTGTAGTTTGTAGGATATTGGAGTAGGGTTTGATCTATCCAAATGGATTTGGAGGTGTGAATTTTAGATAAGGGGAAGTACCCTTTTATAAGAGAGGTGAGGGGCACTTTAGGAAGATCTTGAAATATTATTTCATTATAAAATCATTTTCAGTTTCTAATGCCTATAAATGGATTTATTGTGAGTCTAATGTGGGTATGGGTCTAAATAATCTCAACCAATATGTTTTAGACAAGTTTAGGTCACCATATTAACCTTATCTTTTAGATTTAACCCTTAGTTAAATAGTTTAACTCTTACCATGTCTTCTTGTATTCTTACAGTATATGGTTAATAAACTTACTATAAAATGCCAAGAGAACATCAAGTGGTTCTTTAATGACATAAATAACATTATTTAAGTACTTTTTCCTAATTTTATATTTTTATAAATATTATATCATTTATTGAAATAGTATTTGTTTTAAAAACTCATTTATCAATTTTGACACTATTTAGTATTTTGTTTTTTTGTGAAAGTCATAACAACTTGATTAATTCAAAAAAAATACATTGAATCAAACCTAACATGTCATATTCAAATATAAATTTCTTTTATGGTATCATAAGTTTCAATTCACATTTATTTTAATATTTATAATATCAACTATTTTAATCTTTCATTACTAAGGTAATTATTTCATCATCATTGTGTCATAAATAAATTTAATTATTTAGTATCTAAAAATTATAAATAAGATACTATGATGTATAAAATCGTTTTATCTTTTTAATAAATATTTATAGTCAAATTTAACTAAGGTATAATCCTATATTTAAAATTATTTAGTTATTAAAATTTGAATTTAACACTTTTAACTCTTCTTTAAATAAAATATAATAAATGTCCTAATCTTACCCAAGTGAATCAAAAAGGATCACATTTTTTCATAAGGTTTATTTGGGTTGAAAAACACTTATCCAATAGAATTAGGACATGTTTTGGGGTAATTTTATATTATTATAATTTTATTTTTACCTTTAATTACCCTATTTACTTTTAACCGTGGTAAATAAAATTCAAAACATATTATTCACCAAAAATTATTTTCATACTATTGAACTACATTTTACTTATTGATGTCAACTATTTCCCTCATATTTTTGAAATTTAGTTCAGAGAAGTGGTAAAATTACGTTTTATGCAAATTTGCAAATGTGCCTATAAGGTGGGTAAAAGACTTTAAAAGGTTCAATAAAGTTATATATATCTAATATTATTATAAAATGAATCTAATGAATTAAATTGTACTAATATAGGTATTATTTATCTATTTTTACTTTAAAATAAATTTAAATTAAAAATAATTATTTAAATAAAAAATTTGGTTTTTATATACTATGCAGTGTTTTTCACTATTCATCAAAAATTGAATGTTTTCAGAAAAATACCAAAAATTCAGCCTAAGATAATTTTGATATTTTTAATTCAGAAATAACATCTATTTTACCAAATTAAATTCTTAGGAGTGTCTAAAATTAATTTTTTTATTGTTCGCAAAAGGACATAAAAAGTAGTTATTTTAAGAAAATGGTTTTTTAAAATATATAACTATTTTAACAAAACTTATAAATTTCATTATAAACACTATAAATAACATTTAAAATTTATTTTTTACTATTCATATCACAATATTTAATTGATAAATAAATATATCATTTAAATAATTATAATTTTAATGTGTTGTTTTTCAGAAACTCAATCATGATTATAACACAAACCAAGTCAGTGTTGTGTGCGATATAAGCTATTAAATTATTTTAAAGATATAATGTAATATGAAATCTTGGGGTGTTACAAGTATCATGTGAGAACTAGTGGATTGAAGGTTGTTAGTAGTTGGCTCTAGTGTAAGTAAGAGTCTCTCTAGAACCAACCTCTATGTACTTTATAATAACATGTATTCATAGTTTTCAATATTAATAAACTCATTATTACATCATGATTGTTCTTATGTGTAACATAGTATGTGATAATATCCAAATCATAGTTTTCATGCTAAAAAGTCATAGCAGTTCCCCGCTATGATGATAACCCAGAAGTGTTATGACACTACTATTAAATATATGTTCTATATCCAGATGATATCATTTTAGGGAAAAAATGATACAGACTATCATATATAGAGACTCATAGGACTTTGAAGCACCTTATCATGGTGTATGACCATGGTAATATCCAGTGTAGGATGTTATGAGAACAAGACCCGCCAGTATGAAATTCACATTTATATGTATCATTGGATGTTCCTATATACATATGTGTATATTGATTCTTAGACTTTATGATTATTATTAATGAGTATTATGAGTAATGTACTTTGATATATTGATAAAAATAATGATGACATATCTTCACGATGAGGTAAGATACGTTGGGTGCATCACGAGTAATATTGCATTAAAAAATAATGTGAGAAAGGATTTGTCCCTTCTGTTCTTTAATATATGTTGATATCTTAGAACCTTTTATGGAAATGATATATCCTAAATAAATCCATGGTCATGGTGTTCTATAGGCTACTTCAATTTCTAGAAATTCAAAGAAAGATACATCAAGTACATAGGTTGATGGCACCAGCGTGCAACCTACTTGATTAGAGATATCATGATAAAGGGATTATATTACATAGTAAGCATCTATATGAGGTATTATTTCATTTTGGTATTAATTTATTTCTCTATGGGTTCTTTGGCGTGTTGGTAGATGCTAACCTTTTACTTTAGGCTATTTCACCTAGTGCCACTGAGAAAGAGGCCTAGAGGGTTACACACTAAGTGTATCTAGAATCTCAGTTAAATAATATATTATTACTTATTATTTAACAAGTTGAATTGGTATTATTCCCATATGTGGTTTAATAATTATTCATGTATGATTGATCACATATATTTCATCACCAGTTATTTGAGAGAATATTATGTGATCATAACATTTAATAAATATTTATTTTCTATTTATTGAATATAATATTTATATATTTATTGATGAATAATGTAGTGATATTTATTTATTAAATAAATAGTAATTATTCAAAATGTTATAAATATTATGGGGGAATCGGCGACCAAGTTTAAAGTCTGGTGATAAATAATATATATTTAAATTTATTTGAATAAATAATATTTAATTTAATTCACAAGTTAACTGCATGTCAAGGAAATAATATTGTTATTATTTTAGACATGGGGTTCCATAAGGGATTAAATGAACATTACATGGCACTTGTGAAAATATTTATTTATAAAAACTAATAGTATTTAAACCCTATTATAATATTTTTAAAGATATTCAATTCATTTGTTTCATTGAGCATGACAAATTTGGAGAATACTCTCAAGCCCTAGAGAGATCCAATCTCTAATAATGCTCCTGTGAATGGAGGGAAATATTCCTCCACATCCCACTCTCAAGTCAAGAGAGATCAAAGGGAATTCTTTAGAATTTATTCTTGAGACGATCAAAGAAGAACGATGCAACTGATAGAATTTGTCGTGCTAGCACTCAGAGATTCCTATGGCGACATTCAGAGATTTTGGGGACATGTGTGGATCACCGCTATAGGGAATCTTCACTTTGTTTCTATAACTTAATAACCATACAATATATATTTATTTTTAGATCCATAAATGAATAAATAATTCATAGAAGTTAATTATTTAATTGATTAAATTAATTATAAATAATATGTTACAATCCTCCTTCTGGTTCTGGTGTTCTATTATTTGTATATTTTAATTTATTCAATTCAGTTTATCATAGTATTTATCATTATGTAGATCTCGGATTGGTCATCGATCATGAAAAAAAAGTTGGGTATGGCCCATCACATGCTTCTGCTACGCTCAGAACCTTCATATAACCCATAATCATAATACACATTAATTTGTGATTTATTACATAAAAATAAACTTAATACCCAAGAAAATCATGAATATTAGTTTCTTTGGGTAATTAGGTACATAGAATAAAAATTTCAAAATAAAAAAAATGTATTTAAAAACCTCATAATATGAGCTTATATTACATTGATCTTCTAAAATTACATTGGATAACCTTGGGACATACATAAGAAGGGGTGAGCTGTAAAGGTTTGTAAGAAAATAAATAAAGCATTTCATAAGTTAATGTAATACATGTGAATCAATAGGAATATCAAGGTAACATAAGAGGGGTGAAAATCATAATCTTGAACAATGAGGCATGATAAAACATGATAACATAAAGGAAACATAGGAATTTGGAAACAACATAAAACATGAAATTATAAATATAAGTTAAGGATAAAAACCAATAAAAACATAGTTTTTTTAGTATAACCTCCTTATCACTATATATGGAATATCATGAGATAAGAAAATTACCCAATTTATTGGAAATATTTATAATTTTGGGACCACCCATCACATTCATATCACGTACATGCATAAGTGTGCCAGATCATACAAAATAAGGATTTCATTATTAAATCTTAACACCATGATTAAGGAGTGTGATATACATAAATTAAATCCCAAATAAATGAAGGATAGATAAATCTAGTTGAGTACCCTTTTGTGGAAATGGGTATGGGTATTCACTACACAATGTTTTATCATGAAAAATCATAGGAAACTTTTGGTAGCATAATTTCAGTACATGAAGATTCATAGAATGGATTAATGAGAGTGAAAGGGGTCTCCCATCACTTGTAAATAATTAGGATAGTAATATGGATATGTAATAACATGTTTCAACATGATAAATTTTAAATTAAAGTGCATAATATAAATAAGGTGCGTGAATAAAAATGAGAAATAGAGGATCCCTTACATTGAGAGGGTGCTACTCAAATCTTGGGATGAGAGTATTATGAGCATAGTGGAACCTTGTGTGGGATCTAGTGAGAGAAGGTAATAGTAACTTTATGAAATAAGAGTTTTTAGTAAATATTAATGGGATGTTGGGTGGGTTTTTATATCTAAAGAGAGGAGAATTCTTTATTAATTTCCAAACATAGTTTTTGGACTCTATATGATAATGTAATAAAAAACAAAAACCTTCCCATTGATTTTGATCATGTATTCTACCAAAGAGTATTCATTTTAATTATTTTATAAGAATAATAAACGAACACACTAAATTAATTCCCTTTGTGATGTTGAAGTGAGAAATATTTATAAATAATTGATTTTAAAACTTTAAAATATAACAAAGCTTTTGGAGCATTCATTAAGGGTTAGGAAAATTAATCAAATAACTTCAAAAAAATTATTTTAAAGGGGAACATAATTTTATTTGTGGAAACTATTTATTTTATATATCACATCACTTTTGGGTTTTTATGATGTCATAATATATACCGTATAATTATACTGTATTTAATTTTAAGCCAAAAATTTGACTGTAAACTAAATTTATGAAAAATATACTATTGGATAATATAAAAGTGTTGATTTCAAAAAATATATTTTTTATGGAAATAATTCTATAAATATGATAATTTTCACTTTTAAATAAAAAATCCCCATTTATTGTAAAATACTAATTTTTTACAATAATAGTTTTCTAACCCTTATATAATTTACATTTGAATTTATAAAATTATATTATCATTTATATTTAATGAAAAATATTTAATAATAATATTTTATTAAAATGTAATTTATTTAAAAAATTATTCATTTCATCACTAATAGTGTCATGATTGATACTATATATTCCTAAAAATACAATTTGTGTTTCAACATATCAAAATCTAATTTTTTATCAAACACATTATTTAATAAATTAAAAAGTAATTTTAAAAAGGGATAAATATAATAATTGTTTTATCAAAACTAAAATATAAAAATTTATAATATTATGGTCTAGATACATTACCCTTTATTACACTAGTGAATTGCTTAAGGGTAAGGTGTGCAATGTTGATATTTTCTTGGTGTGGTTTTGTGAACATGGTTTGGGCCATGATCTAGATGAGATTGAAATTATCCTATAAATGGTTTGAATCATTCTTTAATTATTGTATCACATATTTGTCTTAGTCAAGGGAAAATCCCAAGGACGTTATTTCCCTTGGAACCTCTAATAAATGAGATTCATAGGGTATTATCCTACAGGTCAAGGTCATTGCTTACCTTGTCTATGTCAAATGGACTTTATCATAACCCTTAATATAAATTAATAATATGATAATTTTTTATTTGAAATATTATAAATGGTTATGAATATTAATGGTCTTTTAAATTTGAAAGACCATATAATAGTCCAAAATAAATAAATTAGTACATGTGTTTTCTATAACTTCATTTCATGATAAAGAATTTATTCATTCAAAAAGGTAATTTCATTTATAGAAGTTCGGGTCATTATAGCAGTTCAGGAAAGGTAGTGGTAGAATTAAGGATGAATGGGTCTTTGATGAATGATTTAAAGAAATTTAGAATACTATTGATTACTAAGTGTTGAAGAGTTTCCAATATTCCTGGAAGTAATATTCAAGTTGAACATTATTGGGAGGTGGAGTTTGTTTTATTTCACAATAATTTCATCCATAAAAATTACTTTCACTAGAGTTTCATGTTATAGATGATGGGTTGAATGTGAGGTGTAGATAACGATACAAAAAATTCTCTAACAGAAATAGTTTGATCATAAATTGATATTTAGTAATGGGTATATGGTGAACTGTTGGGTGGTTCGAATGTTCAGTAAAGCTAATGGGTCACTGGGATTGTAACCAAGATTAGGTGTACATGCCTTATGATCTGTGATTTCAATGGAGTTTTACCAGTTCTTCTTGGCTTATAAGTACATGGGACCTTCAGTACAATGTGTGGTTCAACTGATCATTTTATTGGAGTGTTGAGAAATTATTGAGTATTATGTTTTTTTATATGAATGTATCACCTATAATATTCTATTTATAATTAAATGAAGGAGAAGTGTACTCCCTAAGAACATTGTACATAGTTTGAAGCATGTTCAATAACTTGTTCCCTCTATCCGCTTTTTTATTTTCATTGCATGTTTTACCAATGAATATACTTGTGGTACTTTGTTTGATTATACTAAGGTGTGTTTTAGGATGACATTGTGTTATGGGTAGGGTGTAGTGACTACCTAATTCTGATACACTTATTCATGTGGAAGTGCAATTCTAAAAATCGTTTTTTTTTCTACACAGTCTCCTACATGATGTCATCTAACTAATGTGTAAGAATCAAATGTTCTTATTAGAATAGTCAAGATAATATTTTCATGGGATATCCTTCCCTATCTGACCAAAATACATGCTGAGTAGTTTGAATGGGTACACATCCTGTTACCTATACGTACATTCATTGTACCTAATTAATTTTAAATGAATATAATTATTTTAAAAATATATATTGGATGAGAAACTCGAAGAAATTTTGGAGGGATACTAAGATAAATGAATTGATAAATTTAAAAAATATAACTAATTAATTTTAGCACAATTTATCTTAATTAATAATAATTAAAATGAATTAAAGGTCATTAAATGAATATTCATTACATTTATGGATGATAATTATCTTGATCATCCAGTGTATGGTTCAGATTTATTTAAATTTAGTTATTATGTGAGTTTTTATTAGTATTATTAAATTATAATGATGTCCTAAGCACCATCCCATCCTCTTATTATGTAAGGACCCACCTGTTAGTATATTCATTTATATGAACCCTAGAAACATTCCATTGGTTTCCCTCACCTACATGTGAGTAATTAATATGTATGGATGGAGATCCCAAGTGATTGGAGGTGATTCTAGATGAACCTGAGGTGAAATAAACCCCCAAGTGATACACAGGACAGAGGTGGAATGCTATAACTCGATCCAAGAATGGATCATAGAGTTTTCCAATAGGTTAAATTATTTTTTTATTATCTCCTCAATAAAACAAACATATAGATAAACCTCATTATCAAGACACATAATTTGTTTTATTATATCATATGTATTGTTACTTATGTTGTGGATGCCTAATTCAGATCATGTAAATTAATAGATTAACTGATAAGCATGCTTATATGGAATAAAATAAAAGGATTATGCATAAATATTTTATCAATACATGTTTAACCAGTTAGGCTAAAATCAGTTGATTAAGGATGAAACTATATAACTAAGTGTTGATCTGACCCTTTTCAGAGTAATTACTTTTATCAGGTAGTTCTTATTAAGGTTTTGGGTTAAATTAACCAAGTTGAGATCAAGTGGAGTAACCCTTTATAAACTTTATATATATTATAGTCTAGTGTTGAGAAAATATTATTCATAATTTCATAATTTTTAAATCTACTAAAATGAACTAGGAGCCTCAATCCAACAGTTGGCAAGCTCTATTGACTAAATACCTTATAGTAACTAACCAGGTCCTTGTTTGGGTTATGAAAATGGAAATATGGATCATATACACTAGAATTTCCCTTATATATGACATTCTATAGCCAATGGTGATAGCCTTGGGACTTGATTAAATAGTATCAAACTAATAATAAAATTTATTTATTTATTCTAACATAATTTTTTAATCATATAAGTACTTTTTGCTATATTTATATTATTGCAGTAAAATGGTAATTTCATGAACTAGTTCATCCTTATGATAAATAATTGAGAAAGAAAATATACTTAATGTTAGTAAATACTTGGAATAAAATATGTAATTAAACATTTTATTAGGCAATGAACATATGTTTTACATACTAGAATACATAATTCCTAAATTTATAGAATGGTAAGTGAGTGATGAAGAGTTCATTGTCGATGAAAAACACTTGAATTATGTGATATATGTTCAATTCTTGATACTTTAATTTATGTCTAATGAAGAAATGAATTCTCATGATATCATGTATTCTTATAGAATGATCAAGTATATCTATGGTCTTTATTATCAGAAAGATACACAAGATCACATTCAGATCTCCAAGTCACTCTTCACATGTAAACATAGAGAATTTGTGTCTTATAAGTCTCATGTAATCAAAATTATTGGCTACATTGAGTGTCTAGATATTCTATGGTTTAAACTAAATGATGAATTTCACACTCATATTATACTTTCATCACTACCTAAGAGCATCAATAGGTTTTTTGTGAATTTTAATTTTAAAAACATAGATAAGTTTCTACCAGATATCCATACTTTATAAGTCCAAGTTGAAAAGGACACAAATTGTAAAAATACTCCAGTCCCTATAATGAACAAGATGAAGGTAAAATTTAATGACACTAACACTAACGCTAATGTTTCTTTTCAACACTCAACCAAGAGAATTAGGATTATGGGGAAAGGAAAGGAACATGATGTTATTTTCTTATCATGTGGTAAGAAAAGAAATTGGAAAGATAATTACAATGAATCAAAGCAAAATATGCTACTTCAATTATATTAATCAAAGTAAGTTTTTTGTCTTGTTTCTTGGATATTAAATTTAGTATTATTACACATGTGTAATCAAACATTGGAATCAAGAAATTGTGTAAGTATTACAAGAGTATTTTAGTATTCCTAAAGAATTTGAAGAAGGGTGATTCATAGATCAATATAAAGAAGTTAACAAATCCTTAATATCCTATTTGATTGATGTTAAACCATTTTTTTAATATATAAAAACATATATCTCAATAAAAACAATTAACATAATGACAAATTATTTCATTTTGGAACGAATATGATTATGGTTTCCATACTAAACTAATATTTTAATAATTATTGAGTCACTGATTTCCAACATCAAAAATAAATTAATAATATAAATATAATACTTAAAACACCTCATTGTGGATAGATAATTTTTTTATATAAAATTGATTGTTGTTGTAAATTTTATATCTAGAAGAGTGTTTTTCACTTTTTAGTTAAAACACTATGTATACTGACAAATTTACTTATCATATTTTAGATAAATAAACATTTATTATTAAAATTATACCATAAAAGCTTCAAAATATAGTTCAGCAAGTATTTTTGAACTATTTTAAAGTGAATTTATAGGTAAGTTCATTGATTTTATGAGATTCCTCGAAGTTCTTTTGGAAAATCTTAGTAAATAAATGAATACACTTTATAAAGGATACAGGATCCTCTAATATGGATTTTCAGAGTGTGTCATATCCAAATATTCATTGATCATTAATATGTTGAGTAAAGGTTATACAAACTCATATTACCTTATACATAAAATTTTAATAGTGGTAAAAGGAGATTGAGATGATATATTATATGTATTGAAGGTCTTCCATAATTTCCTCAGTGACATGTTTTTAAAATAGAAACAAAATCACTAATTTTATTCCAACTATATTAAATAATGGATATCATATTAATTACAATATGGTAATGAATCCGTCAGTTACTACTTATAGTGTTTAATGTGGATAATTTGTTAAAATATGTCTTTAACTGAAAATCTAAAAAAATAAAACACTATGTGTTCCTATATTAATAATCATATAGCCACATAGGATATTAATACCCATTATTAATCCAAAAAGGCTATATTTATATAATATGGAAGAATATTTCTTTTAATATTATGAGAGATGTCTATAATTAAATGAATCATAGGCTCTATATTCATGTAAGTTGGAACATGAACATAAACTTCACCATGATTTTTTGTTTTAAGAGACATGTGATTTTAAGGAATTTAAAAACCAAAAGTGGCTTTATATTCACCAATACTAGTGACATATTATTCAATATGAATAATGATTAACATATTGAATTTGTGAATAGAAAAATCATAAGATTAAAAAGTATGCATGAATTCAGTAATGGATTATATGTACCAAAATTTAAAGGATTTTTCTTTTATAAGTATCAAGACTAGATTATGATTGTCAGTATTCAAGAGAAACTATATATGGATGGTACAATTCAGTTCCAATAAAATCATTATTGATTATTAAAATGATTTATAGTATATATTTAATAACAAAACCTTTACATCAATCATTATACTAAAATGCATTTGAATTCTACTTTTCATTATAAAATTATATGATCATTTTATTTAGTAGTTGGATGTCAAGGAAAGTTTCCTTAAAGGATACATTATAGAAAATGTCTATATAACCTAACCAAATGGTTTAGTGATTCCAATCATACCAAAGTTGATAATAAAATTGTACATGTACAATTATGGATAGATTAAAGCATAATTATAATAAAATATTTGTGTATAATATAAAAGTTCCATGTATCTATAATAAGTTAGTGGAAATTCTATTTTTTCAATATAGATATGTTAATAACATATGGAAAATGAATAATTAGTTTGACTAGGTAGTTATGAAAAAATAAATTAATTTCTCTAAAAATGAGTTAAAAGTGAATCCAATTAATAGAGAAGATAAACTAAAAATCTATGGGTTTTCTTAATATATTTATAATAAATGAATTTTCAAGAGGCATCAATTGAATATTGAATTGTTTTCCATGACATATAGCATAAAACCTCTCCATGATAACATGTCTGGCACGTGAGGAATTTTTTAATTGAATTACCTAATATTAGGTTCTATTAATCTATCTAATAATCCATTTTACGTACTGGTGTTTAATATTACTTATTCATGTTTCATAATGTTCAAATATCAAACAAATCCAATGGAACTACATAGATTTTTAGTTATTAATATTTGATAGTTCTTGAGAATGTTGAACTGGATGAGTTCTTGGTAAAAGGAGAAAGGGGATTACTTGTGATAAAGGGGGTATATCACCAGTTCTACTCCAAATCATTTTGAACTATGATTATATCAAGGATAAAGTGATATTTAATGAAAACTTATTATATCTTTTGGTTTACATATCTACAATAGCCAAGTACATTGAAACTTATGATGCATCTTAAGAAGAAGATTAACAATTATTTTTCTAATTTTAGGTTATGAAAAAATAGTATGAGTGTTATCATTTATTATTATAATTTTTGACAATGGTATTATCTAACATGTTAGTTTTATGAATAGAAAAAAAGTGGATACTTGGGGATATTACGTCTTAAGGGAATTTCTCAAGGTAGTGATTTTGCAGTAAGAAGATTCATTACACATACATATAGTTATACCAAACCTAGCTAAGAAATCTTAATAGTCCTAGTATTTGTAACCAAAATCAATATAACCATGTTAAAATTGTGAGAACTACCCAATCAATTATTATTTAACCCATGTTAAATTGGGAGTCTAATGGAGTTGGTTACCTAAAACTAACTATTTTGTACTCTAGATTTTATGTATACTCACTGTCTTGAGTATGAACAAATTTCTTTTCATATAATTAATATTCTTGTAGGTAAAATTAGTATGATAATGTATTAGAATATATGTATCATTGAAAAGGTCATAGTAGTTATCTACTATGATGATAACCCTGATATATTATGGAATTGTTTTTAAACTACATCTCCAATGACCCTATAATTCCATCTGATGGGACACTAATGACCCAGAATGCCTTGTGCGAGTACTCATAAACAGATGAGACATCATCTCATACAAATTTCACTTAGTAATCTCTAAGGTGGGTGATTATTTGGAATGGACCTCTAGTAGGAAATACACATGTATACATTTCATTGGATATTTCTATCTATTAGCACGTGTAATGATCCTTAGACATTAAGATTATTATTAATGAATCTCATAAGTCACATACTTAGATGTATTTCCCTAAACCAATATGAAAAATGTTCACTGTGAATTTAGGTATTTTCTATGCATCTCGAGTGATATGTTATTAATGAATAAGTCAGTGAAGTATTATTCACTTCCATATTTATGGTAGTTGATATCTTAACACTTTAACAGAAATGGAACTGTTTCAATAAATTACATGGCCTTATTGTATGGATGAGTTCATTTTAGGAAGTAAAATAAATTCATATCAATAATATAGGTTAATGACAAGAGTATACAACCTTCTTGATGAGATTTCTAAATAAATAGATTGTATTACATAGTGAGCATTCAGATGTGATTTTCAATGTTGCAACATTAACTTCATCCTCTTGGGTGCCTTTACATACTAGTAGATGGTGATATTAAACTTTAGGAGAACCCACCTAATGCTATTGATGAAGAATCCTATATTTTCACACACTTAGTGTTTCTATTTAACCCAATTAAATTCTATTTTAATTTAATTATTAAAATAAATATTATTCTCTAGTCTATGGAATGATATTTATTCATTATTTTCTGATCACAAATATATGGTCAACATATTTATATCTGAGTTGAATATTAAAATAAATATTCATTTTTAAAAAAATTAATATTATAAATATTTATTTACTAATTGAATGAATAATATTTATCTATTATTTTAATTTCATTAAATTTTGAGGAATAAATATAGACCGTGTTATTGGGTCTGGTAGGAATGATATACTAAAAATCTTTTATTTAAATATTCAATCCATAAATTAAAGAAATACTATTTAATTTGGCAGTTTTTTTAGTTTTTTTCAAGTAAAAACTATTATTATTATTATTATTATTATCTTGAAATGGGGTTCTCTAGGGATCATGAGAATAATAAAGGGTTTATGTGAAATTAATTTTTCTTTAACATAGCTTTGTTTATACTTGGTTGTTTCATTTCTTGCGACTAGATGTTGTTGCACACAACAAATCCCATGTAGATATTCTTTGAATACTAGAATTAAAATTCTCTAGAACACTCCCATGAACTATAATACCATAGACCATACTATAGTAAGTAAACTCGGCATCCCAAAACTGTTGCACTATATACACTCTAAAGATCCTTTATTCCTAATTATTTTTAAATGATAGAGATATAAATACTATAATATAAATTCAATAAAAGTTATCTGATTTTTTTATTGATCATATTAATATTTTCATAGATTAAATTTTTATGATTTTACTAAAATGGTTTTTTTAGGAAAATTACGAAATCCCCATTTTTATAAATACTATGACTTTTATGAAATTGTTAAGATTTATATATTACTTAAAATTTTATAAAAAAAATTAATGAATAAATATATATTTTATAAGTTAAATCATACATTTAAAAATATTATTCTTAATTTGTAATCCTATATTTTACATCATGGAACTTAAGTTATATTTTTTTATAACATTGTTTTTAATTTGTTATAAAATTAAGATTTAAAATTTAATTTAATCTCTTTTAGAAAGTTAAAATTATAAAATGGTTTTCTTATTTAGAATAAAAATAACCAAATTATTTAATAAGGTTAATATTAATTTTGGTTATTATAATAAATTTCCTTGTTTAAAATAATGAGTTACCATAGTAATTTTTTTAAGGTTGATTTAAGGGTAAGATATCTAAAAACATATTAAAAATATGTCTCAAAATTTTTTGATGATAGGTGTATCAACATTAAAACATCACATCTTTATTACTTTACACTTTTGGGGCCACTTTATTTTTAAAGTGAAATGAAATTGAAAAAATATTATGAGTATTTGCAAAAGTTCCTCCCCTCTCACTTATAAAATGAGACTTTTAATACCCCATTAAAAAACATTAAAATTAAAATTCCTCTTGAAACATTAACCATTTTACTTCACCCAAATCTTAATCCATTTTTTCAACCCTTAAACCAAGTAAAACCCCTTAATCCCACATTTTTAAGAGATCCAAAAAGAGATGGTTCAAATTTTAAATATGAGTACTAATAATGTTTTGACACTTTTTATTCTTTATTATCCTCCTCCAAATATATTTTACCCATTCTAATATAATTAAATCTGTATTATTATTATATTGAATTATTTTTATGTTGATTTTATAACCATTATCTACCCCTTATACTTCCTTAGAATAAATAAAATGTCACTCATGTGTACATGTAGACTACTACCTCCATGAAGTGACATGTTTTATTTTTCCTCACCAACTTATATGGATGGATTTAAAAATATATTTGAATAATATATATGATATTAATGAGTATTATATGTCATAAATAATATTTTATAAGGAAAATAAAATAATTAATGGTCATTATATAGTAACCCATTAATATTAGTAAATTATCCAAAACATGACCGTCATGGATTCAATTTTCACAAACCATACTCATGACTTCATATAACACCCAGTCATTTTAATAATCCAAAATTATGAGTTTAATAAAAAATATTAAACTTTCATAAATTCCCATGATCGTTTTGGTTTGTAATTTTATAGAATTAGGAAAATATCTTACATATAAAACCCTTATAATACCAAATGGACACCTCCAATCAATGTCACTCTTTTTTCAAAAAAAATAATATTCTTAAATTTAAACACCTATTTCATTCAAAAAACCCTTTAATAAAAGAACCCATAGTAGAAAGATAAGCCTTTATATAGTTCCTACCCATCCTTACGACCTATGAAAGACATTTTCAAAATGTAGGATGATCATAAAAATATAAGTAAGGGATATAAAATGGAAAAAACATGGTATTACAATTGAAAATAATGAGATCCCCTAATAAATTTTTCCTTTTACAAAATAAAATCTATCAAAAAAATAATCACTTACTTAATCATTAAATCAATATAAAATACCAAATTTTTTATAAAACATTTACTAAAAATAATAAAAGAAAAAAAATAATCATAAATATTTCTCAGAAAACATTAAAAACTCATTAAACCATTTTTCTTAAAAAATAATCCTTTCACCATTAAAAATGGTTATAATATTTCTTAAAACATAAGCTCATTTGACTAAATTATTAAATAAAAATATTTAAATTAATCCAATTTGTAAGCATATAAAATTAATTTAGGTTCCTTGGGACATTATATTTATAGGACCCTTTTAAAACCATTATAAGTGGGATAACCAACTCATTTAATTATAACATAATTCTATAAAGAATAAAATTACTACCCAATGCATTGGAGAGCTATAATGACCTCAAAAATCATCATAAAAATGTAAAAGGACCATAACATACATAAAACATATATATTATTTAATTTCCATCATAAAATATCATATAATAATATTCTTAACACATATATAGAAGAAATTTTGGGATTTACATAAAAATACGGATAAAAATCCATTTTTTCCTTTGAAAATCATAAAATAAAAACTTCCTAGAAGAAATATAAATAGAGTTTTCTTTGAAAAACAATAAAAAAAATTGTAGATGAGGCTTCTAAATAAAATTTTTCATTATATTATAAAATTTCATTCATGTTATATATGTTAAAAAAAATTACTTTTACACTTTTAAAAAAATAACCCATGTAGAAGATGTTAAAAAGACACCTCATTATAACACTATAAGGAATGTCAATGATAGTTTTTTAATGATTTTAAACATAAATTTGAGTATTATAATAAAATTTATTAATAATTTAAAGAATCATGGTTATGGTGGAAAAATATTTGTAATAAAAAAATTAAGATATTTTAAACAATGTTTTAAAGAAAACCCCTTACCACTTTGGTAACTTTAGAATCAAAATAAAATAGAAAAAGAGAACATAAAATTTATTTTTAAACAAAATTAATTTAAATATATTTTTAATATAAATCCATATGGAAATTTATACACTAAACAAAAGAAGACATGTGTTGATAATGAAATAACTCTCAAAAAAGGAAATTAAGATGAGAAATTCCTTACCTCATCTCTCGAATCATCATGTATGTCTTCTACTTTCCAAAATAATAAAAATGTATTAATTTTATTATTTTATAAGAAAACTTTTAACATTAATAAACTTATTATTATTTTTTATTTCATTTTTTACCATGTTTTACTTAGTTACTAAATTTTTTAAGTTCATGTCGGATGTTTTATGGACATTCAGTTCACAATCCTAAATCAAATTTGGTAGGTTGAACAAGGTAAAAGGGGTCATCAAACCATTATATACATAATATTAATTATCAAGTAATTATCATTTTTATATATTTAATAAAATTTTATATTCATCCATGTAAGGCGGTCATGAAAAATAAATCACATCATTTCATGGGGATGGTAGTCTATATGTATGCATGAACATTGTTCTCATTTTTCTTATGAGTGGAAAAGAAATAATGTAAAAAATATTTTAATTTACTAGAACCATAAATATAAAGAAAAAAATATCATATTTACTCATTATTTCTATCCATATTACCATCCATGTGATGTGGTAATGAAAAACAAATCACATTGCTTTGTGGAGGTGGTAGATACACGTACACTCGAATGACATTGTCATTTTCCAATGAATGAGAGGGTAAGAAGGTATGTAATATATCATTTTTATATAATAATAACTCTATTATAAATTTCACATATATACATTTAATCCATAATTTTAATCATCCATGAGATTCGGTGATGAAACATGAAATGCATCACATCGTGGAGTGGGTAGTCCGTACAAATGCATGAGTAATGATTTCATTTATTATTGGATGAAAAATGAGATGAAGAATGGTTATACCATAAATATAATAAAATATTTATATAATTGATATAATTATGTTAAAATATAATAATAGTTATGATAGGTTTGAAAAATTAAGAATAATAAATAAATATAAAATAATTTTGTTAAGAGTTATACGTCTTATTTGGAAAACCTCCATTTGTTTACACTTTAATACTTATTAGGTTTGTAATTTGGAGAGACTGAGACCTCTAGGATATGAGGAAGGAAAATTGTGATAAACTAGGTAATTTTAATAAAAATATACTTCAGTTCTTATTAATATTCACGAATATATTCTATGGATTCACATTCATTATAATAATTTTATATTATTTCTCAAATCGAAGAAATAGTTTTATTTTAACTATAGAACTTTACATGTATTATATGGTTTTATTTTAATATTTAATATCTAAATTCGAGTAATTTATTTTTATAAAATTTAATTTTTTATATTATAATTTCTAATTCATCTTAGGGTGAATTTTTGGAATTTTTCTAAAATGCTTGATTTTTCAGTGAATAGTGAAAATACCTATTTTAATAAAACCTATCTTTTATTTTCAAAAATTTGAAAAGTATCATTATATTTTGGAATTTTATTAATTTAAATTTAGTCCTTTTTTAATAAAAATAATACAATTAATTATATAGTAATCATCATTATACTTGGTATTGGTGTAAATTCATTTTGAGGATTAAACACACATTTATCTAAAAAGCCTACTTTTTGTTGTGTTTTTCATTATTATATTAAAATTAATTATTCAAAAGTATATATATTTAATCTTTAGAAATATATTTTATATTTTTAAGTCAGTGGCTCAAATTTATTAATGACATCAATTTCATTTTTTGTCATTATGAATAGTAACCTTGGTAAAAATGATGTCACCATGGTAAAGGGGTTAAACATGTTAAAGAATGTTAAAAAATTGTGATAAGGTAACAAAATCTCATCATAAATCTTATTGGGTGAGATTATTTTTAAAATTATAACCTTATTTTTTAAATTATATTTATTTAGTTCCACCTAACCATGAGTATGACATTTCTAATATTTAAAAGTTGTGAATAATTACAAGTGTGCCACTCTCCTCACTTAAAATAGGGCACCTCCTCTCCTCAGTTATGCACACAACATGAGCACTTTATATAAACTAATATATACCAAAATAACTGACCAAACCCCCTCTCAACATGAAGTATGTTCCATTCTTACAAAAATAATTCCCTATAAGGCTTAAGGTGTAAGCTAAAGGAGATTTTTCAAAGAAGATTTATAATTCTTAATTGAGTTCTTTAATATTTATTTTTTCTTATACCTCTTTCAAACATATCATATACATAATGATATGTTATCATTTGTATCTCAAATATAATTAAATTTTATTATTTTTATTTTACATCCCTTTTCATCTCTTTTTCTATCTTATGGTGATCTCTCTTATACTGAATAAAAAAATCACTTGTGCATACGTGTGGACCACCAAATCGAGGAAGAAATATTTTTTATTTTTCATCATCACCTCAAATGGATTCTTATTATAATGGACTTAATGATTATATATGATATTCATTATATATTATTATTCTTTAATAATATTATATTACTTATATACTAACTCTTTCATCTCTTGGAAAATGATAGTGTCGCTCGTGATTACGTGTGAACTACAACCACCAAGAAGTGGTGTGATTCAATTTTCATGTATTAATTTCATAGATGGATATAAAATTTTATTTAATTTTTAAAAATGGTAATAATTCCATTATTAATATTCTGGATTTGAAAGAACCATGATCCCTTGGACTCTAGACAACTAATGGAAGTTATTTTGGGAATATAAACCAAACATCTTCAAACCGTTAGACATAGACTTACTCAATTTAGTAATTATATAAGATGTGGTAATAAATGAAATAAAATTTATTATGATAAGTAAATAAAAATTATTATTATTATTAGTAAAGATAATATTTAATATACGATTATTATATAGGAGTTAATGAATGAAGTAAGGAATTTTTATTTAATACCCCATTCAAAATGCATAATGTTTTCGTTCTGACACTTTTCTCTCCATATCAATGTTTTCTAAAAAAAAATTAAAAATTAATTATTATAATCAAATGGTTGTTTAAATTAATTTTAAAACTAAATTTTAAATTCCTTAAAGTGTTTTAAAATGGTATCTTTTTAAAGTATTTTATATGGGTTATTTTTTAAAAGGTGTGAAAGGAATATTTTTAACATATGAAACATGAACATAATTTACCACCATAATGGCCATTATTATTTAATAATATTACTCTATAATATTTCATTTTTTTTCAAAGAATAATATCTTTCATGTTATTTTGGGAATTTTTCATTTTTATGTTGTTTAAAAGGAAAATGGATATTTATCCTTGTTTTTACATAATGCCTGAAAGTGATTCTATATTAGGGATAAAAAAGTGATTTATTATATTTAATGATTTAAAAATAAGATTATTTGTTTTAGGTATTTTATAATCCTTGTAAATTATTTATGATGATGGGTGATCCTGATATAGCACTTCAATGAATTATATTGGAATTAACAGAGTACATTATTCCATTTGTAAGGGTCTTTGTAAGGGTTATTTTAAGATGATTTATCAAGGAACCAACATTAATTTTCTATGATTATGAAAAAAAATTATGGAAATATATATATTTCACAATTTCATAAAACAAGCTTTTTTTAAGAATCTTTTTTCTATTCTAAGGATAAAAGTTTTTTTTCAAGAAAAATATTTTCTTAGGTTCTCATGTTTTAAATGAGACCCCAATGATTATGATTTTCCATCATTATTTTATATGAGTTTTTTATTAAATATATTATGAAAAAAACTAATGTCATGGGTAAGTGAAAAAAAATTTCAACTCAATGTTTATTATGTAAAAGGAGAAATTTTCTTATTGATTTATTAGTTATTCAAATTTAATAACGATTTAATTTCAAGCTTTATATCCATTAATTATATTTTTGTGATCATACAAAGTTGTAAAATATTTTTTTATAAGGCCTAATGATGAGTAGGTTCTATATCATGTTCTATATTCTTATTTTAGTGGATCATTTTTAAATAAAAAAAGGGACTTGAATGAAATAAAATTTCAATATATGAATCCTTTTCTAGTGTAGAAAATGAAAATTGAGTGAAATTTTCCACTCTTTAACGTATTTGTTTGATATGTAATATTTTTTTCTAATTCACTAAAAATATAACCTAAAAGAGCATGGTAATGTAAAAAAGTGAAAATCGTAATATTAAACTCATAATTGTGGGTTGTTAATATAATTAGTCATTATAGTTGGTATCAAATAAAGGTTTAAATAAATTTATAGGTTATTATTTTATTAATAAAAGATATTTTAGGAAAAATATTATATGTTTTATATAATCATGAGAAATATTTTAGGGTTTCCATGATGCTTTATCTAATCTATGTCTGTTTTTTGAATAGTTTTCCATATAGAAAACAAGGAGAATGAAGTGGAATGGAATTATGAGGATAATATCCTTCCAAATAAACATTATTGAATTGTTTTAATTGGAATAGAGAATATTTTATTAGTGTTAACTCAGTTCACTCAAACTATTAATAGTGTTAACCATGATAAAGAATGTACCCCAAGACTTTAAAAGAGGAATATCATATTTGGTAGCATATATAACTTGCAACACTGATATTAGATGTGAATGTAACACCCAAATACTTTATGATATAATTATCTATAAACAAATTCAATTTATTTTATAACTTTCTTAACACACAACATCGAGTTTAAAAAAACACGACACTCTATTAAAATATTATTATTTAAACATGACCATTATAACCTAGCTATTAATTTGGAGGGTATGAATAATACTAAATAAATTATGAAAATTATATGGTTCAAACATGTATAAAATAAATTCATCGGTAATATATTGATTATAAATAAAATAAGAACCATCTGAAAGAAAAAGAAATATCTTTTATAACTATATTTTTCTAAAAGCTTGTCTAGTTTCACTTTGTAAATGACCTAAACTGTCGTTGAATCCGGTCAAAGTTTAATATTTATATTCCTACTAACTACAGTATATGTGGCAAGCAGGTTTGAACCCACAGAGAAGGAGAATTTGACCACTATTCTTCTAAAAACTTTCAAAAGATCCCACTATTTTCAGTAGTGGAATATATTTTCTATTTTTTTTATTTGTGCACAGATGAAACACTACAGTATTTATGAGTTTTTATTATAAACTATTATGAAACAAGAACATACTAAGATCAGTGACAAATGGAGATATTAAATGCTGATAAATGAACAATCAAGAAAAATGCTTGCGGAAAAGTCTTCATTCTACTGGTTTTATAAGTATTCTGATTCACTTTAAAGTTACTGCTTTTCACTACCATAAAGAGAGTTACTTATATCCCTCTCTAAGAGTTAAGTCACACAAGTTGATTGATTTTGGAGTTTTCCACTCCAAAACAAATCAACTGTGAAAAGTTTGAAAAGATAATGACAACAGGACGAACTCGTTGTAAGTCCCGAAGTAATTGTGATTTGATTATTTTTAAAAGATTCTTCCATGATCAATCTTGCCGATTTGATTGTGGAGTTTTGAAAATTAAGTTCTAGTGGTGAAAATCAATTGAATGAACTCAGCATCAATCTCTCCGATTGATATTGAACACATTAATGTATGAATCAGAAAGGAATAAAAGTAACCAGTAGAAATTTTAATTACCTGAGATCAAAGGTTGAGCCAATTAATTTATTCATTATCAATAGAGGAAATGAAGGCATACTAGAACAGAGTACAAGAATTCCAACTCAAAGGAAGAAGAACTCCCCTAATACTACTCTGCACTTGGGTTCCAAGGCCTCCAACTTGTCTTCAGTGTTGCCCAACTCTCACGTGTGGTGTGTTTGTTTAATGAATGAGAGTCTCCCCCTCTACCAAATTCTGTTGCTTGCTCTGCTTAAAATATCATCTGTCAACTGCTACACGTCACTACATGCTTCCACTGACTTCAAAAAGTCCTTCACTTTAGCACTGCACACGTGTGTTTTATCCGCGATAGGCACGTTGCGCTAGTTTTTCCCTCGTAACTAACTTCTGTTGAGTTAGTTACATGCACATGGACGTCAACGTGTCTCTTGAATGAACCTGCACATATAGATTAGAAAAGTTAATAAATGAGAATGCAAAGAAAGAAAAATAGTTATTTTCTTAAGTTAAGTGTTATATTACTCGTTACAAGTTAACTTAAGTTAATTAATAAATATCTTAATTGATGTTTATTATTTACTTTTATAAAACATTATTATAAATTTATCATACTCTATTGATTTAATTATATTAATAAATATAAATACTAAATACTAATTGTTTTAGTTTATCAAATTTAACTAAATCATTAAAATTTAATATCATAAGTAAATAAGTAATTAGAAATTTAATAATTTAGATTGTATTAATAACTTTATTATTACTATTTAAGAAATTAAGTTGCTAGATTAATTTTTTAATTAGTTTATTTTAATTTAATAATTAGAATTAATACTTAAGTTTTAAATATTTTTTTAAAATAATAAGTATATTTTATAGTTTATTTTTAATTATTTTTAATTATAAAATTAAACTAGTAATAGTGTATTAATTTATTATTAACATTTATTATTAATTTCGTTTTGTAATTTAATTTATAATTAATCTATTTATTAAAATTATATTTGTTTTAAATTATAACTTTTACAAAATATATTATATTTATTTGATTAAATAAAGTTGACTTTAACTTAAACTTTTACTTTTTTCTCTTTTAACTTTACTTTATTATTATTTTTATTTTTTATATATTTTTTAACTTCTTCTACCTCTCCCAATCAACCCATAGGGGGGAGTTTTTTTCGGGTTAGGGTTCTGCTGGGCGACGACTTCTCTCCAGTGGCATTGGCATGGCGTCTCTCCTTCAGCTTCCAAGGTATCACGACTTCTGCTCCTTGTAGTGGCGGGCAGCGGCTTCAGCTTCCCTCAACTACAACCCTCCTCTCGTGGGAGATAGTAGTGGCTGGAGCTTCTTGCAGCGGCGCACCAGCTAAGCTCGGACTCCTCCCTTCTTCCAGAAAACTCGACAACAGCTCTTTCTCCTATGAAAACAGCAGCCTCCCATGAAGCGCTTGGACAAGGCTCTAAGTGATGGGTTTCCACCTCCAGTAGATGCGGAGGTCTCCTCTGGTTCGGCTCCAAGGTGGCACGCGGTTCTCATCCCCAGATCTGACAGCTTCCCTCCTCAAGCACCAGCGGCTTAAGCTTGCAAGGGATCAGAGTCACCGGTACTGCCTAATGCTCGGGTTCAGTTGAAGGATCATCGAAGGGAAGGTTTTGGGTGGCTGCAGATCAAGTGAATCAAGCTAGTTCAGTAATTTGGTTTAGTTCAGCGGTGCATGAGAGCAGAAGGTGAGATCGGTGTGGTGTAGAGGCGGTGACTCTAACGGTGAGGTAAAGATATCAGTGAGGCAGTGGAAATGAGGGTCAAATGGTTACTGATAGAAAATGAGGGTTGGGGGTCACTGTTAGAAATTAAAAACCAAGACACCATCACAAATAAAATTAAAATAATCACCGTTACTAAATAAAAATAATAGGGTCACTGTTATTGAAATAAATTGTGAAAAGAGGAACAGCGGCACAACAGTGAGGTGAAGGGAATGCAGTCTAACGGTAAGGTGTTTATTGATAGAGTTAAATAATAAAATAATGGTCACTGTTATAGAATTGAAATTAAAAAAGCTACCGATACTCTACATTAAGGGTCACCGATAGGTGAAGTAAAAAGGATACTGTTTGAACAAAGAGACACTGGTGTAAAAATTAAAAAGATTACCGGTGATGATTAAATGAAGAATAACGGTGACAAAGATCACCGGTAGAACCAAGAGTCACCGTTACAAGATAAATAAAACTAATGGTGACCTTCGGAAGTTATTTTGAACTAAAAAATAAAACATAATCAATACAAATATAAAGATTGAGATCAATTAATTACAAGAAATATAAACACCATAATTTAGAACAAGATTTTAATTAACCCTTAAAAAATTAAAATTTTTAATTGACAACACTAAAATTATAAAATAAATAATTATTTAAATAAATTAATAAAAGACTTAAAATTAAAATAACTAAACAAATTAATTACAAGGCAGCAGCAAATAGAGATTAGCATCGGTGACCCAGAAAAATTTATCAGTGAGGTTGGGATTAAAAATTAGAGTTTCCGGTAGGAAAGAATAATGGTAACAAAGATCACCAGTATAAGAAAGGTCACCGTTACATCTCAAAACTAGTTACCGCTAGAGCAAAAAGAATGCAAGTCACTGTTAGGCAGTAACGGTAACCTGGTTACCACTAGTTATAATCTACTTCACGGGTAGACTAAAAACAAAAGAAAATGAATTAATAATCAAATTGCATAAAATAATATAATTAATGTTTAAAAACTCTTAATTAATTAATTAAAAAACTATTTAAACACAAAAAAATAAAAGCAAACTACTTAATTTAATTAAAACTAAAATTACTTACTTAAATGATTAGTAGGGTCTCTAAACAAGTTATTTAATAAAGTTAAAATATTTTAATGTAACTAAATTAAAAGATAAAATATTAAATTAAAAAATAAGTTAATTAAAAGAATTACGTTGATTAAATAATTGTTTAAAATAGATATTAACTTTTTAAAAAGTCAAGAAGATTTAACTTAACCAAACTAAATAATAATAATTAAAGTACATTAGTTTAGTAAGATTAAAGTTATTATTTTGATGACTAAAAATACATAATTAATTATAAAAAATTGATTAATTAACAAAATTAACTATAAAAATACAAAAGTACAATTATTTACTATAAAGTGATTAATTAATTAAATAAATCATTAAAAATCGAGTAAAAAGATGTGGCCAAACAATGCAAAAATAGAGCCACATCAAATTCCCCCACACTTAAGCATTGTTTGTCTACAAATAATCTCATGTATTATTATCTTTGAAAAACATTGAAATATAATTATGATTAAGATCACATTATAACATGTCCAAAACTCAAAACAGAGGACAAAACATAACATCAGGCCTTAAGAAAATGAATTAATCATATGAATCATGCCAATAACAAATACTCAAGGGTAATTAAGAAAGCTATAAGTCATCAAAAAATGATGATGACATGCCTCATACATCATACAACTTAGTGAATCATTTCAATCCAAACTCAGGTTCTACTATCAAGAGTGGCATGTGGTAAAATATCAATGGAATTAATATCTTAACCAAGTAACTTTGTACTTTGATGGAATCCTAGGTTCCAAAAATAATTAAATTTTTTTGTGAATCACCAAATGATACAACCTAAATGACTCCCATATAAACCAATTGATCCCTTCTTCATTTGGTATTCATCATTCCCCTCACCTTAATGAGCTCATTTTTTACCCTAGACACTTTATTAATTTTTCCAAAGCCATGTATCATTGTGTTAAGCACTATGCAATGCACTTATTCATGGTGTACAGAGGGCTTAAAGTTAACAGAAACACACCCCGCATCTAGGGTCTCAAAGACTCACCGTGGGATCCCAGATGCCCAAATTACTCTAGTTTCAAAAGATTTATATCAAAAATCATTTACATTGTCTCATTAAAGCAATTAATTTTAATAATTAAAAGATAAAAGAGGCCCCTAGAGTCAGAATCAAACTTCCAGTTCCAAAGGTTATGATCATAAATCCATTAAAAGGGGTACCCATATCACTTTCAGAAGTAGGTCCTAAACCAAATTTCCATTCAATCACTAAGTAAAACCACTCAGCAATCATCCATTATCAT
This sequence comes from Viscum album, assembly GCA_963277665.1. Lineage (NCBI taxonomy): Eukaryota > Viridiplantae > Streptophyta > Magnoliopsida > Santalales > Viscaceae > Viscum > Viscum album. The sequence goes on along the minus strand of OY728129.1, from coordinate 1,860,377,402 downwards.
TAATTTCAGAATCAAAGAATATCTTAACTACCATCAAGGAACTCATCCTAAGGCAAGACCCAATTGAGAACAATGTAAAGCCTAAAATTATGCATGAATTTTGAAAAATTTATCCATTTTTTACAAGAAATTTAAATTTGCAGTGGGAATTGATGGGATTACAATTAAGCGTAGTTTATCACAGTCAAGAATTGACCCCCTCCCCCACACTAAAACCCAACTTTGTCCCCAAAGTTGAATTTTAAATATGAATAATAACAATTAATCAATTAAGATTCAAAACAGATTTTCAATTAAGTAGATATATGACATGTATAAAGGGTCTCATTGAAGTTCAAAAATCTTGTTTTCCATAATAAATAAATAATCAGCAGGTTCATATCCTGACACACACATTAAAGTGGCATGGATTTTCAATATAGCTCAAAAGAATTATACAAGGTGTGGGTGCACAATTAATTGGGTGTAAGCATTCTAAAGATTGGGTTCAAAGGATTTTCAGTTAAGCAAACAAAGGCATGCGAAACACCCCATAAATACAAATAGATTTAAAAGACCAACAACATGTACTCCCCCACACTTAGTTTCAAGCAGTGGAAAAGATTTTAATAACAATGCAATTCAGTTTCCAGCAGTGAAGTACATGCAGAATTTTATGAGCACAACATAGTGACATGCAGCAGGATTTCCTAGACAAGCATAATTTTTTTAGTGAGAAGAATTTAATTAGTAAAGATATGAGAAAAAAAATAAATGAAACAATTTTGAATTGAGTACTTCCCTGAATATATTTGTCAATTTCCCTCCATTATGGGAATTCCACTCCTTAATGAAACCAACAGCAACATTCTAGAAACACAAAGTATGTAAACCAAGAATAAAAATCTAGCGAAGACATAGCAGACAGTTGGTAGCAAAGCTTTACATTATTCAGTAAAAAATAGAACAAAAATGAAAATAAATAAAGAGGATGGGTTTACTCCCATGAAGCACTGATTTTAAAGTCTTCAGTTAGACTTTATTTAATCATAATTTTTTTATTTTTTAATACAACACAAACCATGGGTTGCCTCCCATGTAGCGCTAGGTTTAAAACCCCCAGCCAGACTCAATTCCCCTAGATATTTCTATCCATTATCATTTAATGGAAATGAATTATTAATTATGTGAACTTAACTATTATCCAAGGATTGAAAAATAGGATCAACCAATACATTCTTATCTACAATTCCAAAAAATATTCTCAAAAGTACTTTCAATGAAACAGTTGCCAATATACTATCCAGCTCATTTTTGGCTCTAAAGACCACTTCCTCGGCTTTAAAAATATTCAAAATCTTCCTAATAAAATCACATATTTGACCAGTAATACTGACATGGCTTCCCCCACACTTAGAGGTCAGTTCTAACTCAGAATCAGAATAAAAAAAATCATCAAAATCTTTAGTGTTTTCATCGAATATTCCCAGCACATCTTGCACAAAAGATAACTCAGAAAAATCTTGGAAGAAGGAGTCATACTCAGGTTCCAATAGGTGGTACCCAATGTCCACAGATGACTCAAATGATGTGAATCTATCAAGTTCAGGTTGTAAGTCATCACAAATAACATCAAACCGATCATGAAAGGAAGTTCCCAGAAAATACACTTGCTCATAATGTTTATAATTTAATTTTTCATCAGGACTCTGACCAGAACTTTCTCCAACTTTAGAAACCCTTAGACAGTCGACTTCATAAAGAAAACATTCAAAAAAGGGTTGAGACAATTTAGGACAAGAATGTTGTAACACCCCAAGATTTTATGAAAAATATTCTTTTAATTTCATTAATGTCTTGTGTTGTATGCTACACCAAGATTACCTTACGCTATAAGCAACATCGTATTAGCTTTCAGTATACGCAACACTATTCTTGGATCATGTTACACACAATTTTGATAATAGTTATTCTATGCAAAATTGAGTATATATATATATATATATATATTAAATGTATAAATGAAATATGGTTGGATTATGATATACAAAACAACGAAGGATTCTTGCACAACACACAACTCTGACTTGGCTTGCATTACACGCAATCACGACCTTCCTCGATAGCGTGTGTTGTACGCAATACCGGGTTTTACTAAACAATGAAATATTATTATAATATTATTATGAACTAGCCGTTATGAATATTATTAACTAAATTTTGAATCTTATAACATTATTATTTGTCTTACACATTTTCTAAAACATGGTATAAGAACAAAATAAATTTTTCGGGTAAAATAAGTATTTTTCAAAAAATGCAGTTTTGCCACCTTTTGATGGCGCACCCACTTTAAATCTTGTTTTTGACATGTTTATAAGTTCAATTTGAAAAAATAAAATTCTTCTTTTGAATCAGGATATAAAAATTTACATCATATAAAGTTTTGATATTTTTCCGATAACTTTCATATTTTAATGAATAGTAAAAACACGCTATATTTTAATTAAAAACAACTTTTTTCATCGTAATATCTTATGTGGTTAAATTATAATATTGAATGGTTTTAAAGTATAAATAGAATATATTTTTACCATTTAATATAATGTATGTCATTAGCATTGATTTTACCTTGAATTCGTAGGTTAAATCAATTCAATCTTTTGCAATGTTTTAAAGAAAAACCCGTTTTCTTTCGAACAACAGGATTAATTTTAATTTAATTTCTGCATCTTTTGTGTATTGAATTTGGAAAAATGGATTCCATATTTGGAATCAGTGGGTCAAAATTATGTTAATAAGCTACTTTTTATTTTTGGGCATTGTGAATAGTAACTACGGTAAATTTTATTTACTATAGTTAAAGGTAAATTGGGTAATTAAGGGTAAATATAAGATTATAAAATTACCCTAACACTTGGAAAAATCCTATTTGATGGCTAAAAGTAGACCCATATAACATAAGGGTTGGATTAGATTCATTTTATAGACTTTGTTCCATGAAAATAATTTAATTATTATTAAAACCAAAGAATGTGACAACATGTCACTTTCTTAAAGTTTATAAGTATAATAATTTTAATTTAGTAATAAACTTCATGAAACTTCGAAAATAAATATTATCCAGAAAGCTAATACAATTATCTACATCATAGGAATTTATTTAGAATTTTTAGGGATTAAATAATTATCATTTATTATGACACAAAGATGATGCAGTAATTGTCTTATTAATGAAATATTGACATAATTGATGTTATAAATGCCCAAATAAATGTAATTTGAGACTTTTTATGACTTACATTAATTTTATAGGTTAATATGACATTTTATTGTTGATATAAGTAACTTTTTTCGAACTTATCATTCTGTTATAAATTTCATAAAAATCATGTACCAAATAGTGTCAAAATTGACATAAATTAGTTTTTAAAACAAATATTATATTATTAATTGTTATTTAATTCCTAAAAATCTAAGGCTCTTCCAAATGACTTATATAAGGATATATATATTAATAATAAACAACTTGGGGTTTTTTTGGCTTATTATGGTAAGTTTATTAACCATATAGTGTAATAAAACAAAAAGACACGGTAAAAGTTAAATTATTTAACTTAGAGTTAAATCTAATTGATAAGGTTAAAATAATAACCTAAACTTGTCTAAATCCTATTGGATGAGAGGATTTTGACTCATCCCCACTTTATATTCTAAATAAGACCCTTTGGAACCATTATAAACCGAATTTTACCTTAATATAAAATAATATTTTGAGATTTTTCTAAGGTGCCCCTCTCCTCCCTTATAAAAGAAAACCTCCTCCCTCTCCTCCTCACACCAATTTGAGCATTCAAGCTCGGCCAAACCCTGAAAAAATTACTTCTCCACTTACCTAGTATCATCCTAGAGGTCCTGGTCTTCTTCAAAGACCATCCTTAGTTCTTTAAGTGGAGGTTAAGTGAAGGCGCGTCAAAAAGAGGTAATATCCATTACCGATCTTTTTCAATTTCTTTCTTCTTTAACTTCTTCTTATTTAGTTGTTTCATGATAAAGTAATAACATCAGTATTTCTTATATACTGATATGTTATTATAAATGTGAAACAACTCTAATTAACCTTCTAATCATCCTACGGAAAAAGGAAATCACCGCGCGTGCATACGTACGGAATACCGTCTCCACGCCATGGTGTAATCTATTTTCCGCCACCACCTTAATTGGATGGTTATAATGGTGTAATGAGTAACTATATATGATTATTATAAATTGATATTGATACTGAAATAGTATACATACACTTCAACACAATTCCACGACCATGGGAACGATATCATCGCTCGTGCGTACGTACGGACTACCGTCTCCACGACGCGATGAGATTCATTATCCATGTTAACCATTCCAGAATGATTATAAAGTATATATAATAAGTAATAATGAAATATATGACATAATAATGATTCTATATTTATTTTTGTATATATGTATTTCATCTACTTAATTCCATTCACCTCAATAAGGAAAAGAAAACAGCGTTCATGCGTACGTACGGTCTACCGTCTCCATGAATGGTGTATTTCTTTCCATTTACTAATCTATTATATATATATATATATATTCTGAATATATATTATATAAAAATAATGTTTTATATTCAGAAACTAAGTAATCATGATATAAGTAATCATATGAATAATTACATGTCAAAACACGGACGACAAATAAAACAATTTTACCCAAAACGCTCTTTAACATTGAATTTACAAAAGAACGGGTAATATAATGTCATAAGTGAACCATATATGATATCATAACAATGAGTATGATTCTGTAATAAGTTAATGACATTATTTAAATCATTATACAGGAGGTTCGGATACGTAAAAAGCATATCGGACATAAGGTAAGGGAAATAACACAATCTCATTTTTATCCGAGATTGTTTATACTTTGGTATTTACTGGGGTGTATTTTATCATCCAAATCCTTGTTTCCTCAATATGTAATATTATTTCCATCCACATAAAATTGTTTAAATCCAATTTTACCCTTCGGTGAGTTTTTAGTAAAATATATGAAAGGAATCTTTTGCCGTTTTTTGTACGAGGTACTTTTTGACTTTTCCGACAAAAGTACTAGAAGAATGTTTTTTTTAACTTATACGACATGAATGGATTTTTAAAACATTATTTCCAAGAAGCATACTTTACAAGTTTTCAAGTTTATTTTTAATCAAATTCTTTTAGTTTAAAGTTGTATGACATGTTAAGAAAGGAAAAATGTTTTTAAATAAGAAAGGATATTTTCCTCAAGAATTCATTTCAAGTGTTTTGTCAAAACTATTTTACATCTAAGATGACATTATTTCATATGTGTATGTTTCAAGTAAAATTTATCTATGATTTAAATGGATTCAATTTTCTTATGATGAAATGATATCAATTGTTTATGGATTGTGTTATGATGGCATGATGTTTAAGAATCCCATTTTATTTCATGGGTTATACTATGATGTATGATTTATGATTTTGTGGCACACATAAGAATGGTATCATTATGAGATGGGTGGGACCTATATCTCCCTCCAATGCATTGGGTAAAGATTTTATATCTCATGAGATATACATGGCTGGAACGGTAGGTTATACCGGTTTAGTGAAACAGGACTGAAACGAGGGTGACTCGGTTCAGAAATGGACTTTGTCCACTAAGATAGTCTTGGAAATGAGTCTTGACTAACAAGAAATGATTCTCTATGATTATGTGTGTATGCCACAAAGTTTCATGTTTTATGTTATGATTATTGGGATTTCATTTCATTACTATGATTTATCCCATGTTATGAAATTATGCTCTCTTTTGCAGGTTAAGATTTCCAAAATGTTATGTTCTTATGAATATGATGGGATTGATATTTCCTTTGTTTACCCTTACTGAGCATTTGAGCTCACCCTTTTATGTTTTCTTTTCCCTAGGATATAAATAAAGTTTTTAGGTAAAAAAAAGAAGATCTTTATGGGAGATGTTGAAGATCTTTCACCACGATTAGAAGATTATATTCTGAGTTTCCAAAGACACTAAACTATTACGATCCTTGTGTGTGTGTTTTTGATATGTACTAAGTATTCCGCAAAAGTAATGTAATTTCCATATACGTCAGGCTTCAGGTCTCTACAGTTGGTATTAGAGGAAAGGTTTAGTCAACCTTTGGAAACTAGGATGCGAGAACTTTAGTGAGATCCCTAGAGATACTTCTAAGGTATGTCTAGGGATGCCTCTAAGGTTAAGTATACGTATAGGTTATAGTACTTGAATTATGCTAACGATCTTAGAATTTAACCTAAGATGTTAGATATTAAGGGTACTCCCCCTTTAATATGTTGTTTTCCCTAGCATTATTTTTGCCTCTCACACTATTCTTTTTGGGTTTTAGACGATGGCTGGAACCCGAAGGAACCGTGTTGATCACTGTAATGGACAATGCAATGATTGTCCTCCTGAACAAACAAGTGTTATGGGAGATGGAGTGAAAAATCTTATTTCTATACTTACACGAGCTATGAATCATTCTGGACTTCCAAATGAGCAGAGAAGGGAACAATATTCTATTGAGTCTTTCATGAGGCAACGTCCACCTTCTTTTAGTGGGTCTTCCGATCCACTTGTTGCTGAACAATGGATCAGTACTACTGAAAAGATATTTTCAGTTCTTCAATGTTCTGAACATGACAAAGTCATCTTAGCAGTATATCATTTGGAAGTTGAAGCTGATCAATAGTGGAATCTTATCAAGAATACGAGGCCAAGAGATGAAATTGAGTCCATGGAATGGGACGAGTTCAAGAACTTGTTTTTCAGTAAGTACTTCCCTCGTATTCTTCGAACAAAGATGGAAAATGAGTTTCTTGAGCTGAAGCAGAAGGATGATGAATTTGTTGGTATATACGAAGCGAATTTTACAAGACTTGCAAGGTATGCATCTGGCATTATCATCCAACCTGAAAGTAAAGTTGATTGATTTTTCAGTGGCTTAAAACCAAGTCTTAGAAGGGAATTAGCTATAAGAGACTTCAGTAGCTATGAAGAAATTGTGCGTTGTGCTATCAAGGTAGAAATGGAAGTTGGTGTTACTTATCCATCTCATAGTTTTGACAAGAAACGAAAGATGGAGTTCAAGGAGAAATCTCAGAATAATGGTGAAAAGAAGATGAATGTTTCCTTATGCTCAAAGTGTGGAAAGAAGCATGGTGGATATTGTCTTAAAGGGACAAGTAAATGTTTCAAATGTGGAAAGGAAGGTCATCAGGCATTTGATTGCCGCAATGATGGGAAGAAGATGTCTAATGATTCAAATAAAGGAAGGCATACACAGAATGAACCTACTACACTTCAATGCTTCAAGTGCAAGGAAATGGGGAATTATGCTAATAAATGCCCTAATCCAAGGGTTAGTGATGATCGACATGAGCAACCGCTTAAGGCAAAGGACAAAGGGAAGTCACATGCGATCACTATTGGCGATGTTGAATATGATAACAATGTGGTGGAATGATTAAGTGTTTATGTAATGGGATTCCAAAATAATGTTGTATCATGGAGTAATGGAATATTTATGTATTGGTCTAATGTGGTATTCAAAGTGATTCAGATATTTTTGGAATATAGATGATATGCGCATAATGAAGGGATAAGGAGAAAATTAAATGTTTGATAATATTCATGAGCTCATGACTGATATAAGGATAAGGTTATGTAATGGATTGAGTATATAGAATTTTTTGGATTTTGGTATGTGGAAAGAGTTAACTTTTGACAGCATTCATGTTTTCACTAAGGTTTAATGGGTATTCATTTTTCAAGAGAATACATGATTAAGGTATTCACATGATTGGAATGTGACCAACAGGATATATGGGGGATAAATGATGGTATTCACATGCTTGGTTGATGACATTTCAAGTAATCATTTTCTTTATATTATGATCTTGGACTGAAGTATTTTAGATAAGCCTAAATATTGGAATGGATTATGATTGGACATAAGTTAGTATTATTTAAGGATAGAACTTTTGATATTATATAGTTTTAGAAAAAAGGACAACCTGCAGGATGGGTGACAGCCCATCGCGTCGGATAAGGCCGTGGGAATCGAACCCACAACCAAAGTGCGACTGGCCTTTATCGCCTACCACTGGCCTACAGGAAGTCCATGTTTAGTAGAAACTAGTTTTATTATATTAAGCAGTATTATATATGAAGAATAAGTCCATTTTAGGAACCATATATCATTAATATCACTATAGATTGATTTATGTATATAACTTTTGCTAACCTTTTGTTTGAGACAGATGGAATGACACGTCATTCTATCACATGATCTGCTAACAATTCACGAATAACAAATTCAACTTCATTTATTTAAGAGATGAAGTGGAAATTGTTCATGTCACGAACAACAGTGAGATTGTACCAAAATAAAGTAAGTATTTATTCTAATTCAAATTCTTCAACTTTAGGGAAATGATCTTGAAAACCAAAAATGTTGTCCTAGTGCCCTTATATCCGATGAATCAGATGGTACCCTAGATCGTCACAAATTTCTGGCTTTGTGATTTCTGGCTTTTCCATAGCCATGTTCTCTACCACTCTCCATCAGAACATGATGGTTAGATTTCTCTTCCATATCCATATTTTCACCTATGTGGAAACCCAGTGATTAGTTTATTTGGGTAACCATTACGTTTCATACTTTTGTTTTTAAAGATTGGTTTTGGTATTCCTTTTTAAGATGTGGGTTTCTATTAAAGAAACTTTCGAATAGTAAACCATTTATAACCCCGATGAATTTCGAGGGCGAAATTCATTTTAAGGGGGGTAGAATGTAACACCCCGAGATTTTATGAAAAATATTCTTTTAATTTCATTAATGTCTTGTGTTTTATGCTACACCAAGATTACCTGGCGCTATACGCAACACCGTATTAGCTTGCAGTATACACAACACTATTCTTGGATCGTGTTACACACAATTTTGATAATAGTTATTCTACGCAACATTGAGTATATATATATATATATTCAATGTATAAATGAAATATGGTTGGATTATGATATACGAAACAACGAAGGATTCTTGCACAGCACGCAACTCTGACTTGGCTTGCATTACACGCAATCACGACCTTCCTCAATAGCGTGTGTTGTACGCAATACCGGGTTTTACTAAACAACGAAATATTATTATAATATTATTATGAACTAGCCGTTATGAATAGTATTAACTAAATTTTGAATCTTATAACATTATTATTCGTCTTACACATTTTCTAAAACATGGTATAAGAACAAAATAAATTTTTCGGGTAAAATAAGTATTTTTCAAAAAATGCAGTTTTGCCACCTTTTGATGGCACACCCACTTTAAATCTAGTTTTTGACATGTTTATAAGTTCAATTTGAAAAAATAAAATTCTTATTTTGAATCAGGATATAAAAATTTACATGAGATAAAGTTTTGATATTTTTCCGATAACTTTCATATTTTAATGAATAATAAAAACACGTTATATTTTAATTAAAAAAAAACTTTTTTCATCGTAATATCTTATGTGGTTAAATTATAATATTGAATGGTTTTAAAGTATAAATAGAATATATTTTTACCATTTAATATAATGTATGTCATTAGCATTGATTTTACCTTGAATTCGTAGGTTAAATCAATTCAATCTTTTGCAATGTTTTAAAGAAAAACACGTTTTCTTTCAAACAACGGGATTAATTTTAATTTAATTTCTGCATCTTTTGTGTATTGAATTTGGAAAAATGGATTCCATATTTGGAATCAGTGGGTCCAAATTATGTTAATAAGGTAATTTTTATTTTTGGGCATTGTGAATAGTAACTACGGTAAATTTTATTTACTATAGTTAAAGGTAAATCGGGTAATTAAGGGTAAATATAAGATTATAAAATTACCCTAACACTTGGAAAAATCCTATTGGATGGCTAAAAGAAGACCCATATAACCTAAGGGTCGGATTAGATTCATTTTATGGACTTTTGTCCATGAAAATAATTTAATTATTATTAAAACCAAAGAATGTGAGAACATGTCACTTTCTTAAATCTTATAAGTATAATAATTTTAATTTAGTAATAAACTTCATGAAACTTCGAACATGAATAGTCTCCATAAATATAATACAATTATATACATCATAGGAATTTATTTAGAATTTTTAGGGATTAAATAATTATCATTTATTATGACACAAAGATGATGTAGTAATTGTCTTATTAATGAAATATTGACATAATTGATGTTATAAATGACCAAATAAATGTAATTTGAGACTTTTTATGACTTACATTAATTTTATAGGTTAATATGACATTTTATTGTTGATATAAGTAACTTGGTTCGAACTTATCATTCTGTTATGAATTTCATAAAAATCATGTACCAAATAGTGTCAAAATTGACATAAATTAGTTTTTAAAACAAATATTATATTATTAATTGTTATTTAATTCCTAAAAATATAAGTATCTTCCAAATGACTTAGATAAGGATATATATATATTAATAATAAACAACTTGGGGTTTCTTTGTCTTGTTATGGTAAGTTTATTAACCATATACTGTAATAAAACAAAAAGACACGGTAAAAGTTAAATTATTTAACATAGAGTTAAATCTAATTGATAAGGTTAAAATAATAACCTAAACTTGTCTAAATCCTATTGTATGAGAGTATTTCGACCCATCCTTACTTTATCTTATAAATAAGACCCTTTGGAACCATTATAAACCGAATTTTACCTTAATATAAAATAATATTTTGAGATTTTCTTAAGGTGCCCCTCTCCTCCCTTATAAAAGGGCACCTCCTCCCTCTCCTCCTCACACCAATTTGAGCATTAAATCTCGTCCAAACCCTACCAAAATCTCTTATACACTTCCCTAGTATCATCCTAGAGGTCCTTGTCTTCTTCAAATACCATCCTTCGTTCTTTAAGTGGAGGTTAAGTGAAGGCACGTCAAAAAGAGGTAATATCCATTACCGGTCTTTTTCAATTTCTTTCTTCTTCAACTTCTTCTTATTTAGTTGTTTCATGATAAAGTAATAACATCAGTATTTCTTATATACTGATATGTTATTATAAATATGAAACAACTCTAATTAACCTTCTATCCATCCTACAGAAAAAGGAAATCACCACGTGTGCGTACGTACGGAATACCGTCTCCACACCGTGGTGTAATCTATTTTCCGCCACCACCTTAATTGGATGGGTATAATGGTGTAATGAGTAACTATATGTGATTATTATAAAGTTATATTGATACTGAAATATTATACATACACTTCAACACAATTCCACGACCATGGGAACGATATCATCGCTCGTGCGTACGTACGGACTACCGTCTCCATGACGCGATGAGATTCATTATCCATGTTAACCATTCCAGAATGATTATAAAGTATATATAATAAGTAATAATCAAATATATGACATAATAATGATTCTGTATTTATGTTTTTATATATTTATTTCATCTACTTAATTCCATTCACCTCAATAAGGAAAAGAAAACAGCGTTCATGCGTACGTACGGTCTACCGTCTCCATGAACGGTGTATTTATTTCCATTTACTGATCTATTATATATATATATATATATATATTCTGAATATGTATTATATATAAATAATGTTTTATATTCTTAAATTAAGTAATCATGATCTAAGTAATCATATGAATAATTACATGTCAAAACACGGACGACAAAAAAAACAATTTTACCCAAAACACTCTTTAACATTGAATTTACAAAAGAACGGGTAATATAATGTCATAAGTGAACCATATATGATATCATAACAATGAGTATGATTCTGTAATAAGTTAATGACATTATTTAAATCATTATACAGGAGGTTAGGATATGTACAAAGCATATCGGACATAAGGTAAGGGAAATATCACAATCTCATTTTTATCCGAGATTGTTTATACTTTGGTATTTACTAGGGTGTATTTTGTCATCCAAATCTATGTTTCCTCAATAAGTAATATTATTTCAATCCACATACAATTGTTTAAATCCAATTTTACCCTTCGTTGAGTGTTTAGTAAAAGATCTGAAAGGAATCTTTTGTCATTTTTCGTATGAGGTACTTTTTGAGTTTTCCGACAAAAGTATGAGAAGAATGTTTTTTTTAACTTATACAACATGAATGGATTTTTAAAACATTATTTCCAAGAAGCATACTTTACAAGTTTTCAAGTTTATTTTTAATCAACTTCTTTTAGTTTAAAGTTGTATGACATGTTAAGAAAGGAAAAATGTTTTTAAAGAAGAAAGGATATTTTCCTCAAGAATTCATTTCAAGTGTTTTGTCAAAACTATTTTACATCTAAGATGACATTATTTCATATGTGTATGTTTCAAGTAAAATTTCTCTATGATTTAAATGGATTCAATTTTCTTATGATGAAATGATATCAATTGTTTATGGATTATGTTATGATTCCATGATGTTTAAGAATCCCATTTTATTTCATGGGTTATGCTATGATGTATGATTTATGATTTTGTGGCACACATAAGAATGGTATCATTATGAGATGGGTGGCACCTATATCTCCCTCAAATGAATTGGGTAAAGATTTTATATCTCATGAGATAGACATGGCTCGAACGGTAGGTTATACCGGTTCAGTGAAACAGGACTGAAATGAGGGTGACTCGGTTTAGAAATGGACTTTGTCCACTAAGATAGTCTTGGCAATGAGTCTTGACTAACAAGAAATGATTCTCTATGATTATTTGTGTATTCCACAAAGTTTCATGTTTTATGTTATGATTATTGGGATTTCATTTCATTACTATGATTTATCCCATGTTATGAAATTATGCTCTCTTTTGCAGGTTAAGATTTCCAAAATGTTATGTTCTTATGAATATGATGTGATTGATATTTCCTTTGTTTACCCTTACTGAGAATTTGAGCTCACCCTTTTATTTTTTCTTTTCCCCAGGATATAAATAAATGTTTTAGGTAAAAAAAAGAAGATCTTTATGGGAGATGTTGAAGATCTTTCACCACGATTAGAAGATTATATTCCGAGTTTCCAAAGATACTAAACTATTACGATCCTTGTGTGTGTGTGTTTTTTTTTATGTACTAAGTATTCCGCAAAAGTAATGTAATGTCCATATACGTCAGGCTTCAGGTCTCTACAAATGTGATTCACTCCCCAGAATTGGTTCTAGGGAAAGATTTTTCTCATCTAGAGGAAGGAGTGGGACAGGAATAAAAGCTTGTAGAAAAGTTTCAATATGCTAGGGAATCAAAATCTCTGTGACCTCAAGACAAAAAGAACCATATTCAACTTGGACCTCAATTTTAAAACATTGATTCTCAGAAACATCTATCAAATCACAACCAACCATATATTGAGGATTTTCAAACACTAAAAACTCCTCAACATCATCAATGGCTTGGAGAGTGAGTTTCTCCTTAGACACATCTATAACAGCACCAGCTGTAGAATGAAAAGGTCTCCCTAAGATGATTGGGAATTTTTCATCACACTCCATATCTAAGATAAGGAATTCTGTGGGTAGTGTCAGTTTTCCTACACTCACTAATAGATCATCCACCCTCCCTGAAGGGTGTGTGAGTGACCTGTCAGTAAGTTGAAGAAAAACAGAAGTTGGTTGCAAGTCCCTATGACCCAAACTTCTAAATAGGGAGTAAGGTATAAGATTGATCCTTTCCTCTAAGTCGCACAAACAAATAAGTTGCTCACTTGCTCCAATTTTTCATTGAATAATAAAGCTACCAAGATCCTTCAATTTTGGAGGCAACTTCTTCAACAAAATGGAACTACACTCCTCATTGAGATTAAATTTTTCTAACTTCTTCCAATCATTTTTATTTTTTAAAAACATTTTGGTAAAATCAACATATGAAGGGATTTTATCTAAGGCTTATACAAAAGGCATGTTGATACTAAAGTTTCGAATCATTTTAAGAAATCTCAAATAATCAGGTTTACTATTCTTCTTCACTCTTTCAAGGAAGAGAATGGGAGGGGCATAATTTTTAAGAACATGTTTATTATTCTCCTTCTCCTCAATTCCATTGTTTTTATTTTCTTCTTTAATTAATTCCCACTTCATTTTGCTCAGTTCTTGAACTTTTTCAGATGTAAATTCAACAATCTGTTCAGGTCAAAAAAAGATTTCCAACTTCACAGATTCTATTTCAAGAATATTTCTCTTTCTAGATTCAGTTTTTTCATCAGTTTTAGTTTTATCAAAGTGTTGCTTTACTTGTTCTTGGGTTTGAAGGCCAGATCTAGTGTTCACGGCCATGATATTCTCTCTTGGATTAAGAATTGAAGTGTTGGAAAGCTTGCCCTTTTCCTTATTGCCTTGATCCTTAGCCATTTGAATTATTTGATGTTCTAAATTGTGAATTTTACCATCTGTTTCCTTTCTAAATGAACCGATTTCTCCCAAAATATGTTGCAACAACCCCTTTAACTCCCCTTGAGAATTACAGGATTCACCCCCATATTGATTTGGGTTAAAAAAATTAGAGTGTGATTGGTAGTTAGGGGCAGTGGTCTATTTAATGACACCTTGTTCTTTCCAAGACAAGTTTGGGTGATTTTGATAACTAGAAGTGTACTTATTGGAGTATTAATCATTTTTCCCTTGGTTCCTAGCTCTAAAATCCAAAAATTTGGCACTCTCATCAAACTAGACAGGGAGATCAAAATTAGGACAACATGTATGAGTGTGACCGAACAGCCCACAATGATTACATTACTCCCTTAAGACCCTATCACTAACAAAAGAAACCTGAGAATTGTCTTCACCTCTATGGATGACCCTCTTCCTAGAACACTTGTGCTGAGATTTTTGAGCAAGCTTGTCATACACAAGTTTCATCTCATCAGCAGTGGAGTCAAAAAAAGTCACCCCCTCAAAATTGGTCAACTAAACTTTTTTTTTAAGGGGTGAGATCGTTATAGAAGGTTTCTATGAGTAAATGGGGAGAAAACTGGTGATTTGGACTTTGTTTAAGGAGACTTCTAAACCTATCCCATGCCTTGTGAAATAACTCTCCCTCATCCTGGACAAACCCAGTAATTTTGTGCCTAATCTCAGAGGTGGTATTCCTAGGATAAAATTTTGATATAAAATTAGTAAACACCTCTTCCCAGGTCTCAAAAATTTATTCATCTAAGTTCTAAAACCAATTCATACCCTTCCCCTTCAGACAAAATGGAAACATCCTCAATCTCAACTCATCCTTACAAAGCTCTCTCAGGGGTAATTATTGTACAGAACTGTAGAACTCTCTAATGAACTCAAGTGAATCCTCTCCTGGAAGTCCATTGAATGAAGGAAGTTGAGAAAGGTGAGACTGCTTGATTTCATAGTTCCTAGACCTAGGGGTCAACCTAATACAATATGGATTTCTTGGTACTATTGGAATTTCAAACTCCCTAAGTCTAGGTAACTAATGGTCTGGAACTACGGGTTGTGGCATATTCATGTTTTGATCAACTCTATTATCCTGATTCTCCATTACAATGTTTTTAGGAGTAGTTAAATTTTTTGAGTTTGAAAACTCTAAAGGAGTTCATAAATACAGAAAAAAGTAGAAATTTAGTAGTAAATGAAGCATATTTTTTATAGCTTTAAATTTTTTAATTTTTTTGGGTTTTTTTATATTTTTTTTAGAATTTTTAGAAAAATAATGGTTCATGAATTCCCTAGAAACAGTGCCAAAAACTTGACCTAAACTGTCATTGAATCTAGTCAAAGTTTAATATTTATATTCCTACTAACTAGAGTATATGTGGGAAGCAGGGTCAAACCCACAGAGAAGGATAATTTGAACACTATTATTCTAAAAACTTTCAAAAGATCCCACTATTGTCAGCAGTGGAATATATTTTCTATTTTTTTATTTGTGCACAGATGAAACACTATAGTCTTTATGAGTTTTTGTTCTAAACTATTATGAAACAAGAACAGACTAAGATCAGTGAGAAACAGAGATATTAAATGCTGATAAATGAACAATCAAGAAAAATGCCCGGGGAAAAGTCTTCATTCTACTAGTTTTATAAGTATTCTGATTAACTTTAAAGTTACTGCTTTGCACCACCATAAAGAGACTGACTTATCTCCCTCGCCGAGATTTAAGTCACACAAGCTGATTGATTTCGGAGTTCGCCACTCCAAAAAAATAAACTTTGAAAATTTCGAAAAGATAATGACAATAGGACGAACTCGTCGTAAGTCCCGAAGTAATTGTGATTTGATTATTTTTAAAATATGCTTCCATGATCAATCTCACCAATTTGATTTTGGAGTTTTGAAAATTAAGTTCTAGTGTTGAAAATCAATTGAATGAACTCAGCATCAATCATGTCGATTGATACTGAACACAATAATGTATGAAGCAGAAAGGAAGAAAAGTAACCGGTAGAAATTTTAATTCCCCGAGATCAAGGGTTTAGCCGATTAATTTGTTCATTATCAATATAGGAAATAAAGGCATACTAGAACAGAGTACAAGAATTCCCACTCAAAGGAAGAAGAACTCCCCTAATACTACTCTGCACTCGGGCTCCAAGGCCTCTAGCTCGTCTCCAGTGTTTCCCTGCTCTAACGTCTGGTGTGTTTGTTGAATGAATGAGATTCTCCCCCTCTACGAAATTCTGTTGCTTTATTTGCTTAAGATACAATCTGTCATCTGCTACACGTCACTGCATGCTTCCACCAACTTCAAAAAGTCATTCACTTTAGCACCGCACACGTGCGTTTTATCCGCGACAGGCATGTCGCGCTAGTTTTACCATCGTAACTAACATCTGTTGAGTTAGTTACATGCACCTGGACGTAAACTTGTCTCTTGAATGAACCTCCACATATAGATTAGAAAAGTTAATAAATGAGAATGCAAAGAAAGAAAAATAGTTATTTTTTTAAGTTAAGTGTTATATTACTCGTTACAAGTTAAATTAAGTTAATTAATAAATATCTTAATTGATATTTATTATTTACTTTTATAAAACATTATTATAAATTTATCAAATGTTATTGATTTAATGAGATTAATAAATATAAATACTAAATACTAATTGTTTTAGTTTATCAAATTTAACTAAATCATTAAAATTTAAAATCATAAGTAAATAAGTAATTAGAAATTTAATAATTTAGATTGTATTAATAACTTTATTATTACTATTTAAGAAATTAAGTTGCTAGATTAATTTATTAATTAGTTTATTTTAATTTAATAATTATAATTAATACTTAAGTTTTAAATATTTTTTTTAAATAATAAGTATATTTTATAGTTTATTTATAATTATTTTTAATTATAAAATTAAACTAGTAATAGTGTATTAATTTATTATTAACATTTATTATTAATTTAATTCTGTAATTTAATTTATAATTAATCTATTTATTAAAATTATATTTGTTTTAAATTATAACTTTTACAAAATATATTATATTTATTTGATTAAATAAAGTTGACTTTAACTTAAACTTTTACTTTTTTTTCTCTTTTAACTTTAATTTATTATTATTTTTATTTTTTATATATTTTTTAACTTCTTCTACCTCCCCTAATCAACACACAGGGGGGAGTTTTTTTCGTGTTAGGGTTCTGCTGGGCGGCGGCTTCTCTCCAGCGGCATTGGCATAGCGTCTCTCCTTCGGCTTCCACGGTATCGCGACTTCAGCTCCTTGTAGTGGCGGGCAGCGGCTTCAGCTTCCCTCGACTACAGCCCTCCTCTCGTGGCAGATAGTAGTGGGTGGAGCTTCTTGCAGTGGTGCACCAGCTAATATCGGCCTCCTCCCTTCTTACAGCAAACTCGACAACAACTACTTCTCCTATGAAAACAGCGGCCTCCCATGCAGCACTTGTACAAGGCTCGAAGTGATGGGTTTCCACCTCCAGTAGATGTGGAGGTCTCCTCTGGTTCGGGTCCAAGGTGGCACGCGGTTCCCCTCCCCAGATCTGACAGCTTCCCTCCTCAAGCACCAACAACTTAAGCTTACAAGGGATCAGATTCCCCGGTACTACCTCATGCTCGGGTTCAGGTGAAGGATCAGTGAAGGGAAGGTTTTGGGTGGCTTCGGATCAGGTGAAGTAAGCTAGTTCAGTAATTTTGTTTAGTTCAGCGGTGCACGAGAGCAGTAGGTGAGATCGGTGAGGTGCAGAGGTAGTGACTCTAATGGTGAGGTAGAGATATCAGTGAGGTAGGTGAAATGAGGGTCAAATGGTTACCAGTAGAAAATGAGGGTTGGGGGTCACTGTTAGAAATTAAAAACCAAGACACCATCACAAATAAAATTAAAATACTCATTGTTACTAAATTAAAATAAAAGGGTCATTGTTATTGAAATAAATTAAGAAAAAGGGAAAAGTGGCACAACAGTGAGGTATAGGGCATGCAGTCTAATGGTAAGGCGGTTACCAATAGAGTTAAATAATAAAAGAATGGTCATCTTTATAGAATAAAAATTAAAAATCTACCGATACACTGCATTAAGGGTCACCGATAAGTGAGGTAAAAAAGGTTACTGTTTGAATAAAGAGACACTGGTGTAAAAATTAAAAAGATTATCGGTGAAGATTAAATAAAGAGTAACGGTGACAAAGATCACTGGTAGAACCAAGAGTCACCATTACAAGATAAATAAAACTAATGGTGACCTTTGGAAATTATTTTAACTAAAAATTAAAACTAAATAAATACAAATATAAAGATTGAAAACAATTAATTACAAGAAAGCTAAACACCATAATTTAAAACAAGATTTTAATTAACCCTTAAAACATTAAAAATTTTAATTGGAAACACTAAAATTATAAACTAAATAATTATTAAACTAAATTAATAAAAGACTTAAAATTAAAATAAATAAACAAATTAATTACAAGGCAGCAGCAAATAGAGATTAGCATCGGTGACCCAGAAAAATTTATCAGTGAGGTTGGGATTAAAAATTAGAGTTACCGTTTGGAAAGAATAACAGTAACAAAGGTCACCGGTATAACCAAGGTCACCGTTACATCTCAAAACTAGTTACTGCTAAAGAAAAAAGAATGCAGGTCACTGTTAGGCAGTAACGGTAACCTGGTCACCGCTAGTTATAATCTACTTCACCGGTAGACTAAAACCAAAAGAAAATGAATTAATAATCAAACTACATAATATAATATAATTAATGTTTTAAAACTCTTAATTAATTAATTAAACAACTATTTGAAAACATAAAATTAAAATCGAACAACTTAATTTAATTAAAACTAAAATTACTTAAATGATTAGCAGGGTGTCTAAACAAGTTATTTAATAAAGTTAAAATATTTTAATGTAACTAAATTGAAAGATAAAATATTAAATTAAATACTAAGTTAATTAAAATAATTATGTTGATTAAATAATTGTTTAAAATATATATTAACTTATTAAAAAGTCAAGCAGATTTAACTTAACCAAACTAAAAAATAAAAATTAAAGTACATTATTTTAGTAAGATTAAAATTATTATTTTGATGACTAAAAATACATAATTAATTATAAAAATTGATTAATTAAAAAAATTAACAATAGAAATATAAAATTACAATTATTTACTATAAAGTGATTAAATAATTAATTAAATCATTAAAAATAGAGTAAAAAGATGTGGCAAAAAAATGTAAAAATAGAGCCACCTCAGCGAACATGATTTAAAATTATTTTTTACAAATTTTAGAAAATTTATTTCAAAAAATAAACTTAATTTTTTAATATACAAGTAGAAAATATATTTGGGTAGGTTTTTGAGAATATTATGAAAACCCTGATTTGTTTTATGACTAGTGAAAAGTAGTAATTTTTATGGGAAAATGCCTTTTCATTTAAATTATTTACAAAGTTATATAATATTTTAGATTTATTTTAAAGTAAAATTAGTTAGAATATATTATAATTTAACTAATTTAGTACATTGGAATCAATTTCATATTGAATTTTTTTTATTAAATCATTCTATACTTATGAGAATTTTCTCTTTAGAAAGCTTTTGTTTTGTCGCATCCACAGTTTAATTTTAAAATTAATTCTACCAATTCTGTTAATTGAATTTAAAAAAAAAGGATCCCATATTTTGAATAATAATATTTTTTATTATATAATAAGTTCAAATTATTTTGTTACCATAATGATGAGTGAAAACATTAAAAATTAATTACATCGGTTAAGGTAAAAATGGGTTTACTAGGGGTTAAACTAAGAAGATAAGGGTTAAATGTAATCTAGAACATTTACGAAACCCATTTAATGACCATATGTTAACCCAATAATATATAAGTTTTGATAAAGAACCATTTTTATGCTTGTTTCATGAGAAAAACATGGATATAACTTTTTCGTTTCAAAAATTCCATGTGTATCCTATCCCCACTTATAAAAGGCCACCCCCTATCCTCACCTCTTCATGCTTCCAAAACCATTTATTTATTAAATTACCTAACCTGATACCTTCCTTAATTCCCTCCCCGCATCCTAGAGGCCTTATTTGGATTTCTAATCCCTCATAATAAGGATTTAGGTATAAACCTAAAGAGGCTCTCCGAAGAAGAGGTAAAATTCCTAAACATGCGTATTTGTTTTATTTCTTCTTCCACCTACCTAAAACCTTATGAAACTATTATAATATAAAACAATTTTCAATTATATGTTTATACCTTATTATGTTAATTTAATAACCCATCTCTCCACCTACAATTCCATCAAATAAGAAACAAAATCGTAGATCGTGTGTACGAAAGATTACCACCTCCCTAACCGATGTAATTTATTTTCCATCATCACCTTTAAAGGATAGATATAATGATGGATTTAACCTATTTATATAATAATTATTAAATCATTTACTTCTTAAATTATTAAATCACATATAACTTCTTACTTTCCATTTCATGGTGGGTATAATAACATCCCTCGTGTGTACAGAAAACTAACGCCTCGCGGAGCGATGCGATTCATTTTTCACTAATGATTTACATGAAAGGTAATAAGGTTAAATTTAATGAATATATGTTATATTTATTATATAAAAATACTTATATAAATATAATATCACATCTAACTTCTTACCTTCCAATATGTTGGAAAAAAATAATGTCGCATCTGTGTATGTGTAGACTATAGCCTCTACATAGCAATGTGAAATGTTTGTCATTTAATTTTTATATGCATGGTAATAATGGTGTATTTTATTAATATAAATACTATATATGAAATAATTATTATTCTGGAAATTTTAATTAATATTTATTTTCATTTCATTCCATCAGTAGAGAAGAATGGAAACAACGTTCATGCATATATACGGCATACCGTCTCCATTAATGATGCAATCCATTTTATGTATCTAACTTTAATAGATAACTATAAATAAATATATAATGAATATATATAATATTTATATCATGGTTAAAATTATTTATACTATTTAACCACTATAAAATTAAAATTACCAAAATTACTGAACTAAAATATACATGAGAAATGAAGCAATTACCACACGAAACAATGATTTTAACAAAGAATTGTTAATAAATTGGTGATAATAGAATATAAGTAAATAATATATGGTATTATATATATGTTTATTGTTATATAATATATTTATAATTAACTTATATTTATTATATAGGATATTCAGAAACATATAAAGTAAGTTTAACCTGAGGTTAGTGCTTTCTCATCTCACTTTTACTTCTGTGAGACATATGTCATATTCACCACTTATTTCTTTTATGTGGTGTATATACGGACCATTTTATATTTTATATCATAAATATATTTATATAAACTGTATTTAAAGTCTCATTTGATGTTATTTTTTTATGGGGCTTATGATTTAGAATTTACTAAAGTTGTAAGGCTTTATTTCACAATATCATCAATATTCGGGATTGTTTGTGTATAAGTCACACTTAGGAGAATTATTGATAATATGTTTTTAAGAAAATATGACTTTATTTCTCTCTTTGGTCAATATCCTTTTTCATCAAAACCCATGTTTTATAAAAAAAATTCCAAAAAGGGTTTTAAAATTTTAGTAATAATTTATTAAATACATTTTTACCTATTTATACTATTTAAAAAATATTTTTAAAGTAAACTTTATGTTATTTTCATAACAAGGACCATTTAGATTTTACTGAAAATATAAAAGGAATATTTTTTTTAACATGTATGACATGAATAGAATTTTCTTACATCATGAACACTAAATTTTTTTAAAGATTATTTTAAATATTTTCAAATAAATGTATTTTCAAAAAATTTTGTGAAATTTTTGTTTTAAAAGATGATTTTCAAAGTGCAAATGATATTTCCACCATGAATTCTTATAATGACATTTTTATATAAATTATATCCATTGACTATGTCAGCCCTTTATTATACTTATGATAAAATGAGGATATGTTGTATTGATATCATCATTATTATTTCATTGGATGGTTTATGATCTGTTTCACTGAGGATGTATAACTTTATTACCATTCACTATATTATTCTGGATGGTTTATGATTATGTTTATTTGATTAGGGTATGTATTAACATTTTTTATGTTAGTTTTTCAATACAAATGTTTATATTGATTATTTTTAACCCATTTCAAATGAGGAATGCATTTGACATAGTAAGTTATGAGTGGTACATAGTTATAGATATCCCATTGATGAATTGACAAGTTTCATGAGACAAATCTGTTAGAAAAATTAGATGGGTTTCTACCCACAGATTTAAACTATTTTGTGAAAGGTCTAGACAATATGTTTTAGATGTTTGGAATTATTAATTCCCTCATTATGAGATCAATTATTTCAATGTGTTTTTTTCGATTAGTTAAAATATCCATGGATATGTTTCATGCTTATTTTATTATTTACATGGACTTATTTGGTCACATTTATATCTTGCATATTATGATTAGTTTATTAATCAAATGTCATTTGTTTCAGTTATTTAGCTTTCCATATTGATTATTATTATTTATTCATGATATCTATCATTGTAGTCTTAAAATTACTAAGCATATGATGTCTTATTTTTTCTAGGATACCAGGAAGTGTTTTGTGATTGATATACAGTGATATGTTGTGAGGAATAATAGTTTTCTCAAATAAAACACTTAGTGTATTTTATGTTTTCAATTGTAATATGAATTTAAAGTATGTTTCTAGTTTTCAAAGATGACTAAAACATTCAGTTCATTAGGATATGATTCCTTTTATCTTATTCCAATGTAATAAAGTAACCACCGACTCTAGGTTAATATAGTCTGGGTCATTATAGTTAGTAGCATATTAATTCTAATAAAAACCTTGGGAACTTGATTTAGAAAACATATATTAAGGAACATAACCCTATGATATACATTTATAATAAGTATAGAAGGATATATTAATGTTTTGGTAAGGTAGATACTATGTGATTTTTATTATAAATACATCCCTTTTTGGATACTACAAGTGGATGTGAACAGATGTACTAAGGGGTAGTAAATTTGAAAAAGTCTATTGGAACTAGAAAAAGAGTCCTAAAAATATTCTAAATTATTCCATACTTGATTCCAGATTGTAGACCGTTTCGCAAGCTTCGATTTGAAAGGTCGTAGAGCCCGAATGGAGTTACGAATTAGGAGTTATGGACATTTGAAGTTAGGCTGGAAAACTAGTTCACGGAGTCCATTCGCGAAGCTCTCTCCGCGATCACAGAGCAGAGGAACTTGACAGGAGCCTCCGCGAGCACTGTGAAGCTCAATGAAGGTCGGCTCTGTGACTACGAGAAACATGAGTAAACTTGACCAAATCCTCCATGAGCGCTACAAAGCTCGATGACGGTCGGCTCCATGATTATGAAAAACTTGAGGGAACTCCCTCCAATTGTGGAGCACGATTACATTTGAGGCGTGCATTTGTGCTTTGCGGCGCGCATTTGCGCTTCGTGGTGTGCATTTGTACTTCGCGGCGCGCTCCGCCGACCTCCATCGCCAATAAATACCTGGATCACCCCCCATCATAAGGATGGTTATGCCACCCCTTGGGTGGCTAATCTACCATTTCACGAAGCTCCTATGCTCCATTAAGTAATGCCCTTCGCAAAGGGCTCTGCAAGAGGCTTTGCTCCGCAAGAGCTTTTCTCCGAAAGAGGCTTTGCTCTGTGAGACACATTGCTTCGTGAGAGGATTTTCTCCGCAAGACGCTTTGCTCCGCGAGACGCTTTTCTACGCGAGATGATTTTCTCCCTAAGCCGCTTGGCTCCGTGAGCCCCCTTTTCTCTGTGATCTCCTTCGCTCTGCAAGACCTGTGCTCCATGAGCCACTTTGCTCCGCAATCCCCTTTGCTCTGAGATCAGCTTTGCTCCACTAGCCCCTTTGATCTATGAGCTACTTCGCTCCACGATTCCATGCTCTGCAAGCATCTTTCCTTTTCGAAGCTAATCCATGAGACCACATGCTCCGCAAGCACCTTCCCTCCACGAAGATACTTCACAAAGCCCTATCCTTCACGAAGTTCCTACCTTCGCGCCCACCAGTCTATAATGCAGGGGTTGTTCCCCCGAACCCCCACTCAGGATCAGTGCCAGGATGCGGTCTCGGCCCGTTCCCTTCGCTTCCGTCACTAACCCCCATGAAAAATTAAGAGTCACACCATGAACTTTTTGGGCCGCGGTGTCTACATTTTCCATTGCCCCCTTATGCGCAACCATC
Organism: Viscum album; assembly: GCA_963277665.1. Taxonomy (NCBI): domain Eukaryota; kingdom Viridiplantae; phylum Streptophyta; class Magnoliopsida; order Santalales; family Viscaceae; genus Viscum; species Viscum album. The sequence continues at coordinate 1,860,352,578 of OY728129.1, read as the reverse complement.
TTCCACCTATAGAATACCATGATTTGATATAATCCTCCAAACACCACAAAATACCTTGAGTTGTCATATTCCTCTTAGTTCCTTTCACATGTCATGAGTTGAGATTCTCATCTACAATTCCCGAGTACATTGATTTGAACCATTCCTCAAGCGATTCATCCAAACTCTATCACCTGACTCCTATGCCAGGTTGAACCCGAAAGGGACGCCCTTGCATAAGTCCCAACACCAAACATTGCTAGGCGCCTTATTCCAATAGTCCTCTCTGCATGACTATAAACTATAGTACACCCTGTATATCAAATATAGGATGCCTCTTGTTCCATACAAGAGATTATTTATTCACTAAGCATAAGATGCCAATAGTCCTTCCTAGATGACAATAAATTGTAGTACACCCTATGTTCCAAACATAGGATGCCTCTTTCTCCAAACAAGAGATTCCTTATGCACCAAGACTAAGATGGCAATAGTCCTTCCTACATGACTATAAATTTTAGTACACCCTATGTGCCAAACATAGGATGCCTCTTACTCCAAACAAGATATTCCTTATGCTCTAGGCATAAGATGCCAATAATCCTCTCTACATGACTATAGACTGTAAAATTCCCTATTATTCAATAATAGGATACCTCTTACTCCAAATAAGAGATCCCTTATGTGAAAAGCATAAGATACCTCATGCCATGGTTACAGTGGTGTAATTTCAAGAGCGTTGGAAACTGTTTGAGAATTCCATCACTCCACCTCATGCTTCGTGTGTCCTTCATTCAGATCATCATCCCCTTTCATGTCTGAAGGGACCTCCTAACAGCCTGGTCCCATGCTGTCTTAACTCACCTACCGTTCTGGTCTAATTCCCTATAAGACTTTGGGAAAAAATTTGAGTTAGGTCATGTGTTTTGAACACGGTTTGCAGTCGACCCTCATTTATTTGTTCCCATTTCAGGCTAACGCAATATAGATGTTTCAAACAAGATAAATAGTTATCCTCTATTGTCACGCCACCCTCACTGTGTTCCAAATGTTGGGCATGTGATTCACACTTTTCATCTCCCTTTGTTCATAATCATTCCAATTCCCTTGGCATTATCCCTCTTGTGCACTAGCGCATAAGTGAACGTCTCAACCCACAAGTGGGTTGGGATTCCCTCATGGCCAAACATGAGGAAGACATTACGGGCATCTTCCTTGCGTAAGCCCCATCCACCGTTTCCACTCTATAGTGGCACCTGGGCAGCTTCCATGCATAAGCCCCACTCACCATTGCCGCTCCATAGCGCCACCCGGACTGCTTCCTTGCATATGCCCCATTCACCATTTATGCACCATATCGGCACCCGGGTAGCTTCCTTGCATAATCCTCATTCACTATTTCCACTCCATAGCGGCACCTGGGAAGCTTCCTTGGGTAAGCCTCATTCACCATTGCTGCTCCATAGCAGCACCTGGGTAGCTTCCTTGTGTAAGCCACATTCACCATTGCTTCTCCATAGTAGCACCTGGGCACCTTCCTTGTGTAAGCCTCATCCGCCACCCTTCATGGACCCACCTTTGTGTCGTGATCGATAGGTCCTTACTGCCTCTTGTTTCTCACACCGAGCACGACTCAGTGGTCTTAGAGTAAGCATGCACCATGACATCCTCTCTAGGAAACCTAGAGTTTAAGCCCCAAGAACACTTCTTATGAACTATGTGGTCTTTGATCCTTGCCAAGGCAAGGTACGTAGGAAGCCTCCCTAAGGTTAAAGACCACCATCCATTGGTTCTGACCCCCCTTCACATTGGTTTCCACTCCTCCCGAACAACGTTGACTTTGATCCAAGCCAAGGAAAGGTATGTAGGAAGCCTCCCTGAGGTTCAATCCCAACACCCATTGGTCCCAACCATCTTCACGTCGGTTCACCAAAACCCATCCTGAACTACATGGACTTTGATCTTTGCCAAGGCAAGGTATGTAGGAAGCCTCCCTGAGGTTCAAGCCCAACACCCATTATTCCCAACCATCTTCACATCAGTTCACCAAAACCCATCCTGAACTACGTGGACTTTGATCCTTGCCAAGTTAAGGTACGTAGGAAGCCTCCCTGAGGTTCAAGCCCAACACCCATTTTTCCCAACCATCTTCATGTCGGTTCACCAAAACCCATCCCGAAATACGTGGACTTTGATCCTTGCTAAGGCAAGGTACGTAGGAAGCCTCCCTAAGGTTCAATACCACCATACATTGGTCCCGACCCCCCTTCACATCGGTTCACCAACACTATTCAAACTATGTGGGCTTTGATCCTCACCTCCTAGATAAGGTACGTAGGAAGCCTCCCTAAGGTCCAACCCCAATCAACGGTAATCCATTGTGTTCCCCAATCGATGGTAAGCTGTTGGAACCCAAATCAATGGTAATCCGTTGTTAGTCCCAACCAGCGGTAATCCATTGGAACCCCAACTAGCGGTAAGTTGTTGGAACCCCCACTGAACTACACGGACTTTGATTCCCTTCCACGGGGATACGTAGGAAGTCCCTTCGAGGCTCAAACCCAACATCACCATCACACTCGAGTAAAATCCATCTCATTCCCCCTTCACTTCATTCAACTCTCCATCATCCATCCTAATTCTCACCTGGGCTGCCACATCCTGGTGAGATCATGACATTCATCCCAGTGTCGTTCCTTGCAGAACCCGGGTAGTTAACCATGCATAAGCCCCACAACATCCATAACCATTCACCCAAGAGTATCCCTCTCATGATGGGCCACAATCCACGCATAATCCCCAGCATTTCTTCGGGTCGTTGTCCTTTGTGCACACCCTTATTCGTCACCCCTTTGAACTACGTGGGTTTTGATCCCTGTTGTCTACATAGAGTATATAGGAAACCTCCATGAGGTTCAATCCCAGCCAAAGGTAAACCTTGGAGTTCCCCCACATTCTGGGGTTCACACTCCCTGATATGCCCTCAGTGGTTTCCATATCAGCCATCACAGTATGTCATCTTCCCTTTATGGGACACACCATCATGGTTCTGCTCCTATTGAGCGTTCTGATCCATCTACCTATTAAACACTCCTGGAGCTCCCTCCTAGGGATGTACTAATCTGATCTATCTCTATGGGATGTTCTGATCACCCTAATTATGTCTCTATAAGATGTTAAACTCTTGGCTTACCTCATGTTAAACATGAGATGCCTGAGGAAAACCTCGGAAGACATGCCTTTGGCGTAACCATCTCTGCAAGACGTTAAACTTGCGGCATACCCCGTTTTAAACATGGGAAGTTGAGGAAAACCTTAGAGACATTACTCTGGAATATGATACCTTGTGACTGATGTGGGATGCCTCAGGTTTTTCTCCCTTGAGATGCCCTCTTATGAGAAAGAATACAGGTTCCCCAATGTCCGCACATCCAGATATGCCCCGACATGCCTGATGTTACTGTCTACTCCAACCGAAGGTTTCTACCATGTCAAGACCCCATGGAATGCCCTAACGAAATTAGTGTAATTAACTAGAATCCACAAAGATATGGAACTAGTAATGAGATTCATGAACCACGAATTAATCTATAAGGGAGACCTAGACTGTGTAACGAGTTCTAGGGAGGATTCCACAGAAGGAGGAACCAACATCCCATCATCCTATTTCGATTAAGGAGAAAACATCCCTGAATGTGGAATAGATGCCGCCCACCTTTGGAAAGCGGTAATGTGGGGAAACAGTCAGTGTGTCCTCTTCCTCCTCAAACAGACGGATGTGTGCGCCTCGACGAAAGCGTCGGAAACAAAGGCATATCAGGCTTGAATTGAGTGTTACCTGGTACATGAAAACATGTGTTACTACACACCTGGTTTGAAACTCTAATGGTATATTATTAGGATAATTCACATTTTTTTATAAACCATTATAAAGGATTTGAAAATATTTTTATGATTTGAAAACTTTTTAAAAGTAACAATGTTTATGATTATGAGATTTTCTATGAGTAAATTTTAAATTTATGCTAAGTATTTCACAAGTAATGGGATTATAAATTATGTTTCATAATGTTATGATCTAATCTACTGTATTCCATTATTTAGAAATGGTTCTTGGTAGAAGGAATCTGAACTGTATCAATGCACATACCCCATACAGGTATTTCACTCTAATGAAAGATAATGAAGTTGGAGCTGGAGTTGTATCAAGAACTAGATAAATCATAACCATATTGGGGAAAGTGAATTAGGTTATGAGAGATAACCTTTCCCATATAGATAATCCTACTAATCCACCACATGGTGTAACATTGTTAGACCATTTTATACATCAACAACCTATATATTTCAATGTAACTACAAATCCATTTGTAGCTGGGTAATGGATAATTTCTTTAGAGAAGATATTTCTAACTTTAATAAGTAGTGAAAGGGAGAAGTTTGTACTAAAATTTTATTGACTCTTGGGATATGTGGATAAATAGTTTCCATTAATTCAAAACACTAAGGATGAAAAAGAAATATAAAAAAATGAATGGAAGTATTTTAAGGTCCTATTCTTGGAAAATTATTTTCTTCATGAGCAATGAGATGATATGAATAGAAAATTATTTAAATTGAAGATGAAAATTTTTCTAAGTATGAATCCAAATTTACAAGGTTATCAAGTAATTCTATTAACTATGTAAGTAATCCAATGATCAAGATTAACCATTTCTTTGATGATATTAGGAAAATTCTATGAAGGGAACTAGTCTCCCAAACATTCTCATCATGAGATGACATAATATATTTTGGTATAAAGAAAGAGAAATAATTCTCCATGTCATATGTATTTCTAAGGAAGAAAGAGAATAATAGGGTGATAGGTAAAATTATGAATAAAGGGAAGAAGAGAAATAAGGATTTCCCCCTATGATAATTTTAGAAAGAAACACTCATGTAGTTGCTTGAAGGAAATGGAAGTTCTGTACAAATGTGGAGATAAATTCAACAATGCTTAATATTTCAAGGGTAATAAAGAAGTTTACAATCCTTAATTATTCATGTTTAAGGATATGAGGAACTACAAAAATGAATTACCTAGGAATCATAGGAATATACCTTAGAAGAAGTTAAGGGATCAAGGTCAAGATGATGATATTACTAAAGAAGATGTTGAATGACTAATGTGATTGTATTTTTATTAAAGAATTATATTATAGGGGTATTATTATTAGTGTTAGTATGGTTATAATAATTATTAAATATATAAGGATTTTAAAGTATTACTTTTTATTTAAGTATTTGAGAGAATATGTTGAATAGTACCAATAACCAAGAAAAGTGACTTATTGTAAAGTTGATCTTCTTGGCAAATACATGATTGAGGGAATATAATAATTAATATTTTCTCTATGATGAATAATAATGATAAATATATCTTTCTGGTATAGTATTGTTGGCCTTATAATTGGTTAGTGATTTGATTTTTTCTGTTATTTTTGCTGGATTTTACTAAATGTTTGGATTCATAGAATATTTTCAATAACATGAGATTTTATTTTTTGAATAATTCACGTTTTAATTAATTTTTTATAATTATATAGGTATTACAATATTTTTAATGTAACATTAAGAGAAACTTTATAATTTTTGGGGAATATAATGTTGATTTAGTGAATTTCCTTCAAAAAATTTGGACTTCGAATTTAGACAGACATATTTTGGGTGAGTCATAAGGTAAACTATATATAGAATTGATTAAGCTAAATTTTGGGTGTTATTGGATAACTTGTGCTAACCATTTTGGTTTTGGAAAATATTTAGAAATAGAAGGAATGAATTATAATTCTAATTATTTGTTAAATGTACTTCAAGCATAAAAATTAATTTTGGATATTCATTTCTTGGAGAAATAAATTAAGTTAGAATTGATCAAAGAAAAATCAAAGGATTAAATTGTGACTATTAAATATAAATATTTCATGTAAGTATATTTTCATATGTTCTCATTCTAGATGGTAAAGGAAATCTTTAACTCTAGGAAAAGGATATTGAAACAGAAATGTTATCCTAATAACTTCATTTTGGTTAAACTGGTTGTATTTTAATCCATAAATATTTATGGATTTTTGGTAATTAAATTTTCAAGATAATTCAATTTCATGTGATTAATGATCTCTACCACACCCCATATTTATTTACACTTTTCGTTCATGTCCATATCTTCACTTGCCACCAATGTTCTCCTACTTGGAAACTGAGTATGTGTTCTTCTAGATGAACTTCATACTACCATTCTTATCTAATCAAGAGGAATTTATATTTACCCTTTTTATGATGTGGGGTTTCAAGAAAGTTATTTTCAAATTTGAACCCTTGATTATTGAGATAAAGATTAACATGGGATCACACAATTTATTTAATGCAGGAGAATGTAACACTCTGAGATTTTAAAATAGGAAAATCATATTCGATGGAATATATGACATGAAACAATGGTCTTAGATGAGAATGTAACACCCCAAGACTTTATGATATACTTAATTTTAAATATATTCAGTTTTTTCAACAACTTATGTAATACGCAACACTAGGTTTAAACAAAACACAATACTTTATTAAAATATTATTATTTAAACATGGCCATTATAACATAGTCGTTAAGCTAGAGGGTATGAATAGTAATAAAAAATTATAATTATTATTATTTTACACATGTATAAAATAAATTTAATGGTTATATATTGATTCTAAATAAAATAAGAACCATTTGAATGAAAAATAAATGTTTCTTGAAAAACTGTATTTTTCTAAAAGACAATCTAGTCACGCTTTGCTCAAATAATTTACAATAAATTCTTACCACATTTAGAAAATTTATTTTTAAAAATGAAATTATTTTTTGAAATATATGTGTCAAAATTACCTTTGGGTATATTTTTTATATTTTTTTGAAAAGATTAATTTTTTAATGAATAGTGAAAAATACTAATTTTTATTTAAAGCTACCTTTTCATTTAAATTATTTAAAAAATTAAATTATATTTTTAAATTAGTTTTAAAGTAAAATTAATTTAATTATATCATAATTTAACTGATTTAGGTAAATGGAATCAAATTTATATTTAATTTTTATATTAAAATATCCTATACTTATGAAACTTTTCTCTTTAGAAAACTACTCTTTCATCACGTCTGTGGTTTAATTTTAAATTGAATTCTTCTACTTCTGTGAATTAAAATTTGAAAAATGGATTCCATATTTGGAATCAAAAAATTGTATTATTTAATAATGTAAGCTTAATTTTTTTTAACATAATGAATAGTGAAACTAGTAAAAATTAATTATTGTGGTTAAGATAAAAATGGGTTTACTAGGGGTTAAACTCAAAAGATAAGGGATAGAAATGACCTAAAACATGTTCAAACCCCATTTATGGGAATATTTACACCCTAAAATCTGTAATATTCACTAATGATCCATTTTTTATTATTTTTTCATAAGAAAAACATAGGTATCACTTTATCTTTTTAAAAATTTTGTGTGTATCCTCTACCCCACTTATAAAAGGACACCAAATATTCTCTACTCTTCACACTTCAAAAACCCATTTTTTAGAAAATTACTACCCAAATACATTATATAATTCCCTCTCCACACACTAGATGAATTATTTATATTATTAACCCTCCCTATGAAGGATTTAGGTATAAACCTACTAAGGATCTCTAAAGAAGAGGTAAAATTCTTAAATATGAGTAATTTGTTTTAATTATTCTTCCACCTCATTCAGGAATTATTAAAATATGATAATATAATAAAACTAGTACATATTATAAAATCATATGTTATTAAATTAATGGAAAACCCATATCCACATCCACTTCCATCAAATGGAAAATAGAATTGTCGATCATGTGTGTGGCGAACTACCATCTCGCAAACTGATGTAATTAGTTTTCCATCACCACCTTTCAAGAATGGATATAATGATAGAATTAACCTATTTATATGATATTTATAAAAAATTTATACTTATTTAATTATTATATAATATATATCTTTTTACTTTCCATTCCTAGAGGAATATGATAATATCACTCGTGTTTGCGGAGAACTACTGCATCATAAAGCAATGTGATTCGTTTTCACTTACTCTTAACCTGAAAGGCGTTAAGGTTAATGTTAAAGAATATATGTGATATTTATGATATAAATATACTTATGAAAATATAATATCATATATAACTTCTCACCTTACAATTCTTTGGAAAATAATAATTTCTCTCATGCGTATGTGTAGACTATCACCTCTACGTAGCGATGTGAAATGTTTTTCAATTTATTTTTACATGTATCGTAATAATGATTTATTTTATTAATATACATGAAATATGTGAAATAATAATAATTATATAAATCTTAATTAATATTTATTTTCCTTTTTTTATATTCTTTGAGAAAAATGGAAACATCATTCGTACATATGTATGACCTACCGTCTCCATGAACAGTGCAATCCATTTTTTATCTCTAACTTAAATAGATTATTTTAAATATATATATATATATAATGAATATATATGATATTTATATCCTGTTTATTATTTTGTATATGATTTAGTCATGATAAAATTAAAATTCCCCAAATTACCAAACTAAAACATATAAGAAAAATAAAGAAATTGTCACTCGAAACAGTGATCTTAACAAAAAATTGTCAATAAACAGGTGATAAAAGGATATAAGTAAGTTATATATGGTATGATATCTATTATTATGGTTATTTAATATATTTATAATAAACTTATATTTATTATAATAGAGTTTTAAAAACATATGAAGTAATTCAAACTTGTGGTAAGGATTTTCTCATCTCACTTTTACTTCTGTGAGACATATACCATAATCACCACTTATTTATTTTTTGTGGGGTATATACTACCCCTTTTATAATTTATATCATGAATATATTTATATTTATGTTATTTAAAGCTTCATTTTATGTTATTTTTTTATGGTTCTTTTGATTCAGAAGTTACCAAGTGGTAAGGGTTTATTTCACAATCTCATTATTATTCAGTGTTGTTTTCACATAAGTCACCCTTTGGGGGATTATTTGATATTTCTATATTAATATAAATATATTTTATTCTCAAAATTTATACATAAAATATTTCATGTAATAGTACCATTTTACACTCTTTTCTAGTTAAAATGATTGAGAAAATGTTTTTAATAAAATCTAACTTTATTTCACTCTTCGTTCAAAAATCATTTTTCATCAAAATCCATGTTTTATAAAAATGTTTTCAAAAATGTTTTTAACCTTTTAAAAATGTTTAATTAAATAAATTTTTATCTATTTTTAATTTTTCTAAAAAAATTAAATGAATATTCATGTCATTTTTAAAACAAGGCCTGTTTCTCTTTTACTAAAATGTGAAAGGAATTTTTGTTTTAACATGTACAACATGAATATAATCTTCCAGCATGATGACCAATAAATTTTTTAAATATTTTTCTATAAGTTTTAAAAAGTTTATTTTTAAATAAAAATATTTTTAGAAGTTTTTTTTAAGTTAATTTTCAAAGTTCAAAGAATATTTTCCTCAAGAATGTTTTTAATGACATTTTTATGGAATTTATATTCATCGATGGCATCAAAACATTATTATACTTATGATCAAATGGGGATATTTTTTATTGATATCAGCCTTTTATGGTTTATGATCAGTTTGACTTAGTATCTACAATTTTATTACCATTCACCATATTACTCTAGATGGTTTATGACTATATTTATTTTATTGGGGTAAGTTTTAACATTCATATATAATTTTTTCAATACAAAGGTTTATATTGATTAAGTTTCACTCCTTTCATATGCTTAATACATTATAATTAGTAAGTGATGGGTGAGGTATGGTTATAGATATCCCCTTTATGAATTGACAGGTATCGTGAAACAAATCAGTTGGCTAAATTAGACACGTTTCTACCCAAATATTTAAACTATCTTGTGAAAGGTATTGATAGTATGTTTCAGATGTCTTGAATTATGCATTCCCTCGATATGAGATCAGTTATTTCCATGTTATTGTTTGATTAGTTATAATATCCATGGATATATTTCAAGCTTATGAGATTATTTATATGGATTTATTTGATCATCGTTTAAATATTCTATATTATTCTAAGTTTATTGATCAAATGGAATGTGTTTTAGTAATTTACCTTGCCATATTGATTATTTTTTTATTCATGATAGATTCTGTTGTATTATTGAACATCTAAGATCACCCCTTTCTTATGTTTTATTTTCTCTAAGATACCAGGAATTGTTTTGTGATTTATATGCAAGGATACACTATGAGGAATAATGGCATTCTCAAAGAAAAAACTTTGTGTTTTTTATGTTTTCAATTTTAATATGAATTTAAAGTATGTATCTATTTTTCTATGACTACTAAAATGTTTGGTCCTTCAAGATGTGATTCCTTATATCTTATGACAATTAAAAAATGTAACCAATGACTCTAGGCTACTAGGGTAGGGGTATTTGTAGAGAGTGACTTAACTTTGTATATAGGAACATGTCTATAATAGATCATCTCGTGAAATATCACCCTCCAAAAATTAGTGGAAATAAAAACCCATTATTATGAGAAGTATTTACTAATTCTCTAGAAAATATATTCCAATTTTTTGGATGACTTTTTAAAAAATGTAATTCTTTCCATTTATAAACTTGAAGGTGAAACCAATCAGTGGTGGTTAAAAAAAACAAGGAGAAATATGATATTGATTCCATAGAGAAACCAATATTTAAAGATATTTTCCTTTAGAAGTATTTTCCTAAGGTTTTTTAACTTATTATGGAAATGAAATTTTTTTAAATGAATCAAAAAAGATAAATAAATTTATTTCCTCCTATGAATCAAATTTTTCTAGATTTTCTAGGTATGTGTTAATTTTCACTATGTTCCTTGATAATAAAAATGAAAGGTTTTACTTAGTATTGAAACCAATTTTTCATAGATCTTAGGCCTCTCATAAATTTAAAATCTATGATAAATTTATTAACCATACTGAGAAGGTTAATATGGAGTTTCTTGAATTTTATAAAAACAAGGATAAAAAAGTGATATAGGTGGAAAGTGATGGGGAATTTTCCATTAAAGAAATTTTAAGGTAATAGGAATAAACTTAATTATTATTATAAGTGTGGTATGAAGCATCCTGGTGAGTATCTCAAGAAATATAGGAAGTGTTTACATTGTTGTAATATGGGAGATACAACTCATGACAACATGGGAAAATGTGATGGTAATGGTCAGACCAGTATTGAAAATTAGGTAGTAAAGTGTAATTATTGTAATGAGATGGTCCATTATGGAAAATCATGTACAAAGATAATCATGAAGGATATAAATAATCAAGACCATAAGTATAAGGGTGTGTAAATTTCCTTCATGACTACCTCAGTAAATACTTGAGCATTTAATGAATATTTTAAAGGCATACTACTTGTTTTATCAGATTAGGCCAATGTCTTGTTTGATTCAGGGTCTACACAATATTATATTTCATGGAAATTTTCTAGTAAAATAAAAATATCCCGTTATTAAATAGGGATGGAAACTTTTTGTAAAAAACTCATGCTAGAATTATTAAGTCCATATATTTGTATAGGAACCTTCCTAGGATTATATGTGGAATGTTTTTTCTAGAAAATAATTTATCCTTACCTATAGTTGAGATTGATGTTACCTTGGGTATAGATTGGATTTAAATTTATCATGAAAAATAGATTTTATATCTAAGGATGTTATATTCAATTTTTAGAGTGAGTTAAAATTTGTATATAAGAATGATTTTACACATATTATAACATATTATAAAGTTTATAAATTGATTAAATATAGTAGATAGGTTTATCATTCTCATATTGTTGAATGAACGGGAATTTTAAATATTAGGGATACGCTGGTAGTATATCAATATATGGATGTATTTCCTGATGATTTTTTTGGTGTTATTATTGATCTAGAGGTTAAATTCATTGTTTACTTAGTTTCATAAAATTATTTAATTTCAAAACCCACTTATTTAATGGCTCCATTAGAGTTATTAGAATTAAAAAATTAGTTACAAGAGTTTTTTTATAAGGTTTTCATTCAACCTAGAACAACATCATGGGGTGATCCTATTTTTTTATTAAAAATAATTATAGTTCAATGAGGCTTTTCTTTGATTACAGAGAACTCAAAAATATCACTGCTAAGAAAAAAATATTTGTTTCCTCATATAGATGACTTGTTTGATCAGCTTTAGGCATAAAAATATTTTTCTAAGATTGATATTAGTTATAGATTCCAAAAGTTAAAAGAGAATTGGGATTATATTATTAGGATAGATATTCATACTAGGTATGGCCATTATGAGTTTATGGTTATTCCTTTTAGGTTGATGAAGTTACATGTTAGATTTATTTATTTTATGGATAGAGTTTTATATGATTATGTGGATAAATTTGCGGTGGTTTTAATTGATGAAATTATAGTATATTATAAAAATTATGAGAAACATGAGAAACTTCTAAGGACAATTATTCAGTCTTTAATAGAGTTGATGTTTTATATAAAATTTCAAAAATGTAACATTTGGTTACAATATATTTCTTTCTTGGGGTATATTGTTCCTAAGTATGGAATAACTATTGACCCAAATAAATATAAGGAGGTATAAGAGAATTCAATACCTACATATGAATGTTTTCTAGGACTAGCAGGTTACTACAGATTGTTTATCGAAAAAATTGCTTGGTTATCTATCCCACTAACAATGTTAACTAGAATAGGAGTTACATTCAACTAGAAAATGGAGTGTGATGAATATTTATAGGAATTAAAAACGAATAATAGTTAATAATCCAATGTTTCCAATAATAAATTATGAATTTTTCATTTATAGTGATGCATCTCTAAATGGGATTGGTTGTGTCTTGATTTAAGATGATTGGTTTATTACAAATGATTCATGGTAATTGAACTTCTATATGTATAATTACCCTATACATGATCTTGATCTTACATGGGTAATTTTTTATTTAAAATTTAGGAGGAATATTTTACATGGGGTAAAATTTAAAATATATACTGAGCATAATGTTTTTAAGTATATATTCAATCGAAAAGAGTTAAACATGAGGTAGAGAAGATGGTTAAAACTGATGAAGGATTATGATTTCACAATTCAATATCATTCAGTTAAAGAAAACAAAGTAGTTGATTCCTTGAGATTAAATAATAATGCATAATTAGTTATTCTACATTTGAAACATGATCCTTTGGTTAATGATTTAATAACCATTGTACTATAAATTATGCATGGAGGAACTCCTTATTTTTTGGTTCAAGTGTGAGTACAAACATCTTTATCAGACAGAATTAATCATGCTCAGAAAGATCTTGGTTTATAAGAAAAAGTATATTTTATTAAGAAGTGAAATTTGAATGAATTTAACATTAAAAATAAATGAGTTATAAGATTTTTAAAGAGGTTTTGTGTTCTAATTGATCCTCTTATGAAGGAAAAATTATTGAGTGAAGATCATAGCTCTCCATTTTCTGTTCATCCTAACAATACTAAAGTTGTATAGAGACTGTCATGAATATTTATTATGGTAAGGAATGAAAACTTATGGAGCTGATTTTACCAAGAAATGTTTGAATTATCATAAATTAAAAGTTGAGTGACAACTATCAAAGAGAATTCTTCATCCATTTCTAATTCCTAAATGGGAATGGGAGAATATATCAATGGATTTAATGATGGGATTACCAAAAAAATCTTGATGTAATAATCTAATTTGGGTTATTGTTGATTTATTGAATAAATCATATCATCTTATTCATATTTGAGATACTATGTATTTGTATTATCTTTACCAACTTTATAATGAATATATAGTCAAGTTACATCAAATTCCACTCTCTATTATATTTGACTGTGATCCTGGATTTACCTATAATTTTTAAAAAGCACCTCAAAATTCATTAGCTACTGAATTAAATCTTAATATAGTTTTTCATACATAATTTTATGGAACGTAAAAGTGAAAGATTCAGAATTTTGAAAAATAATATCCATTATTTCTCATTGAATTAGTAAAGAAGTTTGGATCAATATATTCCATTAGTTTAATTTTCTTATAATAATAGTTTTCATTCTAATATACAATTACCACCTTTTGAGAAGTTATATGGAAAGTGGTGTCGAACTGTATCATGTTGGAATTAATTCATTGATAGGAAGTTTTTTGGACCATAATTTTTAGAATAAATTATTGATAATATAATTATGATTCAACAACACATGATAGAATCTCATAAAAGGTGGAAGATTCTTGTAGATGACTATAAAAAGAAATTTCATTTTAGTAATTGAATCATATCATTCATAAAATATCTCTATATAAATGTGTTGTGTGACATGGAAAAAAAGAGTGATAATTTTGTGGCTTATTAGACCTTATAAACTTCTAGAAATAGTGGGATTTGTTTCTTATTGAGTATCTTTTCTTCTGAGTTTATCTCGGGTCTATGATTTGTTTCTTGTTAAACTACTATAGAAATAAGTACCTGATGAAACTCATGTTTTTCTCCCTAAGGTGGTATAGTTGGAAGAAAACCATTCTTATAAAGAAAATATAGTGCAGAATATAGATATTAGAGATATGGTGTAATAGAATAAGGTAACTCACTTGGTTGAAGTTTAATAGTATAACCACATGATTGAAAAAGCAACATGGGAACCTGAAAAACCTATAAGGGAAAAATATCCCTACCTATTAAGTGATGAATAAAATTAAAAATATGTAAATTCATATAGAGGGGAAGAATTTTAAATCCTTATTAATATTTAAAACAAATTTATTTCATGTCATACTAATAATCATGGTTAGATTTTATGTATTATCATTCATCACAATAATTTTATAAGTTTTTTCAAATTGAAAAAAAAGTAGTTATATTCTAACTAATGTGTTTTCCATGTTTAATATGTTCTTATTTAAAAGTTAAATTTATAAATTTTAGAAATTTAATTTGGTAAAATATAATTCATTTTTAATATAATCATATAGTTTTATCTTTTGGAATGTTTCTGAAATGCTTGATTTTTGGGTGAATATTGAAAATAATGATTTTTATAAAAACTACAATTTATTTTCAAGTATTAAAAAAGTAACATTATATTTTGGATTTAATTTAAAGTAAAATTGGTCCACTTTTTCTAAACATAACCCAATTAATTCCTTGTGAATCAAAATTATACTTTATTTTGGTATAAATTCATTTTTACGCTTAAAAATAAATTTTTCTAAGGAAATTATTTTTGTTGCATTTTTTTTATTTTAAAATTTATTATTGAAAATTATACATATTTAATCTTGAAAAAATTATTCCATGTTTTTAATTAGTATGTTAAAATTTATTAATGTGGTCAATTTCATTTTTGATCATTATTAATAGCAATATTGGTATAAAGGTTGTCATCATAGTAAAGGGGTAAAACGGGTTGGTTAAAGTTCAAAAATTGTGATAAGGTCATAAAATATCATCCTAATTCCAAATGGGTTAGATAATTTTTACCCTTATTAAATTATTTTCAAAATTGGATTGATTTAGTTCCACTTTACCATGAGTAAAACTATTATAAAATTTAAAATTTAAGATTAATTACAAGTGTGCCACTCCCCTCACTTATAAAATGGAACCTTCTCTCCTAACTTATACACATCACTTGAGCACATTATCATGAAAACCCTCTATAAAATCCCCTCCCAAACCTTCTACCCAACTTTATATAGGATCTAGCCTCACTAAAATACCCACCTAGAAGGCATAAGGTGTAAGACAAAAGAGGTTTTTCAAAGAAACGTTGTAACTCTTAACTGAGTTCATTCATTTTATTTATTCGTATACCTCTTACAAACCTATTACAACCATATTTATATAATAACATCAGTATATATAATATTATAAAATGTTATTTTCTTTATGTTTCAACCCTTTTTCAAGTCCTCTTCCATCCTATGTGAAATGAAAATATTACTCTTGTCTACATGTGGACTCTATGAAGCGATGTGTTTCATTTATCATCATTGACTCAAATAGATATTTATTATGATAGATTTAATGAATATATATTATATTCATGAAATCATTTTTATTATATAAATATAATATATCATTTACCTACTAATCCTTCTATCCATTAGAAAAAGATAACTTTGTTCGTGCATACATACAGACTACCACCTCCACAAAGTGATGTGATTAATTTTTCATGTATTACTTTAATGGATGGTTCTAAAATTTTATTCAATGTACAAAAATGATTAATATATAATGATTAATATTCTGTAGATGATTGAATCGTGATCCCCCTGATCATGGTCAACCTAATGAAGTTGTTTTGAGATTATGAACCAAACGACCTAAAAATGTCTAACATGAAATTAATCAATTTAGTAATTATGAAAGTCCTGGTAATAAATGAAATAAAATAAGGGAATAAACCTAAGAAATGTAATTAATCAATTAAATAACCAATATATTTGTATTATACAGTATTTAAAGAACATAACTGTTGAGTCAGATATGAGGTAAGAAATTTTTATTTAAAACCTTATTTAAAATTTTTAATGTTTTATATCTGAAAGATTCTCCAATATATACATAATTCATAAAATGATTTAGCAATGTTATTTTTATACTAAAATTGTTGCTTAATTTCATTTTAAAACTATCTTAGACATTCATTTTTTTGGTTTTAAAAGGTTTTTTCTCAACACCATATATAAGGGTTATTTTTGAAAGTGTGAAAGGAATATTTTTAACATATGAAACATGAATAGAATTTATCACCATCATGAATTAAATTATTTTATAAGATTCATTTAAATGTTTTCAGGTTTTGAAAAAAAATCTATTTCCCTTTAATGAATTTCTCATTCTAAGAGTTTTCAAAGGAAAAAAATAATTTATATACTTATTTTTATTTGAAGCCCGAATGCGATTCTTCATTTGCACTAAAAAGAATATTTTATGATGGAAATGAAATTTTCTATGTTTTTTATGTACTTTATAGTCCTTATATTTTTTTATGATGATGGGTGAGCCCGGTATAGACCTCCAATACATTGGGTAATAATTTTTTCTCCGGATAATTATGTTTAAATTAATCGTGTAGGTTATTCTATATGTAAGGTTTCTTGTAAGAGTTCTATGAAGATGATATCCTAAGACACCAACAAAAATTTCAATTACCTTTAAAAGTTTTTTTATGGAAATATTATAATTTCAAAAGGTATTAAAACATGATTATTATTTAAGAATGTTTGTGACCCCTTTAAGGTCAAAAATTATGTTTTTCAAGAAAAATATTCTCATTAGTTGTCATTTTTTATAAGAAAACCTCATGAATATTATTATATGTTAATTATTTATTATGAAATGTTTTATAAAAAAAATAGGTGATAATTATGGTTTTATGAGTAAGTAAATAAACATTTGAGCTCAAATTTTATTATGTAACAGGGAAAATTTTCTTATAGATTTCACAGTTTTTCAAATGGAATAATGAATTCATTTTGTTTTTATATCAATTAATGATATGATTATGCTCATCCCATATTTTCAAATTTTTATCACCAGGACAAGTAAAGATTAAGAACTAAATTAAGGCCCATATTTCTGTTCTAGTGTTTATTTTTTATGCAAATCAAAAGAGGCTTGAATGTAACAAAAGTTTAAATTTAAAAATACTATTTTTATGGGAAAATGGACATTGAGTGAAAAAATAAACTTTATAATAGATGTAGTTGAAATATAAGAGTTTTTAATAATTATATAAAAATATAAACCTAAAATATCAAGTAAATATAAAAATGATAAATACTTTCTATTAAACACATAATTATGTGTTGTTAAAGGTGCTTGTCGTTATTATGTTAAGAAGGGATTTGGGAAGGGCTTTGTCAAGATATAGTGCACAAAGTTCATGAATAAGTGATGAGAGTGGTGAAAAATAAATCTAATTTTGAATCTAAACTGATAAGGTTCGAAATAATCTCATCCAATAAGAATTAAGATGTGATTTTTGCACCTTATAACATAATTTTTACCTTAATTTACCCATCTTACCCTTCATTGTGGCAACTAATTTTTACAATGGTAACTATTCATTATTACCAAAAATGCAATTGAACTCATTACTATATTTGAACCTTCTGATTCCAAATATAAAATCCATTTTTTAGGATTCAATTTTTAGAATTTTTATAAATTAATTTTAATATAATAACATAGAAAAAAATGAAAAACTAATTTTTTATACAATTTTCTTTTAAGCATAAAAATGAATTTATATGAAAATAAATTATAATGTTGATTCCTATATAATTAATTAGATTTATTTCATTTAATTGGGACTAATATTACTATAAAACTAGTCTAAAATAGAATGATACCTTTTAAATACTTGAAAATAAATGACAAGTTTTATAAAAATTAGTATTTTCATTAGTTACCTAAAAATAACTTTTATTTAAAAAAAATAAAAATTAGGAGAATATAATTCTAATATCCACTCACAAAAAATTGTTAAACCCAGTTTTATAAAATTAATGTATTTTCCAAGAATAAAATGAATTTATTCTAATTAATTTCTTAATAACAACCCTTATATGATTAATAATTTATTTGATTAAATATATTATCTATAAATTTGATCAAATAATTAAAAAATAGTGACTAATTTAATTTACTAAGATAAAGATATAATACATTCATAAATAAAATTCTATAAAAAAATCTCTTTTTACTATTAAATGATTTTTTTCTTCATATCTAACAAATAGATAATCAATATAAGAATGATTTTTTCATTACTTTTCATATTGATTTACCTAAATTAATTAATAATTATAATGAGGTTTATCATATTTAGAAATTTATAAAGACTCTAACCAAACATCTACTAACTAAATAAATGTGGTAAATGTAATGTTTGGGTTTGAACCCATGAGATGACTTTAGATTTTATGAAATTAAGTGATCGATTGGGAGTAAAGAAATAAATGTTTTTAAAAATTAGAATGAGAATTCATGCCATTTTTTTAATTTCCATGTTATTTGTTCTAGTGGATTAATTAATTAGAGTTCTTATTCATTTTTTTTTGTCATATTTAGGACTAAGAGAATCCATGGTCTTGGTATTATATCTCTAACTTGACAATTAACTATTCATATGATCGACTAATTTGGGTTGGTTAAATAATTAGGTGTCTCAATAATTAATTTAAAAATAATTACTTTAAATTACTCAATGATCATGAATAATTCAAGGTAATTAGTTAGTGCTTTAATTGAACTTCCCAATTTAGGTATGAAATTGTCATCCCATATGAAAGAGAAAGATGATTAAAATATAATGCACATAAAACAACCCAAATAAGACCAAAAATAAAAATGGAATTAAATTACACACACTTACCTTACTTTATATAACTGGACACTTATAGACATTAAATACTCATGATATCCATGGGATAGTAGAAAATAAAAGAAAAACCAAACATTAGCACAACAATGGTAGCTTTTCAGCAAAAATCAAGCATCTCCATGTTCCTGATTTAGCTAGTTTGATCCCTTTTTCAGTGTAACGACCCGAAATTTTGAATAAATTTTGTTTCCTAATTTTGTGTGTTATTTTATTTTGGATACTCAACAAAACTGTTTCATTTGATAACTTGAGTATAATTAAAATGAGACCGTTGGGTTTTGACTTTTATATGACCATTGGTCAACATTACCACTAGAAACTAAACGTTTTGATTATTGTCTCTAAATAAAAGTAATCTTGGTTAATTAATATAGAAAGAAGATTCGATGGCCTCACCTAGTAGTCTTGGACCGATCGAAGCCCATCTAACAGAACTTGGGAAGGAGGTAGCACCACTGGGCTTTGCTCTGGACCAAACCCAAGCCGAACTTCATCGTGTGAAGCTAGAACGGAATCGCCTTCGTGATAAGTTCAAACTGATAGAAATTACTACTCGTGCGATGTTGGCCGAGCCTCACTCAGATTCTCTCACCTTAGCACACCTTACACTTAGGTCCTATGCTGGTGTGATAAGGGGCTATGTAAGGAGACCGTAACTGTCTTGTGTAATCCTTCGTTTTAAATAAAAATTGGGATTTCTTCTTATGATGAAGTTTATGAATTTTCAAATGACCGGATAAATATATTATGCATACTTTTGATGAATTTTAGAAAAAGGATATTTTAAAAAAAGTATATGTAGACCTTAAATAATTAAAAACATACAATTATATTTAAAAAATGGTCTTCTACATTTATGTCCAGTATGAAATTTAGAGTCTAATAAGATCAACTTGATTTATGATGAATAGTAAATTATGAATAGTGATTTTATGCTTAGGATTAGTAATGTGACCAAATGGATTAGTAATTTTGCGCAAAGAAAGTTTTAATATAATTTAGACACCTAGATTAAGTAATTTGATTCAATAAAATGGGTAAATAACGGTTTCATAAATTATTATTCAAGTATTAGTTTTTTCAGGGGAATAGTGTTTTTTAATTAAAAATTAAATTAAAAATATTTAGAAAATTATTTTTATAAAATGGATTTTATTTTTGAACTCAGAGCATCGATATTATGTTAAGGTAAATTTTGGGGTTTTTTCTGAAAAAAATGAATTTTCAATGAATAGTGTATTTATTTAAAAATTAAATTAAAAATATTTAGAAAATTATTTTCATAAAATGGAGTTCATTTTTGAAATCAGAGCATTGATATTTGGTTAAGGTAAAATTTTGGGATTTTTCTGAGAAATTTGAATTTTCAGTGAATAGTAAAAATACAGTTTTAGGGTTTCGGTATGTTTAATGACATCATAACTGTGTCATGATGATGTCATGAGATATTTTATGGGTTTTCTGACCAAAGGTGATGAATTATTGTATTGGGGGCCCCATGTGGCCTAACTTCATGGGAAATATCTTGGGAGAGCACATGGTTTTGAGAAACCCACTTATGAGGTGTCCCTTGGCCATTAATGCCTTATCCCCTCACTTTCCCTATAAATACCAAGCCATGCTCTCATCCTTAGGACTCCAAAATTATTCTCAAAGAAGCTCTGGTCTCCTTACCTCCCAAGGAGTCCTCCCAAGGTGCCCCCAAGCTATCAAGGTCCAAACCTTTGAGTTTTAAGAGTTACATTTTAAGGTAAGGGATCCGACCTCTCCCTTTCTTTTCAAGTAATCTATTTTATGTCATTTATTTTATACTCCATGTTCTTATGTTGGAGGATTTTCTTCAATATTAATATTACTTCCATTTTCATGTTCATATGATGAGATACCCCATATTTCTCTCATCAATTCGTTTTAATAATGTTTAAGTGACGCCGTTAGGCTGCCGAATTTTTAAGGGGACTCTTTCACCCTTCTCATTCTTTTCAAAATTCTACTTTCTTGTCAAGTATTTCAAGTTATTTTTTTTATTATGTTGGGGTATGATATCTATATATATCATACTGAACTCTTATGTTCACATGATGAGAGACCCTATTTTATCTTTTCAAATCATTTTTTTGAAGTTTAAGTGACGTCGTTAGGCTGCCGAATTTTCATAAGAGAAATCTAATTTTTGTCTTCCTTCCATGTTTTTCATTTAAAATGGTATGTCCTTCAAATTTCATTACCATGTTCATATATCCTTATTATTCTGTCCCTATACTGTTTTATGGGTCATTTATGAATGTTTTACCCATGTCCCCTCTCCTTTCACTGTTTTCTAAAACCCCGAAACATAGACGTTATGCTGCAGAATTTTCGTCTCAAAATGCATCTCTATTTTCCCAAAATTATTTTATGTTATAAAGTGAATACTCAAAGCTCTTATTTCTACAAGGGTATTCACATATATATCAAAATTTTCTATTTTAAATTCTGGGATTTACATACATGAGACATGCTTTCCCTTTCCGTGGGTTTAAAGTGACATTAAGATCATGTCTTTAAAGCAGTTTTTAAAACGTTATGATTATGAAATGAAACCCATTTATTTTATGCTATATGGGTTATTTATGAAATTTTTTATGATGATATATGTGGCTCACATGATAATAAAGGAAAATTTAATGGTGCGCCCTGATAGCGCTCCAATGCATTGGGTAATGATGTAACCACTAGAGATTACAATTTTCACGATATCTTGGTGAATAACCTCGGTAATTTTCAAATGACACCTTGGGGATGGACCTTGGTTATATGTTCATTATTTCCAATATTAAATGTTGTATCCACATCTTCAAGTTATGAAAAATGTTATTTTTATTATGATATGCCTCATGATTTCTTTCTCATTCCTTAAAGTTCGTTTTCATGACATTGTTGAAGTATCTCAAGTTCACATGTAAAATGTTTCTCTTGTTTCCCTTACTGGGCCTTCTGCTCACCCTTTCTTTTGATGTATGTCCCCAGGTTATGAGATACAATAATGAACCTAGGATGAACATAAGTATAAGCCTTTCAAGTGTTTAAGAAGAATGTTTTTTTTGTTTCATGTATTAAGTTCCTGGTTTCCAAGACACTAAACCTTAAAGATCCTCAGTTTTGTATAATGTAATGAATGTTTATGTGATAAAAAGGCGGGATGCTATAGTTGGTATCAAATGATGGTTTAGTTATTTATGGAAATTAGGATATTAAAACTTTAGGAAGAACCCTGTAGAAAAGTTTAAATATATGAAATCTTCCTGGTATTTTGGTGAGTATTGAGTAAGGGGTTGCCAAGCAAATACATCCTTGTCTGGATATGAGCAGGTAGAGGCGGCTCTGGAATAGATGTACATAAGGGTAAAACCCGAAAACACCGCTTTGAGCTAGAATTGAACGGGAACTGGTATACGAAAACAGGCCTTGCTGCACTCTTGGTTACGACACTCCTGGGGGATATGCTTTGGTAAATTCATAAGCTTGGTATGAACCGTTGTTAAAAGAACAAAGATAAAATAAAATAAATATTCACATAAGAATATATGATCATGGATAACCTATATGGGAACCTAGGGGATCAAAAGTTAGGGTATACTTTTCTTCTACATGTTATCCTTATATGCTTTAAGTTCCTTTTCATGATTATTGGCTAAGTATTTAAGCCCCTAATTATAATTTCTTTTCTTAGTTAATGGCGGGAAATGGAAGAACATGTCCCAACAACCAATGTGATAGGAAATGCGACGATTGACATACTAATATGACAGAGATGATTAGGGGATTAAAAGATGATTATTATTTTGGAAGACGTTCACTATTTTGGGGATCCTATATGATCTAGGTAAATAGATTACTACGGTATTTTCATTGAGGAGTAAGGTTGACTTATATTTTGAAGAATCGATGAATTTAAGGTGGACTTATAGTAATTTAGGTTACTTATGGAAATGATTAACCTATCTTGGGTAAAATATGTTTAGGTTAGCTACTTTTGTTATAATATGTTAGGAGTGGTTGATGTTGTTTGGAGATGAACAATGAAGCTTATTTTGGAAGACTATGTTATCAAGTCCTTCTTGTATTTGGGTTTCAATCTTAGTTTGGTTTATTTTGCGGAATTTTAAGGACCATTATTTATGGAATGGTCTATGATGAACTTTGGGTAGTACTATGGAAATTTGAATATTTAAAAGTAGTTTCCATTCCTATGGGATTATTTCTTTTTGAAGAGTTGTTTTACCTTAACCTTTCTGTTTTTGGGATAATGTTTAAAGATAGAAGAAATAGATAGTTAATATTTTGTGAATTATGTGATTCTCTAGAAGATGATTCTTGTGATTTTGATGAGACCAAGTGTTTTTGAATTCTCATCATTTGGAGAAAAGATTAGTTTTGGTAGAGACGTATTAAAGGATGAAACTTTACTTGAAGGTAGTTATATTTTCTTATGTTTTTGTTCTATGTTGTAAATGAATTCCTCAAAATTATGAAAAGTAACGTAAAACAAAAATGTTGTTGGTTTACGTTTCCTACTAGGTAATCAAAGACCGTTTACACACATCATAAGTTTGGGATTTTCTTATGGTTAAATTTCTCCTAATCATGTTTTCTATCACTATCCCCCAGAACTTGACCCTTTGTTTTTCTTCCATATCCATGTTTTCCTCCATGGAATCCTAGTATGGGTTAACTCAGGTGACCTTTGTACTTCCCTTTATTTCTTTTAAAGTAATAGTTTTTCTGACTCCTTTTTTGATGTGGTACATTCAATGAAATTTCAAAACCCAATTTTAAAAAATTGCGAGGACGCAATTTCTTAAGGGGGGAAGATTGTAACGACCCGAAATTTTGAATAAATCTTGTTTCCTAATTTTGTGTGTTATTTTATTTTTGATACTCAACAAAACTGTTTCATTTGATAACTTGAGTATAATTAAAATGAGATCATTGGGTTTTGACTGTTATATGACCATTGGTCAATATGATCACTGGAAACTAAACATTTTGATTATTGTCTCTAAATACAAGTAATCTTGGTTAATTAATATAGAAAGAAGATTCAATGGCCTCACCCAGTAGTCTTGGACCGATCGAAGCTCATCTAACAGAACTTGGGAAGGAGGTAGCACCACTGGGATTTGCTCTGGACCAAACCCAAGCCGAACTTCATCGTGTGAAGCTAGAACGGAATCGTCTTCGTGAGAAGTTCAAACTGATAGAAATTACTACTCGTGCGATGTTGGCCGAGCCTCCCTCGGATTCTCTCACCTTAGCACACCTTACACTTAGGTCCTATGCTGGTGTGATAAGGGGATATGTAAGGAGACCGTAACTGCCTTGTGTAATCCTTTGTTTTAAATAAAAATTGGGATTTCTTCTTATGATGAAGTTTATGAATTTTCAAATGACCGGATAAATATATTATCCATAGTTTTGATGAATTTTAGAAAAAGGATATTTTAAAAAAAGTTTATGTAAACCTTAAATAATTAAAAACGTGTAATGATATTCAAAAAATGGTCTTCTACATTTATGTCTAGTACGAAATTTAGAGTCTAATAAGATCAACTTGATTTTTGATGAATAGTAAATTATGAATAGTGATTTTATGCTTAGGATTAGTAATGTTACCAAATGGATTAGTAATTTCGCTCAAAAAAGTTTTAATATAATTTAGACACCTTGATTAAGTAATGTGATTCAATAAAACGGATAAATAACGGTTTCATAAATTATTATTCAAGTATTAGTTTTTTCAGGTGAATAGTGTTTTTTAATTAAAAATTAAATTAAAAATATTTAGAAAATTATTTTTTTAAAATGGATTTCATTTTTGAACTCAGAGCATTGATATTATGTTAAGGTAAATTTTGGGGTTTTTTCTGAAAAAAATGAATTTTCGATGAATAGTGTATTTATTTAAAAATTAAATTAAAAATATTTAGAAAATTATTTTTATAAAATGGAGTTCATTTTTGAAATCAGAGCATTGATATTTTCTTAAGGTAAAATTTTGGGATTTTTCTGAGAAAGTTGAATTTTCAGTGAATAGTAAAAATACAGTTTTAGGGTTTCGGTATGTTTAATGACATCATAACTGTGTCATGATGATTTCATGAGATATTTTATGGTTTGGATGACCAAAGGTGATGTATTATTGTATTTGGGGCCCCATGTGGCCTAACTTCATGGGAAATATCTTGGGAGAGCACATGGTTTTGAGAAACCCACTTATGAGATGTCCCTTGGCCATTAATGCCTTGTCCCCTCACTTTCCCTATAAATACCAAGCCATGCTCTCATCCTTTGGACTCCAAAATCATTCTCAATATATTTCTGGTCTCCTTACCTCCCAAGGAGTCCTCCCAAGGTGACCCCAATCCCTCAAGGTCCAAACCTTTGAGTTTTAAGAGTTACATTTTAAGGTAAGGGATCTGACCTCTCCCTTTCTTTTCAAGTAATCTCTTTTATGTCATTTATTTTATACTCCATGTTCTTATGTTGGAGGATGTTCTTCTATATTAATATTACTTCCCTTTTCATGTTCATATGATGAGAGACCCCATATTGCTCTCATCAATTCGTTTTAATAATTTTTAAGTGACATCGTTAGGCTGCCGAATTTTTAAGGGGATTCTTTCACCCTTCTCATTCTTTTCAAAATTCTACTTTCTTGTAAAGTCTTTCAAGTTCTTTTTTTTTATTATTTTGGGGTATGATCTCTATATATATCATACTTAACTCTTATTTTCACATGATTAGAGACCCTATTTTATCATTTCAAATCATTTTGTTGAAGTTTAAGTGACGTCGTTAGGCTGCCGAATTTTCGTCTCAAAATGCCTCTCTCTTTTCCCAAAATTATTTTATTTTATAAAGTGAATACTAAAAGCTCTTATTTCTACAATGGTATTCACATATATATCAAAATTATATATTTTAAATTTTGGGATTTACATACATGAGACCCGCTTTCCCTTTCCATGGGTTTAAAGTGACATTAAGATCATGTCTTTAAAGCAGTTTTTAAAACATTATGATTATTAAATGAAATCCATTTATTTTATGCTATATGGGTTATTTATGAAATGTTTGATGATGATATATGTGGCTCACATTATAATAAAGGAAAATTTAAGGGTGCACCCTGATATCTCTCCAATGTATTGGGTAATGATGTAACCACTAGAGATTACAATTTTCACGATATCTTGGTGAATAACCTCGGTAATTTTCAAATGACACCTTGGGGATGGACCTTGGTGATATGTTCATGATTTTCAATATTAAATGTTTTAGCCACATCTTCAAGTTATGAAAAAAGTTATTTTTATTATGATATGCCTCATGATTTCTTTCTCATGCCTTAAAGTTCTTTTTCATGACATTGTTGAAGTATCTCAAGTTCACATGTAAAATGTTTCTCTTGTTTCCCTTACTGGGCCTTCTGCTCACCCTTTCTTTTGATGTATGTCCCCAGGTTATGAGATGTAGTAATGAACCTAGGATAAACATAAGGAGAATCCTTTAAAGTTTTTAAGAAGAATGTTTTTTTTTGTTTCATGTATTAAGTTCCTGGTTTCCAAGACACTAAACCTTAAAGATCCTCAGTTTTGTATAATGTAATGAAATTTTATGTGATAAAAATTTGGGATGCTATATTCAGTATCCAAAAACATTGTATATATTGGATTTAAAACCATTGGGCCAAAACTTCTACTTATCTACAATATCCTCTTTAATTTATCTAATAGATCCCTGAAGACCCATGGTCAAAAAATCTTCAATTTCTTCTGATATCTGAAAGGATTTTAATGTTTTTGAACTTTAAATCTCACCACCATTTCATAGTAACAAACCCTTGGTTATTTTCAAATCCATTTTATGTGGATTTTCTTTAAGATTCTTTCTTATAAAGCACCATGATGACCACCAGACTGAAAACTCTACTATTTTCAATTCAATATCCACCATTACAACATGTTTAAGATCCCCATTATGTTCCACTTAGTGTTTTACCTATCATTATTCATCATGATTTCATGGGATTGACAATTATCTTTTCCATTTTCCTCAGCTGTTTTTCTTCACTCATGACAGATACCATAACCATCATGGTCATTTCAATGGTTATTTAATCATTAAAAATACCTATGTGATATGGATAAGATTCACATAATACATGTGTCTCTATTTACTTCATGTAGTGCATCTTACTCCTTATTTGACCTTCATAATGGTTGGATTAATCTCCTTCATCATGCATAGAATTATTTCATCTTTATATAGGGTCAAACTAAGATTCAGTGGTAATCTTGGTAGTCCTAAGTTTCACATGTACAATGGTGGTGGTAGAATCTAGCTTCCAGTGGTAGTGATGGTGTTCTTCAGTGATTGTAGGAGGAAACATCTAGTGGATGGTGAGGAAAAATGGTGGAGGGTGATGCATGAGAAAGGTAAAGCAAAATCATTTTTATTAAAATGAATAGAAACTATTATTTCATCGACTCGGTTCAGAAAAATAGTGAGTAGAATGCTTCTATATATTATTTGACGCACATAAACCCACAAAAATAAGTATTAATGGGTGTTAATGATCACTCATTGGCCTCTGTGCCGACCCTCACTGAAAGGATAACCACCACCGCTATGCACACCCATTCCCATGCATTCTTCTACTCTTTATGCATGCAAACTTTCTCACCCCTTCACCAACCAATGTAGGGGATTTCCATTATTTTATGGTCTTCCCTAGGGGCATGGTTGGCCTCCCCTTAGGATAGATATGTGGTTTTTTTCAGGTTGAGGGTTGGCATTTCATTGAACTATTTTATCAATAATCCTCAAATCCCATTTCCAAATTCCAGCTTTTAAGAACCTACAAAAAACATCTTTTCTAAAGTAAATATATTTTATAAAAATTCCAAAAAAAATAATTAATTTGTCTTTAATTTTTCAAAAATCATTTTAAAATATTATTTACCCACAAAATAATTCAAAATATATTATTTTAGAAAAATTAATAATTAAATTCACAAATTAATTAAATTAAATATTAAATAATACATGCATTAAATGTTCTTATTAAATCCCCTCACATATAGACTCATACGTTTCCTCAAAGATGTAATCTAAAAAAATTTACAAAGGATGCTCACCCTTCCATGATTAAAATTTCAAAAAAAAATATTATCACTAGGGAAATAAAATTTCATGTTTCACAAAGAAATTTATTTTTTAAACTCATAATTTTCAAAGAAACACGTCAATAATATATTATACTTTTTCTCATTTGAAATGGAATTTCTTCTTCTAGTGTCTATTCATATTTTTAATTCATTATTAATGTACATGCTCGTTGTAGTTTACCTCACTTTAAAATTATTTTCACTCACCACTCAAGGTAAAAATGTAAGTGAAGTTATACTCATACCTCAAACTCATGTAACTTTCACTTGGCTTGTAATGCACCTTGAATCTATACCCTGTAGAGACAAAAATAACTAATAATCATGTAGGGTTTAACAATTAGGATCAAATGACTTTGTTGTGTTAGGTTAGGTAGGAATTAATTTTAAAAATTAGTAAATAATAAAAAGAGATTATTCTATAAATAATTTTTAATGAATATCAAAAATAGTATTAATGAAAATTATTTTTAAAAAGGAAATCTCCACATTTCAAAAAACTCAAAGTAAGGTCATGAAGAAATGATGTATAATTATAGATATACATCTTATTATTATTTTTTAAAGTTATGATTGGGAAATGTCTCAATTACATCATCCAACCACATATGATATCCTCATAACACTATCTAAATAGTTATAACATCATTGGTAAAGTGATTTTTATTTTTGACTAACCTAAGAAAAATCCCAATTTACAATTTTTTATAAATAATATAATGAATGATAAATAATAAACCAATACCAACATCTGAATAAGATCCCAACATCTCTCTTCACTCAATTATATACCTTTTCCACCGTAAAAATATTATCCCCCACACTTAACCATTTTAATTCCTTTATTTCTACCTTGTCAAAGCTATGATTGTGAAAAATTAATTTTAAAATGATTAATTCAATTTTTTTGATTGAGCCCTTATACTTGGGACACACCTTGACATTTTTCCTTTTTTATCCTATATAAATAATTAATAAAATTGTTAGGGAGGGTCCACATTAAAACTTGTAAGTGAAGTTATTATCAAACCTCAAAGTCATGTCACTTACCATATACTTTAAATTCACCTTGAATCTCCCCCATGTAGAGACAAAAAAATAAAAATAATCACGAGGTATTAGAAATAAGATACAAATGACTCTGAGGCTTTAGTCTAGGTAAGATTTTCTGTTAAAAATAATTAAAGATCAAAATGAGGTTATTCTTTAAGGAATTTTTCATGAATATCAAATCTAATCTTAATAAAGATACACCTTCAAAATAAAATATCACCTTTCCCCAAATTCAAATCAAGGTCATAAAGCAATGAAGTATAATGAAATATATAAATGCTATTAGTTTTATTATGAATGTTTTTCTTGGAAAAATTCTCGCATATATCACCTAACCCTACATTATCTCATCAAGACACTACTTATAATAGTTATAACAAGATCATTATTCAAGACATGGTTATTTTCTATATTCTTGAGACGCAAACCATTTTTTAATTTTTTTTAAGAGTGGTTCACAAAAAAATAATGAATGATAAATCGTGAACCTTTTCCAACATCCCAAGAAGCACCCAATATCTCTCCTCAAATAATTACATAGCGTTTTCACCATAAAAAGCCTCTCCCTTACACTTATACTTTTTAATAACATGCAATATAATAGATTAGGGTAGGAATGGATAAAAATAGATTGTAATGTGAATCATCTTTAACAAGTTCATTCATAGTTTCTATGATCCAAAATAAGGTGGGTCTCAAGGATAATAGGTCAAAAGAAAATAATAACTCTATATTTTTTAAATTGATTTGGAATAATCATAGCTTCAAAACGATAATAAAAAAATTCTAGATCAAAACATTCCCAAGTATCTCAAGAAATATTCTCAATAAAGAATAGAAAAAATTGGATTTTAAACCTATTGGGAATATGAACATATGAATTTAACCATGACGTACACAAAATTACCAATTAATAAAAATATCATAAATTCAATGTATTCCAAATCTAAGAGGAATCTCATCTATATTGATTAACCAATTCCACTAATTCGTGATTTTCTAAATCTATTCCCCCATGCATAACTCTGATAATTCAACCCCCATCTTACTCATTCAAATTCATTGAAAAATAAATCTAAAGCTTAGGATGATGGTTATACAAATTTTCACTTGAAACATAGATCAAACATTAGGACAAGATGAATGTGTTGCATGCATTTTACAATTAAAAACATAAAAACCTAATTTGATATAGAGAAAGGTAGTAGAAAAAAATAATTTAAAATCAAAATCCCATTTTAATGAAGCTCCTCCATTTACTTGTTATTGTAACCCTCTTATTCTTCTTCCTTTGTGTCTTTTCTAAAAAAATAACAAGTAAATGTGTAGTACCATTTCAATAAATCTAAAAATAATGTTGTTGAAGAGTGTCTATATCCTAAAGTGGAAAATTAAAATCCTAGGAAAACAAAAAAACCTAGGATTTATCCTGGAAGCATTATTGTTATGTTCATTAA
This sequence comes from Viscum album, assembly GCA_963277665.1. NCBI lineage: Eukaryota > Viridiplantae > Streptophyta > Magnoliopsida > Santalales > Viscaceae > Viscum > Viscum album. The sequence continues at coordinate 1,860,321,319 of OY728129.1, read as the reverse complement.
GCATGATTTTACCTATTTTAAGATCAAGTGATGGAATGTTTGAAGGAGTTTGCTAGAACCAAATAAATAAGTGCTCTCAGTTGTGATCTATCTATATGAATGGGTCCTTATCCTTCCTATTAAAATAGACATACTCTACCTTTTAGTATTACTTTTTTAACTTCTATTAGGCTAGCCCACTAGTACTTTAATAGAACCAAAAAAAGAGTTTGGTTATATACCATCAAAATTGTTTGGTCCTCTTCTAACCAAGTTGGGGTAACTTCTTTCTAGTATCACCAATTATTTTCTTAACACTTCATCCTTGTTTTTAAGAATTTTTGGCCTACCCATTATTATTGATAGTTAATAATTCATCTTTCTCTTCAATGATAGTGTTTGAATCATCTTTTTATTTAATTACTTAAATATCATTTGCCTCTAGCTTCCTATCCTCATCAAATTATTCCTCATGTTTAGTTTGATTCTTCATGGATCGTCCATATTGAATCTCACTTTCTCCCCACCAACTCTCAAACATAGATCCCGGTTATAGATATCAATTAGATCTCTCACTATATCCAGGAATTTTTTTCCTAAGATAAGGTATGTTCATTCTAATTCAATGTCCAACACTAGTAAATCTACAATGAAGATGAATCTATCCACTTTTACCAGAATATCTTTTATAGTACCTTAGTTCAACCCTAGTTTCATTCATATTTTCCAATCCAAGTCTCTTAAATGTTTCCAATGACATAATGTTAACACTTTAACCTAAGTCACATAGAGATTTCCCAAATTTGTTAGACCCTATATTTATAGGAATTAAAAAACTACCTGGGAAATGTTTTTTTAGTAAATTATTTAATACAACCATAGATCACTCCCTTGTGTGTTGGATGGTTCTAATCTCATCCATTATACTTTTATATGAAACATTTTTTGCTAGATCATCTACAAAAGGTATATTATTATCTAATTTCATAAATAGTTCAAGAAAATTACCTTTTTATGATCCAATTTCCTCCTATTTTAGACTATATTAAAAAGGTATTATTTGATCATATGGAAGTGGTGGTGCATCTTTTATTTGTTCTTTATCTTCATTTCTCTTTCCTCTCTCATTTACTTGTTTTATTCCTATTTTTCTAGGTGTAAAATTTTTTTCTACTCATTTCATAGATTTATGTAGTGATTTTATACCTCTTAATATGACATACTTCACTTCTTTACATGGGTTGACTTCTAGACTTACCAGTAGTACTTCTCTTGGACCCTCTCTTAGTTGATTATAAAGTTACCTAACAAAAAACTCCAAATTTATTAAAGAATATTTTTGATCCTTAGTGTCTTCTTTTAGGTTGTTGATTTCATCCCTGATTGAATTCATGAAGGTATATAATTACTCTTAAATTTAATGGATTTAGCTATATAATGTGTGTTCCTATTGTTAAAATCTAAGTGGCCTTTTTTGATATCCTTAACCTTATTTGTATTGTGTCCACCAACCTTGAAAAGTAATTTTTACAATTGTAGTTAGTATAATTAACCTCTTTGGTATACGTACATTGGGGTTAGTTTGGAACCATGATGATGTATATCTTTTTGGTCAAAGCTTACATTGAGCTAGTATCCATCCATTGTTATCAAACATGTACACTCCCCTTCTCTAACGGACTTTTGATTTCCATTGAAAACTATTTCTTCCCATCTCATCTAGAAAATTATTACTCTCTAATGTTGAACTTATCATCAATAAGCCTCTATCTAAAAAATCATCAATATACTTGTTTCCCTAATATAAACCCTTAGAAAAGTTTGTATTAGAATCCACATTTCAATCACCTGATGTGGGAATTCTCTTATTATATTTTTAAACATCTTCCAAGAAAGATAATTTAATTTAATATTGAATTAGTTGAAATTAAGACTGTCAATGTGAATATTTATTGATTTTGAGGGAGGGTAGAACTAGGTTATAAAGTTTCTTTCCAACTCAGTCCATGTTGTGATGGAATGAGGTGCCATGATTTGTATACATTCCCTTTATTTATATCTAAAATAAAATCAAAATAGTTTCAATATCACTTTATCAATCAGAATATTTTGAAATTAAAATGTATGAAATACTACAAAAAACACTTTTAATATTAATTTGTATCTTTTTTAGGCATCCCATAGAACTATATCAAATGTGAAATAGTCTATATGATGGTTGGATTGATATCTAAGTGGTTCACTACCATAGGTGTCCCAATAATTCTTTATTGCAAACCAATGTTTGATGGTCTTCCATAATCCATGAGCATCCAAAACCATAGATCTCTTTGATGTGCACCTGCAGTGCCACTATTTTGTTGCTCATTTTCAACCATTTCTACTTCTTTACCCTTCTTTCATAATATTATTTAAATCTCAGGGTCACACCAGAGAGTTATCTTTATTTCTTCTCAAGTAAAATGATCTTGCATAATTAGTTAATCCTAAGAATCATAGCACTAGCACACCTAGTGTAAAATAGAAAATTAAAAATTTGAAAAATGAAAGAAAAATTACTAATATCATAAATCTACTCAGTCATCATCCCTATCAATGATTCCAAAAATTTTATGTTGCCAAATGAATCGTTAATTACATAGAGGGTTTATAAAATATAGAAATTTATAAATACTTAAGTAAAACTACTAATAACTAAATGAATGTAGTAAATGACATGCTTTAGGTTGAACCCATGAGATAATTTATGTAGATTTTAGGAAATTAATTGAACGATTTATAGAGAAGAAAAAGTTGTTTTATAAAATCAGATTGATAAGACATGATATGTTTTTTAATTTATAAGTTGTGTATACTATTAAATTAATGAATTTGAGTGATTATTCATGTTTTTTGTTAGAGTTAGGACAAAGATAATCATTTTTCTTTGTATTATATATAAAACCCAATAATTCCACATTCATATGATCAACTATTTGGTTTTATTAAATAATTAGGTGTATCAACTACTTATTTAAACATAATTACATTAAATTTATTAATGGTCATGAATGATTTAAGGTAATTAGTTATTTATTTAATTGAAATTCCTAATTCATGTATGCAATGGTCATTACACTAGAAAGATAAAGATGAATAAAATTGAATGCACATGGAACAACCTTAACAAGACCATAAATAAAAATAAAATTCACTAACACACACTTCACTTATTTTACATAATTTTACACTTAAATAAATTACCTTATCATGATATCTATATGGAAATGGAAAATAAAAGGAAAAAATCAATACAATAACAACAGCTTTGTAGTATAACTCTATCATCTTTGAGTTTTATATTTTTCTAGTTTATTCCCTTTTACAGTAGCCTGAAACCATTGTATATATAGGCTTGAGATCCCCCAGGCTCAACCTGCTCATTCTTATCAATGTCTTCTTTAATTTATATAAGAGATATATAAAGACTCATGGTTAAACTCTCTTTATGTCATCCTCATATCTCAAATAATAAAAACATTTTTGAATTATAATCTCCCTACCACAATATTGAAGCAAACCCTTAAGCACTTTACAAGCTGATTTCTAAGGATTATCATCATCATTCTTGCACATGCAGTACCACATTGACCTTTGTGATGAAAACTCCACTGTTTTGATTTCAAGATCCACCTATTCAGCATGTCTAAGTCCCCTAATATTTTTTACTCATCTTTTTACCCATCATTATTCTTCATGCATGTAGGGCCTTGATAATGACATTATCTATTTTCTTTAGCCATTATTTTCACCAAAGGAAGAGACCATGACTAGTATGACTATTTTAATTAGTGTTTCATCATTAAAAAAATCCTATGAAACAAGACTGAGCTTCCCATAAAATGGGTGTCGCTATTTCCTTCATGATCTTCATCTTCGTCATCATACAAACATTATATTGTACAGATCAATCTTATTCATCATGCATGATTTGTTGGGGTGCCTCCTATCATGGGACCATGTCAAGTGACTCTTAAAATAATAAGGATAGAAAGAAAAATTAGATATAATGATTTTAGGGTTATGGGATTTTCAGAAGTGGGTTTATTTTTAGAGATGTGTAAGTTTTGAGGTGAGACTCTCCTTATCTCCACATTACAATGTAGTTAGGGATTCAACATTAGTTTTCAAAACTAAAACTAGTGAAATTCATATAATCTGATCGTATTTCATCTATGATGGTATTTGATCTAACTATGGTATTTCTTTCTTCACCTTTTATTCAGATAAATATATTATTCTCTTCAGGGTGATATCTATTTGAATTTATTTATTATGATGCAATATTCATTTCAAGATAATTTTAGACTGCATATGCTTTCTACCGTTGATTCACTATTTTATCTGATTATTATTCTTGATATTAGGAACATCTTTGGAAGTCTCTTCTATGTACTATTCATTATTAGTGGATTCTACTTTCTGGACTAGGACCTGTGGGTTTTCCCTAATTGGGTCTTCCATGTTAAAAATTTATGGTATCAACATTTATTTTTTTCACACATTAATTTGGTCAATACACATCCACATTAATTTTATAGGCTTTTCTGGAGGTAAGGGAAGTCTACTTCCATTGTATGTTCTCTTTTTTATTTGCGCATTCATCAATTCCCATATTTCCTAATATCTAGTATCAAAGGGTTTGTTTTTTGTTCAGATAAATTATGGAATTGAATTATAGTATGATGATTTTGTTTAATGGTACTAACTACCATTTGTGGAGATTAAAAATGAATGATTTATTATTTGTAAATCGAATATATCTTCTAGTGTTGTCATGACCCATCCCCTAAGGCTCGTGCCATGACAACCCCAAGCCCGCCTTCCATAGGCCAGGGGCTGGTGACTAGCACCTAAAGGTGTATCCCCTAAAATTGGGAAGGCATTGCCTGTATATCCTGTAAACACACTAAACCAATCACACGGGAAGATATGAACACAATCAAACTGTATAGTAAAAATAGTGCTGAAAGTAAGAGGGGCTGGAATACAAGCCCAACAGTAAAGGTACAAGTACAACTGAAATACAATTCAACTGAAGAAAGAGTATGACAGCTATTGGGTCATCCTACAAGGTTCCTACCTGAAGGGTAAGTATAGATCGCCTCCTCAGCACTCCACATCTGCCCATATCCTCTGTGTACTGACACGATGTATGGTCTACCTCTGGCACTATCCAGTCCTGGTACCCTCAGCCTCGATCAGCGTTGTCCGTCATCTGCATCAAACAAAACAAGGTGCGGGCATAGCCTATGCAGGGGTGAGTATAACGATACTCAGTAGGGACCCCGAGACCCTAAAGGTCTCACAAAATCCACCAAGGATAAGCCACAAAGCATGAAATCAACTGACAACCCTACTTAGTTATATGACCATACATATACCTAAGTTATCAAGTATACCCATCTCAATCATGAGGAAACACAGGGTCCAACCCAAAAGCCCAAACCTCAACTGTTCCATAAAGGAAGGAATACCACAAAGGTAAGTACCACACAGGTACACTGCACAGAATAATACCACCAAGGTATTACCACGAAGGAAAGTACCACATAGGTACGAACTCAGCTCACACCAGGTATAACTTAGGTACAATAGTAAAGAGGATTAGATGTAACTACTGAATCATATTACTCTGTTAAGAGGCAGACCCACATAGAATCCTAAATCATCAGACCCACACAGGATCCTAGTACATCATCAGACCCACACAGGATCCTAGTACAGCAGACCCACACAGGATCTTAGGACATCATCAGACCCACACAGGATCCTAGTATAGCAGACCCACACAGGATCCTAGTACATCATCAGACCCACAGAGGATCCTAGTACAGCAGACCCACACAGGATCCTAGCACATCATCAGACCCACACAGGTTCCTAGTACAGCAGACCCACACAGGATCCTAGTACATCATCAGACCCACATAGGATCCTAGTACAGCAGACCCATAGAGGATCCTAGTACATCATCAGACCCACATAGGATCCTAGTACATCTGACTCACACAGGATCCTAGAGTAGTCCTACATGTATTCCTAGAGCAGATCCATGTGGGATCCTCGATCATAGACCCACGAAGGATCCCTTTCTCATGTTACAGCTAGCTACAGGGTTCCTACACTAAGATCGATTTATTCCAGGAGGATCTGCTCCTCAATCCACAGGTCGATACTCCAACTGCCACGAAGTCCCACGACGAAGTATCCCAAAGGCCTTTCACGTCAAAAGGGACCCAATGCAACAGACGGCGCGTCAATCGGACGCTCAGTCTGTAAGTTATTGGTGTTTCTACTCCGAGGGCCCGGTTGGATTCGAGGTTCAATCCAACCTGGTCTTACTCCAAATGGCACCGGATAACCAAATGGGTCACATGGAAAAACACACGTGATGGACTACCCATTTTTCCAAAATAGATACCAGGTGAAAAAATTGCATTTCAATGAAACACGTGCAAACCGGGCCTCATGGGGCCCACGCCTTGACCTCTACTTAAATATCCTAAATTAGTCTTGAAACATCCGTCTTAATTTCAGGGCTACAATGTCACAGACGGTTCGTCATTCTCACACCGTATGAGGAAGATATGTCGGATACAAAATCCCGTAATAATAATATTATTATTATTATTGGGTGTTTCATGGGCCCGAACCAAGAACCATAATTTAGTATCCAACATTAGACTTGAATCGACCATATTAATGACAGGATCACATCGCCACTGGCGGAAAATCAATCGGACATCGCATGCAGGAGTTATTGTGGGTCGAATATTTAATAATAATATCAAATCTATTAATTCAAAAGCGTTTCGGGTACTCGATCCAAAAACTAGAAAAATACATCCAATATTGGACTCATAATTTTCGTCTCGAAGTCAGGGTCATACTGTCACTGACGATTCGCGAAACCGAGGTCACAGGGATAAGTTACACATGAAAAATGGTTTTACAACCAAAAATAATAATAACATTATTTATATTATTATTATTTTATTTTTATTTTATTCCTTAACTAATCTTAATTGAGATTCACACATGGTATCCCTTGCTCCACGCGATTCCACATAGTTCCTCCCCCTTTAATTTTTCTATTCATTTTACTTTTAATTTAATTTCTTTAAATTCCTTTAACCCCTTTCATGATTTTCCAGTTTCATCAACAATGTAAACTCTCAACCTCCAGCCACCGATCATGCTTCCACTGAGATGAAAACAGACCTACTCATACCTCCCTATAACCGTACCAGAAAAACTGAAACCTGTTGTCCGTTTGGCTGTCGTGCCACCTACACCAGCTGTACCGGACCGTCATCGCACCACCTATCTCACCCAGAGCTACGCCCCAAAGACACACCGGCATTGCACCTCCATGTTTCCCCTTCCGTGGGCCACTACATCTTCTTTCTAAGCCTAAAAAATGTAACAATCGTAGATTCACGATCCTCAAGCTGAGATCTCGGCGTTCATATGTCGCGCTCAACGAAACATTGTGTTTTTAGCGTGCTTGATTATTTGGAAACTAAGAACACACGAAGAAGGCGTGAAGAACAAAATAGAAAAGATTATGGTATATGTGCAGATCGATGGCCGTGTTTGTTTGGCCATCGTTGTTGAGAATCAAGTACAAGAGGAATCAACAAATAGATATTTATCATACTTCAAAATAAACCCCCTACCTCAATCTTCCGTTGGAGGTAGCGTGAGGAGGAAGATGATTTGTCGACCCTTCTCGAACATTGGTTCCTCGTTCCTCATTCGGAGGTCGTTCTTCATTGTAGGATCTTCTTCATTGTAGAAAGCTCTCCCTTCAAGAGTTCTCCACCAAATTAATTTGCCCACAACTCTCCCTCAACCCCCCACGAGAGGTGAGGATCCCCTATCCTTTAAGCTTACTTAATTAATTAACCAATTAACGTTGTCTTCATTAATTGGGGGAATTTCAAGAGTTATCTCATATTAAGATAGGAGTTCATGTTCGGGTGGTCCCCACCACCAGAATTTAAATGGGTGGTTTCAAATAAATAAAATAAAAGTTGATCGTTTTATTTTATTATTTTTTTAACTCTCCCATGGAAATCCAAAAAACTAACTTCCACCCTTGACCTATTGTAGTCAAGGTGAAGGTCTTCTTAAGCTAATATCGGTTTTGCGAGTTCAACGGTGTCTGCAGATTTCAATTCTAAGTACTAGTTCAAAAGTTACAAAATGCCGCTCGTGCATTTACTGAACCTACCCGAAAAAAAGTTTGGAAAATTATTAATAGTCACCCTCAACCCGTGTCAGTCGAGGTTAGGCTCTGCCGAAGAGAAACACACCCCAACGAACCCAATGGTACTCTCTGATTTTCAATCCGAGTTACCGTTTAAAAGTTATGGATTTTACAATAAAATAATTATCACTTAATTATTTTATTTACGGCCAAAAACTAACTTTCACTGGTGGCCCGCGCCAGCCAAATTTAGTATCTTCTTAAATAAAGCATGAACTCACAAGTTCAGCAGTGGTATTAGATTTTCAATCTGAGCTACCATTTTTGAGTTATAAGCATTTGAAAAATAAAATATTTTATTTAATTATTTTATTTATGGTTATTCCATTTTTGGGTTTTCTCACAGGAGGCTCACGCCGACTAAACTTAAGTCACACCTAGGGTAAACCCACCATTCTGAACGCAACGGTGCCCTCGGATTTCTGATCTGAAAACCCGTTTAAGAGTTATTCAACTTTTTAGGAAAACTACTTACGCGCACCAATTAAAGCATAAAAAAACTTCAACAGATCATTCTGGGCACTCTGTGCCTCAGAATCATGCGCTGTCAGATTTTGTAGTCTTGAAATAATTCCATATAATTAAAAAAATTATACGGAATTTTCGGGACATTACATTCTTCCCACCTTAGGGATTTATGTCCCCGAAAGCCAAAACAAAGGCCAAACAACCAAAAGAGGGTACTGAGCATGAATATGAGCCTCCCACTCTCGTGTGCTCTCCTGGAGGTTCATGTGCTACCAATGTACATGCTCCAAAGGTATTGATCACCCATGAAGGACTCTCTCCTGTCGATCCTCAATCTCTACTAGAACCTCCGTAAATGACGCCCCATCATCTAAGTACAACTTGATGTAGTCGGTGATGTGAGATGGTTCATGCGTGTATCCCCTCAGTTGGGATACGTGGAAGACGTCGCGCACCCTCTCTAACTACGGTGGAAGAGACAAGCAGTATGCCACCTCACCTACCCTCCAAATGATTGGAAAAGGACTGATATACCTTGGTGATAATTTTCCCCCTCGGCCAAATCTCTGCAAACCTCATCGTGGTGAGACCTGTAGGAATACATGATCTCCCTCCTCCTGTCAGCATAAGACTTCTTCCAGCTCTGAACAGTTTTCATTTTCTAACAAGTGAGGCTTCATGATATAAAATCTGCCACTACTTTCTTCATCCCTGGCAGCCAGTACTGACACTGAAGGTTCTGGTACATCTTCACTACACCAGTATGTACCGCTAGAGGGGACGTATAGAACTCCCTCAAAACCTCCTTATGTAGTGCTATTGGTACCATGCTACGTCCTCTGAAGAGGACGACATGATACCCACCTTCAGAAAATCCATCAGGTGCCTGCCCTGAGGATATCTGAGCACGTCAATCCTCATAGTCAGTGTCCCCATGATGTTCCTCCCAGACTCGCTAAATAAGTGGGGGAGTGATTGTAAGAGACTGAAGAAAAGCTGCTTCATCCCGATCCACAAAGGATATCTGCAAAGCGGTTAGCTGCTATATCGCCTCACTCAGCATCTGCAGGCCAGACCTCCTGCTGAGTGCATCTACTTCCATGTTCCCCTTCCCAGGAGTATAGAATATCTCAAAGTCATAGTCCTGGAGAACTCTAGCCACTCCTGTTGGGAACTGAAAACTTAAAACTTATGCTGCCACGAGGGTGAGGTTGGCCGACTCACGAGTGATCAGTTGCACCCTCTTATGCAGGAGTTTATCCTATGCTTTCTGGGTTTCCTTTTTCGCTAACTAAGGAAAACCTCATCCCAATGTTGTAGATAAACCACAACATTTTTTCCTAATACAATCAATCTGGGTATGAATTATGGATGTTCAGTCATACTCAAACTAACGTCGAAAGGCCTCGACACTGCCACCAAGAGGTTCCAACCAAAACTCTCACCTCAAGGGTCAGATCACACCATCGGCGTAAGTGTGATTATCGAGTCTCCTCTCAAAGGTATCTCCAGATGTGAGGGTCAAGTCAATGGTTTAACTGAAAACTCTAGGTCTTGGACAAGATTCGTGGAAGGAAGGAATGATTGGTACCTATGTCTATTGATACGGAAGCTAGTAATAGACACATACCGTACCTCGAATCATTCCTAGATCCCTTGGGTCACACTCCTTGACTGCATGCAACTACTATCTTCCCCTGTCCTCCAACTCCCTAAACCTAGTGAGGACTACAATGGGTGTGGTTGTAACATGTCAAAATGTACACCGCCTCATTTTTCTCCCCTAGCTCTGCTTCAACGTCTGCAGCCCTTCAGATTCATCTTTCCCTAACACTTATTCTTCTCAAAACATTTTTACATGCCCAAGTCTTTAATACTGGCACTAGTTTCCTATTCTCCCACTACTAACATTCACTGGTTGTATCCACTCATCCAAATAACATTCAACTACAAAGGTTCTCTATAGCACCCTAACATAAGTAGGAATGCATAGAGGAAAAGTGTTGGATTGGATGTCCTTAAACACACCTCACTCAGAAGTCTGATCCCTGAACATTGATCGTATCATATTCATCAAGTACCATGAATGGTCGGTACACCTCAATGAATACTCAGAAACCGACATGTCATCTATCTGAAGCTGTGGAAGCTCTAGGGAACTCTCAGCCACCTCCTCAAGCCAGTCCTTAGTCGCCTGTGAATCGGGCTCACCTTAGAACCTGAGGGGTGTCTGATGTTGAAACATGTGTAAGGCACTTAGCCTACATGTGTCCTCTACTTGTACCACCGGTTGTAACTACTAACCAACGGGAAGTGATATAGCTGGCACACTACCCGAAGGTACCATCTTGGGAAATGATCCAATCACTGAAGCCTCATCACTATGCAGACCATCCTCATGGTCACTCACTGGAAAAGAATTGTATCTAAGATCACCATCTGCTCTACTGGTGTCTCAACTAGGCAGAAAACTCTAGAAACTGCCTCCAACCAGCCCTCAGCTATGTGGGAATCTGTATCGCCTAAAAACCTCAGAGGCCTCTACCACTGGAACTCATGACATGTGCTCAATCAGCGTGCATTGTCTTCCAGTGTGGCTGGTGGTAACTGTTTCCCAATGGGTGGTGGTGTTGCTGGTACACCACCCGAAGGTGCCAACATAGTAAGAGGGTCCTACACCGGATCCTCGTCGCTCAGTGGGCCGTCATTGTGTACTCTCTCAGGAATCTTAGATGTCTATCTATGCAGCGGCATCGTGATAAGGAATAGGTGTGTCATGGTCATTAATTTATACCTGGTGAGCTGACTCAAAGAAAACACAAGAAAACTTTTCAAAACACACACGCAATTAGTGTTTTAGTGCACTGAATCAGAAATCAGAAGTCAGGGTCCTGGTGTATGGATATGTCGGCTGCTTCACCAACACTAGATTCCCTAAACTAATAACCACACTCACTACACTTAACACACTTTTTGTTAAAAATATTAGATTCTTATGTTCTATGATATAACCAACTCCTCTTATACCAATTTGTCACGACCCATCCCCCGGGGCCCATGCCGTGACTACCCCAAGCCCGCCTTCCATAGGTCAGGAGCTGGTGACTAGCGCCAAAAGGCGTATCCCCTAAAACAGGGAAGGCATTACTTTTATATCCTGTAAACACACTCAACCAAGTACACATCAAGATATGAACATAAGCAAATTGTATCGCAAAAAGATTTTTAAAAGTAAGAGGGGTTGGAATAAAAGCCCAACAGTAAAGGTACAAGTTCAACTAAAATACAATACAACTGAAGAAAGAGTAAGAAAACTACTAGGTCATCCTCTGAGGTTCCTACCTGAAGGGTAGGTATAGATCACCTCCTCATCACTCCACGTCCGCATGTCTGCTCTACATACCGACACACCATATGGTCCACCTCTATCACCATCATGTCCCGGTACCCTCATCCTCGATCAGCGTTGTTCGTCGTCTTCATCAAACACAATAAGGTGTGGGCATAGCCCATACAGGGGTGAGTATAACGATACTCAGTAGGGACCCCAAGACCCTCAAGGTCTCACAAAATCCACAAAGGATAAACCACAAAGCATGAAATCAATTGACAACCCTACTTAGTTATATGCTCATACATATACCTAAGTTATCAAGTATACCCATCTCAATCATGAGGAAACACAGGGTCCAACCCAAAATCCCAAATCTCAACTGTTTCACAAAGGAAGGGATACCACAAAGGTAAGTACCACACAGGTACGCAACACAGAAGAATACCACCAAGGTATTACCATGAAGGAATGTACTACACAAGTAAAAACTCATCTCACACCAGGTATAACTTAGGTATAGTAGTAGAGATGATTAGATGTAATTACTGAATCATCTTACTCTGTTAAGAGGTAGACCCACGTTGGATCCTAAATCATCAAACCCACACAGGGTCCTAGTAAATCATCAGACCCACACAGAATCCTAGTATAGCAAAACCACACAGGATCCTAGTACATCATCAGACCCACATAGGATCCTAGTACAGCAGACCCACATAGGATCCTAGTACATCATCATATCCGCACAGGATCCTAGTAAAGCAGACCCACACAGGATCCTAGTACAGTAGACCCACACAGGATCTCATTACATCATCAAACCCACACAGGATCCTAGTACAGTAGAATCATACAGGATCCTATTACATCATCAAACCCAACACGGGATTCTAGTACATCAGACCCACACAGGATCCTATAGTAGTCCCACATGGATTCCTATATTGGATGCATTTGGGATCCTCGAGCACAAACCAACGACGGATCCCTTTCTCATGTTACAGCCAGCTACAGGGTTCCTGCACTAAGCTCTCTTGATTCCAGGAAGATCCGCTCCTCAACCCACAGGTCGATAATCCAACTGCCACAAATTCCCATGAAGAAGTATCCCAAAGGCCCGTTGCGTCAAAAGGGACCTAATGCAACAGACGGCACATCAATCGGATGCCTGGTCTGTAAGTTATTAGTGTTTCCGCTCTGAGGTCCCAGTTGGATTTGGGGTTCGATCCAACTCGGTCATACTCCAAATGGCACCGGATAACTAAACGGGGAACATCGTTACGATTCACATGGAAAAACACACGTGATGGACTACTCATTTGTCCAAAACGGATACCCGGTGAAAAATTTTCATTTCACCGCAACACGCGCGAATCGGGCCTTATGGGGACCACACCTCAAACTCGACTTAAATATCCTAAATTGGTCTTGAAACATCCATCTTAATTTCGGGGGCACAACATCACAGACTGTTCGTCATTCCGACACCTTATGAGTAAGATATGTCGGATACAAGATCCCGTAATAATGTTATTATTATTATTATTGGGTGTTTCATGGACCCAAAACATGAACCAGAATTTAGTATCCAACTTTAGACTTGAATCGACCATATTAATGACAGGATCACAACTCTACTGATGGAAATTCAATCGGACGTCGCACGCAGGAGTTATGGCGGGTCGAAGATTTAATAATATTATTAAATCTATTAATTCACAAGTGTTTCAGGTACTCGATCAAAAAACTCAAAAAACACATCCAATATTGAACTCATAATTTCCGTCTTAAAGTCAAGGTCGTACTACCATTGATGGTTCATGAAATCAAGGTCGCATGGATAAGTTACACACAAAAAATGGTTTTACAACCAAAAATAATTATAATATTATTTATATTATTATTATTTTATTTTTATTTTCTTCCTTAACAAATCTCAATTGAGATTAACGCATGGTATCCCTTACTCCACGTGATTCCACATAGCATATCCCCCTTTAATTTTTTTATTCATTTTACTTTTAATTTAATTTCTTTCAATTCCTTTCTATCTCCAATTAACCTCTTTCATGATTTTCCAGTTCCATCGCCAATGTAAACTCTCAACCTCCAGCAGCCGATCACGCTTCCACTGAGATGAACACAGACCTGCTCGCACCTCCCTGTAACCACACCGGAAAAACTGCACCCCACTGTATGCCTGGCTGCCACGCCGCCCACACTAGCCGCACCGGACCGCCATCGCACCACCTATCTCGCCCGGAGCTGCACCCCTAAGACACGCCAGAATTGCACCTCCATGTTTCCCCTTCTGTGGGCCACTGCATCTTCATTATAAGCCCGAAAAATGTAACAATCGCAGATTCTCGATCCTCGAGCTGAGATCTCTGCGTTCGTATGTTGCTCTCAATGAAACATTGTGTTTTTAGTGCACTTAATTATTTGGTGATGAAGAAAGCACGAAGAACGAAATAGAAAACATCATGGTATATGTGCAGATCGATGGTCGTGTTTGTTTTGCCATCATCATTAAGAATCAAGTACAAGAGGAATCAAAAAATAGATATTTATCATACTTCAAAATAAAACCCTACCTCAATCGTCCATTGGAGGTAGCGTGAGGAGGAAGATGATGCGTCAGCGCTTCTCAAACGTTGGTTCCCCGTTCCTCGTTTGGAGGTCGTTCTTCAATTGAGGATCTTCTTCGTTAGAGAAACCTCTTCCTTCGAGAGTTCTCCACCAAATTTATTTGACAACAACTTTCCCCCAACCCCCCACGAGAGGTGAGGATCCCCTCTCCTTTAACCTTACTTAATTAATTAATCAATTAATTTTGGATTCATTAATTGGGTGAATTTCAATATTTATCTCATATTAAGAGAGGATTTCATGTTCGGGTTGTCCCCACCACCAGAATTCAAATGGGTGGTTTCAAATAAATAAAATAAAAGTTTATTTTTTTATTTTTTTATTATTTTAACTCTCCCACAAAAATCCAAAAAACTAACTTCCACCCTCGACCTACTACAGTCGACGTGAAGGTCTCCTTAAGAGAATATCAGTGCTGCGAGTTCAACGGTGTCCTCAAATTTCAATTCTAAGTACCGGTTCAAAAGTTACAAAACACCGCTCACGCATTTACTAAACGTACTCAAAAAAAAGTTCAGAAAATTATTAATAGTCACCCTCGACCCGTGCTGGTTGAGGTTAGACTCTGCCCAAGTGAAACATTCCCTAACTAACCCAATGGTACTCTCAGATTTCCAATATGAGTTACTATTTAAAAGTTATGAATTTTACAATAAAATAATTTTCACTTAATTATTTTATTTTTTTCCAAAAACTAACTTTCACTGGTGGCTCGCGCCGACCAAAGTTAATATTTGCTTAAATAAAGCATTCCCTCACGAGTTCAGCGGTGGTATTGGATTTTCAATCTGAGCTACTGTTTGTGAGTTATAAGCATTTAAAAAATAAAATAATTTATTTAATTATTTTATTTACGGTTATTCAATTTTTGGGTTTTCTCATAGGAGGCCCGCGCCAACTAAACTTAAGTCATGCCTAGGCCAAACCCACCATTCTGAATGCAATGGTGCCCTCAGATTTCTGATCCAGGAAACCGTTTAATAGTTATTCAACATTTTCAGTAAAAATGCCTACACGCACTAATTAAAGTGTAACAAAACTTTGACGGATCATTCCAGGCACTCCGGGCCTCAGAATCGCACGCCGTAGGATTTCACGGTCTCAAAATAATTCCATATAATTAAGAAAAATTATATGGAATTTCTGGGACATTACAAGTGTTCAGTACTCAAAAGTTAGAAGGAATTTCTAATGAGGAATGAGAGTTTGAGAATGAGATGGTTTATGGTTTCATTCATCAGTGGTTCAAAGACAACATGATGAATCATATTATCAGCATCTCTCATGCTAGAACTCCATGGGAGAATCTTTATATTACCTATGCTTCCAAGACACTAAACCATAAATTATTTCTCCTCAAAAAAGTAATGAATTTGATGTACAAAGAAGGTATGTATATTTATGATTATTTGAGTGTATTTTTGGGATGTTTTGATCAATTTACTAGTATGGGTATTGCTTTTGAAGATGAGGTTTTAGATCTGTTTTTTCTTAATACTTTACCCAATTTCTGGTAGAATTTTTATGTTACTCTAATTGGTTATACTCTTAATTGTACATTGAAACTCAGTTTTATTAAATCTACTATCTTGAATGAATAAGTTAGGGGATGTAGTTAATATAAATATTATTTATATATTTTAATCATAGAGAATATGTGGAGAATTTAGTAAATAAATCAAGGACAAAGTAGTCGATGTAAGAGAAAAGGTATAAGTAAATCCTGGTCGAAGTAGAGAGAGTTTAAATTTAATCGTTATGGTAATAAATGACATGTTAAGAAGTTTTTATATTAGATGAAAAGGGAAAAAATAAGGAAAATAAGCATAAGAAAAATGGTGATGGAGATGATCATGTCACTATAGCTACATGGGTGATCTTGTTATTTTTTATGACTCCATTAATATTGCTTCTGATGATTCTTGTTGGGTTATTGAAAGTGGTTCTTATTTTCACATAAAATTGAGGAAGAAGTTCTTTACATATTACATCTCATTTAATTTTGGGATTTTGATTATGGGTAATAATGGTCATGTTGATGATGTAGGTATCAGGACTATTTTTTTTAGACCAACACAAAAAGTAAGTTGATTTTGAAGTATATTCAACATGAGCATGAGGTTTATCTAAATCTTATTTCAAACAGTGTTCTTGATGATAAATGTTTTATCACTAATTTTGGTGATGGTTAATGGAATATTTATAAGGGACCCTTCATTGTGGATTGAGGGAAGAATAAGTTAGGTTTATACTAGACTAGATCTTCAAATTTCTTTTAATACTGCTTGTGTTATTTAGTTCAATGTTTCTTCTAAGTTATGCCGTAATAGGATCGACCACATTAGTGACAAGGGTCTTGGTTGTTTTTCCATGATAAATTTCCTTCCAAGTTTAATGGTGTTAAATCAAACATGTGAGACCACTACATGTCCATAAAATAGATCATTGTTAGTTTTAGTAGACATTATTTGCATAGTAAGTTATAGGTACATGAATTTGTACATTTTAGTGTTTTTAGACCTTTTAAATCTAATATAGTTATTGGTTGTCTTTATTTTTTGAAATTTATTTATTATTACTCACTTAATCTTTGGTTTTATGTTTTGAATTCAAAATTTCAGGTGCTCAATGGTTTTAAGAAATTTAAAGTTTCATATGAGAGGGAATCTAGTAAGAAGTTGAAATATATTCACACTAACAATGGGGATGAGTATTGTGGTCCATTTGATCTGTATTTCTGGTAGGAAGGTATTAAGCATTATAAGACACCTATTAATACACCCCATCTAAATGGTTTAGGTGAGTGGATGAATAGGAATTTATTGGAAAGTTTTCGATGTTAGATTTTGGATAAAAAGTTGACGGAAATTTTCAGGGTGAGGATTTGTTTATTATTGTTTATATTATCAATTTATCACTCATGGTTGATTTTTATATAGATACCCTAGAAAATTTTTGTCATGTAAAATAGATCAAGTATAAAGATTTATGTGTTTTTGGTTATAAGTCTTTTGTTCATGTGCCTAGAGATGAGAGTTCTAAAATGGATGGTAAGTCACGATAGTGTATTTTTATTAGTTGTGGAAATGATGTGTTTGGGCACAGGTTCTATGACCCTACTTTGAAGAAACTTTTTAGAATACATGATGAGGTGTTTAATTAGGATCATGTAATTATATATATTGAAAAGGGAGAAAAAAAATACTTTTCTAACTTTTGATGACTTTTTCAGTCTTGATCCACTTTCTAATTCACATTAACCTCGTATTATTGATTTTGATGACCATATTGATGTGCAAAATGATGCTCAGGGTGAAAATGTTTGAGTTGATGTATCCAATGAACCTTTTTTTCTAATGATCTGGTTTTATAGGTTATTAATGAACCCATAGTTCCACTCCAGAGGTCATCTTGACATCATACTATTTCTACTCAGTATTCACCTAATGAGTATTTTCTCCTCACTGATGGGGGAGAAACATAATATTTTGATGAGGTAGTGGAAATTGATCAAAATGATAGATGGGTTATAGAAATGGTTTTCAAGATGATATCATTTAAGAACAACCATACTATTAAATTGTTAAAGTTACCTACAGGTAAGAAATCTTTTCAAAATCAATGGATTTATCAAATTAAAAATGAATAATCATGTTTTCTTCCATGACACAAGGCAAGGTTAGTTGTTAAAGTCTTCCATCGGAAGAAAGGTATTTATTTTTATGATATTTTTTCACCTATTGTAAAAATTTCTTCCATTTGATTTGTTCTTGGTTTGGTTTCTAGTTTGGATCTATAGATTGAGTAGATATATATGAAGATAGATTTACTCCATTGATATTTAGAGAAGGATGTTTATATGGATCTACTATAGGGTTTTTTGAAATAGGTAAAGGTAATTATGTCTGTAGGTTAAAGAAGAGTTTTTATGGTTTGAAGCAATCTACGAGGTAATAGTATAAGAAGTTTGAATCTATCATATTTCATCAGGGTTTTAGGAAGAAAACTTCTTATCATTATGTTTTTGTTCAAATATTTACTGATGATGAATTTATAATAATTTTTCCTTATATTGATAGTATTATTATTTCTAGGCATAATTCTTTTAGAATTGAAAAACTATAGAAATATATTTTTCAGTCTTTTACAATGAAATACTTGGGGTCTGCATGATAGATTCTTGGAATTTCGATTTATCATGAAAAAAAATCCAAGAAACTATAGTTATATCAGGATATATGTATTGAGAAGGTTCTTAAGATATTTTCTATAGACTGAGGAAAAGTGTTTCTTACTCCTCTTACTTTACATTTTATCTTAGTACCAGTTAGTCACCTTCTACTAATGAAGAGATAGAGGACATATAGCACATACCTTATTCATCTTCCATTGGATGTTTTATATATTTAATGTTATGTACTATACTTGATATATTTCATGTAATTATTTTAGTTAGTGGTTTTATATATAATCAAGGTATAGAGTATTGGAGAATAGTGAAGTATCTTTTTCATTATCTCTATGGTATATCTGATCTAAGATAGTGTTTTGGAAATGGGTAACATATGATTTATGGCTTTACAGATTCAGTTATGGTGGGAGATATGGATTCAAGGAAGTCTACTTTGATCTATTTGATCACTTTTGCAGGGGGAACTATATCTTGGAGGTCTAGATTGTAGAGATGTGTTGTTTTATCTACCATAGATTCTGAGTTTATTACAACTATAGGGGCATGAAAATAATTTTTGTGGATGAAAAATTTTATTTGATAGCTCAATTTTAATCAAGATAAGATTTTGTAATTTTTTTATAGTCAAAGAGATATTTTTTTGGGAAAGAATACCACTTTTCATGGGAGGTAAAAACGTATCAATGTTTGATATCATTGGATATGTGACATACTTGATTCGAGATAGTTGAATCTCAAGAAGATTCAAATTGATGAAAATGGTTCATACATGTTGACCAAGAGTTTACTTGAAGGAAAATTTGAGAATTGCTGACTAATTAAAGGGTTGGCGTTTACCCCTAGTTGAGCTAGAGGGGGATTTCTTTCAAGTGCCTCATCTCCTAGTCCCACGTCACATGCCTTTTAAATTAAAAAGATAGGTAAAAATATATAATTATTTGAGGGATACATAATTTTTAGAAGTGGAAGTTATTTTTGGGGATGTGGACATTTTGAGGTGTGGATCTCCTTCTCTCCATATTATAATGAAATTAGGGTTTTAACATCAGTTTTTAGATATACATATAGAAAAATTACTTTGATCTGATTAGTTTTTATTTGAGATGGTATTTGATCTGATTGTGGTGTTTTTGTTCTTCAAGTTTTATTCATATTATTAACTTCTTCTCTTCATGATAAGATATATTTTAATTTCTTTATCAGGTTGTGTTCTTCATTTTAGGATTCTTTCAGACTACATATTCTGTATACTTTTCATCCAATATTTTATCTGAGTATTATTATTGATATCTTGTGCATATTTGGGGGTATCTATCATATACTTTTCATTATTAGTGGATTCTTCTTTCTGGAATAGGTCTCATGGTTTTTTCTTCATTGGGTTTTCCACATCAAAAAATCCCAATGTCTACATTTATTTTCTACGCACATTTATTTGGTCACTACGCAACTGATTTAATTTTCAAGCTTGTCTAATGGGAAATAAAATTTATTACCACTGCATATTCACTTTGTTATTAGTTTTTTCATTCATCACTCATTTTATTTCGAAACATCTGGTACCAATGGTTTAGATTTTGTTTAGATAAATTATGGAAGAGAATTATAGTTGTATGGTTTTTTTGAATGGTACCAACTACCATATGTGGCAATTAAAAATTAAGGATCCTTAATTTTTCAAGTGAATGCATCTTCCAGTGTTTAGTAATCAGAATACAAAAAGAATTTATGATGAAGAATGGGATTTTTTTCATGATATGGTTTGTGGTTTCATTCATTATTGGGTTGAAGACAACATGATGAACCACATTTTCAACATCTTTCATACTATAACTTTGTGGGAGAATCCTGAGACTACCTATACTTCTATGATAGGAAATAATAAATTTTTTCTCCTCAAAAAAGTGATGAATTTGAGGTAAAAAAGGTACATCTATTTCTTACTATTTGAGTGAATTTTAGGGGTGTTTTGATAAATTGTCTAGTATGGGTACTAATTTTTAAAATGAGGTTTTAATGATTTTGTTTCTTAATAATTTACTGATTCTTAGGAGAATTTGCATGTTACTATATCCAATTATGCTACTAATGGTACTATGACATTTAGTTTTTTTAAGTATGTTTTCTTGAATGAAGAAGTCGGGAGATGTATTCAGGACAAATATTCTTTAGATATTTTAGTCACAAAGAATAAGGGGAGATATCAGGAAATGAATCAGGGAAAGAGTAACCAAGGTAAGAGAAAATGTAACACTCCAACCCTAGAATCCCGGAGCTAGTGAATTGTTTTATTACATTGGAATGATTAAAAATAATAAAATCCTGAAGGAACAATCAGTTTAGCAGTCTTAGAAATCTATATTATATACATGATACCCATAATACATTGAGAAAATAATATAAATCATAACATAAGTAAAATCTATACATCCTTTAAATTCATTTAAATAATTCATATTCATAACATGGGGGAATAAAACATAATAAGGGGGCACTCAAATTCTAAGTAAGGGTAATTATAGAGGAATAAATAAAGAATCAATGAGAATAAATCAACATGGAAGGGTAGATAACTGATAGCACATTCCATTTAATGAATAAACTGAGAATTAAATGAATCTATAGATATGTAGATGAAAAATATCATGGTTAATAATAATAATTGAATTTTAAATAGATTAAATTCTTAATTATTAGAGTCCATGTTTCCTAGGTATATGGTACCTTTACCGTCAAGACCTTTTATAAGATGACTTAGAATATTGGGTAGAAACCCATCTGATTTGATCAAACAATTCATCTCATGAGACTACTGATGCATCAATGGGTTTAATTTAAATGTTCCCTAACCTATTTACTACCATTCTAAACCATTCCTTATATATTGAATAATCTATTTAAAAATATATTTTTAAATCAAAGTGTCCCATACCACTTTGAAATATTTGAATCATAATCCTTGTGAAGTAATAATATTAAATGAAACATAGACTATCATGAGAATAAGGATATTCATAATATAATGTGTCAAGGGGTAATATATACACCATATAAAAGAAACTAGGTGTATAACATTACAATATGCCTCAATGAAATTAAATTGAGATAAAATCCCTTACCTCACACTTCTTTTTAGTTGTACGTTCTTTAACCTCGTGTATAATCGTTTAAAGCTGTTATTAATTTAAATAAAAAACTTATTCATGTTTATGATATCATATATGATATTATTTTATTATTTTATCACTTGTTAATAGTATTTCATTATTTTCACTATTTTAGGTGTTAATTTCCAAGTTTCTCGAGTAAGTTTTGACATGTTATTTGTCATTTATTTTACTTAGATCGTGATTTCATAATCCCAAAAATGTAAACCATGATTTAATTTTTAGATATATTCATTATATATGAAGATAATGAAGTTGGGAACTTATTTGGGTGGATATTGGTAGAGCCAAAGTGGCTTTAGAGGTGTGAGGAAGTGAGGGAGGAGGTGCCTTTTTATAATTGAGGTGAGTGTTACTTTTAGAAACTCTTAAAATATTAAATTAATATAATTTTTTTTTAATTATAAATGGATATAAAGTGATTTATTTATAATATAAGATTATAGTTGGTATAAATCCTCTAAACCAATATTTTTTTTATAATTTTAGATTATATTCTTACCCTTATCTTTTGGATTTAACCCTAAATTAATTCTTTTAACTCATATCGTGACAATTTGGATTTTTACATGTTAATTTTTAATATAATTACTCTAAAATGCCAAAATATCCATAAATGTACCATTTATGAAATTTTTTAATTTATATAAATATTTTTTTTAATTTTAGATTTTTATTAATTTTATATCATTTAATAAAATATTCTGTATTTTAAAATATCAACAGTGTCAATTTTAACACCATTAATTACTTAACTTTTTAAAAATATCATAACAATATGATATATTAAAAAAATCTTTTAAATCATCTATAATATGTCAAATTAATCTATAAAATTAATTTATTACATTAATTATATCAAATTATATTTATTTTAATATTTTTAATATCATTTATTTGATTCTTCCATTAATTAAGCAATTATTGCATCATCACTGTGTCACCT
The DNA here is from genome assembly GCA_963277665.1 of Viscum album. Classification (NCBI taxonomy): domain Eukaryota; kingdom Viridiplantae; phylum Streptophyta; class Magnoliopsida; order Santalales; family Viscaceae; genus Viscum; species Viscum album. The sequence continues at coordinate 1,860,298,270 of OY728129.1, read as the reverse complement.
TTTAATATAATTATTTATATCCTAAAAATTATAAATAAATTTCCATAATTAAGATAAACATTTTATATTTAAAATTAGTATCTATAGTTAAAAATATCCTCTAAGTAACCTTATATAAAAAATTTAATACTTATTAAAACAAGAGTGTAACATATTGGACTTCCCTTAGAATAAAATACTTTAAAGGGATTAAATTCATTCAATTGGATCCAAAATTCCATAAAATCGGCCCAAAGATTATTAGGCTCTAAAATATCTCATAAAATAAATTTAGGACAAGTGTTATGGTAATTTTATAATACTTATAATATTTTTTTACCCTTAATTACCTGATTTACCCCTTAACCATGGAAAGTAAAATATTACTAAATTTACTACTCATATGCCCAAAAACAAAATAAAAAATTTTATATAATTTTTACCATTTTATTCCAAATATGTAATCTATTTTTCAAATTTTAAATCATAGAAGTTTCAGTAATTAATCTAAAATTAATCTCGTTGATGGATCGAGAAAACGGTTTTTAAAAGTGAAAATGTTCAAAAGATTGAAATGTTTTTATATAAAAATTTAATTTAAAATTCATTATAATTACATTAATTGTATTAAATTATATAAAATTAATCTAATTATTATTTTAAACCAATTAAAAATATAATCAACATCATAAATTATTTAGATGAAAAAGTTGTTTTCAATTAAAATGCAATATTTTATCACTATTCGTCAAAACGTGAAACTTATCATAAAATACATAAAATTAAACCAAAGTAAATTTTTATATTAAGATTTAAAATAATAAGTTTATTTTTTTAAATGTAATATATAAGAGTTTCAAAAATTGGATTTAAAATAGGTTCGCCATTAAAATGCGGTAAAACGGCCTTTTTTGAAAAATACAATATTTAAGCATAAAACTGGATTTATTTTTATCTTATTACTATAAATCTATTATATGAATATCAAAAATATTTTATTGAATAAATAAAATAAATATATAATTAATATCATTCGCTAATTGAAATTAATTTAATTTATTAAGACAAAACTCCTTTGAAAGCATAAAAATGATTCTTTATAAAAACATTTCCTATATATTCAATTGGTTTCTATATTCATTTATGATTAGTTTTTAACCAATGAATTCAACCATATATTTTCATAATTTAATTAATACTATTCAGAAATTCCAATTTATCATCTAGTTTATATCTTATTATATTAAATAATAATATTTTAATCATATATTTTTGTTCGGTAAAAATCAATCTTACATGTAATGAAATCCAACTCTTTATTGTGTGTAGAGTAGGCTAAACATGGTGTTTCTTATAAATAAAGCTAGAAAAAAATGAAATTTATTTAAAAATTAAAATATTGTAAAGTATTGGGGTGTTATATTCTCCTCTCTTTCAATAAATTGTGTCCTCACAATTTGAAATTGCATTCTAAAATCAATGGTTGATACTTGAAAATTTCTTTATGGGAAACCCACATCTGAAATAGGGTTAATAAAACATCCATTTAATAAGAGATAAATGGAAATGAGAAGGACACCACAAAAATAGGATTCTAAATAGGATAACATTAGTGAAAACATAGATATGGAAGAGAAATCAAACCATTAAGTTCTGATAGAGAATGATAAAGAACATGTTCATGAGAAAGTTGTTGACTATAAGACCATAAACTAGAGGTATGGATAAAGGTAATTGATATCATAAAAAATGATGATAATAGGAAAAAAATTGTTTTAAGACCCTTTTTCTAGAGTTGAGAAATTTTTCCATTTTCTAAGGATATAAGTAAATATATGTTTCAATAAACACAATATTTCCTTTTGATTGCACTTAAACTATTTATACTTCATCTATTAGCACAAGTTACATAATATGGTGATGTAATACTTAAACCTATAAAACTATATCAAAAGTTCAACTTAAACCATTAATCGGTTCCAAGTTAGTCGATACTATCCAATTTACTTTATCCAAATCGATCATATCTTTATTCTAATATTATTATCTCGGTATTGGGAATATATCAAGGGATATATTTCCCTCATCCTTGTGTTTTACAAAATGTTTAACATGATACCAAATCATTTTTCTTGGTACCATTCAACATATGATTTCAAAACCTTAACAAAAAAATATTGTAATACAATTCTTATATATTTCATAATTTTTATAATGATACCATCATCAATAAAATACTTTTACAACATATTTCTTAGATCCAAATATAAAATCACATTAATCATTCCACTTAGGTTGTGTAAATAACATATGCTTGACCTTGATCCCTTATCTTTTTTGTGGTATATTTCCTTGATGCTTAAGGCATTCATTTGAATAGTTCCACATCTCCTTGTAGCTATAATACTGAATAACAGTGTTTTCCTTCTTCTCTTTTCATTATTTTACCTGGTGACCTTTCTCTTCACACTTATAACATACTCCAAATCTTTTCAAAAATTTCCCAGGGTGATTATTTCCATAGTTATCACATGTGGTAAAATCCTTCTTTCCCTTCTTCCCTTTATCCATATTTTTCACAATTTTCATTTTATTTTTATACTTCCCTCTAAATCCATAATACTTATATAATCCTTTAGATGTATTGTTATCACATTATTCTATGTCCTCATATAATAATAATGTTTGGGAGACTATTTCACTTTAATAGATCAGCATAATACCATAAATGAAATTATCATTCCTACTCTAGATTATGCATTGGTGAGGTTCACATTCCTTCTACTAGGAACCATTTCCAAATGACGGTATATACTAAATTAGATCTTTTCATTTAAAATCCAAAAACTAGTCAAATACATAACATAAATTGAAAAAAAATTATGCTTAGATAATCTCATAATCATAAACATGATTTCTTTGGGGGTATATTTACTTTCAAATCTTTCATAATAGTCTATAAAGAAATTGTGAATTATCCAAGTGTATCCCTTGGGAATGTCAAACCAGGTGCACAGTAAGGCCCATTTTCATGTATTGGGTTAGGTTGAGTCAGGCCCAACACACCTTTCTGGAGTTGTTACCCCTAGGTACATCTGTTCTAGAACTACATCCACTTGTAGTATCTAAATAGGGATTTATTTTCTAGGAAGACCCACATAATCTCTACCTTACCAAAATTATATAATGTTCTTATATACTTATCTTCAATATCTATATTAGGGTTATGTTCCCTAATAAAGGTTTTCTAAATCTAATTTACAAGGTGGATGATAAAATTCCTCTAAAACCAACTGTAATACCCCGACCCCAGAATCCTAGATCCAGTTCATTATTTTATTACATTGACATGATTACAGGGAATTAAATCCTAAAGGACCAATCAGTTTAGTAGCCTTATAAAGCCATATTATATACATGATACCCATAATACATTGGGAAAATAAAATAAATCATAACACAAGTACAATCTTATAATCCTTGAAATTCATTAAAATAATTCCTCTTCATAACCTATGAAAAGGAACCATAATAAGGGTAAGCTCAAATTCTCATTAAGGGTAAGTACGGTGGTAGTAATAATGAATCAATGAGAATAATTCAACATTAAAAGGTAAATAATTGATAACATAATACATTTAATTGATAAACTAATAAGGAAATGAATCTATAGATATGTTGTTGAAAATCTCATGGATAATAATAATAACTGAGTTCTTAATATAGGAAATACTGAATTATTGGATGTCATGTTTCCTAGGAACATGGTGCCATTACTGTCAAGACCTTTCATAATACGGTTTTGAATATCACGTAGATTCCCATTTGATTTGGAAAACTAATTCATCTCATGAGACTATAAATGTATCAAGGGGATTACTTTAAATGCTCCCCAACCTATTTTTTACATGTCCAAAGCATTCCATATATATCAAATAATCTATTTAAAAATATATTTTTAAAACAAAGTGTCCCATACCACTTTGAAATATTTGAATCATAATACTCATGAAGGAATAACATTAAATGAAACATATAATATCATTAGAATAATTATATTAATGATATAATTTTTCAAGGGGTATTATATACACCATAGAAAAGAAACTAGGTGCATAACAATATAATATGTCTCAATGAAATGAAATTGAGATGAAATCTCTTACCTCACACTTTCTTTTTAGTTGTACATGATTTAACCTCCTATATAATGGTTTAAATAATTTTATTAATTTGAATCAAAATCTTATTCATTATTATGATATCATATATGATCTTCTTATATTATTTTATCACCTCTTAATATTCTTTCATTATTTTCACTATTTCAGGTGTTAATTACCTAGTTTCTTGAGTAGGTTTTGACATGTTATTTGTCATTCCTATTACTTAGATCATTATTTAATCATCATAAGAATATAAAACATGATTTAATTGTAAAATATATTCATTATATATACATTAATAATAATCCATAATATTTGGAGATAAGAAATGAAATGCATTGTTCATGGAGACGATGGGTCGTACGTGCGCATGAATGCTACTTTCATTTATTTTTCATATTAAAATAATGAAAAGTAAATTATATATATGTATATTATATTTATATTATCATATATATATATATTTAATATATATCTCATATTATTATTAAAATAATACTTAATATGTTCCATGTATATCATGAATGAATCACATCTTTTTTGGGAGGCGTTAGTCCACAGTTCCACAAACGATGTTATCATATTTATAAAAAATGAAAAGCATAAGGGTATATGTTATAAATGAATTAAATAATCATAAATACATAATAAATATCATATATAATATATATAAACATTTTTTTCATCATAATGATGTAGAGACTCGAATCTTGACATACATGGACATTACATTACTTTTGCGGAATACTTAATACATAATAAAAACAGACATACAAGGACCCTAATAGTTTAGTGTCTTTGGAAACTCAGAATATAAACTTCTAATCATGTTGAAATATCTTCAACAACTCCCATAACGATCTTCCCCTTTTTGTTTCCTTACCTAAAACCTTTCTTTATTTCCTGGTGAAAATAAAACATAAAAAGGGTGAGCTCAAATTCTCAGTAAGGGAAAACATAGAGAACATAAAACAATCCATAAACATTTGGAAGCAAAAACTTGAACATGAAATTTAAACATCAAAATCTTGAGCAAAGACATAAATCGTGGAAGTACGTAAGGCATATATCATAATGGAACATCAACCATGATAAAATATAATGGGAATAAAACATGTAATTGTGGAAACCATTCAGCACATGTTATGATTTCCATAGTAGCCAAGGCATTGCTGCTAAGACCATCTTAGTGGACAAAGTCCCTTTCTGAATCGAGTTCACTCCTCGTTTCAGTCCTGTAACACTGAACCGGATTAACTTATCGTTCCAGCCACGTCTATCTCATGAGATATAAATCTTTACCCAATGCATTGGAGGGAGATATAGGTCTCACCCATCTCATAATGATACCATTCTTATGTGTGCCAAAAAATCATAAACCATACATCATAGCATAACCCATGTAATAAAAATGGGATTCTTAAACATCGTGACATCATAAAACAATTCATATAAGATAAAGGAATTCATAAAAATAATTTCATCACAACATAATCAAATAAATGTAATAATAGGGATAGAAACAGAACCCTATATTATCTTATATGGAAAATAATTTTGATAAAACACTTGAACTCCATTCTTGAGGAAAATATTTTTTCTACTTCAAAAAAACTTTTCCTTTCTTAACATGTCATACAATTTTAAACTAAAAGAATTTGATTAAAAATAAACTTGAAAACTTGAAAAGGAAGCTTCATGGAAATAATGTTCTAAAATCCATTCATGTCGTATAAGTTAAAAATAACATTCTTCTCGTACTTTTGTCGGAAAAGTCAAAAAGTACATCGTATGGTAAATAAAAAAATATTCCTTACATACCATGTAGTAAAAGTCAAAAATGGGTAAAAATGATTTTAAAAATAAATGAAAACATTTTTATAAAGCTTGGACATGGATGATAAATATAACCCTAGTAAATACTTATGTATAAGAAATCTCGGATAAAAATGAGATTTGAAAAATTATCCCTTACCTTAGGTCTGATATGCTTCGTACGTATATGAACCTCCTGTATAATGATTTAAATAATTTCATTGACTTATTACAGAATAATATTCATTGTTATGATATCATATATGGTTCACTTATGACTTTATATTACCCGTTCTTTTGTAAGTTCCATGTTAAAGTAGTGTTTTGGGTAAAATCGTTTTATTTATCGTATGTGTTTCGACTTGTCGTTCTTGATATTATTACTTATATCCTAATTTACATAATTCCAGAATGTAAAACATGATTTATATATAATATATATTCATCATATACATATATATTATAGATCGATAAAAGGAATGAAATACACCGTTCATGGAGACGGTAGGTCGTACGTACGCATGAACGCTGTTTTCATTTCCTTACTGAATTGAATGAAACTAAATAGATGACATAAATATATATATACATAAATCCAGTATCATTATTATTTCATATATTTTATTATTATTCATTATATAAACTTTATGATCATTCATGTATGGTTAACATGGAGAATGAATCTCATTGCGTCGTGGAGACGGTAGTCCGTACGTACGCACGAGCGATGATATCGTTCCCATAATTATTGAATAGAATTGGAGTGGATGGTATAATATATCAGAATCAGTATGATTTTATAATAACCATATATAGTTATTCTTTACACCATTATTCCCATCCATGTAAGGTGTTAGTGGGAAAAACAGATTACACCACGGCGTGGAGACGGTATTCCGTACGTACGCACGCACGGTGATTTTGTTTTTCGTAGGATGGATAGAAGGTGAAATAGGGTTGTTTCATATTTATAATAACATATCAGTATATGAGGGATACTGATGTTGTTACTTCATAATGAAACAACTAAAGAAGAAGGATTAGAAGAAGAATGGAACTTGAAAAAAACGGTAGAAGGTATTACCTCTTTCTCGAAGTGCCTCCTTTAAACTTTCTCTTAGGGCACTAGAGTTGGGCTTTTGAGAAGACCAGTACCTATAGTACGTTTCTAAGGAAGTGGGGAAGTTAAATGGGCAGATTTTGGCTGAGCTTGAAGTCTCAAATTGGTGTGAGGATGAGAGGGAGGAGGTTCCCTTTTATAAGGGAGGAGAGGGGCACCTTTGGAAATATAAGAAATATTAATTTATATTAAATCCCAACCCCACTTAAAAACTTCCAAAATGACTCATATCCGAATATTAGATGATATATGGTTTTAATATCATCAACCAATAAAATTTAGACATGTTAGGAATTTATTTTAAACATTATCAACTGGATTTATCCTTATTTATCAATTTAATTTTATTTGTGGTAATAATATTCTAAATTTTAAATTATTATAAATAATTACATATGTGTTGTGAATTTTCCATAATTTGACACTTTATGAAATTTTAGACCATATAAATTTAAATTTATAATTTTTAAATATTTTTGGGATTTTTAAACAATTTTATAATATGTTATTTTTATAAAATAACAATAGTGACAATTTTGACACTATTAAATTATTTGAATTTAAATAAACAATATACAGAAGACATGTTCGAAATAAAAGATTTAATAGACTCATAACATGTCATATTTATCTAGAAATTAGTGGAGCACATTAAATTGTTCATATAATATTTATTTTAATATTTTTAAAACCATTTATTTGATATTTCTCTTAATAAAATAATTTCCGCATCACTATTATGTCAGCTTTAATGATAATTATTTAATCTCTAAAAATTATAAATAAATTCATATGATGTATATAATTTTATTATATTTCTGGATACTATTTATATTCAAAGTTTCATGAAGTTTATCACTAAACTAAAATTATTATACTTATAAGATTTAAGAAAGTGACATGTTGTCACTTTCTTTGGTTTTAATAATAATTAAAATATTTTCATGGACAAAAAGTCCATTAAATGAATCTAATCCGACCCTTAGGTGATATGGGTTGACTTTTAGTCATCCAATAGGATTTTGTAAGGTGTTAGTGTAATTTTATAATCTTATATTTACCCTTAATTACCCGATTTACCTTTAACTATGGTAAATAAAATTTTCCGTAGTTACTATTCATAATGCCCAAAAAATAAAAAGTAGCTTATTATCATAATTTGGACCCACTGATTCCAAATATGGAATCCATTTTTCAAAATTCAATACACAAAAGTTTCAGAAATTAAATTAAAATTAATCCCGTTGTCGAAAGAAAACAGGTTTTTTTGTTTAAAACATTGCAAAAGATTGAATTGATTTAACCTGCGAATTCAAGGTAAAATCAATGCTAATGACATACATTATATTAAATGGTAAAAATATATTCTATTTATATTTTAAAACCATTCAATAATATAATTTAACCATATAAATTATTATGATGAAAAAAGTTGTTTTTAATTAAAATATAACGTGTTTTTACTATTCATTAAAATATGAAAGTTATCAGAAAAATATCAAAACTTTATCCAATGTAAATTTTTATATCTTGATTCAAAAGAATAAGTTTATTTTGTAAAATTGAACTTATAAACATGTCAAAAACTATATTTAATGTGGGTGCGCCATCAAAAGGCGGCAAAACTGCATTTTTTGAAAAATACTTATTTTACCCGAAAAATTTATTTTGTTCACATACCATGTTTTAGAAAATGTGTAAGATGAAATAATAATGTTATAACATTAAAAATTTAGTTAATACTATTCATAACGGCTAGTTCATAATAATATTATAACCATATATCATTGTTTAGTGAAACCTGATATTGCATACAACACACGCTATCGAGGAAAGTCGTGATTGCGTGTAATGCAAGCCAAGTCAGGGTTGCGTGTAGTGCACAACTCCTTTGTTGTTTCGTATAACAAAATTCAACCATATTTCATTAATACATTGAATATATATATATATATACTCAATGTTGCGTAGAATAACTACTATCAAACAAACTTGAAATTGTGTGTAACACGATCCAAGATTAGTGTTACATATACTGCAAGCTAATATGGTGTTGCGTATAGCTCAAGATAATCTTGGGGTATCATACAACACAATACATCAAATAAATGAAAAATAATACTTCTCATAAAATATCGAGTTGTTACATTCTACCCCCCTTAAAATGAATTTCGCCCTCGAAATTCGTCGAGGTTATACATGGTTTTCTACTTGAAAGTTTCTTTAATTGGAACACACATCAAAAAATGAAATACCAAAACTTAACTTTAAAAACTAAAGTATGAAATGCAACGGTTACCCAAATTAACTAATCACTGGGTTTCCACATAGGAGAACGTAGGTGAAAATATGGACATGGAAGAAAAATCTAACCATCAAGTTCTGATGGAGAGTGGTAGAGGACATGGCTATAAAAAATCCAACAATCACAAAGCCATAAATTTGTGATGATCTAAGGTACCATCTGATTCATCGGATATAAGAGCACTAGGAACATATTTGTGGTTTTCAATATCATTTCCCTAAAGTTGAAAATTTTGAATTACAAGAAATACTTGCTTGATTTTGGTACAATCTCACTGTTATTCGTGCTTTGAACAATTTTCACTTCATCACTTAAAGAAATGAAGTTGAATTTGTTATTCGTGAAGTGTTAACAAGTCATGTGATAGAATGATGGGTCATTCCATCTGTTTCAAACAAAAGGTTATCAAAAGTTATCAAATATACATAAGTCCATCTATGGTGAGGTTAATCATATATGATTCCAAAAATGAACTTATACTTCATATATCATACCGCTTAATAAAATAAAACTAGTTTCTACTAACCAGGGACTTCCTGTAGTCCATTGGTAGGTGATAAAGGCCAGTCGCACTTCGGTTGTGGGTTCGATTCCCACACCCTTGTCCGACACGATGGGCTGTCGCCCGTCCTGTAGGTTGTCCTTTTTCTAAAACTACATTACTATAACATCCCATCAATAATATCGAAAAAATTTCTATCCTTAAACAATACTAACTTATTTCCAACATAATCCATTCCAATCTTTAGGCTTATCTAAAATACTTCGGTCCAAGCTCACAGTATAAAGAAAACAATTACTAGAAAGGTTATCTACCAAGAATGTGAATACAAGCATTTATCTTACATATATCATAAGATATATCTTGTTGGTTGCATTCCAAACACATGAATACCTTAGTCATATATTCTATTGAAACATAAATTACCATATAACCTTAGTGAAAACATGAATACTGTCAAAAGGTAACTCTTTCCATATACCAAAATCCCAAAAAATATATATAATCAAACCATAATATCACTTAGTCCTTATATCAGTCATGAGATCATGAATACAATCAAACATCTCATTATCTTCTTATCCCTTCATTATTCGCATATCATCTACTTTCCAAAAATATCTGAATAACCTTCCATGGTTACTGGTACCATTCAACATATACTTTAAAATACTTTTGGAAAATCAATAGTGTAACAATCCTTAGATGATTCTTTATTCCATAGTACCATACATTATTCTTTATAAACATACAATCATTCCACTAACTTCTTAAACCACTGACTGAGCTTCATCATTTCTTTCATCTCATATTTCATTTGTAGTCTCTTCATCATCATCCATAGAAATACTACTCATATGACCATGATGATTCTCTCCATGATATTTTCCCTTAGGGCATTGGTTTTCATAATGCCCATACATTCCACATTTAAAACATCTAATCATTGTTTATGTCGTAGCAATACCATTATCCTTGTCCATGGTGTTAATTGAACCTTTTCCTTTGCACTTACTGGCTTTCTGTCCTTCTTTTCCACGCCCAAAGAATCTTCCAGTTCCTTTGAAACAATCTCCCCGATGCCTCTTCCCACATGATTTACATGAGGGAAATTGAACTTTCTTTCCTCTATAATCATCATGAAACTCCATATTTCTCTTATTATCTGAGTCGGGAAACTTACCAAAGTTGAGACTATTGATCATATTATGAGATTGCAGATTAGGAATAATAACGATGTTTAGACTTCCAAATCCTGTTTCATTTGGTTTCTCATGAAGAATATCATTCCATTGTCCGTCATATCCTCCATTATCGTGAATCTTCCTATTTCCAGCCATTTTCTAAAACCCAAAAAGAATAGTGTGAGAGGCAAAAATCATGCTAGGGAAAACAACATAGTAAAGGGGAGTACCCTCAATATCTAACATCTTAGGTTAAATTCTAAGATCATTACCATAGCTCTAGGACTATATCCTATACGTATACTTATCCTTAGGGACATCCCTAGACAAACCTTAGAAATATCTCAAGGGATCTCACTAACGTTTTCACATCCTAGTTTCCAAGGTTAACTAAACCTTTCATCGGATACCAACTATAGAGACCCGAATCGTGACATACATGGACATTAAATTACTTTTGCGGAATACTTAATACATAACAAAAACAGACACACAAGGACTGTAATAGTTTAGTGTCTTTGGAAACTCGGAATATAAACTTCTAATCATGTTGAAATATCTTCAACAACTCCCATAACGAGCTTCCCCTTTTTGTTTCCTTACCTAAAACCTTTCTTTATTTCCTGGGGAAAATAAAACATAAAAAGGGTGATCTCAAATGCTCAGTAAGGGAAAACATAGAGAACATAAAACAATCCATAAACATTTGGAAGCAAAAAACTTGAACATGAAATTTAAACATCAAAATCTTGAGCAAAGACATAAATCGTGGAAGTACTTAAGGCATATATCATAATGGAACATAAACCGTGATAAAATATAATGGGAATAAAACATGTAATTGTGGCAACTATTCGGCACATGTTATGATTTCCATAGTAGCTAAGGTATTGCTGCTAAGACCATCTTAGTGGACAAAGTCCCTTTCTAAATCGAGTTCACTCCTCGTTTCAGTCCTGTAACACTGAACCGGATTAACTTACTGTTCCAGCCACATCTATCTCATGAGATATAAATCTTTACCCAATGCATTGGATGGAGATATAGGTCCCACCCATCTCATAATGATACCATTCTTATGTGTGCCACAAAATCATAAACCATACATCATAGCATAACCCATGTAATAAAAATGGGATTCTTAAACATAGTGACATCATAAAACAATTCATATAAAATAAAGGAATTCATAAAAATAATTTCATCAGAACATAATCAAATCAATGTAATAATAGGGATAGAAACATAACCCTATATTATCTTAGATGGAAAATAATTTTGATAAAACACTTGAACTCCATTCTTGAGGAAAATATTCTTTCTACTTCAAAAACACTTTTCCTTTCTTAACATTTCATACAATTTTAAACTAAAATAATTTGATTAAAAATAAACTTGAAAACTTGTAAAGGAATCTTCATGGAAATAATGTTCTAAAATCCATTCATGTCGTATAAGTTAAAAATAACATTCTTCTTGTACTTTTGTCGGAAAAGTCAAAAAGTGCATCGTATGGTAAATAAAAAAAGATTCCTTACATACCATGTAGTAAAAGTCAAAATGGGTAAAAAGGATTTTAAAAATACATGAAAACATTTTTATAAAACTTGGACATGGATGATAAATATAACCCCAGTAAATACTTACGTATAAGAAATCTCGGATAAAAATGAGATTTGAAAAATTATCCCTTACCTTAGGTCTGATATGCTTCGTACGTATCCGAACCTCCTGTATAATGATTTAAATAATGTCATTGACTTATTAAAAAATCATATTCATTGTTATGATATCATATATGGTTCACTTATGACTTTATATTACCCGTTCTTTTGTAAGTTCCATGTTAAAGTAGCGTTTTGGGTAAAATCGTTTTATTTATCGTATGTGTTTCGACTTGTCATTCTTGATATTATTACTTATATCCTGATTTACATAATTCCAGAATGTAAAACATGATTTATATATAATATATATTTATAATATACATATATATTATAGATTGATAAAAGGAATGAAATACACCGTTTATGGAGATGGTAGGTCGTACGTACGCATGAACGTTGTTTTCGTTTCCTTATTGAATTGAATGAAACTAAATAGATGAAATAAATATATATATACATAAATCCAGTATAATTATTATTTCATATATTTCATTATTATTCATTATATAAACTTTATGACCATTCATGTATGGTTAACATGGAGAATGAATCTCATCACGTCGTGGAGACGGTAGTCCATACGTACGCACGAGCGATGATATCATTCCAATAATTATTGAATAGAATTGGAGTGGATGGTATAATATATCAGAATCAGTATGATATTATAGTAACCATATATAGTTATTCTTTACACCATTATTCCCATCCATGTAAGGTGTTGGTGGAAAAAACAGATTACACCACGGCGTGGAGACGGTATTCCGTACGTACGCATGCGCGGTGATTTTGTTTTTCGTAGGATGGATAGAAGGTGAAATAGGGTTGTTTCATATTTATAATAACATTAGAGTATATGAGGGATACTGATGTTGTTACTTCATAATGAAACAACTAAAGAAGAGGGAGTAGAAGAAGAATGGAACTTTAAGAAAACGGTAGAAGGTATTACCTCTTTCTCGAAGTGCCTCCTTTAAATTTCTCTTAGGGCACTAGAGTTGGTCTTTTGAGAAGAACAGTACCTCTATTAGGTTTCTAAGGAAGTGGGGAAGTTAAATGGGAAGATTTTGGCTGAGCTTTAAGGCTCAAATTGGTGTGAGGATGAGAGGGAGGAGGTGCCCTTTTATAAGGGAGGAGAGGGGCACCTTTGGAAATATAAGAAATATTAATTTATATTAAATCCCAACCCCACTTAAAAACTTCCAAAATGACTCATATAAGAATATTTGATGATATAGGGTTGTAATCTCATCAACCAATAAAATTTAGACATATTAGTAATTTATTTTAAACATTATCAACTTGATTTCTCCTTATTTATCAATTTAATTTTATTTGTGGTAATAATATTCTAAATTTCAAATTATTATAAATAATTACATATGTGTTGTTAATTTTCAATAATTTGACTCTTTATGACATTTTAGACCATATAAATTTAAATTTATAATTTTTAAATATTTTTTTGATTTTTAAACAATTTTATAATATGTTATTTTTATAAAATAACAATAGTGTCAATTTTGACACTATTAATTTATTTGAATTTAAATAAACAATATACAGAAGATATGTTCGAACTAAAAGATTTAATAGATTCATAACATGTCATATTTATCTATAAAATTAGTGGAGCACATTAAATAGTTCATATAATATTTATTTTAATATTTTTAAAACCATCTATTTGATATTTCTCTTAATAAAATAATTTCCACATCACTATTATGTCACCTTTAATGATAATTATTTAATCCCTAAAAATTATAAATAAATTCATATGATGTAGATAATCTTATTATATTTCTTGAGAATATTTATATTCTAAGTTTCATGAAGTTTATAACTAAACTAAAATTATTATACTTATAAGATTTAAGAAAGTGACATGTTGTCACTTTCTTTGGTTTTAATAATAATTAAACTATTTTCATGGAAACAAGTCCATTAAATGAATCTAATCCGACCCTTAGGTGATATGGGTCTACTTTTATTCATCCAATAGGATTTTGGAAAGTGTTAGGGTAATTTTATAATCCTATATTTACCCTTAATTACCCGATTTACCTTTAACTATGGTAAATAAAATTTACCATAGTTACTATTCATAATGCCCAAAAAATAAAAAAGTAGCTTATTATCATAATTTGGACCAAATGATTCCAAATAAGGAATCAATTTTTCCAAATTCAATACACAAAAGTCTCAGAAATTAAATTAAAATTAATCTCGTTGTCGAAAGAAAACAGGTTTTTTTGTTTAAAACATTGCAAAAGATTGAATTGATTTAACCTATGAATTCAAGGTAAAATCAATGCTAATGACATACATTATATTAAATGGTAAAAATATATTCTATTTATACTTTAAAACCATTCAATAATATAATTTAACCATATAAATTATTACGATGAAAAAAGTTGTTTTTAATTAAAATATAGTGTGTTTTTACTATTCATTAAAATATGAAAGTTATCAGAAACATATCAAAACTTTATCCAATGTAAATTTTTATATCCTGATTCAAAAGAAGAAGTTTATTTTGTAAAATTTAACTTATAAACATGTAAAAACTAGATTTAATGTGGGTGCGCCATCAAAAGGCGGCAAAACTGCATTTTTTGAAAAATACTTATTTTACCCGAAAAATTTATTTTGTTCACATACCATGTTTTAGAAAATGTGTAAGATGAAATAATAATGTTATAACATTAAAAATTTATTTAATAATATTCATAACATCTAGTTAATAATAATATTATAACCATATATCATTGTTTAGTGAAACCTGATATTGCGTACAAAACACGCTATCGAGGAAAGTCGTGATTGCGTGTAATGCAAGCCAAGTCAGGGTTGCGTGTAGTGAATAACTCCTTTATTGTTTCATATAAAAAAATCCAACCATATTTCATTAATAAATTGAATATATATATATATATAATCAATGTTTTGTAGAATAACTACTGTCAAACAAACTTGAAATTTTGTGTAACACGATCCAAGATTAGTGTTGCATATACGGCAAGCTAATATGGTGTTGCGTATAACACAAGATAATCTTGGGGTATCATACAGCACAATACATCAAATAAATTAAAAATAATACTTCTCATAAAATATCTAGTTGTTACAAATGATCAACCATAAAAGGTGGTAAAGAAATAAACGAACAATCATCATTTCGTGAGGCGGTAGTTCATCGTATACATAAACAGTATGTTCATTACCCATTAGATTAAAGTGTTTGTAAGTGTAGGTATAATAATTATCATAAAAATACATAATTATATTGAGGATACTTTTTTTTTATATAATCATGGAATAATAATATTTTAGAGGGTGAATAATGGAAATAAAACTAAATATCTTGAGGAAAGATGTTACCTCTTATATGGGTAACTCCTTTTGGTTTGTACCAAAGGGCTTCCATGGATGGATTTATTACAAAAGGGAGGATTCCATAATCAATATATTTAAGTTTGGATATTATTTTGGTAGATATTGGTTGAGTCAAAGTGGCATGATATGTGTGAGGAAGTGAGGGAGGAGGTGCCCTTTTATAGTTGAGGTGAGGGTCACTTTTGGAAACTCTCAAAATATTAAATTAATATAAATTTATTTTTAATTAAAAATGGATATAAAATTATTTATTTTAAATATAATATGATAATGGTTCTAAATTATATCAACCAATAATTTTTTTTTACAAGTTTAGGTTATATTCTTCCCCTATCTTTTTCCTTTAACCCTAAATCAATTCCTTTAACTCTTACCGTGACAATTTAGATTTATACACTTTAAGGGTTAATATAGTTTCTATAAAATAAAATAAAAAGACACAAATGGACCATTTATGACATTTTTAACTTTATCTAAATCAATTGAATGAAGTTTATATTTTTATGAATTTTATATCATTTAATAAGATATTATTTATTTTAAAATATCAGTAGCGTCAATTTTGATACTATTCAATACTTGACTTTTTAAAAATATCATAACAACATTATATCTTCAAAAAACCTATTTTACCTAATCTATAATAGGTCAAATGAATCTATAAATTTATTTTATGACATTAATTATACCAAATTATATTTATTTTAATATTTTTAATATCATTTATTTGATTCTTCCATTAATTAAGCAATTACTGCATCATTATTGTATCACCATTTAATTTAATTATTTCTTTCCAAAAAATTATAAATAAATTACCATAATGAATATAAACATTTTTTTCAAATTAAACTTTATAGTAGAATATATCCTCTAAATAACCATATATTAAAAATTTAATACTTATTAAAATAAGATTGTGACATATTGGACCTCCCTTAGAATAAAATATTCTAAAAGGATTAAAGTCATAAAAGTGACTCCAAAAATCCATAAAATTGTCCCAGGTATTATTTTGGACAAAAATATCTCATCCAATAAAATTAATACAAGTTTTAGGGTAATTTCATAATACTTATAATATTGTTTTTACCCTTAATTACCCAATTTACCACTTAACTGTGGTAAGTAATATATTACTAAATTAACGATTCATATGCCTAAAAATTAAAAAAACATATTTACATAATTTTTACCCTATGATTAAAAATATGGAATCCATTTTTCAAAATTAAAATCATCTAATTTATAGTAATTAATCTAAAACTAATATCGTTGATGGAATGAGAAAATAGGTTTTAAAAGTGAAAATGTTCTAAATATTGAAACGTTTTTATATTAAAATTAAATGTGAAATTGATTAAAATGACCTATATTATATTAAATGATATAAAATTAATCTAATTATACTTCAAAACAAATTATAAATATAATTTAACATCATAAATTATTTAGATAAAAAGATGTTTTCAATTAAAATGTAATATTTTATCATTATTCATCAAAACATGAAACTTATCAGAAAAATACCTAAAATTAAACAAAAGTAAATTTATATATTCCAATTTAAAATAATAATTTTATTTTTTAAAATATAACATATAAAAGTGTCAAAATTTTGATTTAAAATGGGTTCTCCATTAAATGATAGTAAAACTATTTTTTAGAATAATACAATACTTAACCATAAAACTAGATTTATTCTTATCTTATGCCTATAAAATCTATTAGATGAATTTCAAAAATATTTTATTTAATAAATAATATATATATATATATCATTATTATCATTCACTAATTGAAATTAATTTAATTTATTAAGATAAAACTCCTTTGAAAGCATAAAAATAGTTCTTTATAAAAACATTTCCTATATATTCAGTTGGTTCCTATATTAATTTCTAATTAATTTTTAACCAATTAATTCAACCATATATTTTTATAAGTTAGTTGATACTATTCATAACTTATAATTTATCAGCTAGGCTATATCTTATTGTATTAAATAATAATATTTTAATAATATATTATTTTTTGATAAAACTCGATCTTGCATGTAATGAAAGCCAACTATTTGTTGTGTGTAGTATAAGATTAACATGGTTTTTCATATAAAGAAATCTATAAACAAAATTAAATTTATTCAAAGATGAAAATATTGTAAGCTTTAGGGTGTTATAGAAAAGGCAAAAGAAAATATTTTTCAAAGTAGAGAGAGTCTGGATGTCATCATTGTGGTAAGAAAGGAAATGTTAAGAAGTTTTAATATCCACTGAAGAGAGGAAACATAATGAAATAAAATCAGAATAAGAAAAATGGGGATGGAGATTATCTTTTCACCACTACTATAAGGGTGATATTTTTATTATTTTGACTCCATTACTATTGCTTCTAATGACCCTTTCTAGGTTTTTGAAAGTGGTGCCTATTTTCACATAGCATCGAGGAAGGAATTCATCACATCTTATAGACTAGGTAATTTTGGGATTTTGAGGGTGGGTAATTATTTTCATGCTGATATTTTAGGTATCAAGACTATTTTTTTGGAGACCAACACATGAAGTAAGATGATTTTAAAGAATGTTTGAAATGCGCCTATGGTTCATCTGAATATTATTTCTACTATTTTTCTTGATGATGGAAGTTTTATTAGTAATTTTGGTGATTTCCAATGGAATATTTCCAAGGGATCCTTTATTTTGTCACATGGGATGAAGTAGTCAGGTTTTTACTAGACTAGAGCTTCTATTTCTTGTGATACTGCTTGCGTTGTTGGGTGTAGTATTTCTTCCAAGTTATGGTATAAGAGACTCATCCAGATTAGTGAGAAGGGGCTTGGTTATTTGGCCAAGAGAACTTTTATTCCAAGATTGAATGATATTAAATTGGTCATGTACAACCACTATATGGCCAAAAAACATATTAGGGAGAGTTTCAGCAGTCATCCTTTGCATAAGAAGTCATGGATACTTGAATTTGTATATTCTGATGTTTTTTGACCTTTGAAATCTAAGACATTTAGTGGTTGTATTTATTTTTTGATGTTTATTGATGACTACTAATGTAATATTTGTGTTTATATTTTTGATGCCAAAAGTCATGTGCTCAGTGTTTTTAAGCAATTTTAGGTTTCAGCTGAGAGGGAATCTAGTAAGAAGTTAAAATGTATTTTCACTAACAATGGGGGTGAGAATTGTGGTATGTTTGATCAGTATTCCAGGAAGTAAGGTATTCTAAATTATAATATGCCTCTTAAGACACCTAAGATAAATTGTGTAACTAAGCAGATGAACAAAACATTATTGGAAAGTGTTCGATGTTTTCTTTCAGAAGCAAAGTTGGATGGAAATTTTTGTGGTGAGACTTTATTTACTGCTACTTATATTATAAATTTTTCACCCATTGTTTCTTTGTAGAGAGACGATCCTAACAAGTTTTGGTATAGAAAAGAGGTCAAGTATGACCATTTACATGATTTTGGTTGCAAGGATTTTGTTCATGTTCCTAGAGATGAGAGGTCCAAACTGGGTGGTAAGTCGCGATAGTGTATTTTCATTGCTTGTGTACATGATAAGTTTGGGTATAATTTTTATGATCCTTCTTTGAAGAAACTTATTATAAACCTTGATGAAGTGTTTAAGAAGGATCAGAGTATTACATATTTTTATAAGGGATAAAATTTTACTTCTCAAAATTTTTAGGACCTTATCAATATTGATCTAGTTTTAGATTCACATTTATCTCATATTGTTGATTTAGATAACCGTGATAATATTCATAATGATTTTTAGGGTGAACGTATTGGATTTAATGTTTCTAGTGCACTTTTTGTTTCTGATGATACAGTTTTAGGGGTTATTAATGAACCCACAGTTCCACTCTAGATTCCATATCGACATCATACTATTTTTAATTAGTATTTACCTGATGATTATGTACTTCTCATTGAATGGGGAGAACCAGAATCTTTTGATGAGGTGACGAAAATTGATCAGAAGGATATATGGGTTACATCAATGGATGACGAGATGAGATCATTTCATGACAACCATACTTCTAAGCTACTAAAGTTACCTATAGGCAAGATAGATTTTCCAAATCAATGGATTTATTGTATTAAAAATAAAAAATCCATTTATGTTCCATGATACATGGAAAGGTTAATTGTTAAAGGTTTTCATTAGAAGAAAGGTATTGATCTTGATGAAATTTTTTCACCTGCTGTCAAAATGTCCTCCAATCAAGTTATTCTTGGTTTGGCTACTAATTTGGATCTATATATTGAGCATATGTATGTGAAGACACATTTCCTCCATGGAGATTTTGAGGAGGATATTTATAGGGAGAAATAAGAGGGTTTTTTTGAAATAAGTAAAGAAAATTGTATCTGCATCTTAAAGAAAGGTTTGTATGGTTTGAAAAAATATTTGAGGTAGTGGTATAAGAATTTTGAATCTATCATTTTTTATCAGGGTTTCAAGAAGAAATATTCTGATCATTGTGTTTTTGTTCAGAGATGTACTGATGATGATTTTCTTATACTATTTATTTATGTTAATGATATCCATATTTTTGTCCATGATGCTTCTATAATTAACAGATTGAAGAAATATTATTGTCAGTCTTTTTTGATGAAAGACTTGGGGCCAACATGATAGATTATTGGCATGTTGATTTCTTATGATAGAAAGGCCAAGAAATCATTATTATATCAGTAGAGATATATTGAGAAGGTTCTTTAGAGATTTTATATGGAAAAATTTAAAGTGATTAATAATACTTTTGCTTTACGTTTTAATATTATTACCGGTCATTCACTTTCTACTGATGAATAGAGAAAGTAGAATAATCACATACCTTATTCATCCATCGTTGGCTATCTGATGTCTCTGATGTTATGTACTAGACCTAATATAGATCGTGCATTTGGTGTGGTTAGTTGTTTTTTATGTAATATAGGTAGAGAGAATTGGAGAATAGTCAAGTGTATTTTTTTTATCTTCATGGTACTTCTGATCTAAGATTCTATTTTGTAAATGGGGAACCTATGCTTTGGGGATTAAAAGATTTTTTTATGGTAGCATATATGGATTTGAGAAATTCTTCTTCCTACTATTTGATCACTTTTGTTGGGGGAGCTATATATTGGTATTCAAGATTGCAAAGATGTTTTGATTTATATACCATGGAGTCTAAGTTTATTACATCCATATAGGCATGAAAATAATTTTTGTGTATGAAAACCTTTATTTGAGAGATAAATTTTAATGCAGATAGGTATTTGTTATTTTTTTGATATTTATAGTTCTATTTGTTTAGTAAATATTCCCACTTTTCATGGAAGGTAAAAACATATCAATGTTCAATATCATTGAATCCATGAAATCCTTGATTTGATACATTTAGGGCTCAAGAAGATCCATACTGATGAAAATGTTTCAGACATGTTGATCAAGAGTTTCTCCAAAGGTAAATTTGATACTTGTCGACTAATTTTAGGGTTGACGGTTACCCCTAGTTGAGTCGGAGGGGGAGTTTTTTCACGTGCCTCCTCTCCTGGGTCCATGTCATGTGAATTTTAAAATAAAAAGGAATGGGAAAAAATAAATATTAGGATTTTAGGGTTATAGAATTTTTTTAAGTGGAGGTTATTTTTTGATATTCGGACATTTTGAGGTGTGGTTATCTCTCTCTCTTTCCATATTGCATTGAAATTATGGTTTCAACATCGGTTTTTAGAAATTTAACCAATAAAATTCATATGATCTATTCATATTTTATCTACATTGGTATTTTATTTGATTGTGGTGTTCTTTTTCTACACCTTTTACTCATATGATAAATTGTCACTCTTCATGATCAGATCTATTTGAATTTCTTTATTAGGCTATATTCTTCATTTCAGCCTTCTTTCAGACTGCATATACTTTCTACTTTTGATCCATTATTTTATCTAAGAATTATTCATGTGATCCCCCACATCTTTAAGAGTCTCTTATATATACTCTTCGTTATTAGTGGATCCTACTTTCTATACTAGGTCCTGGGGGTTTTTCCCTCATTATATTTTCCATGTTAAACTTTTCTAGTGTCAACATTTATTTTTTTCATGCGTTTATTTGGTCGTTATGCATTCGATTTAATTTTTCAATATTATCTGAAGAAAAATAAATTTTATTTCCATTATGTGTTCACTTTGATTTTTCATTTTGCATTATTCGCTTACTATCTTTCCCAATATGACATTCATTCATCATTACAGAATGTCGAACCAATCTACAATGGCCATCCATGGAAATACCAAGATTTATAGGTACAATAATTATAGTGCACTTGAGATTCTAATAATGGCGACGTTATTATCCTGTGATAGTAGATGACAACATCGAGTGGATGGTGAGGCTTGGTAGCAGTGAGTGTGTCTAAGGAGGGTGACATGTGAGCTGGCTAATGTAGTTTCATTTTTTAAAAAGGAATAGAAACCATGATTTGGCCTTCCAACATCTAAAAAATTGAGATGAGTTTGCTCTAATATTTTATTTTATGACACAAAAACCCACTAGAACATGTCTAAGTTGGTTTCAGTAATCTCCCATCAACCTCAGTATTGACCCACATTGAGATGCTAATTACCACCTATGTATGTTCCCCTTATTTTTTGCTCTACTCTTTTTCAAGAACACACATTTAAACACCCCTATTTTGACCTATGAAGGGGATTTCCAAGCTTGTCTAGTCATCCTTTAGGGCTTATGTGACTAATCCTTGGGGTGTCTATATGGCTTGCCTTCATGTTGGGGACTAACCTCGCATTCACCCATTTTTTAGTCAAACTCCTAAAATACCTTTTCCAAATTCCCTCCTTCAAGAGCCTATAAAAAACATTTCTCAAGAGTAAAAAAACATCTTAAATATGTAAAATAATTAATTCATTTTTCATTATTTTTAACAATTAAATTTACAAATTAATATAACTAGAAAATATAAAAAATATACATGAAATTTTTTTATCACATGTAATAAAAATAATTTTAAAATATATTTAATACCCTAAATAAGGGGAAAATATATTTAAAATAAAATATATAAACTAGAAATAAAATCCACTTTTATAGAAAAATGACCCTTTTAAACTTTGAATTATGTTAAAATTATATGATCCCATTCTTATACTTCAAAATTGATTATTTATTTCTAAATAATCATAAATAAATTTGTATCATAATAACTTTTCTGTATTTAGTTAATAATTCAATTACTCTTGTTCTTACACACCAAGACAGTGACTATGTTACAACAATCTTATTTAAATAATAATTTTGGGGTTATTTCAATCTCATTTTTGTGTGTATTACATGCTATTGAACATGGTATTAATTTAATGGAGTATAAATTCTAAATTATTGGGGTGTTACAATGTACCCCGTTAAAGAAATTTCATCCTTTCAATTTTATCTCATGTCTAATAAAAATATTTTAAATCATTTTCTAAATAAATTCCAAAGGGTGTAAGATAAATATAAATACGTGGAAAGAAATATAATTTTAATACATGTTGATTTTATTTCTATTTGAAATTAATTTTATTATCTATAATAAGACTAGGAAAAATATTTCTCAAAAAAATCATTTAAAATTGTGAGACACATGCTTGTTTAAGAGTTTTGAAAGGAATACCTTGATAGTTGTGTGAGATTTCCACATAATACTTGATATAAGTATATTCCTATTTTTTGAGTTGAGTTTTTATTTTACCTTCAAGATAGATAGTATGAGATAATAAACTTGATATCTTTCCATTTCATAAGAAAAATTTCATCCTTTGGTTGTGCTTTGAGTAGTTTTTTATCTCTACTTAATATCATATTCTAAATGATGAATAATCTAGATGAATTTTTCATGCCTAAAACACTAGAATTAACTTTAAATAGATCATAATATAAATAAAATATATTATATGTTATTCCACCTATCTCTAGAAATTTACTAAAACCAAAAATTGTAAGCTTAAGAAAAGATAACACCGAAAGTTAAAATTAAATATTTTAAAAATTAACTAACCCTAAAACTCATCAACATATACCAAAAAAATTGAATCCCAAATATTAAAAATATATTGTAAGATCCCATTTCAGTTTAGTTGAAAACATTGATGGGAATATTAATTTTCAATTAATATATGGGTATATTTTTTATCATAGAATCAAAATGGAATTCTGATATTTGAAATTCCTAAAAGTGTTTTTTTTAGACAATGAATGAGGTTTGGGAGGTACCTTAGTTATTCAAGTGATCCTATGGGGATTTGGGTGAATTTTCAAGAGCTGGAGAGAATTCAGGTTCCTATGGAGCATGGTTTGGAGCACACGGTTTAGGGGAAACCATGTGATAGCCTGATGCATGATAAAATTTTAGTTATATTTATAAGGATCATGAAAAACATGCATGGTTGGAACAAATTTAAGGTTAAACCATGCAGGTTTTTAGAGGAAACCATTCTACTAGGTTAATGTTTGGATTTTTGGAACATAGTTTCAGATAAATTGTGTGGGTTTTAGTGAAAATCGCATGTGGTGTTTTAGAGGGTTGAAGAGACACCACAAAATTGGCACACTATTTAGAAAACTTTTTAAAAACATGTGTGAGGTAATAGACTCATGATACATATAACCACATGGTTTGCGCATAGTTTGACAAATTATGTAGCTCATTTAAAGAGGCCAAATTACCATTCCCCCCCCCTTTAGTCATTTATGGGGGCATCCCCATGCTCCTTTCCTCTCCCTCTTACATGTCCAACAGTGCTCCTCCCCTTTCCCCCTTCTTCTCCCCCTTATTTTGGGTGTATTTCTTAATATTTTTAGGTGATAACATGAGGTATGGATCCATATCCCTCCTCATATCCCTTATCTATCTCTTTCTATTGATTTTAGAATTTTTTTTAATTTAGTTCTAAAGTGAAGATTTCAATAGAGAATGGTGGAATCATCCAATTTTAAAGGGGATTTTGTATAGCCTAGTTCAAGGACATCATAGGGTGATATATTGGTCTTCCCATTAATATAATTGTTAAAGGTATTTCACACAATATATTTTTCTTCATGTTTTCATTAAAAATCATGATGTAATTGATGGTGTAGGTTTTGGATTTTTCTCAAAATGGGTTCAGGGGTATGTTGGGACTAGCCAATACCTCACTACATTATGATCTAATGATATTTGGATGTTTGAACATAGGGACATGGAAATGGGCCCAGATGATCAAGGATGAGGATAGATGGGCTTAGATAGGCCTTGGTGGCTACTGTCGATGCTTTTCTTCAAGTGGAAAGATATGTATGATCTAGGTGGTTTTGCGTACTTTACATACAACATTTTCTTATTATTTATGTTGCATGTAAACTCTTGGGCTCTCCACTAAAGGAGAAAACCTAAGTTAATTAAATTGAATTAAATTTTTTTAAGAAAATCAGGTTTAATTAATCAAGTTCCAGTGGCCACTAACAACCCCTGTGGGCTATCTTGATGCCTCTACCACTGATGGTTGAGGTAGGGACCCTTATGACACAAGGTGACCTTAATACCTCCTGAGAGATGAGGTTGTACTATATGAGACTCTAGATCCCATTTTTGGGGGATTAGGATACCTCCATGAAGGAGTGGAGCATACGGCTATATACTATAGTTTGTGTGGTCCTTAGAGGATTATTTTATGGACTTCAAGACGTTTAGTCTCGTCAAGACTAGGTTAATTTAGGCGAACTGCTTCCATACGAGCTAAAGAGGATAAGGTGAACATACATTAACTAAACCGGGACTAGGTTGGGTGAGTGTACCAATCATGAGTGACCTTGAAGATAGAGATAGACTATAATCCATCTCATACCTATTTCCTATGTGGTGAGACCCCATGTTGCTAGTGGGATGTGTTAACTAGTTGACTATGTTGTGGGATGTGATGTACTAGGGTGTAAGATGTTTACATGAGACTGTGATTGATACTAATGACCCATTTTAGGGCTCCTTCGCTATAGTGACATCAAGGGGACCTATTGGGTTCCTCATTGGAATATCAACCCTAACAAGATATTTATTGGATGGTAATGGGTGTCACCATGAAAACCATATTAAATTGTTGGTCCCTAGGGACTATGGATAATGACAATGGGCATGGGTATTCGTCTATCCCTTATGTGTTCTTTATTTATGGGATATGACCTCAAGGTGGATGTGAAAAGGTTGGGACCCATGGATATTGATCCAGATACCATTAGGCTTGAATTGAGTATAAATTTGGAGCCACTGGGGATTTATGGATCGGTATATAGATGGTAGATTTCATAGATATGTGGCTTGGTGATTGAAATTACCTTGGATTAGGAGATCAATATATGATAAGGGTTTCCAATTGAATCATAAGAGTACATAATTTCTACAGGAGGGGTAAATTATAGTTTAAAAAATTAAACTAATATAAAACCCAAACCACATTTGATAAAGTTATTGGACTCAATAATTATATAATGATCATAGTATATTTATCAGACTCCAAATTCATATGATAAATTAGAGTTTCTAAATAGACTTATATATATTCTGGTTAAACTGATATTAGAAAGATTTAGTAAAACAAAATTTCTAATATAAATTGCCCAGTAGAATATAAATTTTTTTCAAAAAATTATTATGAAATATTATAGTAAAGTAAGAATGACTTATAATATTTATAAAATATATTATACTCTTTAACCTTAAGAGTTAATGAAGTCATAAATACTAACTTGACATATCCACAATTTTAACCTAACCATAAGGCATGTCTTTCCGCACCAGGAAAGCCCTAAATATTAATATTGTAATAGCCATATCTTTCTTAAAAAAGAAAGACCATAATAAGAATATCATAAAAAAATCTATCTTAAAATCCCTTGGAATCCCTTGATATCCTGATCAGTATCAATTTTCTTTCTATACCCAGAATCCATCGATTTAAAAATTGATTGGAAAAAGAAAATACAAAAGAAAAAACTATTCTAAGGATTTTAAAATTACTCACTTGGAATCATTAGAACACAAAATATCTAAGGTTTTACAATGATTAATAATTAGACGTTAAGGCAGAGTGAATCTTAGATGTGTTGATTTGAAAATGCATCAGCTCCCGTCTCCTCAAATTCACTCCTGTTTATAGGCATCCCTCTAAAAATCATATTTCTATGATTCTCAAATTTGGTTACAACAAGCTAGGATGACCTTCACTTGAAAACTCAAAAAAAACATATCCATCTGATGTCATTTTGATAACACCATTA
Source organism: Viscum album (assembly GCA_963277665.1). Classification (NCBI taxonomy): domain Eukaryota; kingdom Viridiplantae; phylum Streptophyta; class Magnoliopsida; order Santalales; family Viscaceae; genus Viscum; species Viscum album. Next base: position 1,860,270,818 of record OY728129.1, on the reverse strand, counting down.
AAATGATGTAATAAATTCCATCCGATATAAATAATTTCAACATACCAATTAAAAACATTGGATAGTCTGATGGACTATACTGTTGTAAGTTTGATGAACTGAACTATGGTCAGTCTGATAAATAGAATTTAGTTAGTCTGATGGATATAACATTAATCAATCCAATGTATAAGACACTAGTTAGTCTAATAGACCAAAATCATAGTTATTCCAATGTATCATACTTTAATAATATAATTTTTATATTATCTTATTTAAGAAATATTTCTAAGTTCAGTAAAAAAATATGTTTTCTAAAAATCTATTTTGAAATACTTGTGAAAAACAAAGTTAGTAAAATAAGGTTTTAATTTTGTGTTTGGGATCTTTAAAACTAAGGAAAGTAAAAGTATAAATTATAAACTTTGAACTCAATAATCAGCCCTTTTTTGAAAAAAAAAACAAAACATAACACTTAAAATGAAAAACTATTAAATTTTAAAAACTTATAACCCTTTGTACATTTAAGAACATCAATGAAATTATTCATAAGAAATATCTCCCCTTTCTTATCTTAACTCCCCCTATCTTGATAACTTCCTTTTTTTCAACATTCTTCATCTCATAGGAAAAATTGTTAATTTGGAAGAATAAGAATAAAATCTCACTTATAATATTCCCCCCTCAATAAGTTTCCCCCTTTAATAACTTCCTCATCTTAAATAATTTTCCCCCTTTGTGATTCTCAAAAAGAAATAGGGGACGTAAAATATTTTCATAAAATATTATAAAGTAAAATACGAAAAAATTGTGTTTAAATAACTATTTTTCCAAGATAAAAAAGAAATAATATTCATCCAAGAAATATTTTAAAACATTCAGACAAATATCTATTTGGAGAATAATTTATTCAAAAAAGTTATCATTAAAAAAAATTGATCGGTATAAATACATCAAGAGTTGAGAAATAAAATTTTCATTATTTCTTAAAGAGATTCTTAACTATGGATTTTATATTCCAAAAAACCTTTTCATTCTTCTCAGTGTCTCCAACCATTGACTCTAATTTTTCTATTTTTTCTTCCATGAATGAGAACTTCTAATTCTTTTCTTTCAAATAAACTATCTATTATTCAAGAATTATGACCTTTTTGTTTTCTTCTTTCATCCTCTTGAATTCTTGTTCAAAATATTGGACACTAGCATTTGTATCTTGCAGCTTTTGAATATCTTCTTTTAGTTCAAATATTTATTAATTTTGAGAGTTTGAAAGATGTTTAAATTATTCCACAAATTTCAATCTATAAGAAACATATGATGATAGATTCTCAAAATACTCAATAATATTAAATGATACTTTATTAGCTTCCTCAAACTTTTCATCATGATCTTTCGAATATCCATCCATTTATCTCGACCATTTGACCATTTTATTAAACATCCTTTTTTGTGCCTTTGATTTATATTTGAAAATCTTTATCTCAACTTCATTATGAATAATATACTCTATCAACAACTTGAAAGTATCCAATTTCTCATCTTGGATATTTTTAATTTTCTTGTATCGGGATTCAATATTCGGTAGATAAGGCACTAAATCTTTTATCTATTTAAAATATTGACAAATATATTCAATTATATTATGAGATTTAGTAATTGATGTATTAGATGAACCCGATGAATATTCAAAAATATGTTTATGAGACTGTCTAACATCTTTATTTTATTTTCCTTTGAAATTTTCTTCATCCAAAATATTCATTAAATCAACATCCCTATCGGTCTCTATTTTGTCTAAAAATTTTATATGGGAGTGTTTTGATTCTTCTTTCTCTTGTAATAAAGACTATTAATTTATAAAAATATCTAATATATGATTTTTTTTAGACCTAGTTGATAAGGATATAGATGATGATGATGAATCCAAAGAACTTTATTATTCTTTTTCTTCTTCCTCTTATTCTTCTTATTCTTATTCTTCTTCTTAATATTTTTCAAACTGCCTTGCAGTTATTTTATCTACTTTTCTAGATTTACACTCTGATTTTTGATGTTTATTATGATCTGAATTCTTAACCAATTTTTAATCTTGAGGTTCAAATCTTATTTCTTTACCCTTTACCTTATCAATTGTAAGTGGAACAACTACAGTTTCAAAAAAATATAAATTCGTTGGTATTGATGGATCTAGAAAATTATGATAAGTAAAAAAATGTGTTTTGGAACTAGGAATTGGTTGAACTAATTAAAAAGGTTAAATTGAAAAAGGTATATTTTTAATGATTTTTATACACCTTTAATTAAGTTTTCCATCACCATTATTTTAGCAAGTCATTTCTTCTGCAACTTTTTCTTCTCTTAATCTTTCATTGCTTCATCAATCCTTTTCTTTAAAGATAAATCTCCGACTTTGTCCAGACCAAACTCTTGGTCTCTAGGATTTTTCTGATCCTTGTGCACCACCAACTTCTTGAAGTGCTCATCAAACATTGTTTTCAGTTTCTTTTGATGATTAGGAGGAGAAGAGTATACTTTCCTTTTCTCTTTTAATATATCTTTCTGTTTAACTACTTTAGTATCAGATGTCGCCTTGTTTTATTTTTCTATAAAATTTTTCAATTAAGAATTAAAACTAACTTCATCATAGCCATGGTTTCTTCTCTAATCAATGAAACCTTTTATTGAACCACATAAGCCTAATTCTTTATTTTCATATATCCTATAAAATTAACCAAAATTTTATTTATGAAATATGAAAACATAAGTATTCTTGATTTCACGTAAGTTTTATTTATATATTATATCAATATAAACAAAAACTTTACCAGATTTATCTTCCTCTTATTGACAAGGAAATCCAATATGAATATGCTAAGAACATTCAGCATATCCCAATCTCCTTTTCTAAAAATCATATATCCTTGCATCCACAAAGTAAGTAATCTTGCATCCAGAGTCAGATTATATACCTTTATAACCTTCTCATAAGAAAAGAACAAATATGATTCTACTTTGTATTTTTCGAAGGATCCTAGCTTCTCTAAAATATTGTGAGTTTGAAGGTAACCCTCTCCTTCAAATGAAACATCAACTAAATAATACCATTGCTAAATAGTTAATTTTAAAATATCACCAAAAATATTGAAAACAATTACAACCAAATTATATTTCATACTAAACTCCACTAAAGAATATAATTCTTCAAAAATTTCTGGATAATGTAGATCAAAATAATATTTTTCCACAAATACATTTTCCCAACCTTGAAACGTTATAACTTGTTTCAAAAGAGGATCATACTTATCATTCCATGATTTCTTGATCAATATTTCATTTAAAACTTCTCAATTGTAGAAAAATTCATCTAAATATATCATACTGATACTGATATCAAGACAAACAAATCGGACTAATGCCAAACTTTCTATACTGATCATAAAAAGAAGATTTGAGATTCAACAGGAAAAATTATGACGATTGATGTGGGATAGAATGGCTCGTGGTCTTATATATAGGATCATGGAGTAACCCTTTAAATTATAGATATTTAATGTCTCATATTAAAACTATATTTTGATCTAAAGTTTGGGATTAATCCTCAAATGATTTAGTAAATATTCTAAACTCTTAATGTTTTTTTAAGAAAAAAAATTCATCAAATTAAAGGATTTTCCGATTACTTAAACTTTAATATTTTTAACAAATTGAAAATTAAATAATATGTAAAAAAAATTGAAACATAAAGGTAGTGGATAATTGTAAAGAAAAAAAGATTATAAGAATTCTTCTGAGAGTAAAAAATTTACTTTCAGTATGAAAGTTGTATCCAGTAACTTGTTCTTCTTAGTTTTTATAAAAAAAATTTAATCCAGTAATATTTATAACTAAAAGATCATCAGAAAAAATTTAGTAATAAATTTTTATTCTGAAAAATCTTAATAATATTTTTGACTTTGAAATGCTAAAATATACAAAAATATATATTTTAATTAACACAAAAAAGTTTAGAAAACAAAATATTTTAGAAAATCACAACATATGTACTTACCATTTGAGAAAGAGATCATTAATGTAAGGATATTGGTAAAAAAATAGATTTTAATGATCACTTAGTATTGATCATTCCTAAATTTTGTTTAATATATTCAAATATATTGGAACTAAGGAGTTTTTTTTAAATATCAGTAAGTATTTCTGGTATTCCTATCAATTCTAAAATGATATCTCCTTTTTGTGTGATATCCTGAAAATAAATGGTGTCTTATATCTATTTTCTTTTCTTATGAGATATGTTCTCAGTTTTTACTTAAATAAATATCACTTGTTTTATCACACAATATTTTATTTTTACTAGAACTAATGCCATATTCCTTGAGTGTGTGTTTTATCCACAACACTTGAGCACAACAACTTCTAGATGTCACATATTTGGCTTCATCAATAGAAAGTACTACTGATTATTCTTTCTTACATGACCAAGACAATAATTATTCTCCTAAAAAATGAAAATTTCCAAAATTAATTTTCATATCCATTCTACATCAGACAAAATCAACATCCAAAAAACTTTTTAACTCAAAATCATTTCTAAAAGAGTAAAACAAGCCTGAATCCATAGTTATCCTAAGATAAAAAAAATTCATTTTATAGTTTTAAGGTGGGACTATTTTGGATTTTCTTGATATCTATAACATAATCACACTGAAAAAATTAAATCCAGACAACTATCTTTCAAGTAAAGTAAACTTCCAATCATTCCTCTAGAGATTGTTTGATCAACTAGTTTCCTAGATTCATCAATATCTAAAGTAATTGAGGTTATGATAGGAATACTAATACTTTCAGTATTTTCATACTCAAATTTACTAATAATATATTTTATATACTTATTTTAACATATAAAAGTTCCTTCTAGTTTCTAAGAAATTTGAAAACCTAGAAAATAAGTTTTCCCGTCATTATCATTTAAAACTCAGAATTCATAAGATCCATAAAGGATTTTATTAAATATTTTTGAGTTGAACCAAATACAATTTCATTGAAATAAATTTGAAAAATGACGATGTTTTTAGAAAATTATTTTATAAAAATAGTTGGATATACATCCCCCTTAACAAAGTTGTTTTATAACAAAAATCTAATTAGCCTATTATACTAGTCTCTAGGGAGTTGTTTAAGTCCGTAAAGTGCCTTAGTAAGTTTAAAAACATTTTCTTGATATTTTTTGTTTTCAAAACTAGGAGTTTATCCTATATAAACTTCCTCTAGAACATATCTGTTAAAAAATGAAAACTTCACATCCATTTTAAATAGTTTAAAATTTAAGAATGTTGTATATGCTAGAAGTATATGGATATTTTCAAGTCCTGATATTGGTGCATAAGCTTCTTCATAATTTTTTCCCTCTTTTTGATTATATACTGTGGAAAAAATTCTAGCTTTATTTATAAATATTATTCAATTTTCATTATATTTGTTATGAAAAACCCATTTTACTCAAATTACATAAGTATATTTAGGTCATCCAACCAAAGTCCAAACTTTATTCCTTTTGAATTCATCGAGTTCATCTTGAATTTATTTAATTAGATATTCATCACCTAAAGCCTCATCAGAAGTTTTAGGTTTAAATTGAGATAAAAAAAATCAATTTCATTTCTCAAATATCTTTTAGTTCCAACTATTTTATCGATAACACCAATGATATTATCACTAGGATTATTACTAAGAAATAACTAATTTATTAGGTTTACAAAACTCTTTCATTCAATCATATATTGAAATTATTCTGGAGGTATAACTTCATAAACATATTATTTTGTTATTCTCTTATGATAAGAAATTTTTAACATAGTTTGAAAATCATTTTTTTAAATATCATCTGAAGATGTGGGTTGAGTTTTTTTGAAAACAAAAGGATCGGTTTCATCAAACTTAATATGTATTGTTTCCTTAACATTACTTGTATAATAACCTAAAAATATTCCTTCATCGTATTTTTTATCTATTTTATCTATTTTATCTTTATTATTAAAAATTAATACCTTGCATCAAAAAATTTTGAAGTAAGAGTGCTTTGGTTTCCTTCAGGTCCACAAATCATAAGTATTTTTATTAATAAAAATCCTTATTAAAACTTTATTAGTAGTATAGTAGGCATTAATAACTACATCATCCAAAAAATGTTTAGAAACTGAGTATTCAATTAGTATGTTTCTAGTAATCTAATGAAGAATTATATTTTTCTTTTTAACTACACCATTTTTCTATAAAGTTCTAGGTGCTAAAAATTATGTACTATACCTTTTTTACTAAAAACTATTTCAAAATCAGAATTAAAAAATTCTCAACCATGATCACTATGAATAGTTATTAATGAGAAGTATTTCTTATTTTTAACTCGGGCTATAAAAGTTTTAAAATAAAAATATTCTTCAGACTTCTTTTCTAGAAATTAAATCTAATTACATCTAGTGTAATTATCAAATAAAACATATATATAGTATTTTCCACTGATTCTTTCAGTTTGTGTAGGATCAAACTAGTCCATGTGAAATAATTTTAAATCATAATAAGTTGAGAATTCACTAATAGATTTAAAATTTGACTGATTTTTATTTCTAAATTGACAAGGATCGCATACTTTTGAAGTATCAAACCCGTATTCTGGTAAATCCTTAACTAGTCCTTTCTTAGAAATCTTATCTAAAGTTCTGACATTACTGTGTCCTAATATTCTATTCCATAACCAAGATTTATCTTTCATTTCACTAAGAGGATAGAGATATTGGATCCTAAGGTCTTCTAAATTTAGTATGTAAACATTCTCATTCCAATTGGAAGAAAGAATAAATTCATATTTAAAACTATAAATAGTACATTTTTCATTCCCTAAGTTCACAATATGTCTCTCATAACATAATTTAATTATACTTGCATACTTGAGAAAAGATCCACATGTTTGTAGGCATAAGTTGGGAAAAGGATCAGGTTGATTGAGAAACATACCTCAGATGCATACGTGGAGGTTAAGATGAGGTATGGCTCATTGATATTCTAGATCCAATGTATATTTTTTATCTTACACAACTATAAAATTAACCTACGGTCACGGTTTGGAACTGTGGTCGTAGGCCCGAAAATCGTGGCAATAGTCTATGGCCACGGTTTCGGAAAATCGTGGCCGCTATCACCATAGCAGTAGGACTTACCAACTACCATGGTTTTGACCATGGAAATATGATACATATATCCATGATTTTAACTGTGGAAGTAGGGGCCTAGTGCTACAGTTTTAACTGTCGTAGTAGGGGCCTAGTTCCACGGTTTTAACCATGGAATTAGGCCCCTACTTCCACAGTTAAAACCTTGGCTATATCATTTATATGGTATAAAAAAATAATTCAGCCCCACATCCCCCCTGAACACCCCCTGCACCCCCATGCACCCTGGATATCCCCCTTATAGCCCCTTGGACAGCCCCCTTGCACCCCCTTGAACACCCCCGCACCCCGATTCCCCCTGGATAGCCCCCTTTCACCCCCTTGGACAACCCCCTTGCACCCCCTTGAACACCCCCTGTACCCCCATTCCCCCCTGAACAACCCCCCTACACCCCCATACCCCATGAACAACCCCCTTACACCCCCCCTCCCCCCCCCCCGCACCCCCATTCCCCCTTGGATAGCCCCCTTGCACCCCCTTGAACACCCCCCCCCCCCCGGGACAGCCCCCTTGCACCCCCTTGAACACCCCCATGCCCCCTTGAGAACCCCCTTTCACCCCCTACGCCCCCATCCCCCCTGGACATCCCCCTTGCACCCCCTTGGATAGTCCCTTGCACCCCCTTGAACACCCCCTCCCCCCTCGCACCCCCATGCCCACCTGGACAACCCCCCTACACCCCCCCCCCCTGCACCCCCATTCCCCCTAGACATCCCCCTTTCACCCCCCGTGGACATCCCCCTCGCACCCCCTTGAACACCCACTCTGGACATACCCCTTGAACACCCCCCTGCACCCCCATGCCCCCTGGACAGCCCCCTTCCACCCCCTTGGACCCCCCTGCACCCACATTCTCCCCTTGGACAGCCCCCTTGCACCCCCCCACCCCCCACCCAGATAGCCCCCTTAAACCCCCCCCCCAACACCCCCATGCCCCCTAGACAGCCCCCTTGCACCCCCTGGACAACCCCCTTACACCCCCTTGAACACCCGCCCTAGACATCCCCCTTGAACACCCCCCTCCCCCACACGTACCCCCATTCCCTCACTAGATAGCCTCTTTGTACCCCTAGAAACCCCCCCCGGCACCCCCATGCCCCTGACCCCCCCCCCCTCCTAGACACCCCCCCCCCCACCCCCCTGGACAGCCCCATTGCCCCCCCTAAACACCCCTCCCCCCCCCCCCTACAGTAGCCCACCCCCCTGGACATCCCCCTTGCACCCCCTTGAACACCCCCTTGCACCCCCCTGCAGTATCCCCCCCTGGACTGCCCCCTTGCACCCCCCCCCCCCCCTCTATAGTAGCCCACCCCCTGAAAAGGCCCCCTGAATAGCCCCCAACCCCCCTCCCCTCCTAGACACCCCCCTCCCACCTGGACACCCCCTCCCTCCTGGACACCCCCTCCCCCTCGTGTACTAATCTATGCAAATTTTTAAATATGTACAATATTTGATGAACTGAACTAATATATACCAATCGTGTGATTAATAATTAAAGAAAATAGATTTAACTACTCACCTAATCAATAACATAATTCAATTACTTACACATGATTACATAATTACAAAGTACTTCCATATTATGTGTTACAAGAAAATGAACCCAATAATATTACTCACATGTTTAGTAAAAGAAACTGCATGAATTTACAGAAATATATTGTATAATAATTAAATGAAATTTAATTTGTATTGATATAAACTTCACTTTCATTATATGAAAATAGCATACTATTCACACAACAAGATCAAAATAACACATGAAAGTAGTGACAAATAAACTCAGTATGCATTATGAATTTAAGCAGAAAGAAGAGACAGTAGAAAAGTAAATGAGGTAGAATACTCCCCTCAGTGACGGCTTCCAATCCCAAACTCTTTCCTCTTTATCTTTGTAGAAAAAATCTGGTATAAAAATTTAATCACCTATAAACCAGGAAATAGCATCCTATTAGAGTCTTATTCCCATATATACAATAGTTGAAACTAGCAGAAAACTCATGATTTAGAAATTATAATTCATCTTGATAGTGCACATGAATATAACTAATTAAAATTGAAATTTAATTTCAACAAAAAAACATGTAATGTGTCTATCTCAACTTGAAAATTAACTCAACACTCAAAATGATTTCCAAACAAACTACTAGACTTTTAATTTTCTAGGATGTTAAAAATAAGTGGAGTGAGCATGCATAAAATTCCACAGTTTAAGCCCAAGACTCAATAACCAAATAACTATAAAATGAAATATGGTCTCAACAATTAAACATGTATAAATAAGCTTTGAAAAATTTAGATAGTGTATGAAATTTTTTAAGAATCATTTAATCTTTCTCCATAGAATCTAAACTTATGCTCTTATAGGGAAATGAAAACAATCTAGATTTCTTTTAGACACACCAGGGAGGCTACAGATAGTATAATCTAAACTTATACTCTTGTAGGTAAAGTAAAGCAAGAAAAATTTCTTTTAGACATACTAGGGAGGCTGAAGATAATATAATCTAAACTTATACTCTTATAGGTAAAGTAAATCAAGATGGATTTCTTTTACAAGCTGAAGATAGTAGTGCCCAGGAAGAACAAACTTAGGTGTGACTCTTGTCTCTAATGGTAGTCCTCAAGTTCGGGAGAAACCTCGATGAAATAAAATCTAGAACTACTTGAGAATGATATCCACCACTGAATGTGTATTTTGATTTTAATTTTCACTATTCATGTCTAAACTATTATTCTCACTCAAACCTAGATCTCCATCTTCCCATTCGTCCTCAGTTTCTATTTTTCTCCCCTCAAATGTGAGTGCTGCTCACCACTAGATGAACCTCAAGAGATCTGATGTTGGGATTTCTGAATAAAGGCCACCCCTATTCTAATATGCCTCCATCTAATGAATAGGTTATCCCCCATTGAGCGCACAAACTTAGCTCTTGTTTTTTAGGGAGAGTCAGTGTCTGTCATAATATACCTTTGAGAACTCCCATAAATATGGGATCAGGCTCTAGGAGTTCCCTATACTCATCATTTATTTACCTTGTAGATCAAAAGGAAGCGGGTGCACTCATCTCGTGTATATACTCCTACTTAATCTGTCAACCTCCTCTAATCTACTTCTCCATAGATGAATAGGGAAGGGGCACACAGGTAAGGGTTTGGATCATCACTCCCTCTCCGCTCGAGTGAGTCACAAACATGACATAGTTAAATTAAATGCATATTAAGTTATTTAAATTGCATTCTTATTCAATATAAACTGATTTTTATATTGATAATTGAAATTTTATACTTGTATTAAGTAAATGGTATTAGATAAAAAGTTAAAAGATAAAAATTAATGTGTATATTATGTAATTGAAGAGATTATTGCTAGAATTTAGTGTCACTTTTTACATGAAGCAATATCATGAGATGAGGGTGTTACACCGTGAAGACTCGATATACAGAATAATGATTTTGAGGGATCATGAAGTCACACTATGAAGACACATGTGATTCCATGAAGTCACACTATGAAGAAAAATTTGATTCCATGAATCAAGGCTGAGGAAGATTTAGTAGTGTTATCATTTAGAAGGTTCAAGCATTATGAAGTTAGTGATTCATTGTAATCGGTATTGAAGGGGTATAGGTCGTATTTTTGTCTATATTTCATGCCATGAAGTAGGATATAAACAAATTATAGTGTTTCTATCCATGTAAACATCACAACATGGAGGAACAGATCGTTCCTCAAGAAATATTTGGAGTTACTAAAGATTAAAAGATCATCCCAGATTTTGTAGGGACATAAATATAAGATATTAATCAGATTTCTTAAATCTGGTTGTTGACTTAGGATTAAATGTGAAGGAATAGGTCTCACAATTAAAGGATATAATTTGAGACATGTCACGCCATGAATAAAGGAGTCATGCTATGACAAGAAATTTTCTAGAGTCTTATATAAAAATGATCATAGAACAATACAAAGGAAGAGATACACAAAGGAAAATAGGAGAGACTAAAGAGAAAAGGGGGGTTTCTAGTTCAGTACTGGAAATAAAATGAGTATTAAAAATGCAATCAACTACTAATAACATGTATTTGGTTACTTGACCAAGATTTATCTTGTGCATTGGTAAATGCTAATAGAGTTAGGTGGGATGGAATGAGATCAACACACTTCCAGGAGCCAACACCATTAGAAGAAAAAACATAACATCACCGTCATCTTCTAACTCTAAAACATCATTCTATAGAATTTTCCAACCAAACAACATAATAAATCGAATAAAAAAAACAACACCTAAAGCGCATCACCACCAACAACAAGAAGAAACTCAACACGAAGACTGATCAAACACACATGAGAATACAACTGCCTCACTACTAAAGAATTAGGCCCACCCGAGGGTAAACAATGTTGTCCATCCTAAATATTTTCTAATCAAAGACTACACCAACCCAATAGATGGAATCCACCATGAAGGAATAAATCATCCTATAAAACCAACCGAAGAGAAATCAAAGAACCAAACATAGGTGATGAACAACCCAACCACAATGAAGAATGAAAACTTATATTGACACAAGTACCCCTCCAATACCATTATAAGCTTCCCTAAAATCCACATCAAGCCTATCCAAAATGGGTTCTGTCTAGCCAGGTATTATAAGATAACAACCTAACTATTCATTAATCTTTAAGCAAATGTATGGGATGCACCTTCATCTCTTTTGGGTTAAATCTCAATCTATCACCCATCTTCTCCAATATATACATATTGAAACATATTAACAACAAATATAACCAACACAAGACATTGGGAACTTTAGTTTAGGTATAAAACAATTTCTACTGATAAGAAAACATTGATGGAATATAAGTTAAATTATATTGAAAAGAATAACATGTTCGATTTAGTGTTTATTTCTATTGATAAAAAATTTATAGTTTCAAATATGGTTTCTAGAATAATCTCAATATGAAAATAGAAGTATCACAAAATGCACTAAAATATAGATAACCCAAAAATCACAAATGAATTAATTAAAATTGGTCCAAAGAATAAAAACAGAAGAAACCTTAACAGAATCTGATGTCAAACTCACTGCCTTCAATGGTGGTGGATAGAACCATACTCATCATAAGAAATCACCTATAATAAAATAATTGGAAAAGAAGTGATATATAATGACTTCTTATATATATGTGATCAGTGTTTCAACTGTACATGATAAATGATACATGACTCCATAACCAACAATGAATAAAGAATATTTAGATTAATATGTACATCCTAATACTAAATAACATGATCATTAAAAAATATTTTTTTTCAAATGATATCTAATGTCATTAAAAACATACACCATGGAGTGACCTACATCAACTCAACTAATATAACACTAAACCATACCAAATTGAAAATATTTGAAGAGAATATTGGAATTTGTTTCATAATAATAAATACAAATAAAGAAAAAGTGGAAAATTATTGAGAATCCAATATGTCATGTCCATAAGTTTAACTACTATGAAAGAAGAAATAAGTAGTTTTAAATCAAAAGGAAGTCAAAAAAACCCAAATTTTAAATAAATTACCATCCCAACTTAAATATAACATAATAGAGATATAGTAAGCAGAAATATCAATCCCAAAATACTATTTAGGATTAATTGATAGGAATATACACTATAAAAAAAAGAAACAATGAAACCTATAATACTAAACTAGAAATATACTCACGAACCCAATTCTTTATCCAACAAAAACAACATGGTCTAATCCAAGAGTGACCGAAGACAAGGATTCCAAAAGCAGATTATTAGAATATTTATCATGTACTTTAAAAATTCACATAGTCTACCAACAATGAGTGGTATATGTAGGTTGTGAGAAACATTTCCTAGTTTGATTACATAGAAAAGTCATTACATTTCCTTTTTCAAGACATTTTATAAATGCTAGTTTGAAATAAAATAAAGAAAATAATGATTTAATTTTAAAAAACAACTCATGGCCATGCACTAAATTGTTCTTTTTAAAATCATGTTGTGTACATACATAAATCTCTTCATTTGAAACAAAATTTTTAAAAAATCACTTCTTTGATGGAAAACAACCATTGAAATCAAATTACCTTCCAAAATTCCATTTCTATACTAGTTTTAAATATCATAATAAATAATTTCAAGTAATCTATTAAACAAATAGTTGTATAAAAAATATGGAAAATTAATATACAAAGGTAAAAACCAAGTGAGTTGTGTACCAAGACGTACTCAAGTAGAATAACCTTTTAGACTATCGAAGAACATCCTAATATATTACCTCAGTGGATTTCTCCAATTATCCTTACCTAGTGTAATTATCTCTAGATAGATTCACTCTATGCATTAAATGATCCTAATAAGTAAATAAACATGACTAGCATAGCTAAAATTTCTCAACATCCCACTTAGATACCCAAATATCCCATAAAGTTGTCTATTGGAGGTGGGGAATCATTTTATAACACATATACCACATATATAAAGTATAAAACATAGCAAGGAATCACTATATCAATACTTTATCCCTTCCCCATACAACATTTTTATGAAAAACACCATTTCATTCCACATAATATCAAATCAAAATCACATTCAATTAATAAAATATATATGTTATTATAGAACATAATATCAATGGGGGATTAAGACAAGGTTATAACTAATTAAATGAAAAATATGTTATAAAAATTTTCAAACTAACCTTTTTTCTTCAAGTTAATATCAAAAAACTTCTAATCCTTTATAAAAAAATATTTTGAAAGATTATTTAACACAAAACCCTCATTGAAATCAATATAAACATAAAATTAATCCAATAAGTCCTAATAGAATATTTTTACATTAACACAACATCATTAAAAAACTTATGGAACAACATAAATAGAAGTTATTTGTGAGAAACATAAGAACATATCAATAAAACACATACAATTATAATAGTAATGAAATAATAATGGGTATAGAAAACAAAATAATCACATGGTTTGTGAAGAAAATAAAATCACATGGAAACACCCACCAAGAACATACGAAAATGGCATGAAACCATAAAATACTAGTTGAATAGAACCAAAGAAGAAATCTGAATACCCTCGACAATAAGAAACATAAGGTGTGCTCAAAATCTCAATCTAGTGTTTAGAAACAATTGACCCATTATCAAAGTGAGACCTAATCCAGCCTCAATGAGGTCCAAGAAAGCCCACAATATAGAAGAAACCCTAGATACAAGGATAACCCACAAAAATCGTACTATATGAGTACCTTAGGGATCGGTCGAACTCACATCGCATTATTGGAACTGCATCGGTAGGGAGGTTGGGAGGCGACATCATAGCAGCGTCAGTGGGGAGGTGGGCCGACTGCGGCGAAGCCGCATCGAAATAAGAATATCATCAGAGGCAGAAGGTAGGCTGGCTGCATCAGAATCGCATCAGAACTACGTCGGAGGCATGTTGGACTAGGGAGATCACCGTAGGTAGGAGGTGGGATTGCTATGTCAGAGGATGAAGATCTCTTTAGAGGATGGGCCTTGATAAGAACCATGCACAGAGATGAGGAACTATGTGAATGGGGGAAGGGCACCACTATACGAAGTCAAGAAGGGGAAACGATGGGTATTTCCACAATTTGATTAAAACTACAACCTCATATAAAACTATTGCCACTGTTTATTAAAACTTTGGTAATAGATGTGTGGAAATAGGTCACATTTCTAGTTGTGTTAGTTTTTATCTGTGACCCAACTAGTGGGAAGTCTATTGTATTTATGAAATGGTTTTTCATACCATTATATAATTTCAATTATTTATTGTAGTTTTTATATATTATTTCTTCCACTTTAAATTTATTATGATAACTAATGTTGGGTTATTTATACTATGATTGTACACTTTGATATGGGGGTATTGTATTCTCATAGTACCACCTTATACCCCTGCTACTAGTTGGTAGCCTCTAGAATATGAGGATTCATGCCTAAGGTCACGTGGAGAACCATCCCAACTACTATTTCGAGAGTGATCTGGGGTGTGATGATACAAAGTGGTATCGGGACATTATTTTATTTTTTCCTTATGATTTTGGGATTTGGTATATTAGAGATTTAGGAATGTATTAGAGATTATGATGGATACCAGTATGGTGCATCGAGAACACCGGATCTGGTAGGAATCCTAGTTTACTAAGGGTATGGGGATAGTTTTTCTAGTTTGTATTGTTATAGTTTTATTTGATTCTTTTATTTGAGTGATGCACAAGTGGTTTTTATTTTATGATTTTTGTTTTATGGAATCTAGAAGTTGGCTCATTGGAAAGAGGCTAGGGTTTGGATTCGACTCTTTCCCTATAGAGGAAAGATGCATCTCATGCATCAAATCAGACCAATAGGATTCACAACATATATTCCTTATAGTGTGTGATTTTAATCAATTTTTTCTAAGGCTCAGTTGTTTAATGTGTCAGAAAATACACATATAGTGTTTTCCCAAATAAGTACTTTGTGGGATTATACTCATATGGGATAACTTGTATTTGAATTTCCTTTAGATGGAAACTCATTTTTATCTACAGTGACATGCTCACAGACTGTGAGGATGATGACTCAGTCCTAATGTATAAGAGGTGCAGTGAACCTAATGGGTTGGTATGGAATATGGTTCCTAAGTGTTGGACCCATTGTAGATTGGCTATATGTAAGTTCATTTATTTAAAGTTCCAGTAACAACCTATATATAATTTTTCATATATCTTAGAATGAAATTATACTTAACCATATTGTGTGTTTATTTTTCCCTTGGTACATATCATCTAGAGAGATTATTTTAGTTATGGGTGGAGTCATCTAGTGAGATGTGATCTACTAGGGAGTAGTCCCATTGGATGATTCTTAAAATGATTGGTTCCCTAGTTATGGGTGACTATTTTCTAAGTTGGTTTTGTGAGACTTTTGATATGGGTTCATACATGACACCCCAGGGTTTGTATCTTTGTGATTCATGATTTTTCATGAACTAGAACGGGCTTCCATCTGACCTGACACCTAACCCAATACAAGACAAGGCCTGAGGGGAATTCCCAATCCCCTAGGGCTGGATACTAGAACCGAGAATCAAATATGTCATAGAGGGAATGATTTCACCCAATAAACAACCAGAATCAAATAACTATGACAGAGCACATAGTAAAACCAATAACTGAACATCAATAAATATAATCTAGATCTAGGTATAATGAAAAATAAACAAAACTAAACCCAAATTCTACTAACACGATCTCTACATGACCTCCAGGCCATTACCATCCATAAACCAGATAGCTCTACAGGCAACCTGAACCTACAAAACAGCTCAAGTCTATCAATTCTGGTGGCACAAGTAGGGTGTGATTATAAAAATCTTAATAGGAAATCACCATAGATTCCATACATTTACTTTCCTTAAATAGTCCTCAAACATCGGTTTGGAAATACATATAGAAAATAGGTTTTTATCATTTAAAGAACCTAATATATATTTACCATAATAAAACCATACACACTCCACTTTATCTTTTTAGAATAGGTTTTAATTTTAAAACATACCAGTTTCACAAACCAAACCCCAAAGAATATTCCAACAAGGTGATAAAGAAGGTCATATTATAAAAGAAAAGGAAATAAGGCAAGTAATCACAAGCTAACCGAACAAATAAAACAGGTGAGGAAAAATAAACAGAACATTCAGATAGTATTCATAGTAATTTCTTAAACATATCTAGAAGAAATCCCTGGACATACTGAATTCGGAATCACCTACCAATGTATGGTGTATCTCCATTGTCAATAAACAACTGGCCACTCTAAACTAGCAAATCCAGTGTCATTCCCCACCTAGCCTCTCAGCTAATCCAGGGGGTACCAACCCATTTCATCAGGGTTGATAAGAAACCATCATTTGAACCTCTAGATAATGCACAATAATCAAATGATAATAGTACACAGTGAATGGGGAGGTCCTAACATGCATGGATCAACCAAAACCCACAGCCACTATGCTTTCCTATCCCAAACATTGACACAAACTATGTGATGACCCTCTTCTCAGAGGGTCTATAGTAGGGGTACACATCTCGCAACAAGCTACACACAAGTTCCAATCGGGACTTCATAACATAAGATTTTTTAATCCATTTTCCAAACCTCTGAAAAATACCAACTGGACCTACATATCACATCACTTTAAAACCTATTTCCCAAAAACAACACAAGGTACCAATCGGGAATTTAAAATTTTGAATCCAAATTCATTCCTAAACCATTTCCAAAACTTAGTCAAATTATGGAGCATGCTAGAAAGGTGAAAAATAGGCCTCTGCCTTATTAATTAACCAAACCACACTTCAAGATTCCAAATAGTCCACACTTTAGGAAAAAAAATTTAATCCACCATTTAAAAACAACTTTTCAATTCATTTATGGACCAAGGAACCATTTAGGAAACAATGGTGTTTTTGAAGAATCATTTGGGAAAAGAGAAGAGGGAAGATGGAAAGAATTTTTGAAATTTATATTTTATTTATAAAGAACATTTTAATTTATATTACTATTCATAGGTGTACCCCATACACCTATAGATATGGTCGCATCTAATGGAATATCCTTAACAAACCAAAGGAGTACCCAAATTCCATTTCAAAGAACCACGACTTATGTTGCACACATAACACCAATCAAAAAAAGTCACCACAACTCACACACAAGGCTCAAATCACCATTAAACCAAACCAAAAATACATAACCAAGGCCAAACACACTCTCAAAATACCCAATTTCATTTAAAGAGTCCAATTGACATTTTAAAAAACACCTTACATACATATATACATAGACATATTTAAGAAAACCCATTGAAAACCAATTCACACCAATTTACCATCATGAAAACACCAAAAAAATTTATGTTAACACGTCACAAGCAAGATTATAATATTTTTAAATCATTAAAGTAAATTTCAAACATCAATAGAATGTTTCATAAATGAAATGGACATAGGCACATACATCAATAGTGTGCGAACACAACAAAAATATAGGGAAAGGAAGAACATAACCCAAAATACATTCTACACACCCTAGAATAAAATAAATCCACCTACATTATCCAACCCTCATCCTAGGTTTTTTTCCAAGGAATCATAATCCTAGAAGAATACGGGAGACAATATAGGAAGGAGAGAAAAGAGGGAAAATCACCCAAGAACCAAGAGAAACTCACCTAAAAAACTTGGATATGCATCTATAGAGGGAGGATAACCAAGGGGAAGGGGTTTAGGGACCTCTTTCATGAGACAAAAATCAATAAAAGGGTAGGGGGATTGATTTAGGGTAAAACGAGGGGATGATTGAACAGGAATTCCAAAGTTTTAAAAAACCTAGGAAACTCTCACGGTTAGGCTGCATTGTTTAACAAACCATGTGTCAACTGTGTGCACCCTACTGGAGAGAAGGGACACCCTGCATAGTTTGGACACGTGGTTTGGGAAACTATACATCAACCATGTGATTTGGTTCAGTCAAATTTCAGAGCCTCCCCATACACTTTTCACACGGTTTCTCCTAATTGTGTGAAAGCCTACGCCATCTCCCAGACACCAAAAGAAAAACTACACAGTTTCTTCTAGGACTAGCATGGTTTGGCCCAAGATGTGCATAGGTTGTGAAAATAAAAAATTTCAAGAATAAATTGAACTAAAAACTCCCTCTTCCTTAATAGGACACACAATTTACCCTCAAACTATGCACACAAACCGTGAATAATGCTAAAACTCACCCGAAACCTCCAAAAATCAAAAATTTAAACTAAGAACTGAACTCGAATATCAACCAAAAGAACTATATCCAATAAAATAATAAAATAAAATAAAATTCAAGGTTAGGGTGTGACAATTCTCCCTACCACAAAATTTTATTCCCTAAGAAATTCATCCATCCACATAAAGATCAAACTCAAGATTGAAACCAAACGGAACTAAATGAAACCACCAACCTTGGGGTGACCCTCTTTACTTCACAAGTCACACCTAACCAAATCTAGAGAAAACCAAAACAAAATATCCACAGAAGAGGAGGGTTCTCCCCACTATAAAACCCTGACTAGCATGAAGGTGCAACTACGGACCAAACCAATGTAGGAACTCCCAACCCGAACCAAAAACTCTCCACACAAGGGTGAACCTACGGAAGAAATTCAAACTAAACAATGAACCAAGTCACAATTCATAAATTCCAAAAGACTCAAGCATCTCTAAACAAGCATAACCAAAACTAAATCTCATTCTCAAAAAGGAATAAGCACACACAAGAAGGAACTACTGATCAAAGACCTACCCAAAAAGTTTAAACCACTATAATTACAAGATAAATAGGCCACACAACATCTTTTATAACAAGGATAAACTTTAAAAAAAGGAACACTACAACAAGGAAAATTCAACCATCTCCACTCTGAAATTGGAGACAAAATATGGGCCAACCACTCCACCACACCCATGATTCCTGACTACATGCAAGCTTCACTCCTGGGCCTAAGGATGAATACCTGATACCTGAATCACCCACTACCTCATAGACAGGAGATGACATCCTCCAATAAAGACTTACTCTTATGAAAACTTAGCTTTCAGAACTTCTCCAAGTGATCCAAATGGCCACATTGATGGCAAGACATCAGAGGTTCACGATAGGACAACTTCAAATGCTCGAACTTACCACACTGGAAACAAACAAATGAGTGATCCAGTGAATGAGAATCTGAAACTAATGAAGGGTATTTCTAGGAAATGAGTTCCTATATCATACACCTCTCTCTGCATGGGGAACCTTAATGGGCCTCGAGAAATACTGGTTCATCAACCACCACTAACTATATTCCAAGAGCCAACTCTGTGAGAAATGCCTCATCCACTAATTTATCAAGATGAACTTAACTAGATGAAAGGACTAATTACTTGATATCTAGGCTAAGACCCCACACAAAAAGAGGAACATTCAGTTGATCCTCTAATGCTACCTATATAGAAAAGGAAACCAACTCTTTAAACTAGTCGACATAGGCCTTCACTATCCACTAACCTTATTGAACACCTAACATCTCTTCCACTTTCCTCGCCTTCACCTCCTATGGTATGAACCTTCGAAATAAATTGGTCATAAACACCTCTCATGTCATCCCAACTTACAATGATGTTGGGACAATCACCTTCCACTAAGACAAACTCAGACCTTCGAATGAGTTGAGAACAACACGCACTCTCACAGATTCGTGGGTTCCCAGTGATCTGAAGACACTCTCAACTTCCTCAATCAATTACACTACCTCTTACAGGTCTCAATCACCACAAAAAAAATGAAACATCTGAAATGAACTCAACCCCACCACTCCACTGGGAGTCTAGGTAGGGCCAACAATTAGAAGAGACTTTCTAGAAACCTCTAGGACTTTCTTGGGTAGTATATTGTGAACATAAGAAAATCACAAAACCCAAAATCAACATCTAACCAAAACTCAACCAAGAAAATCACCTCAATCCAAAAAAACTGGCTCATAATCCAAAAAATACAAACACAACCAAAAATCCTATTTTTAAAACCACCATTTCCTTTTCCAATTTAATCCATTTAAAATCTCAAAGCCACTTTTCACAATACCCATCTCACATTCAAATCCAGTTCAAACACTAAATCCCACATTTGAACCAAAACCAATACTTGAAATCATTTTTCTTTTGAAAACCATTTCCCATTTCAAAATCAACCCACACCAACCAAGACCAAACCAATACAAAACTCACACCAAACTCCTAGATTGATGAAATAGTGTCCATGCATAACCTGGAGACATGGTTAGTGGGACATTCCCTAAGAAAGCACCAACCACTAAGAGGACCTTGATCCGTGAACTCAAACTCCACATGGTTCAATACTCCACGTGAGATCACAACATGACACCAACTCACCTCCATTGTAATTCCATATCCACACACACCCAAGAAAAAAACAACTCAAATATAAGACTACCCCTGGAATCTTGAGGGGAAAAAAGAACAAGAGTTCGTGAAGCTCTTCCCACACCTACCTTTGGAGTCCCAACAATCCTAATCCCCAAACT
The DNA here is from genome assembly GCA_963277665.1 of Viscum album. Taxonomy (NCBI): domain Eukaryota; kingdom Viridiplantae; phylum Streptophyta; class Magnoliopsida; order Santalales; family Viscaceae; genus Viscum; species Viscum album. Next base: position 1,860,249,431 of record OY728129.1, on the reverse strand, counting down.
ACTTGACACCCTCAAATAATAAAGGGATGATTTAATACAATTTTTTTATGAACCAGTCCAGGACTCCATCCAACCCAACACTAGACCCAGTCTAAGAAAAGTCCCGAGAGTCATTCCCAATCTTCCTAGGATGGAGACTATTATTGGGCATCAGTAATATCATGGAGGTAACTATTTCACCCAATAAAAATTTAGGATCAAATAACTAAGATATAGAAAAAAGTAAAAATAATAACTAAACATTAATAAAATCAATCCATATCTAGGAATTATGAATAAAACTAAACTAAACCAAAATTCTACTAACATGATCGCTATGTGACCTCTTGGTCACCACCATCCACAAACCAGACCACTTCATAGGTAACCTAAACCAAAAACCTAAAACTAGAAAATAGATTGAGTCTACCGATACTGAGTGGAATAGGTAGGGTGTGAGAATAAACAACTCAGTAGGAAATTACCACATAGTCCATACATTTCCTTTCTCAAAATAGTACACAAACACTGGTTTGAAAATACAGATAGAAAATAATTTTTATCATTTAAATAACCCAACACAGGTTTCCCATTTTAAAACCACACACACACACACCAGTTTCTCTTTTTAAAATATGTTTTTATTTTAAAACATACCATTTTTAAAAACTAAAACCTAAGAAATATTCCAACAAGGTGATCAAAAAGGGGCTATGTTGAAAATAAAGGAAACAATACAAGAAAGCACAATCTAACATAACATATAAAATAGGTGTGGAAAAATAAACATAACATAAATATAGTATTCATGGTCATTTTCTAAACATCTCTAGAAGAAATCCATATACATACTTAGATCAGACTCACTTGTCAGCATATGGTGCAAATCTATAGTCAATAACTAATTGGCCTCTCTAAACTAGCCAATCCAGTGGCACATCCCACCTAGCCTCTCAGCTAATCCAAGGGGTACCAACCCATCTAATAAAAGTTGATAAGCAACCATCACTAGATCCTCTAGATAATTCCCAGAAATCCCATAATAATACTACATGGTGAATGGGAGGGTCCTCACATGCATGGATCAACCAAAACCCATAGCCACCATGCTTTCCTAGCCCAAGAACTAATTCCACCTATGTGATGACCCTCTCCTTATAGGTTTCACCATAGGGATATCATCTCACAACAAGCCACACACAAGTTCCAACCTAGCCTTCAGAACATAAGATCTTTCAATTCGTTTTCCAAACCATTGAAAAATACCAACTAGGCCTATATATCACATCACTTTAAAACCAATTTACTAAAAACACCACAAAGTACCAACTAGGATTTTAACATTTCAAGTCCAAATATATTCCTAAACCATTTCCAAAACTTTATCAAATCATAGAGAATGCTCAAAAGGTTCCAAATGGACCTCTCACTCATATATGAACCAAAACACACTTCAATATGCCAAAAAGGACACACTTTAGGAAACACATTTGAATCCACCATTTAAAAACCACTTTTCAAGTCATTTATAGATTAAGTAATCATTTATAAAATAGTGGGGTTTTTGATGAATCATTTGGGAAAGGAGAAGAGAAAAGAGGTAAATTATTTTGGAAATTGGAATTTTCTTTATAAATACCATTTTCATTTTTGTACCTATCCATAGGTTCACCCCATGCACCTATAGATATGTCCACATCAAATGTAATGTACTTAAAAAACTAAAGGAGTATCCAAATTTCATTTCAATGAACCACGACATTCATTGCACACATAACACCAATTAAAAAAATTCATCACAACTCAAACACAAGGCTAAAATAAAAATCTATCCAATCTAAAAAAACATAAACAATGCCAAAATCACTCTAAAAATACCCAATTTCATTTAAATATTCCAATTGGAATTTCAAAAAACATCTTACATACATATATACATAGGAATATTTAAGAAAACCCTTTGAAAACCAATTCAAACAAATTTACCATCATGAAAACACCAAAAGAAATTATATTAAAACATCACTAGGAAGATTATAACATTTTTAAATCATTAAAGGAAACTTAAAGCATCAATAGAATGTACCGAAAAGGAAATTTATGGAAACACCTACCATAATGGTGTGCGAATGCAATAAAACTTTGGGGAAAGGAAGAACATGCCCCAATAGATAATCAGAACACCCTAAAATCAAAGAAAACAACCCACATTAGCCAACCCTCATCCTAAAGTTTTTCCAGGGGGGAAATACAAGAAGAATAAGGTAGATAAGAGAGGAAGGAGAGAAAATATGAAAAACCACCCAATAACCAAGAGAAACTCACCTCAAAATCATGGAGATTCATCCATAGAGGGAGGATAACTGAGGGGAAGGGGTTTAGGTACCCCCTTCATGTGCCAAAAAATAATAAGAGGGGAGGGGTCTTGATTTAGGGTAAAAATAAGGGAGGGTAGATTAGGAATTTAAAAGTTTTAAAACACCTGGGAACTTTCACAATTAGGCTGCATTGTTTAACAAATCATGCACCAACCATGCACACCCTACTGGAGAGAAGGGGCACCCTTCATGGTTTGACCGCATGTTTTGGGAAACCATGCACCAAATATGTGATTTGGCTCTATCAAATTGTAGAGCCTCTCGGTACGCTTGCCACATGATTTCTCATAAACATGTTCAAGTCGTGTTCCATGTCCCAGACACCAAAAGATAAGTCGCATGGTTACTCCTAGGACTCACACAGTTTGGAACAAGTTGTGAAAAAACTGTTCAAGGAAAACCATGCAAGAATAAATTGAACTAAAAAAACCCTCTACCTTAACAGGATGCATGGATTACCCTCATATCATGCACACAAAGCCTCCAAAACTCAAGAATTCAAACCAAGAACCCAACCCAAACCTCAACCAAAGGAACCAAATCCAAGAAAATAATTATATAAAATAAAATCCAAGTTCAGGGTATGACATGATTGGTCAGGTTAGGTGGGAGACATAGAGACCCTTAGTTTTAAACTGTATCATAGTTGGTAGATGGTTTTAGTTTTTAAGAGGCACCCCATGTGAGTGGTTAGCATGATTTTTTTTGTTTTATTTAGTGATGGGAAGGAATGGTGGTGCTTCAGTGTATGATATAGACATGTGGGAGGTGATCAGGGTTTTGGTGAGGAGAAAATTGTGTATTGGTGCTTTAGGTATCAAATTATGGTTTCAGGGGTAGGAACAGTGTGATGTATAGACCAGTTCATTTTGGATGATTTTAGTAGTGTGGTTAGAGTGTGGGTGGGATCTCATGATGGGAATGACATTGAGTGGTGGCTAGATTCATGGATACTTTTAACACACCTTATGTAAAGGATGAGTGCATGTGGTTTTGGAACAATGTTGTGAGGAAGATTTCATGGCATGAATCATGTCAAAAGTGAGGTTCTAGATTTTATAGAGGATTTCCAAGGGAGATCTTGGAATGTTAGGACTAATGTTTCATGAATCATGGTTATCTTGACCTTGATAGTGAATGACTCAAAAGAGTGTGATTTGGGTATGGGTTGGTGGGCGGTCAAGTGCGGCCCTAAGACTTATGGTAACCAATGATACACTTATGGTCATGGTGGAATATCAATTCATGTAGAATAAAGGAAGTTCCCTAGTGATGAGCACTATTATAGAAATGGATTTGGTTCCATGGATGTGTTGACTCAATGATGAACCTTGACACAAATTGTCAGGGAGACATGATGGAATGGGTTGTCAGTAGGTGAGTCTGACCTATGAGGAGAAACAAACATTTGATAATATAACTTATTGTGGGTTTTCACTTAGGAATGGGTAGGTTTTGGTCATGATAATAGTGATTTCTGGTGATGGATTATCCATGGTCCATGGTGATTGAAAACTTTTTTTGGTAGTGAAATGATAGGGATGCTCCTAATGTGGGGAGTAGGATTCTAGTTGCTATTGACTAGCCATTGTGTGAGAAGGGTCATGGGTGTGGGACCTATCATTGGATGGTCTTTTTTTCATTCTAATTATAATGCATAGATAGACCTGAGTGTGACTAGATTCCTAGAATAATTTCATATACCAATTTGGGTATGTTATTTTATGGAGTCGGCACATTGGCATCAGGGTCAAGGTGGTTTTAGTGTGATATGAGCATGATCAGGTTGGTACCAACTCTATGATCATCTTTTAGAACACTGACTGAAATAGAAATTGGATGGTTCAACTAGAGAACATAATCAGAAGTCAGGTATGAGATTTTGTGAATGTTCTTGGATGATCTTGTTGAGCCTTGAGATGACGGCGTCATGATCAGGTTTTGATAACACGTTAGTAGCTGGAGCCAGACATTTTTAAGGAAAGTTATATAGAAGTGATTTTTATTGTGTTATCACATGGAATTGAATATGGTGAGCTGGAAACTTCATTGGGTGCATCATTTTGGACATGAAAGGAGTGGTTTGGTGGTTGGTTTGGGATTTAAAGGTAGAGTTGGTATAAATAGTCTAGGCTCACAGTTGATTGATATTTGACTGGTTCAGATCAACATTGAAGGCCAGGGGTGACTCTCTCATATATAATCAAGTAAGGTGAGTTGAAGATCATTCTGAGATCATAATTGGGGTTTTGAGGGTATGTTTTGGTAGAAAATATTAATAGAAGAAGTGCCAAAGCACTGAAATTAGCTATTTTAGCCTAGGTCCTAAGGTTTGCAGCTCCATAGGCTGGATAATGAATTAGATGATGACATGGTCATGTTTCAAGGTATGTGGGCTTAGGTAAGTTCCATATTAATGTTTTTATAGTTTTTTGAGAATTGAATTGGTTTTTTTGTTTAAGAACTATGTTTTAAAATAGATATTTGTAAGATTGTTGGGAATTTAAAGATGGAACGCAATCATATGAGTAAGAATTCATGATCGATGTAGGTTAGTATGTTGTTTTTTATGACCAACGAGGCGTCTTGGGGATTATAAGTGTTAGGGTGTGGAGGTTACAAGTTCCCATGTCTTGAAATTTGAAAATTTTAAGAAGAATCTAAATTTAAAATTTCTAGATGGGTAATGTTTTGATTAGAGAATCTGAATATAATTTTAAGAGTTGGAATGTCTCAAAGTATTTTTTATACATGGAATGAGGATCGAGAGGTGAGTAGGGTTTTTTTCTAAGCCTTAGGGGTTAAGTTGATGTTTTAAGAGTTTTTTGGATAATTATATCTGGGGATCATGGTTTGTCTCACATGGTTTAGGGTAAACCATGTGGCACCCTCATGAAAGATGAACTTTTAGTTCTTTTATAAAGAGAATAACTAGATTGCATGGTTTATGTATAGTTAGAGTTAAACTGTTTGGGGTTTCATAGTAAAAATTATGACTCAATTCAAGACCATATGTTTGTAACACAATTTTATACTAACCATGTGGGTTTATAGGGAAAATTATGCTTAGAGTTTCAGAGGGTTGTATAGTAACCACACAGTTGGTGCACGTTTTGGAAAACCGTTCGACCAAACTGTTTGAGATAGAGGGATCAAGGTAGAATCAACCACATGGTCGACCAATGGTTTGTACAATTAATCATCCAAACCCTATGGCTCACTTATAATGTAAAAATTATTATTATTTCTTTTTATCATTTAAAGTTCTACCTTATCCTCCCTTCCCCTCCCTCTCATGCAACTTTCATTGCCTCCTCCCCTCTTCCCTGTTCTTCTCCCCCTTGTCTAAGGTGTGTTTATTTGGTTTTTTCAATGAGTATTTGAGGTAAAATTCTTGATAAATCATCTCATATCCACCCTTCTATTTCTTTTTATTTTAGTGTTTTTTTAGGTTTTAAGTGGTGATTTCACAAAATAATGGTGAAATAGGATGATTTTGAATGGGATTTCATACTACCTAGGTTGAGGATATCCTGAGACTATATTCATGCATGGCCATTCATAAAATAATCAAAGTTACATTGCACCATGTATTTTTATTTAGTTTTTTCATTTAAAATAAAAAAAATTAATGATGGAATAGGCAATGTGGTTTGGGGATTTTGGTCGGCTTGGGTTCGGGGGTGTGTCATGGGTGGAAGAAACCTCACTACTCAATGAACTAAAAATCATGGTATGTTTAAGGATTGGGAAATTGATATGGTCTATGTTTATTGAGGATAAGGCTGGAAGGTCTTGGATAGTCCGTGAAAGATGCTACCATCCCTTGGCGTCATGTGGAAAGATTCGTATGAGGTAGGTTATCTCGCATACTTCCCCTATTGAATCTATGCTTATTGACATTCCATGAAGATTCTTGGGATTGACATTAGAAGAGATTACCAAAATTTAATTTGATTAAATGTAATTATCTTAACTAAATCAAGTTGAATTCCCTAAGTTATAGAGCACCAGGGGTCACAAAAACCCCTATGTACTGGATTTACCCCTCAATAGTTGGTGGATGAGGCTGGGACCATTATAAAACTAGGTTTCCTCTAAACCTCAGGAGAGGTGAGGTCGGTCCATATGAGACTCTGGGTCCCATGTGTAGGGTAATAGGATTCTTCTAAGATAGAGGTGAGGGTGAACCTAGAGACCAAATTCTATGCGGGCCTTAAAAAATTCCTTTAAGGTTTTCAAGTTGTTTAGTCTTATTTAGACATGGATGGGTTGGGAAACCCTCTTCCATCTGATGTAACTAGGCCTTGGTGTACATACCTTAGGAGGATCAAGACTAGGTTGGGTGAGTGGACTGACCCTGAGTGACCTTGAGAAGAGAGATGGACCATGAGCTATCTCATGACTATTTCCCATATCAGGAGATCCCATGTATCCAGTGAGGCTAAGATACCCATTTAATGATGTCATGGGATGTGATGTTCTAAGGCATCAAATGTTTACCCAATACTATGACTATATCTGAGTACCCATGAAAGGGTGCCTCTATTGTGGTGAAACCAAGCGGACTCAGTGGGTTCCCTACTGATAGACTAAACCTAACTGAGTATATGTGTGGTGGTAGTAGATGTCACCATATAACACATATTATACTATTGGGACCTATTTGTTGGGATAGTGATGATAGGCATGGGTGTTCGACCGTCCCTTGTGATCTCATTATTTATGGGATGTTCCCTTATGGAAAATGTGATGAGTTTGGGCTTCTGTGTATATAGAGCTAGATATGGATGTGCTTCCATGAGTTGGAACTAATTATATGTTTGGAGTAACCATAGATTTAGGGCTCAGTATATGGATGAGATATGACATGGATATTGATCTCAGTGATTAGTGGTGTCTTGGATTAGGATCTTTGTATATTTTAAGGGATTCCATGGATTTGGATCCTAGATGATATGTGTTGTGTTATATTAGGATCCAGGATGATAAGAGTTACCGTGTATTTAGATATCATGGTAGGTATATCATGGGCCTCTTCCTTGGAGTTTTGAGGACGTGATAAGGTCTACCCAGGATTATGATCCTAGATTATAGAGCTATCTTCGACCTCCTCCCTGGTGTTGTGAGTATGTGATAGGATCTGCCATGGATTCGGTGCATGAAATAGGACTACCCAATGATGGGTCCAAGGAGTCATGTGGATTAGTTGGGGCTACTGTAGATTTAGAGCATGCATGTTTCATGGGATTCATGGTCATCATACCATACTTTGATACACCCCAACACTATACTAAGTATGTATGGTCAATCAAGGTCATGAACCTAATGTTCCACAAAAAAATTATTTTATTTATTTTATATAGTAGTCTATTTTTATCCTGAGCATGTCACATGAAAATATCATTGTGTGTGTCAGTTTTTACAATACCACATTGGTGTCAGCCTACTATGTTTTTTACTCACACCATGTTCGGGTCATCATTACACTTGGGTACCCAAGTAGATGTTCTCTTGGTTTTCAAAACAGATTTGGAAGAGGCCTGGGTTGATCATGTGGGATTGCTCGAATGTTTATATAGAGTTTAGGAGGAGTAATAGATCAAGGATTTCTTAAGGTAAATTCCTTTTATTTTTCTTTTATTTTGGTATATATTTGAGACTAACCTAGTGGGTGGTCTGGTGTATGTTTGACATTGTTGTTCAAGCCTTTATGTAATTTCTTTTATTTATTGTGGTTTTGTATATACTATTTCTTCCTATTTCAGTTTATTATAATGGATAACGTTTTTATTTATATTGTGATTTCACACTCTGATATGAGGTTATAGTATCATCGTAGTACAACTTTAGACCCTCACTGCTAGTGGGAATAATATAGCATGTGAGGAGGCACACCTAAACTCAAATGGTGAATTAATATGACTACTATTCATAGAATGATCCATAGTGGGAAATTATATATTTAATCTCATATTCTTCCAAATTCAACTTAATATTTATCTCTAAGCATCATAAATCACTCATAAAGTCACATACAGAAAATATATATGCTCTAATCATATAATGTCTTTTATATGATAATATTTTTAATAAATAACTTGAATTAGCATAAGGTCATAATAAAATCACATTTGATTCCATAAATTTACTCAATATTTATTCCTCAACTTCTATTTACCTTAATCATATAATATTCTAAATTTTGTGAACTTCTTCAAAAATAAAATTAATAATTTAATCACCAAATCACATTTCAATCTCACAATTATCTATACGATAAAATATATGTTCCAAAATTTTAATAACTAGTTTTCCCAATTAACCATAATTACCTCAACATAAAATATAATAATAACCCTATTTTTTATCTTTTGTTGAAATAGTGGGTGACCTAGACCCAACTATGGAGTACTTTTGATTATCATATCATGTATACAGTTAGATATGCATGATGTATTTCTTACCATTATAGTGTAGATATTTATGTTCCCATTATTTAATGGTAATGTCCATAGATTAATTGTCGTATCAAAAGGTTATAACAATTCCCAGGCTATAATGAGAACCTTGAGATACTAAGACATTAATATTAAATGAAGATCATATGGTCTAGATACATCTGACTAACTAGACACAGTAGATGTTTGACTATCAGATATTGGGGGCTCATAAGCATTGTGACTTCTTTCTATGAAATTCACACTTAGTTATCTCTAGTAGTGAGATCATGAGGATAGACCCACCAATGGGAACACCACATGTTTTGGGTGTGATTGGTTGTTCCTATCTACAGACATGTGTATTGGTCTCCTGACTTGAGATCATTACAAGTGTGTGCCATTTGATTGCATACTTTGATGCAAGTTGAAAATCTTGATCATGAAAGCATGGTGAGTTAGTTTTTGTTGGGTGTGTCATTGGTGGTATGACATTGGTTGAATGGTTAAGAAAGCATTTTTCACTTCCAAATTAAGGAAGTTATATATCTCAGGCTTGGTTGATTAGGATGGTGCTACCTTTATAAGTCTTTAGCCAAATTATTTGAAAGGTAAATCCATCAAATTAGATCAACAAATGATAAATCAAGAAAAGGTAAATGATATAAGTGTGTGTATTTATTTATGAGATATCTAAAGACAAAGATTTTATATTTCATAGTACGTGTTCATAGGTTGGTTTTCATTGCTATGGAAATCCTTATCTCATTAGGGGCCTTGAAGAGTTGCTAGACTCTGCTCTTGGTTTGTGGATTTTATTCACTAATATCAAGATAAGGGCTTAGAGGTTTACACACAATAGTTTATTCAATAATCTTCCCTATTTAGTTGAATAGGTATATCAGACATGGTGGGCACCTCTACGGGGTTTGAGTTTTTTTCCAAGTTATCGATCACCAATAAATAAATAAATTCATTATTATTCATATTATAAATAATTGTGTTGAATTTATTTAAATGTATATACAAGTTAAGTAAATATGAAAAAAAAAATCAAATGAATATTATTTTAATATTCAAGTTTTGTTAAATATTAAGCGATATTATGAGTTGAGTAAAATGAATTGGGTTTATCAGGTAGTATATTTTAAATATATTACAAGAATGTGATAAAATAATAAATAATATTTATGTATTTTAGTTCATCATAATTATTTATTTAGTGGACGTTAAATAAACGAGCTTTGGGGAATCCAACCGAGTATTTTGAACATCCACTATATATAGGAGGAGAGACGCTCTTTCTATGGACTATTCATATAAAGAAAACTAAATTCTCTCTCTTATATCCGACTTTCTAGATAGAGACTTTGGATTTAGGTGTTTGGATCATGATCTCCCTCTGGCATCGAAAGCATATTGATGTGGTGATCATCAAGGCATAGAATCAGTGGTCGAATCTCCATGATAGCACCTAGAATTCGACGTATGATGCTCTGGAAAATTTTTGAAGCACTTGTGGATGATCTAGAGGGATCCTTCTATGGATCCTTCATAAAATGATAATTCATGATAAGTTCCTATCAAGTACAACTTCAGATCTAAACAAGTAAGTTTTCTAATTATTTTAATATTCTCATTTAATTTACATGAGATCCTCAGACCGTACCAGTGCTTGGATTGTCGACAAATACAATTTTCTTCATTCTAAAAATGAAAATTTTAAAATCCCTGGCCCATCGGCTTCCACCGCGCACCCTGGTACCTTCAATTGGTATTAGAAGGATCGTGTAAATTTTCTAAGCTAAGGAAAAGATTAAATTAATTTAAATTTAAATATAGGGTTTAAAAATGGTATCAACGTATCTGATAATGATTCAATCCGAAGTCAGATGACCAAGTTATAGTCATCCAAAAAAATTTATAGATTGAAACCCTTTGTTGTGTGTATTAAAATTACGAAAATTCCATATTTGTTCATTTTTCCAATTGGAGTTGACTCCACCAATAATAATAATATTTTTATTATAATGATAATTGTAATAATAATAATTATTTTTTTATTATAATAATAATTATTATTATTATTATCATTATTATTATTATATAGAAAGGATGTGATTTTAGCCTTTGGAAATGGTTGGAGCGAATGAAATTTTTGCACAACCAATTTTGTTTAGCTTGTGGAATTCCAAAAAGGGTGGCCAACTTGATTACTTGGTGGAATAAATAAATAAAAAAAGGTCAAGCTCCATGGAGAAGATTTGTACTCACCGACCCCACCTGTCTGCGCACATCCCTCCTCCACAAACCTGCGCAACGCCGCAAGGCTCCCTACTCCACCTCCTCCCATTTGAAGATGTCGTCATCCAGCTCTCTAGATAGTCGCTACAATCTCTGCTGACCACACCTTCTATAGACCTTCCTCCCCCTCCAGGGCCCTTGACAACTCCCACATGAGGCGCTCCCCTCTCCAGCGAATCTCTCACCCAAAACCGTGGGCCACCCGCATGAACCACGGTCACCATTATCGGTCCATATCATCATCTCTCCACCCTTGGAAATCTCCCCTTCGGTGGATCCTGACCCTGCCTCCCTGATGAGATCCATTTCGGACAGACCTTCCCTGGGGTGAGCCACTGCCATGCCATTGCTCAACCGCATCGGACCCGACATCCTAGCCCTCCAACATGCACGACGAAGTCGCCCAGCCCTGCTTTCTTCTTTTCCCGCTCTGAGAGTCTTTGTTCCACCGATCCAAGGTGGTACCATCTGGCCTCCCTACCGCATCCCAGTATATCTACACCACCATGAACCACTAGGTTTCCTAGGTCGAAAGATTCTCATTTCCATCCATCTTATATGATCAGAACCAGCTTAAGCTAGTGGATCATAATCACGGTAGCATGGTGGCACAGCCTTTGGTCGAAATAGGTAATCCCTGTAAGGGTACAAATAAATAGAATTTCCCCAAAGAGGTATGGACAGATCTGACCAACCTGAAATGGGTCTAGGAGAATCACCCCGACCTAGGTTGGACCTTCATGACTTGGAATGGGTCTCTGTGGGTTCAGCCTGACCCACACAGGTCCTTCATGGGATTTTTGAGGCTTAAGATAATAAAATTAATATTTATAATTATTTTAATTATAAAATTAAATTAAATTGATTAAAATATTAATTTATGGTTAAAAAATTTTCAATATCCAGGAACAAAAAATAATTTAATTTTGGAATTAAATTTAATTAATTAATTAATTAAATAGTTTTCATTAAAATTAAATTAATTAGAAGACCAAAGAATAATTAAATTATTTGAATTATCTAATTCATTTAATTTAATTAAAATCCATCTTACTTTTATTTAAGAAAATTTAATTTTATCGTGCTTTAATTTTACTCGCTTACTGGTCTTGAGCACTGACCCAAGTTATGAAAAAACTGTTCAAGGAAAACCATGCAAGAATAAATTGAACTGAAAACACCCTCTACCTTAACAGGATGCATGGATTACCCTCATATCATTCACACAAAGCCTCCAAAACTCAAGAATTCAAACCAAGAACCCAACCCAAACCTCAACCAAAGGAACCAAATCCAAGAAAATAATTATATAAAATAAAATCCAAGTTTAGGGTATGACATGATTGGTCAGGATAGGTGGGAGACCTAGAGACCCTTAGTTTTAACCTGTATTATAGTTGGTCAATGGTTTTAGTTGTTAAGAGGCACCCCATGTGAGTGGTTAGAATGATTTTTTTTGTTTTCTTTAGTGATGGGAAGGAATGGTGGTGCTTTAGTGTGTAATATAGACATGTGGGAGGTGCTCAGGGTTTTGGTGAGGAGAAAATTGTGTATTGGTGCTTTAGGTATCAAATTATGGTTTCAAGGGTAGGAACAGTGTGATGTATAGACCAGTTCATTTTGGATGATTTTAGTAGTGTGGTAAGAGTGTGGGTGGGATCTCATGATGGGAATGACACTGAGTGGTGGCTAGATTCAGGGATACTTTTAACACACCTTATACCAAGGATGAGTGCATGTGGTTTTGGAACAATGTTGTGAGGAAGATTTCATGGCATGAATCATGTCAAAAGTGAGGTTATAGATTTTATAGAGGATTTCCAAGGGAGATCTTGGAATATTAGGACTAATGTTTCATGAATCATGGTTAGCTTGACCTTGATAGTGAATGACTCAAAAGAGTGTGATTTGGGTATGGGTTGGTGGGCGGTCAAGTGCGGCCCTAAGACTTATGGTAACCAATGATACACTTATGGTCATGGTGGAATATCAATTCATGTGGAATAAAGGAAGGTCCCTAGTGATGAGCACTATTATAGAAATGGATTTAGTTCCATGGATGTGTTGACTCAATGATGAACCTTGACACAAATTGTCAGCGAGACATGATGGAATGGGTTGTCAGTAGGTGAGTGTGACCTATGAGTAGAAACACAGATTTGATAATATAACTTATTGTGGGTTTTCACTTAGGAATGGGTAGGTTTTGGTCATGATAATAGTGATTTCTGGTTATGGATTATCCATGGTCCATGGTGATTGAAAACTTGTTTTGGTAGTGAAATGATAGGGATGCTCCTAATGTGGGGAGTAGGATTCTAGTTGCTATTGACTATCCATTGTGTGAGAAGGGTCATGGGTGTGGGACCTATCAATGGATGGTCTTTTTTTCATTCTAATTCTAATGGATAGATAGACCTGAGTGTGACTAGATTCCTAGAATAATTTCATATACCAATTTGGGTATGTTATTTTATGGAGTCGGCACATTGGCATCAGGGTCAAGGTGGTTTTAGTGTGATATGAGCATGATCAGGTTGGTACCAACTCTATGATCATCTTTTAGAACACTGACTGAAATAGAAATTGGATGGTTAAACTAGAGAACATAATCAGAAGTCAGGTATGAGCTTTGGTGAATGTTCTTGGATGATCTTGTTGATCCTTGAGATGACGGCATCATGATCAGGTTTTGATAACACGTTAGTAGCTGGAGCCAGACATTTTTAAGGAAAGTCATATAGAAGTGATTTTTATTGTGTTATCACATGGAATTGAATATGGTGAGCTGGAAACTTCATTGGGTGCATCATTTTGGACATGAAAGGAGTGGTTTGGTGGTTGGTTTGGGATTTAAAGGTAGAGTTGGTATAAATAGTCTAGGGTCACAATTGATTGAGATTTGACTGGTTCAGATCAACATTGAAGGTCAAGGGTGACTCTCTCATATATGATCAAGTAAGGTGAGTTGAAGATCATTCTGAGATCATAATTGGGGTTTGAGGGTATGTTTTGGTAGAAAATATTAATAGAAGAAGTTCCAAAGCACTGAAATTAGTTGTTTTAGCCTAGGTCCTAAGGTTTTGAGCTCCATAGGCTGGATAATGAATTAGATGATGACATGTTCATGTTTCAAGGTATGCGGGCTTAGGTAAGTTCCATATTAATGTTTTTATCGTTTTGTGAGAATTGAATTGGTTTTTTTGTTTAAGAACTATGTTTTAAAATAGATATTTTTAATCTTGTTGGGAATTTAAAGATGGAACGCAATCATATGAGTAAGAATTCATGATCGATGTAGGTTAGTATGTTGGTTTTTATGACCAACGAGGCTTCTTGGGGATTATAAGTGTTAGGGTGTGGAGGTTACAAGTTCCCATGTCTTGAAATTTGAAAATTTTAAGAAGAATCTAAATTTAAAATTACTAGATGGGTAATGTTTTCATTAGATAATCTGAATAGAATTTTAAGATTTGGAATGTCTCAAAGTATTTTTTATACATGGAATGAGGATCGAGAGGTGAGTAGGGTTTTTTTCTAAGCCTCAGGGGTTAAGTTGATGTTTTAAGAGTTTTTTGGATAATTCTATCTGGGGATCATGGTTTGTCTCACATGGTTTAGGGTAAACCATGTGGCACCCTGATGAAAGATGAACTTTTAGTTCTTTTATAAAGAGAATAACTAGATTTCATGGTTTATGTATAGTTAGAGTTAAACTGTTTGGGGTTTCATAGTAAAAATTATGACTCAGTTCAAGACCATATGTTTGTAACACAATTTTATACTAACCATGTGGGTTTATAGGGAAAATTATGCTTAGAGTTTCAGAGGGTTGTATAGTAACCACATAGTTGGTGCACATTTTGGAAAACCGTTCGACCAAACTATTTGAGATAGAGGGATCAAGGTAGAATCAACCACATGGTCGACCAATGGTTTGTAAAATTATGCATCCAAACCCTATGGATCACTTATAATGTAAAAATTATTATTATTTCCTTTTATCATTTAAAGTTCTACCTTATCCTCCCTTCCCCTCCCTCTCATGAAACTTTCATTGCCTCCTCCCCTCTTCACCGTTCTTCTCCCCCTTGTCTAAGGTGTGTTTATTTGGTTTTTTCAATGAGTATTTGAGGTAAAATTCTTGATAAATCATCTCATATCCACCCTTCTATTTCTTTTTATTTTAGTGTTTTTTTAGGTTTTAAGTGGTGATTTTACTAAATAATGGTGAAATAGGCTGATTTTGAATGGGATTTCATACTTCCTAGGTTGAGGACATCCTGAGACTATGTTCATGCATTTCCATTCATAAAATCATCAAAGTTACATTGCACCATGTATTTTTATTTAGTTTTTTCATTTAAAATAAAAAAAAAATAATGATGGAATAGGCGATGTGGTTTGGGGATTTTGGTCAGCTTGGGTTCGGGGGTGTGTCATGGGTGGAAAAAACCTCACTACTCAATGAACTAAAAATCATGGTATGTTTAAGGATTGGGAAATTGATATGGTCTAAGTTTATTGAGGATGAGGCTGGAAGGTCTTGGATAGTCCTTCAAAGCTGCTACCATCCCTTGGCGTCATGTGAAAAGATTCGTATGAGGTAGGTTATCTCGCATACTTCCCCTATTGAATCTATGCTTATTGACATTTCATGAAGATGCTTGGGATTGACATTAGAGGAGATTACCAAAATTTAATTTGATTAAATTTAATTATCTTAACTAAATAAAGTTGAATTCCCTAAGTTATAGAGCACCAGGGGTCACAAAAACCCCTATGTACTGGATTTACCCCTCAACAGTTGGTGGATGAGGCTGGGACCGTTATAAAACTAGGTTTCCTCTAAACCTCAGGAGAGGTGAGGTCGTTCCATATGAGACTCTAGGGCCCATGTGTAGGGTAATAGGATTCCTCTAAGATAGAGGTGAGGGTGAACCTAGAGACCAAATTCTATGTGGGCCTTAGAAAATTCCTTTAAGGTTTTCAAGTTGTTTAGGCTTATTTAGACATGGATGGGTTGTGAAACCCTCTTCCATCTGAAGTAACTAGGCCTTGGTGTACATACCTTAGGAGGATCAAGACTAGGTTGGGTGAGTGGACTGACCCTGAGTGACCTTGAGAATAGAGATGGACCATGAGCTATCTCATGACTATTTCCCATATCAGGAGATCTCATGTATCCAGTGAGACTAAGATACCCATTTAATAATGTCATGGGATGTGATGTTCTAAGGCATCAAATGTTTACCCAATACTATGACTATATCTGAGTACCCATGTAAGGGTGCCTCTATTGTGGTGAGACCAAGCGGACTCAGTGGGTTCCCTATTGATAGACTAACCCTAACTGAGTATATGTGTGGTGGTAGTAGATGTCACCATATAACACATATTATACTATTGGGACCTATTTTTTGGGATAGTGATGATAGGCATTGGTTTTCTACCATCCCTTGTGATCTCATTATTTATGGGATGTTCCCTTATGGAAAATGTGATGAGTTTGGGCTTCTGTGTATATAGAGCTGGATATGGATGTGCTTCCATGAGTTGGAACTAATTATATGTTTGGAGTAACCATAGATTTAGGGCTTGGTATATGGATGAGATATGACATGGATATTGATCTCAGTGATTAGTGGTGTCTTGGATTAGGATCTTTGTATATTGTAAGGGCTTCCATGGATTTGGATCCTAGATGATATGTGTTGTGTTATATTCGGATCCAGGATGATAAGAGTTACCGTGTATTTAGATATCATGGTAGGTATATCATGGGCCTCTTCCTTGGAGTTGTGAGGACGTGATAAGGTCTACCCAGGATTATGATCCTAGATTATAGAGCTATCTTAGACCTCCTCCCTGGTGTTGTGAGTATGTGACAGGAGCTGCCATGGATTCGGTGCATGAAATAGGACTACCCAATGATGGGTCCAAGGAGTCATGTGGATTAGTTGGGGCTACTATAGATTTAGAGCATGCGTGTTTCATGGGATTTATGGTCATCATACCATGCTTTGATACACCCCAACACTATACTAAGTATGTATGGTCAATCAAGGTCATGAACCTAATGTTCCACAAAA
Source organism: Viscum album (assembly GCA_963277665.1). Lineage (NCBI taxonomy): Eukaryota > Viridiplantae > Streptophyta > Magnoliopsida > Santalales > Viscaceae > Viscum > Viscum album. Next base: position 1,860,232,238 of record OY728129.1, on the reverse strand, counting down.
AAATTATTTTATTTATTTTATACAGTTGTCTATTTTTATCCTGAGCATGTCACAGGAAAATATCATTGTGTATGTCAGTTTTTACAATACCACATTGGTGGCAGCCTACTATGTTTTTTACTCACACCATGTTCGGGTCACCATTACACTTGGGTAACCAAGTAGATGTTCTCTTGGTTTTCAATAAAAATTTCGAAGAGGCATGGGTTGATCATGTTGGATTGCTCGAATGTTTATATAGAGTTTAGGAGGAGTAATAGATCAAGGATTTCTTAAGGTAAATTCTTTTTATTTTTCTTTTATTTTCGTAAATATTTGAGACTAAACTAGTGGGTGGTCTGTTGTATGTTTGACATTATTGTTCAAGCCTTTATGTAATTTCTTTTATTTATTGTGGTTTTGTATATACTATTTCTTCCTCTTTCAGTTTATTATAATGGATAGTGTTTTTATTTATATTGTGATTTTACACTCTGATATGAGGTTATAGTATCATCGTAGTACAACTTTAGACCCTCACTGCTAGTGGGAATAATATATCATGTGAGGAGGCACACCTAAACTCAAATAGTGAATTAATATGACTATTATTAATATAATGATCCAGAGTGGGAAATTATATATTTGATCTCATATTCTTTCAAATTCAACATAATATTTATCTCTAAGCATCATAAATCACTCATAAAGTCACATACAGAAAATGTATATGCTCTAATCATATAATGTCTTTTATATGCTAATATTTTTAATAAATAAATTTAATTAGCATAAGGTCATAATAAAATCACATGTGATTCCATAAATTTACTCAATATTTATTCCTCAACTTCTATTTACCTTAATCATATAATATTCTAAATTTTGTGAACTTCTTCAAAAATAAAATTAATAATTTAATCACCAAATCACATTTCAATCTCACAGTTATCTATACAATAAAATATATGTTCCCAAATTTTAATAACTATTTTTCCCAATTAACCATAATTACCTCAACATAAAATATCATAATAACCCTAATTTTTATCTTTTGTTGAAATAGTGGGTGACCTAGACCCAACTATGGAGTACTTTTGATTATCATATCATGTATACAGTTAGATATGCATGATGTATTTCTTACCATTATGGTGTAGATATTTATGTTCCCATTATTTAATGGTAATGTCTATAGATTAATTGTCGTATCAAAAGGTTATAACAATTCCCAGGCTATAATGAGAACCTTGAGATACTAAGACATTAATATTTAATGAAGATCATATGGTCTAGATACATCTGACTAACTAGACACAGTAGATGTTTGACTATCAGATATTGGGGGCTCATAAGCATTGTGACTTATTCCTATGAAATTCACACTTAGTGATCTCTAGTAGTGAGATCATGAGGATAGACCCACCAATGGGAACACCACATGTTTTGGGTTTGATTGGTTGTTCCTATCTACAGACATGTGTATTGGTCTCCTGACTTGAGATCATTACAAGTGTGTGCCATTTGATTGCATACTTTGATGCAAGTTGAAAATCTTGATCATGAAATCATGGTGAGGTAGTTTGTGTTGGGTGTGTCATTGGTGGTATGACATTTTTTGAATGGTTAAGAAAGCATTTGTCACTTCCAAGTTAAGGAAGTTATATATCTCAGGCTTGGTTGATTAGGATGGTGCTACCTTTATAAGTCTTTATCCAAATTATTCGAAAGGTAAATCCATCAAATTAGATCAACAAATGATAAATCAAGAAAAGGTAGATGACATAAGTGTGTGTATTTCTTTATGAGATATCTAAAGACAAAGATTTTATATTTCATAGTACATGTTCATAGGTTGGATTTCATTGCTGTGGAAATCCTTATCTCATTAGGGGCCTTGATGAGTTTCTAGACTCTGCTCTTGGTTTGTGGATTTTATTCACTAATATCAAGATAAGGGCTTAGAGGTTTACACACAATAGTATATTCAAGAATCTTCCATATTTAGTTGAATAGGTATATCAGACATGGTGGGAACCTCTACGGGGTTTGAGTTTTTTTCCAAGTTATCAATCACCAATAAATAAATAAATTCATTATTATTCATATTATAAATAATTGTGTTGAATTTATTTAAATGTATATACAAGTTAAGTAAATATGAAAAAAAATAAAATGAATATTATTTTAATATTCAAGTTTTGTTAAATATTTAGCGATATTATGAGTTGAGTAAAATGAATTGGGTTTATCAGGTAGTATATTTTAAATATATTACAAGAATGTGATAAAATAATAAATAATATTTATGTAGTTTAGTTCATCATAATTATTTATTTATTGGACGTTAAATAAACGAGGTTTGGGGAATCCAACCGGGTATTTTGAACATCCACTATATATAGAAGGAGAGACGCTCTTTCCATGTACTATTCATATAAAGAAAACTAAATTCTATCTCTTATATCCCACTTTCTAGAGAGAGACTTTGGATTTAGGTGTTTGGATCATGATCTCCCTCGGGCATCGAAAGCATATTGATGTGGTGATCATCAAGGCATAGAATCAGTGGTCGAATCTCCATGCTAGCACATAGAATTCGACGTACGATGCTCTGGAAAAATTTTGATGCACATGTGGATGATCTAGAGGGATCCTTCTATGGATCCTTTATAAAATGATAATTCATGATAAGTTCCTATCGAGTACAACTTCAGATCTAAACAAGTATGTTTTATATTTATTTTTATATGCTCATTTAATTTACATGAGATCCTCAGACTATACCAGGGCTTGGATTGTCGACAAATACAATTTTATTCATTCTAAAAATGAAAATTTTAAAATCCCTGGCCCATCGGCTTCCACCGCGCACCCTGGTACCTTCAATTGGTATCATAAGGATCGTGTAAATTTTCTAAGCTAAGGAAAAGATTAAATTAATTTAAATTTAAATATAGGGTTTAAAAATGGTATCAACGTATCTGATAATGATTCAATCCGAAGTCAGATAACCAAGTTATGGTCATCCAAAAAAATTTATAGATTGAAACCTTTTGTTTTGTGTATTAAAATTACGAAAATTCCATATTTGTTCATTTTTTCAACTGGAGTTGATTCCACTAATAATAATAATATTTTTATTATAATGATAATTGTAATAATAATAATTATTTTTTATTATAATAATAATTATTATTATTATTATTATCATTATTATTATTACATAGAAAGGATGTGATTTTAGCCTATGGAAATGGTTGGAGCGAATGAAATTTTTGCACAACCAATTTTGTTTAGCTTGTGGAATTCCAAAAAGGGTGGCCAACTTGATTACTTGGTGGAATAAATAAATAAATAAAAAGTTCAAGCTCCATGGAGAAGATTTGTACTCACTGATCCCACCTGTCTGCGCACATCCCTCCTCCACAAACCTGCACAACGCCGCAAGGCTCCCTACTCTACCTCCTCCCATTTGAAGATGTCTTCATCCAACTCTCTAGATAGTCACTACAATCTCTGCTGACCACACCGTCTATAGACCTTCCTCCCCCTCCAGGGCCCTTGACAACTCCCACATGAGGCGCTCCCCTCTCCAGTGAATCTCTCACCCAAAACCGTGGGCCGCTCGCATGAACCACGGTCACCATTATCGGTCCATATCATCATCTCTCCACCCTTGTAAATCTCCCCTTCGGTGGATCCTGAACCTGCCTCCCTGATGAGATCCATGTCGGACAGACCTTCCCTGGGGTGAGCTGCTGCCATGCCATTGCTCAACCGCATCGGACCCAACATCCTGGCCCTCCAACATGCACGACGAAGTTGCCCAGCCCTTCTTCCTTCTTTTCCCGCTCTGAGAGTCTTTGTTCCACCGATCCAAGGTTGTACCATCTGGCCTCCCTACCGCATCCCAGTATATCTACACCACCATGAACCACTAGGTTTCCCAGGTCGAAAGCTTCTCATTTCCATCCTTCTTATATGCTCAGAACCATCTTAAGCTAGTGGCTCATAATCACGGTAGCATGGTGGCACAGCCTTTGGTCGAAAGAGGTAATCCCTATAAGGGTAAAAATAAATAGAATTGCCCCAAAGAGGTCTGGACAGATCTGACCAACCTGAAATGGGTCTAGGAGAATCATCTCGACCTTGGTTGGCCCTTCATGACTTGGAATGGGTCTGTGTGGGTTCAGCCTGACCCACACAGGTCCTTCATGGGATTTTTGAGGCTTAAGATAATTAAATTAATATTTATAATTAATTTAATTATAAAATTAAATTAAATTGATTAAAATATTAATTTGTGGTTAAAAAATTTTCAATACCCAGGAACAAAAAATAATTTAATTTTGGAATTAAATTTATTTAATTAATTAATTAAATAGCTGTCATTAAAATTAAATTAATTAGAAGACCAAAGAATAATTAAATTATTTGAATTATCTAATTCATTTAATTTAATTAAAATCCATCGTACTTTTATTTAAGAAAATTTAATTTTATTGTGCTTTAATTTTACTCGCTTACTGGTCTTGATCACTGACCCATGTATGTCTATATTTAATTATTTATTTAATTATTTATTATAATTGCATGTGATGTTTGTAATTAATTAATTAATATGGTCTGCACATCATCTTTTATTTTTTAGTAAAAATGTATAAGAGTCTGCACAACCAATTTTATCTGATGTACATTTCACCCCTAGTTCCCCTCTCTTGCACGTGAGTATATTTGTACTTTAGATGAAGATGGTGTATGGCATAGATCCCACCAAGATGAGGAAGTACACCTTGATGAATATGATGCATGATGCGGACCCTGCCAAGACATGGTAGTGTTCCAAGAAAAGGACAGTGTAAGACGCGGACAACACCGACTCAATTATGATTCCCCTAGGTCATTTTAGATGCTCAATATTGTTTGGGTAGTATTTTTACTTTATGCATCAATTTATTATTTTATGCATTTTATAATATATGGAAAATACATAAAATGATAAATAATAAAATGAATAAATAAGTGACGTATGTTTTTCTATTAATGTTCAGTTTTGATCGTAACAACATAGATGAATGTTGGCGCTAAAATTTTGGAAGAGGAAGAACAAATGAGAAGCCCTTAGGGCTACCACGTGAAGCTCGTCTGTGGATCCCCACAGCACTGCAGTCAGTGCAAAGCTACCCCCTATGCAAAGCCACCACAGAGAAAGCAGGTGGGAGGCTCCGCAAACCAGATTGTCATTTTCAAAGCCGCCACGGAGTGAGGAGGCGGGAGGCTCTGTGAACCATATTGACGTTTGTGAAGCCTCCATGGAGAAATAATGCGAGAGGCTCTACGGTTACGAAAAAATTCCACATGTCTTCATTCCAAGTGATCTCTACTTCGTAGCACCTCTTTCCCATAAATATTGGGCTTCCCTCGATCCTAAAGGATAGATCCTCTGACCTTTCTCCTTCTTATCTCTCAAATAACGAAGTAATTTCTGCTCTGCGAACCATGATATCTTCAAGGTACTTTAGCATCGCGAAGTTCCTTTCCCTTTTCTTAAATTCAACCCCTCTTCAAAGGGGGATTCCCTTCGTGGATCCCACGAGCCTTCACGAAAGAAGGGGATCCCCAAGGGTACTCGGGTCTTCGCGGAGCACTTATGCTTCACCAAATACCCTTCGTGCACATGTAACCCACATGTTAAGGCAGGGTCACTATGCTTCACGAAGCACATTGCTTCGAAATGATACGCTTCGCAGGGAACCCTTGCTTCGCGAAAGCCTTTCCACTTCACAAAGCACTTTCCATATGCAGTTATTCCCTATGCTTATGCTAGGCCACTTCACTTTGCGAAGCATACCCCTTCTCGAAGCCCCTCTCCTACATGGAGCACCAGAGTTTCACAAGGCCTATTCCTATGAACCCCTTTGCTCTGCAACTCGTTTTCTAGTGAAATCCTCTAGGTTTTCATGAAGTGATTTCAAATTCTCCTGGGTGGTGCTTTCAGTTGTGTTGCTTCGCCTCATGCTTCTTCGCATAGGCACGCTAACAGCTATTGCTTCTTCACATAGCCATGCTAATGTGATCCCCTTAATGGATCTCTCCACAACACCCTCTCACAATGGAATTGTCGGTGCATTCCCTTCACCAAGGGTTAAAGCACGACGATTATGTAAATCCTAGAGGTGCGGAGTGAACCCGCCTCATCTGAGCTGCAGGACGTTAAACTACCAAGCGCCACCATCCTCAACACATGACATTAAAATGTGACCCCTCCCTGTGAATCATACGTGGGGCACCCCATCTCAGACATTCTCAATGTCCGATCATCTCCATGGGAGTGAGATCTTCCTCGCATGGAATGAGATCCTCTTTGTTGGATCAGCATCTGTTTATGGGGAAGGTAAACCACCTCGGTTTAATCCCATATCCTTTCTTGCGGGAGGTAGCATCCCTGATCCTCCTATCTTCTTCCTGGACAAATACCAGATGGGGGGTATGGGCACCGGAACCCTTTTCTCTTCCATGCCAAATCCCTCTCCCATTGGTCTTTGTCGCCACCTAGGCCTCCATCTTGGATTAAGTCCCAATCTTCATCTCCCTGGGCTGCGAACCACGCGTAAGACCCTGTTTCCTCTTTGGGCTGTGAACCACGTGTAAGCCCCTATTTCCTCTTTGGGCCGCAAACCACACGTAAGCCCCTATTTCCTTTTTGGTCCAGTAACCATGTGTAAGCCCCAGTACACTTCCCATGGACGTACCTTTCACAACAAAATTTTCAGGTCTTTATGGTCTCTTGTTTCTCACATCGAGCATAACTCACATGGACTTAGAGTAAGCATCGATCATGAAATCCTTTCTGGGCCGCCTTAGCATGTAATCCCCAACATCATTCTCAACTACATGGACTTTGATCCTTTCCAAGCCAAGGTATGTAGGAATCCTCCCTGAGGTTCAAGCCCAACAACTTTTGGTTATGACGCATTTATGTCGGTTCACCAACCATCATGAACTATGCGGACTTTGATCCTTTCCAAGGCAAGGTATGTAGGAAGCCTCCCCGAGGTTCAATCCCAAAAACCATTGGTCCCGACTCCCTTTACATCAGATCACCAACACCATTATAAACTACGTGTACTTTGATCCTTTCCAAGGAAATGTATGTAGTAAGCCTCCCTGAGGTTCAATCCCAACACCTTTTGGTTCTGACGCATTCATGTCGGTTCACCAACCCTTTCTAAACTACATGGACTTTGATCCTTGCCAATGCAAGGTACGTAGGAAGCCTCCCTAAGGTTCAATCCCAACAACCATTGGTCCTGACTCCCTTTACATCGTCTCACCAACACCATCTAAAACTGCGCGGACTTTAATCCTTGCCAAGGCAAGGTACGTAGGAAGCCTCTATGAGGTTCAAGCCCCACAACCATTGGTCTCTACTCCCTTCACGTCGGCTCACCAACACCATTATGAACTACGTGGACTTTGATCCTTGCCAATGCAAGGTACGTAGTAAGCCTCCCTAAGGTTCAATACCAACACCTTTTGGTTTCAATGCATTCACATCGGTTCACCAACACTTTACAAACTACATGGACTTTGATCCTTTCCAAGGAAAGGTACGTAGGAATCCTCCCTAAGGTTCAAGCCCAACACCTTTTGTTTATGACACATTCACATCAGTTCACCAAACCATCCTGAACTACACGGACTTTAATCCTTTCCAAGGAAAGGTATGTAGGAAGCCTCCATGTGGTTCAAGCCCAATAACCATTGGTCCCAACTCCCTTCATGTCATCTCACCAACACCATCCTGAACTACATGGACTTTCATCCTTTCCAAGGTAAGGCACGTAGGAAGCCTAACTGAGGTTCAATCCCAACACCCATTAGTCTGAACCACTTCACGTCGGTCCACCCCCATCCTGCATGATATTAAATTGTACTCCCCTTTTGTCCAGCATAACGCTAAACTGTTCCCCAACTAGCGGTAAACCGTTGTGTTCTCCGACCAGCGGTAAGCTGTTGTCAACCCCAATCGGTGGTAATTTGTCATGTTCCCCAATAGACGGTAATCCATTGTAGTTTCCTTTATTGGGACTCATGTCTCTGGTCCACCCTAGTGGCGTCAGACCAACCTGGGTTGCTAACCATGCATAAGCCCCAGTACATCATCGGGTCGTTGTCCTCTACGTACACCCTGATTCCATGCCTCGTCCTAAACTACATGGACTTTAATCCTTGCCTCCTAAGCAAGGTAAGTAGGAAGCCTCCCTAAGTTTCAATCCCATCACACATGTCTCATCTTGGTTTTTCCCTCGAGCCTATGTGTTTTGGGAAGGTCATGCCCCAACCTAGAGGTTCCACTTCCTCCGAGTCCCATCCATTCTCATAGGTCACCTCCTCAGGTGTCTCATCACCTCGTCGAACTACACGGACTTTGATTCCCTACCACGGGGATATGTAGGAAGTCACTTCAAGGCTCAATCCCAACAACACTATCTTCACCTTCATGACGGTTCCATCTCATTCCCCCACCACTTCATTCAACTCTCCATCATCCATCCTGATTCTTACTCGGGCCGCCATATCCCAGTGAGTTCATGCCAATTCACCTCTTCACTACTCTTAGTAGCACTCTGGTGACTAACCATGTGTTATCCCCAGCATCAGTGCTCCCTCCAGGGGTTGCACCCATCTGATCCACTCCAGTTAGTGTTCTGATCTGTCTGATCTGTCTCTACTATATGTTAAACTCACGACATACCCTGTGTTAAAAATGGGAAGCTGAGGAAAACCTTATAGACATGGATATAGAATACAATTACCTCATTTTACTTGGGATGCATAGTGCTTTCACACCCTCGATAATCCCTATCATAAGGGGAAGAAACCCAGACATGCTAGTGTTCTAGCGTCCAGACATGTCAGTGATGTCCAACGTGACTACTCCCCTGACCAAAGGTTACTGCCCTGACTGGACCCCTTGGAATGTCCCGATAGAAGTAGTGTAATTAATCGGCGTCCATGAAGACATAGAACTGGGAAGAGTTTCATGAACAACATCTTAATATATAAGGGAGACCCAGACTAGGTAATGAGTTCTGAGGAGGAATCCATGGAACGAGGAACCGACATCTCATCATCTCGTTTCGATCAAGGAGAAAACATCCCTGAATAGGTCACAGATGTTGCCCGCCTTTGGAAAGCGGGAATGGAGGGCAACAAACAATGTGTCCTTGATAGACGGATGCGTGCCCTAGCGAAAGTGTCAGAAATAGAAATGGTGAATCTGATGTGAAGTTATTCTCTTCAATGTGGAGATTAGTAGCATTCGAGACATTAGTGGATTAGCATGTCACCAGATCTAGTTATCTGGTGCTGGGTCTTGACAAGAAAATAGTGGGCCCGGCGTGAAACTCACCAGAAGTCGGGGTAGTTAAAATTTTGGACATATCAATCTGCAACATCATCAGCATGGATCCTTCTTGCCAGCCATGGAAGACAGAATGATTCTGGGGCACTAGACGTTGATTTCCTTTTTGCAGCACTAATGGTTTAATCTCCCTTCCTTCCAAGACCTCGTAACAGGAAATTGATAACCACCCACCTACTGATGCAAGGGCAGGGGCAATGTCAACGTTGCAGTCCCGTGTGGCTCCACCGCTTCTGTGACGGTCTCCATTCCCATAACTACTGGGCGTCCACACCCCATCTCCCCATCTGAATTCATTCAACAAAGGGTGATGAATTACCTCATCTGCCAATACGAGGAGGAAGGGATTATCCTGACTCGGGATATGGCCCGCTAGGATTTAGAGGCTTCTACGAATCATCACCACCGCTGCCCCCAAGGGCCGCAGAGGGAGCCATGGCTCCCCACTCCGATGCACAATCGTTTCAGGAGCCTCTCCCTGTAACACTTCAATGACTCCCTCCCCTGTGCTGATGAGGTGGGGGATGTCCGGGCCAGCCCGGCCAGGATCCCGTTCTAGGGGCTCCCAAGGAGGGCCCCCACTAGGCCACACCAGAGCCGCCACCTGGCCCCACGAGTCGAGGAGTAGGTAAGTTATGCACCTGCACCACTGGCCCTAGTCTAGTTGACCTGATGCCAGCATCGGGCGCAAGCTGGGGAGGACGTCCGCCGAGGGGCATCAACATCAGAAACTACCATGGATCGTGCAACCACCGACGTATACCATCAGTTCTCTATGTATGCTGAGTAGGGGGCCTCATACACCTGACCTGGATCGAGTTCCTAACCACCCCATGGGTATGCTGGGTCAACTCTCCTGGTCGCAGCGCAGGGAGCACCTTCCGCGGACCAACTCGCGGCAACGTCACCTAGTACGGAGGTCCTCCCCGTACTGCCACCATTGAGAATGCGCGTCCTCCCCACTTCCAAGCTCAGTGTGGAGGTCTGCCTCGTTCCACCTTCAATCTAAATGAGGGTCCTCCCCGTGACAGTGACACTCAGTATGGAAGCCTCTTATGTGATCATGACATCGGTTATGGGGTCATTCCTCCTTCCACAGGCCGCCGATGTGGAAATGTTACCTATCCGGTCAATCTACAGCATGGGGGCCTCCCCCATGTCCTTACAACGGCCGAAAAAGGTCCTCCTCGCCTCAAAAATCAAAGGAGTTAAGTTCAGCCTCGCTTCATCGGTACCCAGCATGGAGGTCCTACCCATGTTTGGCTTAACTAGTACGAGGACCCTCCTCATGCCAACGCTGCTAGGGGAAATAAGCATGGAGGTCCTACCCATTCTCCCACCAGCTCCAGCAGAGGCCCTACCTGCTCTATAAAGTCCCACGAAGATTCCCTCCGCACATCAGCTAGTGGACACGGAGGTCCTCCCTGTGTTCCCTTTGATATCTGTCCAGGTGCTCCTCGCACCCCAGATCACTCAAGCAGAAGTCTTATCCTCCCCAGCACCAGTACGGTCAAAGGTCCTCATGCCAAAAATCTACCCTATCCTGAAGAACCATCCCAAGGAAGTAGGGTGGGTCATCGCCTCCATAAAAAGAATATCGGGAAGATTCATACCGAGATTAAACGGGTATGCTTCTCAGATTCTGAGGCGAAATATGACTCAGCGATGGAACCCTCACCTTGATCCTCCATGTCAAGGACCGGGGTTGGAAAAAGGCGCATTAACCTCATACTTCCGGAATGTGAGGTCCACCGGATCCCAGCCTCCCTCTACAGATACATCCACGAGGATGAAGTTTTGGCGTCTCCCCAGGGTCTGGTCGTGCAATCTCCACCATCATCACCAGGATCATTCTCTACCTCAACCAGAGATCATAAAGATTTATTCTGGGGATATATGGTGAACGAGCAACATCATGGTCCACCACCAGTATCCATAGTCCCTATGCCAGAAACCATGGTCATCAGCTAGTCTTATCGTGATGTAGTGGCTAAGTCACTGCAATCTTCAGAGGATAGCCCGAGATGCGGTGGTTTTTCAACCCGCTCGTCATATTCTCTACCGGCTAGCCTACCATCTCAGTGATCTACTTCAGTGCCACTATTGGTTCCCCTCCCACCTCTAGTTGACAAGTGGGGCAATGAAGGGCCAAACCCCAAGTCTAGATTGAGGATCTTGTGGGACATTCTTACAGCAGACCGTTTCCTAAAGATGTTTTGGCCAGTTGCAGTGCCAAATTTTAGGGTACCAGAAGCACTCACCTAGGAGGAGGTTGGATGCTTTCACCTGACTTTCTTGGTGACTCACTTCTGCCTTCGTCATTGTAAAGTGGCTTACCCCAAAATCCAAGCACATTTCAAAGACATCGGCCAATAATGTTTTTTGTTGATTTGGTCGCACTCCCCGTGGCCCAACGCCTTGTGTCACCAGGCTACCATAGGACCCTCCAACAAAGATGCATCTAGAGCTTTAAAGTGATCCACAGGATTATCAAGGATGCCTCCCCCCATGTGCAGATCCATAGATGGGGGAAGTACGTGGCCCTCCACTACAGTTTCATTTGGCGTCAGCCCGACTTTCCAGGTGATATCAAGGATATGCCTCTAGACATAGTTGCGGTTAACATAGCCAATTTATCACAGGAAGAGACGGAAGTATAACTCCTTAGGGAAAACTTACCCCTCGAGGGAGTGACACAACTTTTGGACCCATCGGGAAGGATCACTCACCAGCAGAGAAATCTGTTGGGTCTTCCTATACCCACTAAGGCATTGGTCCTCAGTCGAAATCTCAACAAGGGTAAAGAGAAAATTGGAGCCTTCAAACCCTCTAACCCATCCGTATCAGTTCAGAAGGTAGAATAAGATACCAAAAAATTTGCATTGTGTCAGCAAATCGTAGAACACAAGAAGATGGTCGATGACCTCCTTACTGAGCGTACCACAGAGCGATGTCCAAACTACAGTGATCCTCGACCAGGGCAGTAGGATTAGGCACAACTTCCCCCCAGAGAATTGCCTCTAGGTGATCCTAACCATCCTACCCACACAGATAGGGTTGAGGTGGGAACTTACGGCAAGAGGGCATGGTATGTGTCTCCAAATCCACCTGAGCGACACGAAAACCCCCGAGACCCAGCTTAGGTTCCCCCAACTACTCTGTAGGTCATTTTGCTAGCCGCTCCACAAGTCATTGGGCCTTCTTATCATGTTGAACAACCCGCTAATGCACTGGTGGTCAGCAATCCCCATCAAGACAGAAACCCATGGCGGTGTTCATTTCCCACCTCGAGGAATTGGAAACGCGATAGGTGGTGATCCCGCCTGATGGTAAGCTATATCCAGCATGGGTGGTTTATATACCAGCACCCCAGGTTTTGGAAATCCCACATTCTCTCCCTTTAATGGTACGGGTGACCCACTACAGCATCTGGCCCATTTCATTTCAAGATGTGGACCCATACTAGGAACCCCAGTGCAGCAGGGAGCCGCCAAACTCCAATTCTTCGTACAGACATTAGAAGGACCTGTGTTTGTCTGGTACAGCTAGCTACCCATCGGGTCAGTATCTGGCTGGGAATATCTTCGCATGAAATTTCTTTACTAGTTCAATTCCACGACTCAGAAGACAAGTATTGCAGACCTCTTCAAGTGAAAATAGAGGCTTGGTGAGTGCGTCGTGAACTTTGTCGCCCAGTGGAAAGGGCTCACCTACTCTCTTGACATGCCACTGACTCAGGAGAAACTACTGACGATGTGTGTGGGGAATGTCAAGACAGAACTGGTCCCCTCTATGATCATCCAGAATTATCCTAGGGGTTATAAGACTTCTCTAATAAGGCCCAGCACCTAGAGGAATCCTTATAGCAGGCCAAAAAGGATTGCATGTCGCCTCCTGTGATTCCCACAAGAAGGGCCACTAAGGTTGAGTCTGTCGTAGTATCACAGATATAGGCCCCCAGGCAACTAGAGTTGTTACTAGTGGATCCGCCTCGACAACATCGCAGAGACCTTCCACCTCAGGCGCAGCCTCCGACCTAGAAGTTCCCACCTCAGAACCAGCTGGTGCTGTCACGTAATGTGCCACCACCACCTAGGCAAGATAACCAGGCTCTGCCTCCTTGACAGACTCCTCCAACCCCTCGTCAGGGTCAAGCTCCCATAGCCCTCTTCCTGGATAGGATGAACCGAACCTACTCATTCAACGAGGCTCAGGTCCCCAGTTATTTATAAGGTTCCTTGGAATAGGGAATTGTAAGTTTTCTTGAATGTAGGAGGCCATAATAGGCGAACCTCACTGATCTCCCTAATTATTTCCCCTATCACCGGATCCTAGGGAACACCCTCAAACATTGTTATGTGTTTAAATACTAGATTTAAGACTAGGTCGACAACAATGTAGTTAGGTTGGGCCCAGCTCTAACATATGTGTCATGAATATTCGTGAAGCCCGATAGCAGCAGTGACAGTGAAGGTGAGTGGTATCAGGTTTTTAACTATGGGTCCCAGAAGTTCGATGACTGGATGGCTCGTAAGGTAGTCTCCCATGCTCATGGTATTATCCATGCAGGTCTGAATCAACCTGAACCTTCAGAAGATGCCACATCACCAGCAACCAATACCTCTGCATCAATGGATCATCCATCCCCTTCCGAAAAGAGCAAGCATCGGCAACACAAGGGAAAACAAATTCCCCCTCTAATGTTGTCATCATCTCATACACTCGGCGACTTCATGACCACAGAGATGGAGATTCCTCCAAGGGTCTATCCAGTAGTAGATGACTCTTTAGGTAATAGTCAAGGGTATGCCTCAATTAAAATCGTAGAGCTATTAAACCCCCACATGATTTCTAACAGTGAGGAGTGCCAGGCAGATCCTCCCAATGTTCCCAGTCATTGTCATCGTTGAAAGATGCGCAAAAATATGGGTCGTTAGAGTGCCTCGGTCAGTACTTCCAGCCATGCCATTCATGCTACCGAAACTAGGCAGCTGACCTAGTGTAGAGCTCAGCATGTGCAGCCTTCTCATCTGGTTTCATCAGACCTACCTTCACCCCCATTCATGTTTCTTGATTAGGTGAAGCCACATCGACCGCACCACAATCAGCCTTGCTATGCTATGGACCAGTCTCAGTCATCTGGCCCTCATCCGATGGTCACTTCACAGGCTTCGACTAGTGATCAGTAGGATATTTCTAACACCAGTCAGTTGTCGGTCCAGTCAGCAGGGCCCACCATACCTCCTGTCACAGAGCAACCTCTTGTAAGCATAATCTCACACCTGGAATGAAATTATTATTTCCTCAAACATCTTTCTAGAATTCCAGAAAGTATATCCATCCTTGAGGCCCAACTCTTGTTATCATATATGTTTGAATCCCTTTCTGAGGATTTAAGAAGCCCCCTCTAGTTCAAGAAGGAGGTAACAGCTGCAGAAGCCTTCTATGTTGAGGCGGTAGAGCATGCTGAATGCCAAGCCATCATGTCATTCTCTAGATAAGATAAAGTCTCTCCTATACAGGGGAACATCTACCCATTGTACATCATCATATAGTTTAACGGCATATAGGTCCATCGTTGTCTTGTCAACATAGGTTCCGGGATCAACCTAATCCTGACTCAGACACTGTAAAAATTGGGGTTGTCTGAAGAGGACCTGAGTCCCTCTGACCTAAAAATCCAAGGCTATGACAGGACAGAACAGATACCAGTCAGCAAGATCTGCTTAAAAACCCAGTTCGGCAGTCTGGTATCCAGCACCGATTTCATGGTTGTCTCCCAGGACATCACCTATAATGCGTTGATGGGCAGGTCATGGCTCCACCTGCATGCGGTGGTCCCTTCATCGTATCACCAGTGCCTTAAGTACTCCCTCAATGGACGAGTGGGCATACTCTAAGGTGAATCTTCTCCCTTTGCCTCTTGTGAATCCCACAACCTGGATGAAAACTATTACAAGATCAAGGACAAGCAGATTCAGGCTAATGGGGTTGAACATTCCACGACTGCGACCAACCCGTGGAGAGACCTAGATGTTGCCTACATATTTCCAATCCACTGATTGGAGGCTACAACCCCAGAAATGGGATAATGTTTTGTTGTTTCTGGAATAAGGGGGGATCACATTCCCAATTCTAAGCGACTCCATAAGATCACCTCATAATTCTACACGAATCAGGATCAGGTGATCCCGGATCTCCCTACTCCCATAATGTATCGGGATGTAGGCCCCATGGCGACAGCAATACGTCATACTTGCTTGTTCTGTCGAGCTAGGATAAACTGGCTCAATCCAACACGTCACTATTGATTTTATATCATCAATTTTGGCCCCTTGGTCCAAAGACCATATGGAATCCAATCGACAACTTTCATCACTATGGTTTTGGCAGCACAGGAGTCCCCCAATGCAGTGTCCACTATCGCTCAGGCTGGTACCAGCCTCCCATCGGGATATTTGGACTCAGAGGAAACTCCTCTCACCAAGGATCCCTCCTCTATACGTGAATAATAGGATTTAGAGGATGCTCCCCCCACCTTTTAAGAGGGTGTCTCCACCACGGTTGATGAACTGGTACAGGTAAACCTCGGTAGCTAGGCAGATCTAAAGCCCACATTGATCAGTGTCGTTATGCCTATCGAATAGAAACAATAGTTTGTGTAATTTCTGAAGCAACATCGTGATGTATTTTCCTGGAGCTATGATGAGATTTTGGGACTAGATCCTTAGGTAGTCATCCACCACCTCAGTCTCCCAGAAAATCACCGCGGGTTTAAGCAGCCTCCCAAAAAGATACACCCTTCTCACGGTGCCATGGTCGAGGCTGAAGTTGATAATCTCATCAAATACAATTTCATTAAGGAGGTCCAGTACCCCATATAGATAGCCAACATTATGCCAGTTAGGAAGAAGAACAGATAGATCAAAGTCAGCATCGATTTCCAGGATCTCAACCGTCAATGTCCGAAGGATGATTTCCCCCTTCCTATGACGGAATTGTTAATCGATGCTACATCTAGGTTCCAAGACCTCTCCTTCATGGATGGGTACTTCAGGTATAACCAGATCTGGATGGCCCCTAAGGATGAGGATTCTATGACCTTCAGGGCACCACAAGGTACATTATGTTACCAAGTTATGACTTTTGGTTTAAATAATGTAGGTTCCACCTATTAGCGGGCTATGCATCGCATATTTAAGTCGATCCTCAGGACATTGGTGGAATTTTATGTGGACGATCTGGTGGTCAAATATTTCCAACATCAGGACCATATCAAAGACCTTGAGAAAGTGTTCGGATTCCTCTTTTCTCATCACTTAAAGATGATCCCAATGAAGTGTGCCTCCGGGGTCACCTCTGTAAAGTTCCTCGATTTCGTTGTCAAATACAGGGGCATCGAGATCAACCCAGATAAGATCAATTCCATCAGTCAGATGTCTCCTCCGAGCAACATTTAGGAGCATTGATGATTTCAAGGACACTTATCCTACATACGTTGATTCATCATGAACCTGGATAGTAAGTGTAAGCCCTTTTCCTGGCTCATAAAGAAGGGCACTGTCTATGAGTGGGACGAAGAATGTCAGACTGCTTTCGAGGAAATCAAGCAGTACCTGCTCCAGCCTCTGGTCTTAATGCCACCTGTCTCCAGAAATCCACTGGTCCTTTATTTGACCGCCCTAGAATGATCTCCCGGTTCCCTTCTCGCCCAGAAGAACAATGAGGGAAAAGAGAACAGTCTCTATTACCTCAACTGTATGCTCCTCGATACGGAGACCAGATACTCCCCTATTGAGAAGAGATGTCTCACGCTGGTATTCGCAGTATAGAAATTGCGACATTACTTGCAGCACCATGAGGTACAGCTAGTGTCTTGGGTAGATCCGGTGAAGTACATCCTGAACTGCCCCATGTTGACAAGACATCTAGATCGGTGGGCAGTAATCCTTCATTAGTTCAACAACAGGTTTGTCCCTTAGATGGTTATTAAGGGGCAATCATTTTACATACTTCCTTGCCTCCCATCCAGATCCTGTGGACCAACCCCTGGACCTTGATTTTTCCAATGAAGCGATTCTCTCGGTAGACCAAGCCATACCGTGTTGGAAAATGCACTTCGATGGTGCTTCCTAGATCCCCACTGGCAAAAGGCTCAATGACCCCAGGATCAACATAGTAGGCCTGGGTATTGTATTCATTACCCCAACACAAACCATTCTACCATATTAATTCCTATTTTCAGAAGGTTTCACCAACAATGAGGTAGAGTATCAGGCTCTCATTACTGGCCTCGAGCTGGCTCTTGAGATTGATGTTCTCCACTTTCATTTGAAAGGGGACTCCAAACTAGTTATCAAGAAGATCAACGGTGACTATGTCATCAAAAATCCAGAACTCATACCATTGTTGGAATGCACTCTCCAGCTAATGACCTAGTTCCCAACTCAGCCAGAAGTCACTCATGTCCCCTGATCCTAGAATGGTCGAGCTGACACCTTGGATAGCCTAGCTGCATCACTTGTAGAGCCTGAACAGGATGATTTGATTATCTGCGCGGCACACTGGAGATTCATCGCTCCCATCACTCCATATTATGATGAGATCCAGTAGGTGATCCACCCTATTGTCGATGCCTCCACATTAGGACCTCCAAGTCCCATAGATGTAGTAATTGAGGTGACTCCCAACTGGAGAACCTCCTTTGTCAAGTATCTCTAAAATGGTAATCTCCCAGTGGATCGGGCCAAGCACGAGCGAATCTGATGTCATGAGTTACAGTTTACCCTCTAGGAAGGTCCTAGTCATGAGAAGATCCTATACAAGCACGGTTTTGATGGGGTTCTCCTCCATTGAATTCAAGGAGTTGAGATTTATCAAGTCATGTAGGAGGTTCATGCCAGTTCTTGCAGGGCTCATCAGACCGGTCTGAAACTATCTCACCAGATCCAGAGACTGGGGTATTTTTGGCCCTCCATGATCCATGACTGCATCGAGTTCGCCAAAATGTTCCATGAATTCCAAACTCATGCCAACTTTATGCATTTTCCACCAAAGCCTCTCCATACTACCAAGTACTCTTGGCCCTTTGTGGTCTGGGGACTCGATGTCATGGGACCATCTCCACCGGTGATAGCTTGCTAGTGCTGGTTCATCCTGAATGCTACGGATTTATTTTCCAAGTGGGAAGAAGTATTTCTACTCAAGGAGTTAAAGTCCCATTCCATTTTTGTCTTTTTGAGATACAACATCATCAACCAATTTGGATTCCCTCACACCGTCCTCATCAATATCGATATAAACTTCTGGGTAGCTGAGCTGAATAAATTGTATGCTAAGTACAACATCCATTCTAACCATACATCCCTTTATCATGTGAAAGAAAATGGACAGATCGAGGTGTTCAAAAAAACCTCTCTAACATTCTGCAAAAAATGGTTGGTTAGAACAAGAAGAGTTGGCCAGACAAGCTCCCCAATGCCCTCTGGGCTTATCGGATGATGACTCGTAATTCCACCCAGGTGACCCCATATTCCCTGGTGTATGGAACGGAGGTCATCCTGCTCATCAATATTCAATTTCCCTCATTGTTTGCAGCTATCTATTATCAGAAATCACCAGATAAAGTAGTTTAAATTCATCTGGCTGAGTTGGAGGTGCTCAATGAGAACAGGTTTCATGCCCTGCACAATCTGGAAAGGCATAAAAACAAGATAGCTAGAGCTTTCGACAAGAAAGTTCACCTCCGCTCTTTCTTACAAGGTGACATGGTGTTGTCCCTAAGAACACCAATGATACCTGGCAGGAAACCACCCAAGTTGGAGCCCAAATGGGAAGGACCTTACATCATTCACAAGGTTTACTACAACAGCGCATACTCCCTAGTTACCATGGATGGTGAGCGTATAAATCCTCCCACCAATGCCAAGTTCATCAAGAAATACTTTTCCTGAGTTTTATGGTCTCGAATGACCTTAAACTGTATGATCCTGCATGACCCTAAACTGCATTATGGTCTGGCACAACCCTAAACTGTCTAGTCCTACATGACCTTAAATTGTAGAGTCTTAGATGACCTTAAATTGTCTCATCCTACAAGACATTAAACTTCATCTCAAGAACTATGTATGGCTTGATTACCATCCTCATGGGATATGTAGGAATGCTTGGATGCCTCGTCCTGAGTCCATCCCCATGCTCTTATCATTTGACTACCCCTCCTGTGTGTAGTTCCCTTGGAGGATCCCATGTGGTGCAGCCTAATCTTATTTGGCCCCACTCGCGACAAGATTACGAAGACCGCACCGTGTGCCCCTCCTCATTCTTCTATCCTCCCAAGTCCTTACCACATGATGTTAAACTACATGGCCCTTTCAAAACTACATATGGCTTGATTCCCATCCTCATGGGATATGTAGGACCGCTCGGACATTTTGTCCGTAGGCCCAGCCCCAAACTCCAAGGTCTCCCCTTGAGTCTCGTCATGCATGACATTAAACTGCATAGGAATATTCATGCTTTTCTCATCCCCTCCATTTTGGGTATCCATCACCCTTCAAATTTGAAAGGACCTCCGAATGGAATGTATTTTCAGCCCAAGTTCTCTCCTACCATTTCAGACCAACGTCCTCAAGTATTTTGGATGACAAATTGTTGCAAGTCCCGCATTGCGAATATGGTCAGCGGTTGATGCTCATTTGTCATTCCCATTTCGGGTTATATGATATGGATGTTGTGTTCCGAATACGGTCAACATCCATCCTCCATCATTGTCACCATCCCTATGATTTCCGAGTGTTGGGTGCAGTGATTTCGTTTTTTCCTACTACCTCTTCAAAAATTCACCCACCTTGGACAGGAGTATTTATCTTGTCAGAAAATACCTTGCCTAGTCTTTTTCTCTCATTTCCATGCTCTTATATGTTAGGGAGATCCTAATCCTATTCCTTGTTTCCCACATCGAGAATTGCCCACGTGGGCTTAGGAGCTTTGGTATGGCATTACCCGCATAAAGGGTCATGTGTCTATAGTCGGCCGGTACACCCTTTTCTATGGTCTCCCAACCCTTTTCGGCCCCCTGGATGAAGTTCTCATCTAGGATTGTGTGGTGTGTATGGACTTATGTATTCATTCACGTCAGGTTTTCAAGAGCTACACCATGTACTTTCCTTCTGAGAGCTAGTCTCTCCTGCCCCATATTCCCTAACCTTTTCTAGCCCCTCGTCCCGAGGTTTCTTTCCTAGAATCATGCATAGTGTGATGTTTACCTTGTCCTCATTCATGTCAGGTATGATTTATCACACCGTGTACATCCCCTATTGAACCTCGCTTCTCCTGTATATGTCTGAGCAATATGACTTTAAACTATGCTTCCTAGTCCCACATGACTTTAAAATGTTTCATCTGTACTGTGAGATGTTAAAGTAAAGGGATTAGTCCTACCATATGACCCTAAACTATGACATTATCTTCCTGGCTGCATGACAAAAAGTGTCATCGCGTTGTGGCGTCCTCACTTGAGGGGACATCATGTTTGGTATCAGTGACCCACAATACCATTTTTCAACGCCTGTATACAGCTTGATTCTTATGGAGAAGCCTGGACCTTCCATCCTAGGTCCATCACTTCACAAAAAAAATGCACACATTTATTCTAAAGGACAAATAAGATCTATCAAATGTCACTTATTTCAGTTCAGAGGCTATATCTGCACGACCTTATTATCCCTGGAACTAGTACCTTACCATGCCACTTTCAGAACTACGTATAGATTTATTCCCATTCTCATGGGGTACATAGGAATGCCTGGCCACTTTGCCTCGGGCCCAGCCTAACTTTCACATTTGTTCCCCTGACCTAGAAGTTTTCTGGGGAGCACATTGTGGTGATATGGACTCCTACTATCCTTATTCACGTCGGGTTTAGTAATTAATTCACCACATGTCTTCCTCCTTTAGTTCCATCTATGGTTTGAGCTCTATGACCATAAACTAAGACCACTCTGCATCCTTACTGCAAGACGTTAAACTACACGACATCTTCCAGAACTATGTATGGTTTGATTCCCATCCTCATGGGATACGTAGGAATGCCCAAGAATCCTTCATTTAGGTCCAACCCTAGGAATCTAAAATCCTACCCCCTATCTTTAGCCCCTTGGCCCAAACTCTTTTGGGAACATTTGGTGTGGCAAGTACCTCTTGGGTTCTCATTCACGTTGGGTTTTTCAACAGTCGCACCATGTGCCTCCCTTGTCTTTTCCCAATCCATTCCGAGTTCTATGACCCTAAAATAAGATCTCCATATGGGAACTATGCGTTGGGTTTGGATACTTCGCCGCCCTGCACACAGTCTATTAAATCAAGACCCCCCTCCCCCTTTATGGCCCATACTATGACCTTAATCTAGAAGAGTGCAACCCCAGGACCCTTGTCCTTGGAAAGGGACTCGAATCCCTCTATATGATACGTCTTATTGTCGTACTCATATGCATTGTGACAAAGAGCCCGAAATGAGTAATTTTCACGGGGACATTCCCTCGTTCCATGTCCAAGCTTTGTGAGACAGCTATTTGGATCATCGTCCTCTTCTACGCCTGAAGGGACCCCCTTTACAGCTTGGTCTCATGCCACATTGTCTTACCTACCATCTTGGGACAATGTCCCTGAGGACCTCAGACAACATTTGCAACAGGTCCCATGTTTCAAACATGGTCAGTGGTCAACCCCCATTTGTCTGTCCCCATTTCAGGATAACGTGATATGGATGTTGTGTTTCAAACACGGTCAATAGTTATCCCCTATCATCACACCACCATCATTGTGGTCCAGATCTTGAGCATCATGATTCACATATTTCCACTCCTTTATGTTCAAGTGGAGTTCCAACATACTTGGATTTATCCCTTTGCACATCTAGGTGTGTTAAGTAGGTAGTTCGGTATTGGTATGTCATTAACCTAGCGTCTCATTGCCCCTAATGTGTTCCTCCCAGTACTAGGAAATTCCCATCACTAATCCGTGTTTCCCACATCGAGCACAACTCACATGGGCTTAGTAGTTTTGGTAGGACGTGTATTGGCATAGCCATTCCATACATACCTTTCATCATCCCGCATGACGTTAAACTACGCTCTCAGAACTACGTGAGGCTTGATTCTTATCCTCATGGGGTACGTAGGAATGCCTGACTGCTTTGATTTGATCCCAGCCTAACTTTCACTTTTGGTCTTTTGACCTAAATAACTTCCTCTGAGGATACGTGGTGTGGTGCGGACTCCTTATGTTCTCATTCACATTGGGTTTATAGATACCGCATCACATACTCCCTTCTTGGAATCTCCCCTTTCACTCCTCATCCTATCATATGAAATTAAACCGAACGATCCCATATGTCCTCAATGCATGACACTAAACTGCGGTTCTACCCTAAACAAGTTCAGGATGCCCCCTGTTAATCATGGGATGCACCAGATCCCTTTCCAGAGAGGATTTCCCCTATAAATGTTGTCCTCTAGACACACCATTCTTAAGAACTATGTTTTTCTTGATTCTAATCCTTATGGGATACGTAGTGATGGCCAGGCATTTTTCCTCGGGCCCAGCCTCAGGGTCATTAACCCTTATGTCACCTCATCCAAGATCTTGGTCCAGGCAGTATGACCTTTAAACTATGTGCATCGTCCTTACCATACAATGTTTTAAACTACATGTCTATCATCGTTATTGGTGTGATGTAAAATTACAGATCATTCTAGGTCCTTACCAGAGAGGTCCTGTTCGAAAATAAGTTTGATCCATGATTAGACCGATGCACCCACCTAACGTGTTTCCACCACAGTGGCATAATTTCAGGAGTGTTGGACTCCATTCGAAAAACCAATCACTCCACCCTCCACACTTTGAGTACCCTTTATTTGGACCATCATCATCTTTCATGTTTAACGGAACCCCCTAATAGTACAGATGCTTGGCCTATGGCTCGCCTACTGTCTTGGGATAATGTTCAGGAAGACAAATGGATGGTATTTTGAGTCAGGCCCCGTGTTTCGAACATGGTCAGTGGTTGGCCCTCATTTGTTATCCCCATTTCAGGATAACTTAATAAGAATGATTTGTTTCAAACATGGTCCACAGTTATCCTTCATTCCATGCCATCCCTGCAGTGTTCTGAAACTTGGGTGTCGTAATTCACACCCCCATCCCCCTTTGTTCGGACTGATTCTAACACCCCTGGCATTACCCCACTCGTGCACTAGAGCACGTTGGGAAGATGGCCCTTCGATTTTTTTGAGACCCTCATTCTCCATTCAGGCCTCTCCCTTTATTCCTGGGAATCCTAATTGGTTGTTCAAACCCCAGATGCCTAAAGCTTGGTTTTCACTCTTATATTTGGATGGGATAACAAGGTGGTCATCCCTTGTTTCTAACATTTGGACCAACCCATGTGAGCTTAGGGATTGATCACTAGATGTTCCACGAATGTAACGGGAATTCAATAGACCAAAAAAGAATAACAGAACTCACGCATGCATCCAGCATAAATAATCAAAGAATGAAAGTACGTTAAAAAGTTACATGCATCACAGCACCTGAGGATCAACCCCTCTCATGGACGGATTGACACCATAAAAAGAGCATTGTAGGTCCGCCACCCTCTGGCTTGTGACGTCCAGAATTCACTGTAACTTATTTAGTTCTTGATCCTCCTTGGCAGCAATGGGGTGCAATTCATTAGCCAAAATCTGGACTTGCTCCTCATTGGTTTAGATGACCGTCATCACCTCAGAGGCTTGCTTCATGCACTTTTCAGCCTCTACCAGTTGGGCCTTTAGACGCAGTATGATCTCTGATTATGCGGTGAGGAAAGAGGAATGCTCATCTGCCTGGACCTATAACCATTGAATCTCATTTTCAGCCTCCTGGATCCTTTTGATGTTCACCCGTTTTTCTCTACTGTCAGCCCACACCAAGGCCACAATCATATTCCCGAATCTTCTCTGCCATGAGATCTCAGACGAGCATGTGAGGACGCTGGGCATCCACTCCCACAGTGCATAGTTCACATAGCTGGGACCAAAGCCTCCTCATCTAGTCTACCCATTTTTCTTGAGGGGTTCCATCGATGAAGCGCTTAATCAGCTTCCATGACCGGCAATGGGAGATTTTTCTATCCTCCTCATTGGAGGCCATCTCGTTCTGATCCTCTGGGTCATTAGGTTTATATGTGGGAAACGCCCCCAAGAACTCGTCATCAGGGTCTGCATCTGGTGTCTGATCGGGTATGGTGGGACCGGTGCTATCCGATCAATCTTCATTTTCAGATCCCACCTCAATGATATCAGGCTCTGTTCTGGTAACGGTCCCACCAGGGATTGGGAGCGTTGTAGCTTGGTCAGTTTGTGAATCCACTTCCACGACCACTGGCATTCCCCTAGGAAAGGCGCCGCCAGGAGTACCAACCAACCTTTCCAAGGAATCCCATGCCATTTGAAGAACTGTGCATACCAATAAGTGCATGGATGTTAGTTAACCTGATCAATGGGTGGCAGGTATGAATTTCGTAAAGGGGAATTACAGAGATCAAATTGTTGATCTCACTCCTGGGTGGTTTCTATTGGGACCCCGAGGCATGGTCCTCTGTATATTGTTGGGAAGTATGAAAACTCCAGAAGAACTACATTGGGTGTCTTAGCCCCACTAGACGCGGTAATCGCCATAGCCACGGGCATAGATTCTAAAGTCCCCACAGCTGCATCTACTGTAGGGTAGGAATGGTTTCTGCATATGAGGCCCTCCTGCACAGTTCATATATTAGTGACAAGTCCAAAGTAACCTAGAATCGGACCCTGGGTAAGGGACTTAGAGTTTTACATCAAGAGCCTCTGCAAACTCTTCAAGTTATGGGTTTGAATCGCCAACTTCACCCTCCTATAGAGGACTCCCTCTACCAGCCTCCTCCCCCTAGGAGGATACGTTTGATTCTTCCATCAGAGGGAAGCGCTCCCTCAATTCCACAGCCGATAATTGGGGAGGGGCTATTTGATCCAGCAATACTTTTACCCGATCATTCATTGGACGCGAGGTACAGTGGGAGTGCACGAAGTCCTCCAACTCGGCAAGGTATTGCTCCACCTCCACCTAGGATACTGCAAAGCCAGCCCTGACAAGGTCAATCCCCGAAAAATACATCCTAAGATGGTTCGGGTATTTCCACGTCTTGGATGAATTGAGGAATTTCCGGTTGACATACCAGATGTCCCAAGCTTCTGGGAAGACAACTTTCTCTAGTATGTCTATGTGGCGCAGTCGCTTCCCTGAAGCTTAGGTTGATATCCTACGGAACCCCCTGGGTAGCCACCCCTCCGAAAGACTCTGCTCCTCTAGGACCGCTAGTTCCTCCACTACCACCTCCCTTTCGACCAATGTAGGCCTCACCGCCACTGCAGCCCTGCCACCATGAGATGTCCTTACTGCCTTCCGGCCCCAGCCTCGAGGTTGGGGAGGCACTCTATCGCTAGCCTGAACAGTTGGCTGCTTCAGCATCTCCCCAGGGTAGGTTGTCTCCTAGCTCTTGGCATACTCCTTCACCAACCCAAAGATGGTTGTTGGCAGAGGCAGCTCATTCCGCATCTTCCCATCCTCCTGTGTGAACATGATCCACATCAACCTCATCACACACGATTGATCCTCGTGGTGCACACCCAAATAGACACATGGGGTCAACCGCTACATACACCAAAACTGCCTTGAAAATCGATGCGGGGTGTATGACTCACAGAGGGAGACTTGGTCCACCCGTGCCACCAGTACTCCACCCAAAAAGGCCATGAGGTAGGACTAATGCTCTTCTGTTCTCTGGACTTCATCAGTAAACACACTTGTTGGCAATGAGAATGGGTGGAAATTTAACTCGTCTGCCTTCCAGACTGGTTTGGCACCGCTTGAAGGGTCTTCTTGGCCGGAAATTTCCCCACAGAATTCAGAATGGATGGTAAGAAATTCAATCCTAGAGGAGAAATTGGGTTTGGATATTCATAGATTCCCCTAACATACGCCACTATCCACCCATACAGTAGGTGGAAGGGCCCGTATATCCTCTGTGGTTTCTTCCCCTCGCTGATATGCCACAACATCTTATACATCTTGGAAATCATCATGATCCCGAGGTTGACCTGTCCCCCTATCACCAACATGGAAACCATGATAAACATACTCGGTTTCACGCCCATGTTTGTATCTCTCACTGGTAGGATCCAACCGCAAATGAGTGCTGCAATGAATGCATCCAACCAGATTACCGGCTGTTGATCGGTACTGATGCTAAATCCCCACATCTTCCACTGGATATCCTCCGAGAGATGCCAGTATGAGTACTCATTGCCTCGTTGATCCCCCTTCGGGTAAGTCCAAAGCCTCATAGGGAATTACCTGTTTTCTAGGAAGTTCAAGAACTGCTTGAACCACCATTTGAAATGGGTATCCCTCACCGACTACTTGTCCTCTCCCAACAATAGGTCCACTAATTCTATCGACAGCGGTTGCATCTACTCTGGATCCTACCATGCACCCATAATGGGGAGGAACTCATCATATATCGCCCCTAGTATTAGGACCCCAAAGATCTGATGTAGGTCCCATAGACTGATGTCGACCTCTCCATGGTGTAAATGGAAGGTATTAGTCCTCAACGACCATCTGCTTAGAAACTCCGACATCAGTTGCTTCAGCTGATAAATATGGAATTGGGAGGCCCAAGCCGCCTTATATAGGCCCACTCCCCTCATCTCTGCCCAGAATTCTTTGCACGAGGAACCTACCCAGTAGGCCCAGGCCCAGTCATCTATGTAGTTATCACCCTAGAACATATCCCACTCATTGGACCACCCCTTATCCAGGTTACCCAGGGCTGCCTTCAAGATAGTATGGTACAGTGGGGGAGAGGTATTTGGATACAGTTCCTTCCCGTCGATTTTATTCACATGATTGTATAGACAGACGGCATTGACAGGTGAGAAGTCCTCCCAGGTGTAGCCGTCAGCTACCCTGAACCACTGGCATTGACACGGCATGCTTCTTAACCAGTAAGCTGGCTCGTCCTTGCTCACTTTATGGATGAGTACGTCATCCCTTAGGCTAAATCCATACAGAGGAAACCTCATGAACAGTGGATAGTCCTTCTGACTCTCTAACAGTAGTTCTACCAGTGAATTATAATCAGAATGGATTCACATGAACTCCCCTATACCCAAGTTATTAACCATTTCCTTCCTCCGGGAAACATCCGTAAGGACCCCCTGGCAGCCTCTTGGTGATCCATTCAGTTTTTGGAAATTTGGTCCTTTTAGGTTTCGGTTTGTGAAGCACCTTCACGAAGCCCATCCACAAATCTCGTTCACGGATCTCTATCATAGCAAAGGAAATCATAGATCCCTACCCTGACCTTCAGGCACAAGCCACGAAGCACACCACTGCGGAGTCGAAGACTCGTTGTGCGCCGCGAAGCAGAAATCCCGATTCGCGAAGAGTAATCGCAGAGTATGCGGAGCTTTGTGAATCTAGAGCACTAAATTCCAAAATAAGGAGGTGATAAAGGACAAAAGAGAGATCAGACTCCCCTATTTATAGAAGATGACCCCTTGTGCTTCACAGCACATCTGATCGTGGCAAGATTTGTGGTGTGCTTAGCCTGCGCATCACCTCTCTGCCTTGCGAGCCTCCTTCGCGAGCCCGCTTCACGATTGACCAAGGAGTTTTGGCGACTGGACCTTAGACTTTGACCCACATTTTATCCCCAGCTCCAAGTTGGAGGGGGTATCTTTTGGTTCCAAAATTTGGGAAGAGGAAGAACAAACGTGAAGCCCTTGGGGCTGCCTTGTGAAGCTTATTCGTGCAACCCCTCAGCACCGCGGCCGGCACGAAGCTACCCCCTCTGTGAAGCCACCACGGAGCAAGGAGGTGGGAGGCTCCGCAAACCAGATTTAAGTTTGTGAAGCTTCCGTGGAGTGAGGAGATGGGAGGCTCCGCAAACTAGATTGATGTTTGCGAATCCATCGCGGAGCAAGGAGGCAGGAGGCTCTGCGGTTATGAAAAAATTTCATGTGTCTTCATGCCAAGCAAGCTCTACTTCACGAAACCTCTTGCCAATAAATATCAGGCTCCCCTTGATCCCAAAGGATGGATCCTCCGACCTTTTTCCTTCCTAGATCTCAAATTGCAAAGCAATTTCTACTCTGCAAACCATAATCTCTTCAAGGTACTTTAGCATCACGAAGTGCCTTTCCCTTTGTTTAAATTCAACCCCTCTTCAAAGGGGGATTCCCTTTACAAAACCCATGGGCCTTCACGAAGGAAAGAGATCCCCAAGGGGAATCAGGTCTTTGCGAAGCACTTATGCTTCACGAAGTACCCTCTGTGAACATGTAACCCACATACTAAGACAAGGTCATTATGCTTCGCGAAGCACATTTCTTTGCAATGCTACACTTAGCAGGGAACACTTGCTTCGCGAAGCACTACTCCACAAAAGCCTATCCACTTCACGAAGCACCTTCCATGTGCACCTATGCCCTATGCTTAGGCTAGGAAACTTCACTTCGCAAATCATACCCCTTCACGAAGCCCCTCACCTACATGGATCACCAGATTTTCACAAGGCCTCTTCCTGTGAATCCCTTTGCTCTGCAACTTCTTTTCTTGTGCAACCCTCTAGGTTTTCACGAATTTATTTCAAAGTCCCCTGGGCAGTGCTTCCTGTTGCGTTGCTTCACCTCATGCTTCTTCGCATAGGCATGCTAATGACTATTGCTTCTTTGTATAGCCACACTAATGTGGGACCCTCAATGGATCGCTCCACAGCACCCCCTCACTACGGAATTGCCGGTGCCTTCCCTTCACTAAGGGTTAAAGTGTGATGGTTATGTAAGTCCTAGAGGTGAGAAGTGAACTCGCCTCGTCTGAGCTACAGGACGTTAAACTGCCAAGCACCACCATCCTCATCACATGATGTAAAACTGTGACCCATCCCCATACATCATACGCAAGTCACCCTATCTCGGGCATTCTCTATGCCCACTCATCTCCGCGAGAGTGAGATCTTCCTTGCATAGAATAAGATCCTCTTTGTCGGATCGGCATCTATTCAGGGGGAAGGTCAACCACCTCGATGTAATCCCCTAGCCTTTCTTTTGGGAGGTAGCATCCCTGATCCTCCTATCTTCTTCCTAGAAAAAGACCAGAGGAGGGGATGGGCATTGGAACCCTCTTCTCTTATGTTCCAAATCCCTCTCCCGTTGGGATTTGTCTCCACCTGAGCCTCTATCCTAGAGTAATTCCCAATCTCCATCTCCATGGGCCGTTAACCACACGTAAGCCCTTGTTTCCTCTTCGGGTTGCGAACCACGTGTAAGCCCCTGTTTCCTCTTTGGGCTGTGAACCATGCGTAATCCCCTGTTTCCTTTTTGAGCCGCTAACCATGTGTAATCCCCATTCCACTTCCCATGGATGCACCTTTTCCGACGTAATCATAGGGTATTTGTGGTCTCTTGTTTCTCACACCGAGCATGACTCACGTGGACCTAGATTAAGCATCGACTATGATACCCTTTCTGGGCCACCTTAGCGTGTAAGCCCCAACACCATTTTGAACTATGTGGACTTTGATCCTTTCCAAGGAAAGGTATGTAGGAAGCCTCCCTAAGGTTCAAGCCCAACACCTTTTGGTTCTGACACATTCACTTCGGTTCACTAACCATCCTGAACTATGTGGACTTTGATCCTTGCCAAGGAAAGGTATGTATCCTTGAGGTTCAAGCCCAACAACAACTAGTCCCGACTCCCTTCACATTGGCTCACCAACACCATTCTAAACTACATGGACTTTTATCCTTTCCAAGGAAAGGTACGTAGGAATCCTCTCTGAGGTTCAAGCCCAACACCTTTTGGTTCTAACACATTCATGTCCGTTCACCAACCCTTTCTGAACTACATGGAATTTGATCCTTATCGAGGAAAGGTATGTAGGAAGCTTCCCTGAGGTTCAATCCCAATAACCATTAGTCCTGACTCCCTTCACGTCAGCTCACCAACACCATCCTGAACTATGAGGACTTTGATCCTTGCTAAGGCAAGGTGTGTAGGAAGCCTCCCTAAGGTTCAAGCCCAACAACTATTGGTCCTGAATCCCCTCACTTTGGCTCACCAACACCATTCTAAACTATGTGGACTTTGATCCTTACTAAGGAATGGTACGTAGGAAGCCTCCCAGAGGTTCAAGCCCAACACCTTTTGGTTCTGACGCATTCACGTCGGTTCACCAACCCTTTCCGAACTACGTGGACTTTGATCCTTGACATGGAAAGGTATATAGGAATCCTCCCTAAGGTTCAATACTAACACCTTTTGGTTCCAATGCATTCATGTTAGTTCACCAAACCATCTTGAACTGCGCGGACTTTGATCCTTTCCAAGGCAAGGTACGTAGGAAGCCTCTCTAAGGTTAAAACCCAACAACCATTGGTCCCAACTCCCTTCACATAGGCTCACCAACACCATCCCTAACTACATGGACTTTGATCCTTGTTAAGGAAAGGTACGTAGGAAGCCTCCATGAGGTTCAATCCCAACACTCATTGGTCCCGACCACTTCACGTTGGTCCACCCCTGTCATGAATGATGTTAAACTGTACTTCCCTTTTTTCCAGCATGACGCTAAACTATTCCCCGACCAGTGGTAAGTCGTTGTATTCCCCGACCAGTGGTAAGTTGTTATCAACCCCATTAGATGGTAAGCCATCATGTTCCCCAATCAACAGTAATTTTTTGTAGTCTCTTTTATTGGGAACCACATCTCTAGTCCACCCCAGTGGTGTCAGACCAACTGGGGTTGCTAACCACACGTAAGCCCCAGTACATCATCGGGTCATTGTCCTCTGCGTACAACCTGATTCCATGCCCCATCCTGAACTATGTGGACTTTGATCCTTGACTCCTAGGAAAGGTATGTAAGAAGCCTCCCTGAGGATCAATCCCATTACCCATGTCTCATCTTGGTCTTTCCCTTAAGCCTATTTGTTTCAGGAAGGTCATGCCCCAACCCGGAGGTTCCACTTCCTCCAGGTCTCATCCATTCTCATGGGTCACCTCGGCATGTGTCTCATCACCTCGCCGAACTACGCAGACTTTGATTCTCTACCACAGGGATACGTAGGAATTATCTTTGAGGCTCAATCCCAACAGCACTATTGTCACCTTCATGATGGTTCCATATCATTCCCCCACCACTTCATTCAACTCTCCATCATCCATCTTGATGCTTACCCGAGATGCCATATCTCAGTGAGATCATGCCAATT
The DNA here is from genome assembly GCA_963277665.1 of Viscum album. NCBI lineage: Eukaryota > Viridiplantae > Streptophyta > Magnoliopsida > Santalales > Viscaceae > Viscum > Viscum album. The sequence goes on along the minus strand of OY728129.1, from coordinate 1,860,200,477 downwards.
CACCTCTTCACTGCTCTTAGCAGCACTCAGGTGACTAACCACATGTTATCCCCAGCATCAGTGCTCCCTCTAGGGGTTACACCCATTTGATCCACTCTAGTCAATGTTCTGATCAGTTTGATCCATCTCCGCTAGATGTTAAACTCGCGGCATACACTGTGTTAAACATGGGAAGCTGAGGAAAACCTCAGAAACATGCTTATGGCATATAATTCCCTAAATTCGACATGGGATGCCTCGGGCTTCTTCACCCTTGAGAATCCCTATCATAAGGTGAATAAACCTAGATGTGCTAGTGTTCCGGTGTCCAGACACACCAGTGATGTCCAACATGACTACTCCCCTGACTGAAGGTTGTTGTCCTGACCAGACCCCTTGGAATGTCCTGACATAAGTAGTGTAATTAACCAGCATCCATGAAGACATGGCATTGGAAAGAGTTTCACAAACAACGTATTAATCTATGAGGGAGACCTGGACTTGGTAACGAGTTCCGAGGAGGAATCCACAGAAGGAGGAACAGACATCCCATCATCCCGTTTCGATCAAGGAGCAAACGTCCCTGAACAGGTGACGGATGTCACCCGCCTTTGGAAAGAGGGAATGTGGGGCAACAAACAGTGCATCCTCGACAGACAAATGCATGCCCCGATGAAAGTTTCAGAAACAATGAACAATATTAATAGAAATGTATTACATTCGTTGATAGAAAAACACAGAACCCTCAAAGTAATATTAAGTCATTATCACCTTCCATCATTCAAATTTGAACAAAAATAGTTGTTTGGGGTGTTCATCATGTCATAGATGAGGGTGCCTCTTACTACTGGGGAGTTGTTATGCGAGCGGTGGTTTGACTTAACTAAAGTGGTAGTAAATATTATACATAGTTAACTTGCTATCATTTTAGAGGCAAGCATTGAGTAAATCAAGTTATGATTTTAGAAGTTGGGACTTCACTCAACAGATCAAGGAACCACGAGTTAATGCTATTGGCTAGGCAAATGCATACCTTGAACCCTTAGAGTAGTGGTTTAGACATAGCTTGTATACTATGAGGGGAGGTTTAGGGATCTTTTCCACTAGAATACTCAAGCAACCGATTATTATGATTCTAGTATAGAGAGTTCCTAGAATTCGATAAAATAGTGGGAGACATTTAATATTAAAATAATCAATAATGTCTAAATCGTTAATCAATATAAAATTACAGATCTGCTATATTTTATTCTTATAGAAAATCATAATAAATACCGCAAGAAATACTAAGATAATAAATGAAAAAATTCAATATCCTAACCAGCACCAATTTCCAAGTAGTACTTTCACTTGTGCACACTACTATGATATAGAAAATTCAAGGTGTAAGTGTACCTAACTCTTATACCACTTTAGGAAGCGTGGGTGTAAGATTGATTACAGGAGACTCATGTATAGAGCATATAAAGGTTATGTCATTATGAGATTATCAATGTCTGATGTTAGTTGCGGTCACTATATCAGGACATAGATAATATAACATGTAGTCTCATATTAGAGAAGTTTCTAAGTAGAAATATAAGTAATATATGAATGGGTGATAACTACACTGGTTATGTGTAAAGTGAAAGACAATTCACGATCTTTAAATGGATCCCTTTCTCGTATCATTTTCACCCAATTACTCCAATATCATTTAAGGTTATAAAACAGACAATATGGAGTAAATTCTTCATTACCTTTTAGGTAAGGTTCTCCAAGAAATAAGAAAATTAAATAAAGTTCCATATTTAGTTCTTATGGTGAATAAATTGGAAGACAAGGAAAAAGGGACAATGACAAGTTATTCCAAAGGAACCTTTGTAATGTTCTTCAAAGAATATAGGTTGGTTATTAAATAGTAGGTTATTTTTATCACATATTATGAAATAAATTTATGGAAGTTTAAAAAACAGTTAACAGAATTAAATAATCAAGAACCGACTTCTTTTTCAGTGTATATTCACAAAATAAAATTAATGTTTCTAACATGTTTCTTGGGTATTAAATACAATGTAAATTACATATGTGTATTGAAATATAGTAACCAAGTAAGTAATAGAAACATTATAAGAAGTAAGGTGTCTTCTCCAAGCAGTTGATAAAGGGTGATTCCTATTTTAGTGGTGAGAAGTAAACAACTTCTTATTACCAAGTTAATGATTATCGTAAAACTATTATTGAGTATAACCAAACAATTTATATCATGTGCCCTTTGAAAACAAGGAGAAATTGTTCCAGGTTTCGGAATGAATGTTGTTTTTGGTGTCTAATACTCGAAAAATAGTTCAGTGATACTTGAATCATAGGCAATAGGTGATGAATATAATGTAAGACTTATTTACCTAATTGTTTTAAGCTATTTTTTTGTCAAGAAAAACTAAAATTATACATCACAAATATAACTAGTTTGGTATTTAGGCTCGGTATAGCTAAACTCATGTGGTATTATTTATGTATTTAGTTTGGACAAAGAAACCTTTAGAAATAAAGGTATGCCACAAAGCTTTTAGAATTAGTTTAGCTAGTGAGTGTGAACTATTCCAAGGGTAATCTAGAGGTAAATATACTTCATTAGATTTATTTAATTTCTTTAAGGAATGGTAAAGTAAATTATTCATGGTTAGAAGATATTAGTTTCTTTGAATCGACATGCCGAATAATATCCTGACCAAGCATTCATCAATCATGATAATGTAGCGCAGAGTATTTCCTAAACGCACATTACCTTATCCACATCACGACATTGATTTTGATAAGGAGGATCAATAATGATTCTTGCATGTTAACATTGATCAACAAAATGTATCATGGATAAATTTCTAAACGCACATTTTATAAATCATAGTTATGATGTGAGTAGTATCAATGTTGTAACTTGCAGAAACTTCCATTATATTTTAATGTGTGCTTTGTAAATAATGGTTAAATCCCTTAACTAATATGACAATTATAATGAAAAATGGATATCATATGAGTCATGGTATGACTGAAATCCATTATTTCATAAGAATATGTGTTTCGATGCAAGGTGTTAGTTAGGATATAAACAAACTTGCATTAAGAAAAACACAAAGGGAATCTAAAGTAATTATCCTAATGGTTTCTTAGGATATTATATAAATCCCTAAGATAAAAAAAAGGTAGTCAATTGATAAACTAAATTTTTATATAAGGGTACACATATCTATTAATGATAGTGGGATCAAGATTTTCTTGGGTTTAATCAATGATAAATATGCACAAATAGTTGGCATAGGAACCAGTTCCACAAGTGCATGTAGAACGGGAATTTTCTAGAGACACATATTGCGTAGGAAGGTTAAAAACATAGTGATGGTTTTATATCCACCATGGCTGATGATAAATTATTCCTTATGAATAATAATTCATGCAAGTGAGAAATATATGGAAATTATCTAAGATTGAAAATATCAACTAAAATTCAATAATGTATTCCATGTTTCAAAGTGAAAAGGGAATTATAAATTGAATATTGCGGTGGTTATTCAAGTGAGATAATGCATGGATGGTACAAGTGAGGTGCCAATAAGGCTCGATTAGTAATACCAAGTCGGTATGCATAAATCCATTATAATTTTTCTTATCATATCTAATATATATGATCATTTTAGAATTTTTCTTATCATTTTATTGAGTATTATATGTTAAGACCACCATTCATGGAAGGTGTCTATACGGAACAACCAAAAAGGATGGTCACATCACAAAATGCTAATAAAGGTTTCAAGTTATTGAAATCTAGTTTAGGATTGAAGAAAGTAATGGGATCGTATAATATTAATTTGGAATGAATCTTTTCCATGTGTCTACAAGAAGTTAGTGGGAGCGTTATCATTTTCCAAATGAAATATGTTCGGAAAAATATGGAAAACATATATTGGTCTTACAGTTAGTTAAAACCAGGATAAAAGTAACTCTCTAGTGATTGACTTAAAGTTGAAACCTTAATTCTAGGGAAAAGGATCTATTGAGGTAGATCTAATGGTTTCTTGGACCTAGTCAATCATACATATACTAACATGGTATTGAAAAATAAAAGCTGGAACAATTCAAGGTAAGAATTGTTACCAATGTCACATGTCATAATCTCTCTAGGTTGTCATGTCTGTGACATGAGAGGAGCTTAATGTGGTGAGATGAAATCCATTTGCTTAAGAGATGGATCAATCACATAATACATGATATGTACAATAACTGATATTTCCAACATATACTTTATAATATGATAATATCAATTATTTCCAGGAGCACTGCAAATGTTGCAGTCAGAACTATCTGATTGTACTTTGGAAAGTACAAAAGATATGTACCTGGTAAGTAGAGAAGAAAGGAAACTAGTTTTTTAGGGACACAAACTATTATTCCTTATATCAATATAATCTAGTATCACAGTTATTCTAACGGTGATGAGTGATTCAAGATCATAAAATCTAGTGGTAGTCATACCTACAAATATTGAGTATGTTGCAACTTATAAGGTAGCTATGAAGTAGTTAAATGAAATGATTTGTTCTAGTTCTTATAATTGAGCATACCAAGTAAAGTTTTATCATTATGATAATTTTTTTACTATTACTAGCCAAGATTTAAAGTTATGATAGTAGAAAAATGAGTTATACTTGGGGATACCATCTCTTGAGAAGTTTTACACAAGGAGATGAGGTCACATATAGCAGAATAGCCATGCGGTGGAAACATGGAAGACCCAACTACTAAATCCATTACTTGGAATAAACATGATCTTTATCATGTGAGTAGCTAAAAAGTATGGTTAGAAAGTTGTATCTAGTAAAATTGGGAGTTTTGAAATAGTGGACGCCCTAGACCCAACTATGCAGTACTTTTGATTACCATGTCCTATATATAGTTAGATATACATGATGTATTTCTTACCATTATAGTGTAGATATTTCTGCATCCACTATTTAATGTTAATGTCCATAGATTAATTGTCATATCAACAGTTTATAGCAGATCCTAGGCTATAATGAGAATCTTGAGATGCTATAAAATTAATATTAAACAAATGTTCTATGGGATAGATACATTTGACTGACTGGACATAATGTATGTTTGAATATCAGGTGTTAGGGGATCATAAGAATTGAGACTTCTTATCATAAGGTTCTCACTTGGTGATCTCTAGTAGTGAGATCATGAGGACAGACCCACCAATAGGAACACCACATGTTTTGGGTGTCATTGGTTGTTCCTATCTACGGACATGTTTATTGGTCTCCTAACTTGAGATAATTACCAGTGTGTGCCATTTGATCGCGTACTTTTATTCAAGGTGAAAACCATGATCATAAAATCATGGTGAGATATTTTATATTTGGTGTGTCATTAATGGTATGAAATTGGTTGAATGGTCAAGAAATTATTTGTCACTTCAAAGTTAAAGAAGTTATATATCTCAGGAATAGTTGATCAGGATGGTTCTACCTTCATAATTATTTGGCCAAAGCAGTCAAAAGGTAAATACATTCAGTTAGATCAACAAATTATAAAGCAAGAAAAGGGTGATGACACAAGTGTGTGTCCTACTTTATGAGATATATAAATACAAAGAGATTATATTATACAGTACGCATTTTTAGGTTGGTTGTCATTACTATGGAAATCCTTATGTCTTTATGGGCCTTCATGAGTTTCTAGAATCTACTTTTTGTATGTGGATTTTATTCATTATTATAGAGATAAGGGTCTAGAGGGTCACACACAATAGCGTATTCAAGAATCCTCCCTATTCAGTTGAATAGGTATATCGGACATAGTGGTACCCACCACAAGGTTTGAATTTTGTCGAAGTTATCAATAACTAATAAATAAATAAATTCATTATTATTCAAGTTATGAATAATTGGGATGAATTTATTTAAATGTATTTACAAGTTAAGTAAATATGATAAAATAATAATCGAACGAATATTATTTTAATATTCAAGGTTCATTTAATATTAAGTGGGATTATAAGTCGAGTAAAATGATTTGGGTTTATCATGTAATATATTTTAAATATATTATAGGCATTTGATAAAATAATAAATAATATTATTATAGTTTAGTTCGTCATAATTATTTATTTAATGGACATTAAATAAATGGGGGTAGGGGAACCCAACCAGGTATTTTAAACATCCACTATATATAGGAGGAGCGAGGATCTTACCATGGACTATTCACAGCAAGAAAACTAGAGCCTCTTCTCTCTTGATTTTTAGAGAGAGGATCTTGATCAAGGCATTTGGATCATGATCTCCCTCAGGCATTGAAATCATATCAATGTGGTGATCGTTGGGGCATTGAATCAGTCGTCGAATCTCCACACTAGCACCCAAAATTTGACATATGACGCTCCATCATATTTTTGAAGCACGTGTGGATGATCTAGAGAGATATTTCTATGGATCCTTCATGCAATATAACCGGTGAAGATTTCATGTTGAGCGTGGATTTAGATCCAAACAAGTATATTTTCTATTTATGTTTATCTGCTCTTTTAATTTATGTGAGATCCTAAGACCGTATTGGGGCTCCTATCATTAGCGATGAAAAGTTCCGTCATCCCAATGATGAAAATTTTAAAATTCTCAGCCCACTGGCTTCCGCTGCATGCCTCAGTACCTTCATCTTTATATCCCCAAAATAATAACATTCTTACCAAATAACCTTCATAGCAAGTCACATGATAAACCTAAGGGTTACATATACCTAAATAATGTATTAAAACCCAAAAACGGTCTCCCAAAGTTTCCTTAATCTTCTTAAAATCCATCACATAGAACCTCAAAATGATATCAGGGCCTTCAAACTTATGATCATCATTAAATTTATCAACAATTAAATAAAATACCACTACATAATAACTCTTGAAACCATATATGTTGAAACTTAAATCATTCAAATTCCTTTATAACATTTAATAAATCATTTTCATCATAATCATTAATACATCCTTCTATATAATCAAAAATATGAGTCTTGATTTATGATTTAATAATCTCAATCTAATAACATGGGGAAAACTGTTAAAATATTTTGTACCTTTTATCTAACCTTCACAATTCATTCTTCTTGAATTGTAATAACATTTGAAATTTTTAAACCTTTATTCTTATATTTTTAATGATTTTTATATTTCATACTTATCTCCAGGCATAAATTATAAAAATATTCCATCTCATTACCATTAACAAAATTCATTACTTACTATTACTGGTCTGACTATTAAAATTACTCATTTATTTATAGTCATGAGATGAATTTTTGATCTTACCACACCACTAACACTTCCCTAATACCATCATACACTCCCTAAAATTCTTTTTTTTTTAAATTAGAGCATGGGAGAAATTTACCTTCAATTTTTTTTACTATTTATCCATCACTTTCCACCTTTTACACTTCTTGTACTTATTTTTATAAGACAATAAAGAGTCAATAAAATTCATCTTAACCTTCTCATCATAGTGAGAAAAAAAATCATAAATCCTAAATTCAGGAGTAATAAGGGACCTTATTAAAATTGATTTTAAACCCATGAAAAATTTATCAATCATTTCTTCAAGGTTGATAACAAAATTCAATGCATTCCTTTCTAATATAATAAAATTTATCTCATAAATAGTGACTAATTCCTCTTCCTTTTGGTTCAACTCAAAAAATTACCTTTCCATTATATGTTGAAGCACATTAAAAAAATATTATTCAGGGAAAATATCTTTAAATAACAACCACTCCATGGTATTAATATCATTCTTATCCTCTGTATTATTAATCAAAGACCTCCCTTTTTCAGCTTCAACTTCAATATGATAAATAGATATATTTATCTTTTGATTCTTGGAACAACCTAAAACATCAAATATATTCTCCAAAGTATTGATTCATTATTTAGATACAATTGGTTTTGAGGTTGCACAAAAATATTGAGAATGTTGTCATGTAAAATGTTCACTATTGACATGTTCATCTGTAGATAATTTGGGCATTCTCTTATATGGGTTTCATTTATAGCTTGTGTTAATTGAGTTAACATAGATAAAAATTGATCATATCTAAATATAAAAATTAAGTTTATGGTTCTGAATTATATTATCCTCTTGCTTCCTTCCTACATCATTCACCATGTTTCTTATGTGGAAAACTTTTTTAAAATAGGCATAGATTGTATAAATCAGCATGGTAACCCTCAAAGACTATCTCATTATTATATAACCATAGATTTACATTCTGAAAGTTTCTTTTATTAACCATATCCCAACCTCTAATGTTATCTAAGTCTTTTCTCTAATACCAACTATAACTCCTTATACCTTCAACAACATAAAAATATGAGTTTAATAGAAATTATTTAATTTTCTTACATTCCTAGGATCATTTAGTTTTACAATTTTTGAGAATTAGAAAAAACTCTTATATATGAAACCCATAAAATAAAAAGTGTGTTGATATGACTCAAGTATCACATACATAAATATTGTATCATTTAAGATTAATATTCAATAAATATCAAATAATACAAACCCCATAACTGTAATAGTTTTGTTTTTTAGGAGACTAGATACATAATTGTATTATTTCATGAAGGATTATCAGCATCTCCAAAAACTTTTTTCTCACATAGTACATTTCTTAGACATACAACACTTAAAAAATTTCTTCATAGCATTGGGAAATGAAACATAAGAAAGGGTGAGCTAAAATATGTAGTAAGGGTAATAAAGGAGATATCAATCAATAATCATAAGTGAGTATAAGATAATCATAACAGTATGCTAACAAGATCATAAATTATGAAAATAATACCCAATTAGTCAATGATATTTAATCATGAATCATGGAATAAGGATTTTTAATAATAAAATACATAATTCATAAGAGTGTAGAACCAACAATAATCAATCCCCAAGGATTGATCACATATCATAATCATAAGACATAGGTTTTTCGCATACAAATAAGAATAAAAAATCATTTCCATAATCAAGGATCACAACTAAGACTATCATAGTGGACTGAGTTCACTAACTTGATTATGGAAATGATTTTTTATTCTTATTTGTATGCGAAAAACCTATGTCTTATGATTATGATATGTGATCAATCCTTGGGATTGATCCTAAACCTTTTCAATCCATATTTTAGCTCACCCTTTCTTATGGTAATAAGACTATCATTTTCTATGCAGGTTTCAGTTTAATGGTTTTGGTCCTAAACCTTTTCCAAGGTTTAATCATACCCATAATATTAATCATATAATAAGTATAATTTATATTTATTTTATACACTTTTACAATAATTCATATAATGTATTCATGAAAAATGAATCACATCACTTCATGGAGATGGTAGTATATACACACACATAAGTGATGTTTCCACTTTACAATGGATGAAAAGTAAGAAAGGTAAAATATAATTCAACTTTAAAGAATCATAATTATATATTAAATGTTACATATATTCATTAAATATATCCTTATAACCATTCATGTTAAGATGAATTGAAAAACAAGACACATCGCTTCGTGGAGCTGGTAGTGCACATGTATGAACGAGTGAAATTTTCATTTTCTGAAGGATGGGAATGAGATAAAAATTTATTAGGAAATAAACATAGAAAAATATAATTATAGTAATGATACTTATTCCATAATTTTAATATGTTTATATAATAATTATATGAGTTTTAAGAATAAATAAACTTTGATCAGTAGGAACATATATTTTTTCTTCAACTATCCTCCTTTGAAAAACACCATAATATTTCTTGGATGGGTACTTTGGGAATACCAGAACCACATGGTCATATTTAAGGATATTTTTAGAGTATTTTGGAAGATATTGGTAAATATAAAGGCCTGAAGTGGTGTATATAAGGAGGATATATGATTCCCTTTTATAAGAGGGGGTGACACTCTTGTAAATACTTAAATAATTCAAATATAACAAAGTCATATTCAAGTTAAAGTGGAACCAAAGCATCCCAAATTTGAATATGTGATAATTTTGGTTATAAATAAACTTAACCAGTGGGATTTATATATGTTTTTAGGTTATTTTAACCCTTATATATTTAGTTTAACCCTCCTTAACCCTTTTAAGTGTTATCTTAGTAATGATGTTTTTCTTCAATTACTATTCATAATGACCAAAAATGAAATTGAATTCATTAAAAAATTTGGAAATTATTATTTAAAATATGTAATATATCTTATTAAATTTAATTTCTATAGGTTTTAGAAATTAATTTAAAAAATTACTCAAAATGCAATGGAAACTATTTTTGGAAAAATTCATTTTTAAGAATAAAAGTGATTTTATTATTATTCCTTGACTAGTAAAACTCATTTAATGATTTTTAAAATATTTTATTTAATATATTATATACAAAATTTATTAAAAATATTCATAAATATTTATTAATTTAATTTATTAATATAAAAAACACATTGCACAAATAAGAATATTTTTTTAGAAAAACACCTCTTTTTTACTTTTAAATGATGTTATTTTCATTTATAACCAATTTATAAAAAATGATATCATTTTATAAATGTGTAACTAATAACGTTTCATGATATATTGAGTCATATTCATACCCTCAAATCCAACATCTAGGTGATAACAGTCACATTTAATGATAATATTTCAATAGTATATCACGGTTTGTTTAAACTCTGTGTTGCATGTAAAGAAAGATATAAAATACATAAAACTTATTTAAAGAGAAATATATCATAAAATTCTAGTTTGTTACATTCCACCCCACTTATAATAATTTATCTCTTGAAACTCTTTAACAACCATGATCTTTATTTCACATTAATACTTTATTTATTACATAAGACTACACTTAATACAACCCAGATGATCGAGAAGTCTTATGTATTTGGGAATTAGGTACATTAAATAACAACATAAAATAAGGAATACAATATCTTTATTGAAAACTTATACATCATGCTTAAAATACTCCTTTGAACTTAAAACTGCATGGGATAACCTAGGGACATACATAAGAAAGGGGTGAGATATAAAGCCCATAAGGAAATAAACATGTATTAAGTTGATACATGATATAAAATAGGCATATAAATGGGGAATAAAAATTGTGGGAATCATAAACATGAACAATGAGACATTATATATCATGATAATCATAAAGTCAACATGGGAAATATGGCAACAACTTAAAACACTAAATCATAAACATAGGTCAGGGCTAAACCTGTCAAGATGTCATGGTAGACAAAGTACAATAAAGGAATAAGGTTCACTCCCTATCAAAATGTGACTTATCATGGTACTAAATGTTATCCAATTCATTGGAGTGCTATCTAGGTGCACCCATCATATTCATTTCATTCTCATGCTTAAGTGTGCCACATAGATCATAAAACATGGATTCATTCATCATCGTAATTTATTCCATGATTAAGAAGTTTGGAATAAATATGAGTAAGTCCCCAATAAATAATTATATATGCATAAAGTTGAATACCTTTTATAGAAAAATGGGTATGGTATTCACTACACAATTGTTTTGGCATGGAAAATCACGGTAAAATTTTGATAGCATAACGACATTACTTAAAAATTCATAAAAGGGATTGATGAGAATGAAATGGGTCACTCGTCATTTGGAAATAAATTTTACATTAAGAGGGATATTTAATATCTCATCATAATTAAATTAAGATAAAACACATAAGATAAATAAGATACTTGAATGAATAGGAAAAAGGAAAAGATCTCTTACGAAATTTTGACATGGTAACAGGTGTACATAAAGGATCATGGGAGGATTAATGAGAGTGAAAAGGGGGATATAATAATTTATACATTAAATTTAAAGTGATTTAAATATTTAAGAACATATCCTAATAAAATAAAATGGAATTTAATAGATATAACATAAAATGAGTTCTTGAATGGAAATGAGAAGAGAGAAATCCCTTACGAAATTTTGGCATAGTAACAACTTAGGTGAAGGTAAAACTGAGAGAGAATAAATGATCCATAATTCCAATAACATCCATTGTACATTAGATTATTTTTATAAATAAATTAAATCATAAAAAATAATTAAGAATACAAATTCCAAAGAAGGTGCTTGAATTGAAAAGAGGAGAGGAAGGCCCCTTACTTGAGTGTGTGACTTCAAAAGCTTTAGAGGGGCTTTGTCAGAACTTGGGGCACCTTTTGAGGACTCTATAGAGTAGAGGGAAGAGTATGTTTATGATCCAAGTATTTTTAGTGAATATAAATGGTGGATTGGGTGGGTTTATATAGGAAAAGATGGGGATTTATTTATTATTTAAGTTTTGGACTCTCCATAATAAAATATCCAAAACCATAAACCATACCATTGATTTTTACCATGGTTTATACCAAATGGGAGTTTTTTTTTTATTATTTTATAAGTTCAAGTAGAAAACTTATTAAAATAATTCCCTTTATTATGTGGAGGTGAGTCACACTCTTAACGAAAGGATTTTAAAACCTTAAAATATATTATAAGTTTTGGAGGATTCATAATGGCTCTAAAAAATAAATAAAATAAACTTAAAATCACATTATTTTAAATGGAAAACATATATTTGGTCTTTTATTCCATTAATATTAATTATTACATCACATTTGGGTCATTATGATGTCAAAAAACACAAAGTCTATTTATACGGAATTTAATTTTTACCTGAAAATTCGACTGTCTCATAAAATTATGAAAAATTAACCATTGGATAATTTTTACATTATGATTCCAAAAATAATATTAATTTTATCTAAATAATTTTTTAAATATTTTAATTTTTACTTTTAAAATAAAATCAACATTTATTAAGAAATGTTGGGTTTTTTGGCAATAATAGTTTTCAAACCCGTATAAAATTACATTTGACTTCATAAAAATTATATGATCATATATATATGATAAAAATTATTAATAATATTAAAATATTATTTATTTAAAAAATAAATTAATTAATAAATTAATTAATTTAATTTGAATATTAACCAAAAATATAATTTGTGATTTATTGTATCGAAATAAAAATCATTTACAAAGTAACAATAATAGGATAAAAATATATTCATTAATCTATAAAAAAGTAAATATTCATATTTCAAGGGTATTGATACATATCCCATTAATACACCAGAAAACACCCTAATAGAAAGGTGTGTGATGGTGGGACTTTCATGGGTCGGTTTGGCGAACATAGTTTGGATCGTGATCTCAATGATCTTGAACTTATCCCATAAACGGTTTAACTCAATCTTAAGTTGTTGGATATCAGCTTAGACTTGGTCAAGTTCAAATCCCAAAAATGTTTCCTCCCTCTAATTCTCTGATAAATGGGCTTTATAGGGTATGATCCTACTTTTTGAGGCCATCACTTCCTTTTTCTATGTCAATTGGATTTGTTAAAACCCTATATTTAGACTAATCACGTAATAATGGTTCAAAGACTATATTATTAACGGTAATGATTCTTAATAGTATTTTAAATCTAATATGATATAATAAAACAAAATAAGTGCATGTGTTTTTTATAACCATATTTAATGATGATGCATTTAAATAAATCAAAATGAGGAATTTTATTATAACAATTTGGGTCATTGAAACCTTCCCCCATTAAGAAATTTCATTCTCAAAATTTTATTTTCCCATGATAAAACATTTTAGGGAAACTATGTTTCATCACCACCTCTGGTTCCCACATTTATTCTTCAAAATTTTGGTTTCTCCACAACACTTTGACAAGGTGCATTGTCTTATTTCATCAAACTTTTTCTCTATGATATAATATATTCACTGGATTATCTTTATAGGAGAGATCACTCTCCAATGGTACCAACTCTGGATTGACTACATGTGAGGGTTATGGTATGTACTTAATTACGGGGGATACATGAAATACATCATGTACTTGAGATAGGTTCGGTGGTAGTGCTAGTCGATAGGTCACCGCTCTACTGTGATCAAGGATCTCAAAAGGGTCGATGTACCTTGGACTAAGCTTTCCCTTATTCCCAAATATCATCACTTTCTTCCATGGAGATATGCAGAGGAATACCTTGTCTCCAACTTCAAACTCTAGGTCTCTTCTATGATTGTCATCATAGCTCTTTTGTCGACTCTGAACTGCCTTGATGTGATGTTTAATGGTCTTTAACTTTTCAACCATTTCAGGACCTAGCAGTTTTTATTCCCCAACTTCATCCCAACATGCAGGTGTTCTACACCTCTTCCCATAAAGGGGTTCATAGGGAGCCATTTGGATACTTGTGTGGAAACTATTATTGTATGAGAAATAGACCAGAGAAAGATGTCGATCCCAACCTCCTTTAAAGTCCATAGAATATGCTCGCAACATGTCTTCTAGTGTCTGAATAGTCCAATCAGATTGGCCATCAGTTTGATGATGATAGGTTGTACTGAAGTTCAACTCAGTGTTTAGATCATGCTGGAGACTTTTCCAAAACTTGGATGTGAATCTCAGATCTCGATCAGATACAATAGATAGTGGTACTCCATGCAGCCTTACCACTTCTCTAATGTATATCCATACAAGTTGATCCAATGAGAAGTCATATCAAATTGTGATAAAGTGATCTATCTTTAAAAGAAGATCCACAAAAACCCATATATAATTGTTTCCCCTATAATTCTTCATAATTCCAGTGAAAAAATCTATAATGATATTCTCCTATTTCCATGTGGGTATGGGTAATGGTTTCATCATCCCCTTGGATTTTTGTCTTTCCACTTTCACTTTTCGGCGTACAAGACATCTTGATATATGCTCTGCAATATCCTTCTTCATATTTTCCCACCAATAGTATTCTTGGAGATCTTGATACATATTTGTACTTCCTGGGTGGATGGAGAAGGTTGAGTTATGTGCATCACCCAACATCTCCTTCATTAACTCGGGATTTGATGGTACACATAGTCTTGACTCAAATCTCAAAATTCCTTCTTCATCAATTTTAAACTCTGAGGAATTACCCTTTATCATGGATTATACCTTCTTCTGAATTTTCACATCATTTCTTTGAGTATCCTTTAACCTTTCCAAAAGATACGGTTGATCAATCATTTTTGAAAGGATTGATGATGCTTCTTCCATTATAATTCCCATGTCCATCCTTCATTGGTATAAGAAGATCAGATCCTTCAAAATTCTCATCATTCATAAAGATACAGGATCCTTTCTATATAGAGAACCTGACACTTTATTTTATTTTCCAGGATGGCAGTCGATTGAGCAGTCATAGTCCTTGATCAGCTCTAACCATCTTTGTTGGTGTATATTCATATCTTTCTATGTGAATATATACTTGAGGCCTTTGTGATACGGATATATTTTACACTTCTACCAAAAGAGATAATTCATCTATATTTTGAAGGTGAAGATCACTGCTTCCAACTCTAGATCATTCATTAGTTAGTTCTATTTGTGAACTTTCAACTGCCATGAAGCATAGGTTATGAATTTGTCATTTTTCATTAACACACAACCTAATCCCTTCTTTTAAGTGTCACTGAACACCACAAAAAGTTCCCCAATTTTGGGTAGTGTGAGAATAGGTGTAGTGATAAGCCTCCTTTTCAAATCCTTAAATATATATTCATATTCATCATTACAATAAAACTTGACCCCCTTTTAAGTTATCTTGTTAATAGGGTTTTACAATCGTGAGAAATTTCTCACAAATCTAAAATAATACCCAGCTAACCCAAGGAAAATATGGATATCTATCATAGATTTTGGCCTCAGGCATCCTTAAATTTATTATATATTTGAATGATCCAAAAATATACCATTTCTTATGATGATATGCCTCAATAAAGAGACTTCCTTTAACCAAACTCATATTTTTCATACTTAGCATAAAGCTTCTCCTTTCATAGGGTCTTTAGCACAATGATTAGATGTTCATCATGCTCCAACTTTCTTTTGGAGTATATTAGAATTTCATCTATAAATACTACCACAAATTTGTCAAGTTAATCTCTAAAGAATCTATTCATCAAGTCTACAAATATTATTGGAGAATTAGTGAGTTTGAATGGCATAAATATAAACTCATAGTGCTCGTACCTTGTATGAAAAGAGGTCTTGGGGATATCTTCCTTATTCACCCTTGATAATATCTAGACCAAAGATCCACCTTGGAGAAGTATTGTGCTCCACATATCTAATCAAAAAAGTAATCAATTCGAGGTAGAGGCAATTTTTTCTTTATCATGATCTTTTTGAGCTCACGATAATCAATGCAAAGGCGCATTTATGCATCCTTCTTCTTGATGAAGAGGACTGGTGCACCCCGTGGTGAAGCACTTGGGCGTATGAACCCTTTATCCAGATTCTCCTGTATTTGTTTCTTTAACTCCTCAACTTCCAAAACATTCATTCTATATGGAATATTGGATAATGGAAATTCCCCCAGTTATAATCTCAATTGAAAATTCAACCTCTCGTCTAGAAGGAAGACCAGGAAATTCCTTGGTAAACACATCATTATATTCCCTCTCAATAGGCATGTCATCAAGGATGGTTTTTTCCTTAGACTCAATCATTTGATCTAGATATAATTTCTCATAGGGTAATAATATCCATGATTGAGATGATGATTCTAAATAAGATTCATCCTCCTCCTTTCACTTATATACAATCAGGGGTCGATTCATAATACAGAGAGTGGTTTCCCTCTCATGGTAATTTATGTTGGCTCTATATAGGGAAATCCAATCCATGCCCATAATTGCATCAAATTCCACTAATGGTAGAATGAAAAGGTTCTCTTTGAAGTTCATCCCAAAAAAGTTGATAGGGGGGGTTATATATTTGGGATACAATAATTTCCCCATTTTTTTCACCAACATATCTACCTCCATGCTTTGTGGTGATGTTTTAATAGTTCTAATAAACATTCATGATATGAAGTAATGTGTAGAACTATAGATGATAAATTTACCTTTCACTTTTTTATTCTAGTTTTACTTTATCCGATATAGACTTAGAGATGAGTAATTTTAAACTGTTGAACACGTAAAGGGGGAATCCAATGATATTAAAGCAGAAACTTATAAATTACATTTATTTCCTTAACTTATGAATCTCTAGGATTCAATCTGTGTTATCCATGATCCATTTACTAGGATATATTTTTATGAGCATTTTTTTGTTCCCTTAATAATGGTTCATAACGATATTATGAGTTTAATAAAGCATATCCCCCAGGAGTGTCAAACTAAGTGTGTATTAAGGATCATTGTCATGTATCAGGTTACCCTGAGTTAGGCTTGAGACACCTTATCAGAGTTTTTACACCAATGTATATCTAATCCAGAACCACTTCCACTTGTAGTATCCAAAAAGGGATATATTTTATTTATAAACCACTTACTCTATACTTACCAAAATTTAGGGATCTTTTCTTATAATTTGTCATATCCTTAAGGATTTTGCTGGAGTTTTCTAATCCTAATCCCAAAAATAACTAAACTTTTCCTCTACTACCAACTATAACAACCTTGCACTTTATTTTACATTAATACTTGATTTATTATATAAGAGTACACTTAATAAATCATGTATGATTGATAATTCTAGTGTCTTTGGGAATTAGGTACATTACATAATGACATAAAATAGGGAATACACATCTTTATTAAAAACTTCATTAACATTCTCAAAATACTCCTTCGAACTTAAAACTGCATGGGATAACCTGGGGATATACATAAGAAAGGGGTGAGCTATAAAGCCCAGTAAGGGAATAAACATGGAATAAAGTGATACGTGATATAAAATAGGCATATCATTGGGGAATAAAAATATTCAAAGTCATAAACATGAAAAATGAGACATGATATAGCATGATAATCATAAAGGCAACATGGGAAATGTGACAACAACTTAAAACACTAAATCATAAACATAGTTTAAGGTTAAACCTGAAAATACACCATGGTATAAAAAGTCCCATAAATGTATCAGGTTTACTACCTATCCCAATGTGATATATCATGATACTAAACATTACCCAATGCAATGTATTGCTATCTGGGCACACCCATTATATTCATTTCATTCGTATGCTTAAGTGTGACACATAGATCATAAAAAATGTATTCATAAATCATCATAATTTATTCAATGATTAAGGAGTGTGTAATAAATATGTTTAAGTCACCAATAAATAAGTATATGTTTATAAAGTTGAATACCTTTGATATAAAAATGGGTATGGTATTCACTACACAATTGTTTTGGCATGGAAAATCACGATGAAGTTTCGGCAACATAACAGCATTACTTAAAAATTCATAAAAGGGATTGATGAGAGAGAAAGGGGTATCTTATCATTTTTAAATCAATTGGATAGTAAGGGGGATATGTAATAAAATATCCCATCATAAGTAAATGAAGATAAAAGACATAAGGTAAAGAATATACTTGAATAAAGAGGAGAAAGGGAAAGATATCTTATGAAATTTTGACATGGTAATGGGTGTACATAATGGATCATGGGAGGATTAATGAGAGTGAAAAGGGGGATCTCATAATTTATAAATTAAATTTATAGTAAGGGAAATATGTAATAACATATCCCAAAAAAAATAAAATGGAATTTAATTGACATAACATAAAAGGTGTTCTTGAATGGAAGTGAGAAGAGAGAAACCCCTTACAGAATTTTGGCATAGTAACGGCTTAGGTGAAGGTAAAAATGAGTGATAATAAATTATAATTAATTAAAATAACATAAATGGGATATTAGTGTGTGTTTATAAATAAATTAAATCTTAAAAAATTGCAATTAAGAAGACAAATTCCAAATAAGGTACTTGAATTGAAAGGAGAGGAAGGTCCCTTACTTGAGTGGGTGACTTCAAAAGCTTGGGAGAGGCTTCTTAAGAGATTTGGGGAACCTTGGGAGGACTCTAGAGAGTGTGTGTAAGATTATGTTCATGATATAAGGAGTTTTAGTGAAGATAAATGGGTTCTTGGGTGGGTTTATATAGGAAAAGAGGGGAGTTTATTTATTATTTAGGTTTTGGACTCTACATAATAAAATATCCAAAACCATAAACCATACCATGGTTTTTTCCCATGTTTTATAAAAAATGGGAGTGGTTTTTATTATTTTATAATTCAAAAG
Organism: Viscum album; assembly: GCA_963277665.1. Classification (NCBI taxonomy): domain Eukaryota; kingdom Viridiplantae; phylum Streptophyta; class Magnoliopsida; order Santalales; family Viscaceae; genus Viscum; species Viscum album. The sequence goes on along the minus strand of OY728129.1, from coordinate 1,860,181,244 downwards.
GCCTAAATTATTAAAATAATTCCCTTTCTTATGTAGAGGTGAGTCACACTCTTAACGAAAGGATTTTAAAACCTTAAAATATATTATAAGTTTTGGGGGATTCATAATGGCTTTAAAAAATAAATAAAATTAAATTAAAATCACATTATTTTAAAGGTAAAACATATATTTGGTCATGTATCTCATTTATAGTAATTATTACATCACCTTTGGGTCATTATGATGTCATAAAATACAAATTATATTTATACGATATTTAATTTTTACCTGAAAATTTGACTGTCTTAGAAAATTATGAAAAATTAATAGTTGGATAATTTTGAAATTTGATTCCAAAAATAATCTTCATTTTATATAAATAATTTTTCTAAATATATGAATTTTTACTTTTAAAATAAAATTGATATTTATTAAGAAATGTTGTGTTTTTTGAGAATAACAGTTTTTAAGCCCTTATAAAAATTACATTTGACTTCATAAAAAATATATGATCATATATATATGATAAAATTTATTAATAATATTAAAATATTATTTATTTTAAAAATCCATTAATTCGTAAATTCATTAATTGAGTTTGAATATTAACCAAAAATACAATTTGTGCTTTATTGGATCAAAATAAAAATCATTTACAAAGTAACAATAATAGGATGAAAATATATTCAATATTCTATAAAAAAGGTACATATTCATATTGAAAGGGTCTTGATACATTTCCCTTTAGTACACCAAAAAACACCCTAAGAGTAAGGTGCGTGATTGTGGGACTTTGATGGGGCGGTTTGGCAAACATGGTTTGGGTCGTGATCTCGATGAGCTTGAACTTATCCCATTAACGATTTCGCTAAAGCTTAAGTTGTTGGATCATAGCTTGGGATTGGTAAAGGGAAAATCCCAGAAATTCTATCTCCCTCATAATCTCTGATAAATGGGCTTCATAGGGTATGATCCTATTGGTTGAGGCCATCACTTCCCTTATCTGTGTTAATTGGATTTGTTAAAACCATGTATTTATACTAATCACATAATAATTGTTCAATGGATATATTATCAACAATAATGATTCTTAATAGTCTTTTAAATCCAATAGGATATAATAAAACAAAATAAGTTCATGTGTTTTCTATAACTATATTTAATGATGATACATTTAAATAAATCAAAAAGGGTAATTTTATTTATAATAGTTTGGGTTATTACAAACTATGTCACTCTGATATAAACATCTGAGGATACTTATGTCTCGACACATTCATGGGTTCCCACACAGTTTCCTTAAAATTATTGTTTTGAAAAAAAAAACTTTGACTAGCTGAGCAGTCTTGTTCCTCATAACATTCTCTCTTCTATCCAGAATCTCCACTCATTGTTCATTATAAGAGAGATTATTCTCTAATGGTATGAACTCTAAGTTATGTACTTTTAAGGATTATCTATTTACTTCCTCAGTGGAGATACATGAAATAAATCATGTACTTGAGAGATATTCAGTGTAAGCTCCAAGAGAAAAGAAACCATCCTAATACCATAAATAATTTCAAAGGGAGTGATATATCTTAGGATTATCTTTAAATTCTTTCCAAATCTCACAACCTTCTTCTAGGGAGATATTCATATTAATACCTTTTCCCCAACCACAAATTATATATCTCACTGATAATTATCAATAAAAATTTTCTATCAGCACTGAGATGCCCTAATGTTTTACTAAATTAATCTGGAATTCCCTTCCATTTCCATAGCCAACTCAGGTCCTAATAAGTTCCATTCCCCATTTTGATCATAGAATGTTGTATTTATACACTTATTTACATAGAGGTGTTTATAAGGATCCATATGAATGCTCATACTGAAAACTAGCATGGTCCTTCTGACTTAGGGTAGTGGTCACCAATTTTTCCTTCTCAAGGTGGTAATGTATAGAGAATTAATAATTATTATTCAACTCCAACCATCTCCTTTGGTGAAAACTTAACTATTTTTTGTGAATATATACTTCAATATGTTATGATTAGTATATATATAACATTTTTCACCATAAATATAATGGATCTATATTTTTAAGACAAATATAAATGTTTCTAACTCTAAATCGGGAGTTGGGTGATTTCTCTCATGATTTTTTAATTAGAATGAGGAATAAGAAGTAACCATATCACTATACATGAGGAAACATCCTAGTATCTTATTTAATGAATCGCTATAGATCACAAAATAGTCTCCACTGCAGGGTTGTGTGAGCATAAGTGAACTAAAAAACCTTCTTTTCAGCTCCTTGAAAATTTCCTCACATTAATCATTCCAAAGGAAAATGGATCCCTTCCAGGTCAACGTGGTTATGTAATTATATATCCATGAGAAATATCTCAAAAAGAATCAATATTATTCTGTAAATCCAAGAAAAATATGGATATTGATCACTATGTTTCATATGGGCCATTACTCTATAAATTTAATATTTTAAGGATCCATCGATATGCCCTCACTTGAGATTACATGACCTAATAATAAAACTTTATGTATCCAAAATTTACACATGGTAAATTTATCGTGTAAATTATTCTTCCTCGGGGACTTCAAAACAATCCTCAAATGATCTTCATGCTCTTCCTTTCTCTTAAAATAAATAAAAATATCACATATAAATACTACCATAAATTGTTTGAGGTAATATCTAAAGTTTTTATTCATTAAATATATGAATATATCAGAGGCATTGGTAAGTACAAATGTAATTGCTATAAATTAATAATGACTATACCTCATAAGAAATACTTTCTTATGTATATCCCCCTTATTAAACATCATTTAATGACATCCAGAATGAAGGTAAATCTTGGAAAAGTATTAATCTTTATGCAGTTGATCAAATAATTCATCAATACGAGGTAGTGGATACTTTTTGTTGATAGTGATATTGTTAAGTTTACATAAATCAATGAAAAGAAACATTGACCCATATTTTTTTCTAAAAAAAAGTGCAATTGAACCCCATGTTCACATAATTAGGTATATGAATACCTTTTCTAGATTCTCATAGTATGGATTCTTCAATTCCTATAACTCAATCAAGTCCATTCTATATGGATCCATTGAAATAAGTGTAGCACTAGGAATGATTTCAATTAAAAAATTAACTTTGAAATTTTGGGGGAGACTAAGAATATATTTAAGAAATACATTAGAATATCCATGAATCATTGTAATATATTCAAGGTTGAGTTTCTCCCCAACCATTTGAGATAAATAACCCTCATGAATAGGTAATAAGACCCACATAGTTGAAGTAACTACCATAGGATACTAATATTCATCCTTTCACCAAAAGATAATCATAAGTTGATTTAGAATATCAAATGTGACTTCCTTTCCTTGGATATTTATATGGAATTTATATAAAGAGAGCTGATCAATTCTCAAAATCACATTAAATTACACTAAATTAATAATAATAATAATTTCATAGGGAACATTCTTAAAAAAATTATCATGAAATCCTTAAATCTGGTGTGAAGGATAATTTCACCTTAACAATCATGACTCACTTCAGTGATTTTAATAGGATAAAACCTTCCTTGATCTAGGAGTTATCTATTGGATTAAGGGATTTACATAGATAATTCCCAAGTCCCCCATAATAAGACAATAAACTATTAGTGGTAACTTATTATGAACTTTATTTCCCTCTACTGAATTGTTCATTCTTTATTAGTAATTAGTTGGTTTATGCCATTCATTTCCATACATAAAAAACTTCCCATTCTTTTGAGATATTTTCTTGGGTACTTATTCCCACATTATTGACATATCGGAAGCTAAATTTCCATCCCTCCATGGTCCTTATAACCTGAACTTTCCTAAGATTACATTTTTCTATTATTTTTTGAATTCATAAATTCACCTATGTTCAGGTTTATAATAATAATTTAAGATACCATGTTAAGCATACTATCAAGGTTTCATATTATAGCTTCCATTTCATTTGGACACTCATGAGGAAGTTCATTTAATTGGTTATAAAAAAAATTCACATGATTCCTCATGATTCTAACCATTAAATAAAACCAAAAAGCATATTGTGAGTATTAAAAATCAATAATCATAGTGAACAATCCTATGATTATGAAAATCATTCTTATGATGTCTAAAATTATGAAACCTTCTTTTAACTCTTGACATTTAATGTTCATCTCATATAACTATGGATTATCATAATTTTTCATTGATTCTATCCTCTCACTCACCATAATGGTTTATAAAGAGAATTTGAATTAACCAAAACATATCCTCTGGGAGTGTCTATACAGTTGTGCAGTCTTAGGCCCAATCATCATGCATAGTGGAAAGAACAGGTTGACACTCAACCTACCTTTTTTATAGTTTTTATCTCTATATTCATTAGTTCCACTACTATATCCACTTTCCAGTATTCAAATAGGAATATAATTATTTAGAAACAACACAATATCTACTTTATAAAAACTTTAGGATTTTATCCTATACTTAGACCTATTCCTAGGGTTTTCACCAAATTTCCCTAATCATAATATCTAAAAAATAACTAAAACCTACTTTGATGCTAACTGAGGCAACCTAATAATCACATAAATAAATACTAAATTATTTAAGATGAATACTCAATACATCTCAAACAATACATTCCCTAAAATAATAATGGGTTAGTGTATTTGGAGACTAGATACATAACCATCTTATTTCATGAACCAACTTTAACATATCCCATAAATTTCCTATAACATAGCATACTTATTAGACATACTCTATGTAAAACCATTGTTGGAACCAAAAAACGTGTCCATGTAATTCATCGAATGCTTCTATATATGATCCCAGAGCGTATCTCATTCTGAAAGCTTCTATTTGACTAGTTGTGGAGCCCAAACGGAATTACGGATCAAAATTTATGGCCGTTCGAAGTTAGGCTGCTGGAAATGGCCATTCGAGATGATTTTGGGGCAAAGTACGGTTTTTCACGTAAGAAGTGAAATCTTGCACGGAAGAATGACAGTTTTTCATGCAAGAAGTGAAATCTTGTGCGCAAGAATGGATGTTTTGTGCGCAAGTATGGAATTTGGTGCGCAATAGTAAAATCTTGCATGCAACATGTCGCGCAAACATTTTACGTGACCAATGAGAAGTCATCTTCTGCCCAGGCCACCTGAAAAACGTTTAAGGAAGGTGCACACAAGTTTTGAGTGGTGCACGCAAGATTAGAATCCACGCACAAGATTTTTACGCGCCCAAGGCGACGTCAACCGTGTCTTTGCGCGCCCGGCCCGGTTTGCATGCTCGACCCCCTTTCTGCACCCAAGGCGATGTCAAACGGGCGTTTGCACACCCGGCCCCCCTTTCCATGCCCGAGGCGACATTCATCACCGCTTTTCACTCCACGACCCCTTTTCACGCATACTCACCGCAAGGTGCGCGTAAGATCACTTTTGCGAACTAGAATCTTACGTGCAACCTCTCTCGAGTTCACCGATAAATACAAGGGCAGCCCCCACCCCTCAAGGAGGTCTCGAGAGGTCGGTCGCTGCTCTGCTGTGCGTAAGACTGCTTCTTCCGCACCCGTGAGGAAGAATGGAATCCTCCATGTGAGATCTTACATGACAGGTTCCATATGGGTCTGCTTTCGTGTAGGCCTACAGTTGTTTGATCCTCGCCTAGCATATTTTCTTCCCAAGTCATGGGCGTGCAAGATTCCACGCTTGCACGCAAAACTTCCAATCTTGCATGCAATTCTTCATTATTGTGTGCAAGACTTTCATCTTGCGTGCAAGAATTCAATCTTGCGCGCAACAGTACCAAGGCGCTGAATCTTGCATGCACCTATGCCGCACATTCCAATCCTGCGCGCAACCCATCCTATGTGTAGACCATCTTACACGCAACAGTGTACAGGCATGCGCCTGCTGGTCCATACCGTAGGGGTTGCGCCCCTGCACCCTCACTCGGGGATCAGTTCTGGGCTACGGTCTCGGCCCTCTAGGTCATTCCCTTCACTACCATCACTGCCCCCATGAAAAATGGAGAGTCGCACTGTGAACTTTTCGGGCCGGAACATCAGCAATTTCCATTGCACCCTTATACGCAGCCGCCTTCCACCTATGGAATACCATGATTTGAGACACTCCTCCACACACCATGAAACACCTTGAGCAAACATATTCCTCTTGGTTCATTTCCCATGTCGTGAATTGAGATTCTCACCATCAATTCCCTGAGTACCTTGAGTCGAACCATTCCTCAAGTAACTCATCCAAACCCCATCACCTGACTCTTATACCAGGTCGAACCTGAAAGGGCCGGCCATGCATAAGTCCTAACACCATCCATTTCTAGGCTCATTTTGCATAATAGTCCTATCTATATGACTATAAACTGTAGTACACCATATGTACCAAACATAGGATACCTCTTGCTCCAAACAATAGATGCCTTATGCTCCAAGCATAAGATGTCAATATTCATATCTACATGACTTTAAACTATAGTAATCCTTATATGACAAACATAGGATGCCTCTTACTCAATATAAGATATGCCTTATGCTCCAAGCATGAGATGCCAAGAGTCCTATCTACACGACTATAAACTGTAGTACACCCTATGTGACAAACATAGGATGCCACTTAATCGATATAAGAGTTACCTTATTCTCTAAGCATGAGATTCCAAGAGTCCTATCTACATTACTATAAATTGTGGTACACTCTATTGAAGGACCCTGGGACTCCCTGAGAGGGGAGGGGTGAATAAGGCTGACAACTTTTTCTTTTAATGTGATGGATCTTGTTCCCACGTTGGTAGGAACTTGTTGAACTTGTATGATGAATATGATCAGAAAGCAAACATTCACATGCACAGAGAAGACACAACACTTTTTACTTGGTTCACCACTAAGGGCTACGTACAAGGATCATATGCCGACAAGTTTTCGGTCATACCAAATTCCACTAATATTCACTAGATGTGGATTACAAAGGTTCGGGAACAATCACTCTGTCCTAGGATCACTACCTTTATAAAGGTTCAGGGATAGCTCACTGCTTCCTTCGGGTCACTCCCGTTGACTCCCCCTGGCTCACTGCCCTTGGGGAAGCCACACTCAGTTTATAGATGTGAAGGTCTTTTCATCATTTCATAAGAATGCATCCTCTGTTGTATGTAGATGCTCTGTTGAAGTCCAACTCTCACCTGAAGATGAATATCACTTTGCACTGAGGGTACCGGATGATCCTCTAGCTTTTGTGCAGATTCAAAGGGATGGATGTACTTTAACAACCCTGGCGTGCTTCACCAAGCTCTGGCGCGCAAGTTTCAGGAATGGCGCGCAAGTCACTTGCGCGGTACAAACTCAGCGTGCAGGTGACTCCAAACAACTTGCGCGACACTACCTCTTTGAACTCCAAACTTGCGCGACTCAGCGCCTCTAAATCCAAAACCACTTTGGACGCGCAACCAACAGCCGGCACATAGCCTCTACTTGTGTGACCCAACAACCACTTGTGCAACTCAACCACTTGCACGACGAGAGCTCAAAAAATATCTAAGTCTCAAACTTCGTTACAAATGAGGAGGGGTGGTCCTCTATTTATAGGCAAACTGGACCCCCTGCACGATGGCACGCAAGTCTTCCCTCGGCGCACAGGTTCCAGTGCACAGCTCATCCTCCCTAGCCTCTGTCGCGCTAATCACTTGCACGACCACACAAATACTTGCGCGACCTTCTTTCCTTTTCCATATTTTGAAGTTATAATCTTGAAAAACAATAGACGCACAAGTTTCCAATCCTCCTAGGCATCGGCGCACAAGTCTCTTCACGGCGTGCAGGTCACTTGCGTGAACCCAAAACTTGCGCGGCCCTTATCCCTTTGCCATTTTCCCATGTTCTGATCTTGAAAAACATATGGCGTGCAAGTTTCCTCTCCTTCAAGTACACGGCGCACAAGTCTCTTTGCCAAAAACACTTTTCTCCATTTGTCGATTTTTAGGCCCAAAAATTTGGCAAACACTGGGAAATGGCGCCACCTTCAATATTGTTGTCTGCTTGAACTGTATGATCTCTTTGCTGGTACACATTCTGAACTTCCACTGAGGATTGACAACAAACACAAACCATACTCCAAATCATGCATAGAAGACCATGGTTCCAACACCTATGTGACAAACATAGGACGCCTCTTGTTTCAAACAAGAGATGCCTTATGTGACAAGCATAAGATGCCTCATTCCATGATTACAGTGGCATAATTTCAAGAGCATTGGAATCTATTCAAACATTCCATCACTCCACCTCACACTTTGTGTGTCCTTCATTCGGATCTCAATCCACTTCCATGTCTGAAGGGACCCCCTAATAGCCTATTCTCATGCCGCACCGGATCACCTACCATCCTGGGCCAATTCCCTAGAAGACTTTGGATGACACTTTGAGTCTGGTCCTGTGTTTCGAACATGGTCAACAGTCGACCCTCATTTGTTTGTCCCCATTTCAGGCTAACGTGATATGGATGTCATGTTTCGAACATGGTCAACAGTTATCCTTCATCACCACGCCACCCTCACCGCGTTCCGAATGTCAGGCATGTGATTCACATTTTTTTCATCTCCCTATGTTCAGACTGATTCCAATTCCATTGGCATTGTCCCTCTTGTGAACTAGTGCATAGGTAAAGGCTTCAACCCACCAGTGGATTGGGATTCCCTCATGGCCAGACATGAGGAAGACATTATGGGTAGCTTCTTTGTGTAAGCCCCATTCACCATTATCGCTCCATAGTGGCACCCAAGCAGCTTCTTTGCATAAGTCCCATTCACCATTGTCGCTCCATAGCGGCACCCGGGAAGCTTCTTTGCGTAAGCCCCATTCACCATTACCGCTCCATAGCGTCACCCGGGCAGCTTCCTTGCATAATCCTCATCCACCATTGTCGCTCCATAGCGGCACCTGGGCAGCTTCCTTATGTAAGCCCCATCTACCATTGTCGCTCCATAGCGGGACCCGGGCAGCTTCCTTACGTAAGCCTCATTCACCATTTTTACTCCATAGAGGCACCCGGGCAGCTTTCTTGCGCAATCCTCATTCACTATTGCCGCTCCATAGTGGCACCCGGGCAGCTTCCTTGCGTAAGCCCCATCTACCATTGCTGCTCCACAACGGCACCCGGGCATCTCCCTTGCGTAAGCCCCATTCACCGCCCTTCATGGATGCACCTTTGCACCGTGATCATTAGGTATTTTCTACCTCTTGTTTCTCACATCGATTATGACTCACGTGGGCTTAGATTAAACATCGACCATGACATCCTCTCTGGGAAGCCTAGAGTGTAATCCCCAAACACCAACCTGAACTGCGAGGTCTTTAATCCTTTCCAAGGCGAGGTACGTAGGAAGCCTCCTTGAGGTTCAAGCCCACCACTCATTGGTCCCGACCATCATCACATCGGTTCACCAAAACCACCTGAACTACGTGGCCTTTGATCCTTGCCAAGGCAAGGTGCGTAGGAAGCCTCCCTAAGGTTCAAGCCCAACAACCATTGGTTCCGGCCATCTTCACGTCAGTTCCCACTCCTCCTAAACTACATGGACTTTGATCCCTACCATGGCAAGGTATATAGGAATCCTCCCCAAGGTTCAATCCCAAGACCCTATTGATTCTGACCCCCCCCCTTCACGTTGGACCACCTTCATCCTCCATAACATTAAAATATATACCCCTTTTGTCCCGCATGACACTAAATTGTCCCCTATCTGGAGGTAATATGTTGTGACCCCCTCCCCCCCCCCCCCCCATTCAGTGGTAATCCATTGTCAAACCCATCCAGCGGTAAGCTATTGGAACCCCCACTGAACTACGTGGACTTTGATTCCCTACCACGGGGATACATACGAAGCCTCCCTGAGGTTCAAGACCATCATTCATGTATCATCCTAATCTCTCCATCGAGCCTATGTGTTTTGGGAAGATCATGCCCCAACCTGGAGGTTCTATTTCCTCCATATCCCATCCATGCGTCCATCCTCACAGGTCACCTCCTCAGGTGTCCCATCGTCCCACCGAACTACGTGGACTTTGATTCCCTACCACAGGGATACATAGGAAGTCTCTTCGAGGCTCAAGCCCAACACTACCGTCACCTTCATGATGGTCCCATCTCATTCCCCCTCCACTTCATTCAACTCTCCATCATCCATCCTGATTCTCACCCGAGCCACCACATCCTGGTGAGATCATACCATTTATCCCAGCGTCGCTCCTTGTGGCACCCGGGAAGCTAACCATGCATAAGCCCCACAACATCTGTAACCATCTACCCAAGAGTATCCCTCTTGCAATGGTCCCCTATCCATGCATAATCCCCAACATGTATTCGGGTTGTTTTCCTCTTTGTACACCCTATTTCATCACCCCTTCGAACTATGTGGGTTTTGATCCCTGTCGTCTGCACAGGGTGCGTAGGAAACCTCTATGAGGTTCAATCCAATTCAATGGTAAACCTTGGTGTTCCCAAATTCTGGGGTGCACACTCCCTGATCCACCCTCAGTGGTGTCCAGATCAGCCTTCACGGTGTGACATCTGCCCTTTATGGGACACACCATCTTGGGTCTGCTCTTATCGAGTGTTCTGATCCATCCACCCGGTAAACCTTCCAGGTGTTCCCTCCTAGGGATGTGCCAATATGATCTTTCTATATGGGATGTTCTAATAACCCTCATTCCATCTCCGCAATACATTAAACTCGTAGCCTACCTCATGTTAAACATGAGATGTCTGAGGAAAACCTCAGAAGACATATCTTTGGCATAACCGTCTTTGATAGACGTTAAACTTGCGACAGACCCCATGATAAACATGGGAAGCTGAGGAAAACCTCAAAGACATGCCTCTGGAATATGATACCTCACGACTAATGTGGGATGTCTCGGGTTCTGTTCCCTTGAGATGCCCTCTTATGAGGAAGAATATAGGTTCCCCAATGTCCATGCATCTAGATATGTCCCGACATGCCTAATGTTACCGTATACTCTGACCGAAGGTTGCTACCATGTCAAGACCCCTTAGAATTTCCTGACGGAAGTAGTTTAATTAACTGGAGTCCATAAGGATATGGCACCAGAAACGAGATTCATGAACCATGACTTAATATATAAGGAGACCCAGACTAGGTGACAAGTTCTGAGGAGGAATCTACGGAAGGAAGAACCGACATCCCATCATCCCATTTCGATCAAAGAGAAAACGTCCCTAAATAAGGAACAGATGTCGCCTGCCTTTAGAAGGCAGGAATTTGGGGCAACAGCTGCGCGTCCTCCACAGACGGATGCGCGTGCCTCAGTGAAAGCGTCAGAAACAACCATTATTCATAACCTAGGGAAAATTAACATAAGAAAGGGTGATCATATATTCTCATTAAGGGTAAAAATAGTATATATCATTCAATTATCTCAATTCAGTATAATATATGAATAAAGGTATGATAATAAGATCAAAACTTATGAAAATAAATACTAATTAGTCATAGATCATTAATCATGAAACATAGCATTATCCTTTTTCATAAAAAAATAAGTGAAAAGATTATGGAATCATCAATAACGATAACTTATTATAATCATAAGACATAGGTTTGTGGAATATGCATAAGTATAAGATTTTATTTCCTTTTCCAAGGTTCACTACATATCACAGTGGATTAGTTTCACACCACATTCCATCATTTACTTAGTTATGGTTTACCGCCAAGATTAACATAATAGACAGAGTCCCTTAATGAACTAGGTTCACCCCCATTATATTCTATATTATTTCATGAGATATCAATCATTAATCCATGCATTGGAGGGCTGTATAATTTCAGACCCACCCATCACATAATGAAAGCCATGCATATGTGTAGCACAAGATCATAAAAACATACATCATTTGATCATAGAAAAACCTATGGAAAGGAAAAGGGTTTTATAAACATTTCATCATTTAATCATAGCATAACTCATGGAAAGAAACGGGTTTCATAAAAATAACATCATAACTTAATTATAGCATGGAAAAAATGAGTTTAATAGAATAATTCTTTAATCATTAACATCATAATCCATATAGATAAAAAAGTGTATGGTATCATAATACCATGTTCCTAGTGAAGTATAAAAATATATATATGATTTTTATAAGGATGGAAAATACCCTTAGAAGAGCATTTGAACATTTATTTGAAAAAGGAAAAATCCCCCTTTATTTTGGTGTCTTTAAAAACTAAAAACTCCCAAAATAATTGAAAAGATCATTTTTTTTGAAATTAACTATAAAAAAATGCAAATAAATCTTTAAATTAATTAATATTCATGATAGTGGTAAAATATTTTCATGTATTAAATGTTAAAATAGTGATCCCTTTCAAAAAAATTTATAAAAAATTAAAAATAACATATCTGAAAAACATTTTAAAAAATCATTTTAAAAAATATAAATTAATGAAAAATATGGTTTAAAATGAATTTAAATAATCATTTAATCATAGAAAATAACATTATTGGAACAATTTAATGAATATGGACATGGAATAAAAATTTCATCTACAAAAGAGGAAATATAGTTGGTTTTCCTAAAAAGAATTTTATGGATATTTTTTAGTACCAAAAAGTGGGAAATGGTTCTTATACATAAATTTCAAGGAATAAACTTATAATAATAAATATATGGGATTTAAATTATATAGATCATGTAATTTCCCTCAATATAAATTTAACACAAACAATCCTAAAAGGAAGTGAAATTGTAACTTAAACCCTTACCTTATGTCCCGTATTGCTTCATATGACTTCAAAAATCCTATATAATAAATATATATTAATTAAATATATATTAAATAACCATATTTATATACATATTACTATATATCATTACCTTATAATTCCCAATTACATTTTTATTAACAATTATTCCTTAAAATCATTATTTTGGTGACTACTAATATGTTTTATATGCATGTTTCGGTTTAATGGTTTGCGTACTTGAACATTTTTCATGGTTTAATCATTCTTATAATCATAATAATTACATAAGTATCATATTTATTCATTATATAAACTTTTATAACCATTCATATAAAGATAAAATGAAAAATGAATTACATCACTTCATGGAGATGGTAGCCTGTACGTATGTATGAGTGATGTTTCTACTTTTCGATGGATAAAATGAAAGAGTGGTAAATTATAATTCACCATTATAGATGCATAATTAAATAAGAAATATAATATATAGTCATTAAATCTATCCTTATGACCATCCATGTAAAAAATAAATTAAAAATGAATCACATCTCTTTATGGAGGTGGTAGTCCACACGTATGCATGAACAATGTTATCATTTTCCAACGGATGGGAGGGATATCTAAAATGGATATAAAATTTACATAAAATCATATTATTATAGTAAATATACCTTTTAAATCATTTTAATATGGTTGTAGAACATTTTTAGGTGGTTTATGAATAATGAAACATTAAAAAAATCAGTAAGAATATATACCTCTTCTTTGGGTATCCTCCTTTGAAAATCACCATAAGGCTTTATAAATGAGTATTTTTTGAATAAAAACACCTCAAGGTAATGGATAATAATTATATGAGAGTATTTTTTCATATCATGGCTAAGATACATGTTAGGTCCAAAAGGGGGTCCAGATACCCTGAGATGGGGGTGAATCAGGGTATGTATATTCTTTTTGAAATTATTCCTACACCATTGGATCTTGACCTCTTTATTATAAGGGTCACTTAGTTTTCTATTTAATTTTTATATTTATATTATCCTTTAAAATTTATTTTATGATGATTCATAGAAAGTAAAGTAGGAAAAAAAGCACATAGACACAGATTTTTACTTGATTTTACCCTCATTGGACTACATCTAAGAAGTATAAGAGACAATATACCGATGTACCAAATCCACTAAGGATCACTGCCAAAATTCAAGGTTTGGGATAGATCACTTCTATTTATAATATCACTGCCTTTAAAAAGTTTTATAGATATCTCACTACCTTCCCAAGGGTCACTCCCTGAGTCTCCTTTTATGGATCATTACCGGTGGAATGGATCACCTTCTTTCTCTTCCTTTTCTCACTACTATGGAAGGGATTCACACATAGTTTATGGACTAGTAGGTCCCTTTATTAGAAATAATGAATAAATCCTCATTTTTAGATAGATTCTATATTGAAGTTATAATTTCATCCAAATGATTAATACTACGTTACCAAAAATTTACTAGGCAATCTTTCTTTAATACTTTCATGATGCTCACTTCCTTTGTGATGTCACAACATTTGAAAAACTTTCCAATTATTCACAAGTATATTCTACCTTCATGAACCCAATAACTTTTTAGAATATCACCTCTTTCACAAGGCTTGACAGGTCTTTGCAAAGAAACCTTCTTTAATGAAGCTTACAAAATTTGGTCAGCTTTTTATGGACTTTGCGAACTTCATTTCTTCACGAACTATTTCACAAGAACAACCTTCATGAGTCAACTTCACAAATATAGAGCCTTATAATATTTATTAAATCTTGATTGTTTTTTATTAGGGGGGTAGAGTACTATTTATAGGATTTTCCTCCCATTATAGATTCTTTTTTCCATGTTAGCACCTTTTCACAAAGTTCTCCCTTCTCTTTCATAATGCTCCTTATTTTTGCGAAGCACCAGGGAAATTTCTCATGATCGTGGAGATTACTGTCAAACCATTGTGCATTTTTGATGCTCATTATCGATGATCCACACCTTCATGAAATGAACTTTATGAAATCTAGTCTATGCGAAACTCATGCCTTTACCATATTTTTTCAATGCCTTTAAGGAAGTCCAAATTTCGTGATGCTTGATCCATTATCCAAATTTTAGACCCCAAAAATTTGGAAAACACTGCATAAATTTTTATACCTCCTCTAGGGGATCCATTCCTTTGTCTTGGATCTTTTTCAATATACCTTTTCAATAATATCTTTCGAATCCCACAAATGGCCATGGAAACCTACTTTGTCAATAAACACAATCACCCCAAAAACACTACAATGATACCTTGAGGGATTTTTTCCCAATAATAAAGGGCTTAACTAGTGTGAATAAGAGAGGAGGGGAGGTAACTTTTTATAATTTAGGGGAGTGACACTCTTATAAATACTTAAATTATTAAAATATAATAAATTCATATTCGAGTTTAATTGGAACTAAATCAACCCAAATTAGAATATAAGATAAGTTTCAATATAAATATACTTATCCAATTTGATTTATACATATTTTTATGTTATTTTAATACTTATCTCTTTAGTTTAACCCCCTAATTAAGCCTTTAAACATTTACCATAGTAATGAATTTTTTCATCGATTACTATTCATATCTACCAAAAGTGTAGAGACCCTAGACCTAGTAGCCCAGATCTGGTGGTTGTTTTAATACATTATCATAAGATACAACAAATCACATCATGAAGTAATGAATATTTTAGTCTTATTAAACTAGATGCATACTTGAGTCTTACATTACATTTTAACATGCAAACTACAACACATTTTCTTAAAGAATAAAATCATTCCCTCTAGAATATACTTGCATATCAATCATAGTAAACTTCATGGATTCCTGGGAAAGGAGATAAAATAATGGTGAGATTAGATTCTCAGTAAGGGTTATGTACAGAAAAAGTAATCATAAATCAATAAGCATAATCAATATGGAAAGTTAAATAACAAAACATGCATTCCATGCAATCAATAAATTGAGAAGGAAGTGCATCCATAGATAATATAAATATGGAAGTATCATGGATAATAATTATTATGAAAAGGTATATAACTAAAAACACATTTCATTTAATCAATAACATGAATATCATAACTGGATAAGATATAATCAATATGGTAAGGTAAATAACTGAAAACACATTCCATTTAATCAATAACTAAGAATGAAATGCATCTAGAGATAATATCATTGAAAAAATCTCATGGATAATAATAACTAAATTCTGAATGAAGGTAATGCTTAATTATTGGATATCATATCTCAGACACATGATACCTCCACTTTCAAGATCTTTCACAAGGAAATTTAAAATTAATGGGTAGAAACCCATTTAACTAGGCTAGATAACTTATTTGTCTCCTGAGACTATTGATGCATTGAGGGGCTATCTATAACTAGGAATTACTATTGTCTTTCATGTCTAAATCATTACTCATATATGGAATAATTGATTTAATTCATAAATAATGTGCATTATCATCAAATATTTTTATTGAGTAATGAATATAGATTTATCAATATTTTCCCAGATAAATAGTTGAATTTCAATATAAAACACCATATGTGGAAATGATAAACTATTTAAGTAATAAAAATACACATGATAAATAATATGGATATTTAGGGGAAATTTAATATCCATAGGAAAGTGACTAATTTAAGGGAATGTTAATGACTAAAAAAATGAATCAAGGAAGTGAATATCAATACTTTACTTAGTCAAAATGATCATAAACCATACAGATGAAGAATAAGGATGGAATATATAAAACATATACCTAGTGTAGTATATGTAAACTAAAGTTTTTTTATCATTAATTAATAAAAATTTCATAAAATAACATTTAAAAACATTCTTGATGAAAGTATACTTTTCATTTTGAAAATACCTTTTTAAAACATAAAACATTTTGAAAATTATTTCCTTTGAAAATAAATTTTAAAAACTAATAATTCTCAAAATATTAAGAAAACATTTCTTTAAAAATAGCCATATAAACTTTCTATGGATGATTTAATAAAGTGACAGTCATTTTAGTGGGTAATTTTTTATATGCCGTATAAGTTAAAAAGAACATTCCTTTTGCATTGTAAAATGGTTAAAAAGGTTTCTCATTCAGAAAATGACAAGAAGTTTCCTTTGAATTTTTTTTGTAAAAAAAAGGGTAAATTTTTATTTAATAAATCATCTAGAAAATCTTAAAAACATTTTTGAAAACATTTTTATAAAACATGAATTTTGGAATAAAATAAACTTCTGACTGTAGAGAGAAATGAAGTTGGATTTTCTTAAAAAACTTATAAACCATTTTAAGTTCTAAAGAGTGGAAAATGGTACTATTAATTGAAAAAATAATGAATAACCATATTGTAATAAAATTAAATTGTTTTATTATACAATGATCAAATAATTTCATTCAACTGAAATTCAAGAATAAACAACCTCGATTATAATAAGATTATGAAATAAACCCTTACAATAATCATAACATTGAATTGAAAATTAAACAATGAATAAATTATTTGTGTAAAATATAAATCCACATGATATAAGTGGAAATAAAACATGATATAATCAAAATTAATTATACACATAATCAAAAAATATTAACAACAATGAATAAGTAATATAACCCAATGAAAAGAAATTGAGTTATGAAATTCTTTACCACTTGGTAATTTTCAAGTCAAATCCCCTTGGATGAAATAATTCAAATTGAAACTTAAAACTCCATGAATTATTAATGAATCAAGATATAACATGTGAAATGGGTAGTATATACACCATATAAAATAAAGTGTGTGCATAACATTATAATATGCCTCAATGAAATGAAATTGAGATGAAATCTCTTACATCACACTTCCTTTTGGTAGAACGTGCCATAACCTACAGAATAATTATTTTAAACATGTTATTAACATATAAAAGAATCATATTAATATTTATAATATCATATATGATCCTTTTATATCATCTTATCACCCTTTTGTTAAAAATCTTTTATTATTTTCATTGTTTCGGGTGTTAATTGTCTTGTTTTCTCTTGAATGTTTCATCACTAAAAATCTAGTTTTTGCACATATTATATAGTTATATCATATACATAATAATAATCATGAAATAATTATCATATTTTTACATAAAATATACTTTTAAAACCAATAATTAAATATAGTTGTGAAAAATTAAGTACGTTACAATCCTGGAGACAGTAGGTCGTACATACGCATGAGTAACTTTTCTATTTTTCAAAGATCATTATGGATAGAAGGTAATTAATATTTTACCATTATATAATTATCATAATATCATATTATTTTTTTAAATATACTTATATATATCATTTATGTTGTGTGGTGATGAAAAGAGAGTCACGTCGCTTCGTGGAGGCGGTAGTCTACACATACACGAATGATGTTATCATCTTTCAGTGTTAGGAATAAAATCATATATTATATTTTAATAATGGTAAATATGTCATTAATATAATAATTATCTCATTTATATAATATATATTCATTAACTTTATCCTTGTCACCTTCTATGTAAAGCATTAGTTAAAGACGGATCTCATCGCTTCGTGAGATGGTAGTCCATCGTACATACGATCAATGTTATCATATCCCCTAAATAATGAAAATTAAAACATTATATATGATATAATGACTCTATACATATAATTATGTTATAAATATAATATATATATATATATTATCCATCATCATACGCAATGGTGAGAGGTGGTAATGGAAAAATGAATGACATCGGTTTGCGAGGTGGTAGTCCACCGTACAAATGAACAATGATTTCGTAGCCCATTTGATGGAAATGGAGGTGGTTGTAGGTTATTAACTTATTATAAAAACATATAATTATATGGATTATAGTTAGGTTTTTATATCATCAGGTTTTAATAATAATTTAATGAGTTGGGGGAAGAAATTAAATAAAAATGATTGTTGAAGAATGTTACCTCTTCTTTGGGTATCCTCCTTAGGTTTGCACCAAAGGCCTTCATAGGTTGTATTTGTGACCAAAATAAGGATTCTAGGATTATGGTAGGGAATTAGGATAGCTATTTGTTCAGGTATTTTCATAACCATATAGGTTTTAAGGTGTTAAGAATAAAATATAAAGGGTGACCTTTTATAAGTGAGGTGAGTGGCAAGCTTGTAATTATTTCAAGTGATTCAATAAAAACCATGTTTTTATCATGAAAAAAGATTCCAAAATGTAGCATTATCTAAAATATAATATATAAGTTTCACATGTGGTCATTCAATGGGTTTTTTATCAGTTTTAAGTCATTTTTAACCCTTATCTTCTTAGCTTAACCCCCGGTAAATCTATTTTTACCTTAACCGTGGAAATTAATTTTTACTGTTTTTACTATTAATTTTGGTAAAAAAATACCTTATTAGAAATTATAAATTATGATTATTAAAAAAAGAATCAATTTTTCAAAATTGAATTCACATAAGTCAAAAATTTTAATTTAAAATTAATCCCACAGATGCGGTGAGAAAGTGAGGTTTTAAAGAGAAAATGTTCAAACATTTAAATAGTTATTATATCAAAATTCAATATTAAAATGATTAAAATGAAATAAATTTAATTAATTAATATATAATTTAAATTAGTATACTTTAAAACCAATTTAAAATTCAATTTATCCTTATAAATAATTTGAATGAAAATGACATTTTCAATTAAAATTTGGTATTTTTCACTATTAATCAAAAAATGAAACATTTCAGAAAAATCCCAAAAAATTCTCCCTAATATAATTGTGATATTATGATTTCAAAAATTAATTTTAATTTTAAAAAAAACCTACAAGTATTAAAAATTAATTTTTAATTATATTCACAAAATGCAACTAATTTGTCATTTAGAAAAATATAATTTTTCAGAAAATATTACATTTTCTCTTAAATGATTATTATCTAACTGATAATCAATAGATAACTAATAAATGTGTGTAAACTATATATTTTAATAATTTAGTTAATACTATTCATACCCACCATTCCAATGGCTAGTCAATATATTAAATAATAATATTAATATTATATTGTTGTTCGGTAAAACTCAGTCTTGTGTGTAATGCAGGCTATTGAAGAAACTTTTTGTTGCATGTAACACAAGCTAACTTAGTGTTTCATGTAATGAAATATATTAAAAATAAATATATCATAAAGTCTTAGGGTGTTATACTTTCTTCTATTCTTGGTGTTTCATGTCACACATGCTATTAAATACAATGTTCTTATTTTCAAATCTCAAGGTGCTACATTCTCCCCGCCTTAAATAAATTGTGAACTCACAATTTAAACTTCATCTTGATAATAAAAGGTTTGATATATGGAAATAATATTGTTTAAAAAACAACATCATAATTTTTTTTTAATAAAATACCCTCTTAATAAGAGAGATAGGGAAGTACAGAGGTTATATGGAATAACATATAACTAGGTTTATACATAAGAGAACATTAGTAGAAGGTGAAGATATGGACATGGAAGAAAAACATAAATTATTGTAGAGAGTTATTTATTTCATTGATCATAAGAAATTTAATGGTCAATAGAATGTTAAGGGACCCAAAACCACAAATTTGTGATGATTTAAAAGACCATCTAATTCATTAGATATAAATGTAATAGTATAACATTTTTTATTTCAAGATCCATTTACTAAAGTTGAATATCTTTTTACTATCTAATAATATAAGAAAATATACTTACTTGATACATTTCTAATTTATAATCACAATTTCATCCTTTTTTTGGGCTTTAATCAATTTCCAATTCACCTCTTACTCTAAAAAAAGAATTTTCCAAAAAGAATTTTTTATGTCTAAAGCACTAAAATTAACTTTTAACGGATCATATGATCCATAAAAGAGTGAAAATTCTTTCTTTATATCTCTAACTATTTTATAAAACCAATATGGTTATCACAAGTTTTCCAATATAATAAATTAATCTATAAACCTCAAAAGTGACACCACTGGTTCCCCATAAATATTTATTTTTCAAATAATTTAACTGAAAATAATGACATATTAACTAGTACATTGCATAGGCTAGTGGTAGGAACTAAAGCCTTATCACCCTTTGGTCAGGGATTCAAGCTCCATGTCCTTTCCAAATGTGATGGGTTGTCACCCTGAATGTGGGTTGTACTTTTTATAACATTCCCAAAAAAATATGATGGACATCCTTGAAATAAAATTAATCATTAAATAAACTTTCTACTAAGGTTTTAAATACAACTAGTTTTTTTATTTGTTTAAAAATTCTAATAATCTTATTTGAATATTATTACAATGTCATTACTAATCATGTCAACTGTAAAGATTATCAATACCTCTAAACTTATGTCTATAAAATGTAAAGGCATTATTCCTTAAATAGCTTTTTCACTAAAAAATATATATTCCATAATCTAAAATTTTATTAATCTTGGTAGACTCCCATCACATAATACATAAAAAGGGTGTTTAAGGCATTCAAATTATGATTAACCTTAATCTCATAGACCCGTGGTGGTATCTATAAAACTTAAGTTGATGAATACATATATGCTTCTAAAGTTTAACATAATCCTTAAATGTTTCATGATTATTATACAAAAAATACCATTGGTAAAAATACTTCTATAATATAATTTTGGAATCCCAATAAACACTTCAACCATTTTATTTCAACATAGGTTCTTCCTTGGTCAAGGATTTAACCTTTATATGAGGTCATTTAATCAAATAATTCCCTAGTTCTCCACATTTAAGACAATGAACTATAAATTGATCCCTGGGATGAGAATTGTTTCCTTCTATAATATTATTATTCTTCTTTTCTTGGAAAATCATTACTTTATGCCTTTTTTATTCAAATCCTTCATAATAGTTCATTAAGAGTTTGTGAATTTCCACATTATATCCCCTTAGAGTGTCATAACAGGTGTGTATTATGTACCATTATAATGAACAAGGTGATTATCAGGTCAATATCAATGTACCCTTTTCGAATTTATTACCCCTAGGTACCTCTATGCCAAAACCCCACCCATTTATAGTATCTAGACAGTGATGTATTTCTAGAAGAAACCACATAATCTTTACCTTACCAAAATATTTTTATGTTCTTATACACTTATACTTAAAGTCTATCATAGGTTTATATTACTTAATCTATGTTTTCATAAATATAGTTCCCAGGGTTTCTACTAAACTTCATCTGATACCAACTGTAGAGACCCTGACCCTAGTAGCCCAGAGCCAGTGGATGCTTTAATACACTAGCATAAGATACAAGGAATCACATCATGAAGGACCGAATAGTTTAGTAGTCTTGGTAAACTACATACATGCTTGAGTATTACATTATAGTTGAATATACTAATTACAACACGTTTTTTTAGAATAAAATTATCCCCTCTAGCATATCCTTGCATATAAATCATAGCAAACTTTATGGATTCCTAGGAAAGGAAACAAAATTAGGGTGATCTCATATGATCATTAATGGTTACGTACATCAGAATCATTCATGGGTCTAAAAGCATAATCAATATGGCAAGGTAAATAACTTAACACACATTCCATGTAATCAATAAACTGATAAGGAAGTGAATCCAGAGATAATATCAATGGGGAAATCTCATGGATAATAATTATTATAGTAAGGTAAATAACTTAAAACACATTCCATTTAATCAATAACATAAATATCATTACTAGATAAGGCATAATCAATATGTCAAGGTAAATAACTCAAAACAGATGACTTTTAATCAATAACTAATAATGAAATGCATCCATAGATAATATAATTGTGAAAATCTCATGGAAAATAATAATTTAATTATAAATGAAGGTAATTATTAATTATTGGATATCATTTTTGAGGCACATGATGCCTCTACTGTTAATACCTTTCAAAAGATAGTTTAAAAATAATAGTTAGAAACCCATTTAACTAAGGTTATCCAACTAATTCGTCTCATGAGACTACTAATGCAGAGAAGGTATATCTATAACTAGGCTCTACCCATGTCTTTCATGTACAAATCATTCCTCATATATTGAATAATAGATTCAATTCATAAACAATTCTTCTTATCTTCAAATATCTTTATTGAGTAAAGAATACAAATTTATTAATATTTCCCTAGATAAAAAATGACTTTCAATATCGAAAACCATATGTTGAAATGATAAATGGTTTAAGAAATAAACACATCCATGATAAATAATATGGATATTTAGGGTGAATTTAATTTCCATAGGAAAGTGAATAATTAAAGGTAGTGTTAATGACTACAAAAATGAATCAAGGAAGTGAATATCAATACTTTCCTTGGTAAAAATGATCATAAACCATCCAGAGGAAGACTAAGGATGATATCAGTACAATATATACCTAGTGGAGTATATATAAAATAAATGATTTTTGTCATTTATGAATAGGAATACCATAGAAATATCTTTAAAAGTTACTGAGGAAAATACACTTTTCATTTTGGAAATCAATTTTTAAAACATAAAACATTTTGAAAATCATTTTCTTTAAAAATCACTTTTAATAACTAAGAATTCCAGAATATTAGAAAAAAATTCATTAAAAATAACTTTTTAAACTTCCAAAGGAATATTTAAAGAAATGATGGTCATATCAGTAGGTAATTTCATATATGTTGTTCAAGTTAAAACGAACATTACTTTTTCACTATAAAAATGTTACAAAAGTTCCTTATTCGAAAAATGAAAAAAGATTACTTTGAAAAAAATTCGTAAAAAGGAAAAAATATGTAAATATTTATTTTATAAATAATTTTTAAAATGTCAAAAACACATTTGAAAGTATTTTCAGAAAACATGGTTTTGGATGAAAATAGATTTCCAACATAAGAGAGAAATGAAGTCATATTTTATTAAAAAAAATCTAAAACATCTTAAGTAAAAAATAGTGTAAAAATGGTACTATTACTTGAAAATATCATGAATAACCAGAGGATAAGAAAATTAAATGGGTTTATTAGACAATTATTATATAATTTCCTTCAACTAAAATCCAAGAATAAAAAATCTTGATTAAATTGAGATGGTGAAATAAACCCTTACAATGATTATAACATTGAAGTGAGGATTGATCAATGAATCGATTATGTGTATCATTTATAAATCCATATAAAATAAGTATAAATAAAATATAATATAATTAAAATTCATTATACAAATAATCTTAGAATAACAATGACAATGAAATAGTAATATAACCCAATGAAAAGAAATTAAGTTATGAAATTATTTACCGCTTAGTAATTTTCAAGTCAAACCCCCTTGGATGAAATAATTCAAATTGAAACTTAAAATATCATGAATTATTAATGAATCTTGATATATCATGTAAAAGTGGAATTATATACACCATATAAAATAAATTAGGTGTATAATATTACAATATGCCTCAATGAAATGAAATTGAGCTGAAATCCCTTACCACACACTTCATTTTGTTTGAACATACCTTAAAATCCTATAAAGTGGTTTTAAACATTTTATTAACATATAAAAGAATCATATTAATATTTATAATTATAATTTCCTGGATTTTTCCATGTATTATTTTAATATTATATGGGAATTAATTCGAGACCAGGCTTTGAGGCGGCGTGCAGTTCCGAGGCCAGGTGAGCCCAGAACAAATGTTTGAATTTAACTTAATAATTAAATAATGCGCGCGTGCGGTTTTCCTGAAAAAAACGGAATAACTCCTGAATGGGTGCTTAGATCAGAAATACGAGGGCACCGTTTCATTCAGAACAGCGATTTTACCTTAGGTGGGGCCTAATTTCGGCCGGCGCAGGTCGGTGGTGAAATCTGGATTTTAGACGTAACCATAATAAAATATTTTATTAAAATATTTTATTTAAACCCTTATTGCAATGAAATCTTTTATTCTTTTAAATAGAGATTTCACAGGTAGGGTCAGGGTTACAATTCCCATAACCCTGATTTTCTCTAGAGAGCTCTGGAGAAGACCACTCTGACACGACGACGACGGTTCTTGACGATTTTCGTCGGCGACGACGACGCGGTGACCGGATCATCGCCAACGAACACCACGGATCCATGTAGGATGTTGTTTGTCATTTTTCTTCCCCGTTTTTGATTTCCACGACAAACACAGACTAATCCATGAATAGATTAGCCTGCGGATTGATCGTTCTTGTGGGATGGGATATTTGCGGGGATCGTGGGATTTTGGATTCTTAAATTGTTTTGGTTTTCATTTTACCCTTCTAATGGTGACGAACCAAGATCGACACGAACATCGATCGAGGTTCATTCCTCTTGATTGTTGTATTTTTCTCCCCCGATTTTGACGCGTTCTTCATGTGCGTTCTTCGCATTCTTGGGGAAAAACGATCGTTGTGCGCTCGTTCATTGGCGCAATGATCTGAAATCGAAGATCCAACATCGAGACGACCTAACAGAGGTGTGACGGCGATGATGGCGAACAAATCGATGTGGTTTGGAAGTTCCTGTTCTTCGAGCATTTTCATGCGGATTGATCGGGATGTGTTTTCAAGGCTGATCAGAAGCCCGAAACCGACAAAATTAGTTTCGTAGGGGCAGAACAACCCCAAATATAGAGTTTCATGATGATCGGGTGGTTGGATCAAGATCCGGAGGATCAGCAGAGGCGCGCGGAGGAAGACGGTGTTTCTGGAGAAATCCCAACTACACGCCGTATAGTATGGGCTACACGTTGTGTGTTCATCGGCGGGATTACATGGCGTGTACTCCGGGAGTACACGGACACGGGAAGGGTACACGGCCAAGGACACGCCGTGTATACCCCTCCCCGGCCAGATACACGGGATACCTCATGTACTGGTACACGGGCAGGCGACGCGGACACGGGCAGAGACCGTGTACGGGCACATGGCCAGCATACACAAAGCGAGCCCAGGTGATCGGACACAGCGTGTGATTCTTCTACACGTCGTGTAGTTTATTTCTATCCTACAATCCAAATGACATAGGCTGGTTACACGGGCAGTACCTGGTGTCAAGGAACACGGTGTGTACTTTTCTACACGTCGTGTAGTTTGGTTTTTCACAGCTTGAACGAATGACATGGGTCGTTTACACTGGCAGTACCCAGGGTCAAGGAACACGTCGTGTAACCATACTACACGCCGTGTACCCTTTTTCTTTATGTCTTGAGCCACTTGTCTTCCGTGACTTGGAATATCCTTCTTAGGGTATGTACCCTTGGCCTTTCTCCTGAAGGTTTCCGATATCATTTCCTAATATACAAGAGTATGATCCCTTCAGTAGGAATTCCTGAATAGAGTTGTTGGAATCCTCTCTGTGAGACTTAGAGCCAGATCCTCTATTCATTCCCGGAACCCTAGGTAGAGTTCTTGGTATCGACGTGACCAACTTTACTCGGGCGTCGATCCTCTGCTTAGTGGATTAGCTCAGACTGAGTTTTCGGAATCACCCCATGACTTGATTGTGATCCTCACCTGAGCATCATGTTCTCAAGGTACTCATGGAGTGTGTTCTCCCGGAACGAGTACTCCGTATATCTCTCTTCAGACCTAGGAGTGTGTTCTCCCAGTTGTATGCTTAGTGGAATCTTCAAGCTGGATCTTAGTGAAGGTTTCACGATGGTCGTCTATGTATGAGTATATCTGGATATTCTTGTTATATGTTCCATAGACATATACTGTGTAGAGCTGACTGTACCTTTATTTGTGGTATTTTTCCTCTATTGTGTTTCCTTTGTGGTTTTCAGGGTGTCCTACTGGGTATTGTTATACTCACCCCTGCACGGGCTTTGCTCGCATGTGTCGTGTCTTGTGTAGACGAGTGAGCCTTTGACAGGATTCTAGGAAAACCAGGACCAGACAGTGCTCAGTGAGATCAGATAGGCCGAGGTGTGTTCCTTCGGCGACAGGTTGCAGTCCCAGTACCTTTCTTTACAGGTTGGACCTTGTTACAGACTTTCTTTCTGGTGGGATTGTACTTTTGGTCCAGGGTTTACTTTCTTGCACTTTACTTTCCTATCGTACTCTGTGGTTGGGTTTTAGTGTATGTATGCATCTTTTCCGTTTTCTTAGTAGTTTTCACTTTTCAGCTTTTGTGAGCTTGGAGATGTGTGTGCGTGTGTACAGGTTTATAGGCAATGCCTCCCATGTTAGTAGTATGTCTACTCGGTGCTAGTCACCAGCCCCTGGCCTATTGGAGGTGGGCTTGGGGAGTTGCGGCTCGGGACCCAATGGGATGGTTCGTGACAATAATATCATATATTATCCTTTTATAAAACCTTATCACCCTTTCATTAATAATATTTCATTATTTTCATTGTTTTGGGTGTTAATTGCCTTGTTTTCTCATTCATGTTTCATCATTAAAGATATAATTCTTGCACATATTATATAGTTATATCATCTACATAATAATAATCATGAAATTATTATCATATTTATTCATCAATTATACTTTTAAAACCAATCATGAAATATGGTTATGAAAAATGAAGTATGTTACGATCATGAAGATGGTAGGTCATACGTATGCATAAGTAACATTTCCATTTTTCAATGATCATTATAGAAAGGAGTTAAGTAATATATTAACTTTAATGAATGATCATAATATAATATTATTTCTTTAAATGTACTTATATATATCATCCATGTGGTTTGGGGATGAAAAGTGAGTCACATCACTTCATGAAGGTGGTAGTCTACACGTAAATGAGCGATGTAATCATATTTCAGTTTAAGAAAGAAAATGATATATTATATTTTTAGAATGATAGATATTTCATAAATATAATAATTATTTAATTTTTATCATATATATTTATTTACTTTATCCTTATAACCTTCCATGTAAGGAGTTAGTTAAAGATGAATCGCATCACTTCGTGAGACGGTAGTCCGTCGTACACATGAGTGATGTTATCATATCCCCTAAGGAATGGAAATTAAAAAAGGTATATGTGATATAATGAATAAAAAGGTATAATTATGTTAAAATATAATATATATATATATATATATACTTTATATCCATCATCATACCCAACTGTGAAATGTGTTAATGAAAAAATGAATGGCATCGGTTCGCGAGGCGGTAGTTCACCGTACACAGGAATGATGATTTCAAAAAACATTTGATGGAAGTGGATGTGGTTATTGGTAATAACATTATTATAACAACATATAAGTATATTTAGTATAATTATGTTATTATATCATCATGTTTTAATAATAATTGAATGAGGTTAAGGAATATTTAAAATAAAAATTCTCATTGATGAATGTTACCTCTTCTTCGGGTATGCTCCTTAGGTTTGCACCAATGGCATTCATAGGCTAGATTTCTACCCAATATAAGGATTATAGGATGAGGGGTGGAATTTTGGGGATTTATTTGGGTAGTAATTGGATGAACCAAATAGTTTTTTATGTGTGAATAAGAGAGGAGAGTGGGTGACCATTTATAAGTGAGGTGAGTGACACGCTTCTAATTTTTTGAAAATATTCAATCATACCAACATTTGTATCATTAAAAAAGATTCAAAATTAGTCCAATATAAAACCTATAAAATATAAGGTCTAAATATGTCCAGAAAATTGGTTTTGGAAAAGTGGTTAGGTCATTTTTTACCCTAATCTTCTTATTTTAACCCCCAATAAATCCATTTTTACCTTAATCGCACTAATTAATTTTTACTATTTTTGCTATTCATTTTGGTCAAAAATTAAGTTTAAATTATTAAATATTAAAAATTATTATTATTCCAAATATTTAATCCATTTATCCAAATTTAATTTATAGAATTGGAAATTTTTAATTTAAAATTAATCCTACAAACCTGGTGAGAAAGTGGGTTTTTAACAAGAAAATGTTCAACAGTTTACAAAGTTTTTATATAAAAATTAAATATAAAATGATTCAAATGAACTATATTAGATTAATTGATATATAATTTAACTAATAATACTTTAAAAAAATAAAATTTAATTTTACCTTATAAATAATTTGAATGAAAAGACGGTTTTGAATTAAAATTCAGTATTTTTCACTATTCAGTGAAAAATGAAACATTTCAAAAAATCCCAAAAACTCACCCTAAGATAATTTTGATATTATGGTTTAAAAAATGTATTTTATTTTTTCAAATAAATTTTATAAAATTGGTAAAAAATTATTTTGAAATTATGTACACAAAGCATGACTAATTCATTTTTTATAAAAATATAGTTTTCATAAAATATTTCATTTTCTTTTAAATAGTTATTTTTTTATTACTAATCAATAGATAAATAATCAATGTGTTTAAGATATGTATTCTCATAAGTTATTTAATCCTATTAATAATCATTATTCCAATGGATAAGTGATATATTAAATAATAATGTTAATAGTATATTGTTATTCGGTAAAACACAGTCTTGCATGTAACGCAAGCTATCAAAGGATCTCATTGTTGCGTGTAATGAAAGATAACTCTGTGTTTAATGTAATTAAAGATATTAAAATATATATATATATATATTAATTTCTTGGGGTGTTATATTTTCTTCTAATATTGGTGTTTCATGTCACACACGGTATCAAATACAATGTTATTATTTTAAAATATCGGGGTGTTACAAGAAATGAAATTGAACTCATTACCAAGTTTGGAATTTTTTATCCTAAATATGGAAAAAAATTCAATAGATTCAATTTCTATATATGGAATAAATTCATTTTAAAATAAGTGAGCAAAATGAAACTAAAAACATATTTAGAAAAAAAAATACATTTTTAATCATAAAACTAATCTATTCGTATTCCTTACCTTATAAAAACCATTATCTTAATTTTAAAATATTTTGATGAATATATTATATACACATTTCATTAAAATCATTAATTAATAGTGATTAATTTTATTTATTAATATAAAAACACATTACGTGCATAAAATTTTATTTTCAAAAAACATTTATTTTTTACTTTCCAATGATTTTATTTTAATTTCTAATGAGTTCAAAACGAATTAATTCATTCAACACAAGTTTAAAAAATATTTTTTCATTATTTAGTTTATTCTATTAATACACAACAATATAATAAGTTAGCGATCACTTTCACATTTAATGATATTTTTCAATGGTATATCGTGGTTCATTCAAACTTCGTGTTTCATGTAAAGAAAGCTGTAAAATACATCAAAATTATTTAAAGATAAATATATCATAAAATATCATAGTTATGTAAGATAACATCCAATAAATGTTCATTTATTCCTTAAATAAAGGTATTATTAAATTTAAACTCATGTTTTATTTAAAACACATTCTCTTATTTTAAGATGAATCCCCATAGTTGGAAGATAAACCTTGCAATAGTTCATACTCAACTTTAATCCCATTGAAAAACATTTGAAAATGTGTAAAGAGCACAAAAATCTTATTAAAGGGAATAAAAATAAATTAGACTATTAGTTTATTTAAAAATCATGAGATCCCATAAGAATGTTTTCCTTTTATATAATAAAATTGACCTCAATATAATCATTTAATTACTCATGAAATAAACTCCAAAGATGAAATTTTTCATAAAGAATTTTTAAAGGAATCATAAAGAAAAAATATTAATCATGAGGTCTTCATATAAAACATTAAAAAATCATGAAAATGTTTTTATTTAAAAACAAACCTTTCATACTTAAAAGTTTAATAAACTACTTGGTTAATTCCAATATAATTCTTTGGAGAAAAAAATATTTTCCCAATGAAATATAGAGCTATATATGTCTCACACATCACCTTAAACAATGTTCATGGACCATAACATATATAAAACACATATAATATATCTTTTACATCATAAAATGATATAAAATATTCTTTTTAACACATATGTTGAAGTGGTTGCAAGCCTCACATAAAAATAAGGATAAAAAATAATTTTTTTCTTTGAAATATATTAAAAAAATTCCCTAGAGAACAGGGAATAGAATATTCTTTAAAAAATGAAAAATTATATTTCAAGATTCTTATAGAATAATGATCATGATATCGAGAAATTATGTTCATATCGCATGTGTTAAAAATGATTTTATTCACACATTTAAAAATACAACTGGTATAGAAGATGTTAAAAAGTACCTTTTTAAACTACTATATTGAAATCCAAATATAGATTTAAAATTAATTTAGTCAACCATTTTTTGTATAAAAATATCATTTTTGAAAGATTTTATGAAATAAGGATATGGATAAAAATTATTTGGAAAGAAATCATTAAAACATTTTTAAAAAGGTTTTGAAGAAAATTTCTTAACACTTTAGTAACTTTAGAATAAAAATTACATTGAAGAAGAAAATATGAAATGAATTTTTAAACCAAATAAATTTTAGATAATTTGATTGAATACATCCATATTATAGTTTTTACACAACACAAAGGAAGACATGTGTTGTGAATGGTATAAGTGTCAAAGAAAGGAAATTTGAGATGAGAAATCCCTTACCTCATCTCCCAACTCGTCACGTACATATTTTACTTTCCTGAATAATAAAATGAATTAATTTTATAATTTCTTAAGAACCTTTTAAAGTTAATAACATTATTACTATTCCTTTTATTTTAATTATTACCATGTTTTATTTAATTACTAATTTGGTTAAGTCCATGTCATACATTTTGAGGATGTTCATTTTATAATCCCAAAACAACATCTATAGGTTTACCAAGTTAAAAGGGGTTATTTTTCTATAATATTCAGAATATTAATCATGAAATAATTATCATATCTATGTATTTAATATTTTTTTAGAACTATCCACTCAATGAGGTTATGAAAAATGGATCATATCATACAATGGAAATGGTAGTCTGTATGTACACATGAATGACGTTTTAATTTTTATACTAGGTTGAAAAGAAATAAATTAGATAATATTTTACTTTTCAGAATCATAAATATGTTTTAAACTTCATATTTATTTATTATTTCTATGCTTATGACCTACCATGTGAGATGGTTGCTTTATGGAGTTGGTAGTCTACACGTACAGACAAATGACATTATTATTTTCCAACATATGCGATGGTAATAAGTTAAGTAATATAAATTTTTTTAAAAATCATAATTTTTCCATAAATATCAAATAAATAAATTTTATCCATCATTTCAACCAACCATGAGAGGTGGTGATGAAAATTAAAATACATCAATTTGTATAGATGGTCGTCTGTATGTACACACGAGCGGTCATTTCATTTATCATTGGATGGAAAAGGAGATGAAAAGGGGTTATAAGAAAAAATAATAATAATTTAGTGTATTATTTATACGTATGTTATTATATAATAATATTTGTGAGAGGTTTAAAGGAGTTATAAGAAGAAATAAACAAGAAATAACTCAGTTAAGAGTTATACCTCTTCTTTTGAAAAACTCTTTTGGATTACACATTACACCTTCTTAGGTTGGTATTTGTTGAGACTAGTCCCTCTATGATGTGAGGAAGAAAGTAAGGAAGATATTTGGGTAGGTATTCACATATCCAAATTATACACACGTGAACTTTTCATACATATATATTATATCTTAATAGATTAATACTGAATATATTTTACAAATACATGATCTAGGACTATAAAGGTTTAGTTTCATTGGAGACTAGATACACAATCTTCTTATTTGATAATATATCTTAATTATCTCAAAAAATGATCTTCTAACATAGTACTCTTAATAGATATACTCTACATAAAACCTTTCTTCATGACATAGGGATTGGAAATATAAGAAAGGGTTGTATCAAAAGCTTGGTAAGAATAAAAAAGGGAGATATCAATGAACACTAAGAATAACATGACTAGAAAGGTGTGAGAAAATGAGATTAATATTTTAAAATAGTGGTATCCCACCCTGGGTGCCACTTAACGGTGCCCTGAGATAGTGGCCACAAGACTTCAAGTGCACCTCCTTGAACGATAGAGGTTTCTGACTAGTAGGGAGGGCCTAGGGTGTGTCTGTGGGGATACTATATCCTAATTGATTAGAGTGGAGCACAAAAATATATAAATAAAATAATAAATAGAAGAAACAGACACTATATGACCGGACCGGTAACCCGCCGTAGCAGAAACAGTATCAACAGGCAGATAGTAGCCGAACAATAATAATAAATCATTTAAGGTAAAAAATTAATAATCATGATATTAATAATAACTAGATACATAATATGATGATGGAATGTCATGTAATATACAAAAGTATGCATGCGGACAGGGGATACAAGCATATACCACATGCTAAAAAATATTCAAAAAGTCCAAAAACTACTATGACTAGCATCTCAAGCATAGGATCAGTCCTCTACCCCATACTCCATCCTAGTAATGTAAATTAAACATCAGAATCTAGAAGCTTCCCTTTATCAATACCTACAACCATAAAGTCTGCTTGGGTACTAAAGGTGACTCAAGTAGGGTGTGAGATAGAATCTCAGTAGGCCACCACCAATGGTGTCTAGATAAATATAGTACGTGCATTATAAAATGAGAAGTGTTCCATAATTAATAAATGAAAATGATAAATAAATAAATAAGTACATGGGGATGGGTTCCACTTGGGAGCCTGTACAATTTACCTGCTTCAACGTAAGATGATGTGTCTGAACTAAGGGTTAATTTAAAGGTAAAGTGAGTGGGATAATATATAAGAAGGCAGACTATCCCCAAGCTTGTGATTGGTCTTGGAGGACGTGTCCCTATGTTTTCCAAAACTAACGGATCATTCCACATTTGAAAATATTCATTTACTTTTTAAATCAATTGAAATCCTATTTATAAAATATTAAGAGTCACCCTAATCCCGTCCATGGAAATTTAGAGATAATTTTCAAGTATTTATCAATTGGATCAATATATTTTCAATGCCTAGGGATTCTATCCAAGGCAACCCAAGAATTAATTCCTAAGTGTCACTCCAGGCATAGTGTGATAATGTCAAGAACTAACCCCTAAGTTTATATCTAATATCGCACATAGGTTCATGAGTCTCTCTCATGGTATGATACAACCATCGTGTCATCAAGCCCGTCCAAGGGTTCTTCCCTAGGGAATAGGTGTCACACATCTAGAGGTAAAAAAAAGTGCAAGTCGAGCCTATCCTAAGCATAGCTAGTATCACCCTAAATGTATTTATAAGCATTAAGAAAATTCTAGTTGTAAGGAATAGCTTGTTCAATGGGTCCTTAATTGAGAACCCATTGTATATCCCATGACACTAGAGGAGGATATGACTTGGTTAGCAAAGGAAGATCATTTGACAAAATAAGAATTTACAAAATGAATGGCATATGGGTCAATGAATTTCAATTAGGAAATCCATTTAAGTCATAAGAAAAATAGAACATGGCCTAACCTCTTAACAATCTCATTTATTTTAGAAATACCATTTATAACATGAAGTGTGGGGACCTAGATTGTGGATAAACATCATATTCAACTCAATTAATTAACTCTAGACATTTATTATAAGGAGACACACCTTAAGGCATGCATAGACAATTGGAAACAAAGGGGGAAATAGGCTATATGGGTAGAACATGCCTATTGGGGTGGTCC
The DNA here is from genome assembly GCA_963277665.1 of Viscum album. Classification (NCBI taxonomy): domain Eukaryota; kingdom Viridiplantae; phylum Streptophyta; class Magnoliopsida; order Santalales; family Viscaceae; genus Viscum; species Viscum album. The sequence goes on along the minus strand of OY728129.1, from coordinate 1,860,146,726 downwards.
AAGTCAATTAGAACAACCTTGGAGGTGATTCACCACTAGTTAGGATCATAATAAACAGGTGAAATCATTTTTAACATTTTAAGTAATGTTTTGGAGGCATTGTCGGAATGTTCTGACACACAACACAATGGCACAAATTATGAAAAGTAACAAAACTAGTGGAAAAGAACTAAACCACCTACCTTAGCCTCGTATATCTTCCCTAATCCAATGTTGACCCTTGATTTGAGATAGAATGAAAGAAATCAAAGAAATTATTAAATGCCCTAAAAATAGGGCAAATGAGCTTGCACCGAGATAACGCAATAGAGAGGAAGAGAAATTTACAATATAAGGTAGAGGATTGAAGAGATTATTGAGAGATTTCTGATAGATCCATTAGTGAGTGATTTTGTGACCAAACAAAGGATATCTATTGATCCCAAGGGAGAAGGAACAAGGGATCTCTTGCATGAGGGGGGAGAAGAAAACTGTTGGAGGAAGGAGGGAGAAGAAAGAAAGGGTTACACATTAAAGAGGGAAAAATATAATTTCACCCATGTAGAAATGGGAACATGGTTTAGCCACACGGTTGGACAAATTGTACTCTAATTGTTCTTCAAACCACTACTTCAAAGGGAAACCCCGCACAGCTAAGAGCATGTTTTATCTAACCATGCTCAAACTGTACGAAATGAAACTATAAAAAACTCTATAATTTACGCATTGGAATGCTCCTAGAGTCACCTGATTATAGAAAAACTGTGTGGCTCCTACTACTCCTCTATTTTTTCCAATATGATTGGTAGATACCGTTTTGGCTGGTCTGAAAAATTTCTACTAACCGTATGGCCCGGTTTATTTTCCAATTTTTTTGGGGTTCTAGGCACCGAACAAGCCCTGAACACCCTTGTGATCTTCATGACTCCCATGTATCATATCATAAGAGTTGTTTAAAGGAATTTAAATAAAAAAACAAGTGATTTATACCTTTGAGATAAGTTGGGACATTACAAAAAACATACCCAACATATTATACATCACAATATTAAATCATAGCATAATTCTTGGGAGTTCATAAGACATGAATCAAAAAAGAATCAAATAACATAAGCTATGAGAGCATAACATTGGCATAATACATAAGTTTGTGGCATTAATAAAAGTGTAGAAAATCATTTCCTTGGTATTAAATTATTACTACCAAGAATATCATAGTGCATTGGGTTCACTCCCTAAACCATAATATCTTTAGTTAAGGTTCACTCTCATGACTAACATAGTCGATATAGTCCCTTACTAAACTGAGTTTCATCCCCATTCTATTCCTTATTATCTCATGATATATCTATCTTTACCTAATGCATTTGAGGGTTATATAATTTTGGGCCCTCCCATCACATAATTAAAATCATACATATGTGTTTTATAAGATCATAAAGCATTCATCATATCATAACACATGAAAATTAAACAATTTTCATTAACATTTCATCATTTTATCATAGAATAAATTGTTAAAAATAAATTATTTTTATAAAAATTTCTTCATTTCATCATAACATAACCTGTATAAAATAAATAGGTTTCATGACATAATTAACCCATGGGAAAAAAGTGGGTTTTATATAATAATCCTTAAATTATCATCAACATAATCCATCCAAATAATGAAATTGGATGGTTTTATTGGACTGCATCCCTATTAAACCATATGTAACATCAAAATATATAATCTTATAGTAAATTCTATTAAAAGATATCTATAATATTTCTTGAGGAAAATACCCTTTTAATTTTGAAATAACTTTTTTAAAATATAAAAAATTCCATTGAAAATTACCTTGGAAACATGTAAATGAATCTTCAAAACAATTATCATTCATGGTGGTGGGAAATTTTTTTCATATCATGTACGTTGAAACATAGATTCCTTTAACATTTTTGTTAAAAATTCAAAAATAAATCATTCAAAAAATGAAAAGAAAATTCATTTTAAACCATTTTTTTAGAAATTAAATAATGGGTAAAAATGAAATTAGTCATTCATAGAAGAATATTAAAAAAATAAAAATAATTTTATAAAACATGGATATGGAAGAAAAAGTATTTTTGAACGAAAAGAGAAATAAAGTTGGTTTTCCTTTAAAAAAATTGTTCTCTTGAGTACTTAATATGTGTAAAATGAAATGAAAAAAATAAATTTTATAGAAATAAATAGAGGATAATATATGTGAAAGGTATTTATCTGATTGGGATAATATAATTTCCTCAATTTAAATTTAAGAATGAACAATACCAAATAAAATCGGATTGAGATGTAAATCCTTTACCAATTTGGTAACTTTTGAATCATAACATATGGTAAGACATAACCATACATACATATATATATATATCTTCATAATTTTCATGATAAGTATCTTAAAATTCATTTATGGGTTGTATATACATTGTATAAAAGAAACATGTTGTGAATATGACATGTGTCTCATAGAAGTAAACGTTAGAATTAAATCCCTTACCTCAAGCCTTATCTTGCTTTATACATGTTCAAAACTCATATGTAATAAATATATATTTATTATAAATATATTTTAGAGTGATAAATGTATATATAATAAAATATATGATTTAATTTTAACATATTATCACCCATTTATTAATAAATTTTATTAAAATCATAGTTTCGGGTGATAATTGCTTCGTTTTTCATGAATGTTTCAATTCGGCATTCCCAATCCTTGTACATTGATTATGGTAACATAATATACATAATTTTAATAATGATATAAATTAATATATATTAATTATATACATATTTATAATTTTACATTAAAGGTATAGATTGAAAAATGATTTACACTATTCATGGAGACGGTAGGTCATACGTACGCATGAACGATGTTGTCATATTCTAACGAAAAGGAGGAAAGAAAGATATATAATATTTAATCATTAAAAAACAATAATAATATCATAAGTATAATATATAAAAAATATTTACATATTTATAACAATCCAATTAAAATGGTGATGAAAAGCGAATAATAGCGCTATATGGAGACGTAAGATGTATGTATGCACGAGCGATGTTTTCATTTTCATTAGGATGGAAAGGATTCAGATAATGGATTTAAATCATAATAATAAAAATTAAGTATATTTAATATTATAAATTAATTATTTTATAAAATATACAATAGATTTATAGGAGGTATAATAATAAATAAAATTTAAATTACTCAATTAAGAGTTATACCTCTTTGTTGAGAAATCTCTTTTAGCTAACACATTAAGCCTTCAAAGGGTGTTATTTGGGAAGTAAAATAAGATACTAGATGTGGTTAAGGAATATATAAAGGTATTATGGTATTTATTTACTAAAATAAAAGTCTTGTGAAATGTGTATAAGAGAGGATAGGTGGTATCCTTTTATAGGGGAGGGAAAGCACGCACATGGAATTACTTAAAATATTGAATAATATATATATCATAATTATGTAAATTGGAACTTAGGCACCCAAAATTTGAATTTAAGATATTATATGGTTGAACTAAACTCAAAAAATATCATTTGGTAAAGTTTTTTATATATGTTAATCTCACCTTATACTTAAACCACATTAAATCTATTTTAACTTTAACTGGGACAACTTAACTTTTTACTATTATAATGTAATTATATGAAAAAAAAAATGGGAATTATAAAAAAAAATCATTATGATTATAAATTTTTAATCCATCTTATTGGATTTAAAATCTATATATGGTAGAAAATACTTTTAATATAAGATCACAAAACTCATGAAAAGCAATTTTTTAGGAAAATACCTATCTTAAAAGAAAAATATATTTTACCTTAAAATAAAGTAATAAATATATTTAATTTAATTTTTTTGGTTAAATAATAAACTAAATAATATTTTAATACTTTTTTATTAAGTAAAAACAGAATGTAATCTTCCAACCATGACATAAAATACAAATCCCAAAAAAATAGTTTTTAATTTGAATAAAATATAACATATCTTCAAAAAAATAAAACTATGGTTTCTAGATTAAAAATAATGATTTAAATAAATTATATAACTCATAAATTATAACTTTGGTTAAAAACCATTCATAATATAGGATATAGGAAAGTTTTAGGGTTATTTTAATATTTTACCCCATGTTTTTAATCGAATTTTACCTCTTTTACCGAGGTGACAAATATTTGCTATAGTTAATATTCATAATGACAAAAAAATAAGTTGTCCCTGTTAAATTATATGAGTTATTATGATTCAAATTATTTAATCCATTTTATCAAATTCAATTCAAAAAATTGGAAGAATTTAATTTAAGATTAAACCATCAAAAATTGATGAATAATGGTTTTCTAGGAAAAAATGTTTTCTTAATTATAAAATGTTTTTTTACCAAAATAAAAAATAAAATTGATTCCAATAAACAAAATTGTATTATTTTTAATAAAAATTAATAAATTATACTTTGAAATAATTTTAAAATAAAATGTAAATTTAAAAATTCTTGAAATGAAATGACTGTTTTAAATAAAAAACTGTATTTTTTACTATTCATAAAAAATCAAACTTTTATGAAAATAATAAAAACTTAATTATAAGATAATTTTGACGTGATTATTTCAAAAATGAATCTCATTTTTTAAAATATATTTTCTATAAGTGGCAGAAAATAATTATTTTTCTTTATCACTAAAATCTATAAAAAATCATTTTTCAGGAAAAGCGTATTTTTGAAGCATATAAAGGATTTACTAAAAAATGAATAATTAATTATCAATATGGTTTATTGATATAAAACCTTTATATATAATTTTTAAAAAGTGTTTATTCATATTCACTGTGTAAATTTAACAACTAGGTTATAGCATTCATGTTTATATCATGGTTTGTTTAAACTTGGTTATGTGTGTATCATAAGCTATCGAAAAATGTAAAATTGTTTGAAGAGAAATATATCTCCAAATATTGGAGTGTTACAACATACACCGTTAAATTGAATTTTACACTCTAAATTCCATCACTCTGATATAACCAAATAATGATATATATGACAACTCATAACTTTAATACGCTTTAATTCATGATTTATTACATAACTGCACAATTAATTAAATCCAAAATGATCAAAAGGCCTAGCTTATTTTGGAATTTTGGTACATAAAATAATAATTTTAGATAGGTATAGAATTTAATTATTTAAAAAAATTACATTATGCCCTTAATATCCATTGATCTTCTAAAACTATGTAGGATAAATTAGGGATGTACATAAGAAGTTGTCAGATATAAAGCCCAATAAGGGAAAAATAAAAGCATAACATGATGAAAGTAACACATGTTAGTCAAGAGGCATATAAAGGTGAAATTAAATGGGTGGGAAGCATAAACATGAATAGATAATCATGATATAAGATGATAACATCAAGGAAACATAGAAATGTGGAAACAATATAAAACATGACATCATAAGCATAAGTTAAGACTAAATACTAAGAAATCATAACATAATGTGATTATTATAACATCCCATGAACCATAAATGGAATAAAATTAGATAAAAACATTATCCAATTCATTATAGGGCTATATATCTCTGTTCCCACCCATCACATTCATATCATGCACATGCATAAGTGTCCCGCATAGATCATATAACATAAAAATATCTTTAAACACTTTTAATTCCATGGTTAAGGAGTGTGATATTAAATTAATGGATGAACCCAATCAATTAATCATAGGTACATCTAGGTGAATACCATTGAGTGTAAATGGGTATGTGTATTCACTACACAAATGTTTGGCATGGAAAAATCATAGGATAATTTCGACTACATAACGTGTGTACATAATGATTCATGAAAGAATTTAATGAGCGTAAATGGTGGTTTATCATTACCAAGACATCATAAGGATAGTAAATTGATGTGTAAAAAAATTACAATATGGAAATTTTGAAATCAATAGGCTTAGTATAAAGAAACTACTTGAAATTAAAAGGAAGAGGAGAGAGTCCCTTACCTTGAGAGGGTGCTTTTAAAAGCTTAGGAGAAGCTTCTTAAGAGCTTGGGAACACATTGGGAGGGATTTATATAGGGGGAGGGAGAATAACATCATGATAAATGGTCTGAGTGAAGAGGATTATGTTGATGGGTGGGTATTTATAGAAAAATTGGGTAGAATTCTTTATTAATTTATAAACATAGGTTTTAGAACCTATATGATAAAATAATAAAAATCACAAACGATACCTGGGTGTTTTTTGACCATTTATTTTTCCAAACATAAGTGGTTTTCAATATTTTATATGTAAATGAACAAAACCCCTTAAATAAATACCATTGGTGATGTGTAAGTGAGTCATGTTTTAAATAATTGATTTTAAAAACTTAAAATATAATATATATTTTGGATGATTCATTAAGGGTTTATAAAATTAAATAAATAAATTCAAAAACATATTATTTAAAAGGATAAAAATACATTTGGTCATAGATGTCTTTTATGGAATTTATTACTTCACTTTTGGGCCATTATGATGTCATAATACATACCGTATAATTATATAGTATTTAATTTTTACCCAGAAATTCAAATGTCTCAGATAATTATGAAAAATTCACCATTGGATAATTTCAATGTGCTGATTTATAAAATATTATTTGCTTTATCAAAATAATTTTCTAGATATGAGAATTTTTATATTTAAATAAAAATCCCTATTTACTATAGAATACTAGTTTTTACAATATTAACTACTTTTTGGACCTTATAAAAATTACATTATCATTTATTAAATTTTATTATCAGCTATATTTAAAGAATTATTATAAAATAATAATATTTTATTTTAATATTATTTATTTTAAAAATTATTTATTTTATAAAAAGAGTTTCTTAATTGAATCTATAAATTTTCCAAAAATACAATTTTGATTTCTTCATGTCAAAATTTAGTTCTTATCAAACACATCATATAAACATTGATAATGTAATAATAAAAGGTGATAAATATAATTATTATTTTATTAAAAATAAAAAATAAACAAATTTATACCATTAAGTCCTAGATACATAACCCCTTATTAAACTAGTGTACGCCCTAAGGGTAAGGTGTGTGATGGTGACACTTTCTTAGGGTTGTTCGGTGAACATTGATTGGGCTCTGATCTTAATAAGCTTGAACTTATTCCATAAATGGTTTTATTCATGCTTTAGTTGTTGAATTTTTATCTTTTTATTGGTCAAGGGAAAATCCTAGTAATGGAATCTACTTTAGAATCACTAATAAATGGGCTTCATAGGGTATGGTCCTACTAGTTGAGGAAATCACTTTTTATGTTTGCATCAACTAGATTTTATCAGAACCTTTAATATTTACTAATCATATCAGTAATTGTACAATGGTTTATTATCAATGGTTAATATTCTTAATGGTATTTTATATATGATATGATATAACTTATAATGGTCCAAAATAACCAATGTAGTTCATGTTTTTTTGTATAACTGTATTACTGAATGGCATATTTACTCATTTGAAAATGGAATTTCATTTACAAAACTTTGGGTCATTAAAATTTCTCTATTTCAACACGTCTATGGGTTTCCAAGTATCATCTTCAAATTTTTAATTCCTCCAGAGAAATTTAACTGGGTGAGTAGTCTTATTCCATATAATTTTTCTCTACAATCCAAGATTTTAACCAGTTTTTCTTCATAAGAAATATCATTATCTAGTGGTATAATCTCTAAGTTCAATACATGTGATGGACCAGGTTTATACTTCCCCATGAGAGATATATGGAACATATTGTGAACTTGAGAGAGGTTCGGTGGAAGCACCATGTGATAACCTGCGAACCATAATTAATCAAGAATATCTAAGGGGACAATAAACCTAGGGATTAGCTATCCATTATTTCCAAATATCATAATTTTCTTCCATGGATAAATTCGTAGGAATAACTTCTCAATCACTTAAAATTATAGATTTTTCCAATGATTTTTAGTATAAATTTTTTGTCAACTCTAAGCTACCTTGATGTGTTGTTGAATGACTTTAACCTTATTTTCCATTTCTTAAGCTAGATTATGTCCAAATACCTTTCATTTTGAAACTTAATCATAATACATTGGTTTCCTTCACTTCTTTCTATAGAGATCTTCATATAGATCCATTTTAATGGTTGAGTGAAATCTATTCTTGTATGAAAATGTGACAAGATGAAGGCGTTAATCCTAACCAACTTTGAAATCCATAGAACATGATCTTAACATATACTATAAGGTTTCAATGGTTCTATCATATTGAAAGTGTATATGAGGATGGTAAGTAGTACATAAACATAATTATGATTCAAAATCTCATTAAATAATTCCCTAGAACCTTGAGGTAAACATTGGATCTTGGTTAGATATAATAGAATATAGTACTCCATGTAATCTTACCACTTCCTTAATCTATATTCCAACAAGATAATCAAGAGATAAATTTTATCTGATAACATTTAATTCTACTGACTTCATAATGAAATCCCCAAATAGCATTATATCCTTTAGAAGTTTTAGGGATTCCAATGAGAAAATCCATGGTGTTGTTTCCCCACTTCAATTCGAGTGTAGTTAATGGTTGTAACATCCCCTTAGAATTTTTTTCTCTCAGCCTAAACTTAATGACACACTAAGCACTGAGATGCATACTCTACAAATTAACTTTTCATGTTAACCCGCCATAAATACTCTTCCATATTGTTATACATCTTCATACTCCCATAATGAATAGATAATGATGAACTATGAGCTTCATCCAACAACTTCTTCTTAAAGTATGATATTTATGGGACACATACACGGTTTCTAAACCTTATTTTTCCCTCATAATCAAGGTAAAAGTTAAGATTATTTCTTAAATTCTTTTATAGCTCCACATCTTCCTTTTGAGCCTCTTTAATCTTCACATGGATAGATAGTTGAACACTCATTTGAGTAAGATAATATTTCTCCCATTAATTCAATATTTATAGATCCATCCAATGAAAATCCAAAAATATTGGATCTTTTGTGATTCTCATCATAGATAAGATAACATGATATTTTCAACTTAGAGCATCTACCACCTTATTCCTTTTCCCAAGGTGGTAATATATTGAGTAGTTATAACCTTTAATAAAATCTAGTTATCTTATATTGCACATATTAAACTCTTTCTAAGTGGATATATAATTTAAAATTTTATGATAAGTATATATATCACACCTTTCTTTTTAAAGATAATTCCTCCATATATATAATACAAAAAACTAATAAAGATAACTACAAATCATGTGTTGGGTAATTATGTTAATAAAAATTCAATTTTCATGAGGTATAGGCTATAACCATACCATGATACATGAGGAAGAATCATAATCCCTTATTTGATAAATCACTATAGATCGCAAACCCTTATCTACTATAGGGTAATGTAATCATTGGTGTACTAAGAAACCTTCTCTTTAGTTCTTTGAAATTTTACTCACATTCATTTGTTCAAAGGAACATAGATCTCTTCTAAGATAAATTGGTGAGTCGATTATATAGTCATGATAAATTCTCTAAAAACATCATTAATATCTAAAAAACCAAGAAAAATTCAAATCTCAGTCACCATGGATGGCCTTCGTCAATAATAACATTCATATTTGATGGATCCACCAATATAACCTCAATTGGGATTATATGATACAAAATGAAACATTTTGTAGCCAAAGATCACAATTGGTATGTTTTTCATAAAAATTATCACTCCTTAGTGTCTTAATTACAATCCTCAAGTGATCATCATTCCATTCCTTATTCTTGTAATATATAATAACACCATCTATAAAGGCTATAAAAAATTAATCAAGGTAATCTCTAAAGACTCTATTAATTAAATCCATAAAGATATCAGGGGAACTAGTAAGACCAAATATCATCACTATAAAATCATAGTTTAAATACCTCAGATGGATTGTCGTCTTTGGTATGTCTTTACCTTTGACCGTCAACTGATAATATTTGTATCAAAGATAAATCTTTTAAAATTATTAAACTCCATGTAATTGGTTGAACAAATCATCAAAATGTGGTAGAGGGTATTTATTTATGATTGTGATCTTGTTTTGTTGCCGAAAATATAGAGTTTCATTATTATATCTTTCTTCCTAAAAAAAGAAGAGGTGAACCCCATGGTGACACAATTGTCTGAATGAATCCATTATCAAGATTATCCTAGAGTTGTTTCTTCAATTATGATAAATCAATCAAGGAAAATATGTATATATTCTTTTAAATAAATATAGAACCATGCATGATTTCTATTAAAAACTGAACTTCATGATTCTAAGTAAGACTAGGAAACTCTTCTAGAAAAAATCAACAAACACCCATAAAATATATATGTGTGTGTGTGTGTGTGTGTGTGTGTGTGTGTGCTGTTAAGTTTTTCCCTAACTATATGAGATAAAATCACCTATTTAAAAGTAATAAATACCCATACAATGGATTCAATTTCCATTGGAAGTTCATATTCATCATTTCACCAATAAAAAATCATAGGTTGGTTTGGAATATAAAATGTGACTTTCCTTAATTGGAAATTTATGTGATATTTATGTAAATGAATATAATCCATTCCCATGATAATAAAAAATTCCACTAGAGGGATAATAACAAGATTTTTAGGAAGCGCATTCCCACAAAATTCAATTGGAGAAGAATCATAAACTTGAGATGTGATCAATATATCATTAGTGTTTTTACTACTAATTAAGAATTTAGTCATTGAGGTTTTATTATGATACCCCTATAAAATTATTTAGATATAAAAGTGTGGGTATATCCAAAATCAAATAAGACATTAGTAGTTCTAGAGTGGATGGTAAGTGTACCTTTCACTAATTAGTTATCCACATCCTTGATAGTGATCGATTAAGATTTTCATTTGTCTTTGGAATTAAGAGGTTATTGACATAAATCATCATCATCATCAAACTTTTTATTTGAGAACTTGTTATCATAATCCCATCCTACTTGGATTTGAAATAATGGAGTGGGGTTGGTGCATTCTATGGTGATTTTTTATTATTCCTACCATAGACTAGTATCTTCCCATCACTTTAGATCTGGGTTCCTCAATGAACTTCATTTCCATACTTAAAACATTTAATAGTATCCTTATGATAATTTCATCCATGCTTTATTCAACACTCTAAGCATAAAGGAAATATCATCTTTTTTACTGTATGATTTTTAGAGTCTCCCTTGAATTCCATATTTCCTTTCTTATAAAATTAATGAGAATTATAGGTAACTCAAATCTCTATTTCCACCTTGATAGCACAATTAATGATTTCTTAATAGATAATTAAGTCTCTTATATATAATTCCCTTCAGAGACTTAGTTTTAAACCAATGAGTTATATATCAATCTTGATTTCAGTTTAGATTGTAATACTATAATCATACCTCACATGTCTTGTAAAATTTGACTCATAGTTACTAATGGATTATTCATCATTCTTATTTAGCTCAAGTAATTCTTTCTCCATTTTCATATTATTAATATGAGAAATTTACATATTAAAAAATAATCCCTTAAACTCATCTCATTTTATGTACTCAATTTCTTACTATTGCATCGGGTTCCAGAAAAGAGTCCACCATTGATCTATCATAGCTTCTAAATGATAAACAGCCAAAATAAAAATGTTATGTTATGAACAATGGAGAGTGGAAAATATATTTTTAGTGGTACTGTTCCATTACTTAGAAACTAGTGGATTTATGGTCCTAATAAAATAAGGTGGATGTCTCCTCATGAAGTATTTAATATAATGTTGTTTCATCTTTTACTTGTTTTGATGCTCGGCTTGATTCATAGATTGATAAAGTTACATAAGCATAGAAATAAGATTTTACGTTACATATCTCATAAAATTTGGTTTATAAGGAGGAAAATAATTATACTTTACATCACATTCAGCATTAACATAGCTCCTTCTAGTTCTATCCATTGACTAAAACCAACAATAATTGGGTGGGAAACAATAATCATAGTAGGAAACTACATAATTATGAAAAATCATTTAGAGGATGTAAAAATAATGACATATTATTTTCAATATATGACATCTATAGTTTAACTTGGGTTATTCATGGTCATAATCTATTCAAATCCATCATAATGGTTTAAAAATAAAATGTGAATTAACCTAAGCATTTCCCTTAGGAGTGTAAAAGAGGTGCATATTAAGAGAACATTCACCATACACCATAATAATGGTTGAGATATACTAGTCCAACTCTTTTCAAATTTATAATTCCTAGATGAACCTTTTCCAAAACTACATCCAATTATAGTATCCTGAAAGATATAGATTTCTAGGAAAACCACATAATCTCTTCCTTACTAAAACATTAGGATGTTATCCTACACTTAGATTTTTTCCCAGTATTTTCAATAAATTTCTCCAATTATAATCTCAAAATTTTAACTAAAAATTTCCTATGATAGAAACTATAAAAACTTTATATTTTAATATATATATATATATATATATATTACATCATAATATATTAATGTTAAATAGTTTTACAAATACAATCCTGAGGACCATAACGGTTTAGTGCCTTTGGAGACTAGATACAAAATATTATTATTTCATGGAATGTATTCAACATCTCAAATAAACGTATTACATCATCATAATATCCATAGACATAACCTAATTAAAACCTTTATTCACATCCCAGAGAAAGTAAACTTAAGAAAGGGTGAGCTCAGATGGTTAGTAATGGTAAAAAAAATGTAGATATCAATGATCACAAAAGCATGACATAAGAAAAAGGGAAGGAGAACATGATCTTAACATTTTAAAACCATACCAAAATATCATAGATCATAAGCATTAATCATGGCATAAAGTTTGGAAGTTCATAATACATAAATCATAAAGAAATCAAAGAATATGAGTCATGAGAGCATAAAATTGGAAAAATACATAAGTTTATGGAATACACATAATACTTGAAAGTAATTTTATTAGTAGTCAAGGATAACTTCTAAAACTATCATAGTAGATGGGGTTAATTACCTAAAACATTGTATCATTAGTCAATGTTCACTCCCAAGACTATCATAGTGGATAGATTCCCTTACCGAATTAGGTTCACTCCCCATTCCAGTCTATATTATCTCATGAAATATTCATATTTACCCCATGAATTAGTGGGATATATCAGTATAGGCCCACCCATCACATAATAAAAATCATCCATATGTGTTCCATAATATAATAAAACATTCATCATATCATACCTCATGAAAATGAGATAATTTTCATAAACATGTCATCATCTCATCATAGCATAACTCGTGGAAAAGAAATGAGTTTTATAGAGTCATCCATAAATTATCATCATCATAAGGAATTAAAAGAATGAAAGTGTATGGTATCAATGGATCATATCCCCATTAAAGCAAAACTAACATAAAATTATTCCATATTAGAGGAAAATTCCTTTAAAAAATATTTGGAATATTTTTGAAGAGAATTCCCTTTCCATTTGAAATCACTTATTTAAAATCAAGAAATTTCAAAAATATTAAGGAAAAATTTTCATTGAAAATAAACTTGAAAACATATAAAGTAAGATTTAAATAAATGACCAGTCATGACATAAGGAAATTATATTCATATCTTGTATGTTAAAATAAAGATTGCTTTCACATTTTCAATAAAAAGTCAAAATACCTAATTCAAAAAATGAAAAGAAGATTCATTTTAAAAAATTATAAAAATTTCATAAAGTGTAAAAATTAAACTATTCAATCATAGGATAATATTAAAAAAATTAAAACATTTTTATAAAATATGGATATGGAATAAAAATTATTTTTGATCAAAGTGAGAAATAAAGTCGGTTTTCCTTAAAAAAAATCTTTCAGTATATTGAGTGCTTAAAGTGACTAAAATGAAATAAAAACATTTATTATCAAAAAAAAAATAATAATAGAAGAAGAAACATTAAATGGATCTATCATATAATTATTATATAATTTCTTTAATATAAATTCAATTATAAACAATCCCGAATAAAATTGGATTGAGACGTAAATCCCTTACCACTTTGTTAACTTTTGAATAAAACCCTAATAAAAGAGAGAAACTTAGATAGATTTATATATCCCCATTATTTTCATGATAATAATCATAAAATTAATTCATGGTAATCATATACACCACATAAATGAAACAGTTGGTGATTATGGAATGTGTCTCATAGAAGCAATATTGAGAAAAAAATATCTTACCTCAAGTCTTATCTCACTTCGTACGTATTCAATCCTCCTTTAAAATAAGTATATATTTATTATAAATCTATTTTAAAAAATAATTATATATATAAAAACATATATTATTTACTTATAACATATTTTTTACTCATTTATTAACAATTATTTATTAAAATCACAATTCCATGTGATAACTACTTTATATTTCATGCATATTTTGATTCAGCATTCCCAGTCCTTGTACATTGATTATGGTACCATAATATCTAGAATATTAATAGTTATATAAATATAAAATAAAATCATTATATACATATTTAAAATCATCTGTAAAATTTATATATAGAAAAATTATTTACATCGTTCATAGATACGGTGGGTAGTACGTACACATAAACACTATTTTCACTTTCTAAAAATAAGAGGAAAGAAATATAAATAATAATTTATAATCATAAAATCAAAATAATATCATAGATATAATATATAAATATTATTTTCATAATTATAACCATCCATGTAAAATTGTGATGAAAAGCGATTTGCACTGCAACCTGGAGACGGTAAAAGTGTGTACACATGAGCGATGTTTTCATTTTTCATAGGATGAAAAGAAGGTGGATAATGGTTTTAAAAACAAAAAAAATAAAAAATATTATTTTTAATATACTTAATTAATTATTATAGAATGGATACCATGGATTTATATGGGTTATAAGAATAAATAAAATTGAAAGTTATTGGTTAAGAGTTATACCTCTTCATTGAAAACCCACTTTTGGCTTATACCATAAGCATTGAAAGAGTCATAATTTGGAAATAAATGAAACTAAAGTATGTGGGGAAAGAATATAGGAAGGTATTATGGTAGGTATTAGCCAAGATAAAAGGATTATTAAGTGTGTAGAATAGAGGAGTGGTGGTATCCTTTCATAGGGGAGGGAAAGCACAAACATGGAATTATATAAAAGGTTAAATAATATATATATATATATATATATCATAATAAAGTAAAGTGTCACCAATACACCCAAAATTATAATATAAGATGTTATATGGTTTAACTAACCTCAACTATTCACATTTGGACAATTTTTGGATATATTTTAAGAATTATCTTCTAGTTAAACCATTTTAAATAAATTTTAGCCTTAATAAGGATAACTTGACTTTATATTGTGATAACATAATTATATGATCAAAAATAAAAGATTTCATTTTTTTTGTAAATTGTGATTATAAAATTTTAATCCATATTATCTTAATTAATTTATATAGGTGGTATGAACTAATTTTAAAATAAGAACTCAAAATGCATGAAAAACAGTTTTTAGGAAAATGCCCAATTTAAGAGTAAAAATAATTTTACTTTGAAATAAATTAATAAACTGATTTACCCAAATTTATTTAGTTAATTATAATCTAATTAAGTTTATTATACTCTTTGATCAATCCAAAACTTAATGGAAACTTCCATCCACTCCATTAAATGCAAAACCCCAAAATGGTTTTAAATTTGAATAAAATATAACTTATTTCACAAAAGTAAATCTAGGATTAAAAAATTCAAAATAATGATTTAAAATAAATTATTTAACTTATTTATGATACCTTTGGTATAAAAACACTCATAAAATATGATATAGTCAAGGTTTAGGTTTATTTCAATGTTTTACCCCATGTTTAATCGAATGTTTCCTCATTTAACGAAGTGATAAATATTTACTGTGGTTACTACTCATAATGATGAAAAATAAATTTATACCTATTAAATTATATCAAATATTATGATTCTAAATATGAAATAAATTTTATCAAATTCAATCCATATAAGTGGAAAATTTAAATTTAAGATTAAACCAACAAAACACGACGAAAAGCATTTTTCCAGAAAAACATGTTTTCTTAAGTATAAAAAGTTTTTATACCAAAATAAAACATGAAATTGATTATAATGGATTTAATTGGATTATTTATAACATAAATTAACTTATTTTAATTTGAAATTATTTTTAAAAAAAATGTAAATTTGAAAATTTTCGAAATGAAAAGAGTATTCTCAATAAAAACTAGCATTTTTCAATATTTGTCAGAAAATAAAACTTTTCATAAAATTATCAATAAATTACTATGAGATAATTTTTACAAGATGATTTCAAAAATTAATGTCATTTTTTAAAATAAATTTTCTAAAAGTGGTAGAAATTAACTGTTTTATTTTCTCACAAAAAGTAATAAAAAATTATTTTTGAGGAAAACATTATTTTTGAAGCATATAAATATTTTAATAAAAATTTAATACTTAATTTTAAATATTTTTTATTTATCTAAAACCTCTATACATAATTTTTACTATGTTTTATTCCTATTCACTCTATCAATTTAACAACTAGTTTATAACAATCACATTTATATCATGGTTCATTTAAACTCATATTTTCATGTATTACATGCTATCAAATAAATTAAATTTATTTTAAGGGAAATATATCATAAAATCTCATGGTATTACATATATTATTAATTTTTTGTGAATAATTGAGGGGAGGAGGTCCCCTTTTATAAGTGAGGGGAGTGGAACACTTATAAGTATCCTTAAATTATTTAATATTATAAATTTATTACTCATGTTCAAGTGGTAGAAAATCAATCCAATTTCAAATATAAGGTGATTAGTTTAAAAATACCCTTATCAAATAATAATTAAGATAAGATTCTGTGACCTTTTCACTTAGTTTTTTACCTTAGTTAACTCATTTTACCCTTTTCCTTGGTAACTAATTTTTAATATGGTAACTATTTATTATGATAAAAAATAAAATTAGGCACATTACGTAATTTGATCCACATAAATCCAAATAAGAAATCCATTTTTCAAGATTTAATTTGCATATGTGTTAGAAATTAATATTTATATATTATTTTAAAACAAAATGAAAATAAGTTTTTAAAAGAATCTTCTTTTTTTGTATAATAATGAATTTATACAAAAAACGAGTATAATATTGATCCCCATGCCATTAATTGGATTATCTTTAGTCAAATAGGATTAATTTTACTTTAAAACCAATAAAAAATAAAGTGGTACTTTTTTAATACTTTAAAAGAAATGATAGTTTTTATAAACATCGGTATATTTCACAATTAAACCAAAAATCAATTTTATCAAAGAAATCCAAAAATCACCCCATGAAAAAATGAAAATTTTAAATACAAAAAATAAATTTATTTTATAAAATATATTTTCTAAATGCTTTATAAAATAATTACAATATTTTCTCACAAAATTCATTAATTTTGTTTTTGTAAAAATATATTTTCGAAGCATAAAATGAATTTATTCTCATACCTTACCTAATAACTATGATTATATAACTATTAATTTACATGATTGAATATATTATAAATAAATTTCATTAAAATAATTAATTAATATTGATTAATTTAATTTATTAAGATAAAAAAACATTTCGCACTTAAAATAATTATTCTAAAAACTATCTTTTCTTACCATCAAATTGTTTAATCTTCTTTTCTAAAAAATTGATAATCCATGAATGAATGGTTATTAATTACATTTTATGCATAAAAAATAAATTTTCAATAAATTTAATAACCTAAATAAGAGAATATTAACTTTTAAATTAAACATATTAAATATAAATAAAACTAAGTTTTATAAAAAACGACATTTTAAACTTTAATTATTCTTAACCTTATATGATTTCGTTATTATAATTAAAAATTGAGTAATTGTTTCTAAATAAATAATAAATATATTTGTATTAGAATAATTTATATATATATATATATATCATAATTCAGTTTATTCTATTAATACCTACCAATACAACAGCTAGGTTATGACAGTTATATTTAAATAAAAATGTTGGAGTTCATTTAATCTCGGTGTTATTTGTAGTGCATGCTATCAAACATAGTATTCATCTAAAGGAATATACACCCTAAAATATCAAGGTGTTACACATCAATGTAATGAAAATGAGACTCCATGAATAATTGAAACACAAGGATTCTAATATCTTGTATAATCTAGTAATGATGAACATTTTACCAAATAATAGTGTCCAACATCGTTGTTACGAGACATGTATGAAACAATCAAAATTATTGACATTTTATGGTGAAAATAAACTATATATAACTAATATATCTATAGAGAATTAATATAATTGAATAATAAAATAGTTATTAGATAAGAATAAATTTATGAAAGAAGTGATTATGATGCTTAATTTTATTATACTAAAGGTTAAATTGCATCCAGGAAATGTAAGAGTAAAAGGTAAAGGTTCTTAATTTCAAATTATATTCTTTAAGACATGTTTTATATTATACACCTATTTTTTTACATGGAATATATACAAACCCTTTGAAATATTTTACTATGAATATCATTATTCGGGGTTTTTATTTTTATATTTCAATTTTTCACTTAAAAGTTATTTTGATTCAAAAGTTTCCAAAACTAATAGGGTTTCATTTCCAATCTCTATTTGTTTTTGTTGGGAATATTTCTCCTACATATCAATATTCTTCTTCCCACCAATGTTTTCCTTTATAATTTTGAAATCAAATTATGCATTATTTCTTTTGACCCATAGGCTTCTCCTTACCTATTTTAAAAATGAAGTTTTATTATTCTTTTAAAGATGTGGGTTTTAATAAATAAGTTTCTAAAAAATATTAATGTTTGTATCATTTGTATTTTACTCTAAATTTTTGTACTTGGACCATATTTCTTTTTAAAATTCCATTTTTTAAGTATTTTATTTTATCACATTGTTTTAAAATATATTATGTCCATCTTATTGAAGATTATATTTAAAATTGACACATGATTCCATTTTTTATTAACCTTTACTTTATTTAAAAAAATTGAAAGGAATATTATTTTAAACATTTTCTATACTAATGAATTTTCCTATCATCATTGTTGATTTTCTTTAAGAATCTTCCTTTCTAGGTTATAATTGTTTTTCTAAGAAATTTTTATTGCCTTCACTTTATAAAATATTTTCTAGAAAGGGTATCAAAAATATAATTTGTATTTCTTCTTCTTCCCCCATGAATATTTTTAATTATCTTCTAAAGGTAGTTTTCATCTCTGAATATATCCTTTAAAGTTTCTCATGTTTCACTGAGGATATTCTATAATGATACCATCCACATTCATTCTTTGTATGTATCATGATCACATTATTTTATTTATTGAATCAGGAAAGTATTGGCATCCTGTATGTTTAGTATTTTTAATATATATGTTTATTGATTATTAAGGCAAGTTGATTATGAATTGTATTACTAATCATTGATTTCTTATAGGTAATTCATTGGACTTATTATGTGATGGGTTGGGCCCACAATATCTCCTTGATGCATTGATATCTCTCATGATACAAACTAGCTTGAATATTTGGAATATGCCTTACTTATTTATGTATGATGTCCTAGAATGATACCTTAATGATAAGATTCCATTGTCCAAAATAATGAATTCTATCACTATAAAACTAGTTATTGATATATATATGTGTTTATTTATGTTGTTATATCATTCATGGATATATTCCTCATTGATGATATTATATGTATGACACATTTGATTAATGTTTATCTATATCGTATTATTCATGCATTATTTATTATAGGATAGCTTCCTATATAAATTTTCCCTTACCGAGCATCAAAGATCACCCTTTTATTTTGTTTCTTATACCTAAGGTAAATAGAAGTAGATATTGATTTATTTTAAGTTTTATAATAGAATAAATAATAAATTTATCACTATAATTTTAAGTTATATTTCATGTTTTCAAATATAACATGAGAATCATGTATGAATCCAATCTCCCAAGATAACTAAATTATGTGATCTTATGTGATATGATACCTTGTATCTTTTACCAGTTTATTAAAGTAATCACTAGCTTTGGTATACTATAGTAAGTGTTTCTATAGTTGGAATCAAAGAAATTTTAGTAGAAATATTTAGAAGGTCTCATCTTGTGACGGAACCTCTTGTATTTATTTTGTTGTGTGTTTTGTTTTCTTTCATTTAAAAGCCTTAAATTGAATATGTTTTAAATTGTAAACAAAACCACTACTTTAATAGTTAGTCTTAATTAGTGTTTATATAATATTTTGATTAATTAAATTGATTTCAAAAGATAAAGTAATATTCATATATTGTTTTAACTGAGACTTAATCACTCTTTGAGAAATATCTTAAAAGATTAGAACTTATATTGATATGCTATTTTGATTAACTGTGCTATTCTAAATTATTCGGGGGATTTTATTTAAACTTGTTTTAACAAAAATATTATTTAGTACTTAATTAACACCCCCCTCTTGAGATACTCGTACCAATATTTTATATCAAAGGATTGTAAAAGATTTTAAATTGTGGTTTTAGTTGTATTTTAAAGGTCTTAAATTTTTGTTAATTCTAAATTTTGTTCTTTAAATGGATAATAGAAAAGAATAATCTTCTACCAACATACCTCCCTTATTTAATGGAAATACCAATGCTCAATGAAAAATGAAAATGAAAATGCATATTGAAAGTATGGGTTTTGAAATATGGTCTACTATAGAGGATAAATATAAATTACTTAAGACTTGTAGAAAATATTGGGATAATGCTACTAATATTTCTTAAAACAAAAACTAAAAAGCTATGAATTACCTTTACTGTGTTTTAGGAGATGAAGAGTTTAATAGGATATTTTCTAGTAAAACTAATTAGGAAATATGGGATACATTAGTTATTTCACATGAAGGAACTACTAATGTGAATAAAATGAGATTGAACACTTATATAATTAAATATGATACATTCAAGAGGAAACCTGATGATCTAATTTAAGATATGAATATTAGGTTCAAAGAAATAGTGAATACAATGAGCTCCTTAGGGAATATGGTGTTAGAAAAAGATTGAATCATGTGACTACTGAGATGTCTTCCAAAGATATGGAGAGGGACATTTATCTTTATAAGAGAATATTGTGACATCAGTAAACTAAATATCAAGGAATTTATTGGAAAGATGATGGTGTATAAGGATGATATTAAGGTTAATTGTGAAGAATATGATGAACCTAAGAGAAAATATGTTGCTTTCAAGACTGCTATGTCAAAACAGAAAGAAAAGGAAGAGGTATAAGCTGAAAGATCCAGTGATATTGAATCACTAGCCGATAATGATGAGTAAATGGATCATTTTTATAGAAGGTTTAATAAATTTTATATGAAGAAGAAATTCTTTAGAAAACTAAGCTATAAGGGAAATTATAATAGTAAATGAAATTGGAAGGACTGGGAAAGATATGACAATTCAAATGATATTACTTGTTATTAGTGTAAGAGAAAAGGACATGTTAATATTGATTGTCCTAAATTGAAGTACTAGAAGAAGTGTGAGGATAAGGATAGAAATCATAATAAATCTATGAAATCCACATGGAGGGCCTCTGAGGACTACTCCAGTGACTCAAACTCAACTCATGAATAAAATCATGACCGAGCAAATATGTGTTTCATGAAAAATATATTTAAGGTACCTATTATATCTCCTGTACATAATTTTTATCATTCTAAAAATAAAAATGATAATGATATTTCAAAATAGGAAATGTTTTAATATTGAAATATGTTTGAAGATACTTTTAATGAGATGAAATAAAAATACAAAATTCTGAAGAAACGTCATGTTTTATCTGCTAGTATTAGAACCGGCCTCATTGTAGTAAAAGAAAAGAATTCTCAATTATTAAAATAAAATACTGAGCTAAAATTTAATAATGAGAAACTAAATAAATAATTATATAGATTTATAAATGGAAGAGAAACTCTCACTCAAATAGTAGGAAAAAAATCTCCTAAATAAATTATTGGTCTAGGTTACCAACCCATACAGAGAAGAATTGTTAAGATCACTTTTGTTCCTAAATATAATTCTGGAAATTCCACTACAAAATTTTATTCAAGTGAACAGAATAAAATTTTTATTTCAAATAGTTTACAACATTCTTATAGGAAACCCATCAAGAAAATATGGGTTCCTAAGGTAATAATAACTAATATATCTGGACCTAAGAAAATCCAGGTTCCAAAATCATTCTTGGTATAAACTTTATTTTTTAGGGAATCTATTTAAAAATCTCCTATAGAAATTTTTGGTACCTAGAAAGTGGTTGTTCCAGACATATGACATGAGATTACTCGAGCTTCAAGAACCTGATAAAGGTTGATGGTGGTCATGCCACCTTTGGTGAAAATGCTAAAGTAAATATCATTTTCCTTGGAAAAATTGGTAAAAAGAACTCAGTTTTAATTTCTAAAGTACTTTTTGTTGATGGTTTAATATATAATCTTCTTAGCATCTCACAATTATATGATTATGGTTTTCATGTGAAGTTTGAGAACAATGCCTATAATGTTTCTAACTCTAAAAATGATTCAGTATTTACAGCTTTGAGAAATGAGAATGTGTATTTTATTAATCTTTATTCTTTAATTTCACAAAAATGTTTCTTACTTAAGTTCCTTTTATATAGAATCTTGGCTTTGGAATAGGAGACTGGGCCACTGTAACATTCACTCACTTAGAAAGCTTGCTAGGAAAGGGTTAGTTAGGGATCTACCCAAACTTGAATTCCCAAATGAAAAAGTCTATAACCCCTACCAAAAATGGAAATATCACAAAATATATTTTAAATTAAATAAATAAGTTACAACTTCTCAACCTCTAGAGTTGGTTCACATAGACTTGTTTGGACCATATAGAGTTTGTAGTTTAAATTAGAAACATTATGTCTATATACTTGTAGATAACTTTTCTATGTATACTTGGGTATTATTTTTAGCTCACAAAATTGAAGATTTCTCTTATTTTACCAAGTATTATAAATCTATAGAAAACCTTAGTGGATTTAGAATTAATACCTTAAGAAGTGACCATATACATGAGTTTTAAAATCAAGACTTTGAATCCTTTTTTCTCTAAAAATGTCTATAACCATAACTTCTCTCCTCCTAGGACCCCTCATTATAATAAATTTTTAGTGAACACTTCAAGAGATATCATGGAAAATTCTTAATGAATGTGACTCACTTGTATACTTTTGGGAAGAGGTTGTAAATACAACCTTCTATATAATTAATAGAGTTTTAATTAGACCTATCTTAAAGAAAACACCTTATGAAATTTGGAATAATAGACATACTAAGATTAATTAATTTATATTTTTTGGTTAAAAATTATTTATTCTTAATACTAAGGATAATCTTGAAAAGTTTGTCTCTAAGAGTGATGAAAGAATTTTCCTTGGTTATTCAACCTCTAGTAAATCCTATAGAGTTTTTTACAAAAGAATCAAGACTGTGGGAGATTTTTTTCATATAAAATTTGATGAGACGGATACACATAAACCTAATAATCCTTTAGAAAACCTTGAGGATGATTTATCCACTTTAAACATAAATTCCAAACCTTCTGATTCTGATGTAAAACAAGAAAAATAATCATCCATTCCAGAGGAAATTACAAAACCTGAACCTAAACTTGTAAAATACCTTGAGGTGACCATACCTTCTTTTTCTAGAGCTATTAGGAATCTTAAATACCAAAATTTATATGTTATAATTGGAGACTTAGATATAGGTACACAAACTAGAGCTTCTCTAAGAAACCAGGTTGAGCATCAAGACTTCTTATCACAACTTGAACCTAAGAACATCACTGATGAAATTAATGATGAATTATGGGTAATGGTTATGAAATAAGAACTTAATCAATTTGAAATAAATAAAGTTTGGTAACTTGTTTATAGACCCAAAGACACCTTGACTATGGGCACTAAATGGGTGTTTAGAAACATGGTTGATGAATCTGGAAAAATAGTGAGAAATAAGGTTAGACTGGTTGTATAGGGGTATAATCAAGAAGAGGGTATAGACTATGATGAAACCTTTATACCTTTATCTATACTTTAATCCATTAGAATACTAATTGCCTATATAGCACATCTAGATT
Source organism: Viscum album (assembly GCA_963277665.1). Taxonomy (NCBI): domain Eukaryota; kingdom Viridiplantae; phylum Streptophyta; class Magnoliopsida; order Santalales; family Viscaceae; genus Viscum; species Viscum album. The sequence continues at coordinate 1,860,122,332 of OY728129.1, read as the reverse complement.
TCAAACTATATTAAATGGATTTCAAAATTTAATTCTTGAATAGGTATATAGTTGAGGATGTTTTTGTCAAACAACCCCTAGGATTTCAAAACCCTCATTTTCCAAATAATGTTTTCAAGTTAAAAAAAGATTTATATGGTTTAAAATAAGATCCTAGAGCTTATAATGATAGGATCTTCTCTTATCTCATTTCAAAAGGATTTTAAAAAAGTATAGTTTATCCAACTCTATTTATAAAATGAATTTCAAAAGATGTTTTAGTTATTCAAATCTATGTAGATGATATTATATTTGGATCTTATAAAAATTCCTTATGTAATGACTTTTAAAAGATGGTGAAAAATTATTCTTAAATGAGTTTAATGGGTGAACTAAAATTCTTTCTTGGTTTTCATATTTTTTAAAATAAAGAATAAATTATTTTAAATCAAAATAAATATACTAAATACCCTTTATTTTTTTGGTTTAGATAGCACTAAGAGTAGTGACACTCCTATGAGTACCACCTGTATGTTGGATCTTGATGAAGCTAGGAAATTAGTGGATCAAACTAGTTATAGAGGTATGATTGGAAGTTTTCTCTACTTAACTGATAGTTGACCTGACATTATGTTTAGTTTGTGTATGTGTGCTCATTTTCAACAAAACCAAAAGAAACGCACTTAGTTTCTATAAAATCAATTTTCAAATACCTCAAGTATACAGCCAAATTAGAATTGTTCTATCCTAGATGATAATAATTTGACTTAGTTAGTTATTCAGATGCTAATTTTGGTGGTTGTAAGTGAGAAAGAAAAAGAAACTAGAGAACATGTCATCTTTTGGGAAAATCTCTAAAATCTTGGTGTAGTAAGAAACAAAATTTTGTTGTGTTATCCATTAATGAATCTGAATACATGGTTGCAGGTAGTTATAGTGCACAAATTATGTGCATGAAATACACTTTTCTCGACTATGGATATTAATTTTGACATGTCCCTATAAATTATGACAACAAAAGTTCTATAAAAATTTCAAATAACCTTGTATCTCACTCTAGAAAAAAAACACTAATATAATACATCACTTTTTGAGATCATTTTTAAAATGGTGATATAACTCTTGAATACATTGGTATAAAACATCATCTTGTTGATATTTTTACTAAGCCTTTACATTCTGAGAGAATAAAATACATCAAACATGAATTAGGCATGATTAATTTTGGTTAAGTCTAAGTATTTGGGATCCACCATTGGAGTTTACCCACTATTGGAGTTACCCAGCATTGGAGTTACCCACCATTGGAGTTACCCACCATTATAGTTACCCACCATTGGAGTTACTCTTACCCACCATTGGTGTTTTACCCACCATTGTGTTTAATTTCTGTTGGTTTTTGATCCATTGTTTTAATTTCTTTTTATGGGTTATTTATTTAATTTTTATTTGATTCAAATGTTATTTTGATTTTTATTTTAAAAATACCTAATTCCCTAAATGATATAAATTAGACATTTGTCTAATTTTAACTCTCTCATTGCCTCATGCCTTTCTCTCAAGCCTCACCGTGACCCTTTATCTCTTGACTGTTGGCCTTCCCTCACCTTCACTCAAACCTTTTGAGCCGATCTCTATGGTTATAGTGAAGAGAGTTGTAGTTTCTTCTCTGAATGAGTTTTTTACTTCAAAGAAACAAAAAGGAGAGTCGAGTTGTCTAGTTGTTGTTAACCCAATGAACTTAGAGCTTGTAAAGTGAGTTGTGGTACCCGAGAAGTAAGTTCATGTTGAATAGTTTATGTTGATAAATTCTTTAGTGATTAAAGTTTTTCAATACCATGGATGGGTAGAATGGTTTTCTTCTAACGAGAGGCCCTTTTATCTGAGGTTAGTGGACCAGTTCTATCAGTATGTCGAGTTTAGTTTCAAGGAAGATGAAGACCCGGTTAGAAGCATAATAAACGGGCACAAAGTAATTTTCTCTTCAAGATATTGGGAAAGATGTCCGAAATTACCTCGCAAAGGTGTTTCAAATATCTATCAAGGAATTGTTCCATGTGACAATGATACCTTTTTTTATGAGGATTTCGTGGCAGAATTGACTGGATATGGGATAGTAAAAAGACCAATTGATACTGATCTTGATGGTGAATATTGCTTTATTTTCAAGTTTATCCAATATATGTTATTCCCAAGGAAATGTGTCTTTACCATAATTATGTATAAATATGTATATCTTTTGTGTCTTATAAAGATATAAGTAAAGATAAATCTGTGTAGATACCTGATGGTTCATATGATGGAGATGTGTGAGTCATATTTCAGGTCAAACTCTCTCATCTACCCTAAGTTTATTTCATCCATGATGGAGTCCAAATTATTGGTTGATGAAGATGAAGAAACCATAGTAAAATGTAGAGGATTTTTCATTACAAAGGTCATTTGAAAAATAATGAAGATAATCCAGAACCCATGGAAGAAGCGATGGATTAATGATGCTAAAAGACTCTATGTGGAATTCAATCCAATTGGTCACCCTTATAGACTAAAGAATATTGTGGATCCTATATTGGATCCAGATGAAGTGGTTGAGTACTTAGATAAGGAAGAAGAGGAAGTTTTTATCATTGGTAATGAGGTGCAGGAATTTTCAGTTGATGAAGGAAGTGATCTAGATTTTCCTCAGAGCTCCCTGACTATTAATTATGGTGCTCCCAACCCTCCTAGTTATCTCCCTATCCAAGAGGCACTTTTAGAATAAGTAAGTGATGAGGAAGAAATATATTTTTTTAGTGAATAAAAGTTAAAAATAACTTGTAAATCCTTAGAAGAAAATGGTGAGAATGGTGATGAAGAAGACTAAGGAGAAGGTGATGAATAAAATAGAGAAGGAAAAGATAAAGGAGATAGAGATGGAGATGACAGTGATAGAGATTTTGAACATGATAGTTCTAGTGGCCGCATTGGTATTGAGGATGTTGAGATTCCTCAGGAACTTATTTCTTATCCAGGTGTATCAGTTGTCTCTAGATCTGAAGATAAACTGATCCTAGTTTAAGATGTTTATATAAAAGCTAGATATGAGAAGGAAGAATCTATTTAGGGGGATAAATTCCCAAGCCTAAAGATTCAACATATTGATCCTATTATTGATGGAGATCATGTTGTGCCTACAGATAATGTACAAAAGGTTGATGAGTAGACAGTTGTTGGTCAGTCTGTTGATGAGAAGATAGAGGTTGGGCCTACTTTTTTGAGACTATAGTTCCTGACTCTATTGTTGTTAAGTCTCATGGTGTGTATTCTATCAGATTGGGGGACTCAACTATTAGGGAATGAGATAATTTTCTAGGGTATGTTATACTTGGTCTAGACTACTCTGATTCAAATGAGGGTGGCATTCCACCAAAGCATGGTGGAACTGATATTCGAGAAGCAATGGATCCTAAGGGATCAATGATAGAACTGATAGATTTTTCTAGATAGTTATAGAGATTTTATTCTAATGTTCCTACTAGATCTAATCCTACAGAGGCACCTATCATTGAGAGAGTTTCTATATATTTACCTACACCTATTGTTTCATTAGTGCAGTTTATTTTTTCACCAGAGATGACTTAGAATCCTTCATAGGGATAATTCTATCTGATTTTGGTTTGTTTTTGAAATATCAACCTCCCAAAGTCACTAAGATTTGTGAGAAAGATGCAAGGAATATGTCAGGGCTTGTGATTCAACACATCCAACCCAAAATGATGCTTCGTATTCGAGAAGTGGAGATAGAAAATAGGAGGTTATCAAATGAGATGGAGTCTTTGAAATCTATAGTGGATGAGATGAGATCTTACTTTGTAGATTCTATGGATACTTTACTAGAGATTATAGAGAACATTTCTTACATAGCTTCTATATCAAGTGCTCCACCTCCTCCTCTTAATGTTGTGTTGATCTGGTTAGTGTATAAAGAAGAGATTCATATTATTTTAGGTGATGTGCCCGACATCCCTAAGGAAAGTCTAAGGAAAATCTGGCATAACAATGATCATGTGAATATGATAGTTAGAGAGTATATGAAGGATATGGAAGCTGATAGAGATAAAATTTTAAAAGCTACAAATTATTATCTTTTTAGGATTTATACTAAGCATGAGATAAACTCTAATTTCAAGTTTCTTATTGATAACCTCATGGTGCCTCTGGTTACTCAAGCCTTTAAAGAACAAGTCAATCATCTGAAGGTAATGACTCCAGTGCTTAAGTTGTTTATGGAGGAGAAAAGGGGCTTTTTCAATGCTATGGAAAGGGTAGGAAATATTATTATGAACTTCATGAATTTGATGAAACCCTTTCTTCATGTTTATGGAACCTAAGTGGTGGCTTATGATGTTATTTTAGTTACTACTCATATCACCCCTCCAACTTATACTCCAGAGTTTTCAGACCAGGTGTTACCAAAGATTCAAATGCACCCTTAGATGATTATTTCTAGCCTTTCAGTTTAACTCCAAGAGAAGTTGTCCAGCATCTCAGGCCTATCATTATTACAAAAACTCCTTCTCTACCTGTTGTTCCAACAACCATACCTACAGTTACCTCATCCTCAACTGATGTGCCTTCTGCTTCTGAAAAAGGGAAGGGCAAGACACCTCTTGTTCCTACTACCCATCCTAAAAAGCATTGACATTTGACTTTCAGTCTTTGATAGGTATTTTTATGAATTTTTGTATCTTTTTTATCTATTTCAATTTATTTTCTAAATTTAATTTATCTTATTATTCATATTTTGTGTCTTTTTATTCCCATTTTATTTTCACTTTTTGATAATCCCAAAAGTGGGGAATCTGTGGCATTTTTTTATTTATTATTTATATAGTGGTGTTTCTTTGATTAATTCCTTAATGATATTCCTTATGATTTCATATATGTTTAATTACTTCCTTTGATACCATCTTCCCTTTGATACTATTTACTTTCAAATTACCTTTGATACCAAATTTATTTTCTTTATGATCAAAATTTCACTATAGTTATTTAAAGTGCTAGCTAGATCTATTTTAAAACCACACTTTATTATATACATGGTGTATAAAATGTCATAATTTGTGATAATTAAATAGGAGAAGATTGTTGGAACCTCCATGTTTCAATGATCACCAAATCACGTTTCTTATGATATTAAAGAGTTTTATGTGTTATGATAACATTCTATAACATAAAGCAGGTTGGAATTTTTTTTTTCTAAGTGTTGGAAAGACCTACTGTTAGACTCTACTCACCATCAGACATTACTCTCCATTGAGTTTGAGTCACCATCAGGAAAGACTCGCTCTCAGGATAATATTTTGGAAAAGTATGGGAAAGACCCTCCATCAAAGACAATTCACCATCAGGATGGAAATTTGGATAAGTATAGAGATGGACTGCCTCTAGAGGATGAATCACCATTAGAACTTAGTCACCTCCAAATTTGTAAAAGTTTTTAGATGACATACTTATATAGAAGACTCATTATTGAGATGATTTTCCATTGATCCTAACTCACTATTGGCCTAACTCACCACCAGATCAAGTCACCGACAAAGTTGTATCACCTCCAAAAGAGTCACCGTCACTATTTCTAATTAATTTGAATTTAATACTTATAATGTATTTATTAGTCATTGAAAGTGACTAATATTCATTTTTAAGATCTTAATATTAATTTGTTTAAATGTTCATAAACATAAATTTTATTCCAATTCAGAAATTGAACTTCATTTCGAATTATTGTGCAATTCATGATTAAAGTGTCAATTTGGGCCCACTCAATAATTTGCTTGTGGAAATTACAATATTCATTATTTTAATTTGATATTTTTTTATATGATTCATCACTTTATTTGGAACATTTTTTCTTTTAGTTCTGATGGATGAATCACAAGTGAAGATGGAGATTTTTGCACCTGAAGGCAGAAACTTGCTGGAAAAAGCATAATGGGCCTAAGGCCCGTCAAACAAATGTGGGGCCCAGAAACCAAGCCCAATGAAGCTCAAATTTATACAGTATAAAGATAAAAATATTAGTATCATTTTATTTAATGTGTCCAGAGCCAATTCTGATGTTTTCATGATGATAAAGGGATCTGAAGTTGAGATTTAAATGGTGGACCCGACATTAATGCACAGAAATCCGTTCCACCATTTCGACCATAACTTCCAAACGACTAATCCAAATTTCCTGAAATTTTTAAAGCTCATATAGGAAAGATGGAATATTATATTTCTCTTATAAAACCTTTCCTGATTAGGCCTCCTTCGATTACAAATTTACACGTCAATATGGTTGACGAATCTGGACAGTTTTCCGGGTCAAATTCGAAACGTCAATTTCCTTTTGATTATTCACCCTCCTTTTGACTCTATTAATTGTTGGGGGATGAATTAATTATTGGGGGATGGACCTAAGGCTCCTAATATGACTATATAAGGAGATATTGGTGAAGGTAATAGGAGTGGATATTTTTTTTATCATCTTTTGTTGCTTGTTTCATTGTAAGGTTATGCTTCCAAATTTCCTTTGTAATGTTTTCCATTTCCATGTAAGTTTATTTTTTGTATATTTATGTTCTTAATCAACTTATTTCTATTCTATATTTTCCATTTCATTTATTAAAACTTTATTATCACAAAGCACAGTTATATCTCTGTGTTTTTGTGAATTAGTTCACACATAGGTGTGAATTTCATTCACACACACGGAGGAGTGCTCGTTATTTCTACGGTTTTAATTTCTTCAATCCAATTCTGGTTAGCCATCTTCCGCCCACCATTGTAAGTATACCATCAATGGAGGGATAATCCTTTAATGGGTTTATCTTAGGAGGATGAAAAGGTTGTATTTAATGTTATTTTATAAACGAATTGTTGTTAATTGGATAATTAATTTAAGACATTCATTCTTCAGTTTTTTCTACTCTTCATATTTACTGTGTTTTAGAAAACTAAATTCAATTACTAAATGACCATATACCTTGGAGAGATCATGAATTTGGTTCTCTAAGTGTATAGAGGATTAGTAATTGTGTTTAGTAAGCACCAAACCAGAAAATGATGAAGGCAGTCTTATTTTTGAAGAATGGATTCATCAAAAATTAATAAAACCAAAATTGTCTAATGAAGTAAAATTCATTCAATCCACCCCGATCATAATCCTAAGATCAACCCATTTCAATTTAATTTAATTCACTTAGGTTTATTAGTTTTCTTTAAAAAACATCCAAAATCAAAACCAAAGTTGTCCACTTCACATCCCATCCTCCACCAAATCATAGCGTCTCAAGGTTACTTCTTCAGTGTCTGTGGATTCGACCCCTACATGTACTACATCTACCACATACTTGTAGGGTAAATTTGGGCTCAACCAAATTTTGGCTCCATTTCTGGGGACCAAGTAATTCACCTTAGAACATCTTTCTATTCTCCCTCATTTCTATTTTCTCATCCTCATTTCTCTTCTCTTTTCCCCTTTCTATTTTTTTTTTTGACCCCCAAAAATCATGATTCCAAATTTCCAAATGAATACAATGGAGTATAATCAACAATATCCCTTCACAAACTCAGGATGGAATTAGTTTGAAAATCCACTTTGGGAATCACCAACCTTTTTTAATCAACCTTTGAATGAATACCCCACACCCGATAACATGAACGAAATTTGTAATGATGAATGTTTAAAAGATAAATTTCCATACCTATCAAGAATGATTGAAAAGATGAATAATGAGGAATTCCATGATGTCCAAACATCTATCAATACTAATCCTGAAACAATTCTTCAAAAATTGTGTGAACAAATGGAAAAAATGAATTCAAAGGTATCAAGTTTTAGACAAGAACTACAAAGCATTAAAACTTGTGTGGACCCCATTCCCACTCAAACCATACCTTGCTCAATATTGATAGAAGAATCTTGTAACAAAAAAACCCATCATGCCTTTATTGAAGAACCAACCTTAGGATTTGGGATAATTGGAGAGGATCGAGGAGTTTTTTAAGGGTATTTAAATCAGGAGGAAATTTATTTTTTGGATTCAAAAGAAGAAAATTTGACATCATGGATTGAGTTTCCTGAATATAACTCCATTAATAAATTTTCAGAAGCACAAATCATTGAACCACTTGGATAAATCACAAACATTGAGTCTATACCCATTCCTAACATTCAACTGGACAATTTTCAAGAGGAATCACAATTTAAAAATGAACCAATTGTTTCTAAATTTTTTTAATAAGAAAGTTATTTTTCAAATTTCCAATCTTTTTTAGGAAAATTCAATCAACCCAACCTAAAAATTATTAACCTTTCGTCCCCACTTAATTATCCCTTTATAAGGTACAAACAAGACCTTTCATTTTTCATTCATCCATCTCAGGAAACCAATAATGTAGGAATGATCCTTCATGTCTTAAGAAAGACTATAGAAGCAACTCGATCAACCATTTCAGATATTCCTTGGATTTTACCAATCATTGTAGAAAATAGGATTTTACACGAAACAAATTTCAAAAAAATAAACAATCTCAATCTTATTGAAGTGGAAAAAGATGGGTTAATTAAAATGTCAAAAGTTGGAATTGGATAAGTTGGGGGGTACAAGTCGGGATAATGACGTTAAACAAAAGCGCTGCATGGGAGGCAACCCGTGGTTTTCATGTTTCCAATATTTTTGGAATCATATTTATTTTTCAAATAGGATTAATAAATCATTTTGATATTTTAAAAATAAAATAAATTACCATAGACTATTGACCTGTTCTTCTTTTATGGGTAAGGATGGGTATGAAAGGGGAGCACCGTATTCATCCGTGTCACGTGGTGTGATCCCTGAGTAATAAATTACCCAGAAATTTAAAAGAATACAATGTATCATTAGTTTATTTTATTTTATTTTATGTTTTTGTAGATATTTAAAAAAAATAGATTGTTGATATGTTCTTCTTTTATGAGTAAGGATGGGTATGAAAGGGGGGCACTGTATTCATCTGTCTCACGTGGTGTGATCCCTGAGTAATACCTTACCCAAAAAATATAAAGAAGACAATGTATCATCAGTTTGATTTTTAAAATTAAAAAAAAAATAAAAAACAAGGAAAACCATAAAAATGTTGATACTTGGTTTTAAATAAATTTTTGTGTTGTTTGTTTTGTCTGTTTTGTTCTTCTTTTTATGTTCAGGAACTATTTTGGGTGATACATGTTCAATCAAGGAGGTGCCTACATCCCCCAAGAGATCAAAGGAGTAATCTGGAGCATCATGAACTTTAACTTCAAAAACCAGGTGAATTTGTTCCATGTTTATCATTTTCAATTTCCTCTTTGAACTCCTCTCCTACCCCCCTTCTAACTTTTCATTTATTTAAACACTGGGGACAGTGTTATTTTAAGTTGGGGGGAGATGAAATAAAAAATGATTTTTTTTTCAATAAGAACATGCATGGAAAGAAAAATTCCATTAACCTTGAACATGATAACACACATTGCAAACTCTGAAATTGGATATCGAAAAATTTGGATGCCTTTATTCTGATTTTAATGAAAGTTTAAGTTCATGAGCGTAGTTTTTGGAAAGTGTGGTTGTCCGATGTGATTTTTCAAAGTTTACATTTTCATCCTCTTAATAAAAATTACACAATTCACGTCTACTAGATCATTGGTGTAAATTTGAGTTCTTGGGTCCCTTTCATTATATCATAGGGTTCTGGGGTCACTTTTAGTTTAATTTGAGTATCAAAAAAAAATTGAAAAAAAAATTATGACCACATAGAGAAATGTTTTGTCCAAATGTGTGGCGTCCGGCACTTGGGGATCGTGACCCATAGTTGTCTTGCCTAGAGTTAGGCTTTATATCTCTATTGTAGAGCATGGAATTGACAATATGTGTGGCGTCCGACACTTGGGGATCGCGACTCCATAGTTGTCTTGCCCAGAGTTAGTCTTTTCATATCTATTGTGGTTAAAAAAAGCATCATAAAAATAAAAAAAAATGGATACTCATCTTATGGTTTAAAGTTATTCCCATATAACGCTTCCATTTTTTCCCCTTGAATAATAAAATGGGCCCCATATATTTTGTGATGCACAACACTTTATCATACTTAATTGAAATTGGATGAAATATGGCGATGAATTTGAACAAAGGAATGGGCTTGGGCTTGAGATATTCTTATGGACCTAGCTTGTTTTAAATTATTTTGATGGGTTTCATATTTTTTTGGTATGAGATATTTGGGTGAGCAATGTGTATTAAAATGTTTTTGGAAAAGGGGATTTGAATTTCATATTTGTAATATATTTTTCTCGAGACTAGAAAAACTCAAGTTGGGGGGTGTGATTAGTCACTGAAAGTGGCTAATATTCATTTTTAAGATCTTAATATTAATGTGTTTAAATGTTCATAGACATCAATTTTATTCCAATTCAGAAATTGAACTTCATTTACCATCATTGTGCAATTCATGCTTAAAGTATCAATTTGGGACCACTCAATAATTTGCTTGTGTAAATTACAATATTCATTATTTTAATTTTATATTTTGGTATATTATTTATCACTTTATTTGGAACATTTTTTCTTTTAGGTCTGATGGATGAATCACAAGTGAAGATGGAGATTTTTGCACCTGAAGGCAGAAACTTGTTGGAAAAGGCATAATGGGCCTAAGGCCCATCAAACAAATGTGGGGCCCAGAAACCAAGCCCAATGAATCTAAAATTTATAAAGTAGAAAGATAAAAATATGAGGATCATTTTATTCAACTGTGGTCGGAGCTAATTCTGATGTTTTCATGATGATAAAGGGATCTGAAGTTGAGATTTAAATGGTGGACCCGACATTAATGCACAGAAATCCGTTCCACAATTTCGGCCATAACATCCAAATGGATAAGCCAAATTTCCTGAAATATTTACAAATAATATAGGACAGATGGAAGAAGATATTTCTCTTCTACAACCCCTCCGGATTTGGCCTTCTTAAATTACAAATTCACACGTCAATATGGTGGACGAATCTGGACAGTTTTCCGAGTCAAATTCGAAACGTTGATTTTCTTTTGATTATTAACCCTCATTTTGACTCTATTAATTGTTGGGGGTGAATTAATTGTTGGGGGAGGGACCTAAGGCTCCTAATATACTTATATAATGAGCTAGTGGTGAAGGTAATAGGAGTGGATATTTTTCTTATCATCTTTTGTTGCTTGTTTCATTGTAAGGTTATGCTTCCAAATTTCCTTTGTAATGTTTTCCATTTCCATGTAAGTTTATTTTTTGTATCTTTATGTTATTAATCAACTTATTTATCTTCTATATTTTCCATTTCATTTATTAAAACTTTATTATCACAAATCTCAGTGATATATCTGTGTTGTTGTGAATTAGTTCACACATAGGTGTGAATTTCATTCACACACACGGAGGAGTGCTCGTTATTTCTGCGGTTTTAATTTCTTCAATACAATTATGGTTAGCCATATTCCACCCACCATTGTGAGTATACCATCAATGGAGGGATAACCCTTTAATGGGTTGATCTTAGGAGGATTCAAAGGCTGGATTGAATGTTATTTTATAAACGAATTGTTGTTAATTGGATAATTAATTTAAGACATCCATTCTTCAGTTATTTCTACTCTTCATCTTTATTGTGTTTGAGAAAACTAAATTCAATTACTAAATGACCATATACCTTGGATATATCATGAATTTGGTTCTCTAAGTGTATAGGGGATTAGTAATTGTGTTTAGTAATCACCAAACCAGAAAATGATGAAGGTAGTGTTATTTTTGAAGAATGGATTCATAAAAAATTAATAAAACCAAAATTGTCTAATGAAGTAAAATCCATTCAATCCACCCCGAGCATAATCCTAAGATCAACCCATTTCCATTTAATTGAATTCACTTAGGTTTATTAGTGTTCTTTAAAAAACATACAAAATAAAAACCAAAGTTGGCCACTTCACAGCCCATCCTCCACCAAATCATAGTGTCTTAAGGTTACTTCTTCGGTCCCTATGGATTTGACCCCTACATGTACTACATCGACCGCATAACTGTAGGGTAAATTTGGGCTCAACCATGGCTATATTATCAAATTTAATACTGATAATTATTTTAATTATTATTCTTAAACTATTGTAGGGATGCATTAAAATTTGTGACAGTCGATCATTATGAGGTACATAATATTGGATGATTGTTCTTCAAACGGATACTCCTACATGATACTATTAAAATAGGGAGAAGACTTCCCTTATGTGAGAGATAAAAATACAGGAGATGTGGAACTTTTTAAAAACTTTAGAGTGTTTTAAAGTGTGTACAGAGTGCTAAATATATTTACATGAATCATCCCTACCTACATCCAATTGTAAAAGAGTGGAGCTTATAGAACATCCAGTACATTTCTTGTAGTCAGAGAAAAGAGAGCTTGCAACACTCTATTTTACTAAAAATTTCTCAAAAATGACTCGAGCTCCTATCCAAGATATATCTAAGGAGTCTCAAGCTTCAGATCACGTCATAAAGAGAAACTCTATATTTTCTACATATTTATACTTGCTCTTTCTTTCTATTGTCTTTACATTTTGACCAATGTGTGATTTAATCTATTTATTAAACACACACTATATCCTACATTTTAACTATAAGATACTTGATATCTTATCAAATATCTATACTTTTCTACCCACATATTGTAGAAGAGGTCCTTGTGTGGACTGTGTTTATTCTTTTCCCAAGGTTATTGTGGAATAGGTCTCTGCATGGCCTGGATAGCTGGTTAGCTATTGTGTATACCCGGTCCAGGTTGTGGATCAAGATTATTTTATATAATCTACTCTGCAGTGTTGGAGTTGGTTCCCTAGAACCAACTTCTATGTACTTTATGATAACATGTATTCATGGTTTTTAATATTAATATACTCGTTATCATATCATGATTGTTCTTCTATGTAACATAGTATGTGATAACATCCTAAGAGTAGTTATCATACTAAAATCTCATAATAGTTCCCCACGATGATGAGAACCCAGAAGTGCTACAACGCTATTCTTGAATAAATGTTATATAGATGGATGATATAATTTGAGGGACACATATGATACATGTTATTAGGGTTAGAGACTCAAAGGACTTTGAGACACCTTCTCATGGTGTACGCCCTTGGTAATATCCAATATAGGATATTATGAGAACGAGACCCACCAGTAGTAAATCCACATTTATATGTGTCATTGGATGTTCCTATATACTAACATGTGTATTGATCCTTAAACTTTAAGATTATTATTAATGAGTATTATAAGTCACGTACTTTGATGTATTGATGAAAACTATGATGATGGATGTTTGTGGTGAGGTAGGATATGTTGGGTGTGTCACGGTTAATATTGCATTAATGAATAATGAGAGAAAGTATTTGTCCCTTATATTACTTAATGAAAGTTTATATCTCAGGCCCTTTGATGGAAATGATTTAGCCTAAATAAATCCATGGTCATGGTGTTCTATAGGAAAGTTTAATTTCTAGGAAGTCAAAGAATGGTACATCAAGCACATAGGTTGATGGCACTAGCATGAAACCTTCTTGATTTGAGATATTGTGATAAGGGTATTATATTACATAGTAACCATTTGTATGAGGTATTATTTCATTGTGGCTTTAAATTATTTTTCTATGGGCGCCTTGGTATGTTTCTAGATGTTAACCTTGGACTTTAGGATGCTTTGCCTAATGCCACTGAGAAAGAGGCCTAGAGGGCCACACACTAAGTGTATCCAGAATCTCAGTTAAATAATATATTATTGTTTATAATTAACAAGTTAAATAAATATTATTATTTTATATGGTTTAATATTTATTCATGTTTTTTTTATTTCATATATTTTATCACCATTTATTCGAGAGAATGTAATGTTAGTGGAATATTTAATAAATATTTATTTTCTATTTAGTGAATATAATATTTATTTATTTATTGGAGAATAATAAAAAGATATTTATTTAATAAATAAATTTTCATTATTCAATGCCTGATAAGTATTGTGAAATAATGGTGGACCGATTTTAATAGTCTGGTGAGAAATAATAATATTGAATATTATTTGATTAAATAATATTTAATTTAATTCGCAAGTTAAGCGCATGTCAAGAATTATTATTATTATTATTATTATTTGACATGGGGTTTCACATGGATTAAATAAATAATAAATGTCACTTTTTCAATTATTTTATTTTAACCCTAGTGATATATAAACTCAATTATATTATTTTCTTGGAGGGACAATTCATTTGTTTGGTTGTGCACAACGAATTTGGAGAATCCTCTCAAGCCCTTGAGAGCTTCCTTCTCCAAGAACACTCCCAAGAATAGAGAGTGATCTTCCTCCACCTCCCACTCTCAAGTTAAGAGAGATCAAGGATAATGCTTTGGAAGTGATTCTCAAGGAGATCAAAGGCGGACGACGCAAGTGATATGATCTGTTGTGCTAGCACTTGGAGATTTCTATGATGACATTTGGAGATTTATGGAACATGTGTGGATCACCACTAGAGGGAATCTGATCTTGATTCCTACAATGAAATGACGGTGCAATACAGATATTTTGGCAGGTCCATTAATGAAGAAAGAATTCCAATAAGGTAATTCTTTAATTAATTAAATTAATTATAAATAATATGTGATGATCCTCCCTCTGGTTCTGGTGTAATTTCCATTTTCTATTTTCTTTGATTCAATTTCATTGATCACAGCGTTTATCATTGTGTAGATCTCGGATTGATCATCAATCATGATAAAAAAGAAAAGTTGTGAATGACCCACCACATGATTTCACTATTCCCAGAACCATCAAGTGGTATCAGAGTGGTCATATAATTATTTATAATTATTTAAAGATCGTTGATTGATTTACACATTTGTCATTTAGTTTTCAATTCAAGTATAATTTTTATTTTAATCTGAATTATGAGATATTCTTCTTTCTCATTTATTTCCCATATATTTAATTAAAATTATTAATTTTATGAATGAAATAAAATAAAGGATCTCATCTGGAGGTGTTGAGGATTATGGCCAGATAACATATGAGTATACGTTGTGTAACTGAAGTTACATGTTATGTACTTGTGTTCAATGCATTTAAAATTAATTCAAACGGTGTGCATTGATGACACGTGGTGAATTTATTTCTTAAATCAAGTGTTGATCAGGCCATCCTGGCGCACAGTCAGCCAAAGTACACACCGTGTAGCCCACATACACAGCATGTAGACCCTTTGAGTCACAGGCGGGCCGTGTATTACCATACATGGACTACCTAACTGGTGACCATGTAATTCGGAGACCACACACCATGTAGCCCATTGTACATATTGTGTACTCAATTTTTTACAAGGCATAATTTACATGTTGAGTACCAAGGTGTGTGCCTCGGATAGATAGTGAGAGACGCACATTCCATGTAACTTGCTTGTACATTTCGTGTACTTGTATGAAATTAAAAAATATATATATTTATTATACTATGTAAACCTTGTCGACATGTGCTTTCATGTGGTCATTAAATTTATAGGACACATCATGTGATGGGTTTTAATATATATGTGTGTGTGTTTAATTAATATCTATGTAATATTTAGATCTACATATCATATATGAGTTATATTATAGTTTTTAATCTACATGCATTGAAGCATAACACGTCAACAAAAAATCAAATAATTCATTTAATCATTAAGGTGAAGTATAAGTCATTAAATTATGCGATAAGTTGTTTATGCCATATGTCACAAGAGTAAACAGAATACGAGTATAATACATGTGGGGTAGAATCGGAAGAGTATTCACCATGTTGCCTCCAAGGTACATTTATGTACATATTTAATTTTAAATGAATTTATTTAATTTTTTTAAAATTATGATGGATGATAATCTCAAGGAAATTCAGATTAGAATTAAAATAAAATAATTGATTAATTAAATAAGATAATTAATTGATTTGAGCACAATTTATCTTAAATAAGAACGATTAAGAATTGAATGCTAGTTTTATTAAATGTGTAATTCATTTCATGAATGTGGGTGATCATGAGCATCGACCGGACCTTTGTATGTGATTGGATTCATTTAATTTATTATTAAATTAAATTATTGTCTCGTGTGCCTTCTCTCCTCTTATTTGTAAGGGTCTTCATGCCCATAGTTTCTTTTATGTAAATCCCTTATTTCCCCCCACTTGTGTGAGAGTAAAATAATATGTAATAGATGAAGCTTCCAAGATAGTAGAGGTGGTTCAAGTCTTAGAGCCAAGGCAAAACCAATCCAAGAGAGATACATAGGTGGACAGGTAGAAAGCTGTAACACGAACCTTAATTGGTTCAAGGTGTTTTTTCCTCTAAGTCAACGGTTGGTTTATCAACCACTAGATAAACTAACCATTAGTAAAATATCATGATCATATCACTTTATTAATTTATTTCTTTAAAGTTTCATGGTTATTTCATTATGGATGTTTTTTCATGATCGCATGAATTAATGAAATTAACGAGCATGCAAGATAGATCTAAAATAAATTTTCTTATGTGTAAATATTATCTAAGACTTGGTTAATCACTTTATTAAATCCAATTAATATTAAAAATCATGTAATATAGATAATAATTGGAAATTTACTCATAAAAGGATAAAATCCCTCAACCTTCCACTACTTCAGTTAAAATCAAACCATAGTTCAAAGTGATTGTCTAGACAAAGATAAGATGCTTTCAATTATCGAGGAATTCTAACTTGAAGTTTTGAGTTGACTTAACTTATTTGACATCAAGGGTTGACTGTAAAAGTAGAACTTGGTGTAACTAAAAGTCAAAGGTTGAGTAAATCCAATTTAAGGATTTTAGGATTAGGGAGTTTACTCAACAGATTAAGGAACTGTGAGTTAATGCAGTTAGCATTTGGAATGCCTACCTAAAACCGCTCAAGTTGCTTGAGAAACCAAATTTAGGGTAATGAGAAGTGTAATATATATCCTTGCCACATGAATGTCTAAGAAATAGGATATTCTGAAGCCAATGGTGATGGATATTGGATTTCGATAAAATAGTGGGAGATTCATAAATATAATATTTTTTTATTTGTCTAAATTTTATCAAATAAAGTACTAAAATTATGCTTATTTTATTTTGTATAAACAACATTAAAATGGATTCAAACATATCATTGTGATCCATACATGATAAACATATCCTTCTCACCAACACAAATTTTCAAGAGTGGAAAGGGCACTTACGTGTCATCCTTCCCCATGAAAGGAAATTGTATGTACTGGAAGAACCTATTCTTGATGCGCCTAGTAATGAGACAAGTGATGAAGTGTTATCACTCTATGAGAAACATTTGAAAAAATCCACAGATTTTCAATGTTTCATGATATCATCCATGTCCAATGAGATTTTAAAGCAACATGAGGATATGGATGCATATAGCATGATGTCTCGCCTTTGGGATCTCTATAAAGATAAGGTGAGACAAGAGAGGTACAAGATATCCAATGATTTGTTTACAACTAATATTGGAGAGTCTGTGTCAGCTGGGCCCCATATAGTTAAGCTTATTGGCTACATTGAACACTTAGACATCTTAGGGATTAAATTCTCAAATGAGCTGCGTACAGATCTCATACTTTCATCATTGCCCAAGACCTTATCCAGATTTATTATTAATTAAAATATGATCAATAATAAGAAGAGTCTTTTGGAACTTCTTACTTTGATTCACTAAATGTATAGGGACAAGGGCCATCATAAACCCATGGTCCTTATGGTGAATAAGAAAAGGAAGAACAAGGCAAAGGGTCCCAAAACTCATAATAAGTCTAAAGCTCCCAAGCACCATCCTTTTAATAATAAGAAGATCTGGAAGAAGGGAAAGAAATATGAGGCGGTATGTTTTGTGTATGGCAATCCAAACCATTGGAATAGTAACTACACCTATAAGCAAGATGAAGCTAAATGTGTGTTTGTTATCGAGTGTAATCTTTCAATATCTACAAATTGGGTATTAGATATAGCTTATGGTTCTCACATTTGTATTCAAATATAGGAACCAAGTATATTTTGAAGGATTGGTAGAGGAGAGGTGGATCTAAGAGTTACTAATGGTGTAAGGCTAGCTGCTCTATCCATTTGTGACCACCACCTTTCATTGCCAACATGAATGATTTTAGTTTTAAAATATTGTTATTATGTACCTACGATTACCAAGAAAATAATTTATGTATCATACCTAGATACATATGGGTTTATTTTCAAGTCTGTAAATAAAAGTTTTTCTTTTATAAATACAACATATATTATGGTATGGAACATTTAAATAACAGTATTTATGTATTAAATTATGAAAACCAATTATTGGAAATTGATAATGAATCATATTCACACAACTCATATAACACCCTACTTTGGCATCACCATCTTGGTCATATAAATGATAAGTGTTTAACAAAGATATATCAAGATGGCTATTTAGAATCATCTGATCTAAAACCACTTAAAAGATTTAATGCTTGTTTACAAGTAAAAATGATCAACCCACTATTTGGTGGACAAGGTGAAAGGGGAATAGAGCTTCTAGGATTGGTACACACTAATGTTTGTGGACCATTTCCAGTAGAAGCTAGAGGTGGATATTCTTACTTCATAACTTTTACTAATGACTTGAGTAGATATGTCTACTTGATGAGTTATAAGTCTGATTCCTTTGATAAATTTAAGGGATTCAAAAATGAATTATAGAATAAACTTGGTAAAAAGATAAAAAATCTTCGATCGGATCAAGGTGGTAAATATATTAACCAAGAGTTAATCAAATTTATATGAGATTTTGGGATTTTATCTCAGCTCACTCCACCTCACACACCACAGTGGAATGGTGTTAGTGAAAGTAGGAATCGTACCTTGTTAGACATGGTAAGGTCAATAACGAGTCATGTAGATCTTCCATTATCCTTTTGAGGATATGAATTACAAACTGTGGCATACACATTGAACTGAGTACCAACTAAAGTAGAAAATGGAATTCCCTTTAAGTTGTGGAGTGGAAAGAAACCTATTTTGTCGCATACATGTGTATGGGTTTGTGAGGAATTTGTTAAGGCCTTCTCAATAAACAAACTAGCGCCTTGGGGAACAAAGTACTGTATCTTTATAGGGTATCCCAAGGAAATAGAGAGATACTACTTATACAACCCCTCAGATAAAAAAGTGATTGCCGCTAGATAAGACTTATTTCTTGAGAGGGATCATATCCTCAAAAGGATAGTGGGAGTAAGATTAACTTTGATGAAGTTGATGCTCAAGATACACAAGAGTTGGTACATGAACATATTCCATAGGTCCCCATAGAATAAGTAGTTCCTGAAACACAAGTACTGCATAGGGTAAAAGAGAGGTAAGAGAACCAAAGAGATATGGTTTTCTAGTCACCAAAGAAGGTGACTCATTATTGGTTGAAAATAATGAACCTATCTCATACAAAGAGGAAATAGAGAGCTCAAAATCTGCAAGATGGAAAAGAGCCATGAATTCTGAAATGGATTACATGCACAGAACCAAGTTTTGGATTCTGTTTGATGTGTCAGTTGATGTAAATATCGTTGGATGAAAATGGGTATTCAATAAGAAACTGTACATGGAAGGTAAATTAAATAATTATAAAGTAAGGATAGTGGCTAAAGGGTTTAAATAGAATCAAGGAATTGACTACGATGAAACCTTTTCACCAGTTTTCATGTTTAAATCCATTAGGATTATACTTGCTATAACAGCTTACCATGACTATGATATTTGGCATATGGATTTCAAAACTACATTCCTTAATGGGAACCTTCGTGAAGATGTCTATATGACACAACCATAAGGTTTTGTGACCCCAGGTGATGCCAAAAATATTTTCAAGTTATAGAGATTCATTTATGGATTGAAGTAAGCATCTAGGTGATGGAATATTATATTCGATGAATCCATAAAAGAATCTGGTTTCATTAAGAATGAATGTGAGCCATGTGTTTACAAGAGGTTTAGTGGTAATGCGGTCGTTATCCTAGTAGTATATATTGATGACATATTACTTATTGGAAATGAAATTTCAGACTTACAATCTATTAAGGACTGGTTAAAAAAGTGTTTCTTCACAAAGGAATTAGGTGAAGCAGTTTATATTCTAGGGATCCTGATCATTTGTGATAGATTCAAGAGGATGTTTGGACTAAGTCAAAGTACATATGTTAGCCAAATACTAAAGTTATTTGGTATGGAATAATCCAAGAAGGTATTAGTTCTAGTGTCACATGGTTTACATATTTCTAAGAAAATGTGTCCTCAGACACAACAGGATAATGAGAGAATTAGTAAGACCTCATACACTTCAGTGATAAGACCAATCATGTATGTCATGTTATGTGTTATATTTGATGTTGACTGTGCATTGAGTATGGTAGGTAGATATCAAGAATATCCAGGAGAACAACATTGGTCTATTGTTAAGGTTATCTTTAAGTATCTGAGAATAACTAAGGATATGTTCTTGGTGTATGGAGAAGATGAGGAGCTAGTCGTCAGGGGTTATACTGATACTAGTTTTCAGAAAAATCAGAATGATCTGAAGTCACAGTTAGGATATGATTTTTGTCTCAATAGAGGAGGTGTGAAATAGAAGAGTTCAAAGCATCCATTTGTCACTGATTCTACAGCAGAGTTCGAGTATATAGTAGCTTATAATATAGTCAAGGAAGTCATTTGGATATAAAACTTTGTCTAGGATCTTTATGTGGTACCTAGCAGTAAAGACCCTATCACATTGTATTGTGATAATGCTACAGTAGTGGCTCTTGCAAAAGATACAAGGTCACACCAACAGAAAAAGAATATACTTCGGATGTATCACCTCTTGAGGTATTTTTATCAAAGGGGTGAATTTGAAGTAAGAAGAGTACCCACGAAAGAGAACATGGCAGACCCCTTAACTAAAGGCTTATCTCAGCAGAATCATGAGTATCATGTGAGAGCTAGCGGACTAGAGGTTGTTATTAGTTTTCTCTAGTGCAAGTGGGAGTCTTTTGGAGTTGGTTCCCTATAACCAACTTCATGTACTTTATGATAACATGTATTCATGGTTTTTAATATTAATAAAATTGTTATCATGTTATAATTATTCTTCTGCGTAACATAGTATGTGATAATGTCTTAAGATTAGCTATCACACTAAAAGGTCATAGCATTTCCCCACTATGATGAGAACCCAGAAGTGTTATGACACTATTCTTGAATAAATGTTCTATAGCCGGATTATATCATTTGAGGGACACAAATGATATCGGCTATCAGGGGTGGAGACTCATAAGACTTTGAGGCACCTTTTCATGGTGTATGCCCTTGGTAATATCCAGTATAGGATATTATGAGAACGATACCCGCTAGTAGGAAATCCACGTTTATATGTGTCATTAGATGTTCCTATCTGCGGATGTTTGTACCGATCCTTAGACTTTAAGATTATTATTAATGAGTATTATGAGTCATTTACAGTGATGTATTGATGAAAACTATGACGACATATGTTCACATTGAGGTAGGATACATTTGGTTTGTCGCGATTAATATTGCATCAATGAATAATGCAAGAAAGGATTTATCCCTTTTGTTATTTAACTAAAGTTGATATCTCAGGCCCTTTGATAGAAATGATATAGCCTAAATAAATCCATGGACATGGTGTTATATAGGCAAGTTCAATTTTCAGGAAGTCCAAGAAAGAGATATTGAGCACATAGGTTGATGGAACCAACATGCAACCTACTTGATTTGAGATACATTGATAAAGGGATTATATTACATAGTAAGAATTCGTGTGAGGTATTATGTTGTTGCGGCATTAACTTCTTTCTATATGGGAACCTTTGCGCATTTCTAAACGCTAACCTTGGACTTTAGGTTGTTTCGCCTAATGCCACTAAGAAAGAGGCCTAGAGGGCCACACAATAAATATATCTAGAATCTCAGTTAAATAATATATTATTGTTTATTATTTAATAAGTTGAATAAATATTATTCCCACATGTTTTTAATAATTATTCATGTTTTCTTGATCGCATATATTATGTCACTAGTTATTCGAGAGAATATAATGTGATTGGAATATTTAATAAATATTTATTTGATATTTAGTGAATATAATATTTATTTATTTATTGGTGAATAATGAAATGATATTTATTTAATAAATAAATATTCATTATTCAAGGCCCAATAAATATTATGGAGGAATGGTGGACCTAGTTTAATGGTCTAGTTAGAAATAATAAATATTGAATATTATTTAATTAAATAGTATTTAATTTAATTCACAAGTTAAGCGCATGTTGAGAAATAATAATATTATTATTATCATTTGACATGGGGTTCAACAGGGATTAAATAAATAATAAAGGGAACTTGTGAAATTGTTTTATTTTAACGCTAGTGATATATAAACCCAATTATATTATTTTCTTAGAGAGTTAATTTATTTGTTTGGTTGTGCGCAATGAATTTGGAGAATCCTCTTAAGCCCTAGAGAGATGCCTTATCCAAGAAAGATCCCAAGAATAGAGAGCGATCTTCCTCCACCTCCCACTCTCAAGTTAATAGAGATCAAGGAGAACACTTTGGAAGCGGTTCTTAAGGCAATCAAAGGTGGATGATGCAAGTGATAGGATCTGTCATGCTAGCACCCAGAGATTCCTATGATGATGTTTTGGAGATTTTTGGAACACGTGTAGATCACTGCTAGAGGAAATATTATATTGATTCCTACAACACAATAACAGTGCAACACTGGTCTGTTGATAGAAACATAAATTAAGAAATAATTCCAACATGGTAATTCTTTAATTAATTATAAATAATATTTTATGATCCTCCCTCTAGTTCTGGCATAATTTCCATTATCTGTTTTCTTTGATTAAATTTCATTGATCAGGACATTTATCATTGTGTAGATCTCATATTGATCATCGATCATGAAAAAAAACAAAGTTGGGTATGACCCATCATACGCTTCCACTGCACCCAGAACCATCAGGCAGCTGATAATTGCCAAGTGGAGAAGATTAAGTCTCAGCTTGAGATTGAAACTCTTGTATTTATTCTATTGTGTGTTTTGTTTTGTTTTGTTTCAAAGCCTTAAACTAAATTTGTTTTAAACTGTAAATAAAACCACTCCTTTTATATTTAGTCTTAATTAGTGTTTATATAAGATTTTGATTAAGTAAATTGATTTCAAAAGTTAAATTAATATTCATATATTGTTTTAACTGAGACTTAATCACTCTTTGATAAATATCTTAAAATATTAGAGCTTATATCAATCTACTATTTTGATTAATTGGGATGTTATAAATTATTTGGGGGATTTTATTTAAACTTGTTTTAACCTAAATTTTATTGGGTGCTCAATTCACCCTCCCCCCTCCTAAGATACTCAATCTGACCAACACTTATCTTTTTGAACCTGAATATACGCCAAATGGTTCACTTATAAATTGAGAGTAGAGATAAACGCCGCCATACTCACCATTTGTGAACCTAGATAATTAATAATCCATTAACATAACATTTCTATCTCATGAGATATAATCCTTTAACCATTTCATTGGAGGGATATATAGGTCTCACCTATCTCATAATCTGTATATTTGTGTACCACTTAAAAACAATCATTAAAATATAAAATAACCCATAGAAAGGAGACAGGTTTCATGAAATTTCAAAATCATCTCATATAGAACCCATGAAAAAAGAATGATTTTCTTAAACCTTTAAAAAACATCACAATTTAAATACTTAATGAATCATAATATATCAAAAAAAATATCATTTTCCAAAATTAATCAAATCATAACAACATATACAACATGATAAAAACATCACTTCATAAAAGATAAACCTCAGAGGGTAAATAAATGTGAAAATACAAAAGTTTTCACAAAAACTTTTAAAAAATTAAAGCATAAATTACTTTCAATAAAAAATTTGTGAAGGAAAATAAAAGACTTTTGAAAACCTTGATATAAATATTTCCTAAATAAAACATCCTTGAAAAGACGTAAAGGTTATCAAAAATTAGAAGTGGAAATACTATGAAAACTTGTACTTTTAAAATAATATTTAATAAAGGAGACTTTAAAAGGATATAAAGTATTCAAAAAAGGGAAGTTAAAATACATTGAAAAGTATTCATTTTAAAATAATATTTAATAATGTAGAATTGAAAAAGTTATAAGCTTTTCAAAAAGGGCAGTGAAAATAATTTGAAAGCTTTTATTTTTTAAAAATAATTTTTAATAATGGAACCCTGAAAATATATAAAATATATCAAAACAAAATGTATATTGGATGAGAAAAAATATATTTTTAAAGGTTAGAAAAACCCCTTTGAACATTTTGAAATAACCTTATTGAATACCCACGTCATTAAAATGGATAATGAAATGTTTACTTTAAAATGAAATAAGGGGAATAAAAGGACCATTAGAGATAAAAACAATTTTATTTTCAAATATGGAAAGGATAAAAAAAAATTGAAGTAAAAACATGGGCATGTAAGAAAATCCATTAAAAGAAATGGGAATTATTTTGAACAAAAATGAATTTTAAGGAAACAATAGAATCATTAGGGAAGAAGTATTTGGTGTGGATCATGATTTACATAAAAAATAAGGTGTAAATATAAAATAACATCATCATATGTTATAATATATCAATATTTAAAGATTATATTCAAAGAAGAGTGATTATGACCCAAGGAAAAGATTTGAGTCACAAAAACCCCTTATAGCCTTTGTAACATTTGAATCAAAAACCATGAGGGGTATAACCTTAAAAAACATTAAATATATTTAAATATAATATAATCATTATATAAAATGAAAATAGGGTAGTATTTTCACCATTTAAAAGGAAACATGGTGTATAGCTTAAACTTGTCTCAAGGGATTCGAATTTGAGACAAAAAACCCTTACAAATATCACACAATCTTTGAAGTAATGATTATTTTCAAAGGAATTAATGGGAATGAATTATAAATCCAGATAAATGAAAGTGTAAATACAATTTTATACAGTCATAGGATAAAATAATTCAACTTATAATAATGGGGTTCAATAATAACCATTATAACTCAAAGAAAGGAAAATGAATTATGAAAAACCTTTACGGCTTAAGAAACATTCTAATAAAACCCCTTGAAATAAAAATATCTTGAATTTGAAGTTAAAATACCATTAATAATAATAATAAATGACATTAAATATCTAATTTTAATTATATTCATAATTTAAAGTAAATTAGGTGCATAAAATAACATGTGTCTCAAAGAATGAAGTTTTGAGACGAAACCCTTACAGATTTTGAAACATTTGAAACAGAAATCCATGAGAATGATAACATGAAATTGAAAATTGAATATCATTAAATACAAGAGAATCGTGATATAAAAATTACAATAGTGTATTATGTACACCATACAAATTTAAACATGGTGTATAGCATAAACATATCTCAATGAAAGGAAATTGAGACTAAAACCCTTACCTTGTTTCCCCTCTTAGTTGAATTAAATCTATGATCCTATATAAAAAACATAAATATATTAATGAATAATTTAATAACCATATTAATATATAAAACTATTCATAATTTCCATTTATTATCATTATCTACATGTATATTAGTTAGTTTTTTCTTATTTTCCCACATCGGGTGTTTGTAGTTTTAACTGTTTGTTGTAGTTTTATAGGAGCAATGTCAATATTTTATCCTCTTAAAAACTTCATAATTATAAGCTAATTAAATTTTATTTAATATATTACTCATAATTATTTATTAATTTTATATTTCCTTCCATTATTGCATCAATTTTTATCCTAGAAGATGAAATCGATAATGAGCATTTTTCGGTGATTTTCAACCTACAAAGGGTGTTTTCTTAATTAATGAGTTAAATATTTTTGCATCCCTTATATAAAAAATAAAAAAAAATTATTTACATGTATATGACACATTATACTAGAAATTAATTTTTCATAATCATCCATGATATAATTTCATAGCATTATTCAAGTGGGTGGTCAAACCGACCCAATCTTGAACATGCTTTAGCTTGATAGGTGAGTATGGTTAATGTGGTGTTTCTTTTGTAATAATATCATTATAAAAGCAGGATGATAATATTATTTTAATATTTTATTATTTTGATCTATATTTTAAGTTTTTTGGATAAATAATGAAAAACTAGAAAAAAACGAAAAAAAAACAGTTCTTCATGGAGGCGGTAGTCCGCATAATGCACGATTAACATTTATGTTACTCAATGAATGGGAGGGGTGAATGCATATGGTAAGTGGTCATTTAAAATTCATAAATAAATTATATAAATCATATTTATTCATCAATGTTATCATTATGACCAGCCATGAGAGGTGGTGATAAAAAACTGAAAGTGTCACTTTGTGGATGCGGTAATCTGTGCACATGCACTAACAACGATTCTTGTTTTTCTTAGTGGATGAAATGGAATAAATAATAGTTGTACCATTATTATAATAACATATAAACACACTAATGTTGATGGTGTTATTATTATACCATGGTTATGGTAGGTTTAAAAAGAAAATAATATGAAAGAAATGTTAAGAAAGGGGTGATACCTACATTCAGACCTTGAACTTACTCTTGATGAAGGCCTTAGATTTGAGGGGCTTAGGATAATTTTCAATGATCATGGGCCTTAGGTTTTGTAAAGGACTTAAATGAGAGGATCTTTGGGTAGGTTTTTAAGGAAATTTTGAAATGGGAGTGGATTATTAAAAGTGTGGAAGTGATCCCCCTTTTATAAGTGAGGAAGAGGGACTTTTCCATGGAAAAGAATGGTAATTAATGGGTAAGAATATAAAGGAATGAAAATTAGATGAGTTGGGTGAAGGAAGGTTAGTAAGACATGTAGGTAATAATTTAAAACCGAAAAAATGATTTCTATAAGGTCTAAAGGTCATCTTAAAAATATGAGAATGGTTTATTTTAAATTAGACACACATTAACACATAAAAATTATTTTTAAAAAAATAGTGTTTTTAAACTTTAAACTTAAGATAATTTTTTATGATTACTGATTTTAATGTTAGTAATTAATTTATTATAAAAAAAATAAAAGTTACATGGATTTAAAAACAATCAAAAACCTAATTTCTCTATGAAAATATTTAATTAAAAGAAACAAATGAATACAGTTTTAAATTTTTAATAAATTTTTTTCTTAAGTCCTAAAATATTAAAAATAATATTTATAAGTTAAAAATAATATTTTATATTTCATTATTATATCTTTAAAATATATATTTGATCAATTGAAAGATTTTATTAACTTTTAGGCCTTACACATATACTGATAAAGTGATAAAAGTCATCATTTTTGGAAAAAATTGTATTTTTCATTGTTCACATGAAAACCAATTATTTTATAAAAAGTCCAAAAATTTATCTTAAGCTAATATGACCATGTTAAATCCAAAAATTTTGTTAATTTTTTCAAATTTAAATCCTTAAATTGATTAATTTAACTTTAAAATAAAATCATAAATTATCGTGAAAAGTAGGTAATCATTGTTCGGTATATTAATTATTCTTCTAAAATTAATGATAATCATAAATATATCAAACTTGTAAAAATATCCATTTTATAAAATACATTTTAATCATAAAAATTGATTTTATTAGTTGCTTAGTTGTACTAATTGAGTTCAATGTTTAAAGAGAATTTTATTTTATTTTTTTCTTATATATATATATATATATCATAATTCTGTTACCAATTTTTATACCTACTGATTCTATATCTACCTTATAATAGACTTTTTTTTATGTTGTGTGTGGAGTAAACCATAGAACACAGTTTTTATTTGAGGAGAATAAATTGGTCCGTTATATATTATCTCATGAGATATCATTCTTTACCCAATGCATTGGAGGGTTATATAATTCCAAACCCACCAGTCACATAATGAAAATAATATATATATGCACCATAAGATCATAATAACATTCATCAATTCAATATAGCATAACTCATGGAAAAGAAATGAGTTTTATAAATGTTTCAAAATCATATAATCATAATCCATACAAATAAATAATAGGTATGGTATCATTATAATGTATCCTTAGTGGAGCATAAGAAATATCAAAGGATATTTACATAGATGAAGAATTCCTTTCAAAGAGAATTTGTAAATTTCTTTGAAAATAGAAGAAAAATATCTTTTTCCTTTGGTATCTTTAAAACTAAAAATTTAATTAATATTGAGAAAAATATTTTCTTTAAAATTAAACATGAAAAATTTTAAAGTAATATTCAAATAAAATAATATTCATGATGGTGGGAAAATCCATTCATTAAGTAAATGTTAAAACCAAGATTCCTTTCACACTTTTGGTAAAAATTCATAAATAGCCCATTTGAAAAACATTGTAAAAAATTCCTTTTTAAAGCTTTGTAATGATAGTCAGAGATGGTAGAAAAATACCATTGACAATAACTTAAGGGTAAATAATAACTTTAATAAAACAATTTGAAAACATGGACATGGAAGAAAAAGATTCTTGACCCAAAAAGGGATAGACAAGGTCGGTTTTTCTTCAAACCGTTGTTTTTCTCTTTTTGAGTATCAAAGAGAGAAAAATGAAAGGGAAACATGAAAAACCCATAAATAATCAGAGGAGAATAAAATGTATAGATTTTTAAGATATATAAATCGTATAATTTTTCCAATGGAGATTCAATCATAATCAATCCCAATTTAAAATGAGATCGCACAATAAACTCTTACCACTTTGGTAACTTTTGAATCATAAACCCCTTAAAAAATGTCTTCAAATATAAATTTAAGTGGTTTAATATGAATATATTTATGATATAATATATCAAAGGGGTGGTATATACACCATATAAACACAAATAGGTGCATAATATAAAACATGTCTCAATGAAACAATATTGAGACGAAGAACTATTACAGATTTGATAGTCTTTGAATCAAAACCACATGAAAGAGAGAGTATTAGATGGATTTTTAAATCCCAATAATATCCATTAAAATAACATAAAATATATTTATTGGAATTATATATACCACAAAAAAACAAGTGGTGAATGTGACATATGTCTCAGAGAAATAAAAGTGAGATGAAAAACTCTTATCACAAGTCATGATTTGCATTATACATGATATTAAGCTTATGTATAATAAATTTAAATTTATTATACATCTATAAAAGAACCATATTCATTTTTATCTTACAATATATCATTCTCTTATAATTTTCATTGACTCGTTTATTAACAATTCTTTATTTAAATTAACATTTGGGGTGTTAACTATTTTGTTTCCTATGCATGTTTCGGTTCCAAAGTTTTGGTCCTTTCACCTTGGTAATGGTTTAATAATCTATAAAATATTATTAATGACATAATTATAATATTTATTTATTGTATACACTTTCAAAACTATTCATGTAAGGTGGTGATGAAAAATGAATCACATCACTTTGTGGAGGCGGTAATCCACACATACACATGTGTGATGTTTTCACTTTTTGATGGATGGAATGAAAGAAATATAAATAATAATTCACCATTATAGAATCATAATTATATAATATATATTAATTAAATCTATCCTTATTAACATCTATATAAAGTGAAAATAGAAAATGAATTGCATTGCTTTTTAGAGGTGGTAGTTCACACGTACGCACAAACAACATTATCATCTTCCAACGAATAGGAGAGTCAAAAGGTAAATAATATTTTATATTTAAAGAATTATAATAATTTCATGAACATAATTTATAACCATTAAATCCACACATATATATATAACCAACCATGAGAGGCGGTGATGAAAAATAAAATATGTCGGTCGTGGAGACGACAATCCGTACGTACGCTCAATGATGTTTTCATTTCCAGTGGGATAGATGATAAATAGATAATGGTTATTATATTAACGTAATAAAATTTTAGTAAGATAATTTTATTTATTTCACTATGTTAATATGTTTAAATAATATTTAAAGGAAGTGGAAGAAGAAATAAACTTTAAAGGATTCGGTGAAGATGATTGCATATTCGTTGAGAAACCTCCTTTGGGTCTCTTCTTGAAGACCCTTAGGTTGGTATGTTAAGAAGAAAAACACCTCTAGAACATATATAGGGAATTTTATAATATATTTGGTTATATTTTAGTCAGGATAAGTGGCTCAAGAATGTGTGAAGTAGAGATGAGAGGAGGTACCTTTTTATAAGTGCGAGGAGTGACACACCTGTAACCACTCTAAACTTTAAAATAATATAAGGTTACTTTCATGGAAAAGTGGCTCAAAATTAGCTCAATTTTGAATATGGAACGATATAGGGTCTAAATTAATTCAACCAAAAGGATTTAGACAATTTTTTAGGTTATTTTAACTCTTATATCTTTGGTTTAGCCCCTCGTTATCCCTTTTTAACCTTTATTATGGTAACAAGATACTTGGTATTTAAGGGTCAATAATGTCATTCTAAAAGGGAAAGTTGATTATAAGTGTAAAATGATTGATATTATTGAAAATTTATCATTATATTGGAAAAATATAATATTTTTATGATCTTTAAATCAATTAATTAAATATTATTCAACATAAAATATCCTTAAAGTCATTTTCAAGACTATTCACATAATTTAACTTTAAAAACATCAAGATTATCATGGAGTTTGAATTTGAATATGTAAAAAATTACTTAAATTTAATTTTGATCCATAAAAATCATGTAAGACTTTAACTGATCCAAAATACATCACTTTTACTATTTACTTTGATTTTTCACCCGCTTGCACAAGTGCGACATCGACGATGTGTATGCGTTCAAGGTAATTATACCATCACTAAAAATTAAAATAAATTACTATCATAAAAATAATTTATTAATATTCAAAACAACCATTTAGAACCATTCATATCTTCTTTTTATCTCCATTACAATGTATTAGAGATATTAAAATAAAGAGTGACATTTTGTAATTATCCTTTACTTAACATAAAGGTCGTTATCAAAGGAAAATGACACCAAACTGACACATTTTTGAAGATAGGGTGGGGTTTGTCTAAATCTACTCATACAATAAAATAAAGGTAAGTGTTTGAGTAATTTTGAGACCTTATACCATAGTTTTAACCCCAGTTAACCCATTTTACCCTTAAATGGTGTGCTAAACTTCTATCATGGTTATTGTTCATTGTAACTAAAAATAAAATGGATATCATTGCCAAATTAAAACATGTTGATCCTGAATATGGAATCAATTTTCCAAGATAAAATTTAAATAAGTGGTAAAAATTACTTTTAATATAAGTTTGTAAAACTCAAAAAAAAATCTGATTTTAGAAAAATGTTTGTTTTAAGAATAAAAATGATTTTATATAAAAATCATGAATAATATTGATTCTCATTGAATAAATTGGTTGGCGTTTAATCAAATGATACTCACTTGAATTTAAAACCAAACCAAAACCAAAAGGAACCTTGTGATATTTGATTAAAAGAGAAGCAACAAAAATAGTTTTTATTTGAATAAAAACATTGTTAAGATTTTTAAAAAGCCAAACAATGATGTATAAGTTCAGCATTATATTTTTAAATACATTTTATTAATTTTTAAATATATATTTGGTCTATAAAAAAGTTTCATAAACTTTCAATTCATTGTTATATCATGTTAATGTCATAAAAGTGACGTTATTTGTAAAATTGATATTTTTCACTATTCACTAAAAACAACTATTTCTGAAAAATCCCAAAAAAATCACCCTAAACCAATTTTGATATGAAAAATACAAAACATAAGTTCATTTCATCAAATTTGGATACTAAAATTCATAAATTTAGCTTTTAATTGAAAATAAAAAATATAAGGAAAACTCGCTTTTATAGAAAAATGATTCTTTTAAACTTTAACTATTCTTAACTTTATGTGATTTAATTCTTATCATTCAAAATTGCGTACTTATTTTCAAGGCACTGATCAATAAATTTGAATAAGGAAATTTTTTCAAGATATATTGCATAATGTGATTACTCTTATTCGTATTTGCCAAAGCAATGACTAAGTTATAACAATCATATTTAAATAATAATATTTCCATGATACATCAAAATTCATTTAAGCTCGATGTTGTGTGTAGTGCACTCTATCGAAAATAGTATTTATTTAAAATAAAATACAGTCTAAAATCTCAAGTTGTTAAGGATTAAGAGAATGTTCAGGGCATTTGGAAACTATTTATTCTATAACATAGCCCTATTAAAACCCATTTATATCATTTCCTTGTGTTAAACGAATGTTGTGCATCGTATTTTCCTCTCTAGAGAATTCTCGCCACCAGGAACTTTTTTAGAGATTCTCTCGAGACTAATCCTCTTAAGAATGAAAGAATAAGAATTAATCATGTGGTCTCGAAGGATTGTGTGGCGATGAAAGGCAAGCGATGCACGACAATCGGTACCACCGCACTCGCACTAAGAGTATCATCAGCGACACTTCAAGATCAAAGGAGAATATGTGGATCACCACTAAAGGTATTCTGCTTTAGACCCTCGTAACACAATGATGATACAATTCGATTGACATTTAAAAGATCAACACCTACATCAAAGAAATATCTCAACATCGATGTATTTCTTGTTATTAAATTAATTATAAAATTAACATGAGAAAATTCTTTGGTGTTCCATGATTATTTTGTTATGGTTCCTTAGGTACAATAATGAGACGTGTCACTTTTTGTCACGTTCTTGTGATTTATTTTTTGAATTCAATGAAAAACCATAGTTGGATTGTTTCCCTCAGGATTTGTGTTCTGGTTAGGAATCACTATTTCTGAACGGTTTCCAACAGATTTGTTTATGGAACCGTAAAAACCCAGTGGTTTTGTATCCAAAGGGACCTGCTTTCCAAAGGTAGGCATTTATTAGGTTTGTCGACCTGTGATACTTAAGAACTCACATTGGTCGAGAGGATGGGAGTTCAGACTCATCACACCCTTTTGGGGGGAATTATTGCCTACTCTGGGACCCTCTTATAGATTTAAGATATATTCATGAATCCTTAATTAATTCTCAAGTATGATGTGAGTTATCCCAATATTAGAAATCAATTATTAGCATGTGTGGAATTGAGAATCATTTGTATGTATATGAGGTTCTTCATTAATGGAGATATCTTTATGTATCCTCTTATATACTACTTAGAGATTTTTTGGTCGTTTATTATGATGATGTCGGTTCTTAAGCCACTCAACGGGGCACAGTGGAGTTTATGGTCATCCAGGTAGACGAATGTCACTCTGGAATTTATCGTCATCCAGGGAGACATAAGTTGTTAGGATGTTGGGATCGAACTCATAGATGGCTACCTGTGTATCCTTGTAAAAGGAATCAGAACCCACGTAGTTCAATGTCACTTAATAGGGTGCATCATAACTTTTAAGGTCGTGTGATGAGGACCCAACTATACAGTTTAACATCATGTGGCAGGACGCCTAGGCGGAAGATGCCTAGTCAAAGTTTAGTCCGGGACTTATACCTAAGCAACCCAAGGAACTTGAAAGGGATATGAGTTTCCAGGTTAAATTAAGACCTATTGGGGATGTGGACCAGAAGAACAAGGTTGGTTCAGGTTGTTAGGTTTTTAACCTCAGGAAGGCTTCCTACATATCTCATTTGGATGAGAATCAAAGCCCACATAGTTCGTTGGTGAGGACCCATGCCTATGGAGGCCCTCAAGGGTATATCTCGCAGGGAAGTATGGACCTTTGAGATAACAGGTTGGGGGTTACTCCTGAGAAGGAGATCCCTTGTGAAAGGGACCATGAGGGATGTTTTAACTCATGGTGGTTTGAGGGATTAACTCGGGGTTTACTCCTAAGGAGGATACCCGGATTAAGGGAATTATGATTAGAGCTTATTCCTAAGGAGGATGCCCATTGAGCTCGAACCCTAAGTGGGTTTCCTACATATCCTAGTTAATATGAATCAGAGTTCTCGTATTCCAATACGGTATGGGGCTTATACCTAAAAGGAGGTCCATTTGAGGGGGGCGTGATTTTTCATTTTATGGATGAGATGATATAGAGCTCGGGCCTTGAGAAGGCTTCCTACATATCTCGGTTATGGTGGGAATCAAAGTTCTCATAGTTCATTCCAGTTTGGGGCTTATACCAAGAAGGAGGACCATTTGAGGGGGGCATGATTTCTCATTTTATGGACGAGATGATATAGAGCTCGGGACTTGAGAAAGCTTCTTACATATCCCAATTATGGTGGGAATTAGAGTTCTCATAGTTCATTCCTTCAGGTGGATTGTATGGATGTTGTGATCATTACAAACCTCTAAGCTTGCATAAGTCATGATCGATGTGAGAAACAAGAGGATGTGAAATATTAAAAAAACCACACACTTTCCTTCCTTTGATGATGGAAAAGGAGGATGACGATGGCAGAAAAGGCCGAGGCGATCGTGGAAGAGGTCGGGGCTACGGCGGAAGAGGTCGGGCTGTGGAGGAAGAGGTTGGGGTTATGAAACTTCCCTCTTCTCACTTTACATTGGACGAGAGTCCAAGGTAAGGAAGGAATGAAGGTGAAGGATGTAGGGAGGAGCAAGGTTGCAACCTCCAATATAAAAGGTTAGTGGCTTACACTAGGATAATTTCCCTAAAATTGGTTGCGTAGTGAGGGAGGAGGATGTCATTCACTATCAAAAGGAAAAGCAAGCGTAATCCTCACCCTCCCTGCTACAGACCAGAGGCTCCAGATCTTAAAGATGAGAAGGGATAGACAAAGTCCTATCCCCAAAATCCGAGACCGGGAACTCCTCAATATTGTCCCTGGGGTAAGGGTCCACATGACCGTAGATATTCAAATCTACAAACGCCCTGGGGATCCTTACCCTCTGATAGGACAAGTGTGGGAAACCTCTGATCGTAGAAATCCAAATCCAAATGGGAGATGCGCAAATGTATCTTTTCCCAAGGCTTTGTAAGTCATTAGGTCTTAGAGGTTTCAACTTGGCCCCTTTTAGAAAAGGGAGCTAAGGAAGGAGAGGCTCTGCCATGGGTGGCTTTGAAGAGGCCTTGAAGGGTGGCTCGTGTAGGTCCTGAGTGTAGGTGCTCAGCGCAAGTGTGTCGCACAGGTGTACTGCGTAGGTTTGCCGCACAGGTCCTAGAAGAAACGGAAAAGGCTTCGCGCAGGAAACAAAGGATGCGCGAGCTGGAAAAACCTCAATTAATAGGCTACCGGGGTGACAACACATGGATGAGGCTTTAGCCAAGACACCCTGGGTCTCCACTGGTGTCCTTGGAAGAGTCTCGCGCAGGTCCCTGATTAGGGAGAGGGACCTCGCGCAGGTGATTTCTCCTTAAGGGGAGAGGGCCCTCAAACAAGTCTTTTGTATTTTAATCCCTGAAGGGACTTTGGTCTTGTTTATCCCTTTTAACTCTCTCTTCTTTCGTGTTTTAGAGAGCTACCTGAGGAATTTTGGGGGACCTGGGCGAAGGTGTTGTGCAATGAGATCTTTGGAGATTCTTCCAATTTTTCAGTTGTTCAAATGAGGAGCCCAATGGTCCTATTTATAGGTAAGGAGGGGACCCTGGTCGAAGGAGGTTGTCTGCATAGGTCCCCGACGCAGGTGCTCAGCGTAGGGGTGGAAAAACTTTTGGGGCGCGCAGGTGGTAGGCGCAGGTGCCCGACGTAGGTGTACCGTGCAGGGGGGCTGCACCTTTCAGGCCACACATGTGGTACGTATGGGTTGTATGCGTGCGAGTGTGCCATGCAGGGGGAACTGGTCGAACCACCCCGACGAACTTACTTTTCCGTACTGCGGGGGCTACGCCCCCATAACTCTGCTTGGGATCAGTGTCGCACTACGGTTCTGACCATTCGGGTGGGTCCCTTCGCTATCGTCATTGACCCCCATGAAAAATGGAGAATCATACCGCGAACTTTTCAAGCCCGATCGATGTCGTTTTTTGTCACGCCACATGGAAATCCAATCTGCTCCTTCCGGTATAAGGATGTATTTCTACTCAAACTCAACATTTGTTGTTAACTGAGGCCTGCATCTTCAATTCTGCAGAAAAAATGCATGAAACACATTTCATGGTGTTAGCATGGATATAGGCTCGACTAGCTTCAACTGTGTCCGGACCATTCACTAACTTTGCTCCAATGTTCACCCGAGCACCTGAAACACCTCCCAAGTCTCAAAACACGTCCAAAAATATCTCTTGGAGATTTCTCAACCTTTAGAATTTCGATCAGAGTTCCGATTCTCAAAACATTCTTGCTCTTGGACCAAAAAACCAAACCCCCTTTGAATCTAACAACCTACAACGACATGAGGCTTTACCGTGTCAACACGTGTGTGCCTATGATTTGGATAAATGGACAAATGAATGGATGAATCTATGCATGGATGCATGCATGCTAGCATGTATGCATGGATGTACATACATGTGTGTTTTAAGCCAATGTTTCCAATTCTGTAGCACGGGATGAATTTGAACCAATACTCAATATTAAGGGCATTCTTGGAACTAGAAAAATCATGCATGTCATGTTCCATCAATTTTATAATAACTTCCAAACAATGGAATTAGAAGACTTCCATTCCATTAAAAAAACATCCAAAGAATAACATGCTTAAACCAAACATGGGATTCTTTGGTTTACATTCTGTTTTCGTTTCCCAGCCTCCTTCACATGATCGTTATCATTTATTTATAAAAATCCCAAGAACATACCCGTATAAAAGCAGGACCTGCGGCAAATTTCTCGGAATTGTGGCGTCGTGATCCCTATTGATCTTCCCTGATGCGGCGCCAGGGGGCGTGGGAGTACATGTTGCCCGAGAACCTTGAGAGTAGCCGAAAAGATCCCATGGACGGGAGTGAAGCGGACGATGATCCTGTTTGCTTGGACGAGTCTTTCTTCATCAACAACGAGTCTCTCCCTCTCCCCCCTGGATCCTTCTGCATCTGTTCAATCACTTTTATTCTCTTCCTGAATCCGTTGTTTTTTCGCAGCTACAGGCTCACCACATTTTCGTTCGGATCCCAAGTTCTCCAGTTGTTTTGTCTCCAGTCCGCTTCCAGTGAGTCTACCTTTTGGTTCCCTCGCCAAAAAACAGTGTTAGAATTTGCACCCTTACAAGCATATCACTTTTTAATAAATGGCTATACAGCGCATTATTGTATGAATTTTCCATGCCTTCTTATTTCTTTTTCATAGGTCTAGCAGCCTCACTCCGGGACGGGCGAGCGGAGCTCGCAGCATATAAAATGCCATCGGCAGTGGATCTACCACAGTATAGTGTTTTGTGTGTGAAGCTCTAGTACGAATACAATGCAATATGCGATATGATATTGATTCAGAGCCATGACTGTATGCATAAAACAACAACAAACAAGCCTTTAAATGAGGCCGGGTACATAGATCAAATGCTACCAATTAGAATCAAAAGAAATATTTTCATCTAAACCATTAACAGCAAGCCCATTCTGGATGACTTGATCTAATGTTATTTTTTATCCTACTCTACTTCGCCTAATTTGTGCATTCATCACTAAGTCTACCCTATTTACAGGTGTATCTATTGACCTTCCTTTATCACGGTCATTTTTTCATCCAACGGTGCCACTCAAATTTACTTTTATATACATTCATTTCCAGCCTTATTTATTTTTGTACATCTACATGTCCATCTCAATATTTTCTTTTTTCCATCTTTACTTTTTGACCAAGCTATCCCATTAAAGGTCAACACTCACCGCCATATATTATTGTTGGTCTAATACCGATTCTATAAAGTTTTCCCTTTCAATTTCAAAGGAATTTTATGTTCACAAAGCACTCTTTAAGGCATTCTCTATTTAACCATTCAACACGAATCCTATGAGAGACATTTATGTCTATTTCTCCACCACATTCAACAAAAGAACATAAATATTGAAAAGGATCTACTTTTGTAACAGCATGAGCTGCCAATCTCACATTCATGTCATTGCTGTACGACTTGTTTCTAAAATTACACTCCATATATCCCGTCCTACCCTTGCTTAGACGTAAACCCCTCAATTATAGAGTGTCTCTACCAAAATTTAACTTACTATTGATTGTATCCTTTGATTATGCAACGATAACTATATCATCCACAAAGAACACACAATTTGGCACCTCATCTTGAACGTGCTTTGTGAGTGCATCCATGATCGAAGTAAAAAGGTATGAACTTAAATGCTGAACCTTGATGCGGTCTCCAAGACAAAGAAGTCCGCGGTGACACCTATCGAAGTTCTAACTCTCGTCATTGCCCCTTCCTACATATCTTGGATGGCTTTGATATACGTCACCCCCACTCCTTTTCTTTCTAATAGTTTCTACAAAACCGCACTGGGTACTTTGTAACATATCTTTTCCAAATCAATGAAGTGTTGGTGTTTGTGCCTTAAAGTCAGTTAAGTGTTGCAAGGTTATGGACATTTGGTATTATGTAATGTATATTAATGACAATATTTTATCATTCATTTATGTTTGCTCCGTACAACACGGGATATGATATAATAACAATCCCCTGAAATATATGTATTATCAGGTTATCCTTGATCGATGATCATCATGTTGGGTTGTGATGATATGTTAAGACTAGTATGATTGGGATCAATTGTATAGAGACGACTAATCACTAATGGAATACAAGGTAGTAAACTTGTATTTGGATTGACCCGTTTAAAGTACATCACATAAATTGCCATATGTGTGTTATTGGTGTTACTCAAGTGGAGCATTGGCTATGGATCCTTCAATTTGAGATTGTCAAAATTTCCTTTACTTGGGAGGTTTCATACTTTGATACCTATATACAGTCATTTGAGAATTTGTCTTGACAGAAGGTGGGTTGGGTATGATACTTATTAAACATAGAGATTTGATTAACCAAGATAGGATGTGTTTGTTCATATGACAGATTATGTTATCATAACCCTCAATTGAGTTTTGACTAAGTGAATTACCATGCCAAGATAACTACATGTGATGCAATTATATAAGTTTTAAACTGCTTGGGAATTGAAAAAAAAAGAGATGAGTTATACGGGGTTGACACTGTCCATGTGTCGTGTTTAATCTCAATTTCAAGGACAAAAAAGTTTGCTAATGAACATGTGGTGGATTAGATCACACCAAACCCCTTTACAATTTGGTTAGCCATGACATGCTTGTAGATATCACTAGCTTATGATTTTGAATGTAATTTATAATCATTGTCAAATTTACAAAAGGCCCTTGGAGGCGCACATAAGATAATGCTAATTTGGATTTTTGGGCTAATTTGATTGGTCAATGTATTAAAATGTTAAAGCTTTCATCACAAACATAAATAAAATTTGTGTTTAGTGCATTCAAAATATTTAATTCAATAATAGTTATTTAATTAAATACTTAATGCGACGTTATAATATAAATAACGAGTTATTTTTATTATTAATAGATACAACAAGGAAATAATAAAGCTCAAATGTGATTTGGGTTTGGACTTGATGTAATTGCCTTCCAAGGCCCACTGCAGGAGAGAATTTCGCAGGCCTAACTAAAGAAGGCATTTAAGCACCTCCTTTGTTAGTTTTAACCCATTTGGAGGCTTATTAATTCACTTTCTATTATAATTTTGCCCCTTAGCCACTTTTGGAGGCTATTTAATGCTCCAAATGACCTTTGAAGGCTATTTAATGCACCTCCTTAGTGGTGCTATGACTTTTGCTTCCTTTGAGTCTATTGAATGCCCCTCTCGCTATAAATAGCAAGGTGGAGGGGTATAATCTTCATTTAATTATGCGAAAACAATGGCGGTGCTTAAAGATTCTCTAGTTTTTCTTATCTTCATATGAGAGGTTCTTTTGTGTTTTCTCATCATTCTCCCATCCTTTGCCATTGGAGTGACTAACGTCACTTGGATAGAAATAAGATCCCATCAAGGCATTAACGATTAGCATTATCAGTGGACACCGAACGAGGCTTGGATTTGACAATTCAAGCTTGAACTAAATATTCTGAACTATTTTAAAAGAATATTTTTCTTTTTTTGTTTTATTATTGTGTTTTCATTTATTCGTTATGATCTTTGATGAGTTTTCTTATTCTTCGGTTGTGTTTTGAGTTTCAATATAATTAATGTAAACCCTGCATGAAGACCATATGCAAATCTTGAGTTTCTTGTTAGTAATGCTCCATCAAACCTCTCATCAAATAAATAATCTATGTCGTTGAACATCTAAACATAAAACCAAGTCGACTCTTTGAAACCTTTCTCTCTCTTCCGATCCTCTCTCCTATCACTTTGTACACAAGTATTAGTTGAAGGGTTTTGATTGAGTCTAATAAAGATTATTAGATCAAGCAGAAGCAATTTAAACGCTTGTTCGAGGATCTCCTATGCATGAAATATGAAAACTGCATATAAACAAAAATGAAGAAATACTGTAAATATGACGTACTATATACCGAAGAGCATATGCAACAATCTCAATCTCCATCGTATGGGCTTCAGAGAGATCACTGAAGTGACAAACAAAAGTCTCCCATCTCCTTAGTTTATCCACGGGTTGCACCGAATTATCCGATGTTCAGATGAAATTATTCTTCCATGCACGATATGCTAGCAGATCGTATGCAAAGAAGGAAGAAGAGAGAGCTTCGGGTTTCATGGTGGTTCAACCAAGCGTGAAGCAATTTCACACACACATACACTTATTGTATGACTGTATTATTTATAAGCCTCAAGGATGCTCCTTGGGCTATTGCATTTATTCATGCGTTTATAACGCATGAGTAAATGCTGCTTCGTCCAGATCATGTATTGTATACATGAATGTCACTCCTAGTACATTTCATCTCATGAAATCTGGTGGCATACATATACCATGCATTCTATATGGCCATGCATCTCATGCACACTGTAGTTATACACATCTCATGCATATGGCTTTAGCGCATATACCTTTCAATCTCCCACTTGCATCAAAGCATAATAGATTTTGTGCCATTTGACCTTATATTATATCATATATAATAATTTGTGAAATCATATCCAAAGCTCCTTTTGGATATTTTTTCTAAAACACTTTTGGAAAGCTATCATTAACTTCACCTCGTATTACATCATTTGCCATACCTTATGAATACCCATCCAAAACACTTTTGGATTAAGTTTAAAACACTTTTAGAGCAACTCTTTGTGTCAAACTCAATTCCCATTCTATCAACCACAAAGTGTGACCCCACGTGACAACAAATACGAATTTCAAGATCCATATATGTAATCAAAGAGTAGCCTCTAACAAAGCATCAATGCTACTCAAGCTATAATGGGATCTGCGTGATTTCCATCAAACACATGTATCTATATACCCGTGTCCACCTGTCTGCATCATATGAAAACATGCATTTTCATATTTTTCCTTTGTCCAAGACATCGAGTGACCATGGGATACAAAGTATGTCATTCTCATATAGCCTACTCATCTGTTTTTGATTCTCATAGTATAGAATGACATGATTGGTGAATGCATCACATGTCATTCATCAGCATGGATGAGCACACCACATGCCACTCATCCGAATAGATAAGCACATCATATGTACTTTATTGGAGCGACCACACACTCCACTGTCTATACTAATCGAGGGCCCATATGTTATACTCGTTATACGAAAGGACAAATCCCATCTTGGTTGAGTTTCAACCGACGACATGATCAATAACTCACCCAGCCACTCCCGTATTAACTAAGTCCTTTTCAAACTAGGGTATCAAAATATGAAAGTTCTCATGCTAGGTATTTCGTCAACCTCAGGTAGCGGAGACTCAAATATGATTCATACACTCCTAGTATACCAAAGAAATCTGGACGACTAGTATACTTCATGGGTCATCTAGCGCACCAAGAATCCTATTCTTTGTTTTGTGCCTCATGAGCATATTCTGTATCTCTATACAAGAATGATACTCACGTTAACCTTAACATTTCTTCATAACCTATAATACTTCACGACGAACATCGGTTAGGAATAGCTCAAAGTCGTCATACTTTGAGAGGTTATCTATCATTACACTTCATAAAATGTATATTTATATATGCATTTATGCAACCAATATGAAAGGATGATAAAATGGAGACAATATGATACATTTTAATATTCTAAACTCTTTTAAGAATATTTAACAAACTCAACATAAACACCTTTGTCTATCACATATGAAAGACTGCCAGATCAGCCTTATGTATACTGCACTTTTCGGGGTTTTGTTAACTCATTACATCACATGTAATTCCTGTCATATTTCTATGAGACCATTTGATAAAACCCTTGCACTACTATTTAGTGAGAAACATCTTTGAAGTAAGGCGGTTTGAATAACAATGAGATTTAAGAGTCATATTCCCAACTGTTCGTCTCTATGTACATATTCAAACTTAACTTCATAACATCAAATGTTACGATGTCAACTTCTGGTGTCTACTTAGAACTCTTTCCAAGTGCATCAC
Source organism: Viscum album (assembly GCA_963277665.1). Taxonomy (NCBI): domain Eukaryota; kingdom Viridiplantae; phylum Streptophyta; class Magnoliopsida; order Santalales; family Viscaceae; genus Viscum; species Viscum album. The sequence continues at coordinate 1,860,079,584 of OY728129.1, read as the reverse complement.
CATCATCCTAAGAACTATTTCTATCAAACATTTTCCTTGGAATTTTTCAAATAATGTAACTTTTACATTATTACTTTACTAGCATATCCTAAACCCTTTTAGGATAAAGTGACATTTACTCTCTTACGGTAATTAATGCAACTTTTTACATTTCTCTTTACCGTCGTATTCTAAATTCTTTTAGGATAAAGTGATATCCACCTTTTTAAGGTAACTAATGCAACTCTTTACATTACTCTTTATCACAAACATACTCCTACTAGCCTTTTAGTCACTATATTCTCTTCAGACTATTTTGTTAAGATACACAAACTACTTTGTATTTAAGACATAACATTTATTTTCTTTTTTTAATAGTAATACTTAAAAAATGAACTATTGTTCTATATTCTATATTGTATTCTACGTGTTTGAAACATTTTTCCTTTTTGAAAAGAAGATTTTATAAATATTTATCACCGATGGGAGGCGGGAACACGTTCCCTTACATTTTAACAAACATTTGGATAAACACTTTATCTTGGATAAAACATTTTTATCTTTATTTTCTTCTCAAAATATGTTATAGAATCCGATGAATCTTAAACAATGTGTATACAGTTAATCATCTCATGTTGTACATAACAACTATTTGTTAGCTAACAACTTCTCTTATCATATAAGAGAAGTCTTTGTTGTTGCAACTCATTGCTTCAATATTTTAATGTAATCTACAAGCTCTATCAATTCTTCCCTTGATTTTGAACTCATGTATATTCACAATACTTGTAAAATATACATATGGTATCACATACCTTTCAAAACCGCATAATCTAATTCTATAAAACTTATACTTGACATGAACATTCTATGGAGTTTCCTAAACTCTTTCTGGATAATCTCATCATATAGAATTATTGTTGCTCCTTCCTACCAACCCTAGGATTCAAATGACCTTAACTGGCTTCTTAAAGAAACATTATTGTACTCTTCACCTAACTTTTCTTCTTCCAGTTTAAACTTTTACCTACTTGCAATGTCTACACAGTAATAGAAATCTATACATCATATGCCTAGTTCATCTATTTTTAACTCTTTGCGAATATCGGGCAAACTTCTCATGAATTCATTCATCTTGTCGGAATATTTTCATGGATGACATTAGAATGAGTTCCTTAACTAGGATAAGCCTAAAGGAAATCTCAAGTTTCACCGAGTCACTGGTATATCCAATCATATTGAATATATACAAGCGGAGACTAAAATTCCTCATGTCAGTTTGCATTTAATGCCTTTTGAAACCTTAAATTAATCATTTTATGCTTCCATAAACATTTAGATTCACTTATTGGAATTTGCTTTAACACATAGAATATTCTTTAATAACTTTTCTTAAATTACCGGTCTTAAGAATTTTTCTTAAGTTATTAACTTACATTAAACTTCTCCTTCCAAGGATTATTAATCTCAAGGTCAAGCTTGATGATAATGATGTCATTTATTTGCGACCGAAGTTTTTATTAGACGAGTATCATGTTTCATTAACCATTTAATAAGAACTTTTATTTAATGAGCTTCCACTAAAATGAGGACCTTAAACATCATATCTATTAGTAGGCCAAGATCCATATTTCACTAAGCAAATGACCCCGCTTTGGCGTGCATCTCACCGCTTATTTATTTAGGTAGGGCATCATTCCAATCATATCATATATGATTCTTGGATAGTTGAGCAAACAACTCTTTGTTTAATTCATCATATGGATAAACCCAATTCTATTCCTCTGGTATCCCAACCCTTAGGGTTTCCTAGTCAAGTGTAACCCAAAACAAACGTAAAAAACAAGCTAACAAAATACAATCCAAGAGAACCTCACTTTGGCGTGAAACCACCCAAGGATGTTCTAATGTCACCCATTACTTGCTTGTCTTACACAAGATCATCCAGGGGCACCCCGCTTGTTGAATTTGGTGTAGTCCAATCCGTTTTGGATGATGATTGGGCTGAATGCTTCCGGCCCAAATTTTGGGGCACTGTAGCCACTGCAACTGAAGAGCTGACCGAACACCGACAGAGCACTGTAGCAGTGTGGACTTTGACACGGCTACTGTAGCAGGGCTGATCGGACGACATTGTCAGGGTACTGTAGCTCTGTGGACTTTCAGCCGCCAACCACTGTAGCATTTTGAACTTGGGTGACCACAACACTGTAGCGATGCAGACTTCCAACCACCTTTCACTGTAGCACAATGGACTTTTTGTGCGGTTGGTGGATTTTTGTTTTGTCCTCTTTATTAGCTCATTTTCAAGCTAGGGTTTCCGTGTGTTAGTGAGAAACTTTGATATCTCCTTGTAATTGTGCTCTCGGATCATAGTGAAGTGTTTCTGCTTCTTTGCGGACGTAGAGATTATTCCTAAACCACGTAAATCGTTTGTGTCTGTGTTCTTTCTTTTCTTTTTTTGTTTTTGATATTTCTTCATCCGCAAACCTGTTATGGCGCTACGACTCCCGACATTTCCGCAACACCGCTTTAGTGTGAAACTTCTGAGTCCTTGACTTAAAGTCATTTGTTTTGAAAACCACGAAACACTTCATTTAAGTAATTGAATACCGATGGAACTGAATACCGATGGAACTGATTTATGAAAATTAGATAACTAAAGGAATTTCGTAATATCAAAAGTCTAAGGTTTTCTTCTGAAGCACTGTAGCGGTGCCAAACCAACCTATCAGTAGATATAGAAAGAAACTACGTCCATCAGAAGATGAACAGTGAGCTGCTGTCGATACCGTGGCAACTGACCTCGAGATTTGCGAAATCCGACCATTGAAGTTTTTATTATAAATAGAGCCGCACCTCATGGATTAGAAGTACTACGAATAAGCAAAAAATCTCTGAGTCACAATCACTTGAAGTCTTCAACTTCTTGTTGATGAATGTACTTCTCATTGTTTTTCTTTCCAAGTGTTTTGCTAGAGTCTTACGCTTGTAAGACTGTTATTGTAAAAACATCAATCATTTTTTGTTGTAATTGTTTAACCGAGCCACCGATTCTAGTAGCGAAAGCACCGAGGTGTCGGTTAAGTAGTGGAGGTAAATCGAGCTACTGGTTGTAGCAGTGTCGAGCTACCAGTTAAGTAGCGTTGGTAAACCGAGCCACTGATTGTAGTAGTGTCAAGCTATCAGTTAGGTAGCAAGGAAAATCAAGCTATTGATTGTTGTAACGGGGGAAATACTGATCGGGTTGGGCTTTCAGGTTTAGGAAGACAAAGTCAAGCTTCTGACTTTTAAGAAGCAAATACCTTTCAACAGGTTTACAGTTAAGGATACCTTCCACTTTGGTTCATAAAGTGAGTTTTATAATATTCCTATTGAGTTCTTTTCTAAACTGTATTCCGTACTTCAGTTTATTTTAATATAGTTTTGTTTTTATTTCTGTTGTGTACGTTAATTCCATCGATAACTTGTAATACTGATTGTTAATTTCAGTTACTCTAATTTCTACTTTGATTTTATCTTGAGGGTATATTGGTTTTTTATAATACCGATACATTTATATTTGGGCCAATTAGATTTTTTTTTTAATTCTGATAAATTTAATTTTTGAGGAGGATGAAAATCTTTAGTTGTTTTTAAACTACAATTCACCCCCCTTTTGTAGTATTGTTGCCATACCTTCAAATTCCATTCCTACAGAAACCACTCGGTTGGATGATCAAGGTCCTGATAAGCGTCGCTTTGGAAGGAATCTCACACTTAGTATTTGAAGGAGATTTTAATCTCATAATATTATCTCATGTTTATTTCTTTGTATATAACTATTTGGTTTTGGAATCCTATTCACTCCACCAAATCAATATGTTCAATCCATATTGATGTGTTACTTTTTACACGATCTATCATCACCATCATGTAAATTTTTACACGATCCACAAGTTTGTATTATTCACCCAAATATAGGAGCCAAACATATTCATACATATTCAAATGCATCGTATGCATAAAGTACATGAAGACTTCATGTAAAGGGTTAGAGTTATATGAAAATGATAATCTCCATATGAGTAATCGCAGAGCGACAAATAACCAACCCCATTAGACGAGGCATAAGCCTCTAGGTTGATAGGTGGTCCGACCCAAAGTCCCTCTACCCGGAGAGACTTTACTCAAAAGAGAATTCAAATCATCGTAACTCTAATACCTAACATGCATAAACCAAATTCAACAACTAAATTCAAGTTCATAACTTTGATAACAAACCGAGGTCAAGTAGATGAAAAACTAAATTCATTTTCATACCTAGCATGCAATGTTTCTTTTTCTTAGAAGTAATTTAACATTTAAACTAAAGCATACACAATTCATAATATAAACAGTTTATAACTATGAATAAAATAGAGAATAACCTTTTAAATAAATGAACAATCCCAATACTTAAACATGAGATAACCATTTATGAACAATTCATAAATAAAAACCGACTATAAACAATTTATAATCATGATTATCATTATGGACATTTCATAAATATGAATATAAATATTTTATATTCATTCCAATATAAACACTTTCATATTCATAATTATATAACATTTTATTTTTTAATATATGATATTTTATGAATTAGAAACAATTTATAATCCAATTTTCTATTATGTCAACATTTTTCATAATCTAATATCATATATTTAGCATTATATAAAGCATGATCATATCATTTATCAAAACACATTTTTTGTGGTTTAAATAATATCCCGCCCTTTAATTTTTTTGAACAATTCAAATTAATTATGAACAATTCATAATTTAAATATAAACACTTATACTTTGGGCCTTATTTCATAATTTATAAGCCTTTATAAATTATTTCTTATGATTTCTAAACAACCATTTTATTTCTAGATCATAATACATGTCATATAATTTGTTTAAAAGATATTTAAATATTAACATTTAATATTTAGGAAAAATGTTTCATAAACATTTAATTAATTATAAACATTTAATTAATTATAAACATTTTATAATTAATTAATTTATACAAATCCCTTATAAATACCTTTTATAATGATTTATAAACATTTTATAAACCATTTAAATCATTTTATATGTTCAAAACAATTTTTAACAATTTTGAAACAATGATGTTTACCCTTATGCAAAATCCATATTCTGCATAAGGTTATCCTGCCACTACCCTTATGTAGACTGTCTACATAAAAGCAGATTTACATGAACTTTACGCAGCGCATGCTGTGTATAGGGAACACTTGATCTTACCTATATGTGAAGCCTTCTACGTAGAGGTAAGCCACAATTTACCTTTATGTGAACTTGGAAATCCTTCCCTTTGTCAAGGTAGCTCGCGGTAACCTTTACGCAAGCTTTTAAAAACGACATTACCTTTATGCGAACTACTTCGTATAAAGGTAAGTTCTTGGTTATCTTTAGGGAGCTTTAAGAAAATCTTGGCTACCTTTACGAAGCCTCTTGTGTATGGGCAACACATTGGTTATCTTTATGCAACCCATCTGCATAAAGGTAACGCCTCAATTACCTTACGTAGCCCAACTACATAAGGGCAAACCGTTTTTAAAACAGATTTTCCAGAATTTGAAAACGCTGCCACGTTCTTCAGTATTGCTTCATTTCAAGCAAGATTTCATAAATCTAAACATGGATTTGCCTTGATACCACTGAAGGGTTTCAATCGAGTCTAATAACAGTTATTAAATTAAGCGGAAGCAATTTAAATCCTTGTTTGAGGATCTCCCATGCATGAAATATGAAAACTGTGTATAAACAGAAATGAAGAAATATTGTAAAATGCATACTGTTCACTGAAGAGCATTTGCAACAGTCTTCATCTCCATTGCATGGGTTTGAGAGAGATCATTGAAGTGACAAACAAAAGCTTCCCATTTCCATATTGTATCCATGGGTTGTGCTGAATCATCTGACGTTCGAATGAAATTATTCTTCCATTCACAATGTGTTAGCATCTGGTATGCAAAGAAAGAAGAAGAGAGTTTTGGGTTCCAAGGAGGTTCAGCCAAGCGTGAAGCAATTTCACACACCCATACAATTATCGTATTGCTGCATTATTTATAAGCCTCAACGATGCTACTTGGGCTTTTGCATTTACTCATGCATTTATAACTCATGAGTAAATGATGCTTCAGCCGGATCATGTATCTTTTTCATAATGTAACTCCCAGTACGTTTCATCTCATGAAATGTCTCATTAAATGATGGCCATATGGTTAGGAGGATCGGGTGAAGTTTCCATGCATCCTCATGTAGGCCGTATGCCCATACTATCGAAACTGGTGGCATACATATATCATACACTCGATATAGCCCTGCATCACATGCAGGTTGTAGCTATATACATCTCATGCATATGGCTTTTGGGCATATACCTTTCACCAGTGTACTCTTTCTCCACTCATAAGACATTTTCATAGTTTTCAGAATTTCATTAAATAACCCAGTGAACCAATTTATACTCATTTCCTCAAAATATTTCGGCACTTCAATGCAAATGTTATCCGACCCAATTGCTTTTACATTGTCTGTCCTTTTTCAAAGTTTTCCTAACCTCACAAGGGCAAACCTTTTGATAAAAGCTGTAATTGAGGCTATCCTTACTAATGCTTTCTTGACGAGGAGGTCTACCTGCAGCAGCCCCCTGGTTTCTCTGCCTCTGGTGCCGCCTCCCATGTCTGCCGTCTCCGTCGCTCCCTCTACGGCCTCAAACAGTCTCCTCGCGCCTGGTTTGGCCGCTTCAGCACTGTCGTCACTGCCTTTGGCCTCTCTCGGAGTATGAAAGATCACACCGTCTTCTTCCGTACGACGGCACACGGCTGTATCTTGCTTGTAGTTTATGTTGATGACATCATCATCACAGGGAGCGACTCTAGAGGCATCGTCGGCCTCAAGACGCATCTTCACCATCACTTTCACACCAAGGATCTTGGACCCCTCACGTACTTTCTTGGCATCGAGGTCTCCTGAACTGCGGACACTATCTCTCTCTGCCAGCGCAAGTATGCTCTTGATCTATTGCAGGATGCCGGGTTGAGCACCGCCACCTCAGTTGACACTCCCCTTGAGCCTGGGGAACGCTCCCTTCATTCCGACTCGGATCTCTTTCCTCATCCTGAGAGCTATCGGCGCTTGGTCGGTAAACTCAACTACCTCACCATGACGCGTCCCGACATTGCTTGTGCCGTTGGCAAAGTCAGCCAGTTCATGGAGCATCCCACCTGCTCTCAGTGGGATGCTGTCCTCCGCATTGCCAAGTACATCAAGAAAGACCCTGCACGCGGCCTTCGGTACTCACATCATGCTCACATGGATGTTGAGGCTTTTTGTGATGCGGACTATGTCAGTTGCCTCGCTACCCGCAAGTCTACTTCGGGATTCGCCGTATTCTTCGCCGGTAATCTCATATCTTGGTGCATCAAGAAGCAGACTGTGGTCTCCCGTTCTAGTGCCGAGGCAGAGTATCGAGCCATGGCCACTGTCACTACTGAGATCCTCTGGCTTCGTCATCTTCTCCAGGAGCTCGGTTTCCCGGCATCGACTCCTGCTCATATCTGGTGTGACAATCAGGCCGCTACGAAGATTGCCTCGAATCCCGTCTTTCATGAACGGACGAAGCATATCGAGGTGGATTGTCACTTTCTCCGCCACCATCTGGAGCAGCACCATATCGGTTTCGGCCATATCCCGACGGCCGATCAGCTTGCCGATCTCTTCACCAAAGGTCTTCCCGGAGCTCGTCTTGAGTCTCTCACTTCCAGGCTGGGTATTCACAGCCTCCCTGGCCCAGCTTGAGGGGGAGTTTGAGATTGTCTTGTTATTCTTTTTGTGTGGGACTCTATCCAATCTGGGCATGTCCAGCTTGAGGGGGAGTGTTGGAACCCATTTAAGTGTAAATGGGTGAGTCCCACATTGGACTTACCCGTCTTGTATATTGGTTTCCTAATCTATAAAAGAATATCCTCACCTCACATTGAGGTAAGGGGGAATTCACCCTCTACAAAAACAATTCCTGTTTTATGCATTGTATTTGATCTGAATCTCTTATCTTTCTTTCCCTTCCTCTAGTTAACTTGTGGATCTATCTTTTGGCCTTCTTAGTATGTAATGAATGGTACAACCACTTGAAAACCTGTGATCTTGCCTTAGTAGTTGCTTTGCTTCTTTATGTGCAACACCATGTCTATTTCAGGTATCTTTATTACTATAATACTGTAAAGCTTTAAAACAATTCTGTTTTGAATTAACCTTAAATTGAACATTCCCATTCCACTATAAAGATTCTTTTTTTGGAAAAACCCTTTTGATTCTCTTAAATTTGTTGTTGATATCTTGTAGATGTTTTTTTTTCGGTCTCATCTCACATGTAGTCGGCACTAACTCATATTAAATGTTATTTTTTTTAATTTCACTATTAAATTGCCCTTTAGGCGCCATCATCTGATTCTTAGGTTCTTGAGCTGTTTCCTATTTCTTATAATTCTTAACCCGCAAGTCCAAAACTAATTAACGATGTTGAGTGGTCAAAACTTTCATCTAGGATAACCTCACTATCCTTTACTAATCTTCTATTAGACATTTTTATTGAAAAGTAATCGATTTGAGATCTTGTAAGTCTACTTTTGTACATGATATGATGTTTCTTTTGTATCTTAAAAAGTATGTTTGGTATCACAAAATCACAATTGACAAAGTCAAAGATGACTAATCCTTCATTTACTACTCTCAAATCAAACCCTTCATGGAAACCTACGTATCTTTTCTTGTATGTCCATTTAAGTTACCACCTATGAAAGTCTTCTCATGTTGTGGTAATCCTTGAATTAACATTTCTAATTTTTTTTAAAAAACTATCCGTAGAGCTTAGATCAGTTGGGGTACCACTGAGAGGGGGAAGGGGTGAATCAGCAGTACCTGTTTTTTTTACAAATTCTTCCTTTAGAATCAAACCCCCGTGATCGGTTAGAGTTTCGTTTCACTCATTAAAATCCCTTCCTCACTCGTATAAAAGACAAACGATACACAAGAGGTTTTTACAAGATTCAACCTCGGTGTGAGAGTCTACTCCTTGCTGTGTTCGACTATAAAATTGTAGTGATTACAAATGCTTGAAATTGGCGCACAAGGTTCGAGCAAGTATTATCCACTTCTTTTTCAGGAATGCTCGACATTATTTAGATTAAAACCACCTGTTCTTCAAAGCTTCTTCCTTCACTCTTGGATGAATCAAATTTTCAATATACTTTAGAATGCTTCTAGAAGATCCTCAACTGCCGAAGCAAATGGAGTGAAATAACAGTACATCAACTTTTCTCTCACCAGGTCGGAAAGAGCAACCTGTGCATGAGAGCATGTATGCATGAACTGATCTTCTTCCTCAGCGACAAGCATTTGGGTTAAAGAACAAGGATGCAACACAGGTCGATGGTTCTCAAGATCTCCCACCTCGGTACGGCAGTGTGACCTCAAAAGATATTTTTCATATATTGTTATGGAAATTCCCATAACGATTAGTGGCACGGGATCTCTAGTCAACAACTTCGATACTTTCCTCCCTGAAGAATTGGTCAAAGAAAATGGAGTGAAATAGTGGCAGATCAACCTTTCTCTCACCAAATGAGAAAGAGCAGCCTGTACATGAGAGCATGTATGCACGAACTGATCTTCTTCCTCAACGACAAACATTTGGGTTAATAATAGAAGAAATGATTTTCCCCAACTTATTTGAAAACAAAGACGCAACACAGGTCGATGGTTCTCAAGATCTCCCACCTCGATACAACACCGTATTGGCCCCTCTTAGAAAAAATTAACGAAATTCATTCCCTTCATTTCTTCCTTTTATTTCCATAGAGAAAACCTTGAAAGATATTTTTCATATATTGTTATGGAAATTCCCGTAAAGATTAGTGGGCACGAGATCTATGGTCAACAACTTCGATGCTTTCCTCCCTGAAGAATCGGTTAAGGAAATATTTCAAATATTTGGTTTTAACTGCCCTAAGATTTCTGCATGATTCTTCCCGCACAGTATTAAAAATTGTGATCTTCTTCTTCCCGCAAAAACTGTGCTTTAAAGTCATTTGAAAAAAAACTCCATGTGTGCATGAGATTGCAACACTACCCCGTGGCTCTAGTTATTACGGCTCCAGTTATTACACCATGCTTTATGTTCAATTATACATGCTGAATATATGTGCTTTTGGGCCGCCTGTTATATTGGGCTGATTGTTGCGGCCATTTCATTTCCTTTTCCTGCATGACTTGTTGGCTATTCGGTTTTCTCTGGCCGCTTAATTTTGCACCATTGATCCTTGTGCCGCCCATTTGTTCCTGGCAGTCCATCTGGCTTTCTCGGCTGTTTGAGCCGCTGATCTGTTCGACTATTCTGTTTCGCTGTGGCTCTGTGGCACCCATGGATTGGGCGTGCAGTTATCGGGAACAACTGCTCGCAGGGGGTTTCATCACCTCTGCCTGTTGCTTCCCGAGATACAATTCAATCCAGGCTTCTTGCATCCCTTCGGCGGTGTGCATTCGGTCTTCCTCGACGAAACCCTAGCGCATGACTCCTTGGTTTTGTGCTTAAGCCTCCTTCTCGGAGCATTCGTCCTTGCCTGTCGGTCTCCCTTTGCCCCATCTCGTGGCCGGTGCGTGGTGGAGACGACGTCCTTCCCGACGGAAGAAGTGTGGCTTTCCAGTGACGATTTCAAGAACCACGGAAAGAGTGAAGCACGAATGCTTCATTAGACCCAGAAGACGACGCAATCCTTCTCGGCTTGAAGAGATCAGGACCGCCGGACTGATATTTTTCCAGCACTGGAAGTATAGGGTTACAGTTTCAATTTTCATTCCAAGCTTGTAAATCCTGTTTGTTTCTTGTTCTGTTGCTTCTTGTTCGTTCGATTGCTTTGTACTGTTTTGGTTTCCTTTTGAAATTAATATACGCGCGTGTGTGGTGTTCTTGCCGTGCAATAGGACCCTTAAGGGTCCAAGCATGTTAAATCATTGTGTCCCTTTACGTTTCTTGCATTCTTGCATTCGGCTTTGGTTCTTGCTATATTGAATCCACAGTACCATTTAGATCGTTATTATATTGTGGTTAATTGGCTTGATTGCACTGCTCTTCAACCACAACAAGTGGTATCAGAGCCTCCTTGGCCCACTGTGTGTTTCAATTTCTTTAAAACCGGCCTATTGCGTTCTGCTTACAGTTTGTTAAAATTGGTTTACTGTATTCTGTTTACAGCTTATTGCAGTTTGTTTACAGTTTCATTTAATTCGGGTTTCTTGCCTTTATTTTTCCGCATTTATTCCTCTATTTAATTCTGTTTGTTTATTGATTTCTGTTTGTTAATAGAAATGATTGTATTCATTGAAATTCTCCGCTTTTTGTATCTTATGGTACACGTTTACCCAATGAGATTGGTCGGTTCTTGGGGGCGTACGCCTGACGTTGTCTCTAACCACTCGACATCTACTCATCTGGATAAACTTGTCTACAATGCGATACGAAATCTAGAAATTCGATGGAGACAACGACTTCAATTTATGGCGAATTAAAATGAGAGCATTACTTGTTCAATAAGGTTTAATTGATGCCCTATCTGGGCCTACGAAACTCGTTACGACTGTTAATCAAATTGGTCAGACCGTTGTAAAATACCAAGATGTTCTCTCTAACATACTTGTTAAGGCCCATGGTTCCCTTTTACTTTCCTTGGGTGGTAAGGTCCTTAGAGAAGTGACTTATGAGTCTACCGCTGCAGGAATATGGCTTAAAGTTGAAAAATTATACATGACTGCCTCCCTAGTAGGAAGACTTTACAAGAAGCACTGTATGTTGACATTTAAAATGAAGCCTGATACTTCCATAAAAACCCATTTAGATGAATTTAATAAAGTCATGCTAGATTTAGCCAATATCAATATTTTTGTAGATGATGAGGATCGGACGATGATCCTCTTGATTTCTTTTGACCATAGCTATAACATACTTGCTGAGACTATGATGTATGACAGAGACTCGATGACCCTATAAGAGGTTAAGTCAGCTCTTCTTTCAAAAGAATTGCAGACTAAGAATGGGTTAGGATCAAAGGGAGAGAGTGATAGAGACAGAGGACCGACTACTTGTAATATAGAAGATAACTCACAAAAATATAAGTAGAAATAGGAGGAAGAAGATCGGGAGAGACTCTCGTCCAAGCCAAGCCAAGCCTAAGGCCGAATCTGCTAAGCAGCCTGAATGCAGTTCTCTCGATGCCCCCTCCCCCTCACCCTCAACCCTTTATTTATAACTGAATTCCTCCACTAACAAACTAATAATATTCCCTAGAATATTCCCCTGGGGCCCACAACATATTCTTCTCTTATAATGACACTATTACCCCCTAGTTCCTATCACTGCCGCCGTCCTGAAAAACCACCTTGTCCTCAAGGTGGTGCGTTGTACAGGCAAACCAAATGATCTCCCATACAAGCCTCCTTCCAAGGTGGTGTGTCAGACAGGTAGGCCAAGCGATCTCCCATACTAGCCGCCTTCCATGGAATTGAGGGCAGGAATGCCACGCGATCTTCCATATGCGCCGCATTGCGGAATGGGCCAACAATTTTTCAGGCAAGTGCCAAAATTTTTTTTTAGTGGGCTGGACAAGCTCCCTGAATATCCTGAGTGCGGGCTGGTTGTCTGTGCTCAGTCCCGACAACATCGCTTTGTCCCACTGCTCCACTTTCGTCGCAACAAACATTGTGTAATGCACTTGAAGCAACGTCAGCGTCATGACAGGCAGTGTCGCCTCTTCACAAAGTGCGTCCCCCATGACCGGTGGAGACTGGACAAGACCCTCCTTTGGCAACCCATCCATTGGCACTAGGGCAGACGTAATGTGCTGCGTCTGCTGCTGCAGGGTCAGCGCGGGTGCCCTCCTTTGCTGCATCGGATTCCACCGTTTTTGGTTGAGTGGGAGATCTTCCACTTGAAGCAACGTCAGCGTCACGACAGGCAGTGTCGCCTCTTCACAAAGTGCGTCCCCCATGACTGGTGGAGATTGGGCAAGACCCTCCTTTGGCAACCCATCCGTTGGCACTAGGGCGAACGTAATGAGCTGCGTCTGCTGCTGCAGGGTCAGCGCGGGTGCCCTCCTTTGCTGCACCGGATCCCACCGTTTTTGGTTGAGTGGGAGATCTTCCAGTTTGGTCACCAGATGCGGTATTCCTGCTTTGACGACTCTCGTGCACGGGACTTTCCCTCCATATGGCATTGGGTTTGCAGTCGTAGCGCCAGACTCCGCAGTATGCGCCTCAGGGAGGGTGGTCATGTGATAAGGCAAAGTCGCCTCCCCTTGTGACATCATCGTCTCAAGACGTTGCCCCAAAAGTTTGAGTGTCTCGAAATTTTGCTTCCTCCTGCGCCAACTGAATGGAGGCGCTCCTGAGTTGCTGGGTGATCACGTCGAAGCGTTTCTCCATAGCAACATCGACCGTCCAATGGCTGCGTGGAGGCTGGCAGCAAACTACCCGTCCGTTAATTTATTTCTTTCTCTGTTTTTTTGTGTGTGTTTCTCCTGTGTTTCTACCCTGACCAAAAACGTGGCCCACCTCTTTTTTTTTAGTTCTGAAAACGTAACTTGGTCGGTTGAGCGGTGTGTCTGCTCAGGGCGCAACCCCACATGTTGCGACTTGGTAATTTTCGCCGCTGTCGAACGAGAGAAATCGTCAACGTCTGGGTGCGCTTGCTATTTAGGTGGCTGCTGCAGCGGAAAGTGCCTGCAATGTGCGATGGTGGGAGGGAGGAAGACTGCTACAGTGGACGCTGCCTCGGTTCGGGATTGCGTGCGTTTGTGTGAGGGAAGAGCCGGCAGAGCGTTGACTGACGAAATGCTAAGCAGTAGAGTGCTCGCCGACAAACAGGTGCAAGCAAGGAGTGCGCTTTACCTCCGGTCATTGCGCGCCATTGTCGATTGAAGCCGGACAATCGCGTCCGAAAGTGATTGATTTTTCTTCTTCTTGTGCGCAAGCCTCCCCCGAGCGACTCCCGGGAAAACGCGCCTTGGCTATGTCGAGAAGAGAACCAATAGTATGTGTCCCAACAATGTAGATAAAACAGAATTCAGCAGCGGTGGGAGCCGGAAGAGGGCGGGTGCTGCTATGGAAATTGGCAGTACCGCAATACGTGATGCAGTAGATGAAGAACAAAGTGGAAATGGTGCGAGGCAGGTCGGAGCAAATGATAGAGACAGGGGATCGACTACTTGTAATATAGAAGATAACTCACAGAAATACAAGCAGAAATAGGAGGAAGAAGAAGATCGGGAGAGACTCCCTCCGAAGCCAAGCCAAGAAGGCCGGCTCCCAAGCCCAAGGCCAAATCCGCTAAGCAGCTTGAATACAGTTCTCTCGATGCTCCCTCCCTCACCCTCAACCCTTTATTTATAACTGAATTCCCCCACTAACAAACTAATAATATTCCCTAGAATATTCCCCTGGGCCCACAACATATTCCCCTCTTATAATGACACTTACCCCCCTAGTTCCTATCAGAGAAAGTCGATGTCATGGGTAGAGCAAATTATAGGGGTCAAGGGAAGTATAGTGATAAGGGTAAAAAGCAAGGTGCGAGTCACTTTAAGACTCTGAAATGCTATCAGTGTGGTAAACTGGGTCATTTTAAAAGGGACCGTCCTGAAAGAAATGGCTCAAAGGGTAACGGGGCTCAATCTAATGTAGTTGAGCCTGGTTTCGATGATGCTGATGTTCTGTAGTTTGCCTAGTGTGCTGCAGGGGGTAGAGTTGTGGGTTCAACTCTGGGTTTTGTTTCCTCATGGTTACGAGTTGGCCTTTAGGATTTGGCTTCCCTTGTTGCACGGTTCTAGGCAGTATCTTCTCCTTACATGGAGAGTCTTCTGGGTTTGATTTAGGTGGAGTGAGTCGTTTGCTTGCTCTGAGCCTTGTGGTTCATTTGTTTGTTTGCTTTCATTTGCATGAGTTTTTTTCTTTGTTGCTACTGTTTGCATATGAACTGTTTCATTTTGAGTTTATGTTCATACCTTGTATTGCTGTTATGCTTTGAGGATGGGTATTGCTCGGTTTATTGGTGTTCTGCAGGCAACGGGAACCTCTGGTAGGCATGTGACCATCAGAGAGTTGAGGTATGTGAAACAAGAAACTCAGGTGTGTGAAGGTAAGTTCGGTTTATGCAGTTATGTTTAGAAGTTTTAATTCTAAGCATGTTTAAGTAGCAGCTTAGATGTAATTGATGAGAGCAAATGTGTGTCACATTGATACACATTTTGGACATAAGTAGTGTATAGTTTGACTAGTACTATTTAGTGTCGGTTTTTGTTTTGCTTAGGGTTGTTTAGCATAATTGTCTGATTCAATTGATAGGTTATGGGGAAAAACATCACCAAATTTAATCGAAAATGGTGGTGATTTGTGAATTAAGGTTTTCTTAATTTAGTTTTTCATATTAAATTTGTTTAATATGTATGGTGCCATTTATTTAAATTTACACCATGCTTTATGTTCAATTATACATGCTGGATATATGTGCTATTGGGCCGCCTGTTATATTGGGCCGACTGTTGCGGCTGTTTCATTTCCTTTTCCCGTATGACTTGCTGGCTATCCCGTTTTCTCTGGCCACTTAATTTTGCACTGCTGATCCCTGTGCCGCCCATTTGCTGCTGGCCGTCCATCTGGCTTTCTCAGCTGTTTGAGCGGCTGGTCTGTTTGGCTATTCTGTTTCGTGGTGGCTCCATGGCACCCATGGATTGGGCGTGCGGTTATTGGGAACAACCGTTCGTTCATCACCCCATTCAATCCTGGCTTCTCGCATCCCTTTGGCGGTGTGCTTTTGGCCTTCCTCGGCGGAACGCTAGAGCCTGGCTCCCTCGTTCCGTGCTTAAGCCTCCTTCTCGGATCATTCGTCCTTGCCTGTCGGTCTCCCTCTACCCCATCTCGTGGCCGGTGCGCGGTAGAGACGACGTCCTTCCCGACGGAAGAAGTGTGGCTTTTCGGTGACAATTTCAAGAACCACGGAAGGAGTGAAGCGTAGATGCTTCATCAGATCTAGAAGATGACGCAATCCTTCTCAGCTTGAAGAGATCAAAGACCGTCAGATTGATATTCATCCGACACTGTAAGTATAGGGTTACAGTTTCAATTTTCATTTGATGCTTGTAAATCCTGTTTGTTTCCTGTTCTGTTGCTTCTTGTTCGTTCGGTTGCTTTGTACTGTTTCAGTTTCCTTTTGAGATTAATATACGCATGCGTGTGTGTGGTGTTCTTGCTGTGCAGTAGGACCTCTAAGGATCCGAAGCACGTTAAATCATTGTGTCCCTTTACTTTTCTTGCATTCTTGCATTCGGCTTTGGTTCTTGCTATATCGAATCCACAGTACCAGTTCGATCTTTATTATATTGTGGTTGTTTGGCTCGATTGCACTGCCCTTCAACCAAACACTTAGCGTGAATCACAATCTCTTATGATGTATGATCAATGAAGAACAACATACGAAGCATCATCTGATTTGATTTCTTTAGAAAATTCAATTTCTGGAAACCCGATTTTTCACTCAGCAGAGACTCTGATTTTTTCTAAGACTTGAAGGCTTACGCTGAAGTCATACGCTCAGTAACAAAGGCTTACGTTCATGCCTTTGCCAATTTCCCGCCTCAACTCAATGTCTGTCGTTCTGCTCAAAGTCTTACGTTCAACTCAAAGACTTATGATGCCGCTCTGAAAGACTTATGATTGTCGAAGGCTTACAATCTCAAAAGCTTACGATTAATACATTCATGCCTTTGCCAAAAAAAAAATGTCAGACTTCAAAGGTTTACGCTCAGAAGACTTACGTTCGACACATCAAAGACTTACGTTCATGCCTTTGCCAATTTCCTCGAGCAAAGAGTTGTGTACCTTCTCCCCCCCTCTCACAACATAATCCATGGCTCAGTGGGGACCCTCCCAAGGTTTTAATGATGTGGGAGGGGTTGAACACTCGCGTTTAGCCTCAAGAACTCAAATCTATCCTTCTGGACAACCTTGGTGAAAATATCGGCCAATTGGTCTTGAGTAGGAACAAATTCCAGCTTGATGTCTTCATTGGCCACGCTCTCCTTGATGAAGTGAAATCTAATATCAATATGCTTAGCCCGTGAGTGTTTCACAGAATTCTTAGAAAGGTCTATAGCACTTTGATTGTCACAATGAATTCTGAGCGGTCTGTCCACTTTCACCCTCAAATCATGAAGCTACATTTGAGTGCAAGCACTACTACATATCCGACTTTAGCAGTACTCAGTGTGTCCGAATTCTGTTTATTGCGGTGCCAACTCACCGAACTATCTCCCAAGAGGAAAATTCCACTCAAAGTGGATCTCAATCAACACTTGTAAACCCAGACAGATTTAAGTTGTTTCTCTTCTTGTAAAGCAACCCTTAGCTCATGACCCCTTTGACATATCTCAAAAACTCTTTTAGCAGCCATAAGATGTGACTCCTTTGAGTCACTTTGATATCTTGCTTAGAGTCTCACAGTATAAATGATATCTGGCTTTGAAGCTGCAAGATAAAGCAAACTGCTTTGAGTTTTCTAAAGTCTCGTTGATTTACACTTACACCTTCAATATCTTTGGGCAACTTTAGTCCCATTTGAATGGGTGTAGATACTGCCTTTGACTCCATCTCAAACTTCTTCAACAATTCTTTAGAATACTTTTCTTGGGATAAGAAAGTTAAATATTCTTTTTGAATAACTTGTAATCACAAGATATATCTCAGCTCACCCAATATGAACATCTCAAACTATTGCTTCATTTGGTTAGCAAATTCTTGACAAACATTCCCATGATCACTTGCAAAAATTATATCATCAACATATACAATTACAATAAGCGTATCTGACTTCATTTCTTTGATATTCAGGTTGTTGTCCACGTTGCCTTTGAATCTTAATTCCTTCAAGCAGTTGTCCAGCCTTGAAGACCAGGCCCTTGGGGCTTTTAAGCCGTACAAAACTTTCTTCAATTTGCACTCTCGTGCCATCAATGTCAAGCACAAAACACCCAGGTTGCTCAACATATACTTCCCTTTTAAGATCTCCATTCAAAAAGGCAGACTTGACATCCATTTGATAGATTTTATCTTTTCTGTAAGCTGCCGCAACAAAAAACATTCTTATGGCTTTCAATCTTGCAACTGGAGCAAAGGTCTCCTCAAAATCAACCCCTTCAACTCGAGAGCACCTTTTTCACACAAGTCTAGCTTTGTTTCTGATGACTTTGCTTCGATCATTTAATTTGTTTCCGAATACCCACTTGGTTCCAATGATATTTGTAGAACCGTACCCCGTACCTCAATGAGAGGTGGAACCCTTTCTTTATAGATGGAGAAAAAGGATTACAAGACTGAGCAAACCAATGTGGGACTCTAGCATAAACATAATTAGGTCCAACACTCACCCTCAAGTTAGAACATATTAGCTTGGAAGAAGAGCCTCACAAAAAACAAGAGAGGAAAAACACAATGACCGATCACACTCCCCTTCAAGCTGGGTCGTGGATGTTGTGGATGCCCAACTTGGTGCACATAAAATCCAAATGAGCTCCTGACAAGCCTCTGGTGAAGATGTCGGCAAGTTGATGAGCTGTTGGAATGTAGCTCAAACTGATATGTTTCTACTCTAGGTAATGGCGAAGAAAGTGATAGTCTATCCCAATCTACTTCGTGCATTTATGGAACTCTGGATTCAAATCAATCTTCGTGACCGCCTGATTATCACACCAAATGTGAGCAGAATTCTGTGGTGGGAAATCAATTTCATGAAGAATTTGACGAAGCCATAGAATTCCAGCAGTGACTGTGGCCATCACACGGTATTCAGATTCAACACTAGATCGGGAGATGACATATTGTTTCTTGCTTCGCCAGGAGATTAAGTTACCGGTCAGAAAAACCGCAAACCCAGAAGTAGACTTTCAGGTAGATAAACAACTAGCATAGTTGACATCACATGAGGCCTCAATGTCCAAATGATCGTGATGGAAATACCGAAGACCACAGACAAAGTTTTTCTTAATGTATTTGACAATGCGAAGGATAACGTTCCATTGAGATATTATCGGATGTTCCATGAATTGACTGACCTTGCTGACAACGCAGACAATATCCAGACGAGTCATGGTAAGATAATTGAGTTTGCCCACAAGACGACGATACCTATCCGAATGACAGTATGAGTCAGTTGCATCATGGAGAGATCGTTTCCCTGGTTCAAGAGGAGTGTCAGCGGCAGCTGTCTGAGACAAGCCAGTATCCTGCAAGATATCCAATGCATATTTTCGTTGTGAAAGGAAGATGCAAGTTGGAGAACGGGAGACTTCAATGCTAAAAAAATATGTCAAAGGACCTAGGTCTTTGGTAGAAAACTATTGTTGAAGATAAGCCTTGAGATGGGTAATGTCACGCAAATCGCTCTCAATAATAATGATATCATCAACATACACAACTAACATGATGCACCCAGAGGACGTTTGCCGATAGAAAACAGTGTGATCCTTCACACTCTGAGATAGACCAATGGTAGCGATAACGGTACAAAATCTGCCAAACCACGCATGAGGAGATTGTTTGAGCTCATACAGAGACCGACAAAGCCAACAAACATGAGACCCAATCCCTGAGGTAAGGAAACTAAGAGGTTGTTGCAAATATATTTCTTCTTCAAAGAAACCATGGAGAAATGCATTCTTCACATCAAGTTGACGAAGATGCCAATTATGAGCAGCTGCGAGAGATATGAATAATCGAACAGAGGCCATTTTTGCAATCAGAGAGAAAGTATTGAAATAATCAACACCGGCGAGGCCTTTTGCCACAAGACGGACTTTAAGGCGATGAAAAGTGCCATATGCATTTAGACAGACTGAATAAATTCATTTGCTGCCAGCAACCTGTTTAACTGCCGGAAGGGGGACCACATCCCAGGTGTGATCGTCGTCCAAGACCTGTAATTCATCCCGCATTGCTTGAAGCCACCCAGGGTGAGATTTAGCCTTAACTGTTGGATTGGTGTAGCCCGACCACTGCAGCACTTTTGATTTGGGCGGCCACCTTTCACTACAGCGATGCGGACTTTCAGCCGCTTTTCACTGTAGCACAATGGACTTTCTGACGGTTGGTGGAATAGTGCTTCGTCTTCCTTGTTAGCTCATTTCGGGCTAGGTCATGGATGTTGTGGATGCCCAACTTGGTGCACAAACTTGGTGCACAGAAAATTTAGATGAGCTCCTGACAAGCCTTTGGTTAAGGTGTTGGCAAGTTGATGAGCTGTTGGAATGTAGCTCAAACTGATACGTTTCTACACTAGGTGATGGCAAAGAAAGTGATAGTCAATCCCAATCTGCTTCGTGCATTTATAGAACACTGGATTCAAAGCAATCTTCGTGGCCGCCTGATTATCACACCAAATATGAGCAAAATTCTGTGGCGGGAAACCAATTTCATGAAGAATTTGATGAAACCATAGAATTCCAGCAGTGACTGTGACCATCGCACGGTATTCAGATTCAACGTTAGATCGAGAGATGACAGATTGTTTCTTGCTTCGCCAGAAGATTAAGTTACCAGTCAGAAAAACCGCAAACCCAGAAGTAGACTTTCAGGTAGATAAACAACCAACATAGTCGGCATTACAAAAGGCCTCAATATCCAAATGATCGTGATGGAAATACCGAAGACCATAGATAATGTCTTTCTTAATGTATTTGACAATGCGAAGGACAACGTTCCATTGAGATGTTATCGGATGTTCCATGAATTGTCTGACCTTGCTGACAATGCAGACAATATCCAGACGAGTCATGGTAAGATAATTGAGTTTGCCCACAAGACGACAATACCTATCCGAATGACAGTATGAGTCAGTGGCATCATGGAGAGATCGTTTCCTTGGTTCAAGAGGAGTGTCAACAGCAGCTGTCTGAGACAAGCCAGTATTCTGCAAGATATCCAATGCATATTTTCGTTTTGAAAGGAAGATGCAAGTTGGAGAACGGGAGACTTCAATGCTAAAAAAATATGTCAAAGGACTCAGGTCTTTGGTAGAAAACTGTTGTTGAAGATAAGTCTTGAGATGGGTAATGTCATGCGAATCGCTCCCAATAATAATGATATCATTAACATACACAACTAACATGATGCACCCAGAGGACGTTTGCCGATAGAAAACAGTGTGATCCTTCATACTCTGAGATAGACCAATGGTAGCGATGACGGTGCAAAATCTGCCAAACCACGCATGAGGAGATTGTTTGAGCTCATAGAGAGATTGACGAAGCTGACAAAAATGAGACCCAATCCCTGAGGTAAGGAAACTAAGAGGTTGTTGCTGATATATTTCTTCTTCAAGGAAACCATGGAGAAATGCATTCTTCACATCAAGTTGACGAAGAGGCCAATTATGAGCAGTTGCAAGAGATATGGATAATCGAACAGAGGTCATTTTTGCAACCGGAGAGAAAGTATCGAAATAATCAACACTGGCGAGGTCTTTTGCCACAAGACGGACTTTAAGACGATGAAAAGTGCCATATGCATTTAGACGGACTGAATAAATTCATTTGCTGCCAACAATCTGTTTACCTGCCGGAAGGGGGACTGTATCCCAGATGTGATTGTCCTCCAAGACCTGTAATTCATCCCGCATTACTTGAAGCCACCCAGGGTGAGATTTAGCCTTAACTGTTGGATTGGTGTAGCCCAACCACTGTAGCACTTTTGATTTGGGTGGTCACCTTTCACTGTAGCGATGCGGATTTTCAGCCGCCTTTCACTATAGCACAACGGACTTTCTGACGATTAGTGGAATCGTGTTTCGTCTTCCTTATTAGCTCATTTCGGGCTAGGGTTTCATGTGTTAGAAACTTTGATTCTCTCCTTGTAATTGTGCTTTCGACATATAGTGAAATTTTGCCTCTGTGGACGTAGAGATTATTCCCTAACCACGTAAATCTCTGTGTTCTCATTCTTCTATTTTTCCCTTTTACTCTTCCGTGATCTGTTTTTTCGTTTCGTTGCTCCCGACGTTTTCCGCAACATTAACAACCGTACAAGGAACATATACTGTCTCTTGGGCGGAGAAGTCTTTGTATGAAGTTGTGTAAAGAGGATTATTCTGACAAGAGCGAGTGCCTTTTCGCAATGCAATCGGCAAGTCATCAGTGCCCGTAGCAGGAGCGACGAATGAAGTTGGGGAAATGGTTTCCTCAGTCGGGACATAGGGCATGTTTGATGGACGATGAGAGTAGACAGAGCCAAAGCGAAGACCATCTGATTGGGTCAACGGAGGCAGGGGTGGGTGGATGGTGAGAGGGAAACAGCCATCGATGGTTGTATCGGGATGGAGAGAAGGGTGAAGAGGATAACAATGAAGAGTTCTCAATGAATGAGACATCAACAGAGATGATATAACGGGCCCAAGTCAGGAGAGAAACAACGATTGTCGCGCTGGGTGCGGGAGTATCCCAAGAAGATGCAACGTAGGGCCTTTGGGAAAAATTTAGTGACAGAGACGAGTGTCACGAACATAACAAAGACACCCAAACACGCAAAGTGGAAGAGGGTGAGGATGAAGAGAGGGGAACAGAGCAAAAAATGAACTCTCCCCTTGAAGGATAAAAGAAGGAATACAATTGATAAGATAGGTGACGGTAAGAATAGCACCCCCCAAAAAGAAAGAGGCACCTGCATGTGAAATAATAAGGCCCGAGCAGTTTCCAGAACATGACAATGTTTACGCTTGGCCACACCATTCTGCTGAGGGTTATTGGGGCAAGATGTTTGATGGAGGGCACTGTGATCTTTGAGAAATTGCCGAAGAGGAGAAGATAAATATTCTTGGCCATTGTCTGAGCTGAGACGTTTAATAGGCTTGGAGAATTGAGTGTTGTTAAACCTTGTTTTTTATTATTCTGGGTATTTTCGAGTCCCACATCGGAATACTCAATCATGTATGCATTTTTCTCAATCTATAAAAGAAGGCATCCGCCTCACCTTGAGGTAAGGAGAATTTCTCCTCTACATGGTATCAGAGGGAAAATCCCGTCATTTTTTTTCCAGTGGATTCCCAAACCGGCTCTCCCTTTCGGCGCCCCTCTCGCCCTACGCGGCTCCCCTCTCGACGCCCCTCCCGCCCCCCGCCCGACACAGCACCTGCGACACTTCCTGGCGGCCCCGCTTCCAAATGCAGCTCCCGGCTCCCGCGACACATCCCGGCAGCCCCGCTGCCAGACGCGCCTTCCGTCGCCCTCTCGCGACGCCTCCAGTCGCCCTCTCGTCGCCCACCCGCTGCACATCCCGGCGGCCCCCGCTTCCCGGCTCCCGCCTCGCCCTTGCGGCCCTCGCATCCCGGCTCCCGCCTCGCCCTTGCGGCCCCTCCCCGATCGGACCTCCCGCTGCAGCCCTCCTCTCCCGTCCTGGCCCTCTCCCAGCGGCGCTCCCAACTCGCGGCGCCCAGCCAGACCTCCTGTTCGCCATTTCGGCAGCATCCCTCCCCGCGGTCGTCCATTTTCCATGTCGGCCTCCTCGCTCGGCGACCCAACACGCTTCCCTCCTGGCGCGGATCTCCTCCCAGCACCGGTTCCCGTTGCGACTCTCTTTGGTGGACCTCCGACGCCGGTGCCCGACCATCCGCCTCTTTCAGACATGGCGCCCTCCAGCTATCGACCGACCGCCTCTCCCTGCGGCCTCCCGACTTCAACCGGCCCTGCCTCCCTGCGGCCTCTCGCCGCGATCTCTAGGTCCCCGCAGGTTCTCCCGCTCGACAAACGACACATCTCTCCCGGCGTCTCCCGTTCGTTGTGACCCCCCCGCAATCCGGCCGGCTTCTCGGCAGATTCCCGACCACTGCCTCCGATGCGGTCTCCTGGACTCCCCGCCGTCCTCAGCACTCTCCGGCCCTCCTTCAACGCGGTCGCCCGGCTTTCCCCGCCCTCATCGGTGATTCCCGACCCGCCTTTAACGCGGTCTCCCGACCCCCGCCCTCGGCGGTCTCTCGGCCCGCAGCAACCGTCCTCTTCTCCGGCCACCATTGCTCAGACTGATGGCTCTAACGGCGGTCTATCTCATTTACCGCCAGCCTAGATGCTCGACTCTGGTGCGTCCGAACATCTCACAAGGGATTCTAGTATGTTCACTACCTACCATCCGTCAACTAGTGCTTCTACAATCACTGTTGCTAATGGATCAACAATCCCCTTTGCGGGATTTGACACATGCCTTTTGACCCCGTCTATTAGCCCGCCTTCAGTCACTGATGTTCCTCACAGTCCGTTTAATCTTCTCTCCATCAACAAACTCACCAAAGACTTAAATTGTGGTGTTATTTTTACGTCATCTGGTGTTTTTCAGGAGCGGTCGACGAATCAGGAACTTGGTCGAGGTCATCTTAGGGATGAGGTGTACATACTCGATATCCCACCACCTCTTGCTTGCTTATCCACCTCAGCCCGTGCCCTTGATCTTCACTTTCGCCTTAGTCATCCGCCGGCTTCTGTCCTTAAAAAAGCTTTGCCTCCAATTTAGTCTCCACTTTTCCTTCCATTGTGAACCCTGCAAGTTCGCTAAACATCATCGGGTGACACATGTTCATCGATTGGACCCGTGTGCCGCGAATCTTTTCAACCTTGTTCATTCCGATGTATGGGGTTCTTGCAGGGTTCTTAGCCAGTCCGGGTACCATTATTATATATCCTTTATCGATGACTACACTCGCATGACCTGGCTCTACCTTCTTCGTGATCGGTCTGAAGTGTTTCTCAAGGATGAGGGCATTATTCACCAGACATCCTGCCCCGATACACCTCAGCAGAATAGAGTGGCCGAGCGGAAACATCGCCATATTCTGGAGACTGTCTGTGCCCTCCTATTCCACATGAAGGTGCCTCTCAATTTTTGGAGCGATGCCATCCTGCCTGCTATCTACCTCCTAAACCGTCTCCCTTTTTCTATCCTTCAGGGGGAGACTCCTTTTCGGACTCTGTTCTCTTCTCTCCCTCCTCACTCACTTTCACTCCGTGTGTTTGGATGTCTCTGTTATGTTCGTGACACTCGTTCCGGTCTCTCCAAGCTCTCTCCTAAATCCCTCCGCTGCATATTCCTCGGCTATTCCCGCACTTAGTGTGGATATCGATGCTTCTCTCCGGACTTACAGCGGTATATCATCTCTGCTGACGTCTCGTTTGTTGAGAGCTCTCCGTTTTCACTTCCCTCTCCCCATCCTGACACTGACATTAATGATTGTCTTCCTCTCATCATCCACCCTCCACTGGTGTCTCCCCCCGCTGATCACCGTTTTGGTACGGTTTACTCTCGTCGCCCATCGACTGTACCCCCCGTCCAGGCCGTGGATACTATCTTCCCCGCTTCGTCCGATGCTCCTGTCCCGACACCAGACGACTTGCCCATTGCACTTCGGAAAGGTACTCGTTCTTGCCAGACTACTCCTCTATTTACATCTTCATACAGAGGTCTGTCAGCTCTGGAGACGATATCCATTCTCCGCACAGTTGGCGAGGCCAAATCTCACCCGAGGTGGCTACAAGCGATGCGGGATGAATTGCAGGCTCTGAAGGACAACCATACTTGGGATCTGGTCCCTCTTCCAGCAGACAAACAGGTGGTCGGCAGCAAATGGATTTATACAGTCCGACTTAATGCCGATGACACTCTCCATCGTCTCAAAGCATGCCTTGTGGCAAAAGGTTTTGCTCAGACATATGGTATTGACTATTTTGATACCTTCTCTCCAGTTGCCAAGATGGTCTCTGTTCGATTATCCATTTCTCTGACCGCTCATCATCATTGACCCCTTCATCAACTGGATGTCAAAAATGCCTTCCTGCATGGATTTCTTGAGGAAGAGGTTTATCTGCAGCAACCTCCCGGATTTTGTGTCTCCGGCGCCGACTCCCAAGTCTGTCGACTTCGCCGCTCTCTATATGGTCTCAAGCAGTCTTCTCGTGCTTGGTTTGGCTGATTCGGCACCGTCGTCACCGACTTTGGGCTCTTTCGCAGTATGAAGGATCACACCATGTTCTACAGGAGGACATCCACCGACTGTATCCTGTTGGTAGTATATGTGGATGATATCATCATCACCGGGAGCGACTCCATTAGAATCACCCACCTCAAATCATCACTTCCACACCAAAGATCTCGGCCCTCTCACATACTTCCTTGCCATTGAGGTCTCTCGTTCTCCGGACAATAGAGGCCAACGGAGATATGCGTTGGACATTCTGCAGGATGCTGGGCTGACACAGGCCACCGTCGTTGACACTCCTCTTGAGCCTGGGGAACGGTCTCTCTATGATTTCTTGGAACTTTATTCACACCCAGAGAGGCACCGTCGACTGGTGGGCAAACTCAATTATCTCATCATGACACATTGCCTACGCTGTTGGCAAAGTGAGCCAATTCATAGAGCATCCGACCACCTCTCAGTGGGATGCTGTCGTCCGCATCGCCAAATACATCAAAAGAGACCCTGCCAGTGGTCTTCGCTACTCCCACCACGTTCATCTGAATATTGAGGCCTTCTGTGATGCTGACCATGTTGGTTGTCTTGCTACACGGAAGTCTACTTCTTGGTTTGCCGTTTTCTTGGCAGACAACATCATCTCTTGGCGCAGCAAGAAACAGACTGTTGTCTCTAGATCCAGTGTGGAGTTTGGGTATCGTGTCATGACCACTGTCACTATGGAGATCCTTTGGCTTCGTCATCTTCTCCAGGAGCTTGGCTTTCCTCCGCAAAGATCTGCTCGTATCTGGTGTGACAATCAGGCAGCCACCAAAATTGCTTCAAATCCCGTCTTCCATGAATGCACGAAGCATATCGAGGTGGACTGCTACTTTCTTCGACACCACCTCGAGCACAACCATGTCAGTTTTAGCTACATCCCGACGGCGGATTAGCTTGCCGACATCTTCACCAAAGGCCTTCTAGGGGCTTGCCTGGCCTCGCTCAGTTCCAAGCTGGTCATCCATAGCATCTGCGACCCAGCTTGAGGGGGAGTGTGTATGGCCTTGTATGTTAACATCTTTCTTTTGTGGGACTTGTGGTCCAAGCTTGGCATGTCCAGCTTGAGGGGGAGTGTTAAACCCTGCTTTTTATTATTTTGGGTATTTTTGAGAATTCCTCCTCTACAAGTGTGAATTTCATGGTAAAAGGTTTTGAAAATATCACACCTCTGAACAATCACGAATGAGATATAAGGGTCATTCGAGAAAAATCATCAATAGAAAATACATGGGTTAGCCGCACTTGTCACCAAATGAAGAACATATGTCGCTTGATGATGTTTAGCAAACTTACATGATTCACAATGGAATAAAAGTTGGGGACTAAAATGGGGGGCAAAACTTATGTAAGACTGAAACTAGTGGATGGCCATGGCGAAAATATAGGTCGAGGGCACGAGTAGTGGTAGAAGAGCCAGCGAGAGATGGTGGGGTATCAAACATGTACACCCCATCAGTAAGACGACCTCTACCAAGCTTCCGATTTGTCGATCACTCTTGAAAAACAGCACCAGAAGATTTAAAAATAGCAACACAATTGAAGTCTTTTGTGAGTTTAATGATGGAGAGAAGATTAGAAGGACTGCAAGGAACACGAGCCACTGAAGCCAGATGAATAGGAGTCAAGGAGCATGTACCAAATCCCGCAATGGGGATTGTAGATCCATTCGCAACAGTAATAACGTTACCGGTATATGGATGATAGGTAGTAAGCATACCTGCATCACCTATGAGATGACCAGAAGCACCAGAATCAAGCATCCAAGCTATCAGTCGACGAGATACACAAACGGTAGGACCACTAGTCTGAGCAATAGAGGCTGAAGAAGAGGCAGGTGGAAAAGCAGCCCGATCAGAGTGTATAAGCGCAATCTAATCCGTAGAGAGGTCTAGGTGGTGCTGAATATCGGACAGTGGCGAGGATGCCGCCATGTTTGGAAGGAGATGAGAAAGAGGCTGCAAGAACCCACTCGGCAGGAATAGTCGGAGATGGAAAATCTGGACTCAGCAGGAAAGGCAGGGTTGCGCCACTGATAGGTGGAAACCGTAATCGCAGACTGATGATGGCGTGATGCCAGAGAGAGACGTCATGGGTGAGCAGGGGCGCTGGGAGGCCGGGACTTGGAGTGTTATATGCGATTAGCAGGAGGGCGAGGTTGAGGTGCGCCTAGAGGATCGCAGATCTGATGCGACGTCGTGGGACAGGAGAGCGCAACGGCCGACAGGAGATGTGTGCAAGAAGAGGCGTTATCAGCAGGGGCGTCTTGGTGCACCTGAGTAGCCCGAGGCCATCAGGGGTGGCGAGCGAAGGTACAATCGCCAGGGGAGCCACATGGGTGGCCGACGCACTTGAATGGATGTGCGTATAGGGAGGACATGTCAGGAAGGGGCGACAGGTCTTGATGCTGAGGCGCAGGGTGGGGGGACCGTCTAATGGGGTGGACGCGTGGGAGGGGAGGTGCAATGGGCCTGGAGGGGGTTGTCGGGGTTGTCGCGCAGGGGCACAGTTGGAAAAGGACCGGCGTGCAGGGATGGCGTCGGGGGGCGGTCGTGGCCGACAAAGGAGCGCCGGGGGCCGTCGCGTCCGACGGAGGAGGGGTGCCAGGGGGGGGGGGGTGTCGCGTCCGACAAAGGAGGGGCGCAGGGGGCTGTCACGACCGACAAAGGGATTGCACAAGCAGGTGGAGGCTGGGCGCAGCAGGAGGCGGGGGGTGGGGAGGGAAAAACACGGGAGGGAGGGCTGGGGTTAGGTATCCTCCTTTGATACCATGTAGAACCGTACCCCGTACCTCAATGAGAGGTGGACCCCTTTCTTTATAGATAGAGAAAAATGATTACAAGACCGAACAAACCAGTGGGACTCTTAACATACACATAATTAGGTCCAACGATATTTATGTCAACTGGTCTTGGAACAAGGTCCCGAGTGACATTCTTTTCAATCTGATTTTTCTCCTCATCCATAGATTCAATCCATTCTTTATGTTGAAAGGCTTCAGCCACTCAATGCTCTGCTTAATTTGAGGGGTTAAAGAAATTTGATTTTCAATCTGCAGCCTTCTGGTGTTGATTGATTCTCAATAATATTCTCTGCTTCCACATGTTTTTTCAGCTTTTGATATTTCTGTTCAACACTCTCAGGAACCTCCTCTTCATCATCTGTTTGATCAGAGTCAACACCTCCAAAACTGGATTCAACTTCAGGCTGTCTTTCACTGACCTGTCCAGAAATCTGCATGTTGTTTCCACTATCCTCTCCAAAAATAGCTACACCTGAATCATGCTTCATGGGTTAGTTTTCAATAATCTTGACATCACAACGCTCCCATTCGATAGGTATCCCAGAAAGATACCATCCTTGGCTCTTTCATCAAACTTTCCTTGATTCAAGCCTTTGTTCTTTATGAGGCAAGGACTTCCAATGGCTCTAAACTGTTGCCTTTGTTCCAATGGCTCTAAAGTATACCACATCTCATAAGAGGTTATAATTGGATTTCTCCTAAAAAAGCATCTTTTTTGGATATGCACTGCTGTGCAAACAACCTCCCTCCAGAAGAACATCGATCTTTTAAATTTCAGCAAGCACCGTTCTCCTCATTTCCACAATGGTCCCGTTCATTCTCTCAGCAACCCCAGTCTGTTTTGGTGTGCAGGGGGTGGTGCTGTATTGGTGTTTAATCCCATACTTTCCAAGGTAGGATTCAAAAGCATTTCCAGTGTACTTCTCATTATCAGTTCTAAGTTTCTTGATGTGAGTGCCAAACTCTCTTTCATCTTCTCTTCTATAAATTTTGAACATGTCCACTGCTTGTGACTTGTGCTTCATGAGTAACACACTTATCAAACTTGTATAGTCATCAATGAATGTGATAAAATACAAGTCACCTCTTGTGGAATTGTATCTCATAGATCCACCCAAATCTGAGTGAATTAATTCAAGTGGTTTTGTTGATTGCGTCTCCACTCTTTTATGCCCCCCATACCTATTTTTTCTTTTTGATAGGTAATACATATCTTATCTCTATCCCGACTCAATTGGGGAAGATCACTCGCCGCATTTTCTTTTGAGATCTTACTCGAATTCTTTTGACCAATGTGGGCCAAGTCTTTTGTGCCATGGATTATTCTCTTATATAGCATTGAGATAGCAGGAATTACTGAAATCTCCAATCTGAAATAAATTCCCATTGGTGCTTTCTCTTGTAGTGATAATCTTTCCATCTTCCACTCTTTTAACATGACAAGTGTCCTTGGAAATCATCTCATTTCCCCCATTACATAAATGAATCACACTGAAATAAAACCTCCTGTGAATTTAGCCTGTTAGGCTCGATTACACCAGAGCCAACTCCTTCGATTTTTAATGAGCATTCATCTCCAAAGGTCACTACACCACCATCACGTTCTTCAATGCATTTCAAGATCTTGGTATCTTCTATCATGTGTGAGAAGTAGCCACTAGTTCCTCTTATTTTCTGTTTGTCTTTTTGCAGGACTGTTGCTTCTGTTCTCTGAGTAGCTTCCCCTAAAATCCGGCCTTCTTTGATTCCACGGGAGATACATGTTGTACCAGCAAACATAGGCCTTGTGTCCATAGTCTCCGCAGCACCAACAATATTCTCTGAAGCTAATTCTGCTAAGAAATTGTTGAGTTTTCCCATGAAACTCTGCTTTCTGTTTTGGCACAAAATCAGGCCTCTTTTGCATAGATTTCGGAGAACCTTGCTTTTTCTGGTTGCTCTCCATCACCTTATCTGTAGTATACTTTCTAGAAGGGTTTCTTTTAACCCAAGTTTGCCTGGAAATGCCCATGGAACCTGCACTGTTAGTTTGAACATTTTTAGAATTTTTGGATTTAACAGGTGTAGAAATTACCTGATTATCCATACAACTTTTCTGAGTAGATGACTCGGCCTTTACTTCAACAGCTCTGTCAAAGTCAATCTTTAATTTTCCGAGAGTCTTCTAAACCTTTAAGACACCTTGATTCAACCTTCTTAAGTTCTACTTCTTGAGCAGTAATCTTCTTCTCGGCTTCTTGTACAACTCTTTCTTGTTCAACCACTTTCACCTTGAGCAGCTCCATCTCTTCAATGTACTCATTTTCTTTGTTAGGAAACTCATCTTCAACTTTTTTCAACCTGTCAAATTTCTTCTTGAAACCTTTAGCTTCCTTCTTGAGCTCAGTGTTATTTTCAAGACAGACTTCAAGTTCTGTCTTTAACATGTGAATCATGTAGGCATCATTTTCCTCTTCTTTTCCACTGCTAGAGTTATCTTCTTTGCTTTTAACATGTGCCATAAAGTTGGTGTCTTTTCTGGCGGATTTTTCTTCTGACTCACCACTTGAGGAAGAGTTTTCTTCTTCCTCAACACGCTTCTCTTCTTCCATCTTGATGTCTTCTTTTTGGTTTTTAACTTCTTCTACAGTGTTTCTTCTTCTTCATCTTCCAATTCCATAACCTTCTTCTTCTTAGGGCACTCTGCAGCAAAGTGTCCAATTCCTCCACATTTAAAACATTTAAGTGGAAGCTTTCTTTTATATTTTCCTTTGCCCCTATTTAGATTTTCAGATATGTGAGCTATGATTTTTCTGTGGCTTTCATTACTCTCATCAGCTCCATCTGTGTCACTTGAAAACTCATCTTCCTTTTCCCTGATCTTCAATTTATTCATGGTTTTAAAGGTCATTTTCTCTTTAGCCTTCTTGAAAATCAGACCTTTTCTCATCTCATAATTTAAGAGGGTATTGTATAGTTCATCAAGGGATATATCATGTATCTCTTCCAAAACTGAGATCTTCGGGTCAAATCTATTTGGAAAATTCCTCATTATTTTTTTGACCACAGTTGAATCATCAAGCTTGTCCCTGAAGCCTTTGATATAACTTTCTCATTCACCTTAGTGAAATAGTCATCAACATTCTCATCTTCGGCTATTCTGATATCTTTAAATTTTGCTCTCTAAATTTGCAGTTTTGCTTCTTTTATCTTGATGTTCTTCTCATACATGTTTTCAAACTTATCCCATATTTCCATTCCTCATTAATTTTTTGATCACAGTTGAATCATCAAGCTTGTACCCAGAGCCTCTAATACAACCTTCTCATTCACCCTAGTGGAATAGTTATCAATAATCTCATCTTCAGCTATTCTGATATCTTTAAATTTTGCTCTCCAGATTTGCAATTTTGCTTCTTTTATCTTGATGTTCCCCTCATGCATGTTTTCAAACTTATCCCACATTTCCTTAGATGACTACCGTCCCATTACCTTGTTATACACTTTGTCTGACAATGATGATAGTATTGCATTTCTTGCCTTCCCATATATCTCAAGATCCCTCTTGTTTGCAAATGCCATATTACCATCCCTTGCAATTGGTGGATAATCCACAGTGGCAACATCACTCACTTCAAGTCCTTGTGATAACATAAATGGTAGCATTCAATTCTTCCACTTATGAAATTTCTTTCCATTGAAAAAGGGAACACCTCTTCTATTAATAGAATTCAAGTTCTCTATGATACACCAAGAAAGTAAAATCTCAAGGGTGGGGGGGGGGCTTGCTTTAATATCACTTGTAGAGCCAAGATTAGTTAGGGTACTACTGGGGGGGTGAATCAATTGTACTTGTTTTCTTTTACAAATTCTTCCTTTAGAATCAAACCCATGTGACCTGTTAAAGTCTCGATTCACTCCTTAGAATCTCTTCCTCATCCGTATGCAAAAGTATGAAAGGCAAGCAACACTCAAGAGATTTTTATCAAGGTTCGATCTCAGCGTGCGAGCCTACTCTTTGCCGTGTTTGATTTTTGGCGAGTACACAATTTTTCTCATCGCTATAAAACTGTAGTGATTACAAACGCTTAAAATGGACACACATGGTACGAGTAGTGTTAGAGTCTGCATCCCACGTCGGACTTGTGGTCCGATGTGGTCTTTATTATTCATTATAAAAGAACCTCAAGGCCTCCTTTAGAGGGTACTTTGGGTATTCGGGTTTACCTCTCTTTATCATTCTACATGGTATCAGAGTAGGTTTAATCCAACTCGAGCCCTCCTATTTTTTTTTCTCTCGTATAGGGTTTCCAGCATTTCCCCCCCGTGGGGGGCAGCGGCCTCCATGGCCAGGGTGCCCTAAATCCGATGGTCGTCGCCCCTCCTTCCAAGGCTGGTCCTCTCCATCGCGACGATCCCATTCTGTTGCCCCTTCCTCGTGCGTGACAACACTAGGCGTCCATTCTCTCGGCGGATCCCTCCCTGCCTGCGACATTCCCCTCCGTCCCAACTGTCCTGAGCAGCCACAGTGCACCCTCAGCCGGACCTCCGTCTGGCGGCCCCCCCCTCCTAGATCTGGCAAGATCCGACCGGATCCAATCCCCTCTCCTCCCTACGCGTCCTTGAGTGGCGGACTGTCCCGACGCCAGTAGGGCTCATTTTCGGCCGCCGCCCTCCTTAACGCCATCTGAGGACCTCTGTACACGGCCCTGCCTCCTGTAGCCGGTCGTCCGCCTCTCCCTCCGTCAGCCTGCACAAGCCGCGGCCTCCCTCTGTGTGCGACAGACCAGGCAACCTCCCTTCTTCTAGATCTGGCCCGATTCGGTCGGATCTCGTTGCTGGCCTCTCCTCGCACCGACTCTTCTCCCAACCATTCCCGTGTGCCGTAACCACATCTACCGGACGGTCCTCCACCCAACGTCGCCTCCTGCAGAGCGTCCCCTTTCCGCGACGCCTTCGTCGTTGCTCCCTCCATGCTGGCCTCCTCTTACGGCAACCACCGCCTCCATGCCGGCCTCCTCCTGCGGTTTCCCGGCGCTCCGACGACCAGCTCACCCGTGCGGTTTTCCCGACGACTCTGACGACCGGCCCGCCCGTGCGGTTTTCTCGGCAACTCTGACGACTGGCCCGCCCGTGCGGCTTTCCTGGCGCTCGGTTGACCGGCACTGCCAGTGCGGCTTTCTCGACGCTCTGTTGACTGGCACCGCTTGAGCGGCTTGACAAATCTTTTTCAGCATCATCATCCATCTTCTTGAGGTGGAGCAGTAGTCATGGAAGTTTATCTTTTTTTTGTTTTGTAATCAAACTGGGTATGTCCACCTTAAGGGGGAGTGTTTGCAGCGTCTGTTGATTGCTTTGTTTTTCTTTACGTGTTCCAGCTAGGTACACCTAGCTTGAGGGGGAGTGTTGGAGTCTGCATCCCACATCAGACTTGTGGTTCGATGTGATCTTTATTATTCATTATAAAAGAACCCCAATGGCTCCTTTAGAGAGTACCTTGAGTATTCGGGTCTACCTCTCTTTATCATTCTACAAGTAGTTATTATCCACTTCTCTTTCAGGAATGCTCGACATTGTTTCGACATGAACCACCTGTTCTTCAAAGCTTTTTCGTTTTCTCTCTGACGAATCAGATATTCAATACACTTTAGGATGCTTCTGCATCAAATATTTGATCTCCCTCCAGAAGATCCTTGATTTCCAAAGCAAATGGAGTGAAATAGCATCAGATCAAGCTTCCTCAACAAACGTCTGGGTTAATAACAGAAGAAACAACTTGCCTCGACCTCTTTGAAAACAAGGATGCAAGACAAGTTGATGGTTCTCAAGATCTCTCACCTCGATACAACAGCGTATCGGCCTCTCTCAAAAAAAAATTGACGAACCTCATTCCCTTCTTCATTTCTTTCTTTTATTTTCACATTGAAAACCTCGAAAGATAATTTTCATATATTGTTATGGAAATTCCCATAAAGATCGGTTGCGACGGGGCGCTATAGAGTGGCGTGGCAGGAGAAGGGAGGAGGCTAGTGGCCTGGACGGAGGCAAGAGGTTGGCGGCAGACAGAGGCAGGCAGCGTCAGGCCACAGCGGAGGGGATTAAAATAATGAGGTGGAGGGTTTACTTTGATGCTATGTAGAACAATACTCCTTACCTCAATGAGAGGTGGATCACTTTATTTATAGATGGAGAAAAATAATACAAGATAGAAGAAAACAATGTGAGGCTCTAAAATACACATAACTGAGACTGACAAAAAGATTTCAAATATTTGGTTTTAACTCACCCGAGACTTCCGCATGATTTTTCCCCCGCAATATTAAAAATCGTGATCTTCTTCCCATAAAAACTGTGCATTAAAGTCATTTGAAAAAAAAACTCCACGTGTGCCTGGGATTGCAACACTGCCACATGGCTCCAGTTCTTGCGGTATGAAACTCTTTCCTCTTCACAACATACCTTTGGTTGATGCAAGGATTCTTAGCATGAATCACAATCTCTATGTAATGTATGATCAATGAAGAACAACACACAAAGCATCATTTGATTTGATTTCTTCAAAAAATTAAAATTCATTTTTGGAAACCTTATTTTTCACTCAGCAAAGACTCAAAATTTTTCCAAGACTTGGGGTTTGCGCAAAAGTCTTACACTCAGTAGCAAAGCTTACGTTCACGCCTTTGCCAATTTTCCACCTCAACTCAAAGACTTACTTTCTGCCCCAAGTCTTACGTTCAGCTCAAAGACTTATAATGCCGCCGGCTTACGATCTCAAAGGACTGCAATGAAGTCATACATTCATGCCTTTGTCGAAAAAAAAATGTCACTCTTCAAAGGCTTATGCTCAGAAGATTTACGCTTGGCGCATCAAAGACTTACGCTTGCAAGCAAAGACTTACGCTCAGGGACTTTGTCATTTTTTAGCTCAAGCTCCACAAAGCAGACTTCTTCCAAATGACACAGAATCATCCAATAACATTTCAAGTCACTTCCAAACGTTTCAAAAACAATCCTCAAGGGTCACAACAACCTCATATAGGGTTGACAACAAAGACAACAACTTAAACAATTCCAAGGGTACTTTACTATCTTCTGTTGCACCTCTAAACCTACTTGAGGTGCATAAATGTCCAAAAAGTTGAAAGTATCGTTTCATATAACAATCTTTATGACTACGATTCTATACCCTAATCTCTTGAAGTCAACTAGTTTATTTCTTGAAGTCCTATCCATGATAATGTCAACGCCATTTTTTGTCTTCGTTTTACCCGAGTACCAATGTTTGAAACTGGAGATATCTAATTCTTTTGCTTTTTATGTCATCCATTTTGTCTCTTGTAAACACATCACATCTATCCTTCCAAATCATTATATTTGCTGCTTCCATTGATTTTTTTTGTTAGAGTTTCAATATTTCAACCATCCTAAGTTTTGAATTAACTTCCTTACCCTTCACATCTGACCAGAAAGGTGAGGATCATTGCTCATTTAACACCACATCCGGGCAGCGATGTAACAACTCTAGCTCATTTGACACTTTACTCGTGAAGGGTTTTGTAGGTCATCTCTATGCCTAAATGGAGTGGAAGAAAATACAAAACTTAGCCACAAAATTGATCAGGAGAGGAAACGATAAAATGAAAAATGAAAACAATAAACAAAGCATACTTCATTGTTCATGTCAAATCTTTCACTACAATAAGTTTAATTGAGATCCCTTAGCAGCAGTCAAACAACTCTTGCTTTCAAATGTATCCACCGACTTAAACGGGATCACTAAATGCTTCGGTCGAGCCTCTCCCCCATCAAATGGCGTGCTAGTATCACCTCCAAGGTTAATAAAGAGAAGAGATCGTGAGAGAGCTTCGACTTGTTAGAGAACGATCCCCATTGTTTGAAAATGATTTCCATGAACTCCTTTAAATCCATTATTTATTGAATGAGCTACTTGAAGTCCGTAAGTTTCATGCTTTATGAAACTACCAACTCTTGGCTTCCTCCATTATAGCATCTACAACGGTCCCCACATGTTAAACTCGTTTAACATTCACTTAGTTATCCACACATAATCCCATGAAATGTGACTAGTCAACTGTATGATAATCAATGTAGGAGAATCAATCGGATGATATCTCATTTCATTCTTTATGAACACCACAACGTAGTACAAACAACCTCTACACAATACAAACCACGATGTGATGTCTTTTACCACACCGTGGTTTATGCTTTAGTGCATGAATCCATCAACTCGAACAATGCAGTATGTTGCTTTTCGGTAACGACCACGTTGCTTTTCGGTAACGACTTAGTATTAGCATAACGATACATTTGATCCATGTCATAAAAGATTTGTTGAAGTTTTATGCTGATTTTCGACCGACTAATAGAGCCCTCTTCCTTAATTTGGGTTTGAGATTGACCATGTGGATACAAAACTCACGCACACAAATTTTTGTGGCTGTTTGTATTTTTTTTATACATGTGGTCCCAGGCTTTTACTCTAGGGGATGACTTGAAGGCCCGAACATTATAGTTGTGTCTCAGAGGCATTACATTTATGGCTGCCTATTTAAAATTATAATATTTTAGGAGTTTATAAAACTTTTAAATTTTTAGATTGAAATCCATCGGATATGCACAAAACACATATCTAGGTTTTTTTTAAGTAAAATCACGAATCGTGCTAGAATAGAAAAGGATTATAAGTAGGACAAAAATTCCTTCAAAATCAAAGACGGACAAAGTTGCATTCCCTTTTTTTTTTGTGTGCGCGTCAGGGGGTACAATGACATGAATGAAAAAATTAGCAGGTAATTAAATATTTGTTGGATTGATGTAGCTCGATTCGTTTTGGATGATGTTGGGCCGAATGCTTGCACCCTATACTGAACATCAGGCCGCAATTCCGTGGGTTGAGCTCCATGATGAGCTCATTGGGGGTTGCAGGGGGCAACACGTCCCTGCTCCGGGGTTCTGGGGGCCGAAGGTCTCCGACTCAAATTTTAGGGCACCGTAGAAACTCTGACCGCTTGTAGTAGAGCTGACCGAGCGACACTGACATGACACTGACATGACACTGTAGCGGTGCGAACTTTGACACAACTATTGTAGCAGATCTGACTTTGCAGACACCGGTACTGTAGCTTTGCGGACTTCTTGCCACTGACAACTGTAGCAGCTTGGACTTGGGTGATCGTAGCGCTGTAGCAGTGCGGACTTCTAGCCACCTTTCACTGTAGCACGACAGATTTTATGTGCGGTTGGTGGAACAATGCTTTGTCCTTATGAGCTCATTTAAGGCTAAGGTTTCTGTGTGTGTGAGAAACACTGAGATATCCTTGTAATTATGCTCCCGGTTTTCATAGTGAAATGATTTGGCCTCTTTGTAGACGTAGAAATTATTTTCAAACCATGTAAATCGCTGTGTCCGTGTTCTTCTTCTTCTTTTATTCTGTCTATTTTTCATCTGTAAACCTGTTTTGTTGCCGCAACTCTTGGCTTTTCTGCAACAATATCTTTGTCATTAAATATCTGATTATTTGAGTTTAGCGAAAAAAGCGTTTTCTTCTGATTTTTTTACTATAGTTAGAGTTATGAGAAGACATTGCTAGTATATCTACCAAAATTTGAAAGATTAGATCTCCTTGCAAACTTTGAAGGGTCAACCGAGGAACAACGCCCGTCATGCAAAACTAGCAAGAATAGATCGAAAGGGAATACATCGGCAGAAATAGCCAGATTGCGCCTCGATGAGACTAGTCGGGTCAAGAGCATCTAGGTGTGCAAGAATAGCACGTGACGGGACACTGAAAAGATGTTTGTTCGGAAAACCCGGATCACATCAAGATGTGCAGGAATGACACACAATGGTGTGGTGAGAGGGGCAATGTTGGATGGGCCAAGGAGGGCTATGGACAACCAGATCGGAAGATGAAGCCCGCTCATCAAGGGAGGTGCCATTGGGGAGCAATGGCAGAGGAAGATCTGGAGAAGCGACGCCAACCTGGGTTGCTCAACACACGCTTTGTGCTGGATAAATCGGAGGAGCACTGCAACAGGGTGACCATGCCTGAAAGAGGGATTTGCGCTCCAGTGGGGGCGTTGTCATCAAGAGGCGCACACAACAGGGGGACAGTGTTGGGAGTTAAGTGCGTTGGGAGGCGCGCGACGGGAGAAGGTGGGAAGACGCCATGAAGTTCGGGACTGCTGAGGCTATTTGGAGAGAAAGGGAGGAGGTGCACGACCTAGACACACGGCGAGGGTTGAGAGGCGGTGGCAGATAGGTAGGGCTGACTGGCCATTGGGGCCACTGCCTCCCTTGGGGGTAAAATACCTAGGGTTTCTCTTGGATGGAAAAGAGGGAGGGAAGGGTTAGGGTTTGGAAGACTCTGATACCATGTTAGAATGCTGGGTGGAGGAGCGGTGACCCTATACCGATGTGGGACTCAACTAAACACACAC
This sequence comes from Viscum album, assembly GCA_963277665.1. Lineage (NCBI taxonomy): Eukaryota > Viridiplantae > Streptophyta > Magnoliopsida > Santalales > Viscaceae > Viscum > Viscum album. Next base: position 1,860,040,231 of record OY728129.1, on the reverse strand, counting down.
TAACACATTTCATAGTCATTTTTTAAGTTAAAGGTTTGTAAGTCTCCCAACTAGAAAACGATTTTTTTTTTTGCACATGTCATTATTATCCGGCTTACAAATGAAGTGGCAGGTTCTTGGTTTTCCTAAGGACTGGAATGAAAAAATCAGCAGCTAGCCAAACTGTTTCACTCAAATGTTTTTTCCATTAATGACTTGTTTCTTATTGTAGAAAGAGTGAAACCAGAAACTGTTCCTCTTGAATGAGGATGAAACACTTTATTTTGTAGAGACAGATAATGAGATACAACTTGAGATAGATACGAACTACCACATTCAAACTAGAGGAAAAAAGGGGGTAGGATAAATCTAGTCAAACCCATATCCTAAATATCTAAATACTCCCAACACTTTCTAATATGAAGAAAGTGGTTTCTATGTTTAATTTATGGCCAAAATCACCAGAAGATATTGCTAAGTGATCTTCCAAATTTTTGAAGGATTAGATCTCCTTGCAAACTGTGAAGGGTCATAATTCATGAGATTGTAGCTGTCTTTTATTCCTCGAAGGTTTGTATGGATCCGAACTAAAAATCAAGAAAAATTGTCTTGTATGTTTCATTGTCATTGGCCTTACAAATGAAGTGGAAGGTTCTTGGTTTTCACTTTTTCATAGAAAGACTGTAAAGAGAAAATATGGGCATTATGGAGAAACAATAAGCAAAAACACTTACGAAGGATATAAGTGAAGTTGCATTCTCCTGCTAAACATTCTCTCATCAGATAATATAGCACTCTTACTAACCATGAAAATCACAACAGGCAAGAAGAGAAGGATCTGAGATGCTAATTTTCAAGAATTTTAGTTCATTTAAAAAGCTAAGAAAGGTTGAAGCGAAGGGGACACCCTTTGCAAACATTCTCGTAGCACATAGAACATAATATGATTCCCTGGGAAAGGGCTGGGAAATCTGATGCATAAATTTCCAGGGGCTTCCATAACTAATGGATTTCGAAGTTATGACCTCCCACCCATTTGATGGGCTTCCATAACTAATGGATTTCGAAGTTTTGACCTCCCACCCATTTGATTGTATACTGAATTTACAATTATTACCATGCGTTGAAGAGAAGGATTTAAGTGAAGTTGCATTCTCCTGCTAAACATTCTCTCATCAGATAATATAGCACTCCTACTAACCATGAAAATCACAAATGGCAAGAAGAGAAGGATCTGAGATGCTAATTTTCAAGAATTTTAGTTCATTTAAAAAGCTAAGAAAGGTTGAAGCGAAGGGGACACCCTTTGCAAACATTCTCGTAGCACATAGAACATAATATGATTCCCTGGGAAAGGGCTGGGAAATCTGATGCATAAATTTCCAGGGGCTTCCATAACTAATGGATTTCGAAGTTTTGACCTCCCACCCATTTGATTGTATACTGAATTTACAATTATTACCATGCGTTGAGAAAATCATCATAATTGTTTCTCTGGCAAAGATATGTTTTTGAACATGTGCTAAAGAGCAGGTGGAGGGCAACTTACAGTTGCATAAACCAAAATGAACGAAACATCAAACTCAGGCTGGGGGGTGCTGAGGTGGTTGAAAATTAATAGTTGCCAGAGTACTTTAGAAATATGTCAACTCAAGTTGCATAAACCAAAATGAACAATGCCATCAAACTCAGGGTGGGGGGTTGAAAATTAATTGATGCTAGACCATTTTTTAGATTTTGATGTGAAGAACACAGACTATATCAATGAAAACATCTTGACAAAAAACTGGTTGCTGTTCATGCCTCCCCAAATTGCTTCCATGTAAGAAAGAGGCCGCCAACTTAATGTTGCTAGACCACTTTTTTAGATGTTACATTTAGAACACAAACCATATCAATGAATGCATCTTGAGAAATACTGTTTACCATCCAATAACTGAATCAAATGCATATAGCATCTAGATCTGCCTACATATCCACATTTCATATGAGCATATGTAGCTCCAATTTCCTTAGTATTACATTTTCTTATAAGCTTTGCTTCATCAATACCATGCAGCTGATTTTGATTTGACCGGGCAGTTGGTATGGCCTGGTGCAGTGTTGATGAATGATTATATTTCAAAGAATGCAGAGATGTTCCAAGGATGCTCAGCTATTGAATTGGGTTCTGGTGTTGGTAGGTGATATTCTTCTCTATGGGGTTTACATTATTTTTCCATCATAAAATTAGTTGGCTTCAAAATTGAAGTATTCCTTTTCTGATAAATGATATGTTTTAATCTCTCTACTAATCTTTACAGTTGAACATTGCTTCAAGTGTTGCTTTTTTATTCAGGAATCTTGTCAAGTTATTAAAAATAGATATTTTGTTCATCATGCGGATGGCTAGCAATGCTCTTTTGGTTGAAAAAAAATATATCATTAGTTTTTTCAATCTCATATTAAAATACCATTTTTTTTTGGTTTTATTTTTGTTTTTGTTTTGGATGTTCTTTTAAGCTTTGAAGATTGGATTTTAGCCATTAATCCAACTCTTTTAGACCATAGGCTGGCTTAATTGGCAAAAACATGACTATATCTTGTCGATGTGAAGTTCAGGCAACCTCCTCGTTTGAGTTTCATAAATCTTGTAAGCTTGTATAACACAATTAAGATTATTTTTTGCATGCATCAATACGTCTTTCTTTGTTACTTATTACACATTATCTCTGTCCTGCTCGTAGCCGATTCACCACTCATGCTGGTTTTAAATTTTCTTGAATGTGGCCAAACCTTCCTTGTCTTTCTCGTTCCAAATTATTTTTATGGTAATACATCCTTATGCTCATGAAGCCTTGCGTTGTGACCTTGTCATCCTTCCTGCCCATTTTAATGGCTGATTTTATCTTTCTGCTGTCTCCGTCTGATGATTTGAAATAAAAGAATATTTAAGAACAAACTCCTGCAAAGATTTTGAAGTAGGGAAATCAAGTTTGAAATAGTTTTGAAGTAAATAATTCCGGACAGTCCGAGAATTAGGTTTTGTAGTGGAAAAAAAAATTATGATGAAAATGGATAGTGGTGAAAACGGACAGAAGCAAGCATAAATAGTTTGTAAAAACAGAAGGTTGAAAACGAAAAATAAAGAATAGTAAATAAAATGGATAATGGGCACAAGAAATGATAAAGAAATTTAGGATAGGAAATCCTTAGTCCCTTGTAAGTTCCTATCCCCAGAATTTCTTTGCTTCTAACCCAAAGTGGCAAGCGGATCTTATACCCAAATTTAGTAGATCAGCACTACGTACACGTAGCGTGCACTTACAAGACAGGTCCTTATAAAAAGGACTTCTTTAATCAAAATGATTGGAGGGTGAAAAGCGATAGGTTACAAAACAGAGACTCTTGTGCAGTTTTGAAGTACAAAACAAAGTACACAGAATAAGGTACAAGGGAGAAAGAATGAGTGCAAAAAAAAAAGAAAAGAAAAGAAAAGAAAGAAAGAAAAACAGAGAAGCAAAGGACTTTTTCCAGAGAGTGAATGTAAAACCATGAGAAATTGCTTTGAGAGTACCGGACTTGGTGAATTTGTAAATTGGTGCCTATGACAGAGCTCCTCTCGGTTTTTCTATAGGTGTCTGAATCCGATTGTTGGTGCTTCATGATGGTTGCAGCATTACTTTCAAGTTCCGAAAAGTCAGCGTCAATAAGTCTTCTAATGTTGTTGACAATCTTGGAATTACTTGTTGACTTTATAAATATATTTTTTCATCAAACATAGCCATTGGAGTAATAAAATAATCAGGTGCAAATTTTAGTGACTTAAAGAATGAACTTGACGTTTGACTGTCATATGGACTTCGGTAGATGATGATCACTGAGCATTCTGAAGCTTCTCTATTCATTCTTGAGATGTGAAGTCCGAATTTGGAAAAGTTTGGATGTACCTTCTTTGATGCAGATTTCGGATAGTTATTCGATTGATATGAACTCCAGATAGTCTGGAAGCCAAAGTTCGGATGATGATCTGTGTAGAAGAGGTAATCTCCATACTTAAAGGTGAGGCAGAGACCTTATTTTATAGATTGAAAATACGGAATAAATAAAGGGGTATTCCGATGTGGGACTCGGAAATACCCAGAATAATAAAAACAGGGTTCAACACTCCCCCTCAAGCTGGACATGCCCAGCTTGGAACACAAGTCCCACAAAAGAAATATAACATCAAGGAAGACCGGACACACTCCCCCTCAAGCTGGGTCGCAGATGCTGTGGATGCCCAGCTTGGAACTGAGGGAGGCGAGACGAGCTCCTGGGAGACCTTTGGTGAAGATGTCAGCAAGCTGGTCCGCCGTTGGGATGTGGCTAAGGCTGACATGATCGTGCTCCAAGTGGTGGCGAAGAAATTGGCAGTCCACCTCTATATGCTTCATGTGTTCATGGAAAACGGGATTCGAAACAATCTTGGTGGCTGCCTGATTGTCACACCAGATGTGAGCAGATGTCTATGGAGGAAAGCCAAACTCCTGGAGGAGATGTCGAACCCAAATGATCTCTGTAGTGACGGTGGTCATGGTTCGGTACTCGTCTCCGCACTGGAGTGGGAGACGACAGTATGTTTCTTGCTGCGCCAGGAGATGAGGTTGCCTGTCAAGAACACGACAAACCCAAAAGTAGATTTCCGGGTAGCAAGACAACCAGCATAATCAGCATCACAAAAGGCCTCAATATTCAGATGAGCATGCTGGGAGTAGCGAAGACCGCGGGCAGGATCTCGTTTGATGTATTTGGCGATGCGGAGGACAGCATCCCACTGAGAGGTGGTCGGATGCTCTATGAATTGGCTTACTTTGCCAACAGCGCAGACAATGTCGGGACGAGTCATGGTGAGATAATTGAGTTTACCCACTAGTCGACGGTACCATTCTGGGTGTGAATACGGTTCCGAGGAGTTATAGAGAGACCGTTCCCCAGGCTCCAGAGGAGTGTCCACAGCAGTGGTATGTGTCAGCCGAACATTTTGCAGAATATCCAACGCATATTTCCTTTGGCAGAGAAAGATGGTGCTCGGAGAATAGGAGACCTCGATGTCTAGGAAGTTTGTGAGAGGACCGAGATCCTTAGTGTGGAAGTGCTGGTGAAGATGCCCCTTGAGGTGGGTGATTCCATCAGAGTCGTTGCCGGTGATGATGATATCATCCACATAAACGACCAACAGGATGCAACCAACAAATATCGTCCTGTAGAACACTGTGTGGTCCTTCATGGAGAGCCCAAAATCGGTGATGACAGTGCTGAATCGGCCAAACCAAGCACGAGAAGACCGCTTGAGGCCGTATAGAGAGCGGCAGAGTTTACAGACGTGAGACTCGGCGCCGGAGGCACAAAATCCGGGGGGGGTGCTGCAGATAAACCTCTTCCTCAAGAAATCTATGGAGGAAGACATTCTTGACATCCAGTTGATGAAGAGGCCAATGATGATGGGAGGCCAGAGAGATGAATAATCGAACGGAGGTCATCTTCGCAACTGGAGGGAATGTATCAAAGTAGTCAATACCATAAGTCTGCGCGAAGCCCTTTGCCATAAGGCGGGCTTTGAGTCGATGGAGAGTGTCATCGGGATTCAGCCTGACTGTGTAAATCCATTTGCTACCAACAGTCTTTTTGCCTGCTGGAAGGGGGACAAGATCCCAAGTATGGCGTTCTTCCAGAGCCTGCAATTCATCCCGCATTGCTTCTAGCCACCCCAGGTGAGATTTTGCATCACCAACTGTGCGAGGAATAGATACTGTCTCCAGAGCTGACAGACCTCTGTATGAAGAGACAAATAGAGGAGTACGCTGGCAAGATTGAGTACCTTTCCGCAGGGTAATGGGCAAGTCGTCTGGTGCCGGGGTTGGAGCATTGGACGAAGTGGGGATGATGGTGTCCTCGACCGGGACAGGGGGTACAGTCGTTGAGCGACGAGAGTAGACCGTACCAAAATGGTGATCAGCAGCAGAGGGAGACACCAGTGGAGGGTGGATAATGAGAGGAAGACAATCATCAATGTCCGTGTCTGGATGGGGAGAGGGATGCGAAAAGGGAGAGCTCTCAACAAACGAGACGTCAGCAGAGATGATATACCGACGTAGGTCCGGAGAGAAGTATCGATATCCGCGCCGAGTGTGGGAATAGCCGAGAAATATGCAGTGGAGGGATTTAGGAGAGAGCTTGGAGAGACCGGACTGAGTGTCACGGACATAACAGAGACATTCAAAGACACGCAATGGAAGTGAGGAAGGAGGGAGAGAGGAGAACAGAGTCCGAAAAGGAGTCTCCCCTTGAAGGATAGAAGAAGGGAGACGATCAATGAGGTATGTAGTAGTCAGGATAGCATCGCACCAAAATTTGAGAGGCACCTTCATGTGGAATAGGAGGGCACGAGCAGTCTCCATAATATGGTGTTGTTTCCGCTCGGCCACTCCATTCTACTGAGGTGTATCGGGGCAAGATGTCTGGTGAATAATGTCTTTATCCTTGAGAAACTGCTGAAGAGGAGTGGATAAATATTCTCGTTCATTGTCGGAGCGGAGACATTTCAGGGAGGTTGAGAATTGAGTATGAATCTCATTGTAGAAGGCCTGAAAGGTAGAAAACACTTCAGACCGATCACGAAGAAGGTAGAGCCAGGTCATGCAGGAGTAGTCATCGATAAAGGTAATATAATACTGGAACCCGGGGTGGCTAGGAACCCTGCAAGGACCCCAGACATTGGAATGAACAAGGTCGAAAGGATTCGCTGCATGCGGGTCCAATCGAGGAACATATGTCACCCGATGATGTTTTGCAAACTTGCAGGGTTCACAATTATTGGTGAGAAACATCGGTAAGAAAAGTAAACAGAGATAATAACCAGTAGAATGCAAATAGTTTTATCTTTTTTAGCAGGTTAAAAATACCTTGTAGTAGTCAATTCCCTCCTGTGAAAATCCTTTTGCAATCAGGTTTGTCTTGAGCTGTGGTGGCTCAATTACCTGAATTTTTGCCCTTTTCCTGAAAATCCACTTGCAACCAGCAGTAAGTAATTGTACAATATTCTTGGTATGATTTTTCTTCGGCGACTGCATCTCCTTGGTCTTTGGTTGATGTGAACCATCCGCGCCCTGCACCACCTATCATATGATGTAGAATTCTATGAATTAATTGCCTTTTCCACAACCAATGCAAAACAATCAGGCTTAGTATTACAAATAATTATGCAATCTGTACGTATGGCTGGTTGCCTGATTTTTCTCCTCGATTTTGCTTTTGTAGTGTCATCCTTCATGTCCTGCACTCCTGCTCCTGTCTAGGCTGCTCCACTTGTTTGGAGGTTCCTGTAGTGGGAGGTTGAACCTTGAACTCCACCTACCCTAGTTCTTTGTGCCTGCCACTTAGTTTGGGGGTTTCTTGTTGTGGGAGCTGAAATCTACTGAAAATTTCATTTTAGATTTCAGAAAATAAATTTACATTTTTCAAGAGAAATCATCAGAAAATGTAATAAATTTACATTTTTCAAGAGAAATCATCAATAAATATAACAATGTACTTGTGCCTGCCATTGGAAGCAACTGAAGCCGAATTCCACAAATCCTGAGTGTATGTAGTCCAGAGATCTGCCAGATGCATGCTTACTAGTACCGCACTACACTCAGCACTGCTTGCCCCGAACACAAGCATTGGAAAAACCAAACATACCTGTACCAGTTCACTCATTTCTTGCTCAAAACCACAAGTCCCTTCTTACCCATGTGCCTGAGCCTCCTATGCCACAATTTTGTTTAATCAATCTTCTGAAAAATGCATGATATTGTTATGGTCCCGTCATTGAACTACCCATCAGAATATGGAAGTTGCTTTGAAGTTTTCCCTTCGTTATCATTAAGGAACCCTTTGGGATTCAAAGAAATCAATTTCTTTCATAATAAGGCACGAAGTGATTTGACCATTCCATCATACATCCAAATCTTTCAAATCTTAACTGAGTGGCAGCCCTCTGCTATGAGCTGTCAGTCATTCCCCAATTTGAATCTGTTTTTCCACTTCTTAAAAGAAGAAAATAGCTCCCTGGTGAAAGATACAATGATAAGATGCACTGGGATCGATGACCCAGGAATCAGTAGAACTTGATGTTTTGATCGCCATAACTTTTTGTTTGCAAGCAAAACACCACAGGCCATGTGACTGTGACTTAGCCTGCACTTGCTTCTTAATTTTCCATTCTGCTCCTTCCACCCCTGCTAATTGTCAGACCCAAATCTCATCTATTGTTGGATTTTCACCTTCCACCATTATTGCAATTCCTTAATAGGAAAAATAATCTTTTTGGCATTATCAAGGTGTTCTTTGAACCACCATCTCTTTCGGCATGTTGAGATCATACATCTGCTACCTTGATAAGAGTTTGTTAGTGACGTTTTCTAAAAATTTTCTTGTAATTTATTCTTAAGTCCCTACAGCATCAGTTCTTCAAGAACCTCCTTTAGAATCTCATCTGATAGACTCCGCGTGATAGTGTTTTGTGCCTTTGCCAAGGTTGACTCATCTAATGTCAATGCACTATCCTGCTGCATCTTAATTGACCACAGCTTCAGTTTTCATAAGGTGAAATTGTTCGAACCAGTGAATTTTTCTCAGTATCGAATTTGTGTGCATGTGTCATCTTCTGTCTGTAAAATGAGCATGAGAAATCCAAGATTTAATTCTCAAATACCGAGGAATAAATCTTATGGCACTGATACCAATTGATGGGGAAATAAATCGAATGAAAAATGAATATCGGGAAAGAGAATAAACTGAATAACAAGTAGACACAGAAAGCACTGGTGATTTACAGCCGTGTGATGGATGCAACTTGTATTCACGGGCATGGGAGAATAATTTTAGCAGTTGGAGAATTTTGGAGTACAAAGCTGTTCGCTCGGATTTTTCTTTCAGGAGGATTTAAAGGCTCTATTATTTCAACAAAAGGTTCGGGTACACTTAAATCATAAAACATAATAATATATTTATACATGGAACTGTGCAGTAAAAAACAGACTGAGGTGAGAGAAGATGACCGAGGCAGAGCAAAAACCGGGTGGCTTCATCCCTGGAGCTGCATGGACGGGCACTGTTCCAAGTGGAAAAAGTGTCCGGCATGAGGCTAAATGAGGCCCGGTGGTGGTCTCCTGCGCTCATGCAATAAAAGTCACGCGACAATGATTAACTTTGTTTTGTTTGTTATAATTGGCCATAAAACTGAGCATTGCCTTGTGAATAGCAGGTGTCACGGGGATACTGTGCAGCAGATTTTGCAGCGAAGTTGTGCTAACCGATCATAACGACGAAGTACTGAGAGTAAGGGGGCGCTAGTGTTGATATGAATGCTTTGCATCCATGTTCTCCATCGTGACTCATTTGTTCATCAAATGTCAGATACTGCAGAAAAATATAGAAATGCAATCCTCGACCGAGTGCTGTGGTAAATAAATTGAATCTGGTTTGGTGGTGTTTGGGCACTGTGGATGGTATTTGCATGCAGGAATGGCGGCTGAGCGTCTGGAATGGGGGAATGCTGGCGAGATGAACAATGTTTTGTCCAAGTACCCAGGAGGATTTGATTGGGTGATCGGAGCAGACATTTGCTTCCAGCAGTGCAGCATCGGGTTGCTGTTTGAGACGGTGGAGAGGGTGTTGTGGGCGAGGAAAGTGGGAGACTGCAAGTTCCTGCTTTCATACGTATCCCGGGCCAAGAGCATGGATGAGTTGATTGTAAAGGAAGCCGGGAGGCGAGGGATGCGGGTGGCTGAGGCCCTTGGGGCTCTACCTGCAGTCATTTATGAAATTACGCTTCCCAGCCACAATCATCGGATATCTGCTCGAGACGAGGAGTTCTGAGAGATGGAATCGATGGCATGTTCAATGACAGGCCTTGGTTTTAACATGCACTTTTCTCATATTGGCTGATGTGTTCATTTTGGGGTTGATTTTTTTTTTTTTGATTTTTTTAGTTTTGAACTTATTGAAAGGTCTACTGTTTATAAATGGTTGTTAAATGCTTTAATCTTCACGTTTTCACATTTTTTTTCCTGAAAAGATGTGACTGAAGGTACTGTGGTGTGGGATAAGAAAATTGAACCCTATGAGTTAATTTGTTTATTAATTTCGTATGTAATTTCATAATTTTATCACACATGCAAACGTGCGTACACGTATGTATTAGTGTCAACCAATAAAGTCACAAAGGCCAATAACCTTTACAGACCATCAATCAAATTTCAATCAATAAACAACAATTGAAACCGTAATGGCCATGACAACGCCACCATGAAAACAATTCCACTTTTGCAGCTGCACGACCAATTTATCAAACATCCATTTTTGAGGTTGCTATCTCTACGGTCCTTACTACTGAGTTCTACCATTGACAAAAACATTGAGTTCCACCACACATTACCACAGATACACGTAAGAGATACGCCGACTTTTATAATGCTAATCATAAAACGTTGATAAAAGTCTTATCTTTATCACCTTTATCTAAAAACATTGATAAATGTTACTTTTATCAGCGTTAAACAAAGTGATGATAAAAGTGCACCTTTTATCAACACTTTTTTTAGTGATGATAAAAGTTTTTAATAAAAAATATTATTAATATATATAAAATTATTATATTTACAATAAAAAATAATGTTTATTTATATACATCAATTAAAAAACACATATTTATAATTAATATAAACATGATATATTAATATGTATATTTTTAATAATTCAAATATATATATTGTTTAAAAAAAGTATTTATAAGATTATAAATATATATATATATTTAAATAATTATAAAATATAATATTTAAAATATATATATATATATATATATTTATTGTCACAACCCTCTCCCCACAAAGTGTACCCCTCCTGGGCCGGCAATGAGAGAAGAGAGAAAATGACACCTGAGTCTCGCCTCCAATAGGCCCCGAGTTGGCGACTAACACCGAGGACATAGTAAACACACAGATGAGAGACATTACCTTCTAAGAGAATACATGCGAAAGAAAGAGATAAGATAGACACCAACCAACTCCTGGTCAGAACGCAAAGTAAAAGAAACTCAAGTGCACATATGTAATGTAATGCAAGAACTACTACAACTAAAAGAGAAAATTGAAAGTACCAAAAGAAAGTAAAACGACAGCGACCACGAAGCCCGAATAACTCCTGCAAAACTCCGAGCTAGTAGTAACCAGTCTGATCTCCAACCTGCTCCAATTGACATGTAAAACAATTTATATAACGTAGGGTGAGTATAACATTATACTCAGTAGGATCCTCCCCAGACCCTCTCGTGCAGAAGTAATGAAAACATGCTAAAGCACAGTGAACAACAAGTGAAACTAACTCGTCACCTAAACAGATATACTAAGTTCTTAGTCTCACCATGACTACTCTCACCAAGTATCGCATACAAGAACATATTATATAATAAAGAACATCAAGGGTACCCTGCTACCACTTCTCCACTGATTTGTCGCTTTTCCCCAACGTCACACGTCCCGAGCATCTCTCTCAAAAAAGGCTAGCCCGAAGACACTTGGGTGAAGCGCCACAACATGCACCATGTGCAACACAACCACCACGTCCACATAGCCAAAAATAACCAGGTAGTTTTCAAGAGCCACTACAACTCGCATAACATGTATCATACATCAGGTATTATACCTCAATCCATTACAACTCATACACCGAGTAAGGATCCTCAAGCTATCACAACCTATACACATTACACCTATAGTAGTCCATAAGAAACTATATCCAGAATATATGTTTGTGAAATAACTGTAACAACTCAGATATTTATAGAATAATACTTTTTCATTTCTATTAATATTTATAAATAAGATATTATTTTTATAATAAAGGGGATGCTTTGTCCGACAGTGTACTCAACACGCAAAAACGAGTTTTTTTGAAATCTTATGTTGCACACAACTTTGAATTATATCGAAAAATAATATAATAATATTATTATTTTAAATGGTAGTTAACGACTATCCGTTATATTGACGAGAATGAATATAACTAACCATATTATGTTTAAACATGTTTGTTAAATGTTTTTACATTTATCCAATAAAATTTAGAGGCTTAAAATGAGAATAAATCCAATTTTAAGCATAAATACTCTAATATTTTTAAAAGGTAGTTTTATCGTCTTTTAATGGCGAACCCTTTTTAAATATAGTTTTTGTCACTTTTATATGCTCCATTTGACAAAATAAACTTTTTCTTTAGAAGCGGAACATCAAAATTTACTTTGGGTAAATTTTTGGTATTTTTCTGATAAAGTTCATTTTTTAATAAATAGTGAAAATACTGCATTTTAAGTCAAAACTGCATTTTCATCTAATTTATTTATATAGTTAGATTGTCATTTTAATTGGTTTTAAAGTGCAATTGGATTATATTTTTATAATTTAATCTAATGTTGGTCATTGGAAGTAATTTCACTTTGAAATTGGACATAAACACATGTCAATCTTTTGGTAGTTTTTACTTCTTAAAAACACGTTTTTGGTTTTGACAACGAGAATTAATTTTAAATTAATTTATGCAATTTCTGTGTTTTGAATTTAGAAAAATGGATTCCATATTTGGAATCAGGAGGTCCAAATTGTGTAAATAGGTGCCTTTTATTTTTAGACATTATGAATAATAATTTCACTAAATATTTTATTTACCATGGTTAAAGGGTAAATCTAGTAAATAAGGGTAAAAAAAATATTATAATAATATTAAATTACCCTAACACGTATCCTAATCCTATTGGATGAGATATGTCTGACCATGAGCATCCTTGGGTCGATTTTAGGACCTCATGGAGCCACTTGCGTGTGAAAATGACATTTAATTACTTTTAACTTAATGTTAAGGAAAATATAACTTAAACATGTATCTTTTAGTAAAACAATTTTTATATGGGGTTATATAAGTTATCTTTTCGACTATAAATAGTCATTAGAAAGATAAAAAAATTTCCTACATCATGACATTTTATTTATAATTTTTAGAGATTAAATAAATAAATTTATTTATGACACAATGGTGATGTAGTGATTACCTTATTAATGAATGATTTAAATAAATGAGATTATAAATATTAAAATAAATTTATTTTGAAACTTTTTATGTCATCCACGAATTTTAAAGATGATTATTACTTGTTATCATTGAATTAATGAAGGTTGTTCGAAATAATCAAGTTGTTATGGATTTTTTAAAAAAGTCATGATATGAATAGTATATAAATTGACATAAATGAGTTTTTTAAACAAATACTTTTTTATTAAATGATTTAATAGTCCTAAAAATCTAAGATTTGAACAAATGACTTAGATAAGGTTTAACACGTCACTAATGAACCACTTGAGGTTCAATTGTCATTTTATAGTAACTATATTAACCATATAACATGAATATGCAAGAAGACATGGTAAGAGTCAAATTAGTTAACTATGGGTTAAAGCTAAAAGATAAGGTTAAATTTGTGACCTAGACTTGTCTAAAACCTATTGGATGAGAGGTTTTTGACCCAGAATCATCTTATTTTTGAAATAAATGACTTTAGGACCATTTGAAACCGAAAATTATTTTACAATAAAATAATACTTTCAAACTTTCCTAAAGTGCCCCTCCTCCCTCTTATAAAAGGGCATCACCTTTACCCATTTAATCACACCTCTCAGGTCCCTTAGCTCATCCAACCTCTGCCCAAATAAGCTCCCAACATCCCTCTCTTCCTCCTAGAAGCCTTACCTTAGGCAGAAGACAATTCAAGAAAGCCTTTTGACTCAAATCAAAGGGAGTTACCCGATTTAGAGGTAACGTCTTCTCTCAAGTTCTTTTCTTTTATTTTCCTTCTCCAACCCCCTAAACTCTATTTATTCCATTCTTTTATGACAACAACAGTATATTTAATATACTAGGATGTTGTTATGAGAAGGATTCAAACTACACTTCCACACACCTCCATCTAATGGATACGAACATACTGTTTCTATGTACGACGAACTACTGCCTCACGAAACGATGATTGTTCGGTTTTTCCCTACCACCTCTCATGGTGACCATTAATATGACACTATATTTATATATGATATATATTATATTTATTTTGTCACTATGCTTCTACTTTTTTTATTTAAATCACACCTTTATACTTTCCATAATGTGTAAATACGATAATTTCATTTGACAAAGTGCGGACTACCGCCCCCTCAAAGTGATATGATTCATTAATGCCATACATGGAATGCATAAATGATGATGTTAATGAACTTATATATGATATTATAATGGAATTATAATATACCTATGTATCATTTAGTTTTCATTCCTTTAAATATGAAAAAGAAATGAAAGTAGCGTTCATGTGTACGTACAACTTACCGTCTCCATGAACAATGCATTTCATTTCTTATCTCCAAATGTTATGTACTATTATAAATACATATATATACTGGATATATATGATATATAGGATATCTAAATTATTAATATCATTATAGAGATAATGGACTTTTGACCCCATGGACAATTTGTAATTATAACAAGTTCATTTTTGACTTAAGTACCAAATATCGACAAAACGACCGATATTAACTTAAATAATTATGTAATGTTTATAATGTGGTAATAAGTGATATACAAGAAATAATAAACTTGAAAAAGGTTCTGAAGTAAGTAGAAATTAACTTAACTTTATTATTCAGGAAGAACAAGGAACTTATGTGACAAGTTAGACTCAAGGTAAGTGAACTTCTTAACCCAATTTCCATTCTTTGGGTTGATCTTATACTTCTTGTTTATGTCGTGCTATGATTATGTGAGAAATGAATTTTAATATCTTATCTTTTATTTATACTTTCTTTATGTGTACTTATAGTGAATACACATAATTGATCTATTTTATTTACAAAATGATCTTTGTAAGGGACTTCGTCTCAATCTCCTTTCATTGAGGCATATTTTGATTTATACACGACTTTCTTTTATACAATTTATAAAAACTTTTGACTTTTAATTTCATTCAAAGGGAATCTTTTTTCTACAAATCGTTTTACTAAACAGAAAAAATAATGTTTCTTTTTAACATACGTAGTGACAACAACCTTTCCACCGTCATGAGCATTATTTGATATCTGGCTTCCTTAACAAGCCGTAACTTTAAAAAAAGAAAATAAAATAAATACCAAATACCCTTTTTCATATATTTTGGTATTGAAAATGGTTTTGAGAAAGTATTGATTATGTCAATATCTTGAAATGTTATATTGTGATTGGAATGTGGAAAGGTTATCTTTCCTTTATTCTTGTTTTATGTGTTATGATTTTGTTATGGTTCTTGGGCATTGTTTACGTATATGGGTGGTTCTATGATAAATCTAGGGTGGGTGAGCCTGAGATAGATCTCTAATTAATTAGGTAACGTGATGAAGGTAAACGTTAATGTTTCTCCTAAAAGATTTAGGGAATATACAGTGATGGGTATTCCAAACGTAACTCCCTATGTAGCTGTGAAAGCTATAATGTAAGTATGTTATGGATGCCACAAGTTACCATTATGATTTATGATTTTTATGTTTGATTCATAAATCTTATGATTTCATGAGGTATGTTAAAGAGTACATGTTTTATGATTAAAAATTATGATCACATTGATTTGTATGTATTGATGGGACAATGTTTTCTTTCCTTATTTTATAACCCTTACTGAGCTTTTTATGTTCATCCCAAGTTTTTGAAATGTTTTTCACAGGGTATAAGGAAGGGTAAGAGAAAAGAAGAATTCATGAAGATTTTTATCAAGAAAAGAATTCTTGTTTTCTTTTAAGAGTTTTTATTTTATGAAAAAATGGATACTGAGTAGAAGTGTCCACATGTAATATTCAAGTTGTTATGTATAAGTTATGACCTAATTCTCTAAAGCTATAAACCTAAAAAGATCCCCAATGTGAATTATTAACTTAATTCAAGATTATGTAATGTTTAAGTCTGGGTCCTTATAGTTGGTGTCAAAGGTCGGTTTAGACAACTTTAGGAGTTTGGATATTGTTAAATAAATATCTATAAATTATTTTTACTTTATGGTAATATTGAAATGATATAGCATTTTAAGATTACCATGTTGCTTTGCCTAAGATATTTCTATGTTCAGAATGGTTTTCCACAGAGGAAACATGGAAACTATGATGGGACAACATCAAGAGGAAAACAACCTTCCAAATCAGCAACCTGAGATGGTCAGAATCGGAACTGAACAGTTTGTTGTAGTGATGGAATAGTTGACTTAGACTATAAATGGTGGTGGTATCCATGCACGAGATCAGCCAGATCGACCATAGAGGAACATGTCAGTAGTGGAGCATTTCATGAGGCAACATCCCCCATCATTCAGAGTATTATCTGACCTTGTGCTAGCTAAAGGGTGGATTAAAGCACTAGAAAAGATTTTTGATGTCATGGGGTGTTTAGAACATCAAAAGGTTAGTCTTGTTGTTTACCATTTTGAAGGTGAATTCGATCAATGGTGGTCGACGGTTAAAAATATTAGGGATAATGAGGAGATTAATGATCTTGATTGGGATGAATTCAAAGGTATTTTTATTGAGAAATATTTTCCCAAGGTGGTTAGACTTAGGATGGAAAAACAAATCTTGGAATTGAGGTAGGAGGATGACTCAGTGGCTGCTTATGAAGCAAAATTCACTCGAGTGGCAAGGTATGCTCCAAATTTTATACGAGATCTTGATTGTAAAATCAATCATTTTTACTCAAGATTAAATCCAAAGTATCGAAGGGATTTAGCTTCTCATGAGTTTAAAAGTTATGAAAAACTTGTTTGATGTGCGGAGAAGGTGGAAATGGAGTTTGCCGATGATCAGATGTTCTTTGACAAATAATAGAATAAGAGGTCGAGGTGGCAGATGAAAGGGAAGAACTCTTCAAAAAAGTTTGATGGTAATAAAATTAAGTTTACAGTTTGTGAAAATTGTGGTAAAAAGCACACTGGGGAATGCCTTTTGAATTCTGGTAAGTGCTACTGATGTGGTAAAATGGGGCATAAGGCTCGTAATTGCGCTGAAAAAGATCAGGGTAATGGTAAGAAAAAATATGATTTACAGTCAGTAAAGTTTTTTAAGTGCAATGAAATGGGTCATTATACAAATGAGTGTGGAACGAAGAACTCAACTGAGGGAAAGAAGCCGGACTACAAGCAGAAAGGGGTGGTGAAATCCTTTTCAACTACTTCAGCAGATGTTGGGCCATCAAATGAAGTAGTATCAGGTACACTGTTTTTTTATTCAGATTATGTCAATGTGTTGTTTGATTCAGGGTCTACACATTCTTTCATTTTTGAGAAATTTTCTAGTAAATTGGGAATTCCATATCAATATATGAATCCCGAATTTGTGGTAAAAACACCTGGAGGAAATGTTGAGACAAAAAGAAATTATAAGAACCTTACTGTACTTGTGTGCGGAAAGAATCTACCTGCAAACCTTACTGTTTTTCTTCTAGTATAGTTTCATGTAATTTTGGGTATGGATTGGCTTTCCCGTTTATCATGCTAAGATTGAATGTAGAGCTAAAGAGGTTTCTTTTCAGAAAGAATTTTAATTTGTGTACAAGAATGAACCTTTACTTTTGATAACATATCAGGAAGCTGAGAAACTAGTAAAAGATGGAAATGAATGTTACCTTGAACATATTGTTAAAAAAAGGAACTATTCATATTAATGATGTGGTAGTGGTAAATGAGTATCTTGATGTTTTTCCTGATGTTTTTCCTGTTATAATACCTGATCAGGAAGTTGAATTTACTGTTGAATTAGTTCTTGATGCTAAGAAAATTTCAAAACCCCCTTATTGAATAACTCAAATTGAACTTTTAGAGTTAAATAATCAATTGTAGGAGTTATTAAATAAGGGTTTCATTCAACCCATCACATCACTATGTGGTTCTCCTGTCTCGTTTGTTAAAAATAAAGATGGTTCAATGATATTGTGAATTGATTATAGAGCCTTGAATAAAATAATTGTTAAGAACAAGTATCCTTTTCCTCATATCGATGATTTGTTTGATCAGCACCAGGGAGATTCATATTTTTCAAAGATTGACTTGAGGTTGAGGTACCATCAATTGAAATTAAAGGAAGCAGATGTTCCGAAGACCACATTTTGTACTAGATATGACCATTATGAATTTGTAGTTATGCCTTTTGTGTTAACTAATACACCTTTTGTATTCATGGATCTTATGAATAGAATTTTATATGAGTTCTTGGATAAGTTTGTGGTTGTGTTTATTGATGATATTTTGACATATTCCAAAAGTAAAAAGAAACATGAAATTCATTTAAGGGTTATCTTGAAAACCTTAAAGGAAAATAAATTGTTTGGGAAATTCAGCAAGTGTGAGTTTTGGTTGTAGAAAATTTCATTTCTTGGTCATATTATTTCTAAAGATGACATAACTGTTGATCCTTCTAAAACAAAAGTTGTTAAAGAATGGCCAAGACCCACAAATATAACTGATATTCATAGTTTTCTTGGTTTAGCAGGTTATTACCAGAGGTTTGTTGAAAATTTTGTACGGTTATCTAGCCCACTGACTAAGTTAACTCGAAAATGTGTTAAATTTATCTGGACAAAAGAATATGATGATTGTTTTCAGGATTTAAAAAGAAGATTGGTGAATGCTCTAGTATTGACATTAACTTTAAAAAATGGTGATTTTTTTATCTACAGTGATGCTTCGTTGAAAGGACTTGGTTGTGTCCTAATATAGAATGATTAGGTAATTGCTTATGGTTCACTTTAGTTAAAAACTCATGAGTTAAATTACCCTACACATGATTTGGAATTATCTATTGTTGTTTTTGTTTTAAAAATTTGGAGGCATCATTTGTATGGATTAAAGTATAAAATATATACTGATCACAAAATTTTGAAGTATATATTCACTTAGAAATAATTAAACATGAGATAGAGGAGATGGGTAGAATTAATCAAGGATTATGATTACACGATCCATTAGCATCTGGAAAAGGAACATAAATTGGATGATGCTTTAAGTCTAAAGAGTAATGCTACATTAATCATGCTACATTTGGAACGAGATCCTTTGGTTTTTGATTTGATGAATTTTGGATTAGAAGTTGTTTGTGCATAGAATTCCTCGGTTTTGTTTCAGGTGGTAGTGAAATTATCTCTAGTAGATAGAATAAAGCAAGCGCAGAAAGAAGACAGTGAGTTGTAGAAAAAGGTAGAATTGGTTCAGAATAGTAAGTTACCTGAATTTAACAATAATAAAGACTGTGTTTTGAGGTTTGGAAAGAGATTATGTGTGCCTTGTGATTCAAAGTTTAAGAAAGAGTTGTTATGTGAATCTCATAGTTCTACATTTTCAGTTCATCCTGATAGTACTAAAATGTACAGAGATCTTCGGGAGTATTACTGGTGGGATGGAATGAAAAGAGATATTTCTGACTTTACTATGAAGTGTTTAACTTGTCAATATGTTAAAACAGAATGAAAGTTACCTAAAGGGATGCTTCAGCCTTTTCCAATGCCAGAGTGGAAATGGTAAAATGTGTCCATGGATTTCGTAGTGGGATTACCAAATACTTCCTGAGGTAACAATGAAATTTGGGTTATTGTTGATCGATTGACTAAATCTACTCATTTTATTCCTATTCGAGAGACTCTGTCTCTAGATCAAATTTATCGATTTTATATTAAATAAATAGTCAGGTTACATGAAGTTCCCCTCTCTATTGTATCTGATTGTGATACCAGGTTCACTTCTAACTTTTGGAAGGGATTTTAGAAGTCGTTGGGTAATGAATTAAATTTTAGTATAGCTTTTCATCCGTAATCAGATGGACAGTCAGAACGAAAAATTTAGATCTTGGAAGATATGCTACGTGCTTGTTCAATGGATTATCAGGGAAGTTGGGACAAACATCTTTCTTTGGTTGAGTTTTCTCACAATAACAGTTTCATTCCAGTATACTAATGGCACCATTTGAAGCATTATACAGAAAGCAGTGTCAAACTCTAGCTTTTTGGGATGAAGTAGGTGAAAGGATATTTATGGGACCATAATTGGTAGAAGAGATAGAAAAAAAAGTTTAGTTGATTTAGAATCACATGAGAACAGCTCAGAGCAGACAAAAAAGTTATGCGGATAAATGGAGGAATGATCTTTCTTTTGAGGTAGGTGATCATGTCTTTCTCAAATTTTCTCCATTGAAAAGTGTGATGCATTTTGGTAAAAAGGGAAAGTTGAGTCTAAGGTTCATTAGACCCTATGAAATCATGGAGAAAGTTGGATCAGTTGCCTACATAGTGGCTTTACCTCTAAGTTTATCCTAGCTACACAATCTTTTTCATGTTTCAATGTTGAGAAAGTATATGCTGGATCCATATCATGTTTTGAGTCTAGAGGTAGTTCAGTTGGAAGAGAATCTTTCTTATGAGGAACAACCAGTCCATATTCTTGATCGAAGAGAGAAAGTGTTCCGAAATAAGGTAATTCATCAGGTAAAGGTTTTGTGAAAAAACCATATGGTTGAAGAGGCAACATAAGAATTTGAAAATTCTATGAGAGATAAATACCCCAATTATTTGATAAGTGAATAAAATTGCAAGGACGCAATTCCCAAAAGGGGGGAAGGATGTAACAACCCATATATTTATATAATAATACCTTTTCATTTATATTAATATTTATGAATAAGATATTATTTTTAAAATAAAGGGGATTCTTTGTCCGATAGTGTACTCAACATGCAACAACATGTTTGTTTGAAATCTTACATTGCACACAACTTTGAGTTATACCA
Organism: Viscum album; assembly: GCA_963277665.1. Classification (NCBI taxonomy): domain Eukaryota; kingdom Viridiplantae; phylum Streptophyta; class Magnoliopsida; order Santalales; family Viscaceae; genus Viscum; species Viscum album. The sequence goes on along the minus strand of OY728129.1, from coordinate 1,860,019,355 downwards.
AAAAAATAACATAATAATATTATTATTTTAAATGGTAGTTAACGACTAGTCGTTGTATGGGAAGTAATTAACAGAACTAACCATATTATGATTAAACATGTTTGTTAAATGTTTTTACATTTATCTAATAAAATTTAGAGGTTTAAAATGAGAATGAATCCAATTTTAATCATAAATACTCTAATATTTTTAAAAGGTAGTTTTACCGCCTTTTAATGGGGAACCCTTTTTAAATATACTTTTTGTCACTTTTATATACTTCATTTGAAAAAATAAACTTATTATTTAGAATCGGGACATCAAAATTTACTTTGGGTAAATTTTTGGTATTTTTCGGATAAAGTTCATTTTTTTAATGAATAGTGAAAAATACTGCATTTTAAGTCAAAATTGTCTTTTCATCTAATTTATTTATATAGTTAGATTATCATTTTAATTTATTTTAAAGTTTAATTGGAATATATTTTTATAATTTAATCCAATGTTGGTCACTGGAAATAATTTCACTTTGAAATTGGACATAAACACATGTCAATCTTTTGGTAGTTTTTACTTCTTAAAAACACGCTTTTGGTTTTGACAACATGAATTAATTTTAAATTAACTTCTTCAATTTCTGTGTTTTGAATTTGGAAAAATGGATTCCATATTTGGAATCAGGAGTTCCAAATTGTTTAAATAAGTGATTTTTATTTTTATAAATTATGAATAGTAACTTCAGTAAATATTTTATTTACCATGGTTAAAGGGTAAATCTGGTACATAAAGGTAAAAAATAATATTATAATAATATTAAATCACCCCAACACATGTCTTAATCCTATTGGATGAGATATTTCCGACCATATGCATCATTGGGTCGATTTTAGAACCCCATGGGGCCACTTGCGTGTAAAAATGAAATTTAATTATTTTAATTTAAAGTTAAGGAAAATATAACCTAAACATGTATCTTTTAGTAAAATAATTTTTATATGGGGTTATATAGCTTATATTTTTGACTAAAAATAGTTATTATAAATCTAAAAATATTTCCTACATCATTAAATTTTATTTATAATTTTTAGAGATTAAATAAATAAATTTATTTATGACACACTGGTGATGTAGTGATTACCTTATTAATGAATGATTTAAATAAATGAGATTATAAATATTAAAATAAATTTATTTTGAAACATTTTATGTCATCCAAGAATTTTATGGATGATTATTACTTGTTATATCTGAATTAATGAAGTTTTTTCGAAATAATCAAGTTTTTATGGATTTTTTAAAAATTCATGATACGAATAGTATATAAATTGACATAAATAAGTTTTTTAAACAAATAATTTTTTATTAAATGATTTAATAGTCCTAAAAATCTAATATTTGGAAAAATGACTTAGATAAGGTTTAAAATGTCACTAATGAACCACTTGAGGTTCGCTTGTCATTTTATAGTAACTATATTAACCATATAGTATGAATATGCAAGAAGATATGGTAAGAGTAAAATTAGTTAACTAAATGTTAAAGCTAAAAGATAAGGTTAAATTTGTGACATAGACTTGTCTAAAACCTATTGGATTAGAGTTTTTTGACCCAAAATAATCTTATCTTTGAAATACATGACTTTGGAACTATTTGAAATCGAAAATCATTTTATAACAAAATAATACTTTCAAACTTTCCTAATGTCCCCTCCTCCCTCTTATAAAAGGGAATCACCTCTACCCATTTAATCACACATCTAAAGCCTCTTGTATCATCCAAAATATATCCAAATAATCTCCCAAAATCCCTTTATTCCTCCTAGAAGCCTTACCTTAGGCAGAAGGCAATTCAAGAAATCCTTTTGTCTCAAATCAAAGGGAGTTACCCGATTCAGAGGTAATGTCTTCTCTCAAGTTCTTTTCTTTTATTTTCCTTCTACAAACCCCTAAACTCTCTTTATTCCATTATTTTATAACAACACCATTATCTTAAATATAATAGGATGTTTTTATGATAAGGGTTCAAACTAAATTTTCACACACCTTCATCTAATGAATACGAACATACTGTTTCTGTGTATGACGAACTACTGCCTCACAAAACGATGATTGTTTGATTTTTCCCTACCACCTCTCATGGTGGCCATTAATATGGCACTATATTTATATATGATATATATTATATTTATTTTGTCACTATTATTATATTTTTTATTTAAATCATACCTTTATGCTTTCCATAATGTGTAAATACGATAATTTCATTTGAGGAAGTGCGGACTACCGCCCCCTCAAAGTGATATGACTCATTAATGTCGTACATGAAACATATAAAGGATGGATTTAATTAAATTATATATGCTATTATATTGGAATTATAATATACCTATGTATCATTTATTTTTCATTCTTTTAAATAAGAAAAATAAATGAAAGTAGCATTCATACGTACGTACGACTTACCATCTCCATGAATGATGCATTTTATTTCTTATCTCCAAATGTTATGTTCTATTATAAATACATATATATACTGGATATATATGATATATACTATATCTAAATCATGAATATCATTCTGGAGATAATGAAATTTTGACCCTATGGAAAATTTGTAATTAGAACAAGTTCATTTTTGACTCAAGTACCAAATATCGACAAAACGACCAATATTAACTTAAATAATTATGTAATGTTTATAATGCGGTAATAAGTGATATAAAAGGAATAATAAAATTGAAAAAGTTTTTTAATCAAGTATAAATTAACTTAAGTTTATTATTTAGGAAGAACAATGAACTTACGTGACAAGTCAGACTCAAGGTAAGGGAACTTCTTAACCTAATTTCCATTATTTGGGTTGATCTTATACTTCTTGTTTATGTCATGCTATGATTATGTGAGAAATGAATTTTGATATCTTATCTTTTATTTATACTTGATTTATGTGTACTTATAGCGAATACACATAATTGATCTATTTTATTTACAAAATGATCTTTGTAAGGGACTTCGTCTCAATATACTTTCATTAAGGAATATTTTGATTTATACACAACTTTATTTTATACGGCGTATAAGCCCCTTTGAATTTTAATTTAATTCAAAGGGAATGTTTTTTCTAAGAAGAGTTTTACTAAATGACAAAAAGAATGTTTCTTTTTAATATACATGACGACAATGACCTTTCCACCGCCATGAGCATTATTTGATATCTGGATTCCTTAACAAGCCATAAATTTTTTAAAAAAGAAAATAAATACCAAATACGCTTTCCATGCATTTTGGTATTGAAAAAGGTTTTGAGAAAGTATTGATTATTTCAATATCTTGAAATGTTATATTATGATTGGAATGTGGAAATGTTATCTTTATTTTGTGCTTGTTTTATGTGTTATGATAATGTTATGGTTCTTGGGAATTGTTTACGTATATGGGTGGTTTCGTGATAAACCTAGGGATGGTGAGCTCGAGATATCTCTCCAATTCATTGGGTAACGTGATAGAAGTAAATGTTAATGTTTTTCCTAAGATATTTAGGGAATATACCATGATGGGTATTCCAAACGCAAATCCTTATGTAGCTGTGAAAGCTATAATGTAAGTATGTTATGGATGCCACAATTTACCATTTTGATTTATGATTTTTATGTGTTATTCATAAATCTTATGATTTCATTAGGTATGTTAAAGAGCATTTTTTTTATGATTGAAAAGTTTGATCTCATTGATTTGTATGTATTGATGGTCTAATGTTTTCTTTCCTTATTTTATAACCCTTACTGAGATTTTTATGCTCATACCAAGTTTTTGAAAAGTTTTTTCACAGGGTATAAGGAAGGGTAAGAGAAAGGAAGAATTTGTGAAGATTTATATCAAGAAAATAATTCTTTTTTTCTTTTAAGATTTTTTATTTTATGAAAAAATGGATACTGAGTAGAAGTGTCCACATGTAATATTCAAGTTGTTATATATAAGTTATGACCTAATTATCTAAAGCTCTAAACCTGAAAAGATCATAAATGTGAATTATTTACTTAATTTAAGATTATGTAATATTTAAGTATGGGGCCTTATAATAACCACAAACCATTACAACCCTCTACAGACATATATGGGGAAAACTAACCATCGTGTATACCAGCACAATTAACTACCAAGAGAAGAGTGTGAGGTCAAAGGGGGTAGTCAACTATCTATCCTCCCACCAAGATGTTGGGGAAAACACCCCCAGGGTTCAGAATCCCTGGGGTGTCAGTTGCCCTAACCGACAGGGTAGAGTAGCGTATAGAAACAAAAAAAGTACAAGATATAATATAGATTACAACCATACTATGGGAATAACATAGTCTTAGACTCAACTGCATCTCACATATCTCGGAATCCCAACTGCCACTGCTAAGAATAGATATCCTATCAGCACACAACCATTTTAAAGAGCTTCATTAAGTTACTTTATCCCTTTTCATCAATTTTACTTTACGTTAATTAATTATTTAACCATTAATTAACCATCATCATTTTCCACATTCCATTATATTAGCATTTTAACAAAAATACGTTCCCTCCAAGCATAACCAAACCAAATCCATGATCTCTCAGAATCAAAACCTCAACATTGCATCCCAGTCTACAACCTCATGTGTTAAACAATTATTCATTTATTAACAGCATTAATGTAACGCCCCGACCCTAGTTACCCAGAGTCGGTGCATTATTTTAATACATTGGCATGATTACAAGGAATCAAGTCCCGAAGGACCGATCGGTTTAGCAGTCTTGGAAAATAGATTACATACATGAATGTTACATTACACTTTATAACATACAAAACAACATAAATAATCCTTCACGAACGCCATTATTCCCTTGTCTTAACCCTGCATATCAATCACTATACACTTCTTAGAATCCTGGGAAAAATAAAACATAGAAAGGGGTGATCTCAGATGCTTAGTAATGATAACAATACAGTGGAATCTTTCATAAATAAGCATAAACATTTAAGGAAATGTATAACTAAAACAAAAGCCTTTTAAACTTGAACTTCAGCATAATATGGAAAAAATAAAATGAAGTAATTCCATTTACTTATTCACATTGATATTTTACTAGTTGAATAATCACATGCAATATCACTAACCACTTTCATAATGATGGAATGCATAATGCTGAACTTAAATTTCTGTGTCAAGGCCTTGTGCCAAGACCTAAGGGATAACTGTAACCGGAACCCAACCCGGAGAGCCTCTATAACCGGACTCCAACCCGGAGTGACTCTAATAACCGAACACCAACCCGGAGTGCCTCTAATAACCAGACACCAACCCGAAGTGCCTCTAATAACCGGACACCAACCCGGAGAGCCTCTAATAACCAGACACCAACCCGGAGTGCCTCTAATAACCGGACACCAACCCAGAGTGCCTCTAATAACCGGACACCAACCCGGAGTGCCTCTAATAACTGGATACCAACCCGAAGTTCCTCTAATAACCAGACACCAACCCGGAGTGCCTCTAATAACCGGACACCAACCCAGAGTGCCTTTAATAACTGGACACCAACACAGAGTGCCTCTAATAACCAGACACAAACCCAGAGGGTCTGCTGTAACTGGACCCCAACCCAGAGGGCTTACTTTTACCAGTCCTCAACCCAGAACATACTAGTCCAACACATTCATCTTAAGAAGAGGATGAAATATAAAATAAACATTCGTATTAGAACTAGTATACAAAATGCCAAAACATTAATCATAACCATTAATGGCATAAAAATAACTCATTCATAGTCAAACATATCACAAAACCTTAAATACCATATGGAATATTTGTATCATAATAAATCAACTTCAAACAAGTGTAAAATTTATCAAAGGATGTTGACATAGATGAAATCAAAACTATTTGAGAGAAATATCTCTTTTTTGAAATCATTTAAAAGTCACATAATTATAGAGAAAACCTTTATTTTGAAAATATCTTTATAAGCTTGTGAAGTAAGCTTCAAAGTTGTAATAACGACGGAGAATAAAGACATTCATACCTTAATTTTGTCAAAAAGGTTAAAGAGTAACTTGTTTCGAAAACGATGGAAAGATTCATTTCAAAACATATAAAGTTAAATAAGGGTATAAATGACTTTAACCCATTATCTATTAAATAGTAAAAATGTTTTGAAATACATTTTTAAAAAACATGGATGTGGATGATAAAGAGGTCCCAGTAGATAATTATGTAAAAACAACCTCGGATAATAAAGAGATTGTGAAAATAACCCTTACCAATTTGGTAACTTACGAAACATACACCCCTTGAAAGAGGTATCATACAATGAATTTGTAAATATGAATTAATTAATGTGTATTACACAAAGAATACAATTATGGTCAGTACATACACCACACAAAAGGTAATAGTGGCAATATGGCATGAATCTCACGGGAATAAAGAGTGAGATGAAAACCCCTTACCTTGCACTTTCCTTTAGTCGAGGGTACGTTTATCCTCCTGTATGAAGACTATAGTATGTTATTAAATTATAACAGAACCATATTAATATTTATGATATCATACATTATTCATTTATGACTTTATACTACCCATTTAATAATAATTTCCATGTTATATTAATATTTTGGGTAATAATCGCTTTCTTTATCATACGTGTTTTAACTTGTTACTCTTGATTGTATCACATAGATCATGATTTAAATACTTCCAGAATATAAAAAATGATTTATTTATCATATATATTTATAATATAAAAATTTATAATAAATGTATATATGAAATGGAAAACATTGCTTATGGAGACGGTAGTCCGTACGTACACATAAACGCTATTTCCGTTTTTACATAGTATTGAATAAGATATATGTAAGTATATAAATAATTATATATATAAATATATATATTTCCAGTAGAATTATTATGTCATATATTACATACTTATTAGTAATATATATTTTTATAATCATCGATGAATGGTGAACTTGGAAATGAATCTCATCGCGTCGTGGAGACGGTAATCCGTACGTACGCACGAGCGAAAATATCATTCTTTTGATATTAATAAAATATATAATTGGATGATATATCATATATACAGAATAATTATCATGTTATATTTATTATTTACATGAATTACACATCATTATTATACCCATCCAAATAATAATATATTGAATAACAATTACACCACGACGTGGAGACGGTAAGCCGTACGTACGCACGTATGGTGACATGTCATTCAAAAGATGGATAGAATACTGAATATGGTTGTACCATATTTATAATAATATCACATTATATAGGATATAGTGGATTTATTATTTTATAATGGGAATAACAAAGAAAGAAGAAGTTTAAGAAGAACTGAACTTGAAAAAGGGTGGTGAAAACATTACCTATTCTTCGGGTTCTTCCTTTTGATTTGATCAAAAGGGCTCCTTAGGTTGGCTTTCTGATCAAACTAAGTCCTCTAGGTTGCAGTGAGGGAAGTTGAGAGAGTATTTGGGTAGGTTTTGGCCGAGCCAAAAGGCTTTGAATGTGTGAATTAATGAGAAGGGGGAGTGCCCTTTTATAAGAGGGGTGAGGGGCACCTTTGGAAAAGCTAGAAATATTATTTTATAATAAATTCATATTCAGTTTATAATGGATCCAAAGTGGATTATTTAAAGGTTAAGGTGGGGATAGGTCTAAAACCACTCAACCAATAGGATTTAGATAGGTTTGGGTTACTATATTAACCTTATCTTTAAGTATTAACTCTTAGTTAATTAGTTTCACTTTTACAATGTCTCTTTGTATTTTTATATTATATGGTTAATAAACTTACTATATACATCCAAGCGACCCCCAAGTGGTCCATTAATGATACACCTATCATGATATAAGTCTCTTGGCCTAACCTTAGATTTTTAGGAATTTAATATCAATTAATAATATAATATTTGTTTTAAAAACTCTTTTATGTCAATTTTGACACTATTCAATAATTGATTTTTGTAAAAATCATAACAGAATGATTACTTTGAACAAAGTTAATTAAATTAATCATAACATGTCATATTATCCTAGAAAATTATTGGTATTTATAAAAAGTCTCAAATTACATTTATTTGGGTATTTATAATATCAATTATTCTAATTTTGCATTAATTAGGTAATTACTGCATCACCATTGTGTCATAAATAAATTAAATTATATAATGTATAAAATTATAAATAAAATACCATTATGTATGAATTTTTTTTATATTTCTAATGAATATTTATAGTCGAAAATCGAACATATATAACCCTATGTAAAAATTGTTTTGCTAAAAGATATATGCTTATGTCATTTTTGTATTTATTTTAACTTATTTAAAATAAAGTGTCCCTATCACCTACAAGTGGCTCCATGGGGTCCCAAAATAGACCCAAAGATGACCATGGTCGGACATGTATCCACCAATAAGGTTAGGACATGTTTTAGGGTAATTTAGTATTATTATAATATTATTTTTTAACCCTTATTTATCAGATTTACCCTTTAACCATGGTAAATAAAATATTTACCGAAGTAATTATTCAAAATGTCTAAAAATAAAAGTTAACTATTTACACAATTTGGACATCCTGATTCAAAATATGGAATCCATTTTTTCAAATTCAAAACATAGAAGTGGCAGAAATTAATTTAAAATTAATTCCCACTGTCAAAACAAAAAACGTGTTTTTAAGATATAATAACTATCAAAAGATTGATACTTGTTTATGTCCGGTTTAATTGTGAAATTATGTCCAATGACCAAAATTGTATTAAATGGTAAAAATATATTATAAATATACTTTAAAACCACTCAAATTTATAATTTATCAATATTAATTATTTCAATTAAAAAAGTTGTTTTTAATTAAAATTTAGTAATTTTCACTATTCATCAAATTATGAGAGTTATTCGAAAAGTACCAAAATTTCACCCTAGGCTAATTTCGATATTCCAAATCCAAAAATGAAGTATATTTTGAGAGATAAAATTTATAAAATTTCAAAAAGTGGGTATTACTATTTATAATGGCTACTTTGATTGGTCGTAGTGTGTGTTAGAACTCGAAGTTGCGTACAACACACGCTACTGTATTATTCAAAGAGAAGTGTACCGTAGAAGATTGGGGTGTTACAATTACCATTTTCCATATTTCTATATTTCCAGGTATTCTAGGAAAACATTCTAAGCTACCAAACACAAGGGCTCAACACGGTGAGTAGATGAGCTGCCCGTCAAGTCTTTGCCACCTATAGCAGGAGCGTAGACCCATTCATCCTTGAGAAGCTAAATACAAAAAACACATGGAATACCCCACACGTCTTCGGCTCTTTTGGAAGGAGAGTAAGAAAAACCAGATGCATCAAACAGTGGGGAAAGTAAAGCAGTTAAAAAAAACAAAAGATTCACAAGCATCCAACTTTCATATCAACAGGTGAACACAACTTCAACCCATTCCATCATCTCCGATGCCCGCCTCGACACCCACATGCATAAACTGATGCATTTCTCTGCTCTGGTTGTCAACTGCTACCACAAACACTGGACCTCCCTTCCCCCATATACCACTACAACCATCTAGGATCATCCATCCGAGACTCACACCCCATCTGGGCCTCTTTGGACCCACAACCACAAGTCTCGTATCCAGAGCACATCACAAGCAGCAAGAACAAACATAGAAATAAAATCTCATCCCTTAAATAAGGCATTAAACCTTCACACACAACAAGCTCTCAAAACTCTAAAGCATAAGACACTTGTCCTTTACAACAAGCAGACAACTCAGGCCATACAGAGACATTATATTTTATTCATACAACCAGTTCTTATTCCATCTTGAATTAACCGATCCATTATCACAGGTTCCAACTATGGGAAAACTAAGAAACAATCTTCTCAAGAAATCACAAATTAATTAAAAAATTAATTTTACATGCCTTTATTACTTTTATCAACAAGCATCAACATGCTTCAGGTTCATCAAAAAATTCAGTTAAACATGCATATCTGCATCAATTTGATTATCATAAAAAATACCACAATAAACAGATTCATTAGCACACCTATTTAATTATTTAGAAAAACAATTTAAAATTAACCCTAACTTTACGTTCTCTACCAATTTCCATCAATAACGACATGCTAAACAAGCAAAGAAAAGATATCACACTATCTATAAAATCAAGAGGCAATAACATCGCTAAGAAATTGATACTAATTCTTTAATCCAGTTCAAATATTTATTATGTCAATTTCATTGTGATCCCATGGGCTAAATCATGCTAACTCTACAATTTCATGTAAATAAAATAGAGAATCAATAAATCCCTTACCTCAAAAGGTTTCTGAATTTTGCATGAGAACGACCAACACAATGGATTATGATCACCTCTTCCACAATGACTACATCCACCCGAGAACGTCGTGACACCACTGTGCCAACCAATAACTAAGAAATCTCCATTTGAAACATGGAGATCACATGACATCACATGGAAAGGAGGAACATGAGGAAACAGATCAAGGAACCCAGAATAATATAGGTTGAACATACCTTATATCAAAGATGGATCAACACTTCCTAGTTGCACCAAAACAGGGGGTGCACATGCAGTAGAAAAAACTCTAAGGGAAACAAAATCCAAGGATTGTAATTTGATTACACGTCTCCTATGGGAGGAAGAAATCTTGGTATCCCATACCAAGGAAAAATAAGAAGGAAGAACAAGGGCGGAAGGTATCTCGGCCTTTTGAAAATCTAAACATAGCAGTGGTTTAGATACGATTTAGATTTTCCATTAAAGGCGGATCTGTTCAAGATTACACATTTTGACTGAGTAAAGGCACCCATACCCTTAGGAAAAAAATTAGATAGGATTTATGGGATTTGAATAGGCCATAAATCCCTTAAAATAAGGCTTTGAATGCGTTTTACGTCAAAGATAACATCAAAAGGGAGGAACTGTAGAAAGCTGGAAACACTATTCATGACTCACTATTGGACGAGTCACCGTTGGACAAGTCACCATTGTACGATTCACCGTTGGAAGAATCACTATTGGATGACTCGCCGTTGGATGACTCACCATTGGATGAGTCATCGTTGGATGAGTCACCGTTGGATGAGTCACCTTTGGATGACTCACTGTTCGACTAGTGACCATTCAGTAAGCTATTGTTTGGAGAGTTACCATTCGATGAGCTGCCATTTGGCGAACCACCATTTGCGAGTCACCATTCGGTGAACTACTGTTGGAAAACTGAAAATTTGGAAACTCTTGGAATGAGTCACCTTGACCTCCCAAAACACCTCAAACACCAGATTTCAACAAAAGAATGGACCATAGAGGTCCACGCCATTACATTTATTATATTTATAATTATATATAAATACATTTTAAATATATTTATTTATAATTATAATTATTAATATATATATATATATAAATATGCCTCTAATGAATTCGGTCAATAAAAAAAATATCTCATGAGATAATGATGATATTCATGGATATGACTGTTGTTATTTATGTTTATATATCGATGCATGAGTATAATTGAAGCTATATGATCATAAGTTTATTTGTGGTCATGATTCCAAGTTGTTATGTTCCAAATATTAAGGTTACTAGATATTATGATGACGTATGCATGTATATGTTTTGTATTCATCATTACGAGTATGTTCATTTATACATTGACACCCGTATGATTCATTTATGTTATACCCATGAACTTATTATGTTATCATAAATACTTATAAAATTACAATAAATATATTTAAATAATAAATATATTTATTATATTCATAATTATAAAATTTTAATTATATATAAATACTTTTTAAATATAATTATAGATATATATATATTTAATTAATTATAAAACTATAATAATAAATTTATTATAAATTTATAAATATATTTATAATTATATACACATATTTATAAATATATATATTTATAATTATAATTATAAATATATATATTTAAATAATTACAAAATTATAATAAATATATTTATTATATTTATAATTATAATTATAAATAAATATAGATATATTTAAATAATTATAAAATTATAATAAATATATTAATTATATATATTAATTATATTTTTATAATTATTTAATGAATATATATTTATTTATAACTATAACTATAATAAATATAATTCTATAAATAAATAAATATTTATTTAAATAAATATAAAATGATAATAAATATATTTATTATATTTATAATTTTATAAATATATATAATTAATATATTTATTATATATAATTATAAATATAATAAATATAGTTATTATAATTTTATAATTATTTTAATCAATATATATTTATTTATAATTATAAATATAAATAAATATTTATTTATTTATAATTAACACTTTAGTCCTTTATCAACGCTAAAAAGGCGCTGATAATACTATTCTTTATTAGCACCATAATTTTAACGCTGATAAAGACTCATTTTATTAGTTCTAAAAAAGCGCTGATAAAGATCAGTTTTATCAGTGCTTTATATTTCAGCATTGATAAAACCACCCTTTATCAGCGTTTTTTGGAAAGCGCTGATAAAATTATTCCCCAATGTAAAAAAAATAACCCTAAAAAGTCTCCTTTTTATTGCACCTTCAAACTTTCGCAGAACCCGCCTATGCCGCTACTGAACCCCACCTCTACTTCCACTGAACCCCACCTCTGCCACCACCGCTGCCATTTTTGACCGCTGCATCCACTACCACTGAACCCTGCCGCTGCCGCTGAACCCCCTATAATCTAAGGTATCCCCCTTCCATTTCTTTATCTCGTACTCATACCCTCATCCTCACACTACACCAAAATCAGTGTTTAACGGCGGTTTATTAAATTGCTATTATTTTTTTTAAATAATTTAGCAGTGGTTTGTTAAAAACCGCAGCTAAAACTTTCATTTTTTTCAAAAACCCGACACTTCTCCTCCAAACCACCACTCCCCCAACCCTCGTAGCCCTACCCTCACTACGCCTCGCTGCCGGTCCTGAGCCTCGTCGCCCCTCGCCGCCCCTCGCCGCTTCTCACCATCGGTCCTGAGCCTCGCCGCCCCTCTGTTGTGGATTTTAAACTCTTGAATCATCAAAAAACATATACCCATTAATCAAGGTAACTTATTTTGCCCATTTTCTCTATTATTTTGATTATGTATGTTGTGTTATACCAATTGATGTGTTATCTTGAGATTTTAATTGTTATTGAAGATCATGTTATCCTTACCTAAATAATTTATTAATTTTCTCATTCTAGAATTATGTAATTGTTATTAAGCATGAGAAATTATTTTATCTATTTCTTTCTACATAACATGAAATATTTCCATGTAGGTTTTTAATTTAGTGATAAGCTACTAATGACATGGAGACATGCTTGAAAGAATTGAAAAAATTTCAAGTTGTTATGTTATATTAAACCAGAAGTAAATTACTCATATTTATGATTACATGCTTGGTCTTATTAAAGAAATTTCTAAATGGTTATGTTATATAAATAGGGGAGTTTATTTTTTATGCTATGTTGTTACTTGGATAAAGTATAAATCAATTTTTTTTATTTTGGTTTTATATTATGGAAGGAAGTTAAGATGTTTCATTTATGGTATGAAACCATTAATAAATTATGTAAGAATGAATTGGGTTTCGAATAAAAATAGTTACAATATTTTTTTAATTTTATTTACTTTGAAAAAGTGTTGAGTTTAAAATTGGGTTTTGAATAAAAAATCAATTTTATAAACACTAGTTGTATTTATTTTGGAAGTTTATTGTTTATCATTTTCTTGAACCCAAACATTAAATTTAATAAACACGTTTTTCACTCTATTTATAAAAGTGTTCAGGTATGGGTTAGTTCATGAACCAAACTTTAATTATATAAGATATTCTATGTTGAAAACATATCTTTTTGGAGTTTTAATTATTTTTTATAATTCAATCACATTAATCAATTTTTACCCATACTTGATTCATTTTGTATGTTTTAAGATGTAAAAATATTTTTTATAAATGAAAAACTTATTATATTGAAATGGTTCAATGTGTAAAATCCTTTTTTCCTTGGATACTACGTATTTTTCTAAATAGTTTTTCCCAAAATTATGTTTTAAAACATCGAAAACTTATTTGGATGAAGAACATATATTTTTTCTTTTAGAATTTATTTCTTGTAACTTAATCCAAGACATGTTCTTTGATTGTCATGTTACTAGTATATAGTAGTTGTTTCTTATTCCATGTCTTATACTTTTTTTGGGTCACTACTAGTATGCATTAATAATATCATATTCTATCTCTTATGGTTTATTTGGATAGATACTGGAATGCTTTGATGAGTTTCAAATTAAAATAGGTATTTATATTATCTTATTGGATTTGTTCTTTAGATATGTGATATTGGATCATTTCATGCTGATATTATAAATGCTTTCCCTGATAATTTTTTTTTTATAAAAGATAGGATTTTTCATGTAGTGTGGAATAATGTTCTTCTTTAATAAATGTTTTCCATGACCAAAACATATGTATTTAGTTTTTGAATTATTTTTTTATCATAATATTTATTCAAATTATTCATTTTTTTCATGAATTTTTTTATTATAATATATAATTTATATTTTTTAAAAATATTTTTTATCAGAATAGAGAGAATCTGGATGTATAATACTAATTGGATCTCAATCGAGTTTCAAATTAAGTCTTTTTTTAATTTTTTATTTAATAACGCTTCAAATGGATGACTTATACACTTCCCTTGTTATAGTTTCATTGGAATACCTTGGTTAATTCTTAATAAAGTGAGTTACCATATAAAAGAAGTTGTTTTCCAGATAAAGAATTATGTTTGGTATTAAAATTGAGAGAAATAAGTCTCAGTATATTCATGATTAAAATGAAAGGAGTGGAATGAATAATTTGATATTTTACTATTTTCCATTTATACATCCTCATAAGAAAGAAAATTTAACTTAGAAAGAAGACAATGGGATGGTTATACATGATACAATTGATGAAAATAATGATGTTGAGAGAGTAAAAAATGATGGATGATGCAAGTAATCTTGTATATCAAGCATGTGGTAAAATAAATTAGTTGGAAATTTTAATGTTATTATATCATAGGAAAAACATGTATGTAATTTCTATTATTGGAATCAATTATATTCTTACCTTTACGCAAGTGATTTACCTTTACACAAGTGTTTCTTACCTTTACACAAGTGTTTCTTACCTCTACACAAGTGATAAGATACCCTTAAGCAGCATGAAAAAATGTAAGTTACCCTTGTATAGTGAACTAACTACCTTTAAATAGTGTATGGAATTTATGTTTTTCCTTTACGCATTCTTTAGAAAATACTTATTACCCTTATGTAACTTCTGAGTGCCTTTATACAGTTTTTCTAGTTACCTTTACATGACCAGTTTAAGTAAAAGCTTACCATTACACAACTTTACTAGTTACCCTTATGCAATGCTTATAATTTGTTCTTACCCTTACATAAGATTATAATTTACCTATATACAACATGTGTAAAATGCATCTTATCTTTATGTGAGCTGTATATTTTAAAGGATACCTTTACACAAATTATAAAAATTATGAGGCACCCTTATGCAGCCTGTGCAAAAATTATTTTACCCTTAAGTGGGCTATATAGGTATACAATTTCCCTATTATATTTAAGTAGTAGCGTATCTCATCTGTTTGAATGGTAGAAAGCCTCTGTCACTGGAAAATGATACCAGGACTAAAATACATTGAGTATTTTTGAATTTGAGCATGATAATTTCAACAGTAATATGTTTCTATTTTAATTTATAACTTTTGGGTTTTAAATGTATAATGAAGAATTAGGAAGTACCCACGTGTAGAAGATTCAATAGATTTCTAAAGAATGTTATCCATTTTTGTTTTTTCTATAAATAGAATCTAAGGAAAGAAGTGGATAAAGAATAAGAAAGATATTTAGAACTTCATGGATTTATTATACTAATTTGTTGAGGCATTTCTAGTTGCCTTATATTTACTTGTTCTCTATCAATTAAAGAAGGGTCAAAGTTCACTACTCTACACCAGTTTCTTCATCGACATATTCTAATAGTCCAAATAGTTTTATTATTTTCCAGAAGTGTCTGTAATTCTTATTTCACAAATGGTTATACGTACATTTTAAAGGTAGTGTATGGTTATTTAACATATTCGTATTTTTTTCAACTAGTATATATGAATTTATTTTCCTATTTAGTAATAGTTTTGTGTTTTAATTTTTTTTATAATGTGTAGGAACATTGTGTTATATATGGATAAAACCTGGATCACATTACTAAGAAACACACCTTAGTATGCTAAGGGTTTGGAGGAGTTTTTAGATTCTTCAATTTCTGATTGATCAGTTGATGGTATAATAATATTTCCATGTCCAAAATGTAAATTTAGAAGATGGTTGAAGAGATATGAAGTTTATGAATACTTGATATTGAAGAAATTCCCTACTCATTATTTGTGTTAGATTTTGAACAGAGAATTGAACGTTATAGAAAGGTTGAGCACTGATGTCAATCCATAGAATGAGCTCCCAACTTTGTTGAAAATGGAAAATGAAATGAAAAACCTTATAAATGATGCATTAGGCATTTCAAGACACCAACACCAACATCAAAACATATCAGAACAACCAGTTGAGGGTGCTACAAATAGCAACGTGACAAGTGATTTTTTTGAGATTTTAGGACAACCAGATCAAGATTATAATATATCATTGGATCCTCCTCTTGATTATGTGGAGACTAATGTAAGAGAAAACTTCACTGAGAAAACAGATACATTTCATGGTTTAGTTGATGATGGAAATCAAGATTTTTATAGTGGATTTTTGAAATATTCAAAACTTTCTTTTCTGCTAAAGTTGTACCATATCAAATGCCTATGTGGAATTACAAATAATACGATGTCCATGATATTGAAATTTTTGTGTGATGCATTTCCTAAAGAAAAGATCCTTTAGTCTTTTTTATGATATGAAAAAAGTTCTTAACAAGCTTGGTCTGAATTATACAAAAATTCATGCATGTTCTAATGATTGTATGCTTTATTGGGGAGAGGATTCAAGCATACAGGATTGTAAGAAATTTTCTTCCTCTAGATAGCAGTCTATGGGTGATTTTGGAATTCTGAATCAATATAATACCATGAAGAATAATAAAATGAACACACCTGAAAAGGTTTTACATTACCTTCCTTTAAAGGCTCGATTGTAAAGATTATTCATGTCATCAAAAAATGCTGAACATATGAAGTGGAATTCTGTAGATAATAAAAATTATGGGTTAAGGCGACATCCAAGAGATTCAAAATCGTGGAAGACATTTGATTCATTACACCCATATTTCTCATTTGATCCTAGGAATGTTTGATAGGGATGGGCTGCTGATGGATTCAACCCATTTGGAACTTTGAGTACCAATTATAGCATTTGACAGGTTGTTTTGATCCCTTATAATTTTCCTCTATTGATGTGTATGTCACAAATGTATTTTATCATTTTGATGATTATTCCTAGAAAAAAAATTCCTATAAATGGTATTGATGTATACTTTCATCCTTTAATTGAAGAATTACAGGAGTTATGGAGCAACGATGTTGAGACATATGATGCATATTCTAGAACAATGTTCAAAATGAAATCTACACTAACATGGACCCTTAGTGACTTCCTTGGACTTGAGAATTTATCTGGATGAAACACTTACACGGGTTTGGATTGTTATATTTGTAACTTTTATTTTGAGCCCGAGTGGCCACCTCATAGTAGAAAATGGTTCTTTTTGTGTTATCGAATGTTTATTGATGCATCTCATAGATTTTGGCTGAACAAGTAAAAATTCAATGGTTTCATTGATTGTAGACCACCACCAAAGTTGTTAATAGGTTTTGAAATATTAACACAACTTGAAAATGTTGAAACAGAATTGGGGAAGGTGCATCATTTGAATGATAATGGGAAATGAGTTCAAAGTGAACCATCAAGTGAAATTGAAACACAACAATGGTATACAAAAAGTATATTCTTCAAACTTCCGTATTGGGAATTTAATTTTTTTGCGGCATAATCTTGATGTGATGCATATTGAGAAGAATGTTTGTGAAAATTTGATCTTCACATTTCTTAATGATCATGGAAAGTTGAAGGATCATCTCAATTCTCAGAAAGACTTACAAGCAATGAACATAAAGCGTGATCTCTGGCCAGATGAGAATGGAAAGTATGCTCCGACAATTTTTGCAATGAAAATTAGGGATAAAGATACATTCATTCGAGTTTTAAAACATGTGAAGGTATCTGATGGGCATTCAAGTAACATCTCAAGGTATGTTGACTTAAATAATCTTAGGTTACATGGATTGAAAATCCATGATTCACATATTTTGTTACAGCAGTTACTTCCATTGGCATTACATACATTATTACCTAAAAAGGTTACTACTATTGTACTCCAATTCTGCACATTTTTCAGACAACTATGTGAGAAAAATCTACATCTATTTTATCTTGACAACCTTCAGGAGAGATTTGTATTGACACTTTGTGAAATGAATATGATCTTTCCTTTGTTGTTTTTTATTATCATGATGCATTTAACTGTGCATTTGGTTGATGAAGCTAAATTAGGAGGACTCATGCATTATTGATGGATGTATCCAATTGAGAGGTACTTTATTTATATGTTTTTCATTTTAGTAAACAATTATTGGCACTTAATTAAATACATAATTATGTTTTTTATTTTATTTCACAGATATCTTGGGCATTTGAAATCATACGTGAAAAATAAAGCTCAACCTGAAGGCTTTATTTATGAAGGCTATTTGGAAGAGGAGTGTATTACCTTTTGTTATAGATACCTGGATGATATTGAGACAAGATTCAATTGATTTGGATGTGTTGAAGACACATCGACTCAATCTGAAATACATGGGAAATAAAAAATCTTTCCTGCTATTGGCCAATCAGTTAGGAGGAGCTCAAATGTTACACTAACAAAAATAGAATTATTATAGGCATATATGTTGGGTCGGAGAAAAACGGGAATGATGGCAAGAGGGGGGGGGGGTGAATTGCCTTTTAAAAAATGATTAACAAATTAAAATCAAAGTAGAAAATGCAGCGGAAATAAAGAAGGCAAAACACAAAACTTGATAACGGAGTTCGGCCAAAAACCCGGCCTACGTCTCCGCTCCCAACTCAACCGTTGAGAGATTCCTACCGCTTGCTTTTCAATGGTTTTAGCAAGAAACCCACTAGGCTTTGAGGTAGCACTAGGACCTATTACAGCTTGCTTTTGATGGTTGAGCAAGAACCCACTTGCTTTTAATGGTTTAGCAAGAACCCACTATCCTTCTTACAGGTGAAGGATAGCTCACCTATGTCTCAAGCTTTTTAAAGGAAAAGCTTGTGAACCTCTTCACACCTTAGTGGTGATGTGAAACCCAAAAGAAAGGGAGGATAGAGAAAAGGTTGGGGTTTGTAGGCACAAACCCAATTTTAAGCTCAAAATATATAAAACAAGAAAAACCGTAATTGAGGAAGACTTGGGCGCCAAAGTATGATGGAGTTGATGTAGTGTGCTCTCCCAAGCTTCTTGAGGTGCTCCTTGGATTGGAAATTGGCTGGAGCACTTGAGGATCCTTGAAGGTGGAGCGCTGGAGGTTCGCCAAATGTTCAACAATATGTCCGAGCGATTGGTATATGATCCGGTTGGTGTCCGAGGCTTCCTTGGCCTTTATTTATAGGCATGGAACCCTTGGGGAGTCTTCGGAGCCGTTGTAAAGGGCCTCGGAGCCGTTGGAGGCCAAATGGGAGTTGACTGGTCAAAGCCAACGGCTAGTTTGACTGGGCTACCGGCTGGCCGGTACAGCCCCACCGGCTGGCCGGTGCCTTGGCAGAGGGGAAGAGTTTTGGTCCAGGCTCCACCAGCTGACCGGTGGAGGAGCCACCGACTGGCCGGTGGGGAGACAGTAGCTCACACTATTCATCTGGGTTCCACCGGCTGGCCGGTGACAGAGCCACCGGCTGACCGGTGGAACTTGGCAGTGGGCAATGCCTCTGCCAGGTCCACCGGCTGGCCGGTGCTATCACACCGGTTGGCCGGTGGACTGAATTTCAGTCCACTTGATGTGCTTCATGGCCCATTTCCTTGGCAATATTTTGCCTATAAAACAAAAACACTTAAAACAATGTTAGATAAATAATAAGGTGATTGTGATCATGAAAATCAAACAACGAGGGGAACGAGAGGTACAACAATCTCCCCCTATTTTGATGATCACAATCACCAAAACAATTAATGTAAAAAACTGAAATTGAAAGGAAATGCTAAGCATGATGAAAAGGATTCTCCCCCAATCAATCAAGAAATTTCTCCCCCTTTGTGATTATCAAAATAGCGTGGGGCATAATACTTGATTGAGGGTAAGTGTTTGAAAAACTAGATATGAGAATTGAAAGATCAATTGAGATTTTTGAAATTGAAATAAAAATTTGAATAACAGTTTGAATTGAAAGTTTTGAATCAAAAAACCAATTGAAATTTGAAATTAAATGAAATTTTTGAAATTGAGAGTTTTGAATCAAAAATGAATTGAAAATGAAAAAAGAATCGAAAGAGATTTTTAAATTTAAGAAAATTTCTCCCCCTAAATAAAACAAAAGATCATCGGGGAAACGAAACTATTTTTGGCCCGGAGAGACTCGCCAAAAGGGATTTTTCAATCCAAATTTGTTTCATGGCGGGTCTTCTCCTATAGAACTCATCGGAAAAGAAAATAGACTTGGGTTGGCCGTACCAGGCATTTTTGCAATCACACTCATAAATGAGGTGCCCGGGTTTTTTACAATAGTTGCAAAATTTATAACTGGAGCTCCCCCTTACAAAAACAGTGGGTGCATGGGAGGAGGAAGCTATATTGGTGTAGCCAAGTCCATTGGTGGTTCTAGATACTCGTTGAGAACCTAAGAGTTTGGACAAATTTTGTTCACCTTGGGTGAACTTGGCTAGGGATTCCCTTAAGTCTTTGATAGTTGATTCCATGGAATCAACATCGGGAAAGTTTTGAATTTTGAGGGTCAACTCTTCCTTCTCTTTAAGAAGTTGTTCTTTTTCGGAAGAGAGTTTTTTGAAATTCTTTTTTAAAGAAACGAATTTTGAAGAAAGTTCATGAAAACCATTTTCAAGTTGGTCTCTAGCATGTTGGAGTTCTTCATATGACAAATGATTGAAAGAATTTGAATTTGAAGAACAAGAGGAGGAGGAGTCGGAAGATGTTACCTCGTGAAATGCCATTAGGCATTTGTTACTGTTGTCGCTCGAGGAGGAGGAGGAGTCGGATGATGAGGAGGTGTCACTCCATGTCGCTTTGAGGACCTTTTTCTTTCCTTTTTCCTTAGCCCGTTTCTTGTTGAGTGGGCAATCGGGCTTGTAATGGCCCTTTTCGCCGCACCCGTAGCATTTTACCTTGGGCTCGGATCTTGCGGTGGGTTCTTGCTTTCGCGCCTTGCGAGATTTCTTCTTCTTCTTGTGCTTCTTCATAAACTTGTGCATTTGGCGGGCGAGATTCTCCATTTCCGAGTCGCCGCTTGAAGATGAAGTAGATGAGGAAGATGAGGATGATGAGGAGGAGCTTACTTCTTTTTGAACCTTGAGGGCAATGTTCTTTGGTGTCTTGATTGGTGTGCCCTCCTTTTGAGCTTGCCTCCTCATCGTGATCTCGTAGGTCATTAGGGATCCAATGAGCTCCTCGACCGGCATGTTTTTGACATCCTTAGCTTCTTGGATTGCCGTCACTTTAGGTGCCCATGAGCTCGGAAGGACCCATAGAATCTTCTTGACCATTGCTTCAGCTGAAACATCATCACCAAGAGATTTTCTACCATTGCAAACGTCAGTGAAGCGTGTAAACATTTCAGAAATAGACTCATTTGGATGCATTGAAAAAGATTCAAAGTCTTGTCTATACATATCTAATCTAGTATCTTTGACTTTATTGGTGCCTTCATGGGTCACTTCTAAAAGCTTCCAAATTTCATGTGAAGTGGTGCAAGTGGATACACGATTAAATTCATTCCTATCTAACCCGCAATGAAGAGCATTCATGGCTTTGCCATCAAGCTCAAAATTCTTAATATCGGCGGGGGTCCATTTGGATTCGTCGGGGGTAGACAAAGTATAACCTTGCATGACAATTTTGTAAATAGGATATCCTATGCTTCTTAAAAAAGTGGTCATGCGGGTTTTCCAATAATTATAGTCGGACCCATCAAAAAATGGAGCCCGACCCAAAGAAAATCCTTCGGGGGCGAAAGAAGTGGATGCCATCACAATGGATCTTTGAATTTGAAACCGTTTAAGGTATTACTCAAATTACTCCTCTGATACCAATTGTTGGGTCGGAGAAAAACGGGAATGATGGCAAGAGGGGGGGGGGTGAATTGCCTTTTAAAAAATGATTAACAAATTAAAATCAAAGTAGAAAATGCAGCGGAAATAAAGAAGGCAAAACACAAAACTTGATAACGGAGTTCGGCCAAAAACCCGGCCTACGTCTCCGCTCCCAACTCAACCGTTGAGAGATTCCTACCGCTTGCTTTTCAATGGTTTTAGCAAGAAACCCACTAGGCTTTGAGGTAGCACTAGGACCTATTACAGCTTGCTTTTGATGGTTGAGCAAGAACCCACTTGCTTTTAATGGTTTAGCAAGAACCCACTATCCTTCTTATAGGTGAAGGATAGCTCACCTATGTCTCAAGCTTTTTAAAGGAAAATCTTTTGAACCTCTTCACACCTTAGTGGTGATGTGAAACCCAAAAGAAAGGGAGGATAGAGAAAAGGTTGGGGTTTGTAGGCACAAACCCAATTTTAAGCTCAAAATATATAAAACAAGAAAAACCATAATTGAGGAAGACTTGGGCGCCAAAGTATGATGGAGTTGATGTAGCGTGCTCTCCCAAGCTTCTTGAGGTGCTCCTTGGATTGGAAATTGGCTGGAGCACTTGAGGATCCTTGAAGGTGGAGCGCCGGAGGTTCGCCAAATGTTCAACAATATGTCCGAGCGATTGGTATATGATCCGGTTGGTGTCCGGGGCTTCCTTGGCCTTTATTTATAGGCATGGAACCCTTGGGGAGTCTTCGGAGCCGTTGTAAAGGGCCTCGGAGCCGTTGGAGGCCAAATGGGAGTTGACTGGTCAAAGCCAACGGCTAGTTTGACTGGGCTACCGGCTGGCCGGTACAGCCCCACCGGTTGGCCGGTGCCTTGGCAGAGGGGAAGAGTTTTGGTCCAGGCTCCACCGGCTGACCGGTGGAGGAGCCACCGGCTGGCCGGTGGGGAGACAGTAGCTCACACTATTCATCTGGGTTCCACCGGCTGGCCGGTGACAGAGCCACCGGCTGACCGGTGGAACCTGGCAGTGGGCAATGCCTCTGCCAGGTCCACCGGCTGGTCGGTGCTATCACACCGGTTGGCCGGTGGACTGAATTTCAGTCCACTTGATGTGCTTCATGGCCCATTTCCTTGGCAATCTTTTGCCTATAAAACAAAAACACTTAAAACAATGTTAGATAAATAATAAGGTGATTGTGATCATGAAAATCAAACAACGAAGGGAACGAGAGGTACAACAATATAGATATGGGATTCTGAATAGTGAAATTTCAGATCCATTTATTGAAGAGTTTAGGATACAAACAAAGATACAAATGAGAGGACAAACATGAAATGAGAAAGATATAACAAAAACTGTTAATAAAGATCTTGTAGAATGGTTTTCATGACATGTAAGTTCATAAATATTGCAATCAATATGGATATTAGGATGATACATATATTTTTTTAAATATAATAATGTATATTAATTTTTTCAGATCATAAATACTGATATTTGAGTAGAGTTATCAGAATATTTGAAGTTTCTTGCTCGAGGTCTTCTAAAAAAAGCAAGAAAGTTCGATGCTTACAATGTGAATGACTTTAGATTCTGTACAGTTGATCAGGAAGAGGGTTTGAAAACACAGAATAGTGGCATATTTACATTTTATGAAGTAAAATACTATGGAAAATTGATTGATATTATCGAATTAAACTACCATGGACATTTTTTAGTTGTTTTATTCAAATGAAATTGGGTGGATATTATCGGGGGTGTTAAAAGAGATTCCTTGCAATTTACTTTTGTGAATTTTTATTGATTTATGGATGTTGGTGACCATGAACTAAATGATCTATATATCTTAAAATTGAAAGCAGAAATGGTATATTATGTGAAATATTTCATGGATGAAGGGTGGAGTGTAGTTACTCATGTAAAACAAAGAGACTTCTATGATATGGGTGATGAAGTGGAAGATTTGACCTCTGACATTGAATCCCATCAACAACAAGAAGCAGAATTATTTTTACATCATGATATTGAATATATTAGTCTTGCAAGATTGGATGAAGTAGATGAAGTAATGATGGAGTAGGAAACTAACATGATTGAAGGATAAAATGATTGTATGTGCAATTATCCATTCATTTATCAACCACTTATGCCATTTGTGCAGTCAGTCATTATCATTTTTTTGTATATTTTTTTATTATTACTATGCATCTGTTATCATTTCTATTTTTTTATCTGCATGATTTTTTCAAAATATATTTTCTGAACTTAATTTTATTTGATCAAATGACATGAATGTCGAAGAAGTGTTATACTCACACTGCAGGGTCAAAGAGTTTTTTCTAGAAGCCGATCAACTCTGGTAATCTTTTCATTAGTCAAAATATTTTTTATAAAATGTTATCTGTTTAATATATTAAATTATTGATTTATCTTTGTTTAATGCAGTTACCGAGTTTAGGCCATCAAGCATCCCAAACAGAAGTGTGGTTGAATGTTCATAAAAAATATGGTGGGAGTTTTGTTAATGAGACTGATAAAGAAGTTAGGGTATGAATTCATTTTTCATTATAATAAATTATTATCAGTTGTCACTATGTTAATATATATTTATTCTAATATGACTGATATTTGATTTATAGGTAAAAATTAAAGAACTATGGGATGTCAATCCCATATAGTCCTACTTAGACTCCCAAGATGACCTAGTTGTTAAAGTCCTTGGGAAGGAGCATCTTGGTCAAGTGCGTGAAAGGGTTTGGGACTATTACAATCTGAGGTCTTTGGAAGACAAATAGGGATTGCAAGTGATAACTGGTGGTGAGAAGGTAAATCACATAACTTCAAAATCATTTAGTTCACAAACTTTTATTGATTTTAATTTCAAATATAAATACACAACATTGTTTAATTTTTAATATAATTGTCTTACAAGTGCCAGTAGCAGGAAGTAGAGATAGAGATGGAGAGGATGATGAGTAGAGTTTATCGTTGGGAAATGATTAGTGGAGAGTGTTTTTTCATGTATCAGTACATCCAATGTGGGTATTTTTTTATCTTTTTCTTATATTTTAGATGGGATTGGGACAACAGGTTCCCTATGTATGTGTTGTATAACCATGTGTCTATATGATATGTTTCAACTGGCTATGGAGATTGAAATTTATATATCATCATATATGATGTTTAGTTTCTTGTCTCTATTTTACATATAGGTTGATTATTTTAATGTGTTGTGTTTTGTTTGATTCTTTCAATGAATTGAGAAATTTATTATTTCTTTCAATGTGCTATTTTCCTTGGTCAATGTGTCGATTCTTTATGTTTTGGTGTGAATCAATGTACATTGATTATTTAGTTTTAATATGTGGTTTTACTTGTACATTGATGATATATTTGATGATCTGGTAAAATTTTAAATGTCACTGTTTTGTTGTTCTGACTGCAGGTTCTGGGGCTGCAGAACCCGCAACTTGTTTTTTTTAATTCATGATATAGCGGTGGTTTAAACCGATGCTAGAGATATATTTTTTTCACAGTGACTTAAACCGCCACTATATTATGGTATTTTTTAGGGGTGGTGGTTAAAACCGCCGCTAAATATGACAAAATTTTACTCAGCGGTGGTTTTATCCATATTAGTGGTAGGTTTTTTTTCAGTAAAAAAGAAAAAAAATTAGTGGTGTTTGAACACCGCCACTAGATCCCAGTTATTTTTTTTAAGTCAAAACCACCGCTAAAACAAAGAAAACCGCCGTAAAATACCTCTTCTACGACACTTTACAGAAACTGCCACTAAATGGAAGAAACCGCCACGTGTTGATTGCTGAAACCAATTTTAACAGTGGTTTAAACCATCGTTAGATAAAAAACTACCGCTATACGGTTATTTTGTTGTAGTGTCAGCACTCCCTCACACATTCTCACCCTCAATCTTTCACTCTGACACATCCTACAATATTTCCCCATGCTTACAACTCTTATCCACTCAAAACGACATGCCCTACAAAAACCACCATAGGGTTTTTATTTTCTTCTATACATCACCCTCTCATGACTAGCATGAGAGGGTGATTTTATTTATTCTATAGAAAGTGTGATGAAGTAGAATTGGATTCTATAAAGTATTTATAATTTTAATTTCAATTATTTTTGGTTTCTTACACTTGGTCATTCACTGTGACCCCTTATTTCCTTTTGCATGACCATTGTAATTGTGGGAAAGAGAGAGAGATTTATTTTCTTTCTTTCTATTAAGCATGTCCATTGTCCTTAGTTTGAGTTTGATCTTTTTATCATGAGTAATAGGGTGTAGACTTACAACATGACCATTGGATTAGTTTAAATCTATGTTTAAACATGGTTTTGGGTAACCAATTTTCTTAACAACCTAGAGTATTGACCATGATAAACAATAAGTTTTGAGGATAGAGTAATTACTAGGACCAAGGGAATTAGACCTGATTCTAACAACATCATGTTATCTAAATTTATTATTTTATGTTTGCCTACATCATGAACCTACTGGATTTATACCTTCCAATACCCTTTTCATCTTTCTTCCAACACCATCACCATTCCTAACTCTTTCCAATTGGAGTAGATTTAGTTTCATTCATCATAGTTTAGTGTCTTAATTATTAAATTAGAGTGTTCTACCTTCTCCTTGTGGGTTCAAACTCATGAATCATATTTACTATACTACATAGCAGTTTTAGGTTGTTTTTATGAAGCATTATAAATTCTAAATTGGTTCAAATGTAGGAAGTAATGATGCCCTGCGACCTGACCACATTTTGAGCACTGTAACTACCTCTTGAATCTCTTAGCGTGAACCCTTACTTCATACACTACCACATATAAGTGCTTCCCGACATCATCAACTCTTTCTTGGCCTCCATTGCATATATGTTGTGAAAATTACAACCCACACACCTGAACTCCAAGCCCACAATAAGTTGAACCCCTATGGTATTTGGGTTCGTTCAAGAGATAATGGTGAGGATGATAATTCATTGGAATTTTTGGGGAAGTGTTACTATAATGGTTTTCCCCCAATAAATTGTTAATCTAATATAGATTTCTATAGTAAATCATTGAAATTTATTAATTTTTTTAGTCATTGTTTTTGAAGGCTTAGTTAGTGTTGGGGGAATTGTGAGTTAGGGTACCCTAGATTCGTTATGATAAAA
The DNA here is from genome assembly GCA_963277665.1 of Viscum album. Taxonomy (NCBI): domain Eukaryota; kingdom Viridiplantae; phylum Streptophyta; class Magnoliopsida; order Santalales; family Viscaceae; genus Viscum; species Viscum album. The sequence continues at coordinate 1,859,991,676 of OY728129.1, read as the reverse complement.
AATTAAAACTATTCTTGGCTTTTTATCCATGGAAGGATGGATTTGATTTAGGTAAATTCTTGGTTTTTTTTGGGTGGGTACTTAGTTACTTTTGGTATGTGTCCATATTTGTACAAAGATACTTTTAGTATGGTTTTAATAGTTAAATTCATATTAATCCAAATGTTGAAACACATCATAATTAGATACTTTTAGGTATTAGTAATGTCTTAAAGGAGATTTAGTATCAAATTAAAGAAATTAACCCAAAGTGGTTTCATTTCAATAGATTCACGGTTTCCCAAACTCTGTATTTCACTATAGGGGTTATTTCATGATTAATGCTCAGTTTAGCCAATCGAGAATCCAAATCATGCATTTTGGAAAAAATTTCAACATTCTTACTTATTTAAATTATAATGATTTTATAATTGTGTTGTTTTGGTGAATAATTTCATTCCTTAAAATATGGACAAATAAATGTGTTTTAAATTAAAATATAAAGTGAATTTTAGAAAATATAACTTGTTTTAAAATGATTATGGAAGGTAAAATCAGAAAATTTTAAGGTGGATTTCATGATTTATTTTCAAAATGATTAGAGAAATACTTGTTTGATTTAATAAACATAAGAAATCCAAGGTTTTCATGTTTTTTATTTTATAAAAATAAAATCACATGGATAGTGTAAGACTCGAGATTTCACTATAATAAACATTTTATTACAATATAAATTTTACAATAAATGTTCTTTTATTTCATTACTGTAATGCAAAAAAATAACTATATAATAATTTAATGAACCAACTTAGGTCAACTTTCTATGTCACCTGAGTCTATTTTTCACAAGGCCCGAAGTACGTTCTCAATCTCCACAGGCTGAAAAAAAGAACTAAGGGAATAAAACACTACTGAGAGTGTGACATAAGTTTCATGTGAACACTAAGAAATACATTCCTAAGGAATTATAGGAGGCAACCCGAAGGGTGACATAAGTGAAACTATTACCATGTAATCTAAAAATATATGTCCTATGACAATCCCTAAGATGAGAACATGTGGTAAAATGGGTAAGAAAGGTGGTAACTCTAGTTAAATATGGATATAGAACTTTGGTTTGGAAAGTTCCAACCTCTTGAATTGAATATTTATATTTTAAGCTGGGAAAGTTCCAAGGTGTTTAAAAAAAATACCTTTTTATCCTAAGGTTTTTTCATAAAAATGATCTTCATTGTGATTTTTAATAAATTACACCCATTTAAAATTCTCAGTTTATATCCTAAAATTTCAAAAATAAAATATTGTCTTATATTTTTTCAAAACCATCAAATTCAAATTTAACTTCCTAAAAGAGTTAGAAAATTATTTCTATCCATTTAAAATTACACTTCAAAACCCCTTATTAAATTTAAAATTTTAGTTTACACACAAAAGTTTAAATCTAGTCACTTTTCCCATTAAAAAAATATTTACTCACATCATTGTATTAATTAAATCCCTTGGGTCTCATGTAATAACCCTTATATTCTCAAAGGTATAGATTTTTGTTTTAAAAAATATAATAATTTATTTTTTTATTTATGAAACAATTATTATATTCAATAACTATATTTTCTATTATTAAAAGGGTTTTCAAATAATATATATTTTTTTATATTTCAATTATTACATTCAATAGCTGCATTTATAAATTTCCTTCAATAAGTTTTTATTTTTGATCATGTGGGATGATAAACTATTTTTCAATCTTTCCATTTTCTTTCAAGAAATCCATGAGATCCATCTTCAATTGAACATTTTTTGTTTATTTACTTTGTTAAATATTAATATCACTGAATCAAATAGGATGAATATGAATAAAAAATGGATTGATTCCAATCATATGATAAAATATTTTGAATATGGAGTGAAATAGTTCATCAAGTTTGCAAAATATCATGTATATGACCCTTCTCAAATCCTTTGTCTTTGTTTACGCTATTGTTATTCAAGAATAATTAGTCCAGAGGTGTTGGAAGAACACTTGATCTATCAAAAATTTATATTGTTTTGATAATTTATAGAAATGATCCATAAGTCATTTGAGATGTGTAGGAATTATCCACACCTCAATCTGACACACAGTGTGACCGGTATGACTCTAAGTGCATCTTTTTATTTAAAATTAACATCAATTTTAGTAAAAAGGAAAAACGACCTACTCAAAACCAATAAAATGCATTCATATTATTTTGATAGTTTAGGAAAATGATCCATAAGTCATTTGAGATGTGTAAGAATCAACCAAACCTCAATCCAAGTTACGGTGTGACCGGTATGACTCATGGTGAATATTTTTATTTAAAATTGATATCAATTTTAATAAAAAGGACAACTGACATATTGAAAACAGATCAAATTCATTTGGATTGTTTTGATACTTTAGGAAAATGATCCATAAGTCATTTTTGATGTGTATAAATCAACCAAACCTTAATCTAATTCACGGTGTGTCCTATATGACTCCAAGAATGTATTTTTATTTTAAATTAACATTAATTTTAGAAAAAGGAACAAGTGACATACTGAAAACCAAGAAAACACATTCAGATTGTATTAATACTTTAATATAGTGATCCATGAGTCATTTGGAACATGTAGGAATCATATGAACTTCAATACGATGCAAGGTGTGACCGGTATGACTCTAAGTGGGTCTTTTTATTTAAAATTGACATCAATTTTAGTAAAAAGTATAACTGACCTACTCAAATCTAAGAAAAAAAAATTAGGATTGTTTTGATACTTTAAGTAAATGAACCATAAGTAATTTGAGATGTGTAAGAATCAGTTGTACCTCAGTCCGACACACGGTGTGACCAATATGACTCAAATTGCATCTTTTTATTTAAAATTGACATCAATTTTAGTAAAAAGGAAAATTGACCTACTGATCGTATCACGATTCACTATTCCATTTTCACCCTTACACCACTATGCTAAACTTGTTTTGTATTGAAAATTATAGAAATAATAACAAATTTCACTTCATGTTTGATTAATTTATTTTGTTTTTATCACTATTAAAAAGGGAAATGCTACTTTTTTTGATGAATTTATTGGAGGAGGAGGTGATTTGGAGGCCTTAGAGATGATCCAGATGGAAATGAGCCAAACTGCATGGGAGTCTAATGATATCTGTCCACTATTTTGATCATTATAAGAAATTAGTGTCTCTAAATGGGATTATATTTTTTAGGACTATACAAACCTTCATGGGATACAACTCATATCAAGGAACCAAAGCACAATCCATCCATCTGGTGGACCATCTGAACCATTCTGTCCAGGGGAAAGAATCTACCCAAATTCAAAAGTTTAGTTAGGTATTTTGACCATATCACCCAATAAACATGTATAATGGACTCTATATTTGACATGGATATAGTAAATGGGCCATCCAAAAACTCTTATCTTTTTTCTAAGTCATGATATGGATTTTTACTATTCCAAAACTGAGACACAAGTGGTGTCTTAAAAACAGGGTGCTCAAAACCATGTCCCATTTTGGCTATAAAAAGAAACCATGGGAACCTCATTTGGAAGTTTGACCAGAAGGACAAGCTCTAACAATTTGTATACCCCAAGGAGTCCTCTTCTCATCCAAGAAGATCTAGAGGCCCCTATCCTCATAGGGGGATCAAGGATGGAGACGAAGTTCTACCCGAGCCTCCTCCTCCTCTAGATGGTGAGCTGAATGGTGGAAGATCATTTTGAGGGAGATACGCATACTTGGGAGGGAGTTATGGCACTTGTTATTATATTAGTTTTCTGTAATTTGTGTGATAAATATTTCACTTATGTTTAAATTTTATGTTCTTCTCTTACAAATACATTTCTTTTGTTATAATTAAGTGAAAATTTTTTTATCTCAACACCGATTGGGTTGAGATTTCAAGTGGGAATCTTGTATTATTCCGATTGGACAAGACAAGAGTCCTATTTACCACACACATACATAATATTTTAGTATGCTTTTTTAGCCTTTATTTTCTTTGTTTGATAGCCAAACCTTGACAACACTATTTTTGTATCAAGGGGTGGTTCTTTGAGCATCATTTTAAGAGGTAAGAGGAAAGTCAAGATCTTGACAACCCTCAACCAAAGGGTTCCATTAAACCATGTTTATTTTTCAGAATGAAAAACTCACCAAGATATGTATTGAACTTGAAATGATATCCTTATCTCATAATTCTAAAACACTACCTTTATTTATCAACTATTAAACTCTTTAAATCAAGTCATTTTCTTAAAACTGTTTTCAAACAACCCCTTCATTTGTTCTTCTTATTAAAAATCCACACTATAAAACCACAAAAGATCCTTGATATACAACCTAGGGTATTACCTATACTAAAAAATATTCTTTAAATCACTATTAATTTGACGTGTCATGACAACACGGTCAAATTTTGGCACCGTTGTCAGGGAGCGTTTTGGTTTTTAGTGCATGTTTTTATAAGTTTTTTGTAAATTTTGTGAATATTTATTTGTTTTATCTTATACCTTTACCTATATTTTCGTGTTCTGATTTATTTCTTTTGTAGGTTCTGTGCATGAAATGTTTTACTTTGGGAGACCTACCACCATTCGAACCTGAACTGGAGTGGATCTTACGTCAGTGACACCAAGACATAGAAGAGAACCCTTTGAATGAGGACAAAAAAAACATCAACACTCTTCTTGATCCTTCTACTTCTTCTGAAACTCTCATTAAAACTAAAATAAAATCGTATAACATGGTTGAAAATAACTATACATTAAAATAGATAACCTCCCCTTATGTTGATATCCAACCAATAAATATTCAAATGCAAGGTGAGACACTGAATTTTGAACCAAAATCTGGTCTAATTCACTCATTTCCAAGATTCCATGGACTCGCTGGAGAAGATCCACATAAGCACTTAAAAGAATTTCAAGCTGTGTGTTCTACATTAAAACATGAAAATTTGGAAGAAGAACAAGTAAATATTAGGGCATTTCATTTTTCATTAGAAGACACTGCAAAATATTGGTTATATTATGTTAATTCCCCAATAAGAGGCTGGGCAGACATGAAACACCTTTTTCTTGAAAAATACTTCCCAGCCTCTCAAACTGAAACAATAAGAAAAGAAATATGTGGTATAAGGAAACCACAAGGGAAAAAAGTTCATGAATATTGGGATAGATTTAAGAGGTTATGTTCAAGTTTCCCACACCACCAAACAAGCGATCAACTTTTAATTCTGTATTTTTATGAAGGTTTAAATCCTATTGACTGAAATATGATTGATGCTGCTACAGGTGGTGCACTAGTTGATAAAACCCCAATTTATGCAAGAACCCTGATTGAGAATATGGAATAGAACACTCAATGTAACACACAGGTTTAAAAATAAGTTTTCTATTTTGTCAATGATTCCAAGATGCAATAAAATACATAAATTTCTGAAGGCAAAGATATAAGTAGTAAGCAATTTATTTATACAAAGATCATAATACATCCTCGACACACAAAAACTAACCCATTAAACCCACTGGTATTGATAATAAAACAATTGGTATTCCTCCAAGAAACACAACGACACCAATCAGGTAGTTCTCATCTTTTTGATCTGATAGAAACACAAAAGTTATAGTAAGAAAAATAGCAACAGAACTAAGAATAAGAGGAACATATAAAACCATTTCCAAAAGTAGTGGCGTGAACATCGCAATATTATTTCTGTGTGTTTAAACGACCCTTATACATTGATAATTATAGATTTTTTATCCGACCATTATAAAAACTATATGTTATAAGTTTTAAATTAAAATTGAGGAATGGCATATGATAACCGTTGATATAAAATAAATAAATAAAAAATACTTAAAGGTAACATTAAAAACAATATTTTATTATAAAGTTTTGAATAAACAGGTTATTTATAAATATTGAGAAGAAAAATAATATTATATTTACTTTATTTGTGATATTAAATAATGATTATTAAGGTTTTTAAAAGGATTTAATTATTTGAATTTGAGTAATATTTTGATTTATAAAATTTATTTTGATTTGATATGAAAATGAGTTTTTTTAAATATTAATGAAACTAAATTAAATTAATGATAAGAATTATTAAATATTTATAAATGATCAAAATATTATATGAATTCTAATTAATTTTTTACATTATTCAAATTTTGAAACAAATTCATATTATTACAAATGGAAATTATTAAAAGTACTTTTATAAAATTAGAATTATGAATTATGATATAAAAATAAAACTAATTATGTATAAAATGATGATAAAGGATATATAAAAAAATATGTAAATGAAACAAAAAATGGGAAAAATGAATCAGGAATAGGGGGTTTCGTTCGACTCCAGTGCATGATAGGGTTTCAGATCAAAATCTGCAAGTTGCGCCACTGTAAGGAGTCTGACTGATCTATGTTGAGTGCTATTCTTCTTCGGGGGTTGAGGTCGACGTGAATCCAAACAGGTCCTCGGTGCGATATGAGGCTATGCGTCACGAGCCGAAGACGGGCTGTGAGGAAAGACCGAGGCTCGAGTGTGAGGTGTGGCAGTGCGATCCAGTATAAATCTAGGGTTTCGAAGACGAAGGCGAAGGCCTGAACTCAGATTGAAGGAAGAAAAGATCTAATTCACGGTTAGGGTTTCAATTTTCACTGAGGAAGTTTTATCTCATTTTTCTTATCCGAACTCTATCTGAAAACCTGTAGTGTATATTGTTTAGGGGTTTGAATCTTCTGAAAATCTGGTATTTATGTTTCTGATTTCTTAATTGTCTTCCTATCATCATCCATTTGTTGTTTTGCTAGTTTTTTTATTTGATTTCTTCTACAAATTGACATCTACAGACCAATCTGGGTTGTTTTTTGCGTGATATGTTTAGATCATATTTCACTTTTGTCAACATTTTCGGCGCATTTTGTATGGTTTATGGAATCAGATGAATATAAAATTCAATAGACTATAATTTTCTTTATCTTTGTCAATTATTGCAATAAAAGTATAGTATAATTTTTGCGTTTTCAACAATCAAGGTACATCAACCACATATTCAGTTTTCCAGATTCTTCCGATCATAGTTGTTTCTATCCTTATGTCATGTTAGTATTAATTTCATACAGATATGAACAAATCACATTACTTTGGTGATTGTACGATTCTATAATATATATATATATATATATATATATATATATCAATTCAAGTTGAAATAAAATATTTATAATTGTATAGTGTTATTTGGTACTATATATTAGTGTATCTGTTGGCCTCCACACTGCACTGTCTATCGAGGCATAAGGCAGTGATGCTGTTTTGTTTATTCTGTTTTTTTCATTTCGGTGAGAAAAGTGTGGCAAAGGCGGTAGTAGCATTTGATGTAGTGTAATAGGAAGAAGAATAAGTATTCGTCCGCAAATAATGAGTAAGGGATTTACTTATAATTTCATTTGTTGATGCCAAAAATTGGGAAGAAGAAGAACAAGAGGGAAGCCTCCAAGGATGTCTCGCGTAGCCTTTTCGCAGAGCCCCATGGCCCCATGCCTGTTGCGGAGCAAGGAGGCGGGACACTCCACGAATGCCTCTGACATTCGCGAGCTCTTTGCAGAGCAAGGAGGCAGTATCCTCCACGAGCCGATTTGACGTTCGCGACTCCGCCGTGGAGCAAGGAGGCGGTAACACTCCGCAACCGCATTTGATGTTCGCAACCCCATTGCGGAGCAAGGAGGCGGGATTCTCCATGAGCCGGTTTGACGTTCGCAACCCCGCCGCAGAGCCAGAAGGCGGTAATGCTCAGCAAGTTGCTTGGACGTTCGCGACCCCATTGTGGAGCAAGGAGGTAGGACGCTCCGCAACCGCATTTGACTTTCACGACCCACCGCGGAGCAAACTCTATCTTCGCGCCGAGCGAGCTCTGCTTCGTGGTGCCTCTTGACTATAAATACATGGATCCCCTTGATCCCAAAGGATGAATCATCCAACCTTTCACCTTCTGAGCTCTCAAATCGTGAAGCACTTCTTGCTCTGTGAACCATGAGCTCCTCAAGGTACTTATGCTTTGCGAAGTGCCTTCCCCTTTGCTTTAATTGAGCCCCTCTTTCGAGAGGGATGCCTTTCACGAAGCCCACGTGCCTTCGTTAAGGAAGAAGATCACCATGGGGACTCAGGTCGTCGCGAAGCATTTATGCTTCGCAAAGCACCCTCCACACACACATGACCCACATGCTAAGGCATGGTCACTATGCTTCGCAAAGCAAATTGCTTCACGATAACTTTCTTCATGAGGCACCCCTACTTCACGAGGCATTGCTTCACGAATGCCTTTCCACTTCGTGAAGCTCCTCCCATATGCACCTATGACCTATGCCTAGCCTAGGCAGCTTCACTTCGCTAAGAACATCCCTTCACGAATCCCCTACACTTCATGGAGCACCAGATCTTCACAAGGCTTCCTATGAACCCCTTTTCTCTGCAACTCTTTTTCCTATGCGGCCCATCAGGTTTGAACGAAGTAACTTCAAAGTACCTTGGACGATACTACCCGTTGCATTGCTTCGCCTTATGCTTCTTCGCATAGGCATGCTAATGGCTATTGCTTCTTCGCATAGCCATGCTAACATGGAACCCCTAATGGTTCACTCCATAACACCCCCCAACCGTGGCATTTCCTGTCCCTTCTCTTCACCAAGGTGTAGAAGGTTCCGGTTATGTAAGTCCTAGGGGTGCAGAGTAAACCCACCTCATATGAGCTTCAGGATGTTAAACTGCCAAGCACCTTCGTCCTCAACACATGACGTTAAACCGTGGATTCACTCCGTGCATCATACGTAGGGTACCCCACCTTGGACATTATGCACACCCACTGGTCTCCATGGGAGTGAAATCATTCCTCCCATGGAATGAAATCCTCTTTATCGGAGTGGTGTCTGTCCACGGGTAAAGGGAAACCACCCAGGTGTAAGACCTAGTTTTCCTTGCAAGAGGCAGCACCCCTGCTCCTCCTCTCTTCCTGGGTTCCAAATCCCTCTCCCGATGGGCTTTGTCACCACCCAGACCTCCACCCTAGAGTAAGTCCCAATCTCTATCTCCCCAGGATGAAAATCGTGCGTAAGCCCCTATTTACTTTTTGGGTCGCTAACCACTTGTGAGCCCCACTCCACTTCCTATGGACGCACCTTTCGTGACATGATTGTCAGGTCTTTGATGTCTCTTGTTTCTCACACCGATCATGACTCACGCGGTCTTAGAGCAATCATCGACCATGAAATCCTCTCCGAGAAGCCTAGAGTGTAATCCCCACACCCACCTAAACTACGAGGTCTTTGATCCTTTCCAAGGAAAGGTACGTAGGAAGCCTCCCTGAGGTTCAAGCCCACCATCCATTGGTCCTGACCATCTTCACGTCGGTTCACCAAACCCAGACCACCTGAACTATGAGGTCTTTGATCCTTGCCAAGGCAAGGTACGTAGAAAGCCTCCTTGAGGTTCAAACCCACCATCCATTGGTCCCGACCATCTTCATGTCAGTTCAAAAAACCCACCCCATGAACTACAAGGTCTTTGATCCTTTCCAAGGCAAGGTACGTAGGAAGCCTCCCTAAGGTTCAATCCCAACAACCATTGGTTCCGACCCTCCTTCACATCGGTCCCCACTCCTCCCGAACTACGAGGTCTTTGATCCTTGTCACCTAGATAAGGTACATAGAAAGCCTTCCTAAGGTTCAAGCCTAACTTTTTTCCTGTCCTGCATGACATTAAACTATGGACCTCAATCAGTGGTAAGCCATTGTTTCCCCAGTCAGCAGTAAGCCATTGCACCCACCCGAACTACGTGAACTTTGATCCTTGCCAAGGCAAGGTATGTAGGAAGCCTCCCTGATGTTCAAACCTAACAACCATTGGACCCCAGGTCCTCCTACACATTGGTTCACCGACCCCCATCCCATCGGAACTACGTGGGTTTGATCCTTGTCTCCTAGATAGGGTGCATAGGAAGCCTCCCCGAGGTGCGACCCCGTCCAGTGGTAATCCGTTGTGACCTCATTTAGCAGTAAGCTATTGTCAAATTCCATTCAACAGTAAGCTGTTGACATCCCTATCCAACAGTAATCCATTGTGACCCCATCTAGTGGTAAGCCGTTGAAATCCCCAATCGGCAGTAAGCCATCGTCAGATGAACTACAAGGACTTTGATTCCCTGCCACGGGGATACGTAGGAAGCCTCTTCGAGACTCAAGCCCAACATCACCGTCGTCCTCGAGACGAATCCATATCATTCTCCATCCACTTCATCAAACCTCCCATCATCCATCCTGATTATTACCCAGGCCACCACATCCCGGTGGGATCATGCCACCTCATTCCCCATTCCCCTTAATAGTAACCGGGAAGCTAGCCACATGTTGGCCCCAACATCAATGTTCCCTCCAGGGGTTGTACCCATCTGACCCACTCTAGTCAGTGTTCTGATCAGTCTGAAACATCTCCGCTAGACGTTAAACTCGCGGCATACCCTGTGTTAAACATGATAATCTGAGGAAAACCTTATACACATGACCATGAAATATGATACCCCATGTTTGACGTGGGATTCCTCAGGCTTCCGCGCCCTCGATAATCCCTATAATAAGGCGAAAAAACCCAGACACACCAATATCACAGCGTCCAAACATGCCAATGATGCCCAATGTGACTACTCACCTGACCGAAGGTTGCTTCCCTGACCGGACCCTTTGGAATGTCCCGATAGAAGCAGTTTAATTAATTTGTGACCATGAAGATATGGCACTAGGAAGAGTTTCATGAAAAACGTCTTAAATGTATAAGGGAGATCCGAACTAGGTGATGAGTTCCGAGGAGGAATCCATGGAAGGAAAAATAAACATCCCATAATCCCGTTTCGATCAAGGAGAAAACGTCCCTAAACAAGGAACGAATGCCTACCGCCTTTGGAAAGAAGTAATGCGGGGCAACAAACAGCGCCGCTGTCCCCCAACGAGACAAATGCGCGTGCCCTGGTAAAAGTGTCAGAAATAGAAATGGTGAACCCGACATGAAGGTATTATCCTCAATATGGATATTAGTAGCATTTGAGGCCTCAATGAATTAGCATGTCACCAGATCTAGTTATTCGGCATCAGGTCCCGCCAAGAAAATAGTGGGCTTGGTGTGAAACTCACCAGAAGTTGGGGTAGTCAAAACGTTGGACATCCCGATCCGCAACGTTGTCAGCGTATACCCCTCTTAATGATCATGGAAGATGGTAGGGTGATGGGTAATTGGTCATTGATTCATTTTTCTTTTAGCACTGATGAGTTAATCTCCCTGCTCTTTAGGAATCAAGTTGCTGCACCTGAAACTTGATCACCGCCCGCCCATCAACGCAAGGGCAGGGGAAATGCCAACACGATAGTCTCAAGCGGCTCTGCCTCTTCCGCAATGACCTCTACACCCATGAACATGGGGCGCCCATACCCTATCTCCCGATCCGAGGTCATCCAATGAAGGGTGATCAATGACCTCGTATGCCGGTACGGGGAGGAGGGTATTATCCCAACATGGGATATGGCTTGCCTGGATTTAGAGGCGTCTGCGCCTCGTCATCAACGCCGCCCCTGAGGGCCGTGTAGGGAGCCGCTGCTCCCCACACCAACATATAACCATTTCAAGAGCCTGTCCCCAGAACGCTTCGAAGACTCCCTACCCTACGCCAGTGAGGTAGGGGATTCTCAGGCCAGCCCAGTCAGAGTCCCATTCCAAAGGCTCCCAGCGAGGGCCCCCACCCAGCCACGTCAACGTCGCCGCCCAGTCTTACTGGAAGAGGAGCAGGTAAACCACGTACCTGCACCATCGGATCCGGTCCATCTGACCCGATGCCAACATCGGGCGTAAGCCGAAGAGGACGTCCGCCAAGGGGCGTCAACATCAGTGGATACTGTGGCCTGAGCCACCGCTGACACATATCACTAGCTCCCTATATACGTTGAGTAGGGGAAGTTATACGATCAATCTAGATCGAGGCCCCAACCGCCCCATAGGCAGGTTGGGTCGACTCTCTTGGTCGATGGCACAAGCAGTGGCTGCCGCAGACTAACCTGCAACGATGCCACCCAGTACGAAGGTCCTCCCTGTACCGCTACCATGGAGAACACAAACCTTCCACGCTTCCAGGATCAGCATGAAGGTCCGCCCCATGCCACCTTCAATATAAATCAGGGTCCTACCCATGACAGTGAGGCACAATACAAAAGTCTCTCCCATGCCCACTACACCGGATATAGAGTCACTCCTCCCGCCATAGACTTTTGGTATGGGGACGTTGCACATCCAGTCTCTCTTTAATGTGGGGACCCTCCCTGTGTCCTCGTAGCAGTTGGTGAAGGTCCTCCTTGCCTTAGAAACCAGAGGGGTGGAGGCCATCCTCACCTCACCAGCACCCAACACGGAGGTCCTACCTGTGTTCAGCTAGACCAGTACAAGGACCCTCCTCATACTGATGTCACCAGGGGGAACAAGCATGGAGGTCATCCCCATGATCCTACTAATTCCAATGGAGGTCTTACCTGCTCCAGCATTACCCAAGGAGGTCCTCCCCATGTCCCCTTTGATATCTGTCCCGGTGCTCCTCGCACCCTGACTTGCACTGGTGGAAACCCTCTTTGCCCCAGCACCAGTGTGGTCAAAGGACCTCCTCGTGTCAGGAATCTACCCTATCCCAAAGAGCCATCTAGGGGAAGGAAGTGGGTCGTCGTCGCCATAAGAAGAATTCAGGGAAGGTATGAACGAAGATCAAACCAGTCCGCTTCTTAGACTCCGAAGCAGAATACGACTCAGCGCGGGAACCCTCCCCTCGCTCATCCGAGTCAAGGTCTGGAGCAGGAACAAGGCGTATCAGCCTAGTACTACCAGAATGTGAGGTCCATCAGATTCCAACCTCCCTCCATAGGTATATCCAGGAGGATGAAAATATGGCAACCCCATAGGTTATAGTTGCGCAATCACCACTGTCGTCACTAGAAGCACTCTCTACCTCGACTAGAGATCACAGAGAGCTATTTTGGGGACCAATGGGGGGTGAGCAGTAGCACGACCTATTTCCAGTAGCCCCAACCCCTGTTCCAAGAACTAAGACTGTCGGTACATCCTAACATGTTATGGAATATCCTCGCAGCGGACCACTTCCCTGAGATGTTCTGGCCCGTTGTGGCACCAAATTTCTGCGCACCAGAGTCCCTCACCCCAGAGGAAGTTGAGTGTTTCCACCAAACCCTATGGGCAATGCACTTTCACCTTCTTCATCAGTGAGTGGTTTATCCCAGGATCCAAGCAAATTTTGAAGACATTGACAAGCAATGATGTCTAGTTGATTTGGCCGCACTTCCTATGGCTCAGCGCCCCGAGTCGCAAGGCCGCCGTAAGGCCCTCTAACAGAAATGCGTTCAGAGTTTCAAGGTACTCCGCAAGATTATCATGGAGGCTTCCCCCCACATGAAAATCTGTGGTTGGGGGTAGTATTCTGTCCTCCCATTTAGTTCTATACGACGGCATCCCAACTCGCTAGGCGATATCGAGGACATTCCCCTAGGAAGGGTCACGGTCAACATGGCTGACATAGTGGATGAGGAGGACGAGCTGGAGCTTCTTAACAGGGAATTACCCCCCTGAGGGTGTTCCACCACTATTGGATCCATCGAGGAGAGTTACTCGCCAGTAGAGGAATCTACTGGGTCTCCCTGTGCCCACTGAGGCATTAGTCCTTAATCGAAATCATGGTAAGGGAAAAGAGTACCTCGGAGTTTCCAAACACTCCGACCTGTCCACCTCAGTGCAGAAGATAGAGGAGGACCCTGAGAAGGCCACATTGCACCAATAACTTGCCGAACAGAAGAAGTTGGTTGACGACCTCCTGGATGAAGGCACTGCAGAGCGACAGCCAGACTACGACAATACTAGGCTAGGGCATCAGAGGCAGGAACAACTTCCCCTCGGTGAGCTACCTCCAGGAGACCCTAACCATCCTGCTCCCATAGACAGGGTTGAAGCCTGAATCTATGGCAAGAGGGATCAGTATGTCTCACCAAACCCTCCGGAACAACGCAACAATCCAAGGGATCCATCTCGGGTTCCCCCAGCTGCCCCGAGGGTTGTTCCACCAGCCAATCCACGAGCTGCTGGGCCTGTTTACCATGTTGAAGAACCCGCCAACGCACTCATGGTTAGGGATCCCCATCAAGACAGGGGCCCCGACCCAGATGATCCAATGGTGGCACTCATTACCTGCCTAAAGGCATTGGAAACGTGACAGGTGGCAATCCCACCTGATGGAAAGCCATATCCAGCATGAGTGGATGATATGTCGGTACCTCTGGGATTCGGGAACCCCACCTTTTCCCCCCTTCAATGGGATAGAGGACCCGCCACAGCATCTAGCCCACTTCACCTCAAGTTGTGGGCCCATGTTAGGGACTCCAGCGTAGCAGGAGGCCGCCAAACTCCGATGTTTTGTGCAGACATTGGAGGGTCCTGCACTTGTCTGGTACAACCAACTCCCCATAGGATCGGTAACCAGCTGGGAGGACCTCCGTAGGAAATTCCTTTACCAGTTTAGCTCTACAACGTGGAAAACGAGTATCAAGGACCTCTTCAAGTGTAATCAGAGGCCTGATGAGCGCGTCACCGACTTTTTCTCCCGGTGGAAAGGACTCACATACTCCCTTGGCATGCCTCTGACTCAGGAGAAATTACTGACGATGTGTGTGAGAAATGTTAAGACGGAAATGGTTCCCTCTCTGATCACCCAGAACTACCCTAGAGGATTCCGAGACTTCTTTGATAAGGCCCAGCGCCTGGAAGAATCCCTGTAGAAGGCCATCCAGGCACGTCCGTTGCCTCCTGCAATTCCCGTGAGGAGGGATATCAGAACCGATCCCACCATGGTGGCCCAAATAGAGCCCCCCTAGATAGATGGAATTATTACCAATGGAGCCATATCCATAACCTCACAGAGGCCCGCCACCACAGACGTAACCTCCAGCCCAGCAGCGGCCCCCTCAGAACTGGAAGGTTCCCCTACGCAACACACAACCACCACCCAGGCAGGATAATCAAGCTCCATCTCCTCGACAGGCTCCTCCAGCCCACCATCAGGGTCAGGTTCTAAGGGACCCCTTTCTGGACAGAAGAAACCAGACTTACTCATTCAACAAGAATCAGGTTCCCTACTATTTCTGAAGTGCCTTGGAATACGGGATCGTGCGTTTTCCTAAGTACAGAAGGCCAGAAGAGGCGAACCTCACTGATCGACCCAACTACCGACCTATCACTGGATCCTAGAGAACACCATCAAGCAGTGCTATGTGTTCAAAGACTGAATTCAAGACCAGTTAGATAACAACATAGTCAGGTTGGGCCCGACCACAACACAAGTGGCATGTGTCTTCATAAGGCCAGATAACAACAATGACGACGAAGGTGAGTGACGACAGGTTTCTAACCGTGGGTCCCAGAAATATGATGACTGGATGGATCAAAAAATGGTCACCTATTCCCATGGTATCATTTGTGCATGTTTGAATTAGCCAGAGCCTTCAGAATCCATAGCCACCACTTCTATATCGTCGTCTTAGCCAACCTCTTCCCAAAAGAGAAAGCATCGACGACGCAAGGGAAAGCAATGCGCCCCACCAATGCCATCATCATCCTGTAATCTCAGCGAATTCATTCCCCTGAAGATGGGTATTCCTCCTAGAATCTACCCAGTAGTGGATGAATCTTCGAGTGATAGTCAAGGGTATGCTTCAGTTAACACTGTGGAGTTGGTAAACCCCTACATGACTCCCGACGATAGGGAGTGCCAGGAAGATCTCCCCAATGTCCCCAACTGACGCCAACATCAGCGGAGCCGCAACCATATGGGTCATTGAGGCACATACGTTAGCACTTCTAGCCAGGCCGTGTATGCCACTGAGACCAGACAGCAGGCCCAACATAGAGCTCAGCATGTACAACCTCCTCATCCAATGTCATCAGGCCTGCCTCCACTGCTGTTTGTGCTACTAGATCAGGCAGAGCCACCTCGACCATGCCACGACCAGCCTCGCTCGGCTACAGACTGATCTCAGTCATCCGGCCCTCATTCGGTAGCCATTATGCAGGCTTTGACTAGTGAGTAGTGGGATATTCCTAGCACCAGTCAGCTGCCGGTCCAGCCAGCAGGGCCCGCCATGCCTCCTGTCACAGAGCGGCCTCCTACAAGCAGAATTTCACACCTGGCACTGAAGTATGATGTTATAAAGTACCTTTCCAGCATCCCAACAAGGCTTTCCATCCTCGAGGCCCTTCGCCTATCATCAGATATGCGTGAGACCCTCGCTGAGGCTTTAAGAAGCTCCCTCCAGTTTGATATGGAGGTAGTAGCTGCAGAAGCCTTTCATCCTGAAGCGGTTGAGAACTCTGAATGTCAATCCATCATTTAATTCTCTAGAGAAGATGAAGGCTCTCCCATACAGGGGAACATTCTCCCACTATACATCACTGGCCAATTTAATGGTGTGGAGGTTTTCCACTGTCTTGTTGACACCGGATCCGGGATTAACCTTATCCCGACATGGACACTACGAAATCTGGGGTTATCTGAAGATGACTTGACTCCCTCCAACCTAAAAATCTAGGGATACGGTAGGACATAGCATAACCCATTCAGAAAGATCCATTTGAAGACCCAGTTCGATGGCCTAGTTTCCAGCACCGAGTTTATGGTTATCTCCCAAGACACCGCGTACAATGAATTAATGGGAAGACCATGGCTCTACCTGCACGCAGCGGTTCCCTCATCATATCACTAGTGCCTTAAGTACTCCATCAATGGTCGAGTGGGCATGCTCTAAGGTGACACGTCTCCTTTTGGCTCTTGTGAATCCCACTACCTAGATGCCGACTATTACAAGATCAAGGACAAGAAGATTTAGGATAGTGAGGTTTAACCCGTTGTGGTTGCAACTGACCCCTGGGAAGGTCTGGATGACGCCTAAGTCTTCCCGATCCATCGATTAGAGGCCACGACCCCTGATATGGGGCAATGTTTTGTTGTCTCTGGTACAAGGGGGAAGCATATTCCCAAGTCTAAGCGACGGAATAAAATCACCTTGTACTCCTATACAAATCAGGATCAGGTGATCCCAGAGCCTCATAACCCCATAAGGTATCAGGATGTCCGCCCCATGGAAACGATAATACGTCATACGTGCCTGTTTTTCCAGGCTATAATTAACCGGCTCAAGCCGATGCACTAATATTGCTTTGATATCATCAAGCATGGCCCCTTGAGCCGATGACTAGATGAGATAGGATTGACAACCATCATTGCTATGGTTTCAGTAGCACGTGAATCTCCCGATGTGCTATCCACTGCTGCTCAGGCTGGCACCAGCCTCTTGCATGGGGCTGTCGACCCAGAGGAAGCTCCTCCTACTAGGGATCCCTCCTCCACAAGCAAAGAAGAGGATTTGGAGGATGCTCCCCTGGCCTTTGAAGAGGGAATCTCTGCCACGGTTGATGAACTGGTACAGGTGAACATCAGTAGTGAGGTATACCTGAGACCCACATTGATCAGTGCCACCATGTCCCTCGAGGAGCAGTAGCGGTATGTAGACTTCTCGAAACAACATCGTGATGTATTCTCCTAGAGCTACGTCGAGATGCTAGGACTAGATCCTTAGGTAGCCCCGAAAAATCATCGAGGTCTCAAGCAACCTCCCAAGAAGATGCACCCTTCTCACGATGCCATGGTAGAGGTGGAAGTCGATAAGATCATCAGATCCAATTTTGTTAAGGAGTTCCAATACCCCAAATGGCTAGCCAAAATTGTGCCAGTCAGGAAAAAGAACAGGCAGATCAGAGTCTACATCAACTTCTGGGATCTTAACCATCACTGTCCAAAGGATGAATTTCCCCTTCCTGTGATGAAATTGTTGATCGATGCTACAGCTGGGTTCCAAGCCCTCTCCTTCACGGATGGTTAATCAGGATACAACCAGATCTGAATGGCCCCCAAGGACAAAGAGTCCATATCTTTAAGAGCACCACATGGTACTTTTTGCTACCAAGTCATTCCCTTCGGCCTAAAGAATACAGGTGCCACCTACCAACGGGCTATGAATCGCATATTTAAGCTGATCCTTGGGACATTGGTGGAATTCTACGTGGACGATCTGGTGGTCAAATCTCGTCAGCTTCAGGACCATCTCAAAGACCTTGAGAAAGTGTTTGGCTTCCTCCATTCTCGCCACTTGAAGATGAACCCATTAGAATGTGCCTTTGGGGTCATGACCGAGGTGTCATGAAACGTCAAATTGATTACGATTTTAAGATTTATTTATAGTTTAGGGAAGACCTTAGGTCATCTCTCAATGAGCATTGATAGGTTTTTAGTATGTATTTTTATGAAGAATTACTAAAATAAGGGGGGTGATTTTGAAAACAGTTTTAAGAAAATAACTTAACTTAAAGAGTTTAATAGTTGATAGAATAAGGTAGAGGTTTAAGAATTATTAGATAAGGATATCACTTAAAGTTCACTAAACATATTTTATAGTTTATTATTATGAAAATTTCACATGGTTTTTTTTAATTATTTGGTTGAGGGTTGTCAAGATCTTGATTCCCCTCTTGCCTCTCTAAACGTTGCACAAAGTACCAACCCTTGACACAACAATCATGTTGTCAAGGTTTGGACTTTAAGAAAAGATTAAAGGATACCAAATCATACTAATATCTTTTGTATGTGTGAGAGAAATAGGATCCTTGTGTTGTCCAATCGGAACAACTCAAGTTTCCCAATTGAAATTTCAACCCAATCGGTGTTGAAATGAAAATCGGTTCACTTAATTAAACCCAAGAATTGAACTCAGAGGAGAAACATGTTTAGATAAAACATAAGTGAAATAATACAAACATAAATTACAAAAAACCAATAGAGTATCAAGTGCCAAAACGCCCTTCCAAGTATGTGTATCTCCCTCGAAATGATCGTCCACCGTTTAGCTCGCCCTCGAGAGGAGGAGAAGGCTCGGGTAGAAATCCTTCTTCATTGTTGATACCCCTATGATGATAGGGGCCTCCAGAACTTCAAGTATGAGGAGATAACTCCTTTGGGTCTCCAAAATACCATAGATTTTCCTCCTGATCTAACTTGAAAATGAGGATCCCAAGGTGCCATTTTATAGGAAAATGGGAAGGTGGTTTTGAGCACACAGAATTATTAAAACCAGTTGTCACAAGTGTTTCAACCTCCATACATAATTATATATATTTGGAGAAAATACCAAAGTTTTAGAACCACCTCTTTTATATCTCCACCAAAAGTTTTTCATAAATTGGACACCTATCGCCTGAGATATGGACAGATCACAGAACACAACTTTTGACATCGTGCAGATTCAGTGTGCTGGACATATTAGGAAGGTTGGGCCACTAGATGGCCGAATTAGTCATGGGTTCCTTCATAAGAAATGTAGCCCAATAAAAGTTTGACCAAACCACAAAATATTAGACCAATTGGATGCACTTTATAGTAAAAGTGTGTGGATTAATTCACTGGTGTTCTTGAATCCTGCGTAGTTTGGCCCATTTTTCTTGAACATCATCACGGGCCCTCCAAATCACCTCCTCCTGCAATGTAATCATCAAAACAATCATCATTTCCATTTTTAAAAGTGATAAAAACAAAATAAATGATTAAAAAATGGAATGAAACTTGTCATTATTTTTATAATTTTCAATATAAAACAAGTTCAACACAGTGGTGCAAATGTGAAAATTACACAGTGAATCGTGGTACGATCAGGTCACCTCCAGAAAATTTCATGGATTCGTTGTCAGACATAGGGGCATAGAGATTGACCCAGAGAAGATCAAGGCCATCAGCTAGATGCCTCCCCTGAGCAATATTTGGGAACTTTGAGGTTTTCAAGGCCACTTAGCCTACATACGTCGATTCATTACGAATCTGGCCGACAAGTGTAAGCCCTTTTCTTGGCTCATGAAGAAAGGCACCGCCTATGAATGGGACGAAGAGTGCCGGACCAAATTTAGGGAAATCAATAAGTATCTTCTCCAGCCTCCGGTATTGATTCCACCTGTCTCTGAAAAACCACTTATCTTTTACGTGACTGCCCTGGAACGATCTCTTGGCACCCTTCTCACCCAGAAGAACAATGAGGGGATAGAGAAAAATATTTACTACCTCAGCCGTATGCTCCTCGATATGGAGACCAGATACTCCCCTATCGAGAAGAGCTACCTCGCACTGGTATTCGAAGTACAGAAATTGCGACATTACTTGCAGCACCATGAGGTACAGTTGGTGTCTTAGGTAGACCCACTGAAGTACATTTTGAACCGCCCCATGTTGACAGGCTGTCTCACTCGGTGGACAGTGATTCTCTAGTAGTTCGATATTAGGTTCGTCCCTCAGAAATCTATTAAGGGGCAAGCATTGGAAGACTTCCTTGCTACCCACCCATCACCTGCTGACTAGTCCTTGGATCTCGATTTCTCTGATGAGGCAATCCTCTCGGTAGACCAAGCCATGCCGTGCTGGCAGATGCACTTCGATGGTGCTTCCCGAAGCCCCACTGGCAGGAGGCTCAATAACCCCAGGCTCAAAAGGGTAGGCTTGGGTATTGTCTTTATTACCCCGACACAATCCATTCTGCCGTACTTATTCCTGTTTTCAGAAGGCTGCACCAATAATGAGGCATAATATCAGGCTCTTATCACTGGTCTCGAGTTGGCCCTTGAGATTGATGTGCCCCATTTTCATGTGAAAGGGGATTCTGAACTAGTCATCAAGAAGATCAACGATGACCACATCGTCAGAAATCCAGAGCTCATACCATTGTTGGAGCGCACTCTCCAGCTAATGGCCTAGTTCCCATCTCGGCCGGAAGTTTCTCATGTCCCTTGATCTCAGAACGGTCGAACTGATGCCCCAGCCAGCCTGGCTGCATCACTTGCAGAGCTCGAGCAGGATGACCAGATTATCCATGTGGCACATCGGAGAGTCATTGCTCCTGTCTCCCCAGGTGATGACGACGACCTGCAGGTGAGCCATCTTACCACTGGTGCCTCCACGTCAGAACCCCCAGGTCCCCCAAATGCAGTGGTTGAAGTGAATCCCAACTGGAGAGCCCCCTTTGTCGAGTATCGCCAAAATGGTTACCTCCCGGCTGAGTGGGCCGAGCACGAGCGAATCCGACACCGCGCACTGTAGTTTACCCTCCAGAGTGGTCCCATTCTTGAGAAGATCCTCTAAAAGTGTGGGTTTGATGGTGTCCTCCTCCATTGTATCCAAGGAGTTTATATTTCTCAGGCCATGCAAGTGGTTCATGCCGGTTCTTGCAGTGCCCACCAGACTGGGCCGAAGATATCTCACCAGATCCAGAGACTGGGGTACTTTTATCCCTCCATGATCCATGATTGCATCGAGTTCTCCAAGAGATGTCATGTGTGCCAAATTCATGCTAGCTTTATGCATTGGTTGATAGAACCTCTCCACTCCACCAAGTACTCTTTGCCATTTGCAGTGTGGGGAATCGATGTCATGGGACCATATCCACTAGCAACAGCTCGCCAGTACAGATTCATCCTGACCGCTACAGATTTCTTTTCCAAGTGGGCAGAGGCAGTTCCACTCAAGGAGGTCAAGGCCTGATCTATCATTGACTTCGTGAGCTCCAATATCATCTACCGGTTTGGAGTCCCTCACGCTATCCTCACCGATAACGGCACAGACTTCTGAGTGGATGAGCTGAAGAAATTGTACGCTAAGTACAACATCCGCTCTAACCATACCTCCTGCTATCATGCGCAAGAAAATGGATAGATCGAGGCGTTCAACAAAACCCTCTCTAACATTTTTCTGAAAATGGTTGGTCAGAATAAGAAGTGTTGGTCGGACAAGATCCCCAACGCTCTCTGGGCTTATCGTACAATGACTCATAATTCCACCCAGGTGACCACATATTCCCTGGTGTATGGAACTGAGGTCGTCTTTCCCATCGAGATTCAGTTTCCTTTGTTACCCACATCGGTCTATGACCAGTAGGAGCTATACAAGGTAGCTGAAATTTGTCTCGCTGAATTGGAAGCACTCGATGAGAATAGGCTTCGTGCCCTGCACAATCTAGAAAGGCATAAAAATAAGATAGTTAGAGCCTTCAACAAAAAGGTTCGCCTCCGCTCTTTCCTGCAAGGTGATTTGGTATTGGCCCTCAGGACACCAATTATACCTAGAAGGAAACCACCCAAGTTGGATCCCAAATAGGAATGACCTTTCGTTATTCACAAGGTTTACCCCAATGGTACGTACTCACTGGTGAAAATGGATGGTGAGCATATAAATACTCCCACCAATGCCAAATTTCTCAAGCAATAGTTTTCCTGAGCTAGCTGGTCCTGCATGACCTTAAACTGCCTGGTCCTGCATGACCTTAAAGTGCATGGTCCTGCATGACCCTAAACTGCCAGGTCTGGCATGACCCTAAACTATCTGTTCCTACATGACCTTAAACTTATTGGGTCTAGCATGAACCTAAAATGTTCGGTCCTGCATGACCCTAAACTGTCGGGTCCTGCATGACCCTAAACTGCTTCACCCCACACGATGTTAAACTGTTCATCATCCTAAAAGACGTTAAACTATATGGTTCTTATAGAACTATGTAAGTATTGATTCCCATCCTTATGGGATACATAGGAATGCTCAGATGCTCTGTTCAGAGTCCAGCCCTCATACTCTTCTCTTCGATTATCCCCCTGGGTATAGTTCTCTCAGAGGATCCTTGCATGGTATGATGTAGGCTTCTTTAGCCCCACTCATGTCCGGATTATGACGGTCGCACCATGTGCCCACTCCCCATTCTTCTATCCTCCCACATCCTCACCGCATGACGTTAAACTGCATGACCTTTAAGAACTACGTACGACTTGATTCACATCCTCGTGGGATACGTAGGAACGCCCAGAAATTTCATCTGTTGGCCTATCCACAAACTCTAGAATTACCCCTTGGGTTGGAACACATGGTATGGTACATGATTTTTCCCCAATTCAAGTCGATCTCATCTCGATCCTGCCATATGCCCCACTCCCCGGAAATTTCCATCACTTTCACTGCCCTTCTTGACATTAAAATGCATGGGTACAACTATGCTTCACCCACTCCTTTGATTGGGACTCCATAATCTTTCACATCCAAAATGACCCCCGAATGGCATGGATGCTAGGCCAAAGGGATCTCCTACTACTTCGGGCCAACGCCCTTGAGGATGTTGAGAAACAAATTGATACAAGTCCCACGTTGTGAATATGGTCAGCAGTCGATGCTCATTTGTTGTTCCCATTCTAGGTCACTATAAGGATGCTGTGTTTAGAACATGGTCAACATCTATCCTTTGTCATTAGATCCACCCAAAGATTTCCCAAACATTGAGTGTAGTGGTTCATTCTGCCCCGTTGTATCTCTAAGCGACGAACTCTCTTCAGGCGATGCCAGCTATCAGACCCTTATATGATAGGGAAAGCCGAATCTGGATCCTTGTTTCCCACACCGAGCACTGCTCACGTGGGATTAGGAGATGTGATGAGGTGGTAACTGCACAAGAGGTCATATGGCTACAGTTGGTCGAGACGCCCATCCTCAGGTCCTTCGACCCCTTCGGGACCCTCTCCCAAGTTCTCATTTAGGATTGTGTGGTGTGGTGTGGACTCATGTCCTCATTCACACCTGTATATTTCTCCATACCACACATATCCTCCTTGAAATATCCCTTTCTTCATTTATCATCCATTCTGCAAGCACAGGCCCTTCCATGCTCGACACGACCCATCATTTGGGTGTCCGTCACCCTCTATATCTAGAAGGGCCCTCGAATGACATGGATTCTCATCCCAAGGTCTCTCCTACTGTTACGAGCTAACAACCTCGAGGATTGAGAGCGAAAAGTTGATACAAGTCCCATGTTGCAAATATGGTTAGTGGTTGACACTCAAATGTTTGCCCCGAATTCTGATCACATAAGGGTGGATACTGTGTTGCGAACCTGGTCAACAGTTATCCTCAATCATCGTTGCTGCTTTGTAGTCTTCCATAAGCACGATGATTCGCCCTTTTTGTCCCACACACGATGATTCACCCTTTTTGTCCCACGATGATTCTCTGTTTTTGTCCCACCCATATACCCCTCTCCCATGTTGTGGGATTACGTCCTCATTCACATAGGGTTACTCGCCATGCCATACACATCCCTGGACGAGATACCTTACCCCTACCTTCATCCGCACTACAAGATGTTAAACTGCAAACTGGCTGGGACTTTCTGCCCGAGGCCCATCCTCAGGCCCCCTGGCCTTTTCGAGCCCCCAGCCCAAGTCTTCACTCGGGATTGTATGGTGTGGTTTGGGATTATGTCCTCATTCATGTCGGGTTACTCGCCGCACCATACACCTCCCTTATTTGGGGTATCTTACCCATTTTCATCCTTACTGCATGACGGTAAACTGCACATTACCCTCTTCTAGAATTACGTGTGGCTTGATTCCCATCCTCATGGGATACTTAGGACTACTTGAACGTCTAGTCTTCAGGTCCATCTCCATCTCTTAGAAATCTCCCTTTCACCTTGGCCCCTTGGCCTGCACTTTCCCAGGGAGAGGGGTATATGGTGTGGTATGGGACTATGTCCTCATTCACGTTGGGTTTGTAACAACCACGCTATGTACCTCTTTCTCCTGAGAGTTCTCTACCCCCTTATTCTACACTCATCTTTTCAAATCAGCCACTCTCAAGTTGATCCCCTCGACCCTCTTTGGTGATTCACTAATGTGCCCAAGAGTACTCTAGTTTAGCGTCTAGAGTGTCGGATTTTACTTGGACTTGTTCCCACCCACCTCACAGGCTTCGTGTTCCCCTTCATTTGGGATTCCATAATCTTTCACATCTGAAGGGACCCCCCAAATGGCATGGATTCTAGGACTAATGGCTCTCCTACCATTATGGGCCAACATCCTCGAGGGTTTCAGACAACAAATCGATACAAGTCCTACGTTGCGAATATGGTCAGCGGTCGACACTCGTTTTTTTTGTCCTCATTTCAGGATAATAAGATATGGATACTGTGTTTCGAACACGGTCAACAGTTATCTTCCATCTTCATTCCAACCCCTTCAAGCCTTGAATTTTGGTTACATGATTCACATTATTTTCCACCCCATCATGTCCAAATGGAATTTTGACACTCCTGGAAGTATCCCTCAGTGCGCATTTTCACGTTATGAGGAAAAAAGCCATGTTAAAGGTGTCATTTGGGGCTCCACGCTGACTTCACTTTGGTGTGTATTCCAGGTATCTCAAAAAACATCTTCCGCCCTTGTTTCCCACACCGAGTTTGACTCACGTGGGATTAGGGACCGGGTTGAGGTCTGCCCCTTACTTGGAAGGATTTCACTCCTCTATGGTCCAAGCTCTAAGACCATAAACTAAAATCTCTTTAAGAACTACGTATAGCTTTATTCTCATTCCCATGGGATACGTAGGAATGCCTAAACATCTTGTCTTTGGGTCCAGATTGAGTTTCACTAATTTATCTCTTCTATTCTACCTTTGGGGATTTAACTCCAACAGGGATGTGTGGTGTGGTATGGGATTATTTCCTCATTCACACCGGGTTTGCATTATCCTCACCATGTATGCCACTTTCTAGGAGTTATCCCCACTACTTCCTATCCCACCTTCAAGAAACACGTGTGGTTTGATTCCCATCCTCATGGGATACGTAGGAACACCCGGACATCCCATCTTTGGGTCCAGCTCAATTGGGAGCTAGTTTCTCCTACCCCCTTTTCCTATAATATTTCCCGGCCCCTCGGACTAAGGTTTCCTCCTCAGAACTATGCAAGATATGGTGTGTACCTTGTCCTCATTCACGTCGAGTATGATTTATCACGCCATGCACATCCCCTCTAGAACCTCATCTCTCCTGTATACGTCTGAGCCACATGACTTTAAATGATGATGCTTGGTCCCACATGACTTTAAACTGTTGCTTATACCCCGCATGACGTTAAAAATGCTTGGTTGGTCCCATCACATGACCCTAAACTGTGACATTATCGTCCTGGCCGCACGACGAAAAACGACACTGCATTGTGACGTCCTCACCCGAGGGGACGTCATGTTTGGTATCGGTTTTACACCATACCATTTGTCAATGCCTACATATGGCTTGATTCCAATGGCGATACCCAGAAATTCCATCCTAGTTCCATCGCTTCACAAAAACAAACCATTCATCCTAAAGAACAAACAAGATCTACCAAATGTTGCTTCTCTTGGTGTAAGGGCCAGACCCACACGACCTTATCTCTGGATCCGGTATCTTACCATGCTATACTTAGAACTATGTACAGCTTGATCCCCATCCTCATGGGGTACGTAAGAACGTCCATGCACCTTGTCTTGGGCTCAGCCTAACTTTCGTTTTTGGTCCCTCAACCTAAAACCTCCCCCAAGAAGTGCACGGTGATCCGGACCAGGTCCTCATTCACGCCGGGTCTTATAATTACATCGCCGTGTGTCTCTGATTTCCTACCACCCGTGGTCCAAGATCTATGACCATAAACTAAAACCACTCCACGTCCTTTCCGAAAGATGTTAAACTGCACGACATCTTCCAGAACTACGTTTGGCTTGATTCCCATCCACATGGGATATGTAGGAACGCCCAGGAATTTTTGTCTCTGGGTCCAGCCCTAGGAATCTATAAATCCTATCCCTTCTTTTTCGTCCCCTTGGACCAAACTCATTTGGGAACATGTGGTGTGGCGAGTAACTCTTAGGTTCTCATTCACGTCGGGTTTTTCAATAGCCGCACCATGTGCTTCCCGTATATTTTTCTAATGTGGTACGAGTTCTATGGCCCAAAAATAAGATCTCCCTATGGGAATTGCGCGTCACATTTAGGTATTTCGCTGCCCTGTGCACAGTCCATTAAATCAATCCCTCCTTAATGGTCTACATTGGGACCTTAAGTTGAAATCGTGTGACCCCAGGACCCTTGTCCTTGGGAGGGGACTCGACCCCCTCTATCTGATACATCTTATAGTCGTATTCAGATGCGTTTCGACAAAGAGCTCGAAGTGTGGAATTTTCATAGGGAAATTCTCCTCGTTCCATGTCCAAGCTTCGTGAGCCCATCATTTGGATCCTCATCCTCTTCCATGTTGGAAAGGACCCCCTTTGCGGCCTGGTCTCATGCCACACTGGCTTACCTACTGTCCTCATCCAACGTCCCTAAAGATCTAAGATGACATTTGTGACAGGTTCTGTGTTTCGAACACGGTCAACAATCGACCCTCATTTGTCTGTCCCCATTTCAGGCTAACGTGATACTGGTACTGTGTTTCAAACATGGTCAACAGTTATCCCCTATCGTCATGCCACCATCATTGTGGTCCAGATCTCGAGCATCATGATTCACATATTTTCAATTCCTTATGTTTAAGTGGAATTCCAACATACTCGAATTTACTCTTCCGCACATCTAGGTGCGTTATATAGGTTGGTCAGCATCAGTGGGACGTCATTCACCTAGTGTCCCATTGTCCCTAATGTGTGCCTCCCTGTTCTAGGAAAGTCCCATCACTACTTCTTGTTTCCCACATCGAGCACGACTCACGTGGGCTTAGTAGTTCTGGTAGGACGTGTACTGGCGCAACCATGCCACACGTACATTTCCTCGTCCCACATGACGTTAAACTATGCTCTCAGAACTACATATGGCTTGATTACCATCCTCATGGGGTACGTAGGAATGCCTGAACCCTTTTCTTCAGGCCCAACCTAATTTTCACTCTTGGTCCCTTCACCTGAAGAGTTTCCTTCAGGGATACATGGTGTGATCCGAACTCCAAGTCCTCATTCACGTTGGGTTTATAGCTACCACACTACAAAATCCCTTCCTGGGATCTTCCCTTTTACACCATGCCCTATCGTATGACACTAAACTGTGTTTCTAACCTGAACAAGTTCAGGATTCCCTATGTTAATCATGGGATGCATCAATTTCCTCTCCAGAGAGGATTCTCCCTACCAGTGTTGGTCTCTGACCACACTGTGCCCCAAGAACTATGTTTGGATTGATTCAAATTCTCATGGGATACGTAGGAACCCCCAGACATACTGTCTCTAGGTCCATCCCCAAGAATCATAATTCCCATTCCCCCCTTTTTTTTCGGTCCCTTGGCCTGAGCTCTTTTAGGGAACCATGAAATTGCATCTTTCCCCTGAACAAGTTCAGGATTCCCCACAATAACGTTTAAAGGCGACCGTTTCCTTGTCAGAGGGGTCCTATTTAGAAGAATGTTTGATCCCTGATCATACTGTTGCACCCACCTAATGCGTTTTCACCACGGTGGTGTAATTTCAAGAGTGTTGGACTCCAATTGAACAACCCATCACTCCACTCTCCACGCTTTTCATGCCCTTTATTCGGATCCTCTTCCTCTTTCACGTCTATATGAACCCCCTAATAGTATGGATGCATGGCCTATGGATCACCTACTATCCTGGGCTAATGTTTCAAAAGACTAATGGATGACATTTCGAGTTAGTCCCTATGTTTCGAACATGGTCAGTGGTCGACCCTCATTTGTTATCTCCATTTCAGGCTAACGCAATAAGGATACTGTGTTTTGAACATGGCCAACAATCATTATTAATTATCATGCCATCACCACAGTGTTCTGAATATTGGGTATTGTGATTCACACCTTCCATTCCCCCCTATTCAGATTTATTCCGGCACCCCTGGCGTTACCCTATTCGTGCACAAGAGCACACTGGGAAAACGGTAATTCGACTGTTCTGAGAGCTTTGTTCTCCAATCAGGTATCCCGCTTCTCTTCCCAGAAATCCAGGTTGGTTTTTTTATTAATGTTGGGGTCGAAGCCTCATTTATTATTAAAGAAAATCAAAGGCCTCTTTAACTGGGTAGAGGGAGACCCATTACATAGCCCGAAGTCCCAGTGGGTATTTAGCCCATTACATGGCCCGTAGGCCCATTTTTTTGGCCTAAGGCCCATTCTGTGAATAGTACTGCTATAGCACCCACGTTGCTACAGTACTGTACAGTACCCGCCGCTGCTACAGTACTCTATCACCGCTACAGTGACCTGTCACCACTATAGTGACTTGTCGCCGCTACAGTTCCCACCGTTGCTATAGTGTCGCCGTTTCTACAGTGACTCCGTTTCTACAGTGCCGCCATTTCTACAATACCGCCATTGCTACAGTGCCGCCACTACTATAGTACCCTGTGCCCAATGGGTTTTGAACCCCCACTTTTCATGTAGAATTAAAGGGTGCTTACCACTAAGCCAAACCCCAACTACTAGAAATCTGGGTTGGTTGTTCAAACCTCGGATGCCCGAAACTTGGTCAACACTCTTATGTTTAGACGAAATAACATAGCGATCATCCCTTGTTTCTCACATTGGGCTCGACCCGCATGAGCTTAGGGATTGATCACTAGGAGTTTTGTGAATATAACAGTTGCTTGTAAAACCAACACTAATAACATGACTCATGCATGTTATGGCATCCAAATAATAAAATAATGAAAGTACGTTAGAGGGTTTGTGATCTTTATAGCACCCGAGGGCCTACCCCTCCCATGGATAGGTTAATCCCGTCAAAAGAAAGCTGTAACTCCACCACCCTCTGGCTTGTGGCGTCCAGGATTTGATGCTGCCTGTTCATTTCTCGCTCCTCCTCAGTAGTGATGGGGCGCAATTCATTGGCTACAATCTAGGCCCGCTCTACGTCGGTCTGGATGATGGTCATTTCCTTGGAGGCTCGCCTCAGGCCCTCTTCAGCCTCTGCCAGTTGGGCCTTCAATCGCAGTATCAGCCCCGATTGCACATTAAGGGTGGATGAGTGCTCATCCTCCCAGACCTGCAGCCACTGAACTTTGTTGTTATCCTCCCAGAGATTCTTGGTGTTCAAAACTTTCCTCCGCTTCCATCCCACACCAAGGCCACAGTCATACTCACGAATCTTCTCCGCCATAAGATCTCAGATGAGCATGTGAGGATGCTAGGCGTCCACTCCCCCAACACACAGTTCACGCAGCCGTGAGTGAAGTATGTCCATCTCATCCAGCCATAGTGCTTGGGGGGGTGTCATCAATGAAGTGCTTGATCAGATTCCATGATCAGCGGTGGACTATTTTTATGTCCTCTTCATCAGAGGCCGTATCATCCTAGTCAGCGCGGTTGGCAGGCTCGTATGTGGGGAACTCCCTTAGGAACTTGTCAGCAGGGTCCGCGTCTGGCATTTGATCAGGCATGTCAGGACCTAGGCTATCTAATTGAACTTCATCATCAGATCCCACCTAATAATATCGAGCACAACCCTACAGGCAGTCCCACCAGCGATCGGGAGCGCTGCAGTTCAGTCAGTCTAGATATCCACCTCCACAATCACTGGCATTCCTCTGGGAAAGACGCCGCCAGAATCCCCGACCAACCTCGCTAAGGCCACCCAAGCCATTTGAAGAATTGTGCACACCAAAAAGGGGCTTGGACATTAGTTGACATGGTCAATTGATGACGTCCATGAAATTGGTAGAGGAAACTTACAAAGATTGAATTTATGGTCTCATTATTGGGTTGACACCGTTGGGACCCTAAGGTATGGCCCCCCGTATATTACTGGAAGATCTGAAAGCTTTGTAGGGGTCACCTCAGGTGTCCTGGCCCCACTGGATGTATCAATTGATGAAGCCACAGGTGTGGATCCCAGAGGCCCCGCATCTGCATCCACTAAGGGACGAGAATGGGTTCTGTGTATGAGACTCTCTTATACAGTTCAAGTATTAGCAAGGAGTCCAGAACAACCTGGGAGCAGACCCTGAGGAAGGGGCTTGGGATTTTACCTCAAGGGCCTCTGAAAATTCTTCAAGGTCCAAGTCCTGATCACCGACTTCACCCTCCTCCAACGGACTCCCTCTACCAGCCTCGTCCCCCTAGGAGGACTTGTCTGATTCTTTCGGCAGAGGGAAGCACTCTCTCAGTTCAGCGGATGAAAATTTTGGAGGGACCGTACAATCCAACAACACGTTGAAATAGTCTTTCATTGGACGTGGGGCACCCCAAGAATTCACAAAGTCCTCCAACTCTGCTAGGTATTGCTCCGCCTCTGCCCGGGACACCGCAAAGCTGACCTTGATAGGGCCTATCCCCAACAAATCCATCCTGAGATGGTTCAAGTGTTGCCACATCTCGGATGGGCCGTGGAATTTCCAGTTGACTTCCCAGATATCCCAGGCTTTCGGGAGGACTGCATTCTTTGGCATGTCTATATGGCGCAGCTGCTTCCCCGGAGCCTGGGTGGGTATCCTGCGGAACCCTCTTGATAGCCTCCCCTATGGATGACTCTGCTCTTCTGGAAGCACCGGGTCCACTACCACTATTGGATCTATCATCGCTGCCTCACCCTCAACTGGTGTGGGTCTCGCTGCCATGGTAGCCCCGCCACCATGAGATGTCCTTGCTACCTTCCGGCCCTGGCCTCGAGATTGGGGATGCTCACTGTCACTGACCTGAACGGTTGGCTGCTTCAACATCTCCCCCAGGTAGGCCGCCTCCCAGCTTTGGGCATAATCCTTTACCAATATAGAGACAAAAATAGGTAGAGGCAGCTCATTTCGCATCTTCCTGTCTTCTCGTGTGAACATGAGCCACATCTGCCTCATCACACACGGGTGTTCCTCGTGGCACACCCCTAGATAGACCCGTGGGGTCAGTCACTGCATGCACCAAAATTTCTCAGCAAATCGGTGCGGGGTGTACGGCTCACAGAGGGGCTCACGGTCCACCCTTTCTACCAGGACGCCACCTCTAAAGGACAAGATATAGGATCAGTGCTCTTCTATCCCTTGGCCTTCATCAGTAAAAGCACCCGTTGGAAACGGAAACGGGTGAAAGTTGAATTCCTCCACCTTCCACACCGGTTCAGTACCAACGTTGTGGTCAGCTTGGATGGAAAGCCTCCTGCGGAGTTCAGAATAGAGGGGCGGAAGTTTGACACTGGAGGTGAGATGGGGTTTGGGTACTCATAATCCCCCTAACATGCGCCGCTATCCACCCATACAGAAGGTGGAATGACCCACATATTCTCTGTGGGCTTTTCCCCTCACTGATGTGCCACAACATCTTGTATATCTTGGCGAGCATCGGGATCCTGAGGCTGATTCGCCTTCCCATCGCCAACATGGACGCCATGATAAATGTATTGGGTCGCACACCCATGTTTGTATCCATCACCGGAAGAATCCAACCATAAATGAGAGCCGCGATGAATGCTGCCATCCTGAATATCGGCTGATGTTCAGTGTTGATGCTAAATCCCCATGTTTCCACTAGCTGTCCTCCAAGAGCCGCCAATACGAGTGCTCCTTGCCTCATTGAGCCCCCTTCAGGCAAGTCTGAGGCCTCACTGGAAGCTGCATCTTCTGGGAAGTTCAGAAACTGCTTGAACCACCGCCTGAAATGGACATCCCTTACGAATTCTTTATCCTCTCCCAACACCAACTCCATCAACTCCATCTCCATCCACATCATTTGCTCTAGATCCTCCCACGCACCCATGACGGGGAGGAATTCATCATACATCACCCCCAATATCGGGACCCCTGAGATTTGGTACACATCCCACAAGCTGATACCAACCTCCCCGTGGTGTAGGTGGAAGGTATTGGTCCTCGATGACCACCTACTCAGCAACTCCAGCATTAGCTGCTTCAGCTGATAGATGTGAAAATGGGAGGCCCAAGTCGCCTCATATAGGCCCACTCTCCTCAGCTCAGCCCGAAAATATTCACATGAGGCACCTACCCAGTAGGCCCATGCCCAATCGTCTGTGAAGTTGCCGCCCTGGCACAGGTCCCACTCCTCAGACCATCCCTTCCCCGAGTTCCTCAAGGATACCTTCAAGATTGTCTGGTATAGAGGGGGGGACGTCTCCGGCTATAATTCCTTACTGTCCACATTATTTATGTGGTTATACAGGCATTCAACATCGACAGGCATGGAGTTTTCTCGGGCATAGCCGTCAGCCTCCCTGAACCATTGGCACTAACATGGCATACTTCTGAACCAGTAAGCTGGCTCATCCCTACTTGCTTCAGGAATGAATACATCATCCCTCAGCCTGAAGCCGTACAAAGGAAACCTCTTTCATAGTTTATAGTTCCTATGGCTCTCTGATAGCAGTTCCACCAATGAACCGTGGTCAGAATGGCTCTATATTAACTCCCCTAGGCCCAAGATTTTTCCCATATCCTCCCTTCGGGCAGCATCCACGAGGACTCCCCTGGTAGCCTCCTAATGATCCATTCAGTTTTAAGTTTGTGAATTTCCTGTGTTTGGTTCACAAAGCCCTTTCATGGATCAATGTCACCGAGCAATGTCACGGAGCTCGTACGTAGAGAATTTTCATGGAGCCCTGCCCCGAACTTCCAAAATAAAGTCGTTAGGTGCTGTTGCGGAGTCGGAGACTCACTGTGCGCCACGAAGCGGAAGCTCCGATTCACGGAGAGTAATCATGGAGCACGCAGAGCTTCGCGAATCTAGAGCGCTACGAGCCAAAGTCACGAAGGAAAGAAAGGAAAAAAGAGAGATTAGTCCCCAATTTATAGGCGATGACCTTTGGAGATTCGCGGTGCTTCCATGCTGCATCGAGCTTCATGACGTGCCCAGCCGGCACATCGCCTATCCACTTCTCAAGCCCTCTTCAAGGAACAGCTTCACGGACGATGAGAGATTTTGGTGATTGACCCTCAGAATTTGACCCTTGATTTCTCCTCGGCTCCAAGTCTGAGGGGGGGGGGGGCATTTGTTGACACAAAAAATTGGGAAGAAGAAGAACAAGAGGGAAGCCTCCAAGGATACCTCACGTAGCCCTTTTGTGGAGCCCCATGTCCCCACGCCCATCATGGAGTAAGGAGGAGGGATGCTCCGTGAACGCCTCTAATGTTCGCGAGCCCGCCGTAGAGCAAGGAGGCGGTATCCTCCGTGAACCGGTTTAACGTTCGCGACCCTACCACGGAGCAAGGAGGTGGTAACACTCCGCGACCTCATTTGACGTCCGCGACCCTACCGCGGAGCAAGGAGGCGGGACGTTCCATGAGCTAGTTTGATGTTCGCGACCCTGCCATAGAGAAAGGAGGCGGTAATGCTCTGCGAGCCACTTTGACATTCGCGACCCCACCACGGAGCAAGGAGGCGGGACGCTCTGCGACCGTATTTGACGTTCGCGACCATCTGTGGACCAAACTCTCTCTTTACGCCAAGCGAGCTCTGCTTCGCGGCGCCTCCTTACTATAAATACAGAGCTCCCCTCAAGCCCAAAGGATGGATCATCCGACCTTTAACCTTCTGAGCTCTCAAATCATGAAACACTTCTTGCTCTGCGAACCATGAGCTCCTTAAGGTACTTCTGCTTTGCGAAGTGCCTCCCCCTTTGCTTTAATTGAGCCCCTCTTCTGAGAGGGATTCCTTTTGCAAATCCCACAAGCCTTCACGAATGAAGGAGATCCCCACAGGGACTCGGGTCATTGCGAAGCGTTTTTGCTTTGAAAAATGCCCTCCACACACACATGACCCACATGCTAAGGCATGGTCACTGTGCTTCGTGAAGCACATTGCTTCACGACACATTGCTTCGTGAGGCACCCCTGCTTCGCGAGGCATTGCTTTACGAATGCCTTTCCACTTCATGAAGCTCCTCCCATATGCACCTATGCCCTATGCCTAGCGTAGGAAGCTTCACTTCATGAATCACATCCCTTCACGAAGCCCCTCCACTTCATGGAGCACCACAGCTTCACAAGGCATCCTATGAACCCCTTTGCTTTGTAACTCATTTTCCCGTGCGGCCCTTCAAGTTTTCACGAAGTAACTTCAAATTCCCTTGGACGATACTGCCCATTTCACTGTTTCACCTTATGCTTCTTCGTATAGGAACTCTAATAGATATTTCTTCTTCGCATATCCACGCTAAGATGGACCCCCCAATGGTTATCTCCATAACACCCCCCAACCATGGCGTTTCCTGTCCCTTCTCTTCACCAAGGTGTAGAAGGTGCCAATTATGTAAGTCCTAGGGGTGCGGAGTAAACCCACCTCATCCAAGCTACAGGATGTTAAAATGCCAAGTGACTTCATCCTCAGCACATGACGTTCAACTGTGGCTTCGCCCCGTGCATCATACGCAGGGTACCCCACCTTGGACATTCTACACTCCCATTGGTCTCCACAGGAGTGAAATAATTCCTCACATGGAATGACATCCTCTTTATCGGAGCGGCGTCTATCCGTGGGGAAAGGGAAACCACCCTAGTGTAAGCCCCTAGCTTTCCTTGCAGGAGGCATCACCCCTGCTCCTCTCTTCCTGGGTTCCAAATCCCTCTCCTGCTGAGCTTTGTCACCACCCATGCCTCCACCATGGAGTAAGTCCCAATATCTATCTCCCAGGGCTGCAAACCATGTGTAATCCCCTATTTCCTATTTGGGCCTCTAACCACGCATGAGCCCCACTCCACTTCCCACAGATGCACCTTTCGCGACGTGATCGTCAGGTCTTTGCTGTCTCTTGTTTCTCACACCAAGCATGACTCACATGGGCTTAGAGCAAACATCGACCATGACATCCTCTCCGAGCAGCCTAGAGTTTAATCCCCACACCCACCTAAACTACGAGGTATTTGATCCTTGCTAAGGAAAGGTACGTAGGAAGCCTCCCTGAAGTTCAAGACCACCATCCATTGGTCCTTACCATCTTCACGTCGGTTCACCAAACCCACACCACATGAACTATGAGGTCTTTGATCCATGCCAAGGCAAGGTACGTAGGAAGCCTCCTTGAGGTTCAAGCCCACCATCCATTGGTCCCGACCATCTTCACGTCGGTTCACCAAACCCACCCCATGAACAACAAGGTCTTTGATCCTTTCCAAGGAAAGGTATGTAGGAAGCCTCCCTGAGGTTCAAGCCCAACAACCATTGGTTTCGACCCTCCTTCACGTTGGTCCCCACTCCTCCCAAATACGAGGTCTTTGATCCTTGTCGCCTAGATAAGGTACGTAGGAATCCTCCCTGAGGTTCAAGCCCAAATTTTTTCCTGTCATGCATGATGTTAAACTGTGGACCTCAATTAGTAGTATGCCGTTGTTTCCCCAGTCATCGGTAGCCGTTGCACCCACCCGAACTACGTGGACTTTGATCCTTGCCAAGGAAAGGTACATAGGACACCTCCTTGAGGTTCAAGCCTAACAACCATTGGAACCCAGGTCCTCCTCCACGTCAGTTCATCGACCCCCATCCCATAGGAACTACGTGGGTTTGATCCTTGTCTCCTAGATAAGGTTCGTAGGAAGCCTCCCGGAGGTGCGGCCCATCCAGTAGTAATCCATTGTGACCTCATTCAGCGGTAAGCTGTTGTCAAACGCCATTCAGCGGTAATCCATTGACATCCCTATCTAGTGGTAAGCTGTTGTGACCCCATCCAGTGGTAAGACGTTGAAATCCCCAATCGGAAGTAAGCTGTTGAAATCCCCAATCAGCGGTAAGCCATCGTCAGATGAACTACGAGGACTTTGATTCCCTACCATGAGGATATGTAGGAAGCCTCTTCAAGACTCAATCCCAATATCACCATAGTCCTCTAGATGACTCCATCTCATTCTCCACCCACTTCATCAAATCTCCCATCATCCATCCTAATTCTTACCTGGGCTGCCACATCCTGGTGGGATCACACCACCTCGTTCCCCATTCCCCTTAACAGTAACCAGGAAGCTAACCACATGTTGGACCAAACATCAGTGTTCCCTCTAGGGGTTTCACCCATCTGACCCACTCTAGTCAGTGTTATGATCAGTCCGATCCGTCTCCTCTAGATTTTAAACTCATGGCATACCCTGTGTTAAATATGGGAAGCAGAGGAAAACCTCATATACATGCCCATGGCATATGATCCCCTGCGTTCGATGTGGTATGCCTCGGGATTCCACACCCTCGAGAAGCCCTATAATAAGGGGAAGAAACCCAAACGCACTAGTGTCCCAGCGTCCAGACATGCCAGTGATGCCCAATGTGATGACTCCCCTGACCGAAGGTTGCTGCCCTGACCAAACCCTTTGGAATGTCCTGATAGAAGCATTGTAATTAACTGGTGTTCATGAAGATATGAAATTAGGAAGAGTTTCACGAACAACATCTTAAATATATAAGGGAGACCCGTATTAGGTGATGAGTTCCGAGGAGGAATCCATGGAAGGAAGAACCAACATCCCATCATCCCGTTTCGATCAAGGAGAAAATTTCCCTATACAAGGAATGGATGTCAGCCGCCTTTGGAAAGCGGGAATGCGGGGAAAAAAACAGCACCGCCGTCCCCCAATGAGACGGATGCGCGTGCCCCAGAGAAAGCGTTGGAAACATCATTTCAAATCCATTATTATTTTATTAAGGTTTTTCATTTCGATTTAATTTATTAAAATTATTTTTGGTGTAAGGAACTCTCTATTTAATTCTATCTATTTTTCTGATTTGCACTAATTTATTGTATTGAAATTATTTTCCCTTGATTTCAAAATTTATTTGAATTACCCTGTTAAATTAAAATGTTTTATTTTAAAACATTTGTAAGGGATTTATTAAAGTTCTTTTGACAACTCATTTTTCTAAAATTATAATCATGTAAGGGACTGTTTATTTATTATTGTGCATGCATAAGTTATTTTCAAATTTTATAATTCCAACCCTTTCCATTCTTTTCTTCTTATAAAATTGGTAAGAGATTTCTTTGTTTAAAACCTTTCAAGACTATGATGCTATATTCAAACTTAAGTTATATATATTAAATTATGGTTATCTCTTTTAAAATTATAAATAAGATTAATTTATCAAAGTTTTTTTCTCCTGTAAGGATTTATTTTTATTTTACAAAACATGTTTTATATAAGGTTTTGTAAGGATCTTTTTATTTATATGATTTATGGTCTTCTAAATTATATTATAGAAATATCATGTAAATTTTATTTTATTTATTCATTCCAAAATTATTTATTTAATTTTATAGTTTTGGGGTAAGGGATTAAATATTCTCTGATGCTTTATTTACACTATCAATTCCATTTTATTTATGTAAGGAATAGTTTGTTTCTTTATTTCAAAATTATGATTTTATGTTTCAAAATTATTTTGTAAGGATCAATATTATGTTTCATATTAATTATAATAATTATAGTTTTAATTAATTATTTATTAAAAAAAATATATAGCAATTGATAATTTATGGAATATTATGAATTTAAATGATGGATCTACATGCATGTCATACTCATATCACGATTATGGCCATATATAGATAATTTTTCATGAAATTTCATACATGCATACGCATATATATATAGGTATATACACATATACTTTATCATTAAATAAAATTTACAAAAATGGATTTTTTATGGCAATATGGATGAAATTTTAAGCGTGTAGATGTTGATTAATATTTTGCGTGATTATGCAACATCATGTAACATGATATTTGATCATACCAAGTCGAATATATAATTTTTAGTAAAGATTAGTATTTATTTGTTCCAAGCTTGATTATAAATATATTTTCGAAACTAAACCCCAGTGAAAATTATATGTATATAAGGCAAGATAATACAAAAATGTTTTATAAAAACGGTACTCATACTTTGTAAATAAAATAGGGAATTGGATAGTGAATACATCCCTTAAGTGGGTAGGCCTAAGATATCCTTCAAAGTTATGAGTGGCCTTAGTTGTTTTATTTTTAAGAGCTTGCTTAATATTTTCAACCGAATCAATGGATTAATTTAAAAGTGTTTTTGAAGTATAATTATTTTTAAAATAATTATTTTACAAATGTATTTCAAGTTGAACATTTCAAATGTATTATCAAAGTGATATTTTTAAAAGGTATTTATTAAAGGTTTTCAAAACTCTTTACTAAGCAATTGAACGCTCACCCTTTTATTTTAAAAATGATTTTTCATAGGCATCTTAATAGGTTATTTACAATGTCACCACTTTTGGAGTAGCGTGCATGGAAGCGTAGTGGAAAATTGTTTTATTTTATTGTTTCAAATATGATAAATGTAAGGTTATGTCTAATCCTCCAAAACCTAGACCGGTAAAATATCCTCGTTTGTATAAAGTGTTGTGTAATTCTTAAGTTTCTTTAAAAAAAAATTACACAGTATTTTTCAAGCACCGAGCCTGAAAGAGCGGGCTTGAGGCGTTATAATTGGTATTAGAGGCATGGTCTAGATAACTCTAGAAAGTTATAACCCTTCGATAGATTGAGTATCCTTTCTTAGTCAACATTATTCTTTGTAATTTTCAGATGGAAGGAAGGAGAACTCAAATAAGTCTTAGGTCTTCCAGATGAATTACTTGATATGATCATGGAAAAATATTGCAAAGAAGAATCTGTGCCCTACAAATCCATGAGACTTTTCTATAAATGACTTTACAATGTATCAGGAATGCCTGATATACTTCATTTTCATCGTGGTTCGGGTTTTGTCTTCGAAGACATCAGACAGATTCAACATCGCTTCTATAGATTCCAAGGGGAATATTACGCAGGACTTTTTAGGTGCTTTACCCTATTTGAGCAGCCAAAATCAATCTCAGCCTTTTATAGTGCAATAGAATAAGGAAATATTCATGCAACCTATATGTGTCAACTTTTAATCTTTTTCTTCACAGGAAGAATTTACGATGAATTTGAAACTTCTGAAGACGTTTCAATGAGACTTTCTTATAGGAATCAAATTTAAGGCGAACTTCTCGGATACTATTTTGATTATCATTCCTTGAGGTCTGTCTTCCAGTGCCCACATCCATACAAACCTTCTTGCATGAGTTGTTCTTGGGCAAAGAAGGTGGAGGATTTCAAAGCCACTCTGAACTTTAATCTCATAGGAAGATATGGTAACTATGGAAGACAACTGTATAGACCTTGGGGACATCATGTGAGACTTAGAATAGATGGGAATTAGGAGTGATAAGTGTAAATGAATCACGAGGGTTCAATTCAATTAAGTGGGGGAGAATGTAACACCCCAGTTTTAAAAATAAGTTTTATGTTTTGTCAATGATTCCAAGATGAAATAAAATACATAAATTTCCAAACACAAAGATATAAGAAGTAAGCACTTTATTTATATAAAGATCATAATACATCCTTGACACACAAAAACTAACCCATTAAAACCATTGCTAGAGATAATAAAACAATTGGTATTCCTCTGAGAAACACAACAATGCCAATGAGGTAGTTCTCATATTTTGGATCTGATAGAAACACAAAAGTTATAGAAAGAATAATAGCAACGAAACTAAGAATAAGAGTAACATATAAAACCATTTCCGAAACCAGTGGCGTGAACGTCGTGATATTATTTCTGTGTGTTTAAACGACCCTTAGACATTGATAATTATAGAGTTTTTATCCGACCGTTATAAAAACTATCCATTATAAGTTTTAAATTAAAATTGAGTAATGGCATATGATAACCGTTGATATAAAATAAATAAATAAACAATACTTAAAGGTTACATTAAAAACAATATTTTATTATAAGTTTTTGAATAAACATGTTATTTATAAATATTGAGAAGAAAAGTAATATTATATTTACTTTCTTTGTGATATTAAATAACAATTATTAAGGTTCTTAAATGGATTTAATTCTTTGAATTTGAGTAATATTTTGATTTATAAAATTTATTTTGATTTTATATGAAAATA
The DNA here is from genome assembly GCA_963277665.1 of Viscum album. Lineage (NCBI taxonomy): Eukaryota > Viridiplantae > Streptophyta > Magnoliopsida > Santalales > Viscaceae > Viscum > Viscum album. The sequence goes on along the minus strand of OY728129.1, from coordinate 1,859,950,741 downwards.
AGTTTTTTTAAATATTAATGAAACTAAATTAAATTAATGATACGAATTATTAAATATTTATAAATGATCAAGATATTATATGAATTCTAATTAATTGTTTTATATTATTCGAATTTCGAAACAAATTAATATGATTACAAATGGAAATTATTAAAATTACTTTTTTAAAATTAGAATTATGAATTTTGATATAAAAATAAAACTAATTATGTATAAAACGATGATAAAGAATATATAAAAAAAAATATATAAATGAAACAAAAAAAGGGAAAAATGAATTGGGAATAAGGGGTTTCATTTGAGTCCAGTGCGAGATAGGGTTTTAGATCAAAATACGCAGGTCGTTCCACTATAAGGAGTCCGACCGATCTATGTCGAGCGCTATTCTTATTTGGGGGTTGAGGTCGATGTGAATCCAAACAGGTCCTTGGTGCGAGATGAGGCTGTGCGTTGTGAGCCGAAGATGAGCTATGAGGAAAGACCGAGGCTCGAGTGCGAGGTGGGGCGGTGAGATCCAGTATAAATCTAGGGTTTCGAAGCTGAAGGCGAAGGCCTGAACTCGGATTGATGGAAGAAAAGATCTAATTCACGGTCAGGGTTTCAATTTTTTTTGAGGAAGGTTTATCTCATTTTTGTTATCCTAACTCTATCTTCAAACCTGTAGTGTATATTTTTTAGGGGTCTGAATCTTTTTCAAATCTTGTATTTATGTTTCTGATTTCTTAGTTTTCTTCCTATCATCATCATTTTTTTGTTTTGCTGGTTTTTTATTCGATTTTTTATGAAAATTGACATCTACGGACCAATATGGGTTGTTTTTTGTGTGATATGTTTAGATCATATATCATTTTTGTCAACGTTTTCAGCGCATTTTGTTTGGTTTATGGAATCAGATGAATATAAAATTCAATAGACTATCATTTTCTTTCTCTTTTTCAATTAATTCAATAAAAGTATAATTTAATTTGTGTGTGTTCAAAAATCAAGGAACATCAACCACATATTCAGTTTTCCAGATTCTTCTGACTATAGTTGTTTCTATCCTTATGTCATGTTAGTATTAATTTCATGCAGATATGAATAAATCGCATTACTTTGGTGATTGTACGATTCTATAATATATATATATATATATATCAATGAAAGTTGAAATAAAAATATGTATAATTGTACAGTGAGATTGGGTACTATATATTAAGGCATCAGTTGGCCTCCACACTGCACTGTCTATCAAGGCATAAGGCAGTGATGCTGTTTTGTTTATTCTTTTTTTTCTTTCGGTGAGAAAAGTGCGGCAAAGGCGGTGGTAGCATTTGTTGTAGTGTAATAGGAAGAATAATAAGTCTTTGTCTGCAAATAATGAGTAAGGGATTTACTTATAATTTCATTTCAAATCCATTATTATTTTATTAAGGTTTTTCATTTATGTTTAATTTATTAAAATTATGTTTGGTGTAAGGAAATCTCTATTTCATGCTATCTATTTTCCTAATTTGCACCAATTTATTGTATTGAAGTTATTTTCCCTTGATTTCAAAATTTATTTGAATTACCCTATTAAATTAAAATGTTTTATTTTCAAAATTTTGTAAGGTATTTCTTAAAGTTATTTTGGAAACTCATTTTTCTAAAATTATAATTGTGTAAGGGACTGTTTATTTATTATTGTGTATGTATAAGTTATTTTCAAATTTTATAATTCTAGCCCTTTCCATTCATTTCTTCTTCTAAAATTGGTAAGAGATTTCTTTGTTTAAAACCTTTCAACACTATGATGCTATATTCAAACTTAAATTATATACTCAATTATGGTTATCACTTTTCAAATTATAAATAAGATGAATTTATCAAAGTTTTGTTCTTCTATAAGGATTTATTTTTATTTTACAAAACATGTTTTATATAAGGTTGTGTAAGGATATTTTTATTTATATGATTTATGGTCTTCTAAATTATTTTCTAGAAATCTCATGTAAATGTTATTTTATTTATTCATTCCAAAATTATTGATTTAATTTTATAATTTTGGGGTAAGGGATTAAATATTCTCGGATGCTTTATTTACACTATAAATTCCATTTTATTTCTATATAGAATAGTTTGTTTCATTATTTCAAAATTACAATTTTATGTTTTAAACTTATTTTATAAGGATCAAGATTATGTTTCATATGAATTATTTGAATTATTGTTTTAATTAATTATTTATTAAAAAAAATATAGCAATTGATAATTTATGGAATATTATGAATTTAAATGATGGATCTACATGCATGTCATACTCATATCACGATTATGACCATATATTGATAAGTTTTTATGACATTTCATATATGCATATGCATATATATATATATATACATATAGGTATATACACATATACTCGATCATTAAATAATCTTTACAAAAATGGATTTTTATGGAAATATGGATGAAATTTTAAGTGTGTGAATGTTGATTAATCTTTCGTGTGATTATGCAACGCCATTTTACATGATATTTGATCGTACCAAGTCGAATATATAATTTTAAATAAATATTAGTATTTATTTTTTCCAAGTATGGTTATAAATATATTTTTGAAACTAAACCCCAGTGAAAATTATATGTATATAAGGCATGCTAATACAAAAATGTTTTATAAAAACTGGTACTCGAACTTTGTAAATATGATAGGGAATTGGATAGTGAATACACCCCTTAAGTGGGTAGGTCCAAGATGGCCTTCAAAGTTATGAGTGACCTTAGTTGTTTTTTTAAGAGCTTTCTTAATATTTTCAACCAAATCACTTGATTAATTTAAAATTGTTTTCGAAGTATAATTATTTTTCAAAGAATTATTTTACAAATGTATTTCAAGTTGAACATTTCAAATGTATTATCAAAGTGATATTTTTAAAAAGGATTTATTAAAGGTTTTTAAAACTTCTTACTGAGCAATTTAATTCTCACCATTTTATTTTAAAAATGTTTTTTCATAGGTATTTAAAGAGATTATTTACAATGTCATCGCTGTTAAAGTAGCACGCACGAAAGCGCAGTAGACAATTGTTTTATTTTATTGTTTCAAATATGATAAATGTAAGGTTCAGTCTAATCCTCTAGAACCTAGACTGTTAAATGATCCTCATTTGTATAAAGTGTTGTGTAATTGTTAAGTTTCTTTAAAAAAAATTACACAGCATTTTTCAAGCACCGAGTTCGAAAGAGTGGGCTCGGGGCGTTATACTCAACAATTTGGTTCAAGGTCTAGTGTAACCATTCAAGGTGTCCATGAGGTGAAAAGTACTGAATTCAAGAAGAATGTGGACACGAAGTTCAAAGACCTAAATACCCATCTTCAACAAATTTCTCTTTCCCAAGGGAAATCCCAATCTTCTTTTCCTATCCATTGTGGTATATGTTCTTTTGAAACCCACTACCTTGACCAATGCCCCAATTAAGAGAAACTTCTAATATTTGTGAGACAATATTTCTAGGACACTCCTATAAACAACCCTTTAGGAAAGAACCTTACTATCCATCCAACCCTGGGTGGAAAGAAAACCAATATTATAGTCAAGGGGTTATTCAAACCAACCTCAATAATAATGGAACCAACCGGGGCAGAGTAGTCATCCACCACCACCACCCCAAAGAACTTTACAACAACCCCCTCAAAAACCTAAGCCTAGACTAGAAGATATGATGAATCAAATGGCTGCCAATAATCTCTAATTCAAACAAACCACTCAGGCAGACATACAAGACCTCAAAACCCAATTAGGCCAACTATCTAACTCAGTAGGTGAAATTCAAAGTCATGGGTTGGGTAAACTACCCTCTCAACTAGTAGTTAACTTTATGGATAAGGTAAATGTTAGTTCCATCACCCTTAGGAGTGAGAAACAACTTAAAACCCCAATGAAACCACCATTAGAGTTATCCCTTCCTGAGGAAACCACCATCCCAACTGCTAAAAATGGTCTAAGAGAAAAAAATCCTTGTCTTGAGAGAATCCCTTCCAAAGGAAAGAGTGCGTCTATTGATGAGTCACCTTTCCCAACCATTCCTCTTCCATTTCTCCAAAGTTCCACCCAAAAAATAAAACAAAAAGAAACTAAACTTGATAAGGAAATATTGGAAACTTTCAAAAAAGTGCAGGTTAACATTCCTTTAATTGATGTCGTGAAGAAAATTCCATGATACGTCGTGTTTTTGAAGGAGATGTGTACAGACCAAAGGTGAATACGAGGTGATGAGAAGGTGAGCTTGGGGAGAAATGTCTCAGCATTGATAGAGCCTTCACTACCCATCAAGTGCAATGATCCTGGAACATTCTTGATTCCATGCACCATATGGGAGTATTCATTTTACAATGTTATGCTTAATTTAGGTTCTTCTATAAATGTGATGCCTCACTCCATTTACTCTTCTTTGTAGATCGGTGAATTGATTCCCATAGGAATTGTTGTTCAACTTTCAAATCGGAGTACTGCACACTCCTCTGGTGTGTTAGAGGATGTTCTTTTGAGGGTGAAAAATTTATTTTTTCCTATTGATTTTTATGTACTAAAAATGGAAGATGATAGGATGAATGGACATGACCCAATTATATTGGGAAAACCTTTCTTAAAAACCAAAAAAACCATAATTAATGTCCACAATGGTATATTATCTATAGAGTTTAGTGGTGACATTTTCTACTTCAATATACTTGATGCCATGAAGCACCCCTCATAAGAACATTCCTCTCTGTTAATTCAATTGATGTACTCCCTTCCCCTGAAAAAACGTATTTTCTTTCCCTCAATCACCTTTATGAGTTTTCATCATTGATTAAAATGATAGGAAATTAATCATGCATTGATTGTTGTAGTGTTCTAGAAAAATGGCATGCATGTTTATTAATAAATGATTTCTTGAACACTGAGGATCAAATGACAATTGATGATACTGTTAAGCTTGTAAAATCTCATTCTTTATCTGAGGATGATTCCATCGAGCATTTAGATGAGATTAGTTACCTCTCACTTCCACACACACTACCATAAATCCAAAATCCACCTGAATTGGAACTGAAACTACTACCTCAAGATTTAAAATATTCACATCTGGAGAATGGAAACAAGATGCCGATAATCATTTCTAGTTCACTCTCTCATGAGCATGAATTGCGATTGCTTGAACTTTTGAGGGAGTATAAACAAGAATTGGAATGGACACTTGTAGAAAATATTGGTATTATCCCATAAATTTTTACACATCATATTTTGTTAAATGATGAGGCTAAACCAGTGAGGCAGGAACAACGTCGACTAAACCCAAACCTCTTAGATGTAGTTAAAAAGAAGTTAACAAAATTATTGGCTGATAGAATCATTTACCCCATATCTGTGACAACCAATGGGTCAGTCCCATTCAAGTAGTTCCTAAAAAAATTGGTCTTACAGTAATAAAAAATGAAAATAATGAATTGGTTCTAACTCGTGTACATAATAGTTAGTGTATCTGCATAGACTATCACTGACTAAACCAACACACTAGGAAGTACCATTTCCCATTACCATTCATTGAACAAATTCTAGGGAGGATAGTGGGGAAGTCCCATTATTGTTTTCTTGATGGGTATTATGGATACTTTCAGATCTATATTACCCCCAAGGATCAGAAAAAGACAACTTTCACTAGCCCCTTTGGCACATTTTCCAATAGAAGGATGCCATTTAGTATTTTCAATGATCTGGGTACTTTCTAGTGATGTATGGTTAATATTTTTTTCGGATTACCTGGAGAATTGCATGGAAGTATTCATGGACGATTTCACTTTTTTATGTCTCCTCTTTTGATGAATGTTTGAGTAGTCTTAGTTTAGTCCTACCTCATTATATTGAAAATAATCTTGTTTTAAATTATGAGAAATTCCATTTCATGTTGCGAAAAGGTATAGTTTTGGGGCATGTAATTTATAGGGATGGTATCCAAGTAGATAAATCAAAATTGGATGTAATTTATTCCTTTCTATTCCCTAAAAATGTATGGGATGTGCAGTCTTTCCTAGGTCATTCTGGATTTTACCATCATTTCATTTGTGACTTTAGTAAAATTTCACCCCCTCTCCTGAGTACTCCAAAAAGAAAAAGAATTTGTTTTTGATAAAGAATGTGAAGAATATTTTAATAAGTTAAAATGGAGTCTCACATCACCCCCAATTATCCAACCACCTTGGTGGGATTTACCATGTGACCTCATGTATGATGCTTATAACTATGCAGTTGGGGAAGTCTTATCACAAAGGGTCGATCGAGCTCCACATGTCATTGCCTATGCCTCATGTACTTTGGAACCTACCCAAGAAAACTACACCACAACTGAAAAATAATTTCTTGCCATTGCGTTTTACTTGGATAAATTTAGCTCATATCTTTTAGGGTCCAAATTCATTGTGTTCTCAGACCATGTAGCCCTCCACTATCTCTTTAAGAAACTGGAAGACAGACCACGTCTCATTCACTAGATGCTCCTCCTTTAGGAATTTAATTTAGAAATTAGAGATAAAAAAGGAGAAGAGAATGTGGTGGCTGACCATATCAGTAGGATTCACCCATCCTCAAACATTGACTCATCCCCCTATATTCCCATAAATGACATGTTTCCTGATGAGAAATTTTACCGAGTGCAGGATTCTATTCCTTGATATGTCAAAATTGTAAATTATTTGGTAGCATCTTTCATTCTTACTAATTTCAAAAAAAAACCAAGCCACTCATAAAACATGAGTCTCGTTGGTACATTTGGGATAACCCCTACCTCTGGCACACATGTAGTGATCAAGTCCTTAGACATTGTGTTCCCGATAGAGAGTTTCAGTCTATCCTTAGATTCTTCCACACTCTTGTTTGTGGGGCCACTTTGGTCCGCAATAGACTACTCACAAAGTCTTTGATTCTGGTCTCTTTTAGATAAAACTTTTTCAGGATGCCCATGATTTTTTTAAATCTTGTCCTCAAAGAATGGGTAATGTATCTAAAAGAAATGAAATGACACACAACCATTGCTCTTTCATGACATTTTTGATGTTTGGGGTATTGAATTTATGGGAAAATTTCCCAATTCCTTTGGAAACTTGTAAATTCTTTTGGCAGTTGATTACGTTTCAAAATGGGTAGAGGTACGAGCTACAAGGACTGATGATTCTAAGAAAATTGTATAATTTTTGAGAACCCAAATCTTCTATAGGTTTGGATTACCTATGTTCATCATCAGTGACCAAGGTTATCATTTCTACAACTGAACAATGCAATCACTTTTGCGTCGGTATGGGGTCGGTCATCAAGTGTCTAATGCATATCACCCACAGACCAATGGTCAAGTCGAGGTATCAAATAGATAAGTAAAACAAATTTTTGAAAAAATAGTTCAACCTAATAGAAAATATTGGAGTCTTAAACTTGATGATTCATTATGGGATTACCGTACTACTTTTAAAACCCCAATTAGAATTTCATCTTATAGGATTGTTTTTGGAAAGAGTTGTCACCACCCTGTTGAGATTGAGAATCGGGCCTACTATACCATCAAATAATGCAATTCTAATCTTTCTAGTGAAGGTTCTCAAAGGATGTTGTCGATTCATGAGCTGGAGGAAATGGGAAGAGATGAATATGAGAACTCCAGGATTTGTAAGGAGTGAACCAAGACTGCCCATAACCTCCTTATCCTTCATCATCAGTTCCAAATTGGAAAAAGGTCCTCCTCTACAATGCAAGGCTGAAATTTCATCCTGATAAGCTTCGTTCCTGCTGGTTTGGACCATACACTATTACTAATGTCTCTCCATTTGGTGTTGTTCAGGTTCAAAATGAAGAAATCAAGCAAACCTTCACTATCAATGGGCAATGGCTGAAGCACTTTCATGAATCCATTCTGGAGTCCCCGATGGAGGAACTCCATGTTCATGAAGCGACCTATGAATGAAACCCACTAGGTTTTATCCTTCCTTCCCACATTTTTTTTACAGTGAGGATACTGCATGTTTTAGGCGTGGGGGGATGGGTACATTCCTAGGTTAGTTAGGTATTTTCATCATTTTTTTTCTTTTCTCACTTGTTGAATAGTATTGTCACTTTCCCTCCTATTTTATTCATTGCTTTTGTGCCAGAATGTTAATTTTATCATGGAAAAAGATGTACAATTTAAAATAATTCCAAATCATTTTTCATTCTTGATTTGATTGTGTGGAAAATTCCATTGTTTTGGAAAAAATATTTTTCCAATGAATGTTTATATGGAATATTTTTCTAAATTTTTTATTTTAAAATCATTCTTAGGTATTTAATGTATTTTTGAAACCCATGCCCCATTAGCACTGACCAATGTTTTAATCCCTTACCCGAGAGACATTATAATCCCTTTATTGCATATTCTTCCTTTTAATCACTTTCTTGAGAGTCTTAGGTCATATAGAGAAACTAGAACTTGCCTTGATTCTATTTAAATCCATAAGATTAAAGTGTGATACATTCATGATAGAGGCCATCATTCATTGATAATCCCTTTGTACAATTAGCCTCTATTTTTGGACACCTTGAAATTTTTCTCTTCTTAAGACTTAGAGACCATGAAATGCCTATTAGGTAGCCACGTTACAAGATTATTTATCCCTACCATCCCATATCATGTGTACATTTTTGGTTTACTTTTAGCAAGTGTGGGGGAGAGGGTGTTTCCTTGGGAATTATCAGGAATGAATCATTGTTATGGGTTGATAGAAAGGGTGCCTACATTTTCCTTAGGCAGTGGGTTCACAAGCCATATTATATCATTTTTTTTAAAATTTTCCCTCTTTATCTCCAATGAAAATTGTAAGAAAATAAAATAGTTCTGTACATTGAAAAAAATAGAATAAAAATAAAAAAAAACTAATGGAGAAAAGAGGATGTTTATTCATTATTATTCACTGATTGGTTGTGACCCACACAAATGGACAATGGGGATAGTGAGTTGGAAGTGATAAAATTTGTGAGGGGATGAGTGTGTACATTCATTGTGAAAACTTTCTGAATTTTGACATGTTTTGTACTTAAGATATTAAACACTCCTCTTTATACATTAAATCCTACCAACCCTTGAACCTCAGAACAAATTGTTGGAAGTCCTCTTGAGTAGCACACTAGTTTCTACTAGTAGAGAACTTAGAATCTTGGAAATCATATGGTAAGATCACATGAACTCTGGGAAAATAGAATAATTCCACTTTCATATATTCCTTGAGTGAAGAGATAAAATTTCTAAGTGAGGTAGGCTGCGACATGTTACATGGGTGGACAAATGAAGTTGAACAATTCGAATGCGATAGACGAAAAATGATAGAAAAATTGATTCCATAAATGAGACATGATGAATTTAATTTAATAATAATCTTGTACCTTTTATCACATTTTATTTAGGAATGAGACTTGTTTATGATATAAGAATTTTCCTAGGATTTCAAATGTTTAGGTGTGGGGGTGTGATCGCACCACGATTGACTGTTTCATTTTCACCCTTACACCTCTGTGCTAACTTGTTTTGTATTGAAAATTATAGAAATAATAACAAATTTCACTTCATATTTGATTAATTTATTTTGTGTTTATCACTGTTAAAAAGGGAAATTTTACTTATTTTGATGAATTCATTGTAGGAGGAGGTGATTTGGAGGCCTCAGAGACGATCCAGATGGAAATGGACCAAACCGCATGGGATCCCAATGATATCTATCCACTGTTTTGAATATTATGAGAAATAAGTGTCTCCAAATGGGATGAAATTTTGTGAGAAGATCCAAAACTTCATGGTATACAACTCATATCAAGGAACCTAAGAAAAATTCGTTCATCTAGAGGCCCATCTGAACCATTCTATCTAGGGGATATAATCTACCCGAATTCAAAAGTTTAGTTCGGTCTTTTGACCATATATCCCAATCTAGATGTCTAATGGCATCCATATTTGACATGGATATTTTCAAGAGGCCTTAAAAAGAATCATATAGTTTGTCAAAAATCTTATGGATTTATACTATTCCAAAACTGAGACACAAGTGGTATCTTAAAAACAGGGTGCTCAAAACCATGTCCCATTTTGTCTATAAAAAGGAACCATGAGCACCTCATTTGGAAGTTAGACCAGAAGGCCAATCTCTTCCAATTTGAAGACCCAAATGAGTCCTATCCTCATCTAATAATCTCTATAGGTCCCTATCCTCATAGGGGGATCAAGGATGAAGGAAAAGTTCCACCCGAGCCTCCTCCTCCTCTTGATGGAAAGCTAAATGGTGGATGATCATTTCGAGGGAGCTACACATACTTGGGAGGGAGTTCTGCCAATTTTTATTCTAATGGTTTTATGTAATTTTTGGGATAAATATTTTACTTATGGTTAAATTTGATTCAATTCTCCTCTTAATACATTTCTTTTGTTATAATTAAGTGAAACACTTTTTATCTCAACACTGATTGGGTTGAGATTTTAAGTGGGAATCTTGTATTTTTCTGATAGGACAAGACACAAGTACTATTTATCACACACATACCTAAGATTTTAGTATGATTTGGTAGAATTTATTTTCTATGTTTGATACCCAAACCTTGAAAACATGACTGTTGTGTTAAGGGGTGGTTCTTTGAGCATAGTTTTAAGAGGAAAAAGGAAAGTTGAGATCTTAACAACCCTCAACCAAAGGGTTCCATTAAACCATTTGTATTTTTCAGAATGATGAACTCACCAAGATTTATATTTAACTTGAAATGATCTCCTTATCTCATAATTATAAAACAACACCTTTATTTATCAACTATTAAACTCTTTAAATCAAGTCATTTTCTTAAAATTGTTTTCAAACCACCCCCCTCTTTTGTTATTATTATTAAAAATTCACACTCTAAAACCACAAAAGCTCCTTGAGAGATAACCTAGGGTCTCCCCTAGACTAAAAAATCTTCTTTAAATCACTATCAATTTGACATGTCATGAAAACGTGGTCACCTACTCAAAACCAAGAAAATTATTTTGGATTGTTTTGATACTTTAGGAAAATGATCCATAAGACATTTTTGATGTGTAGGAATCAACCACACCTCAATCTGACACACAGTGTGACCGATATGACTCCAATTGTGTCTTTTTATTTTAAATTAACATTAATTTTAGAAAATGGAACAAGTTACATACAAAAAAAAATGAGAAATCACATTCATATTGTTTCGATACTTTAGTAAAATGATCCATGAGTCATTTAGGATGTGTAGAAATCACCTACACCTCAATCCGACACATGGTGTGTCCGGTATAACTCCAAGTGCATATTTTTATTTAAAATTGACATCAATTTTAGTAAAAAAGAACTAACCTACTCAAAATAAATAAAACACATTAGGATTGTGTTGATACTTTATGGAAATTATCCATAAGTCATTTGAGATGTGTAAGAATCATCCACACCTCAATTCGACACATGGTGTGGCTAGTATGACTCCAAGTGCATCTTTTTATTTAAAATTAGCACCAATTTTAGTAAAAAGAACAAATATCCCACTCTAAAATGATCAAATGCATTCATATTGTTTTGAAACATTAAGAAAAAGATCCATAAGTCGTTTTTCATGTGTAGGAATCAACCTCACCTCAATCCAATACACTATATGACTGATATGACTCTAAGTGTGTCTTTTTATTTTAAATTGACATTAATTTTAGAAAAAGAAAAAAATAGCATACTAGAAACTAAGAAAAAACATTCATATTATTTTTAAACTTTAGAAAAATTATCCATGAGTCATTTGTGACACGTAATAATCACCCTTAACTCAATCAAATGCATGGTGTGGCTGGTATAACTCAAAGTGTGTCTTTTTATTTAAATTTGAAATCAATTTTAGTAAAAAGGACAATTGGCCTACTCAAAACCAAGAAACACATTTTGATTTTTTTGATACTTCATAGAAATTATCCATAAGTCATTTGAGATGAAGAATTAGCACACCTCAATCTGACGCATGCTGTGACTGGTATGACTCAAAGTCCATCTTTTTATTTAAAATAAAAAACAATTTTAGTAAAAAGAAAAAATAACTTACTCAAAAATGAGAAAATTAATTTTATTATTTTGATACTTTATAAAAATTATCCATTAGTTATCTTTGACATGTAGGAATCAACCAAACCTCAATCCGATGCACAATGTGACCGATATGACTCTAAGTTTCTTTTTTATTTTTAAATTGAAATTAATTTTAGAAAAAGGAACAAGTGACATACTGAAAGCCAAGAAAACACATTTGTATTATTTTGATATTTTAAGAAAACGATCCATGGGTCATTTGTGACATGTAGGAATCACCCGTACCTCAATATGATGCACAGTGTGACCAGTATGACTTAAAGTGTGCCTTTTTATTTAAAATTGGCATTAATTTTACTAAAAAGGAGAACTGGCCTAATAAAAAATGATAAAAAAAATTCGTATTGTTTTGATACTTTAGGGAAATGATCCATAAGTCATTTTAGATGTGTAAGAATTAGCCTCAACTCAATCCGACTCATGATGTGACTGGTATGACTCTAGGTGCATCTTTTTATTTAAAATTGACATTACTATAGTAAAAAGGACAAATGACCTACTCAAAACCGAGGAAGTGAATTCAAAATTTAGTACAATGATCTATAAGTCATTTGTGACATTTAGGAATCAATCGCATCTCAATCCGATGTATAGTATGACTGATATAACTCCAATTGTGTCTTTATTTAAATTTGAAATTAATTTCATTAAAAAGAACAATTGACATACTCAAAACCATGAAAAAATTCAAATTATTTTGATACTTTAGGAAAATGATCCATAACTCATTTGTGACATGTTGGAATAAAATACACCTAAATAAAATGCACGATGTGACCGATATAACTCCAAGTGTGTCTTTTTATTTAAAGTTTGCATTTTTTAATATATTCTTTCATATTAATGTTTAATTTATTTCTTTATAATATTAGTAACATAAGATTTGTTTTCTTATATAGGTGGATTATTTTGCTCGAGTTGAGTTGTTTTTTTGGCAACATATACCATGGGAAGACCTTTTTGAGAGGGGATCATGTGAGCCAAAGATGATGAAACATTAATGTTTTAAAATGTTTGTGGATAGTAATTGTAAATGTAATTATACAAAACATTGTTTAAAATGTACATGGTAGTGTTTTTTTTTTGTATTTGGGATGTAAAATTTATTTCAATTAAATTATATATTTTGTGTATAGGTTACAGGTTGCTGCAGTGTGCTGTTATACAAATAGAACACTGCAGTAGGTGGGGCCTTTATCAGTGCTAAACTAGCGCTGATAAAGGGGACCCCCTTTAATAGTATTGAGATTAACAATGCTTTTTTATCACTTTTAAAATCCTTTTTGCACACTGTAAAAGGTAATATTTGAAGTAGTGGACCACTTTATTAAAAAATGGGAAACAATCAAATCAACCATGTAATAACCGAGCCACATCAACTAACACACGGTTCATCCTAATTATGCTATTGAATACATCAAATTAGATATTTTTTTACTAGAATTTATATAGTATAACGATAACCCTACTTCATCCCACAATAGAATTAGATCACTTAGTTAAAAAAAGTAATAAATTATTTATATTAAATTTTATTAGATAAATGAGGTTTTTTAGGATCAAGCATTAATTAAACATAAATTAAGATAAGAATAAAATAAAGATTGACTTATGAGATTGAAATTAATTAACCCGAGGAAATCCCTTGATGCCCATCCTTCATCACTTCAAGAGATGAAGTTTAGATCCCTTAATACTTAATTTATAACACATATAACCAAAATTCTACCAATTTTACACTAGGATACCTCCTAGGGTTTAACCAGAAACAAAAAATGATTCACGAACCACCACTAATGACCAAGTGAATTGCGCCTGACTTTATAACTGAAACTCATCAAGACAACCTAGAAAGTAATCGATGGGATTTACATGTTTTTTTCTTAATTTATAATTTTATCATTAGAATAACATTAATATTTCTAAGTTCTAATTCTGGACTCCATCAACTAACACAATCCAGAATAGGATTCAAGAAAGACAAAGGATGAGAGAAGAGACAAACATGCTCAAATAATCACACAATCCAAATTATTCATGAAAGCATGAGGATTCACATTAATTTATTTATTATGTGATCATACTGACATAACCATAAAAAAAAGAAAAAATTCAAGAATAATAGAGTAAAAACATGAAATTAAAGAGATTTCTAAAAAAATTACAAGCTACAGTTAGGATTACATCAAGGTTCCTCCTTCTGGTGATCACAAAAAGATCATAACTCAATGGATGGGGAAGGGAGAAAATATGAACAAATAGAACATACCAAGCCTCTATCACTAACCCTATAATCTAGAATCCTTTGATAATGAATGGGAAGGATTTTTATTAACATTTTACACAATATAATGACAAAATAAGTCAATACTCTATAAGTATAGGTGATATGTCCAAGCTATATTTTCCACCCATTTTCACTACTTGGATGAATTAATTATACATGAATTATTGACTTAAAATTATTTGAAGAGGTGGGTCTTCAAGTTATATTTCCAATAAAGGTAGAATAATCCCATTTGGATGTCTATAACCTATGATATGGGCCAAATACATAAGGTAGGTCTAATTTACCTCATCCAATTTTTTTTCTCTTTATAGACCCCATTAGGCCTCTTATGTTTGGATGTAAATTTAGATACAATTTAATAAATTGTATTAAAATTAATTATTCATAATCTATAAAAATAAATTTCCAATTTGGATTAGTGCATACAATGTTATGATATAAATACGAATATGTTATCCAATTGGGTCACAATGTAATTTCATCTTTTTGAGTATGTTTTTAAAAAATGAATTAAAAATATATATTCAGATAAAATTCTTTAATAATGGGACATTAAAACATATAATACATTTAAAACAAAAGTATAAGGGTGAAAATAAACAATATATCTATGCATGATCACACACCCACACCTAAACCTTTGCACTCATAGGCTAAGCCATATATCTAAATCAAAATCCACACATAAATAAAAAGTGAGAAAATTTCCATGATTATTTTTAAAGTGAAATCCATCATGTCTCCTTTATGAAATAAATTTTATTATCATTCTTCTTATCTCACATTCAAATGTGTTCAACTTTATTCATTCACCCATGCAATAGTTGCAACCTACTTTATAATGAATTTTAATCACTCATCTCGTGAATGTGAAATTTATTCAAAGTTATACTCATCTCTAAATCCTGCAAGTAAAACTGAAGGTTTGGTTAAATACTAAATCTCTACACAATAGACAAATAAGAATATCCCAATATTGAGTATTTTTAAGGAATTTTACTGAGGCTTACAGTTGGTGGGTATGATGTAAAAAATATAAGGTTTCAAAGAGGCAGATTTTCTGTTAGAATACAATGCACTATTAATCATTAAAAAATAAGGAATATTACTTACTAAAAGTACCCAAATATGAATCTACCAACTGAATTTTACCTTTTTCAAATATAAATACACAAGTCATATCAAATAAAGTACAATGAAATATTGTGCCTTTTTTTAATTTTTGCTTTTTTATATACATTTATTCTTATTTTTTAAGAGAACAATGTGGGAAAAAATATATTTAAAGAATAATGACCCATTACCTCTATTTTTTATTTATATCACATTTCATACAAATGAGTTTTATGGAGAATTCAATCCCATTCTCCACTCCATTTTTTACCTTTTTTCTAGAGGAATCAAATGAATTTTAGTGAAATATACATAACATGTGGAACTTCCATCAAATAATAAAATCCCACCATATTCCCATACATGTAACTCATACCCTATAAAAAAAATTAAGAAACTCAATTCACATATACTCATATTTAATAATCATCATTCAATGTAAACATGAGTGAAGGTAGGTAGGGAAAATGAGCTTGTAATGTGGCTATCTATAAGGTCTTTCATGACTTCTTGAAAATTCTAAGGGAAAATGTAAGGGTAGGTATCAAAAGTGGATAATATAAAGGGATTAATATCAAATAAACACCTCAATCACACTATCAAATTTCTTTATTCTCAAAAGTTTTGATAAAGGAAAAAACAATATTTAGATGATAAACACAATTTGAGTTAACTCAATAAAGAGGGAATTGAGAAGATTATGATAAAATAGGTTTATAAAACCTCTCATGTTAGTGGAAATTAATATTTTTTATTGATTATAACGGTCTTTTCCTCCTTGATCCCTTACATTTCCAAGTTTTATTGTTGGAGGTGTTTCAGAGGAGGATGGATGAGGTTCTATGGAGTTGGAGCTACAACCGTGTAACAATAGGTATTTATAGTGTAAAATAATAATTTACATCATAAGTTTGTGGTTTATGGAAGGCATGGTCAGAAAGTTTACAGATTTTTTTGGTAGGGATTTCCATGTGAAATGGGTTTACACTGTAAAATAGGATTTTATGACATAAGTTAATTCTAGCCAAGGCGCCATGTTTTTAAGTGGAAAACTAAAGTTTGGAATTTTTATGGATTAAAATTAGTTTACAACTTGTAACCCATAGAACCTATGGAATTTAAGGCATAAATATGGAATTTACGCCATAAATAGGGTGACTTATAGATGTATAAAGATTTTTTTCAACCAATTTTCTTCTCATTCGGCCGTTGCTTCCTATCTTTTTGTGGCGATCCCTAGACACATAAGGAGGATATTATAGCCCATCTTCCTTATTCCTTGATTGTTGGTTCTGGTGGTTGATTTTTGGTGATCAACGGTAAGTTATTCTCCCATTTTATATTGTTACTTACATTATTCCCTTGGAAAATCATTTTAGTGGTGTTGTTTTTATAAGGGTGTGTGTTGGGAAATGTTTTTGACAACCCTTTGGCGTGGTTTAGGGTGATTGTGGTTTTCCATGTGTGGTTGTGGTTTTTGAGATATTCTCTCTTTTCCCTATGGTGCACAATGAGATCAGAAGAATTTTTTGAGGTAGGAGATCATTGTTCTCACCTATTTACATGTTATGTGTGGGGATTTAATGCTTTTGATTTCCTTTTTGTGGGAATTAAGGGTTATATTAATGAATATAATAATTTGGAATGACATAAAATTGACTGCTATGTGGAGTAATAACATGTTTTCACTTCTTTTGATGTTATTGAAGATGAGTTTATGCCTATTGTTTCCTTGCTAAAAATAATAGCTTTTGGGAACCTAATTTGTACTGTAGATGAATTTTTGTGAGACCCTTTCTATGCTATTTTTTCATTTGATCATACCCTAAATAAAAGGATAAATAACGTATATATGGCTAATAAATTGGTTTCCCATGGAAATATCATTTGTGTGATAATACCAATACTAGATAACTAAGTAATGTGATTAAAGCACTTGAATAAATTTATAGAATCCAGGATATGTGTTGTTGTGTGTGGTTGTGCTTTTTATGTTGCTTTTCATGTTATGGAATGAAGTGCGATGATAGTGGTGACCAATTGGGATGTGAGTTAGATGCGATGTGTGATGCAGTGGTTGGTTGGCATGGATTTAATGTGGGTAGTTGTGTGGTTGTGGTTCATAGTGGTGTAGATGTGAAGTGGTGATGATGTGTGGTAGTGTTGTGTTGTGTGGTGATGTTGTATGATGAGGTTTTGGTGTTCGATGTGGTGAGGTGGTTGTAGTGCATGGTGGTTATGATGTGCGGTATTCTAGGCATGTGGTTATTGTGGTGAGATGACTTGGTTGATGTGGTGTGGCAGCGATGGTTAACATGACATGGGATATTGTTGTGTTGTGCAAGGTTCTGTTAGTTTCCCGGTTAGTAATGGAATAAATTGTGATTATTAATGAAATAAATAAATGAATGGGTTGATAAATAAATAAGAATGATTTGTGAAAATGTGAAAGAAATGGCTCAATAATGGGAGATTGTGGGAACTAATTAAATATGGAAATTGTAAAATTGGTTTTTGAAAGTTAGAACATGTGGCTTATGTGGTGTGTTTCATATAGTGGTATACACTAGTGTGGTTTTTTTAAACCCATAGGTCAGGTATTGTGTGCTATCTATATATCATGTATTTTATGTTATTTTCTATATTCACCCACCCTATTTGGATAACCTTACCAACACTCAAAGTTTCTAGGTTCCAGGTGTTTTCCCTAACATCCAGGATGGTGGTGATATGGATGGATATCCCCCCTCTTCCTTAATCTTCCTTTAGAAACAATGATATTATGGGTTGATGTTGGAGATTACCCAATTGTGTTGGTCTATGTGTCTTTAGGTGATATGTGATGTGATGAGGCAGTGATGTGATTTGATATGTGGTGGGGTCATATGTGGTAGGAGTAGTGAATGAGGTTTATGTCCTTCATGTTCATGATATCCTAATTCTCTAGTTATGTTATGTGATGGACCATATGTCTTTGGGTGAGATGTGATGTGATGGCCCAGGTGTCTTCGGGTGAGATGTGATGTGATGTGATAATACTCGATGCTAGAAACAGATTCTAGACCTTGCGATGATAGGGTAGGTAGGGATGTGCCCCAACCCACATTAGATATGGTTGCTATGTGATGTGATATGTATAGAAAGGATGGGAGCACAAGACATTCGATGTTGGGATATGAGATGAAAATCAGCGGGGAAGCGGCTGTGGAGAACATTGATTTATTATGTTATCAATGTTATGTTATTATATTAGATGTGTGATTTGGTGAGCAATCCATGGTGAGTATGAGATTGGTTACTTGACCTATTTAGGTGCTTTTTAGTTATGTAGTTTTTTTATTGGTGCATTAACATAATCTTTTCACAAGTGCACTTGAGACCATGGGTATAATACCACTGAGTATACTTGTATGCTCATCCTACATACATAAAATGTTTTTTAGGTTTCCATGAGGAATTTGGGGATTGATATGGACACTTCTAGATTTGATAAGAGCTGTTATTGAGTCATATCTACATGACTTTCATTTTGGTACTTTACTTTGGAGACCTTTATTTGTATCTTTTGACTTTGATCATAGATTGTGGGATAGTTTTGGGATTATTTTTATATTATCTCTTAGAGTTTCTTGGTGGTTGTTTATCCTATATTTAGATGATGTTTTATATTAGAGGTTAATGCCTCCTATATGTGATATCTTTATTCCCTCAGTTCTTATCACCAACCCAGGGCCTACTAAAGGTGGTACTCGGGGGTCATTATCCCTCTTCCTTCATTGCCGACCTAGGAGGGGTACCTTTGGATGGAGGGGGTCATGACAGAGTGGTATCATAACTTTTGGTTGAGAGATAGGGTGGGGTTTGGAGTTAGTAATAATAAGGATTTCATGGGTTGGTAGGGAAATAGTTCCATTTTATCTTATTGTTTGACATAATCTAGGGATACTGGATATGACATGAGATTTTAGCCCCCCCCCCCCCGTGATCTAGTGTATGGAATATGAGATTACTGAATAACCAAGAGAGGTGGATCTACTTATAGGGAAGAGACCTAATTGAGGTACATTAATCAAAAATATTTATGTTCATGTATGAATTGAGGGATTTTAGGAAATTAAAATGAATTAATTAAACAATATTTGATAAAATTCCATGACACCAGGCTTAGGATGTTCCCCTTGTTTTTTAGGAATGGATTTTGGTTGTCTTCTATGAGTGGTTCATGTATTTTAGTTTTAGTAGAATTATATGGTTGATCATTGGAGGGTCGACTCGACATAGGAGGACGTGGTTTGGTGGTAGGATTTTCATGACTTTCAACGACAATTTTTGGGGAAGTATGAGGGGAGAATATTGGGTATGGATACCGAGCGCTAGTTGGAGTATCTTGAGATTTATTTCGGTTTGATCCAAGCACGAGCTGAGTTCTATGTACCATTGGCTATTAGTCAGTTGTGGGGAGCTATGTGTTAGTGGTGGACACTATTTTTTTGTGGCCAAGAGGAGGAAGATGTGTTGTGGCCAGACTTTCAGAAGGAGTTTCATTTAGAGTTCCTTTCGTCAATGAAGAAGGTAGTGAAGCGAAAAGAGTTTCTCTCTCTTCATCAGGGGAGCCTGAGTGTGTGGGACATTGGGATTAGGTTCAAGGAACTATTTAAATTTTCCCATATGTTTTTCTAGATGGGGAGTCTAGAGAACGATGTCTATAGGAGGCTTTGCACCCAGTGATCAGGTATGTTGTCACCCCGTTCATGCTCCCTAAGCACCTGGAGGTGCATAAAAAGGTGTATTCTATTAATAAAATTCCATCCTTAGTATTTGAGCCTTGAGAGGATGTATGACAGGGTACCTTGAGGTGAAGAGTTTCAGGCAGTGGGAAGTATGTGTATAGGAAGTTAGGGTTTCAATCAGTGGGGAGTCAACCACGAAATAAATTTTCTCATCCTTTTAAGGTAGGTGGATTTTAAGAACCTATTGAGGGGTTTCCATTATTTTTATATTATAGTGTAGGAAATGGTCACCTCTAGGATTAGTGCCTGACCATTTAGGGAGGTCAGTTTCAGATGGGAGGTCATGCCCATTTTTGGTAGCAGTTGTTATTGCCTCTAAGGAAATTTCAGCAGTAGGGACCACTGGTGATTGTTCAACAACTGAGGGAAGATGGTGTTGGAAGGGTGAAATATCATGATGGTACCATTACATAGGGACCTAATCTAGATCATGGCCATGTAGGAAGGTAGAAGATAGGTGGAGGAGCTAGGTGTGGTCAGATGCATGCATTGGATACAACAACACAGACATGGCCAATGGTTATCAAAGGTACGATCAGTTTATCATCTACCCTTGTTTTCACTTTGTTTGATTTAGGAGCCTCACACTCATTTTTTTATCATACTTTGATCATGATTTTGGACTAGATATAGAGATAATTCCAGTTACCTTGGTTTTATCTACACTAGTTAGAGGTTAGAACTCTTTTTTTTGATGTGTGTTAGAGGTGTAGACTGGTGATGGGGCGCACTAGTTAGTGGGATATTTCCTCTTTCTGAAGATACAACCATACAATGTTATCCTTGGCATGGATTGGTGTATTCTGTGCCTACAATAATTGACTAATTCTAGATGGGAGTTTCATTTTTTGATATGGAGGTCCAAAGATTGGTGTTCATTAGTGAATGAGGTTATCAGATGGTTGGAAGGAAAGTGGAGTCTCTTTTTTCTTAGTTGGTATATCTATTAGTGTAAGATTAAGTAGGATATGTTACCAGGGTTATGGAGGAGTTCTGGGATGCTTTATTAAATGAGGCTGTGACACCACCCCCATGACATTATGTCGAGTTTGGGATAGATTTGCAACTTGGTACATCTCTGATTTTGATGGATCCCTATCAAATGATTCCTACAGAGTCACAAGAGTTGAGGTTGTATATGGATGATCTAATTCATAGGGATTTCATTTTACCCAGTGTGTCTCCTTAGAGTGATCCAATGTTATTCTATAAGAGGTAGACAATAGTATGAGGTTGTGTATAGACTACCAGAGGTTGAATTGGTTGACCATAAAGAACTGTTACCCACTTACAAGGATTGCTGATATGTTTGATCAGTTGAGAGGATATAGTTGGTTTTACAAGATTGATATGTGGTTTGTATATCACCATTTGAGGGTGAATGATGAGAATATCTTGAATACTTCCCTGAGATGCAGGTATAAGAACTTCAACTTTGTGGTCATGCTATTTGGTGTTACAAATTCACCATCCATGTTCATGGGGATCATGAAATATGTGTTCCATGAATTCCTTGACCAGTTCATCATTGTATTCATCAACGATACCTTGATCTACTTGAAGTCATAGAAATATCATGCCAAGTATCTTAGAGATCTTTTGTAATCCCTTCAATACCACCAACTCTATGGGAAACTGTCAAAGTGTGAGTTCTTGATATGATAGGTGTGTTTCCTTGGACATGTGGTGTCTCAAAAGGATGTATCCATAGACCCTTCAAATATTGAGTTAGTTGTTTCTTGGGTATAAACCAATAACATGGAAAAGGTTTCAATTTACTTGGTCTTGCAGGCTATTATTGGAGGTTTTCAACCAATTTCTATTAAGTTGTATCCCTACTAACCACATTGACTAGGAAGAACCAATATTTTATGTGTAATGATCAGTGATAGGAAGCATTCAATTACTTAAATGAGAATTTGGTTTGTGCTCCAGGCCTTCAGTTTCCCGGGGAGGGTGTTTTGTATGAGGTTTTTAGTGATGCATCCTATCTAGTCTTGAGATGCATCCTAATGTAGTAGAGAGTGGTGAACTCTTATGGGTCTAGGAATTTACATCCCCACAAGAGTAACTATGCCACCCATGATATGGATTTTGAAATCGTAATGTTTTCACTAAATTTGTGGTGACATTACCTCATCGGTGAGAGATTTGTGATTTTCATGGACCACAAGAGCCTAAAATATGTTTTCTATCAACGTGATTTGAATCTACACCAGTGGAGGTGGATGGAGTTTCTTTAGGATTATGATTTTGATATCTCTTACACCCTGTAGAAGGGTAGTGTTATTTTCAATGAGTTGAGTAAAAATTACCTAGGAGATGTGGTTAAAGAGTCTACAAATATTTAAAAATACATGGAGTAGCTTATAATGATGAATATTGATGTGGGGGAGAGAAGTGGCCATGGTTGTCTTTATCAAATGATTGTGGAGTCATCTTTGATGCAATACACTACAAAAAAACAATACATTAGAGGGGGTTATTTAGAGGGGGTTATGCACAACCCCCTCTAAATTTATTTTCTGTAACATTAGAAGGGGTTCTGCACAACCCACTCTAATCATCGAATTTAGACGGGGTTATGAACCCACTATAAATTCATTTTCTATAAAAATTAGAGTGGGATTATGCACAACCCCCTCTAAATTTTGTAGCATTTTTTTAATATTTGGTTTGATTTTAGATCATGTTATATCAAAACCACTGCTAATTTAATAATTAGTGGCATTATATATTATGTTGGATTTTAGAGGAGCTATATATATATATAACATTTGTTTGGATATATATATATATATAGATAATTTATTTTTTTAAAGGAAATAGTGGGGGTTCACAACCCCCTCTAATTTAAGATATTATAGGGGGTTTATGAAACGTCTCTAATCCCTTAGATTAGAGGGGGTTTTGAACACCTTCTAATTTAAGAAATTAAATGGTGTTTTGAACTCCCTTTAATTGATGAAATTAGAGGGGGTTTTGAACCCCCTCCTAATTGATGACATTAGAGGGGGTTCAAAAACCCCTATAATTTATGACATTAGAGGGGGTTGTTAACCCCCTCTAATTCAAGAAATTTGATGGGGGTTATGAACCGCTGTAAATCCATTTTATTAGAGGGGGTTTTAAACTCCCTCTAATTTTTTATTTATTTTCTAAAATAGATCTCATATAAATTTAAATTTTTTAATATATATGTGAGTGTGTGAATGTGTGTGTGTGTATATATTACATAAACAAATTATATAAATGTATTTAAATACATTATAACACACATATATAAGGACATTATATAAATATTTTAAATAAATACTTATACATATAAACAAAAATATAGACATACATATAAATATAGATACACATAATATAAATGTAATCATAAATATATTTATTAAAATTTATAAAATTTATATATGGTTTTATAAATACTATACATTTATATTATGATTTATATTATACATATATTATATTAAATACATTTTATTGTATATTTTTGTATAAATACATTTATATTATATTATTTATACAAATATATATAATATAGACAACATTAAACTTAAATTTACATATACATATATATTTAATATAATTATATTATATATATTATAAATATTTAATTATATATAAATTTATATATATTATATAATTATTTTACATATATTGTATTATACCATTTTAATTATAAATTAATTTAGTACACACACACACATATCATATAATGATTAATAATATTATTGTTACATGCACACGCACATAAATACATTTGTATTGTATACTTATGTATAAATACATTTATATTAGATTTTGTATACTAATTTACATAATTTAGTAAAAATTAAAATTAAATATAAATATAAATATAAATATATTATTTATTTATATTATATATTATATTATAAATATTTATTGTAAATAAATTTATATCTATTATATAATTATTTTATGTATATTGTAGTATATCATATTAATTATAAATTAATTTAGTATATATATATATATATCATATAATAATTAATAATATTATTGTTACACACACACATAAATACATTTCTATAGTATACTTACGTATAAATACATTTATATTAGATTACGTATACTAATTTACATAATTTAGACAAAATTAAATATAAAATTAAATATAAAATTAAATATAAAATTAAATATAAATATAAATATAAATATAAATATAAATATAAATATAAATAAATTATTTATTTATATTATATATTATATTATAAATATTTTATTTTAAATAAATTTATATGTATTATATAATTAATTTATGTATATTTTAGTATAACATATTAATTATAGATTAATTTAGTATATATATATATATATAATTTAATTATATTATTTATTTTCAATTATATGAATTCATTTAATTTTGTGTGTATATATATGTGTGTTGATGATATAATATAAATGTATATAATTACATAAATTAATATATAATATAAATGTATTTAATATAATATATGTATAATATATATTTTAATTATATTATATCTATAAACACAAAAATACACACACACACAAATATAAATATATTTATTAATATATGTATAAATATGTATTTATATATATTAAATATACAAATATATATATATATATATTATATACAACTATTTTATA
The DNA here is from genome assembly GCA_963277665.1 of Viscum album. Lineage (NCBI taxonomy): Eukaryota > Viridiplantae > Streptophyta > Magnoliopsida > Santalales > Viscaceae > Viscum > Viscum album. The sequence goes on along the minus strand of OY728129.1, from coordinate 1,859,925,768 downwards.
ATTACACATAAATACATATTATATATAAATATTATACACAAATATATATTATATTATAGAGAAATATATTATATTTATAAAAATATATTGTATTATTTATATTTATAAACACAAATATATATATCTATATAATATAATAATTCGGAATATGAATAAATATACCGTAGCATACATTATAATTGAAAATCCCGCTAGCCTAGTGGTTCGGTAGTTTCAATTACCAGAACCGGTTCTGGGTTCGAATCCCGCCGATGTCATTTTAAGCCGCGGTCATGGTGAACAGGCGCGAGCGTGCGTGTGAGGGCTCTTGCGGACAAGGGTTGGCGGTGCGCGGTGAGCTCTGGGCATGGGGTGGCTCTAGGCTCCAGCGGACAGGGGCGAGGGTGTCCAGGTGTGTGTCAAGGGGGTGGCGCTGCGCGGGGGGCTCTATGGGGATATATGGGCCCTTGAGGGGCTCTAGGATCTGTTGGACAAGGGTAGGGGTGTCGTGGGTTGTCCTGGTGAGTCAAGGGGTGACCGGGGTGTTGTTGGGTGTCCATGTGTCAAGGGGTGTTGGGGGGGGGGGTGTCAAGGTGGGTGTCGGGGTGTGTCAAGAGGGTGGTGCGGGTGTCAAGGGATGTGTCAGGGGGGTGTCCAAGTTTGTCAAGAGGGTGGAGCGGGTGTTGAGGGATGTGTCAAGGGGTGTCGAGGGGGGGGGGGGTGTCAAGGGATGTGTTAGGGGGGTCAGTAGGGGAGCTTTGGTGGACAAGGGTGGGGGTGTCCCTGGTGTTTGTCGCGGGGTGTCCTGGTGTGTCAAGGGGTGTCTGGGGTGTCGCTGGGTGTCTGTGTGTCAAGGTGTGTTAAGACGGTGGCACGGGTGTCGAGGGATGTGTCAAGGGGGGTGTCTGGGTGTGTCAAGAGGGTGGGGTGGGTGTGTCAAGAGGGTGTTGAGGGATGTGTCAAGGGGGGTGTCCGGGGTGTCAACAATGGTCTGGCCTAGCTACCCTAGTGGTGGCAAAGGGTTTGGGGCGGTTCAAACCGCCCCAAAATTTCTAATATTAGAGGTGGTTTATTTTATAACTTCCTCTAATGTGGTAAATTTCGGGCAACATTAGAGGGGTTTTAAACCCCCTCTAACATAACCGCCGCTAAATTTACAGTGAATTTACCAGCACTTCCTCACAACCACCTCTACTAATAGTAGGCGGGCACATTAGCGGTGATTCCTCACAACCGTCGCTAATTTATTTAGAAGGGGTTATAACCCATTCTAATGTAAAAAATAAACCCTTCTAAAGCGATCATTTTTTTAATGATAGGTGGAGAAGTCTCATTGGGGATACTCATAGGGGGGAGGTGATGCATGACTTTATTAGCTATGGTGATGCTCCAGAGGGATGGTTAAATAATGGTCAAAACTAGGTGTTGTTTCATGAGAGGTTTTTTGTTCCATTGGAAATGTGTGAGGGAGTTCTACAAGAATTTCATAGCTCACCTTTAGCAGTACATCCTGGTGTGAAAAATATGTATCGTGGCTTGAGGAGGATTTTTTTTTGGCCAGGGATGAAATGGTCAGTGGTGGAGTTTTTGGTAAGGTGTTTGGTTTGTCAGCATGTGAAAATAGAGCATCATGTTCCTAGTGGTTTATTATAGTCCTTGGATGTTCCTTAGTGGAAATGGGAATACATCTCGATGCATTTTTTCATTGGGTTACCTTGAGCTCAGGGAGGATGTGATGTAGTTTGGGTGATAGTGGATCGATTGATGAAGTCGACTCATTTTCTAGAGATTTGTGAATAGAGTGCCACAAATATTTGGTAAGGTAGTGTGTGGATTATGTGGTTAGACATAATAGGATACCTAAGACCATTATATCTGATTGGGATCCTCATTTTACTTTGCAGGTCTAGAGGGAAATGCAATATGATTTTGGATCCCAGTTGCACCTTATCATTTCTTTCCACCCTTATAAAGATGGGAAGATAGATAAAAACATCCTGACATAGGAGGATATGTTGTAAGCTTGAATCATAGACTTTGGTGGATCATGGGTATGGAACTTGCCTCTAGTTGAGTTTTCTTACAAAAAACAACTATCACTCATCCATTAGAATGGCTCTATTTGAGGTGTTTCATGTAAGGTCATAACATTCTCCATTGTATTTAATGGAGGTTGGTGAGTCAGTAGTTCTTAGTCCTGATATGGTGTAGAGCACGACTGAGAAGATCTAGTTGGCCCGAGAGATGATGAGGGCGGAGCAAGACTTTTAGAAGGCCTATGTTGATCATAGGAGGATGAACTTGGAATTAAAGGATGAAGACCATGTATTCTTAATAGTTTCTCCTCGATGTGAGTAGCATAGGTTTGGTAGGGTAAGTAATATTTCTCTCCAATTTATGGTACTTTTCGAGGTGTCGGTGCATGTTGGTGTAGTGCCATATCATTTGGAACTTCCACCATGGATGGAAATGATCTATGATATCTTCCATGTGTCTAATCATAATTATTATATTCATGATGAATCCTACATCATCTACTGGGGAGAGTTGAATATTGAGGATGATATTATGTTTGTAGAGAATCTATAATAGATCTAGGATCATTGAGAGAAAGTGTTACATGTGCAAACTATTACCTTGGTTTACATGTTGTGGAGGTATAGTGGCCTAGAGGAAAGTACTTGGGAGTGAGATACATAGATGCATTCCCAATACCTAGATTTATTTTGAGTTTTTCCTTGTTCTATTTTTCTTATTGATGTGATGTTTGGATCTTTCTATTTTACGTGATGTGTTGTTCCCTTGTTGATGTGATGTATGATAAAGATTCCAACATACGAGGAAGGGGAAAACCTAATTTATAATCAATACGTGTTATACTTTGACATGATTAAAATATTTAGGGTGATTAAATGTTTCCCAAAGTAAACAATATCTTGAAATGGAAGATGAAATTCCTTGATTTGTGTACTTAGGGTAGTACTATGTGTGTTGGCTGTTATAACGTCCAGGATTCGGGTGCCGCCCAAAGGTGCCCCAAACCTGGTTGGTCACATAACCTCAAGCACATTTCCCCAAATGCCAGAGGCTTCCAAATAGTAGTGAGGGAAAAGGTGTGATATTGGGGAAACTATTACCTCATTGACAGAGTATACACAGTGGATAAAAAATAGTAAACAACTGCGGAAGTAGTAATACCAAACAGGAATAACAATGGAAGAATGAAAGTAAATACAAAATAATCCACAATATATATATATATATATATATATATATATTATTCATGGCATATGTATCTAATAAAACATCCAAACAAGTCACAATGTTGGAAAGAAATACTGAAACCAAGGTACAAAAGAAACAATTAAACTCCAACAGCATCGCAAGCCTCATCTTGGTCCGATGCTCTCCAGCTCCAACAGCAATCAAGTACCTGATGAAGAAGGGTGATTTCCCTTGTCTATACCTACAATCATATAATATTTTTGGGTCTAAAAGTATGACCCAAACAAGGTGTGAGATGAATCCTAGTAGACAACCACCAAAAGATCTGTGCTTAACTGTCATTGAATATATATAGTAGGTAATATGTGAGAATAAAGTAATAAACTAGGAAGTACTAAAGAGTAACAATACTAAAATTTTCAATTAAATTAATTTAAAATTTATTAATCATCTGTTGAATTATATAACCCTAGGATATAGCCTAAGCTCTGTATCCCCCATGTAAGGTATCTAAAATAGATGTCTCATAAGACCATCTACCAAAACAAGTAAGACCAAATCCAAGCTTGTTATTTAGCTTCGTAGACTCTTCAAAATAATTTTATTATTCAATAATGAACCTTTGGGAAAGTTATCATAGTCTAATTCCCCTGTTCTAACATAATAACAATTCATTTAATAACAAACCTCTGGGAAAGCTCTCACGGTCTAACCCCTTTGGTCTATTATGCTATCAAACAATTATAAACAACCACCTGGGAAATCTCTCATGGTCTAAAACCCCAGGTCAACAATTCATTTAATAAAATATAAATTACCACATGGGTATCTCTCATGGTCTAACCCCTTTGGTTTAACGTAACAACAATTCATTTATCAATGACCACCTTGGAAAGCTCTCATAGTCTAAACCCTTGGGTCAATATTCTCTTAAATCAATTATAGACGACCACCTGTGCATATATCATGGTCTAACCACTTTGGTAAGATTTCAGATTCCAATCCCCTTGGTCAACATTCACAATTCATATCAAAAGCATTTCATATAATCAGTAACTCCATCCTAACAAAACAAGGCATAGAAAAGAAGGCAAGCCTAAAAGGAATTCTAGACCAACGACCATAAAAAATAAATCAAGGGGAAATTCACCCATGGGGTGTCCAAAAAACAAGGTATATAACCTTACTCATAAGAAAATACCCTTTATTAATTAAATAAACCATATCAGGTGATAATAAGGGTTAAATTCCAAATCAAGAAATAACCCAAATGTGGGTATGTGGCACTTTAAGAATATATAATCTAAGACAACACAACGAAAGGCACAAACCACCTACATTGATGTTGTATGATTGATATACTTGAACTTAGGCCCTTATATTGGTAAAAAACTGTGTAGATATATAAAAACATGAAAAAATATCAAACTTGAATAACTCACAAGAGAGGAGGAATCCAGAAGAAAGGCTCTAGGGGTTTTGAGAACTCATCGGTGGGATTCCAACACACCCAAAAGTGTCTCAATAGAAGCTTGGATGGAGAATTAAAAGGGGTTATGAGTTCATCAGACGTTCTGATGTGATCCTATATGAACCACAACCAGAAGAAGATATTTTTGAATATGAGACATGACCCCTCTCTGATATCTCAAATAAAAAGAAAAGTACATAGCATGTTCATTAACACTACACGCCGTGTAGTAGCCTTAACCAGACCCCAACTCAAGAGGTCCACCAAGTCACCACACGACCATGTACTTGGCAGTTACATGGCCAGTAGGCATCTATACACGGCAACCGGATACATGGCATGTACATGGAAGTACATTGCATGTACTAAAAAAACCCATTTTCTTCCTTTTTCCTAAAAAATAACCTGAAATCAAGATCCATACCTTAAATGAAGATCCAAGTTCTTAAAAACTTCCCCCTTAAAGAAATTCGTCCCTGAATTTACCTTCCAAGGGTGGTGAAGAAGAATCTAAAAACAACTCTGGCCACTACAATTACACATCGACCTCCCTCTCCCAAGTCTCATCCTGCACTCACCCGTACTGCCATAACACCCATAACAAAGGAATAGACCGACCACAGAGAACCTTCACGCTACAATCCACAATCTGAATAGGGTGCTCCTCAAAGGATGCATCCACCTACAACTCAACCTCCTCAGGTTAAAAAAAATGAGATGGGACTGAAAAGTAATGCTGTAGCTGAGAAACATGAAAGACCTCATGCATATCCTGATACCTATGAGGTAACTGCAATCGATAGGAAACTGGACCGACTCTCTCCAAAACCTCAAATGGATCGATGTATCTCTGTGAAATATTTCCCTGTCTCCTAATCCTCTTGTTTCCCAATCTTATTGTGACATGCAGGAAAACTTGATCTCTGACCTCGAACTCCAGAGGTCGGCTCCATCTACCGGAATGATATTTATACCGAGACTGTGTAGTAGCTATCCTCTTCTGAATCAACTCCATCTACTCAGTGGTATCTTGGAAAAGATGAGGTCCCAAAATAGTTTCCTCTCCTATCTCCATCCAACATAGGGGTGATCAACATAGCCTACTGTACAAATCATCATAAAGTGCCATCTGAATCATTGCCTGAAAACTATTATTGTAGGTAAACTCCACCAGGGGTATGTGTCTCTCCCAAGAGCCCCTGAAATCTATGATGCATACTCAAAGCATGTCCTCCAAAACCTAAATCATGCCTTTGTACTAGCCATATATCTGGGGATGGTAAGCTATACTCAGGAGTACTTGTGTACCCAAAGCCCTATGTAGTCCCTTCTAGACACAAGAAGTAAACCGAGCGCCCCTGTCTGAAATGATAGGGTGAAAAACCCTGTGAAAATGTACTATCCATCAGATGTAAAAATTTCCAACCTCATCAACACTGAAGGTTTCCTTGATCGGCAAGAAATGTGAAACCTTCATGAGTTTGTCAAAAATAACTCATACAACATCATTTCCTCGAGGAAAGCTTGGTAAACCCGTCACGAAATCCATCACGACATCATTACACTTCCACTCGGGAATGGGTAACTACTGTAATATACCTGCCAGTCGCTGATGCTCTTCCTTCACCTATTGACAGGTGGAAAATCTTATAAAAAAACTAGTTACATCCCTCTTCATGTCTGGCCACCAATACTAACGATGTAGATCTCTATACATATTGGTGAAACTAGGATGAACTGACCATACTGAGGCATAAAAATCTCAAAACAAATCCTCATGTATGTCTGCTGACACCCATACGTACCCATGGAAACACAAAACCTCATCCTCACCTACAGTCCACCTAGGAGTAGAGTCCTCTCCTGACACACTCTCCTGTAGGACCAGGCCTTTGGAATCTAATAGCTGCCACATTTGTACTCGATCCAGTAGAGTAGAGGTAACAACTGTAGATGAAAGAAATGTCAGCCCCTATTTTTCTTGACCCTCCAAATTCATCTCATAGAATAGATCCAGAAGCTTCCACTTACTACTGGCCTCTTGAAATTACTGTATCTGAGTCCTCTTGATCAAGGCATCATATACTGCATTGCTTTTTCCAAGCATGTAGGAAAGTTCGAAGTCAAAATATTGAAGGTACTCAACCCACCTCCACTGTCTCAAATTTAGATCATGATTATTAAAGATATACTTGAGGATTTTTTGGTTAGAGTATAACAAAAAATGCTCTCCCAAAAGATAATGTCTCCAAAAACGCAAAGAATGCACTACTACAGCTAACTTAAGATCGTGCGTCGGGTAATTCCTTTCATGTGACCTCAACTACCGAGACCCGTACGCAACAAATCCTTCCCCCCTGCATAAGAACTGTTCCCAGCCCGATACCTGGTGCATCACAGTAAATGGTGTAACTCTTGCATGGATTCAGAAAAATCAGTATCTATATTGAATTAAATCTCCCTTTTAGCTCCTGAAAGGATAAATTGTGAGAATATGTCCACAAGTACTTCAAACCCTTCTTAGTCAGGCCCATCAGTGGTGTTTCTAAGCATGAAAAATTCTAAATAAAGTGTCTATAGTAACCATCCAGCCCCAGAAAAATCCGTACCTCAAAGACGTTCTTCAGATGATCCTAGGAAACTACCAATCTCACTTTATCTGGGTCTAATGATACTCCTGTCTCTGAGATGACATGATCTAAGAAATGAATCTGGTCTATCCAAAAGTGCCACTTTGAGAGCTCATCATATAACTAATTCCCTCTCAGTGTACTCAATATGATCTCAATATAGATGGAATGGTCATGTCGAGTGTGTGAGTACACTAAGATATCATCCACAAAGACTACCACAAAAGAATACAAGTAAGGGTGGAATACTCGGTTTATTAGTTCCATGAAAACTTCCGGTGTGTTCGTGAGAATGAATGACATAACCAAAAACTTGTATAGACCATACCTACTCTAAAAGGCTATAAGAGGTATATCTGATGGTATAATGTGCAAATGATGATCACCAGATCTCAAGTCAATCTTCGAGAACACCCAGGATCCTCAAAGATGATCAAAGAGATCATAAATCCTTATCAAGGGATATCGGTTCTTGACCATCAACTGGTTCAGCTTCTAATAATCCACACAGAGTCTAAGGATACTGTCTGCCTTCTTCGCAAAAAGAACAAGCAAACCCCAAGAAGTACTAGGTCGAATGAAACCCTTTTCCTGCAACTACTCTAACTACTTCTTGAGCTCCTATATTTCTGGTGTATCCATCCTATAAGGAGGAATGGACACTAGTTCCACTCCTGGAACAAGCTCAATAGATAAATCCACCTCTCTCTTTAGAGGTAAACCTAAAAATTCGATTGGGAAGACATCTCTGAAACGATACACCACTGGAGGAAAGTCCATATGTGAAGTCCCCTGGTAATCTAGATATAAACTAGAAATATGGGCTATAATTCCTCCCAACCCATGATGCTTGAGTCTAGCTCTGCTCACCTAGACATCCCATTCACCCTTGTGTAGAAAAGATCCTCCCTCTAGTGATGTGAAACTCACCCTGTGGTGATAGAAGTCAACAAAGGTCTAAAAGGAGAACAACTAGTCTATTTTGAGAATGACATCAAAGCCAATCATCTCTAAGATATATAGGTCCCATAAGAAGTGACACCCACCAAACTCAAGAGGGCACTCCTTGAACTGACACACACTAGTCGTCATAATCCCCAACAGAGTTTCTAGCATCATAACATCATCATAAGTAAAGATAAAGAGCTCAAGGCTATCCACAATTACAATAGATATAAAACCATGGGAAGACCCTATATCAAAAATAGTATAATCTAAAACCGAGGTAACTAGAATCGTACCTCTAACCCTTGAGGGTATGGGATCCTAATCCTACTGGGTCAGTTCCATTGTAAAAGTATGACCTATACCATGGCCCTGTGACCCTACCTTGCTACCCTGATCTGATCCAACTTGCTGTTGCTGAAAAATTGTCATCTGGATACCATGGCCACAACCACCTCCTCGTCCTGAAAGGTCTGACAAACTCTAGTTCCCTGAATGATGATAAATTGGTGGCCTTACTCCTGTATGTTGAGTCATAAAATATCCCCTCTCACTCAATACTGGTGAGAACATCCAGCAAAAATACTGAATATATCCCATCTTGCCACAAGATCGGCACTCGACTAGGTCCCTCATGTAATGTGGTCTCATATGCCCACTCCTTCTACACTAGTAGCACACTACTTGGATACTTGAAGAAACATCACATGAAATATCTCTAAGGTGCTTCCTTCTATCGGTTGAAGGAGTACCAACCCTGGGTGCTAAACTTCCCGGGATCTCAACTCCAAAATCCCTCAGATTTTGCTCAGTAATCGGCGCTTGGTTTACTATAGCAGTCAACAAAGTCAACCTGCAAACATTCACCTACAATTGGATGTTGTACCTGAGAACATCCTAAAATATCCTAGCCAGTGATAATTCATCACCTCAAAAAATAGGTGAGAAGAACTGAAGCTCTGTAAAGAGAGGAGAATAATCCATCACTAAAAGAGCGCCCTGCTCCAAATTTATGAACTCTCAGGCTCGGTTGGCCCTCAACATATCAGGATATAAATAATCATAGAATGTCCTTTGAAACTCTTACCAATACATATCTTGATGAAGTCCCACCTATGAGATAGCATCCCACCACATCTTAGAGGAATCACGTAGTATGTAAGTCGCGAGCTTCACCCTACTCTCATGAGGTTTCTCCAGATGATCAAAGATAGAAATCATGGCCTCAAACCATGAATCTGTAGCCTGTGGTCCTCTATCCCCTGAAAAAGTGGGAGAATGCTGCTGTTGGAACACCCGCGTCAACTCTTTCATGGTTGGGGAATGATGTGGTGCTCCCTAAAATGTATGCATCATCCTCATAAAGCCTTCACAGAACTATGCATCAGCACCTTTGTCTGGTATAATAGCTGGTTCCAAGATGGGAACAATGGGAGGATCTGTTGATAGTCTTTGATCTACCCTTTCTGGTGTCTGATCATCACCCTGTACCTGGCGTACAATCAGAGGACTCCTTGGTGGAATGACTCTGCAAGGTCAAGCACACACCTCAGTACAAGATTAACGAAACTACAACTCAGAAGTGAAAGTATGAAACATGTGAAGGAAAGCATTAAATTTTTCCAAAAGATGGTTACACAGCGTGTAGAAACACTACACAGTGTGTTCCATTAAGCTTTAACATGGGTGTGTACCTCTACCAACCTAGTCATGTAACACCCCATACACACGACATGTTCCTACTAAGACACAATGTGTACTTGAATATTACCTCTTTCCCAGGTACTTCTACATGTATAGAACTACACAATTATACTGGTGTAACACTACACGATGTGCACACTCTAGACACGATGTGTACAACTAAAGTTCCATCCACCTGCTTCGTTAGTCACATAGCTGGATACATGGTCGATTTAAAAACAGTGTGTACTCTCAATATACGGCGTGTTCTACCAAGAGTTTACCAACCCCGCATCTCTGATCACACATTCAGTCACATGATCAACAACTACATGGCATGTATGTATGGTACACTATGTGTACTTAAGAAAATTCATTCCTTCCAGAACATAAGAACACATGGAGTGTGTTCATAACACCACACACTGTGTTTTCTGGGTTTTCCAAACATTAAGCCTCTAAAACTTCTCCGGAACCCCTAAAATCTTAAAATTTGGCCAAGTAATTCCAAGTTCTGATCCATGAGAGCCCAAACTCCCCGAGAATAAAAGTTTGACATCCTTATTCATATCATAACTTGACAGAATTCAATTAAAGTTCAAACATGATCCACCAAATTCCTATCCAAGAGGGACCATAACACCTCAATGACCAAAGCTTGGAATCCATCCAAATGAAACTTTACATATACCATTACCCTATCAAATTAGTAGGTATTTATATCTCAACATCTATCACAACAACATACAATCAGTAATGCACCCTAAATGGCATGACAAGAATGCATGACATGTGATCTCTAGAAAGTGCCTATATGACGTATGAGATGGAATACCCTCATCTCATTGGATTTCAATAGAAATATAACCACAATGATATCAATAATAAAAGCAAAAAACAAGTAAATCACCCAATGGTGAAATAAAATCAACTGTAACAATTGCAAAACCAGAAAAATTGCAATATTCAAGGTAACTTGGATTTTCCCTGTACACGGGTTAGTTATTCCTGGGCACACCTAATTAGAAAACTCCATTTAATTACTATCCTAGTATATTAGATCCAAATAGCAAGGCAAAGCAGAAAAGAGTCCCTCTAATACCACTTTGTAACGTCCTAGATCCAGGTGCCTCCCAAAGGTACCCTGAACCCGGTTGGTCACATAACCTCAAGCACATTTTATCAAATTTTAGAGGATACCGACTAGAAGCGAGGGACAAGGTGTGATATTGGGGAAACTATTCCCTCATTGGCAGAGTATACAAAGTGGATAACAAATAGTAAAAAATAGTGGAAGAAGTAATACCAAACAAGAATAACAGTGGAAGACTAAAAGAAAATCCAACATAATCCGTGATATATATATATGATGCATGGAATATGTATCTAAGAAAATAAAAAAATAGTTCACAATGCTGGAAATAAATACTGAAACCAAGGTACAAAAGAAAAAAGTAAACTCCAACAGCATCACAAGCCTCAGCTTGGTCCCATGCTCTCTAGATCCAACAAAAATCAAGTATCTGATGAAGAAGGGTGCTTTCCCTTATCTATACCTGCAATCATATAATCTGTTTGGGTCCAAAAGCATGACCCAAACAGGTTTTGAGACTAATCCCAGTATGAATCCACCAAAAGATCTTTGCCTAACTGTCAGTGAATATATATAGTAGATAATATGCAATAATTAAGCAATAAACTAGGAAGTAATCAAAAGTAACAATCCTAAAGTTTTCAATTATAATCATTTAACATTTATTAATCATCCATATAATCATGTAACCCTAGTATCTAGCCTAAGATCTATATCCCCCATATAAGGTAACCATAATATACATCTCATAAGACCATCTAACAAAACAAGTAAGACCGAATCCAAGATCTTGCTTTGGATTGGAAGACACTTCACAATCATTCAATTATTCAATATCGATCCTTTGGGAAAGTTCTCATAGTCTAATTCCCCTATTCTAACATAACAAAAACTCATTTAATAAAAAACCTCTGGGAAATATCTCACGGTCTAAACCCTTTGGTCTATTATGCTATCAAACAATTATAAACAACCACCTGGGAAAGCTCTCACGGTCTAAAACCCCAGGTCAACAATTCATTTAATAAAATATAAACGACCACATGGTAAGATCTCATGGTCTAACCCCTTTAGTCTAACATAAAAAAAATTCATTTATCAATGACCACCTGGGAAAGCTCTCACGGTCTAAACCCTTGGGTCAACATTCACTTAAATCAATTATAGAGGACCACGTGAGAAACTCTCACGGTCTAACCCCTTTGGGAAGCTCTCACAGTGCAATCCCCTTGGTCAACATTCAAAATGAATATCACATGAATTTCATATAATTAGTAACTCTATCCTAACAAAACAAGGCATGAAAAACAATAAAATCCTACAAGGAATTCTAGACCAATGGCCATAAACAATCAATCAAGGAGAAACACACCCATGATGTGTACAAAAAACAAGGCATCTTACCTTACACATAAGCAACTACCCTTTATCAATTAAATAAACCATATCAGGTGATAAACAAGGTTAAATTAAAAATCAAGAAATACCCCAAACATGGGTATGCATCACTTTAAGCATATATAATCCAATAAAACACAACAAAAGGCACAAACCACCTACCACGATGTCGTATGATCGATATACTTGAATGTAGGCCCTTGAATTGGACTAAAATGTAATATATATAAGAAAAGATGAAAAACAATCAACCTTTAATAACTCACAAGAGAGGAGGAATTTGGAAGAAAGGCTCCAGGGTTTTGAGAACTCACTGATGGGATTCCAACACACCTGACATTGTCTCAATTAGAGCTCAGACATAGAATTGGGAGGGGTTTGGAGTTCGTTGACCATTCCATCGTGCTTCTATATGAACCACAACTAGAAGAAGATATTTTTTTATATGAGACACGACCCCACTCCGATATATTAAATAAAAATAAAAGTACATGGTGTTTTCATTAATACTACACGCCGTGTAGTAGCCTTAACTAGCCCCCAACACAAGCAGTCTGTCGTGTCACCAAACGACTATGTACTCAGCCGTTACACAGCTAGTACACGACTATATATGGAAACTAGGTACATGGAATGTACATGGAAGTACACAATGTGTACTCAGAAAAACCTATTTTCTTATTTTTCCTAAAAAAACCTGAAATCAAGATCCATACGTAAAATAAAGATACAATTTATTAAAAATATGGTTGTTTCTAGTTTAGGGGTTGAGATGTTTGTGTAGATGGTTGTGTGAATAGGATAAGATAGTGGTTGGTGTGGTGGTGATGTGGCTATGTGGTGTTTTTTATGGCTGTTTTGGCTTGTCATGTTTGGTTGGTGGTAGTGCTTGAGGTGTAATGAGGCCCCTAGGAGGTATCTCATGGGGTGATTATTCAGACCATATTCTTCTTTCGGGTTTGATTTTGACTCTCGAAGATGAGAATTCTTTGAGAGGTATATGATGTAACAGTACATGCCCACATGACCCGTTACTTTTCTAAGTTTGGGTGTTGGAGGTGTTTCAAAGGAGGCTGGAGGAGATTCTATGGAGTTGGAGTAACAGTTGTGTAGTAGTAGAGATTTAAGTCATAAAATAAGAATTTAATTTGTAAGTTTTTGGTTTATGTAATGTACGACCAATTGATTTACAACTTGTGTTCAAAAGGGAGTGCCACATGAAATGGGTTTACACCATAAAATAGGAGTTTACAACATAAGTTAATTCAAGTCGAAGCACTATGTTTTTCAGTGGAAAACCTAAGTTTTAAAAGTTTATGACTTAAAACCAGTTTATGTCTTGTAACCCATAGACCCCATGGAATTTATAGTGTAAATATGTAATTTATGATATAAATAGGGCGACTTACAACCTGTATAAAGGTTTTTTGGACGTTTTTCTTCTCATTAAGCCATTTCTTCCTCTCATTTTGTGGCAAGCCCTAAATGTAAAAGGAGGGTCTTCCAGACTTCCTTCCTTCTTCCTTGATCACTGGTTCTAGTGGCTGTGTTTTGGAAATCAATGGTAAGTTATTATCCCCTTTTCTGTTGTTTCCTTTCATTCCACTCTTAGAGAATCACTACAATAATGTTTTTTTGATTAGGTTATCTATTGGGCCATATTTTTGAAAACCCTTTGGTGTAGTTTAGTGTGATCGTGGGCTTCTATGTGTGGTTGTGGTTTATGGGCTATTACCTCTTTTATATGTGGTGAGAAGAAGGATCAAAAAACTTATTTGAAGTAGGGGATCCTCATTCTCACCAGTTTACATGATATGTGTGGGGATTTCATGATTTTTCTTTATTTTGGGTAAATAGTAAGGGCCAAAATAACAACAATAATAATTTAGCATAACTTGAAATTGATGGGTGTAGCATCCCTGACCCAAATATCCACGCTAACAGTGCTATCAAGCTAGGTGCCACTAGCCTTAGGCACACATCCCCATATACCAAAGGCTACCGACTAGCAGTGAGGGTGTAAAAAAGTAATAGTGGAAAGACTATACCCTAAAGGGATGATATAAAAAAGGTACGAGTATATATATATAACATGCAGCAGAAAATTAAGACTCAACACACTTGAACCAGACCTTCCAAAGGTAGAAGAACAATCAATATCAAGTAATAGAAGATTCATAATAATAAACAATAGCATAAATAATAAAAAAAACCAACATTTCACTTGTAGCTATAAAATGCTTACATATCAGTTCATACATATCGATATGCAGAAGGGTCACCAATGGATAACCTCAGTATAATAAATACATATATAATATAATGATACAAAAGGAAAAAAGGTAAAACACAAAATTAACTCCCACAGAGGTAAGAAACTCAAGGTCCCTTTCCAACATCCCATTCCAAACAACTACTAATATCCATCTCCTGAAGCTGATCTCTCACCTGAACGCAACATCATAATTTTTACATGCATCCCCATGGGCGCATGTAGGGTGTGATAACGAGTCTCAATAGGATACCACCCATGTGTACATACCCAAAATAAGTATTTAATTAGGTGTAAACTATAGTAAATAAACAACAAATGTGTAAAATAAACATGGACTTCCCCAGTACCACCAAAAATCCATAACCTGCCTCAACCAATGTTAGAATCACTAAAGAGTAGAGGATCCTTTTCCCATGGCCCAGTGTAATCCCCAGATGTCATACAGACCAGGTGAACCTTCAGGATCCACCTCAAATGAAGTAACCCAACACCTCATTCTAACTAACATCTCATGTCTCAACAAAGTACTGACATCCTGAAGGCATGCCCAAGAAAAACAATATGGTGCCTTAGATCCCTGCTTGAAAGCACTCGTTGGATTGAAGCCTGAAATCTAGAGGCACGTCGATATCTATCCTTAAATAAAAATAATTATCATCTCATATCATACATTCCCAAGGAATGACGATCCCCCTCCCAAAATAATCCAGGCCCAACGGCCTCAATACGGTGAGCCTAATCCCCCAACTGACTCATCACTATCAACCAAAGGCTCTTTACATTCCCCATGGATTTCTATGGAAATCACCCCTAACACAATTTCCTAATCTATACTACCAGGGGACTATACCCACATGAGTGGTCAAAAACACCTCATCACTAAGTCAACCTATGTACACAAGACTCCAATTGGCACTTTAGCCGTCATGGGTGAGCAACAATCACTAAAATAGTACTTGAGCCACATCCAACCTGCACTTCGTGCCCCTGCGACAATGTTACTCGAATTCGATGGCCTTTCCATTCAATATCATGGTCCAAAACCTCAACCTGATGGAATTTCTACCTCAAAACAACATCCATGATGCCCAACCAATGGTTAACACAACCTAAGTAATCTAGCCTAAGTCTAAACATACGATCACATCACCTCAATTCCAAATGGCTATCATCATTCCAACCTTGGTCCAAGCCCACCCCGACCCCATGGGCCTCAACATTATATCACAAGCGTCATGTATAAATAATTCAAATTAAATTAACTAAACAATTCAATGAGATTGAATTTTCTAATTTCAATTAAACAAAAAACTAAAACTAAACCAAAAAACACACCCCATTCTAACTACCCAAGGTGGTCAATGGCCTCTAACCCATCCTCGCATGACTGAATTTGGATAGGGAATTCCAAGAAGCACCCCATAGGGTGACACGATCAATTTAATATCAAACATGAGGGTCTCTCTCAAATACCCACTGGTGCGCTAAAATATACACCCCTAAAATGAACATGTAAACACAAAGAAAGGTATGAACCACCTACCTTGGACTCATATATGTAGGCATGCCCAATATTATCTTCTAACTCCAAGTGGTTTGGAAGAAATCGATGTTTCCATCAAACTCCCTAAAAATAGGGTAAAATGGATCAAATAAATTTAACACTACATGAGGCAAAAGAAAAATGAAAGAGATGCATGGGTGAGGAGAGAATCACCAATGCGGTTCCAAATAACCCGACGACTCGAAGAACATATCACTAATGAAGGATCTGGACCACACCCTAGGAGAAGAGGAAGAGTATTTCCTCCTACTGTGTGAAAAAACCATGAAGGAATAAAGGGGAAAAATAAGGAGAAATAAGAAAAATAAGAGAGGAAAAAATGTAAATTCCACTCTTTAATGATTCTCATGGTTTTGAAAACTGTATGCCAATCTTGCAACACCCACTATCCAAAGCTCTAGGTCTCACAGTCTCCCAACATGATTTTTCAAACCATTCAAAAACCATGCATGAGCCCTCTATCAAAAACTAAAGACATGGTTTCATGGCCATGAACCTTACCATTCATATTTTACTAAAACTTTCTTAAGGAAAAAATAGGGTTCATGGTTATCTGGAAGAGTCTGCATAGTTTTCTCCAAACCGTGCGCCTTGACCTACAAATCAAAAAACTGGCCTTTGGGATTCTGACACTCCTGAAACCCCTTAATAACACACAAGGATTTAGATAAAACTCTAAAACCATCCAAAAACACGATTTTGGGTTGATGAAACTCTCAGAATTGAGGTTTGATGATCGAAAAATAAATTAGCATACCTACCAATTCAAAAATTCAAAACGGGACAAGTTTTCAACCTGATTTAAAAACCCGAGACATTAAAATCTCCCCACCTTAACATAGATCATCCACGAGATATAAAATGAAACCCTAATATGGTATCTAACATAACCATATCAACAAAAACAACCTAGACTATCCCCATCTCAAGGGAATAGGTTAACTGCCTTGGGCGGGATCCCCACCTTAGGAGTTACCTACCCCGGTCACATCCCAACCAAAAATCAAATCAATAAAGTGGTCCATAGACTAATTTCTGGAATCAAAAGCCCTCCCATGATGCATATTCACTCCTAAACCTCATCAGGTTCTCCTGTTTCATATTGGAAACTAATCAAAATCCCACACTGCATCGGTGCCCGCCTAATGTCCATATCACACATGGAACCAATGAGGTCCTGTATCTCAAAAGATTCTCAAAAGTCCTAGTTCCTCACACCTTAGTCAAGTACTACACCGTAATGCTGTCCATATTCCTCACACATCAATTAAAAACATCTCCTCAATGCCCTAATTCCAAGCACCTGGTTAGTCCATATACATCTCCCGTTCACCTCGTGCACCCAAAATATACATGACTCAATAGGCCATTCCAAATCAAAACAAAAGAAGGTTCACTCCCGACCATGACATATCTATGACCATCGTCGGCTCACCAGCCTTCTCATCACCTGGTAACTCCCTGGCATGCACCTTTCCTGAAGCCCGACTACCTAAATCCTGAAATCCCTATAGCACTACCCCAACCACCAACCCCACTACTGGGTCCCACTATATCTTCCATAACCGCCATGTGTAGATAAATATTGGCTACCCTTACTTAGTACTAATCCCTGAATGATCTCATACACCTGATTCTGCCCCAGTCCATGACTACCAGGTATCTAAGAAGGATTCTTGCAGAACCTCTTGGTATGCCTGACCTATCCGCATGCCCGACACTCCTTTAGAGGATGCTCGTACTGAGTCTGGACATGTCTTGGCTCCCTACAATGAAAGAAAACCATAGAATATCCACTCTAAATAGGTCTATATGAGTCCTTGTCCTGACTTCCCTACTAAAACTCATCCCAACCTCACTTCCCACCATCCTAAGCATCTCCACTAAAGTCACCTAAAGCTACTGCCCGACTTGAGTATGACCTATCCATTGAGTTTCCCTCAGCTATGTGCACTTGGTTCACCACCTCTAAGAATGAGGCCAACCTAAATATGTTTACCTGTACATGAATGGAATGCTATAAACCATCCTCAAAGAACCTCACCCTTGAGGTGTCATCACTCACCATACTGGGTGAAAAGAGAGGCAATTCAGTGAACATAACTTCATAGTCCATGATGGAAATGTCACCCTACTAAAGGCTCAAAAACTCTTGATCTCTCTTTACCATCAGCATCTCTGAGAAAAAGTGCTTGAAGAACCTGGCCTCAAAGTCCTTCCAGTCCAGTCCCTCACATTATCTTCCTTCACCTACACATCCCACCAGTGCTTATACGGTCCTCTAAGAATATACATTTCCATTTTCACCCTCCACCTCAGAGATGTCTCTAGCTACTCAAAGATCATATTCATGGATTCAATCCAATTCTCAGCTGCCTGTGGAACATCCTTAACCTAGAATAGTGGTGGGTGCTGTGACTAGAACTATCAAGTAAAATATTCCATATATAGATCTACTCTTTGAACTCCCCTATCTATACCCTGGATCACATGAACCAGGCTCGCTCTGAGCTACTCATCAATCCACACCCCAAAAGTAGTCAACTTTAGAAGCTACCCTACCTACCCTAGAACATGAACCTAAGCCTGTACCTGAGCCTATACCTATGTCTCATGCTCTTCCTGACCCTTAGGGGCCTCAACCAGCTCGTGCTCCTACGTCACCAAGCTATCACCCACCTAACGATCCATCCGAACCATCTAGGAGGAACCTGTTGAATACTATACATGGACAGACAACCCATATATCATTTATATATAAAATGTAGATAGGTAAATGAAAGGAACTATCATGGGAACCCTCAAATGATTAGTGGTTTTTGGGTACTTAGGTGCAGTAGAGTGGCTGACCAAGGTCGTCTCTCAAAGGAGGAAGTAAATTAAAACAACTTCTTAAAGGTATTCTAAAAGTAAAATAAAATATAATTAAAACACTACTTGAAAGGATGGTGGGTGATTTTTTATCATTTATAAAACATGAATAAGTTTTCTAGAAGAAGATTTCATTTTTTTGTTTTCAATTTTTAAATGAAGTTTGATTAAAAAGACACAACAAGAAGATATTTTTTTAGAAAATATTTTAAAATGAGTAATCGATATAAATCTACCTATTCATTTACTTATTAATAATTATCATTTAAATCAATATCCACTTAATTATGATCCCCTAATTTGTTAACCCTTGAACCCTATGAGAGTTAACTTAACCACAAAGATGAAATTACTTAAACCCTAGGCTAGCTTCGGAAAACGCAATCACAAAACCCTCCTTTGATTGTTGTTATAAGGTTAGATTATGGTCAGTGGTTAATTATAGAACATATCCATTCTGTAAATGAGGATGAATTGTTTTTAGGGATTATATTTGAACTCTACAAATTTATCCTGTGTGGTCTTGTATTACCGATTAAGATCGCACTCTCACAATTTACACAAAATCTCGACCTCGCGTGTTTTTGTGTTAATTATTAAATTGCTTGATTATTTTATTATAATTTAAAAATACAATTCATGGATCATATTAAGTGAATTAAAGTAGCTCAATGATTAAAATAATTAAATGAAGAGTTTAGAAGATAGATCGATCACTAAGAAAACTAATCTTCCATGAGCGGTGTGGTCATCGTGGAGACGTTTTGCATGAGAAAGGATTGAAAGGGTAGAACCCAATATCTTCTCCACTCTTGATTCCAACCCAATTAGGAAGATTAATAGAAGAATAAAAGTTAAGAACATAGAAGATTAATTGATCAAAAATTTAAGATACAAACATGAAAGAAAAGAAATACAAAGAGGAGGTGGGAGAGGAGAGTCTTTTTGGAAGAGATATTTTCACAAATCCTTAATTATTCAAAGAGTTTTGAGGGGCTCCCAAGAGACACCCTTTCGTCCACACCTTCCCAAAACCTATACCAGCCCTACCAAAGAGTTAAAGCATCCTTTAAATAGAGTTGGGGAGGGATAGGGTTACAAAATTTTATTAAATGTGAAACGGAAATTATTCAAAATATTTTAATTGCTATTTCACCTCATAGTTGACCTCCAAAAAGCGTGAATTGGATGGCCTTTTAGAAGGATTATTTGTGAATAATCATCTCCCCGAGCTTCTCTTAAAATTGGGGCTCAATAAAATCCTGTATGAAGAAGATACGACCCAAAAGGTGAAGTGATGTCCAGTCTGGATAGTTCAGTCCATCTTTGTTTTCATGTCCCATTTACTCCACTCAAATGCATGATCCAGATCAGATGTCATGAATAGAATTTATATCCCATTAAGTTAGGAACACAGTTACAAAATTTTAAGTCAAAATAATTTACATAAAAATATTTATGACTGAAATACTACAGTGAATTTTGAAAGGGTAAAACTGAAATTTTCATCAAATTTGAAAATGAATGATCTAATTCCAAATATTTCATAATTGAACATATTTAGAATAATATGAGGAAATTATATCATCTATTATCAATAAAATATTCAATAAAATTGTGTTTTATCAACTCCCCCACACTTACCTTTTTTCACTCCTGGAAAAAACCTCATATAAAGTAAACATCAATATCAAATCAAAATGAATTTTAAAACACATATCCTTGAGATCCAACAATTACACACCAAGAAACAAAATATATCATGCCTCATAAAAAATCACTATTTAAAGTTCTTCATTTATATCATTCAATATATTTCCACTTCATTTATCCTCCCATGCACAAAACACTTACCTCACTTGAATTTTCCCTTATCACACAAATGTCAATTTTTAGCTATGTATTTCTCATCAAAACTCATACAAGGGTCACTATAGGCTTGATAAATTCCTACATATCCACCTGATATGAGTCAAGGACATATTTTTATCATGAGTACTTTTTAGGTTTGTTATATGGATTTTAGTTTCTAGGATTTTAGATGTGAAAAACTCTGAGGCTGAATGAGGAGGGATTGACTCTTTTTGAAGCAAAATTGCATTAATCTAATTTTTACTTAAATATGGTCTCTTCATTAATCCCCTTATCATCAATTCAGATCCATAATCACTAAAAGTCATGGAAATTTTAAACCATTCATCATTTTAGCAACAAAAATTTCAATCTTCTCCAAAATAGTTTTTCGCGAAAGCTCCAGATAGGCACAACTTTCTTTCTTTTTAGAAGCTCCAGAAAGGCACAACTTCACTTGTCATGAAAGCTCTAGAAAAAGCAAATCTTTTAATAGAATTATTTTTTTCGGAAACAAAAACATCTCTTCAGAATTTAAATTTCCACCCAAAGTATCACAGAATGTCATAGCACAACACAAGATAGCTTCCCCCACACTTAAGTTCAACTAGATTATGTAATTTCACTTCAAGAGTTGGTTGAATAGGGAAAATTGGATTGTAATGTGGCTAACCTAACAGGCTATTCATGTCTTCTAAGGGATACAAGGATTAAATGTTCATGGTAGGCCATTATAAAAAAGTATTGTTTGAAATAGGGGATTTAATACCAAAAAAATGCCTCAATCATTTAAACATAAGTACCTCAAACCCTCAAGTTTTGACAGAAATAAATCAAATTCTGGTTAAATCAAGCATGGTTTTTTTCTCTCAAGAAGTGAGGTGAATGTGAAGAATATGAAAATAATGGTTAAAAATCCTAACAAGAAAGTGATTTCAAATATAAAGACAGTGATATGTGGCATGGGATTCAAAATTCAGATTACTTTTCATGAAATTACTAAAGATTTGAACTTGAAACAAAGTTATTTTCAGCATTCATTTAAGCTCAGTTTCATGGGATATATTGTTTCACTTATTGATATGGATTTAAAAATGGTGATGAGAATAATTTCAGCTCAAAAGTTTAAAAAAAAAACAAAAAACTGAAAAATAAACACACAAAATTTGAAAAACACAATTTTTTTGTTTTGTTTGTTTAAAAAAAGGAAAACAATTGAAATTACTAAACTAAAAGGTTCCCTCCCCCACACTTAAAATATTACATTGTCCTCAATGTGAACCCATGAGATGATATATGCACATGAAATGCGGAATTTTAAATAGGGAAAATAATATAAAAGTGAAAGGGTTAGGAATAGCCTGATATGCTCAAGTGATGATGGGGTCATGCTATGTGATAAAATCCACTACATCAGTAGGAAGTACCTCAATGTATTTATTCAAATGTTTCCCATTGACTATAAAGATACTCCCAGTTTCCTCTTGTGTGATCTCCACTACACCATAAGGAAAAACATTAGTCATAACATAAGGACCTAACCATCTGGAATGCAACTTACTAGGCATCAGCTTTAGTCGTGAACTATAGAGCACGACTTTCTCTCCAACTTGAAATTATCTTTTCTGGATCATTTTTTAATGTGCTACTTTTGATATTTCCTTATATAGCCTTAAGTTATCATATGATGACAATCAAATCTCCTCAAACTCTTGAATTTTCAACTTCTTTTGGATTCTAGCTTGGGCCAAATCCATGTTGCATTTCTTTATAGCCCTATAAGCCTGATGCCCAACTTCCATAGGGAGATGGAACACTTTACCAAAAACAATCTAAAATGGGGACATACCGATGGGAGTTTTGTATACTGTCCTATATGCCCATGGCAGATCATCTAAGCGATTGCTCTAATCCTTCCTATTTGGCTGCACTGTTTTCTCTAAAATCTATTTCAACTCACGATTTGAAACCTCAGCCTGGCCATTTGTTTAGGGATGGTATGGTATTGATGTTTTGTGTGTCACCCCATAATTCCAAAAGAGGGAGGACAAATTATGATTGCAGAAGTGTGTCCATTGGTCACTGATGATGGACTTTGGTACTCCAAACCTGCAAAAAATCTGCGCTTTGAAAAAGTCCACAACAACATGAGAATCATCAGTCCTGGTGGCCTTAGCCTCCACCCATTTACTCAAATAGTAAATAGCAACCAAAATGTACAAAAAACTAAATGAACTAAGAAAAGGAACCATAAAATTGATTCCCCATACATCAAAAATCTCACCAAATAGTATGGGTTATTGGGGCATCTCATGTCTCCTAGAAATGTTCCCAGTGTGTTGGCAATGAGAGAATGACTTACAAAACACATGGGCATCATGGAATAAGATAGGCCAATATAATCCAGAGTTCAAAACTTTCCTAGCTGTTCATTGGGGTCCAAAGTGTACACCACAAGAAAGTGTATGACATAATTGTAGAACAGACTCAAACTCATGATCAGGAACACACCTCCTAATAACTTGGTCACTACACATGCGCCATAAGCAGGGATCATCCCACACATAAAATATAAACTCACTCTTTAACTTTTGGACTTAATGTTTCTTTAAATTTTCAGGGATTTCGGATGCAACAAGGTAGTTCACTAAATCCGCATACCAAGGATGCATACCTGAGATGGAATAAATATGCTCATCAGGGAAAGTGTCTCGAAGTGGTACCTGGTCCAAGGTGTCAACCTCTAGTGTGTGAGTGAGCCTACTCATGTGGTCCACCACTAGGTTTTCCGACCCCCTTTTTTCCTTTATATCAATGTCAAATTCCTGAAGAAGGAGCATCCATTGGATTAGCCTGGGATTTGCGTCTGGCTTCTTCAAGAGGTACCTCAGAGCTACATGGTCAGAAAAAACAACTACTTTAGATCCCAATAAATATGAACGGAATTTATCTAAAGTGAATATAATATCAAGAAAATCATTTTCCGTGGTTGTGTAGTTTGATTGTGATGAATCCAGTGTCCTCGATGCATAGACAATCACATGTGAATGTCCCTCCACCCTCTGAGATAAGACAGCTCCAACCGCGAAGTTGGAGGCATCACATATAAGCTCAAAAGGAATCTCCCACCGTGGGGGATGTATGATCAGTGGAGTGGTCAGACACTTCTTTAGATAATCAAAGGAAGTACTGCAAGAATCATTAAACACAAAATCATAATCCTTTTGAAGTAATGATGACATAGGAAGAGCAATCTTACTAAAATCATTGATGAGGCACCGATAAAATCTTGCATGCCCTAGGAAAGATCTAACATCATGCACACATGAAGGATATGGTAAGGATGAAATAATATCTACCTTAGATCTATCAACCTATATCCCATGTTTTGACACTACATGCCCTAAGACAATGCCATGATCTACCATGAAATGACACTTTTCAGAGTTCAAGACCCGATTCTTGTCAATACAATGATTCAACACTTTTCACAAAATACTTAGACATTCATCAAATGAAGACCCATACACTGTAAAATAATCCATGAATACCTCCATGCAGGTCTCAATAAAATCATAAAAAATACTCACCATGCATCTCCGGAAGGTACCTGGGGAATTGCAAAGTCCAAATGGCATCCTTCGGTAGGCAAACGTTCCAAAGGGACAGGTGAATGTAGTCTTCTCCTGATCCTCCAGAGATATAGGTATCTAAAATATCTAGAAAATCCATCCAAGAAATAATAGTGTGTCTTCCCAACTAGTCTCTCAAGCATCTGATCAATAAATGGGAGGGGGAAATGGTCTTTGTGAGTGGACTGGTTTAGTTTCCTATAATCAACACACACACGCCAACTGTTTTGTACCCTCATCGGAACTACCTCCTCTTTATCATTTTTTACAATTGTAACACCACTTTTCTTAGGTACAACCTGAATAGGACTCACCCACTAGGAATCTGAAATGGGATAGATTATACCTACCTCGAACAATTTTTTAACCTCTTTTTTAACAACCTCCAAAAGTGTTGGATTGAGTCTCCTTTGTGGATGCCTAACCGGTTTAGCACCATCCTCCAAAAGAATCCTATGCATGAAAATGGAGGAGATAATATCTGATATGTCAGTAAAGGTCCAACCAATTGCCCTGATGTTCTCCCTCAAAAGATTCAATTTTTTTTCTTCATGTTCAAAAGGGATATTTTTAGCAATGATGACAGGTAATTTCTCACCACTTAACAAGTATGAGTATTTGAGATTTGGTGGAAATGGCTTGAGTTCCAATGTAGGATGGAAGTGTATGGATGGAGACATATAAGGAACTGAGATATGTGCAAAAAAGAGAATCAATATCAAAATATACATCATCAAAATAAGAGAATAAATCATCAAATCCATCAGCATACTCAATAGCCATGTCATAATTAGAGTTCACATGATCAAAATCAGAATATGATTCCATTTCAAAATCAAATATAAGAGATTATTTTTCATTATAAATAAGTGTGGAAGTACTCTTAGACATCAAACTAGAACCAATACTCATAATTTCCCTAAGCATAGGACAATCAAATTCCATGGGATTTTTATTTGGTGGTTCAAAATGGGAAATAACAAATGCAGAATGATCCTATGAGGGGTACTTCATGGAATCCATAACATTAAATATCACAACTTCATCCCCAAATTCCATGTAAAGTGTACCCTTGTTAACATTTATGATTGTTTTTGCAGTTTTGAGGAAGGGTCTACCTAAGATAATGGGGGCATGAGAACTTACCTGATCATCCTCCATGTTAAGCACGTAGAAATATGCTGGAAAGATCATGTCTCTTACCCGGACATGTACATCCTCAAGGACTCCCTCTAGATATGTTGTAGCTCTATTTTCCAACTACACCACTACTCTCATCGGTTTGAGATCACCAAACTGCAAAGAAGAGAATACGGAGTGAGACATCACATTTATGGAAGCTCCCAAATCACAAAGTGCATAAAAAAAGTGCAACTCCCCAATGGTGCATGGGATGGTGAATTTACCTGGATCCTTGCACTTTGTCGGTATTGCTAGAGTTCGTGTAATGAGTGCGAACACATTCTTTCCAAGATTTATCCTCTCATTTCCCTTGATCCCTCTTAGATTGGTAAAAATTTCTTTTAATAATTTTGCATACCTTGGGATTTTCTTGATGGCTTCAAGTAAAGGGGTGCTGATCTCCAAACACTTGAATGTATCCAAATCTTCTTTTTTGCATCGCCTCCTCAGACATATTTTTAGTTTTTACAACCCTATTTGGAAATGTAAGGGGTTTAAGAGGAACATCATCAATATTTTTCTTACCTTTATATTTCTCCTTGGATTGCTCATCAGTTGGTATGAAATGCAGCTTCTCCAGATTTGAGGTGATTTCCGGTGGAACGATAGGTGCATATGTATTAGTTGTTTGCTTCCAACTTCTCAATGTGATGGCACTGACATTCCCATTGGGATTTGAAGCAGGTTGGGATGGTAGATTTCCAGAATTCTTACTTACCAGTTCTTGGAGGGTAGTGGCAATCTGGCTCATTTGAGTCTTCAACTCCCTCAGCTCCTAACCTTGACTCTTCAGCTCATTATGTTGATTAAGAATAATTTTATTCAAAAGGTCATTAGTGTTAGAATATACCTTAGGTTGGGGATTCCTTTTTTGTTGGCTTGTTGATGCTTGGGCTTCAAATCTCCTTTGGGGTTGTTGGAAACCCTACTGGTAAGGCAGAGGCTGCTGGAAGTTTTGTTGAAAAGGGGGACTTTATTATTGTCCAGAGCCATACCTCATGTCCAATTGATCCTTCCACCCTTGGTTGTATGTTGGGGAAAATTAATCAAACTTGTTTTTGGGGTATGTTTGTTGTTGCTATTGATATGGTCTCCCTGGGAATACTGCTGCGCAACCCTCTGTCTCTTGTAGTTGTGGGAAACAGTCAGTTGGGTGGCTTGTCTCAGTGCAAATGCCCCAAGGCCTTGAAGGAGGGGGTTGGGATGTCTTTTGTTCCAACGAAATCTGCCTCACCATAGTTTTCAATTCTTCCAACTTGGTATCAATAAAATTATTCTCAAGAGAAGAAGGACTTACCTGATGTACTCCCCTGACATGTGGTGTACCTCGATCACCAAATTGTTGGGAGTTTTGGGCCATTTTTTTGATCAACACATGTGTAGATACTAGTGTCTTATCCACCAATGCTCCTCCAGCCGCGACATCCACCATACTCCTCTCCATAGGTGTGAGTCCTTCATAGAAGTATTGGATGAGGAGTTGATCACTGATTTGGTGATGTGGGTAGCTTGCGCACAACTTCTTGAATCTCTCCCAGTACTCATAAATTGACTCCCCTTGGTATTTCTTAATCCCTAATATTTCCTTACAAATGGAAGTGGTCTTTGATGATGGAAAAAATCTCTGAAAGAAAAGATGTTTCAAATCATTCCAACAAGTTACATCTTCGGGTTGTAAATAATACATCCAATCTTTCGCATCTCCATCAAGTGAAAATAGGAATGATCTTAGTTTGATTTGATCTTCAGAAACATTTATGGGTTTAAGGGTTGAGAAAACCACATTAAATTATTTCAAATGTTTGTTTAGACCCTCACTAGATAATACATGAAACTTTTGAAGAAGATGAATTAACCCATATTTCAGTTCAAAGTCCGATTCAAGATTCGGGAATGCAATACAATTTTGTTGATAGTTAATATCCAGTGCATCCAATTATAGAATAGTTCTATTAAGTTCATTTCCATTATTTTCAGCCATTGGTTCTTATTTTATGTTGGAATTAGAAGTGTTTTCAATTTCAATGTTCTTGGAGTGGATAAATTCTCCAACTATTTGAATGTTGAAACTTCCTGTAGACTGAGAATGTCTGATTCGAGCCCTATGGCTACATTCAATCTCAGGGTCAAGATCTAAGAGATGTTCGGGATTAATTTGTGTCATAAATCAAATAAAAATGAAAATAAGGAAAGTGGACCATAGTAAAATAAAAAATAGAATTTTGAGTTGATGGTCCAAAAAGAAGTAGAATAAAATAAAAGAAGAAGAAAAAAAATTAGATTGGGTAAAGAAGGAAGAAATAAGAGAGAAAGAGAATAAAATGTAAAATAAAATAAATACCTCTAATTGGTTGGAATAATTACTTGCCTCCCTGAAAACAGTGCCAATTTTAAATGCTTTGTTGTGGGATCCCTCAAATGATTAGAGGTTTTTGGGTACTTAGGTGTAGTAGAGTGGCTGACCAGGGTCGTCTCTCAAAGGAGGAAGTAAGTTAAAACAACTTCTTAAAGGCATTATAAAAGTAAAAAAGAATATAATTAGAACACTAATTGAAATGATGGGGGGTGTTTTTTTATCATTTATAAAACTTTAATAAGTTTTCTGGAAGAAGATTTCATTTTTTTTGTTTTTAATTTTGAAATGAAGTTTGATTAAAAAGACACAACAAGAATATTTTTTAGAAAATATTTTAAAAGGCATAATAGATATAACTCTACCTCTTCATTTAATTATTAATAATTATCATTTAAATCAATATACAATTAATTAAGATCCCCTAATTTTTTAACCCTCTAACCCTATGAGAGTTAACTTAACCACAAAGATGAAATTACATAAAACCTAGGCTAGCTTCGGAACACGCAATCGCAACACCCTGCTTTGATTGTTGTTCTAAGGTTAGATTATGGTCAGTGGTTAATTAGAGAACATATAAATTCTTTAAATGAGGATGAATTTTGTTTAGGGATTATATTTTAACTCTACAAATTTATCCCATGTGGTCTTGTATTACTGATTAAGATCGCGCTCTCACAATTTACACAAAATCTCGACCTCGCGTGTTTTTGTGTTAATTGTTCAATTGCTTTATTGGTTTATTATAATTTAAAAAAAAAATTCATGGATCATATTAAGTGAATTAAATTATCTCAATGATTCAAAATAATTAAATGAAGAGTGTAGAAGATAGATCGATCATTAAGAAAACTACTCTTCTATGGGCGGTGTGGTCATCGTGGAGACGTTTTTCATGAGCAAGGATTGAAAGGGTAGAACCCAATCTCATCTCCAATATTGATTCCAAACAAATTATGAATATTAAGAGAAGAATAAATAGGAAGAACATAAAATATTAATTGAAGAAAAATTTAAGATACAAACATGAAAGAAAAGAAATACAAAGAGGATGTGGGAGAGGAGAGCCTTTTTGGAAGAGATGTTTTCACAAAGCCTTACTTCTTCCAAGATTTGTGAGGGGATCCCAAGAGACACCCTTTCGGAAAAAACTTCCCAAAGCCTCAAAAATTCCTCCCAAAGAGTGAAAAAATCCTTTAAATAGAGTTGGAGAGGGCTAGGGTTACAAAACTTTATTAAATGTGAAAGGGAAATTCGGCCAAATATTTTAATCCCACTTTCACCGCATAGTTCACCTCCAAAACGTGTGACTTGGCTGGACTTGTAGAATTATTATTTGTGAATAATAATATCCTAGATCTTCTCTTAAAATTGGGGCTCAATCCAAGCTCAGATGAAGAATATACAACTCAAATGTTGAAGTGATGTCCAATATGGATAATTCAGTCCAGCTTTGTCTTCATGGCCCATTTACTCCACTCAAATGCATGATCGAGCTCAGATGTCATAAATATAATTTGTATCCCATTAAGTCAGAAACACAATTACAAAATTTAAAGTCAAAATAATTTACATAAAAGTATTTATGCCCAAAATACTACAGAGAATTTTAAAAGGGTAAAACTGGAATTTTCATCAAATTTGCAAATGAATGATCTAATCCAAAATATTTCATAATTGAACATATTTAGCATAATGTGAGGAAATTATATCATCTATTAGTAATAAAATATTCAATAAAATTGTGTTTTATTAGGAAATCAGTAATAGGTAGCACATCCTCACTACCCTTACCCTTTCCTATTGAACCCATGCCACACGACATCCTGGTCTCATGACCTCTTTACCCTACCTCAACAGATCCAAGTATCAAATATGCCCTGGGCCATGCCCGTCCTGATGAACTAAATCTCCTAAAACTAATGACCACATCACCCAACCTGGTGATCAACATCACCCCGTGTCATAGTACCTATATGCTCCTAGAATAACTAGACCCATATCACTTCACATGACATTTTTATATTGTAGACACATAGATATATATACTTATATATATATCAAAACATATACATAGATTCATTTCTAATTTCAAAAGAAATTTTTATAGGTGCATGATTATACATATTTAAAACAACCTACCATATGCCTAATCAAAAGCTTAAAAAAGCATACCAACCACACCTTTCCAATTTGGGCCAAGATTCCAAATCACCTTCCTTATCGTACCAGGCCAAGGAGATCAAGTCATAAAAAACAACAATTTACATTCTAAGTGTACCACTAAAGGTGGAAGTCATATAAATCATTAAATGAGAAAAATAAAATTTCATTCTCACCCCTAGTAACTTGGTCCGTCCCACGTACCTGGGGTTGAAGGAACCCAAGAATAAGCTATAAACCCTGTTCCAATAACACATAATCTCTAGTATACTATACCCCAAATAGTAATACCATCAGAAAAGAAAAATAAAATAAATCTTGATCTCATTAGTATAAATATTTACACTACTACTAAATACCAGTCAGGAATTGCTTTGATACCACCTGTAGGATCCCTGACCCAAATATCCACCTGAACAGTGTTATCAGGCCATGTGTCACTATCCTTAGGTGTGGCTCCCCATACGCCAAAGGCTTCCGACTAGAAATGAGGGTGTAAAAGGGTAATGGTGGGGAGACTATACCCTCAGGGGATGATATAACAAATATCAAAGTACATATCTATTTTATGAAGTGGAAAATTAAGACTTAACATACTCAAACCATACCTTCCAAAGGTGGAAGAACAATCAATATCAATAAATAGTGGAAAGATAATAATAAAAAACAACAAAAATAATAAACAAACCAACATTACACTTGTAGCTACTAGAAAAAACATGATCACATATCAGTTTATACATATCAATACCCAGAAGGGTCACCAATGGATAACCTTAGTATAATACATACATATATAGAATGGTAATACAAAAGGAAAAAAAAGGAAAAAATCAAAAGTATCTCCTACAGAGGAAAGAACCTCAAGGTCCCTTGACAATATCCCATGTAAAAAAACTACTAAGGTCCATATCCTTAAGCCTATCCCTTACCCAAACACAACATCATAATGTCTAAACATGACTCGAAGGGCCCATGTAAGGTGTGAGAATGAGTCTCAGTAGGATAAAACACATGCATGCATACCCAATATAAGTTTTTAAGTAGGTTTAAACTATATAAAATAAATAGAACATGCCTAAAATAAACATGGACTTCCCTAATGCTCAACAACCACCAGGAAGCCATCACCTGACTCAACCAACACTAGAATCACTGAAGAGGAGAGGATCCTTGGACCTTGACCCAATATAATCCCCTGATGTCATACAACCTAGGTGAACCCTCGGGTTACACCTCAAATGAAGTAACCTAGCCCCTCATTATAACCAACGCCTCATGTATCAATAAAGTACTGATGTACCGAAGGCATGCCCAAGCAAAAAAATCTGGTCACTCGAGCCCCTACTCAAAAGAACTCATCGGATCGAATCTTGACATCTAGAGGCACAATAATATCTGTCCTCAAATAAACATCACCATAGTCTCATAGAATGATTTCATGAGGAACAATGATTTCTATCCACTCAAAATAATCTAGGCCCAATGGTCTCAATACGACGAGCCTCAGCCCCAAACTGATAGCCTCTTTGCTATCAACCGAAGGCTCCTCACCTTCCCCATGTATTTCTATGGAAATAGGCCCCAAAAAATTTCCTAATCCACACTACCAGGGGACTCTACCCACATGAGTGGTCAAAACCACCTCATCATTGAGTCAACTTATGTGCATACGACTCCAATCAATGATTTTTCCATTATGGGTGAGCGACAATCACCAAAATAGTACCTAAGGCATATCTAACTAGCACCTCATGTCCCTATGACCATTTATCTCAAATACTATGGCCTTTACATCTAATATCATGTGGAAAACCCTCAACCTGGCGACCTTTCTGCCTCAAACTGACATCCATGATGCCCAACTGATGGTCAATACCACCCAAGTAATCTGGGACAAGCCCAACCAGATGATCACATCCCCTCAATTCCAAATGGCTATCACCATTCCAACCTCAGACCAAGCCTTTGACAAGCCCATGGTTCCCAAAAGTATATCACAAGTATCATACATAAATAATGCAATTGAAATCAACTAAAAAATTCAATGAAATTTAATTGTATAATTCCAATTAAACAAAAAACTCAAAATTAACCAAAAACACACCCTGGTCTAACTACCCAAGGTGTTTGATAGCCTCTAACCTGACCTCGTACGAATGAATTTGGATAAGGCATTCCTAAAGAAATTCTATAGGGTTACACGATCAATTTAATATCAAGCATGGGGGTCTCACTCAAATACCCACCAACATGTTAAAATACACACCCCTAAAATGATTGAAAAACACAAAGAAATGTATACACAACCTACCTTTGACTTATAGATGTAGGAATGTTTGGTATTAGCCCATAAATCCAAGAAGTTTGGAAGAAATTTACATTTCTGTCAAAAACCCTAAAAATAGGGTAAAATAGCTCAAACAAATTTAGTGCTCTATAAGGTGAAAGAAAAATGAAAGAGAGGCATGGGAGATGAGAGACTCACTAACGCGGTTCCAACGCACCTGACGACTTGAAGAACATATCACCAATGAAGGATCTGTACCACAACCTAGGATGAGAGGAAGAGGAGGATTTCCTCCTACTATGTGTAATAACCAAGAAGGAATAAAGAGGATAAAGAAGAAGAAATAAGAAAAATAAGGTAGGGGAAATTTTTTAAATTTCCCTATTTAATGAGGTGCACAGTTGAATCACATGGTTTGGAAAACCGTGCGCCAACTATGTGACACCCACTGTCCAAAGTTCTAGGTCACATGGTCTCCTTGCATGGTTTACCAAACTGTGCTTGACCCCCTATCAAAAACTACATAAATGGATACACATCTATGCACCTTACCCTGCATGGTTTACCTGTAACACCCCAAAATGATAAAGGGTTAAATGACTAAATGACATGACTCATGTCAACAAGGTGCACCTTCCTTTTTGGGAGCCTTCCTGATTAGAACTCCACAATTAAGCGTGCTTGGCGTTGAGTATGGATCAAGATGGGTGACCTTTTGGGAAGTTTCCCAGGGTGTATGTGAGTGAGGACAAAGCACACTGGAAAGGACATGTGTTGGACTATGGGGACTATCATTAGTCAGATGACCCGTTCAGGCACGTGGGTGGGCCCCAGGGTGGGGACCACGTGTCTGCGGGGCAACTGGGGGTACCTGGTGGACCAGGACCCGACGACCATGTTAAGGAAGGGTGTCTGTGGTGTCACTGGGACCCAGTTGTCACATTTGGTATCAGAGGAGGAACCCGACCTTAAGTGCGGTGCACTGCCTGGGTTGAGATGTAGGGCCAACAATGAGGACGTTGTGCTCTAGGGGGGGGGGGTGATTGTAACACCCCAAAATGATAAAGGGTTAAATGACTAAATGATATGACTCATGCCAACAAGGTGCACCTTCCTTTTCGGGAGCCTACCTGATTAGAACTCCACAGTTAAGCATTCTTGGACTAGAGTGTGGATCAGGATGGGTGACCTTCTGGGAAGTTTCCCAGGGTGTGTGTGAGTGAGGACAAAGCACACTGGAAAGGACATGTGTTGGCCTATTGGGACTATCACTAGTCAGATGACCCGTTCAGGCATGTGGGTGGGACCCAGGGTGGGGACCACGTGTCTGAGGGGCAACTGGGGGTACCTGGTGGACTAGGACCCGAAGACCATGTTAAGGCGGGGTGTTTGTGGTGTCATCGGGACCCAGTTGTCACATTACCAGCCCGTGATCAAGGAAAAAACAGGGTGCACAGTTTGCTGGAAGTGGCTGCATGGTTTTCTCCAAACCATGCGCCTTGACCTAAAACTCCAAAAACTATCCTTCGGGACTGAAATGATCTCAAAACCCCTTACAAACACCCAATTATTTATATAAACCTCTAAACCCATAAAAATTATATTTGATTGATGAAACTCTCATAATTGAGTTCTGATGATCGAAAAAGAAATTGCCATACCTACCAATTCAAAAATTCAAAAAGGGAGATATTTTTGACCTTATTAAAAAACCAAGTTGTTACAATGGAGATGGGGAGTAATATCATGGTTTTACTACTTTAGATGTTATTCATGTTGAGTTTATTCGTATATTTGTCTTTTTGAAAATAACTTTTGTTGGGAGCCTTGTTTGTGCCGTAGATGAATTTTTGTGAGACCCTTTCTATACTATATTGTCATTTTTTCACACCCTGAATAAAACAATAAAGAACATATATGTGGATAATAAATTTTTTCCCATGTAAATATGGTTTGTGTGATAAAAACTATGATAAATAAATAATTAATGTGATGAAATACCTTGAATAAACTTATGGAAGTTGGGATGTGTTTCATTGTGAATGTTTGTGAGCTAAGGTGTGATGATAGTGGTGACTGACTGGAATGTGAGTGGGATATAATATGTGATGTAGTGGTTGGGTGGCATGGATGTGATGCAGGAAGTTGTGTGGTTGTGGTGCATAGTGGTGGAGATGTGTGATGGTGATTATTTGTGATGGTGTTCTACCGTGTGGAAGCATAGTATGATGAGGTTTTGGTGTGAGATGTGGTGCAGTGGTTGTGGTGTTTGGTGGTTGTGATGTGTGGTGGTCGATGCATGTGGTTGTTATGATGAGATGTCTTGGTTGATGTGGTGTGGTGATGACTGTTGATGTGAGATGGGTTGTTGTTATATTGTGTGAGGTTGTGTTAGTTTCCCGGTTAGTAATGGAATAAATTGTGATGTTGAATGAAATGAATAAATGAATGGGTTGATAAATGAATAATAATGGGCTGTAAAAATTTGAAATAAATGAATTAATAAATGGGAGATTGTAGAAAATAATTAAATATGAAAATGGTGGAACTAGTAGTTGAAAATTAGAACATATGGCTTGTGTGGTGTGTTACATATAGTGGTGGCAGTGGTTGTGATGATCGACATGTGGTGCAGTGATGGCATTATGATATACACTAGTGCAGTTGATGTAAACCCATAGGTTGGGTATTGTGTGCTATCTATATATCATGAATTTTATGTTATTTTCTATACATGATCCACTGGAGTTGGATAACCTTACCAATGATCAGAGGTTCTGAGTTTCAGGTGTTTTCCCTAACATCCATGATGGTGGTGATATATATGGATGACTACCGAATCTTCCCTGCTCTTCCTTCAGCAGCAGTGATGTTATGAGTTGGTGCTGGAGATTACCCATCAATGTTGGGCCAATTGTATTCAAGATACACGTGATGTGACAAGGTAATGATGTGTTGTAATATGTGGTGGGGGTTATGAATGTTAGAAGGTAATGAGGTCGATTTCCTTTACGTTCATGATACCATGCTTCTCTAGTTATATGATGAGATGTGATATGATTGACCATGTGTCTTTGGGTTAGATTTAATATGATGGACTAGGTGTATTTGGATGAGATGTGATTTTGATGTGATGATTCTTGATGCTATCATTATATGCTAGAACTTTCAAGGGTGGGATAGGTAGATATGTGTCCTAACCCACATAAGAGATGGATAGTATGCAATGTGATATATATGGAAGGTATGGGAGCACATTAATTTTAATGTTAGGGTGTGAGAGAGTAAAATCAGCGGGGAAGCAGTTTTGGGGCACCTTGCTTTATTATTTTCTTGATATTATGATACTATACTGGATGCATGATTTGGTGAGAGAGACATGGTGAGGTTGGGATTGGTTACTTGACTTGTTTAGGTTCTTTTTTGGTTCTGTTGTTTGTTCATTAGTGCATTAGCATGCTCTTTTCACATGTGCACTTGATACCTTGGTTATGATCATATTGAGTATACTTTTATGCTCAACCTATATATATAAACTATTTTTAGGTTTCTAGGAATACTTTTGGGACCAATTTGGACATTTCTATCTTGGGTTGGAGCTACTACTGAGTCGATGCAATAGGACTTGTATTTTAGTACTTTAATTTAGAGACCTTTATTTGTATCTATTGACTTTGATCATGAATTGTGGGATGGTTTTGGGGGTATTTTTATATTACATGATAGATTTTATTGGGTTCTATCTATCCTATCTTCTGATCATATTTCATATTAGAGGGTAATTACTTCCATATGTGAGATTTTTATACCCTCGATATTTTTTCCAACCTAGGGACTACTGAAGGCGGGACTAGGGTGTCATTATCTCTCTTCCTTCATTTCTGGCCCAAGAGGGGTACCTTTGGAGGGAGGGGGTCATGACAATGCTAATGAGTCACGAGTTTCAAAATTCTATTAAACTCATTAGAATGTTTTGAAAATCAAAAGTCTAGAAAAATTTCCATATCAACAATCATTGGAAATACATTTTTTCAAAACCAAGGAATTTCCATCATAATTGAATCAAGTATGTAAAGTTATTTTTTATATTTCTTTTAATATAAAAGATAATCTAAAAACACAAAAAAAATGAAAGACAATTTTTTTTTTATTTTTTTGTTTTTTATTGGTTTGGTTTTGGTTTGGTTATTTTATTCTTTTTTTTGAAAAATTGAAATCCCAATTATATTATATCCCCACACCTAAGAATTATATTTTCCTCAATATAAGTAATTTAAATAAATATACAAGTAAATAAATGTAGGAAGAAGGTACGACCTACTAACTAGTGTCATAGGTATCATACTTTAGCTGGAGTACCTCCATAGGATGCTTTAGAAAATCCTTGTATAAGTGTTTAAGTCACTACCCATTGATAGTAAACCTCTGTTCACCCAACTCTTGAAAAACCCGTATTTCACCAAAATAAAAAATGTTAGTAACAATATAAGGACTAAGCTATCAAGAACAAATCTTACTTGGAGGAGTTTCAACCTAGAATTATACACGAGGACCTTCTCATCAATATGGAACTTATAATGATGAATCATATCATCATATACAACCTTTTTATTATCTTTTTTTATCTATGATTTCTCATATTCATAAAATTTAATTTATTCTAACTCCTGAATCTTAAATTCCATATGCTTACCTACATATGAGAGATTCATATTACATTGTTTAACAACCAAATATTCAAAGCACTCTACCTTTATAGGGAGGTGAAATGCATTTCAAAATACAATCCTATAAGGTGAAATTCAAATGGAGGTTTTAAAATCTATATGGTACGCCTAAAGTACACAATCTAAGTGTATATTCAAATATTTTATATTAGGTTTCATTGTTTTTTCCAAGATTTTCTTAACTTCCTGATTTGAAATTTCAGTCTATCCATTTGTTTAGGGGTGATATGTCGTGAATACTTTACAAAAAAACCCATACTTATGAAAAAAGGTGTTCAAATTATGATTATAGAAATGAGAAACATGATCCCTTATGATAAACCTTGGTAAATCAAACTTACTAAAAATTTGAGATCTCACAAAGTCACCAACCACTCTAAAGTCATCAGTAGTATTTTCCTTTGCTTCTAAACTTTTACAGACAAAATAAAAAACCAATAGGATATACATTAATCCAAATGAATTTTTTAAGGCCTCATTAATTGGATTCCCCATGTATCAAATACCTCAAAAAATAATATGGGTTATTGGGGAATTTCATTCCTCTTTGAGATATTCCCTACAAATTGATGTCATGTACATGACTTACAAAAGCGATGGGAATATATATATATATATATATATATATATAATGTTGGATAATAAATTATAGATTCAAGTAATTTTTGAGTTTTAAATTGAGAGGAAAAATATCCACCATAAGAAAAAGTGCGGTATAAGTTCAAAATAGATGCGAGATCAAGGTCAGGGACACACCGACAAACAACCTGACCACTAAAAATTCCTTTAAAATTATGGGTCATCCCAAATGTACCATCGTGACTCATACTCAAGTATCTGGGATTGTGAAATGATAATATAAGTGGATAATTTATATTCTAATAAAACAATTATAATATCTACATTCCATGGGGTAAGGTCCACTACATCACAAAGGTGATTATCATAAAAAAACTCACCAATGGAGAGAGATAATTCATCATGGTAGTCTAATGGTGGGGAAATCCTACTAATGAGGATAGATACCACATTTAAACTCCTATATTGTATTGAATATAGAGGTCAAAATCCTATAGGAGCATCCAACACATGAGGTGGGGCTTAGCCTCAGTCTTCTTAAGGAGAAACTAAAGTGAAACATGATCAAAAAACACAATGACTTTTGTGTTGGAGATGGTTCCCTAGAACTAAATTTCTGAGTCCTTGATTACATGTTTGATTAGACATAAACGATATAGGATATCAAGCGTATGAGGATCATAGGACATCAAGACACATTTTTATGGTGTTTTCCCTTAACAATATTTAAGATAATAGGTTATGTGAATAGACTCGCCAATAGAAAATCCTCATTTCCATGTGTCATTAAATGTTATTATCTATGGGTGTATGTATTGATCCTTATACTTTAAGATTATAATTAATGGATATTATAACTCATTCAATTTGATATATTGATGAAAACTATGATAATATATATTCATAGTAAGGTATGATACATTGGGTGAGTCAAGAGTGATATTACATTAATGGATAATGAGAGAAAGGATTTATCCCTTATGTCCCTTGATGAAAGTTTATCCATAAAGACCTTTGATAGGAATATAATTGCTTTCATAAATCCATGTTCATGGTGTTTGATGGGAAATTTCATTTCTGGAAATTCAAATAAAGAGACATTGAGCATATAGGTTGATGACGCTGACATGGAAAATACTTGATTTGAGATATCGTGATAAAGAGATTGTGTTACATGGTAAGAATTCATAGGAGGTAAAATGTTGTTGAGACATTAAATTATTTTTCTATGGGTTCCTTGACATGTTTCTTGATGCTAAAATTAGAATTTAGGTGGTTATTCCTAATTCCATTGAGAAAGATGTCTAGTGGGTCACACACTGTGTGTATCCAATATCTCAATTAAATTTGAGTATTGATTTTAACAAATTTGAATAAATAAAATTTATTTGGGTTTGGTTGATCTCTATGTTTTAATCACAATATATTCAAAAGGATAAGTGAGTTAAATAATAATAAGAATGAATATTTATTTTTAAGGTTTTTTGAATATAATACTTATTAAATTTATCAATGAATAATGAGGTGATATTTATTTGTTAAATAAATATCCATTATTCAAGTATCAATAAATGTCGATGAGGGAGAGTGGATTGAGCATAATAGTCCAATTGGTAATGATATAAATGATATTATTTTTATATTATTAAAGGTTTTTCACATATCGAGCGAATAATAATAATAATATTATTATTATTGGACATGGTATCAATTAATAATTATAAATATGGAAAGGGTTTGTGTGCAATTTTCCAACTATAAACTTACCATGATAAATATCTAATTATATCACTTTCCATAATCACTCTTGTTGTGAAAAATGGATAGAGAGAGACTCTATGAAGCCCTATAGAGAGATATAGAGATCTAGAATATGATCTCTCTTCCCCCTCTCTCAGGACACTAAGAGTTATACCTTCTCGAGTAGAATTATACTGCGATCAACCGTAAAAAATGAAAGTGATCAAGATCATTCATGCTAGCACCCAATGATTCTATAGTGACACCCAGAGATTGTGGTGCACATGTGTATGACTTATAGAGGGATTATACACCTTGATCCTTTAATGAAATGATGGTATGGAGAGATATATTGAACCGAATAATCAATTAAGATAGAATTATAAGTTGATGTAATTATATATCTACTCATAAATTAATTATAAATTATATGTGAAGATCCCCCTCTTCTGGTTCCAAAATTTTTCTCTAGCCAAGTAATCTGTGGTTTTTATTGAATGTGAAATTATTTTTCATATGTAGTAATGATTATTAATAAATTAAGACTAAAAGACAAGTTTTCCATGATATAATGGTGCTTTTAGTATGCTCAAAACCTACAAGTGGTATTAGAGGGGTCACATGTTTAATTTATAATTATTTATTATTCATTGATTGTTTATATGTATTTTCATTTTCTTTTACTCATATTGATTCATTTTATTATCCTACATCATTATATCTTCCTTTATTAGTTCTTTCTAACATAACCATTAAATGGTTAAGATTAAAATAAAATGAATAAACATATTAAAAACACTATCTAGAGGTAACAAAGGTTCTACCCAGACAAAACTAGAGTAAACAATGTGTACTTCCCAAATAAACACATCAAATTAGATTTTATTATCTATATCTCACTCTATCAGGTCATATCTAATAAAATCATATATAATATTCGAATAAAGCATATTGGAATGTAGATATGGAAATACTGGCAGATGGATTAAAAAACTACATGCTGGGTAACATCTATACTAGATGTGTAGTGCCCGGTTTCTCACAGTTGAGAACACATGGTGTCCTAGTGTGCTATGTATCAGATAAAAAATATGGGGAATTAAATGTCATGAAACTATGAGGTAACATTACATATAAGTTGGAACACACATCGTGTACCTTAAACTCATCCATGACAAGGAACACACCAAATATCTAAGGAATGTGCTGCAGACATAGGCAGAGGACTGTACATGCCATGTAATAAAATTACACACCCTGTAGTCTATTGTAGTCAGTGTTATAAATTTTTTAAATAGTTAATAATTAAATATATAATCAAACCTATTCACATGTTTCCATTTTTCATTCATTTTATAGTACATCCCATTTCATAGGATTGAAAATTATATATTAAATTAATTTCTGTGATAAAAATATTTTACAAACACACATAGTTTCCTCCAAGTACACTTATGTAATTCATTAATTTTAAATGAAATAATTTTTGTTTAAAATTATAGATGATGGTGAATTAAGTATTCTTGAAAAAAATTAAGATAAATTGAATTGACTGGATTAATTTGTGATGTTTTATCTTAATTAAAGAATGAATCAAAGTAATTGATAACTAAATTGAAAATGTATTCCCATTGATTGTTGTGTGAATGATCATGATATTAGACCGACCTATTTATGTGATTTGTTTTTTTTAATTTATTATGATTAAATTAAATTTGATGTCCCGCATGTTATCCCCTCATTATTTAAGACCATGAGTGCTCATGGTTTCTTTTATGTAAACCCCTTTATACAATCCATTGGATCCCATCACTTATGTGTGATTAAAATATTATTTAAGGATGGGGATCCTAGGTAAGAGGAGGTAGTCCAAATCCCATATCTAAGGAAAAACTAATCAAGGTGATACATAGGATCCAAAGTGGAATCCTGTAACAAAAACCAAGATATGGTTATCATCTTCTAAATAAACTAACCATTAGAGAATCTCATGATCGTGCCACTTATTTTATTTCTATCACATTCATGTTTGATTATTTATGTTTTTGGATGCTATAAAATCACTTAATTAATGAATTAACAAGCATGTAAGATGAAATAACAAAAAATCAAATTATGAGTAAAATTTTATCATACATGGTTAATCACTTAAGTAAAATCCAATTAATATTTACAGGGCATGTGAAAGAGATAAATGGTCTTTTATGCATAAGGATACAAATACCCCAAATAAAATATAAAGTCGGTATAGACTTCCACTACATAAGTTATAATCGACCGCATAGTTCAAAGTTCTTGACCAACCCAAGTTTGGGTGATTTCAATTATTAGAAAAATTTTATCTTGAAGTTTTGGGTTGAATTAGATTATTTTACATCATGGGTTGAATTCCTAAGTATGATTTGGTGAAACTGAGAGGAAAGGGTTGTGGAAATATTTAACCAAGATTTTAGGAGTGGAGATTCCACTCAACAGATCATGGAATTGTGAGTTAATGCAGTTAGAAATTTATGCCTACCTAAAACCCTTTAAATAATTTTCCAGTCCCAACTATGGGTTATGAGAAGGTGAATATGGATCCTTGCCACTAGAATATCTAAGAAACAAGATATTCCAAAACAAATGGTGAGGGATATTAGGTTTTAATAAAATAGAAAGAGATTAATGGAATTTAATTTAAATTTACTAATATGTTTTTATAATCAAATAAGTACTAATTATCTACTATTAATTTGTATAAGTGGAAAATCAAATTAATTTGACAATATCAATGCGATCCATACTAGAGAGGATAACCTTCATAATAGTGTGAATTTATAGAAATGGCATAGGCTCTTATGCGTTATACTATGCCACAAATAGAAATTATACATGCTGGAAACCCCACTTCACGAGTCACTTTCCAAAGAGGCTGGTAAGGAATAAGTATATCTCTATTTAAGGCATGTAGATGAAGAAATGGATGTACAATGTTTCATTAAATCCTCCATGTCCAATGAGATTCTAAAGAAATATGAGTACATGGATGCACATAACATTGTTTCTCACCTCTGGGATCTATATAAAGAGAGGGTAAGTTTAGAGAGGTATGAGATCTCTAATGCACTGTTTACATGAAAGCTTGGAGTGTTAGTGTTAGATGGGAAACATATATTAAAGATGATTAAAAACATTGATCACCTGAACATCTTGGGGTTTGAGATACCACTACCTAAAAAATTATCTAGTTTTATTGTGAATTATAATATGAGCAATAATGAGAAGGTACTATCATAACTTCTCACTCTTATTATCCAAGTTGATAAATACATGTGGTATGGAAAACCTATATTACTTATGGTAAATAAGAAGAGGATTAATAAGGAAAAGGGAATATAGACTCATTATATGTCTAAGGATATAGAGCACCATCCTTTCAGGAAGAATAAGATCTGGAGGTAAGGAAAGGAATAAGATGAAATATGTTTTTCATGTGAAAAGTAGGTCTATTAGAAGATAAATTGCATCCGGTCAAAGAATAAAGGGGAAGCTTAAAGCATGTTCATTATCAAGTGTAATATTTATATACTTACAATTTTTGTATTAGATAATACATATGGTGATCACATTTGTATCCAAATATAGGAACCAAGTAGATTTTATAAGGTTTCCAAAGATGATGCAGATCCATGGGCTGCCAATAGAGCAAGGATGGATGATATAGACATTGGAGACTACCATATAAAATTATAAAAATGATTTATTTTGGTTTTAAATGAGATTTATTATGGGATTAGTGTTTCTAAGGACATCATTTCTGTTTCTTTCTTATATTGTTGGATTTAGTGTTCTAGAATGAACTACTTGTACTTTAGATTACATATATATTTCATTGTTTGAATATTAATGAAACATATTATTATATATTGTTCATTATTTTTATGAATTTGATGTAATAATTTTCTAGGATATCAGTCACATTGATAAGGTCATAGAAGTTCTCCACCATGATAAGAATCTTGAAGTTCTATGACAATATTTTTAAATATAGTTCTACGGTTGGATAATGTACTATGATAGGACACATAGTATATAGAATATATGGTGTGAGTTCTTGTAAGTGGATGAGGCTTATTCTCATGAAATTCAAACTTAGTAATCTCAAAGATAGAATATTATGAGAATAGATCCTCTAGAAAGAATTTCGCATGTTTTGGTGTCCTCAGACATTCCTATCTATGAGCGTGTGTAATGTTCCTTAGACTTTAAGATTATCATTGATGTATTTCATGACTCACACACTTAGATTTACTGACCTAAACCACGATGATATATGTTCAAAAAATTTTGGGTATGTTGGGTGCATCACATATGACATGTTATTAATGTATAAGATGAGGAATGATTTTTCCCTTAAAGCTTTATAAAATTGATATCCTGACCCTTTGATTGGAATATAATCATCTTATTAAATTCCATGGACATGGTGTAACAACATGTTTGTTTCTAATACTCAATAAAAGACGTATCAAGATTATATG
This sequence comes from Viscum album, assembly GCA_963277665.1. Taxonomy (NCBI): domain Eukaryota; kingdom Viridiplantae; phylum Streptophyta; class Magnoliopsida; order Santalales; family Viscaceae; genus Viscum; species Viscum album. The sequence goes on along the minus strand of OY728129.1, from coordinate 1,859,881,594 downwards.
TTGATGACACATATGAACAACCTTCATAATGAGATATTGAGATAAAGAAACTATATTACACAACGATCATTCGTACATGGCTATCGATGTTTTGAAATTAAGTTCCTTCTATTGGGTGACTTGACCCATTTTCTAGATAGTAATATTAGACTTTAGGAAATCCGACCTTATTACAATGAGAAATAATCCCAGAGGGTCACACACTAAGTGTTTCCATTGATCATGATTAAATTCTATTTGAATTTAATTTTGGGAATAAATATTATTCTCAAGACCAAGGAATAATTTTATTCCAGTTTTATTAATCGCTAATATTCATAAGGTAATAAATAATTATTTATTCATTAATAAATAATTTATTTAATTATGTGGTTATTTAATGAATATTTATTCACTGGATTTTGAATAAAATATTTATTTATTAATGAATTAAATATTTAATTAAATATTTATTTGGGTATTTAATAAATATCAATGAGATAGAATAGGGCAAGATTGTGTTTGGTGATGAATATTTATTTAAAATCTAGTAAATAGTCTTTATTATTGCATGGGTTAGCACACACCATAAAATATTATTATTATCATATAGAATGGGGTTTCATAATGATTATCATATTATTTAAGGGAAAATACACACCTAAATAATATTTTAACCTAAACCCTAGCTCTATAAATAGATGGTTATTTATATTATGTATGGTTAATCAAGATTTTAGAATCATTATACATAACAAAATTATCTCTATCCCTCCTCTCTCCCTCTCAAGAATGAGAAGCACTAGATAGATTACTTTAAGCTTGAAGGAAATAGATGTGATAAAAATGAACAATGCAAGATAATTGACTTTCCATGATAGTACCCTAAAATCAATTGGTGTCACTCAGAGATTAAAAGTGCACGTGTGGATCACCGCTAGAGGGATTCTATACTCGCATCCTCCATACACAATGAAGTTAATATGAATAGAGTTTTTCAGGATGATCAACATCTACATCAGAGAATGATCCTAAGGTGAGGCAATTCTTCTTCTGATCATGAATAAATTAATTATAAATTTAATATGAAAAGACCCTATTTTGGATTTTAAGTTTCTCTATATCAATATTTGGTAGAAAAATTTAATTTGTCATGGAATTCACTTCATTTAGAATATTGAAAATGATCCACTGAATCGATAAAACCTTTATGGTTATTTTCCCACCTAAGAACTTCCAATGAACCCAAAACCTACAAGTGGTATCATAGTTTCCATGTTTAGAATTTATAAATCTTTATTTGATTATTGATCTATATATGAAATAGTGGATATATATTTCATTTAAAGAATATTCATTATTTAATATGATTTTTATTTAACATGCTTCCAACATTTTTATTATCATTTTTAGTGTTTCATTTTATGAAAGGACTAATAACAGATGAATAATGAATAGATATTTCATTGGGAATTGTTAAGAATTCTAGCTGGCGAGACTAGGTTGCACAATGTGTAACCAAAGTACATGTTGTGTACCCAAGTGGATTGAATATGGATGTGCCACAATATACATGAATTTTCAAGCAGTAACTACACACATGGAATTTATTGCACACCACATATAGACTAGGATAGTCTAGAACATGGCTTATCAGATTACATGGTGTATAGCTGGCTTACACATAGTTTAGTCTACAAGGTTTTGCAATGAAATTTGTGTAAACCATGTGGCCAAATACATATTCAAAATCGTGTGAGACTGACAGTCTGAAGAAATAATTTCATACATGATGTGTAACCGATATACATTAAATGTAGTTCATTATTTCCCACATCTGAAGTACACACCGAGGCATTAAGTGGTTCAAGAGAACACAGAACTAACAGAATACATGATGTGTAGCTGACATACATTTTATGTGGTCCCATGTTCAAAGAAAACGCTGATCCCATTAATTATTTTCACAGACACATGACAAGAGTGGTATATGGCATGTAGCTGGATTGTATATTCCATGAATTCTAGTTAATGTACACACCAATGCCCCATGTGTGTATCTCAAGTACACGAAAATTGAGATAAATGATGTGTAGATCGTAAGTACACAACATGTATTCTTCCAATATAAGACATAATTAAATTACATTAAGTTTCTAATTATAGAATTAAAACCTTATTATATTTATTGTAACTTTTTGTGTTTTAAAATTTAATAAATATTTTAAAGAATTATTAAATTCCTAATTAATTTAATGTAATTATTGTAATTATTAGTTCTATTTTTTATTTTCTATGAATACCTTTATAATGGATATATCTAAGAGTATTTTTATGATCATTAATATAAAAGAGAATTAATTAATTAATTAATGTAAGTGAATTTATCTTAATAATAATGAATGAATAGAAATGAATGTTATCCTGTGTACTTTTGCATAACCATTTCATGTGTATGGATGTTCATCAACATGACCAAGATCTCTGTATTCATTATATTTATTTAATTTAATTTATCACATGGGATTGAATTATTTATTATTAAATAAAAATGATGGCCTACGAGTCATTTCTCCCTTATTTATTATATAAGACCTATATGTCCAAGGATATTTATGTAATTCCTATTAACTAATCCTTTTGTTCACCTCACCTGCATTTGATTTATAGATACATGTAAGAAATGGAGTATCCCAAGGCACATGAAGATGGATTAAGAAAAAACCAAGATGATTCTAACCTAAGTGATGCATATGTGGACTGGTGGAATACTATAACTCATGTCAATATTGGTAAAAGAAGTCCCCCTAGGTCATAGGTTGACTTATTTTATATTCGATAAATCATCCTTTAGAAAAAAAGATCATGATCGGGTTATTTATTTATTTATGTCTTATGTATTATTTATTTTATGGATTCAAGACTATGATCACATAAATAAATGAATTGACATGAAAATATGGGATTAAAATAAATAAATTATGCATAATTGTTTTATCAAACATGGTTAATCACTTAAGTAATATCCACTTAATATTAACAAGATATGTAAAAGATAAAATAAAATAAAATTTATGCATAGTAAATAAAATCCCTCAAATATATATTAATCCAGACTTGGTCTTCCATTACTTGATTAGGAATGAAAACCATAGAACTAAGTGTTTGACCAACCCATGTTGGGACACTTATCTTTATCATGGAGTTCTTATAAAATTTTTGGGTAAAATTAACCAAATTGTATCTAGAGAAGTATCTAAAACTATAATTTATGTAATTTAGAAGCAATTTTTGAGGAAATCATAGTTAGGATTTTATGATTGGGGAATCCACTCAACAAATCAAGGAATTGTAAGCTTGCAGTTGGCAAAGACCTACCTACCTAAATACCTTCAAATAGCTTGACCAACCCATATTTGGGTTATGAAAAGGGGAATATGAATCCTTTCCACTAGAATATCCAAGAAAATAGACATTCTAATTTCAATGGTGAGAGTTGTTGAGGTTTGATCAAATAGTGAGAGACTTAATAAAATTAATATTATTATAATGTCTCACATAATTTGTAATTAATAATAGTAATAATAATTTTCTCTTTTATAATTGTAGAATAATAGAAAGTTCATCATCCACATCATCCCTATGATCAATATTGTATAAAGACCATATCCTTATTTACAGTAACTTCCAGAAAAGGTTTAGATGCCTCAGGGAAGTGTTGCACTGTGAAAATAAATCTTACATGTTATAATCCTCACTACTTGATTTTCTTGCGAAGGAGACAAGTGATGAAGAGTTCAATGTCTACGATAAATACATGTGTGACATAGTTTACATTCAATGTTGATTCTATCATCCATTTTTAGTGAAATTATAAAGTCTCATGAAAACATGGATTCTTATAGCATGGTCGATCATCACTGTGGTTTATACTAGGAGAGATCTAGATAAGAAAAGTTTGATATATCCAAATTACTCTTCCAGAGTAATATTAGAGAGGGTTCTCCAGTAGGGCCTCACATAGTCAAACTCATTGGCTACATTCAGCACCTAGAGGTTCTAGGGTTTAAATTTCCAGATAAATTGCACATCAATATCATTCCTACACCACTTCCTCATAGATTATCTAACTTTTTTATTAATTTTAATTTGAACAACTTTGAGAAGTTGTTTCCATATCTTCTCACATTGCTTCACCAAGTTGATAAGAAGATTAAGAGTGAAAATATTTTTGTCCTTATAGAAAATAAATTGAAATCCCAAGTGAATAGATCTAAGACCAAAGCTACTTTAAAATTCCCTTACAAGAATAAAAAGTTCAAGGGGAAATAAAGGGAGTAGGATGCTATCTGTTTCTCTTGTAGTAAGAAGGGATACTTGAAGAAAAACCACACCTAACCAAAGAAGCAAGGGGAATCTTCTGGTGCAATTTTTATCGAGTGTAATTATCTATTTTTATGAATTGGGTATTATATACTTATTGTGGTACTCACATATGTATTTAAATATAGGAACCAAGTATATTTATAAGAATTGACTGAGGGGATATAGATCTATGAGCATCCAATAGAGCTAAACTAGCTACTATGGCTATCAGGGACTACCACCTCACATTGTCTATAGAATGATTTTGGTTTTTATGGATTGTTATTTTGTGCCATTCATTTCTAAAAACATAATTTCTACATCCAGACTTGATAAAAATGAATTTATTTTTAAATTTGGAAATTAATGTCACTTATTTTATAAATATAATTTTTTATGGAAATACGTGTTTAAATAATAGTATTTATATATTGGATTACACAAACCAAGTAATGAATATCAATAAAAAAAACTACTTAAAATGACTCATACCACACCCAATATTTTCATCACTGGATAAGTCATGAAAATGAAAATAGTTTGACTAAATTATACCAATATGGATATTTAGATTATTTTTAAATGAAACCACTTGGTACATGTCACACATGTTTATAAGGAAAAATGATAAAATAACTACTTGGTGGAAAAGGTGAAAGGGATAAAGATCTTCTTAAATTAGTTTATAATGATGTGTGTGGACCGTTTCCAATTGAATCAAGGTGTGGGTACTGATACTTCATAACTTTTATTTATGATTTTAGTAAATATAGATATGTCTACTTGATGAGGTATAAGTCAGATCCCTTTGAGGGATTTAAGTAATACAATAATGAAGTTGAGAACTATCTTGGTAGGAAGATTAAGAAACTACACTTAGACTGTGGTGGAGAATATCTTAATCAAGACTTCAATTATTATTAACTAGATTTTGGGATTCTATCTCAACTCAATACTCCTTATACACCTCAGTGGAATGGTGTAAGAGAAAGGAGGAACCATACCTTGGTAGACATGGTTAGATCAGTGATGATTCATGTGAGTATTCCATTATCCTTTTGAGGATATGCATTAAAAGCAATAGCATACATACTAAAAAAAGATCCAACTAAATCCTAAAATAGTATTATATACCTATTATAGATTGTAAAGAGACCCATGTTTTCGTAATTATATGTGCAGGGTTCTGATTCATTTGTTAAGGCCTCTTCAGGTAACAAACATTCATCCCAAGGAACAAAGTTTACCTTTATAGGATACCCCAAGGAAACAAGTTGGTATTACCTATATGAACCCTTAGAAAAAGGGTAATAGTGGAAAGACACACCATATTCATTGAGAGGGAGAACATCTCTAAAAGTGATAGTGGGAGAGAGATTGACTTTGATGAATTTGAGGCTCAAGGTACACCAGATTTGACACATGAAAAAATTCTATAAATCCCCATAGAAGAAGAAGTTTAAGAGACATAAGTATTGAATAGGAGTAAAAGAGAGGTTAGATAATGATCGCGGTATGGTTTTCTAGTCACTGAGGATGGTGAATCATTTTTAGTTGATAATAATGATCCTCTAACTTACAAGGAATTAGGAAGTGGCATATATGTTTCCAAGTGGTAAGAATCCATGAATTTTGAAATGGATTCCATGTACTAAAACCAAGTCTATATTTTGGTAGATCCTATAGTGGATGTAAAGACCATTGGTTTTAAATGGGTATTCAATAAGTTACTGGACATAGATGGATAAGTCAATACTTATAAGGAATGACTGGTTACAAAAGGGTTTAAAAAATTTCAAGGCATTGATTAGGATGGAACCTTTTCACCAATTACAATGCTAAAATCCATCAGAATTATTCTTTCCATTGCAGCCTTCCATGACTATGATATTTGGAAAATGGATGTAAAAAAATCTTACTTAATGGTAACCTTCAAGAAGATGTCTATATGAAAATACCTAAAGGGTCTGTGACTCCAAAGGATTCCAAAAAGGTTTGAAAATTTCAAAAATCCATTTTTGGATTAAATCAAACATCTAGATAATTAACTAATTGGTTTGACGAGGCTATAAAATAATTTTGTTTCATAAATAAGGAATGTGAGACTTGTTTATATAATTAGTTTAGTTCCAGTGTGGTAATTTTCTTAATAGTATATGTTAATAACATATTACATATTGAAAATTAATTACTAATCTTACAGTTTTCTAAAGCCTGGTTGAATAAATGATTCTCAATAAAGGACTTAGGTGAGGAAATATATATTATTGGCATCAAGATCCATCGTGATAGACCCGAAGAGATGACTCAACCTAATATAATAAAGAGATTTCATATGGAGTAATCAAATATGGGATTTTTGTCATTGTCTCATGACATTCATCTTTCTAGGAAAATATGTCCTCAAGCACATGAGGAAAGACATAGAATAGAAAGGATACCATACACGTCCCTGATTAGGTAAGTCATGTATGCTATGATATACACTAGTCTTGATCTCACCTATAATTTAAGTTTAGTAGGAAGATTTCAAGTTGACCCAGGCGACCTCCATTGGATGGAATTCAAAACTATCCTTAAGTATCTGAGGTGTACTAAGGATATAAACCTGGCCAATGAAGGAGATGAGGAACTAGTCATCAAAGGATAAGTAGATTATATTTTCCAAATAGATAAATATGATCTTAAATCATAGATAGTATACACATTTTAACTCCCCAAGATTTTATAAAATATTTCTGTTTAATAAAGTTTATTTCTTTAATAGCATTCATTAAATGAAACATTGAGTTTTAACAAACCATGATTTTTATTAAAATATTATTTAATAGTTATGACCTAGCCATTGGGTTAATGGGTATTAATATTAATAACTAAAATATGAAACATATATTGTTTAAACATGTATAAAAAAATTAATTAGTTATCAATTCATAAAAAATGAACATAAAAATCATTTTGAAAATAAAGGAGATGTTTTTCTAAAAAAATATTTTTATGCATACAATGTGTTTTTATATTAATAAATTAACTTTATAAATATGAGTGAATGATTTTAATTAAATTTATATAATATATATTTAATAAATTTTTATCAATAATCTAATATTTTTTCTAGGAATGATAAAATAATATAAATCCTGTTTTATGCTTAAAAATGGCAATTTTCTAAAAAACAGTTTTCATCACATTTTGTGAACTTATATTGAAATTAATTTATACCAATTATAGGTATTTAATTTGATAAAATAGATTCAATATTTGGAATTATTAGGTCCAAATTTAGTAAATAGTCCCCTTTTATTTTTAGGCATTATGAATAATAACCGTGGTATAATTTATCACCTCGATAAAGGGTAAATCAGTTTAACCTAGGTTAAAACTAAGTGATATGGTCATAAGTTTTCATCATAATTATTATTTTATTAATATAATTATAACTGTATCGCCTTAATCTCTAAATTTATATTTTTAATAGACACTTATCCATGAAAATGACCAATATAATATTTAAATCAAAGAAAAATATAAAAATGTCAATCTCTTAGTTTTAAATATCTATTATGTGACCACATTGTGACAAAAGAAATTTATGAATGAATATAAATATAAATTTTGTGAATAATAAAATTATATTCATTATTATAATTTATTTATAATTTTTAGTTATTATATAATTACCTTAAATTCTTACGCAATGCTAATACAATATTTATTCAATTAATAGAAAAACAGAATAAATGATATTAAAAATATTAAAAGTTATATAATTTGAGTGATTTATAGTTTTCAATGAATTTATATTAATATTACATAATATTTATGTTTAAATAAATAATTTTCAAAATATAACTTTGTCTTGATGTATTTGAAGTCAAATTAAATGAATAGTGTCAAAATTGACATTAATGATAATTTACCAAAATAATAATCTATTAAATCATTTAAAAACTATTAAAATAATGAAAAAGAACAAATTTGTTAATATATAGTCTTAAATTTCATATATGTCCATTTATGATTCAATAGTTACTTTATATGAAAAATTTTAACCCTCTAAGAGTGAAAAATTTGTTACCACAGTTAATGTTAAAATAGGTTAAGGGGTTAAACCAAATGTTAAGGTTTAAAACACCACAAAAACCAGTAATTATTTTTATTTTTGATGGTATTTAAACAATATACTTCCCTAGGTTTGAATCCTTATACATTTTTATGCATTTTGATTAAGAATAACTTTATTATAATTTAATCTTTTAAGAAATTCCAAAAGTGTCCCTCACCTCAATTATAAAAGGGAACCTCTTCCTCCCCTTATTTATACCAATTTGAGCCATATATATTGACCAAAACATTACAATTAATCTTATAAAAAAACATATAAAAGTTATAGTGGTTCTTGTTATTCCAAAATACCCACTCTAAGCCCCTTAAGATGAGATATAAAGGATTTCTACTGAAGAAAAGGTAATCGTATTTACCGAGTCCTTCAAGTTTATTTCTTATTCTATTTACTCTTAAAGTATTGTAACCATAATAATATAATATCTCAAATATAATAAATATACTGATATTTTATTATTATTATGGTAAATCCATATTCTATCTCTGTTCCATCCTAGGAAAAGTGAAAACATCACTTGTGCATACGTACAAATTACCGTCTCTACATAACGATGTAATTCATTTTTCATCACCATTTCAATTGGATGGTTATAAAGATGTAAATAATGAATATATATTATATTTAATATATAAATATTCTTCTTCAATTAAAATATCATATATAAATTCTAACACTCAAACCCAGCGGGAAATGATAACATCGCTCATGCGTACTTGTGGACTACCACCTCCACGAAGTGATATGATCCATTTTTCATTTACAATTTATGTGAGTGGTAATAAGGATGTATTTTATGAATATATATAATTTATATGGTATAAAAATTATTCTATAAATGTTAATTAGTATTTAACTTTCTTTCCTTCCATCCTTCAAAAAATGAAAACAACGCTCATGTGTACGTACGACCTACCGTCTCCATGAACAATGCAATTTATTTTTATATCAGTAAATTTTATGGATTAATCTAAATAAATATATAATAAATAGATATTATATTTATATCATTATTAAATTTATTAATATTATATAACCATTATCAAATTACCAGGACCAAAACTATAGAACCAAAACATACATGAAAAACAAAGCAGTTATGACCCAGAACAATAGTTTTAATAAAGAATTATTAATAAAAGGGAGATAAAAGTTTATAAGTAAATAATATATATTATGATATATATGATTATGTTTTTTAATATATGTATAATAAATATATATTTATTATACAGTAGTTTCAAACACATACGAAGGAAGAAGAACCTGAGGTAAGAGTTTTTCATGTCACTTTTACTTCTGTGATACATATACAATATTCACAAAATATTTCCTTTATGTGGTGTATATAGCACTCATTTGATATATTATATCATTAATCTATTTGTAGTCATGGTATTTAAATTTTCATTTGAAGTTATTTCTTTCATGGGGCTTACGATTCAAAATATACCCATGTGGTAAGGGTTTATTTCATAATCTCATCATTATTTGAGATTGTTTATGTTTAAGTCACCATTGGAGGAATATTTTTCTTCCATATCGAAGTTTCCTAAAAATATTTTCAATTTTTTTTAAAAAAATAAACAAATGATTTATTGAAGAAATTTTTACCCATGTTTGACTTTTTACAATACCGTTTGAAAGGAATGTTCTAGTCATTTTCCGAATGAGAAGATTTTTGACAATTTTACAAAAGTGTGAAAGGAATGTTTTTTAACTTAAAAGTATTGAATGGATTTTCCTACCATTATGAATAATATTTCTTTTGAATATTAATTTTCAATTTTATGAGTTTATTTTCAAATAAAATGTTTTCCTTCATATTTGTGAAGTCTTTAAATATGTGATTTGAAAGTGAAAATATAGTTTTTATCAAGAATTTTACAATGATATTTTTAAAGTATTTTTATTTATGTCAACACCATTTTTAAATATTATGATTTTCTGAGGTTATTACATTTTTTTACCATCCACCATATTACTACTGTTCATGTAGGGGGATTACAAAGAAATAAATATTTCTACTGCGCCTAAAAATACTCAGGGAGATTTCACCCTAAGACCTCCCATGAGACCCCTCAAAGACATAACCACTAGGCTATGACCTTGGTGGATACCATCCAATATATTTTTATTTATGGTTTATGATCAATTTAACCATGGAAAGTATTGATATTATGTATTCTTGTTCTTCTAATATTGACAATTATTGAATTTTTAGCAGTTGATTATATTGTGTTATTTATTCATATAAGGAATGCATTAGAATTATTAAGTGATGGGTGGGGCCTGAAATTGCATAGACCCTCGATGCATTGGTATGTCTCATGATACAAAATAGTTTGGATTTTTGGTTGAGGCCTTACCCATTTATATAAGATGTCTTAGCACGAGGCCTTGATAGTATGTTTAAGATATCTTGGCATGAGGCCTCGATAATAAGTTTCAAATGTCTGACATTATCCATTCCATCATTATGAACTAATTTATTGATGCCCATATGATTATTTAAATAGTTTTTATATCTTTGGATAGGTTTTGGTTCATGTGATTATTTATGTGGCATTATATGATTATTCTTTATTTCCTACCATATTATTCATGCCTTATCTAGATTTCATTGCATGCATACCCTTACTGAGAATCTGTGCTCACCCATTTCTTACGTTTTCCCCCAGGATACTAAGAAGTGTTTTATTATTAATACATAGGGATATGAAAAAGGGGAAAAATGATATTCTTGAATAAAATACTATGTTGTATTTTAAGTTTTCAAATGTAAATGTAAAATTCAATTATGTATCTAGTTCACCAAGACTACTAAACTATTTGGTCCTTTGGGATGAAATTGCTTGTATCTAGTGCCATTGTAATAAAGTAACCACCAGCTCTGGGTTACTAGGTTTTGGGTCTTGATATTTAGTATTAGATAAAATTTAGTAGAAACCTTGTGAATAAGATTTAGGAAAACAAAGATTAAGGAAAATAACACTATGATTGATTTTGAGAATATTCCCAAAGAAACTATATTCCTGATTATGGTATTAGCTATACATAAAATTTTCAATTTATGTTAACTATTTCACTAGTTTTGGAATTATACATTTTTTCCATAATGTTATGATCTAATATAGTGTATTGAATTATTTAGAAATGGTTCCTAGAAGAATGAATGAGAATTGTATCAATTCATATAATCCATATAGGTATTTACATCCTAGGAAAGATAATGAATCTGGAGCTGGGGATGAAAAAATTATAACTATATTGGGGTAGTTGACTTAGGTTATAAGAAATAACCTTTCCCATATGGCTCAACCTACTAATTCAAAACATGGTGTAATAAATTTAGACCTCTTCATGCATCAACAACCTCCATTATTCAATGTGAATACAAATCCATTTGTTTCTAAGCAATGGATAAGTTCTTTAGAGAAGACATTTCTTAATTTGGTAAGTAATTAATAGGATAAGGTTTTCATGGACGTTTATCATATCTTAGGGGATGTTGATCAATGGTGGCCATTGATCCAAAACACTAAGGATGAGGAGGAAATAATGAGCATGGAATGAGAGGATTTTAACGAAATTTTATTAGAAAAGTACTTTCTTCATGAACAATGAGCGTACATGGAAAAAAAATTCTTTAATTAAGACAAAATAAAGAGGAAAATATTAATAAGTATGAAACTAAATTTACAAGGTTATCAAGGCATGCTGAAAACTATGTATGAAATCTAAAGAGAAATATTGACTATTTCTTTGATGGGTTTAATCCAATCCTTCAAAGGTCATTAGTTTCATAAACATTCTCATAATATAAGGACATAGTATCATGTGCTATCAATATAAAGAAATAATTATCCAAGCCTTATGTATTAAAAGGAAAATAAGAGAAAAAGAATATAATAGAGAAACAATTGGATAAAGTGAATAAGAGAAATAGGAATATCCAACATGTGATACTTGTGGAAAGAAACACCTTGATACATGACTAAAAGGAAAATGAGTTTTCTTTAAGTGTGGAGAAAAGGGACATCATTCTCATGAATTCTATAGTGACCTAGGCTTAACATGCATAGATATTACATATTTTAAGATGAATATTCAATACATTACAGAAACACATACTTGAGGGACACAATAGTTTACTGCCTTTGGAAACTTGGAAACATAATCTTCTAACTTAGTAAAAGATCTTCAATATTTCCAATAAATATCTTCCCCTTTATCATTATTCACAAGAATACCCTACTTAAAACCTTTCTTCATAACCCGGGTAAAGGAAATATAATAAAGGGTGATCTCAAATGCTCGGTAAGGGGAAATAAGAATGATATGTAATCATGAAATAAGAATAAGGGTATGTGATCATGAGAATAACATTAGAAAATCATACTCTTCATATCAAATATTATAAAAATGAATTATGGAATAAATATTGGTAGTTCATAAGACATAAATCATAAGGAAAAAGCATTAGTCATGTGAGTATAAAATTTTCACAAGAAATAGAATTGTGGTATACACATCATCTTGTAACATTGTGAGTATGTGTAAATAGAAATAAGTCTAATCATTAAGTTAAGGAAATGAAATCAGACCCTCACATAAACTTATGGACATGAAACTAGGTCCATGCATAACATTGTGAACAAGTAATCAGGTTCACACATAACATTGTGAACATGTAATCAGGTTTATGCATAACATTGTGAACATGTAATCAGGTTCACACATAATATTGTGAACATGTAATCGGGTTTACACATAAAATTGTTAACATGTAATTAGGGTCATTCATAGGTAGATACACCTCCTAGGAGGGATACACCGCTATCTGCAATGGCAGCCCTGTCTTACTGTACCAGGTTCACTCCCCATTCCATCCATGTCTATATCATGAGATAAATAAATATTTACCTAATGAATTTAAGGGAGATATAGGTCCCACATGTCACATAATGAAATAATACATATGTGTTCCATAAGTGAATGTATCGGGGCACTCAACGAAAGCCATTGGGCTAGAGATTTTGAAAATTTTCAACACCGAGATGATGGAACCTATCATCTCCAACAATCTGAGCCCCAGTACGGTCTGGGGATCTCGCGTAAACTAAAAAGAGAAAAAGAAATAAAATAAAAAACATACCATTTTATAAACTAAAACTATTATTGACATATAATTTTTTCTAGTGATTTTTTCTTGAAGGATCCAATGTAGAATCCCTATAAATCATCCACACATGCTTTAAAAATCTACAGGATCATTGATCGTTGAATTCTGGGTGCTAGCATAGAGATTCAACAATGTCTTCGATGCCCTGACAATCATCGCATCAATGTTCCTTCAATGCATGGAGACAAACTTGATATAACCACATGGAACGAGATATTCAATCTCTAGAAAGCAAGAGATTAGAGATAGGCTATTGAAATCTCACCATGAATAGTTATTGAGCGAGAAACTCTCTCTTCTATTTATAGTGGATGCTCAAATACCTGAATTCGGTTCCCAAACCTTGTATATTTAATGTCCACTAAATAAATAATAAATAATGAAAAAATAAACTGAATCATAAATATTATTTATTATTTTATCATATACTTGCAATATAAAATTTATTAAGTGATAAAACCGAGTCATTAAATCTAATTGTAATTCCCCCTTAATATTAAATGAACCAGGAATATTAAAATCATATTCATTCAATTAGTATTATTCCTTATATTTACTTAACTTGTAAATAATTTTAATAAATAAATTCAACTCAATTATTCTTAACTTGAATAATAATGAATTTATTTATTTATCATTGATCTAAGACTCTGACAACACTCAAAACCCTTGTTGGGTCCCACCATGCTCAATATACCTATCCAACTAAATAGGGAATATTATTGAATACACTATTGTGTGTGATTGTAACGACCAAAAAATTAATTAATGAAAATCCATCTTGATCTAACTAAATGTCTCTTTATGTAAAATGTTTATATAAAATTTCAACTTCTTTTGTTTTATGTTAAGAATTGTGACCATTGCTAATATAGCCATTGAACAGTGATCACATGATTAGTATAAATATTGGGCTTTAATGAATCCAATTTACACTGACAAAGGAAGCGATGGCCACATCCAGTAGACATGACCCATACGAAGCCCATTTTTTGGAACTCAGAAAAGATGTGGAATCATTGGGCTTCATTCTTGACCAAACCCAAGCTGATATTCAACAGGTTAAGCTCGAGCGGGACCACCTATGAGAGAAGTGGAAGTTGATAGAGATTACCACCCGAGCAATGTTATCCGAGCCACCCCAAGAGTCTGTTACCATCGTACACCTTAATATTCGGTCTTATGTGGGTGTTATAAGGAGTTATTTAACAAGAACATAGAACTATGGTTATGTACATTATTTTTTATATAATAATGAATATATTTTCATGTTATTTTTGTTACCTTGTAAATAGTTTTTAAAGCTCAAATAGTGTTTTTAGTTAATATTCAACTAAGAAATATATTTTGATGAATTAATGGATTTTTTTATTAAATAATATTTTAATAAAATATTATATTTATTATTAAATTAATTTTTATTAAATATAAATGATCGTATAATTTTATGAATGCAATTGTAATTTTTATTAAGGTTTGAAATCCATTTTTTTCAAAACCCATGAATTTTCGATAAATGTCGGTTTTTATTTTAAAAGTAAAAATTAACATATTTAGAAAATTATTTAGATAAAATGAATATTATTTCTGGAATCATGATGTTGAAATTATCAAATGGTGAATTTTTCATAATTTTCTGAGACAATCAAATTTTTGGGTAAAAATTAAATACCATTTAAATATATAATGTGTTTTATGACATCATAATGACCTAATAGTGATGTAATAAAATAATATAAGCCTTATGTTCGACCAATATATGTTTTACCATTAAAATAATGTGATTTTGGGTCTGTTTGATTTATTTTTCAAAGCATTAATAGACCCTTCAAGGCTTATTAAACATCTTGTCTTTTTAAATTGTTTTCCTTGGGAGTGTGACTCACCACCACATAAGAAACCACATTATTTTAAGAAGTTAGGACTTTGGTCTTATAAAATATTTTTTTCCACTCCCATTTGGAAAAAACCATGGGCAAAAACCATGGGCTGGTTTGTGGTTTGAATTAGTTTAATGTGAGGTGTCCCAACCCTAAATAATAAAGAATTCCCTCACCTTTCCTATATAAACCCACCCAAGATCCAAATTTCTCCCCACTCAAAGCCTTTGGAGTTCATCCAACATCTTCCCTAATCTCCCTATAATCCTCCCAAGGTTCCCCAATCTCCCAATAATCCTATCTCAAGCCTCTCTCAAACCTTCAGAAGCACACTTCCAAGTAAGGGTTTTTATTCCTTTCTCATTTTTGTCCAATTTTATTAATGTTTTTATGCCATTTTAACTTAAATTATAAATGTTGGGGTATGGTTTCAAACCTCCCCCATACTTCCCTATTTATGTTTTAATTATGATATACCCCTTTCTATCTCAATAAATTCCTCCCATGTACACCCGTTACTATGCCGAAATTCCGTGAGGTATTTCTCTCTCTTCTTTTACATCAAAGTAATCCTTTTGTATTATGCATATAAATTCCATTACAATTGTTGGGAAATGTATCTATATGACCCCCTTACTGTCCATTTCATTTTAATATGATGAGACACCCCTTTCTCTCTCATCAACCATTTTTATGAATTCTTACGTCACGCCGTTACGCTGCCGAAATTGCACCGATTTTCCAAGAAAATGTCACTATATAGTGAATACCATGCCCATATCTCTATCAAGGGTATTAAACTTTATGAACATTTATTTATTTATTATAAAGTTTCATTTATTAATTCCATATTACTTTATCTTGGAATAAATTATGATGTTTTATGAATCCATGTTATATGATCCATGTGGCACACTTATGCATGAAATGAAATGTTTAAGAAGGGTGCATCCTTATAGTGCTCCAATGCATTGGGTAAAGTATAGTATCATGATAAATCATGTGTAATGGGTGTTGAATCATTCTAATTCATGTTCAATGAGGTTTTACTCGTGATTCATGTGCAATTAGGATTTACTCATGCTCCATGTGCAATGAGCCTTGGCTCATGCTAATTCCATGTTAAGTGTTGTTGCCACATTTCCATGTTATGATTATCATGTTTTATCATGCCTTTATGTTTATGATTCTCTTGTGATCTATTGATATGCCTATTGTCTAACATGTATTGTATTCCTCATGTTATTCCATGATTATTCCCTTACTGGGCTTTATAGATCACCCTTTTCTTATGCATGTCATCAGGTTTCCATGCAATGCTAAGTACGAGGGAATGTAGTGGTCATGTAAAGGAAGTTTTCAATAAATATTTTGTATTTAATGTTTTAAGTTGTTATTTAATGATACTAATCCCAAAATACACTAGACCTCTTGATCTTCTATGTTGTATCAAGTGAAGGTTTTATGTAATAAATCAATTTTAAGTTTGAAATAAAAGGCAGGGTTGTCACATTGACCCTCTA
The DNA here is from genome assembly GCA_963277665.1 of Viscum album. Classification (NCBI taxonomy): domain Eukaryota; kingdom Viridiplantae; phylum Streptophyta; class Magnoliopsida; order Santalales; family Viscaceae; genus Viscum; species Viscum album. Next base: position 1,859,864,539 of record OY728129.1, on the reverse strand, counting down.
GGCCCTTATCTTGATAATAATGAATATAATCCAAAGACCAAGAGCAGAGTATAAAAACCCATCAAGGCCCCTAAATAGATAAGGAATACTTATATAAACGACAACCAAACTATGAACATTCACTGTGTAATATAATCTCTTTTTCTTTACATATCTCATAAAGTAGGATGCACATTTTTGTCATCCCCCTTTATTGCTTTATTATTTATTGATATAACCAGATATATTTACCTTCTAAATACCTTGGGAAAGGATTTATGAAGGTAATACAATCTTGATCAACCAAGACTTAGATATATTACTTCCTTAACTTGGAAGAGACAAATCATTTCTTAATCATTCAAACAATGTTATACCACCAATGATGCACCCAACATGAGCTACCTCACCACGATTTCATTATCATGGTTTTTCTTTACATAAAAGTATGTGATCAAATGGAACACATTAATAATGATATCAAACCAGGATACCAATACAAATGTCCATAGATAGGAACAACCAATGACACCTGAAACATGTGGTGTTCCTATTGGAGGGTCCATCCTCATGATCTCACTACTAGAGATCACCAAGTGTGAACATCATGAGAAGAAGTATCAATGATTATGATCCCACATAACCTAATAGTATAACATATTTTGGGTCTAATCATAATGATGTATCTAGACCATGGGATATATATTTAAGATTAATGTCATAGTATCTCGCGGTTCTCATTATAGCTTGGGATTTGCTATAACATTTTGATATTACAATTAATCTATGTACATTACCTTTAAATAGTGGATACATAAATATCTATACTATAATGGTAAGAGAAAATCATGCCTAACTAAGTACATACATGATATGGTAATCAAAATTACTGTTTAAGTTGGGTCTTGGAAACCCACTATTACAATACTCACACTTTCACTAGAGACAACTTTTAACCATCCTTGTTTGCTCTCACATGATAAAAATCATGTTTCCTACTGAGTTATGGATTTATTTGCTGGGTCTTCCATGTTTTTTTGTGTAACAATTATACTATTTGTGACTTCATCTCCTTGAGTAAAACTTATCAAGAGATGGTATCCCTGAGTACATCCATTTTTTCCACTGTAAAAACTTCAAATCTTAGCTAGTACCAGTAAAAGAATTATCATTATGATATAACTTTACTTAGTAGGTGTGATTCCAAGAACTAGAAAAAAATTATTACATTTAATAAATTATTCTTAGCTACCTTGGAAGATATAATGTATTCAGTATTTGTAGGTATGGATACCACTATATTTTATGATATTTTCTCAATCAATAGCTTATCTTGACTATGATATTAGATTACATTGATATAAGGAAGACTAGTTTATGTCCCCTCAAAACTAGTATCCTTTCAACTCCACTTACCAGGTACATATCCTTTATACTTTCCAAAGTAAAATCAGATAGTTCAGAATACTTCCCTCGTAGTTCTCCTGGATATAAATGATATTTTCCTAACATAAAGTACATATTGGAAATATAATTTCTTATACATATCATGGAATATGTTATTGATCCATCACTGAACTTATGGAGCTCAAATCACCATTTTAATCTTCTCCTATACCCATGCATGTCTTCTTGGAGGGATTTATGCCATGTGACATTAGTAACAATTATATCTTGAATTGTTCTAGGTTGACTTTTTCAATACTATGTTAGTACATATACGATTTTCTAGGTCAAAGTAATCATTAGATCTACCTTAGTACATCCTGATCCCTAGAACTTAGGTTGCTACATTAATTAAATCACTAAAGAATTACTTTTATTTTATTCTTAACTAACTGTAAGAACAATATCTATTTTTCATAAGTTTATGAACATATTTTACTTAGAAAATAATGGTACTCCTACTAACCTCTAGTAGACACATGGTGTCAATTCATTCCAATTGAATGCTATAAGATTTTGTTTCTTACTTTAATTTGGAATTGGATTTCATCAACTTGAAACCCCATTTGAATCCAATTGTGTCACCATCCCTTTCTAGTTGCATCGTATAGACACCTTCTAGGAAAGTTGGTCTTGACATCCAATGTCCAATTAAATGATCTTAGAAATTAACTATGATAAGTTAAATTCTAATGGATTTAGGCATAATGACTTGGTATAACCAATCAATCCTTATTGGTACCACACTTGTGTCATCCATGTACCGTCTCACTTGAATACTCACCATGGTATTCAAAATAATACCCCCTATGTACGTTGATACATGGAATCTATTATTGAATTTTAAATGATCTTTTCAATATTAGATGGTTTCTATATACTTCTTATGGGAATTATTATTCACAATGAATTATTTATCACCGAACATTGTGAATATAAAACCATCATTATGGTTTCAACCTTCCTACACAGTATGTGCCTCTAGAACATTTCTTTTCCATGATATCTTATGGAACTTGTTCCTATGCCAACTATTTGTGAATATCTATAATTAAATAGAACCAATTAAATATGGCTCCCACTATCTCAAATAGAGTGAACCCTTTTATATAAATGTATTCTATTACTTGAATAAAACATTTCCATAATAGGGATTTCTATAATATCCTAATAAACTTTTAGGATAATCACATTATATGAATATTGTGTTTTTCTTGATGCAAGTTTGTTTATATATTAACAAAATTTTAGAATCATAACACATGTTCTTATGAAAAAATATTTCCATAATAATGAAATTGTTATTATATCCATTAATTTATCATTATAATTAGCATATGGTTATGTGACATCACTATTATTTACAAAGCACATATTGAAATACAACGGAAGTTCTTTGAAGTTGCAACATTGATAATACTTATATCAGGACTCTGATGTATCAAATGTGTATTTAGGAATTACTCCATGATAAATTTTATTTAATAATGTTAACTTTTAATAATTTTCATCAATCCTTCTTATTTTCTTCAATGTCATGATGTAGATAAGATAATGTGCATTTAGTAATTACTCCATGCAACATTATATTGATCGATAAATTATTATTCAAGATATTATTATACATTCCCACCTGAAGCATCTTATATCTTTTGAACATGCATATACTTCACTATCACATTACTTAATTAATTAAAGGAATCTTATTAAGTATATTTACCACTAGCTTACCCTTGGAATAGTTCATGCTCTCTTGCTAAACTAATTCTAAAATATTTGTGGAATACCTTTATTTATAAAGGATTATTTGTCCAAAATAAATAAGTATATACATAGATAATTAAAGCATCTTTCAAAAACTAGGTAAACAAGTCTTAAATTTAATATTCATCATGTATTGATGAAGATTTAAGTATCACAAAACTATTGGTTGAGTATGAGACAACACAAACAACATTCATTCCCGAACCTCGAATAACGTATCTTAATTTACAATGGAAACTTGAGATAAATGAATTAGTTATACTAAAAAACTTGTTCAACTAGAATCAATCACTTGGAAATTATAAGTTATGAGCTTCTGAATGCTGACTTTAGAATCACCCTTTCTCAGCCACTTGGATAATGCACCTTAATTCTTATAATGTTTCTATAATTACTTGGTTATTATATTTCAATACACATATGAGAAAAGAATACTGTGTTTATCTTCCATATAATTTATTTCATGATATGAAAAGAAAATAACCTCGTGTTTATTACCTATTTCTTTAAATGATGTTGCGAAGGTGACTTTGTCACTGGTATTTCCATTGGCCTTACTTCATTGTATTTTAACTTTTTCACCAAAAGAAATAAAGGTTATAATTTATTTAATTTCTTATTAACATGGAGAACCTTACCTAAAAGGTAATGAATCCTTTACTCTATCTTGTTCATTTTTTTAATATTTAAATGAAATAAGATTAATTGGGTAAAGAATATATAATAATGGTATGTCTTTAAAGATCATGGTCTAGATTTCATATTTTTACATAATTAGTGTAATCATCACAATTCATATCTTGCTTCAATTTCTCCTCACTAGCTTATCAGAGACGAGTCAACATGTAAAATCATCAATGTCCTAATATTTTTATCCACAACTCACATTGAACATGGATGATAGAATTATTATATAACCATAATATTCTTAACACACGAGTCTCCTATAAGCATATTTCTCACCCTTGATTATTGAGGTGACTTAACAAGTATGGGGACAAGAACACCTTGAATTCCCTGTATCATAGTATTGTGCGAAAGCACCTGTACTACACTTGGAAACTCATGATAGTTTGGAAATTTATTTTGTCCAAAATTATAGAAGTGTATCTTGTGGTATTAATTTCTATTTTATATTAAATAAAATCTAGCAGATTATTTCCTTTATATTTATTACCAGTTTAGACATTACCGATTAGATTAATCATTAAATGTCTCCCACCTTTTTATTGAATTATAGGAACCATCTGTACTAGAATTGTAATACTCTATCACTTGAGTATTCTAGTGGAGAGGATACTTGAAACTCCTCTCATAGTCTACAAGCTTTGTATATATCACTACTCAGGGGTTCAAGGTAGCCGTTTGACTGGCCACCTAAATTAACTTGCGATTCCTTGATATGTTGAGTGAAATCTCAGCTTCTAAAATCATAAACTTGATTTACTCAATGCCTACCTCTAAAATTAAAACAAGCAAGATTTAGCTACTTATTTGCTAAAAATTTAGTTAAGTAAACCCATCACTCTCATAAGAACTCCTTAGTAGTAATAGGCACCCTCAAATTTGGTTAACAAGCACCCTAAACAACCTTTTTTGTTCAAATTAAAATTATGGAAGACAACTAATGAATTAATATTTCTTTGATTTTTTTTATTTTTTTCTTGACGAATGTGATCCATTTCTATTAATCTTGTTCATACTATGTTGTCGCGCTCAAAACTTAACATTAATATAAAAATATCCGTCAAATCCCTATGAAATTTACCATTTATTATTTTATGCATTTTTCTGCTATTATAAAATGCATATAATAATAAAAAAATTCATAAAGGAAGTAAACTACATGACTGGTCTTGAGAATATAAAACTAACTAGGGGTATCATACCTGAGTTTTATATTTAATCTTGATATAGATTATCCCCCATCTAGTATATAGACTATTCGTCTGGATTTTGCCTCAACTTGGTGTTTTTTGCGTCTCACACCATCCTTATCATGGTGAGGTCTACATCGTATATTGTCCTTGTCAAATTTAAAAAATAATTGCATGTAGGTGATGAGAAATTAGGAGTGCAATGTACATCATAAAAATTGGACACATAGGACCTTATACATTTTGACCAAAAATAAGACAATGGGAAGTCCGTCAAAATAATTAATTATTTACAATCATTGCACAAAGTCAAATAATTAATTAAATAAACTAGTAATGTAAAGGTCGGTGATCAAGACCAATTGGTGGGTAAAATAATTAAAGATTAATAGAAAACTAAATTATAATAAATAAAACTATGATGTTATTTTAATTAAATTAAATTAATTTTTTAAATTCAAATAATTTAAGTATATTCAGTCACTTAATTAGTTTAATTTTAATACCAAAAATTAAATTAACTTATTAATTCAATTTATTACCTAAATTAAATTAATTTTATACCCGGGTATTAACATTATTATATTTTAATCTACAAATTAACGTTTTAATTAATTTAATTTTATTATGAAATTAAATTATTTAATAATATTAATTTTGATCAACCTGGGCCCTGATAACCCACGCAAGCCCAATGAAAGTTATGCCGAACCTGAAAAAACCTATTTTGGGCCAATAAAATCCCATAATAGGCAATTCTAGGCTAAGTAGCCCCCCAAACCCATTCTGTGTTAAGATGACCTGGCTTGCCCTTATGTGGGGGATTATGGTCCAAAAAAAAGTTGATAGGGGAATAGAAGGTGTACCTCATTGTCGGATCTGGCCACGGCTCAGCCGGTGGTGGTTGGCATGAAAGTCGGGTCCAGATCCTCATAGTTAGATGGTGAAAAGGAGGACCCTGGGTCACTGGAGTATGTAGGGAAGGCTTCCAAACACATGGGGTGGCAAGTGGAAGGGGAACCCAACCTTCAATCACTCAGGAGATGAAGGTCTGGGTGACTGATGACGACAATGATATGGTAGTAGAACATTGGTTGAGACTGGGAGATTCTAGATCTTGGATAGTGGTGGGATAGATTCTACACTAGGGGTATCATCATTGAGGCTCATCGGGTGTGGTGACCCATGGAGATATGCAGCTCCACACGAGGAGGGAGCCGTGATGTTGGGTACTAGGGGAGATCCTCAAGTGGGGGGGGGGGGTGAATGCATAAGGAGGTAGTGGTCAACAGAGGCTATGGCTTGTAGGAGAGGCTGCTTGGAGTTGCCCATCTAAGAATCAGGTTCCAGTTAGAGGTGTAGTTTGGGGAAGCAACGCGGCAAAGATCTGCATTGGATGGTGGTGGCTCTCCCAGTCCAGGGAGGTGTGGGGTAGCCGACGACATGACCAGGGGTGGCATGGATGAGATGCTCCATTTGAGGAGCAATATCCCTTGGGAGGCATCCCTGAGTGTCTTTCATGTAAGGAGGGAGGCACACCAGGTGGTCCAGCCATCAGTGCCAGTTCGGTCAATGTGAGTCACCGGAGGGAAAGAGGTGGAGGCCCAATGAGAGTGATAGATGATAGGGGTGGGGAGGGGCTGCCGACCCTTCATGATTTTTTTTTGTTGTTTAAAAAGTCTCATCCCACTATATTTTTATTAATTAAATAAATTGTTTCGATATATGGAAAACCACATACAAATAGCATCCACATTAAAATTTTCCACCGCCAATCTGATTATGGAAATTCCATAATTGGATATGTTTATAATTATTATTATAATAAAATAATGATTTATAATAATAATAATAATAATAGTATTAGTAATAATAAAATATTATTGGAGGCATTATTATCCATCTAGAAAAACTATTTCGGTGACTATTTTCTGGTAAAAAATTCGAGGTAACTAAAAACTTGAAACTTGATAACACATATTTAATATATGTTTCAAATTTAATACCCGAAATCAAGCTGAAAATGATCTATATCAAAAACTTTGGATGAACATAACTTGGATGTTTTATATCATACTAATTCATGCTTTGTTTTGTTGGGGCTGAAATGATATCCTCTATTTAATTTTAATGCAACTTAATTTATCTTGACTAAGATAATTTACATGACCGCTTTGATACCATTTGAAGGTACTAGGGAACTTAGTAGAAGTCGGTGGGCTATGGATTTTAAAAATTTTTAATGTCAGGATGAAGGAACCTATCATCTCTAATAATCTAAGCCCTGGTACGATATGAGGATCTCATGTAAATTAAACAGATCACAAAAATAAAATTGAAAACATAACTTTTTCTAATTTAAAGCTTCGCTTGACATATGTTTATTACTAGTGATAGTTTCTTGAAGGATCCAATATACAATGCCTATAGATCATCCACATGTGCTTCAAAAATCCATAGGAGCATCAATCGTTGAATTCCAGTTTCTAGCGTGGAGATCTGACGATGTATTCAATCCTCTGATGATCATCGCATTGACATTCCTTTGATGCATGAAGATGAAATCAATCTTATCACTAGGATCGATATATTATCTCTCCAGAAAGTGAGAGAGGATGGAGAGGCTCTAGAAATCTCACCATGAATAGTCATTGCATGAGATCCATTATCCTTTATTTATAGTGGATAATCAAATACGTAGATTAGGTTCTCAGACCTCGCATATTTAGTGCCCACTAAATAAATAATAAATTATGATGAAATAAACTACATCATAAATATTATTTATTATTTTATCAAATAACTATAAAATAAAATATACTATTTGATAAAATTAAGTCATTAACTCAACTCGTAATTCCTGATTAATATTAAATGAACTCGGAATATTAAAATAATATTCATTTGATTAATATTATTCCTTGTATTTACTTAACTTGTAAATACTTTTAATAAATAAATTAAAATAATTTATTATTAACTTGAGTAATAATGAATTTATTTATTTATTGGTGATCGAAGACTTGGAAAACACTCAGAACTTGTGGTGGGGCCCACCATATCCGATATACCTATTCAACTGAATATGGTGGATTATTGAATACGTTATTATGTTGACCTTCTAGGCCCTTATCTCGATAGCCGTTAATAGAATCCAAAGGCCAAGAGTGGAGTCCAACAACCCATTAAGGCCCCTAAATAGATAAGGAATAGTCATAACAATGAAAATTAACCTATGAAAACACACTATGTAATATAATCTCTTTGTCTTTACATATCTCATAAAGTAGGACACACACATGTGTCATCTTTATTTCTTGCTTTATTTTTTTAATCTAACTAGATGGATTTTCCTTCTGACTACCTTATCCAAAGATTTATAAAGGTACTACCATCCTGATCAACTAGACCCAAAATATATTACTCCCTTAACTTGGAAGTGAAAAATCCGTTCTTGATCATTCAACCAATGCCATACCACCAATGATGCACCCAATATAAGCTACCTCACCATGATTTCATTATTATGGTTTTTCCTTGTATTAAAGTATGCGATCAAATGACACACATTGATAATTATCTTAAGTCAGTAGATCAATACACATGTCCGCTTATAGTAACAACCAATAACACCTAAAACACATGGTGTTCCTATTGGTGGGTCTGACCTCATGATCTCCCTACCAGAGATCACCAAGTTATAAATTTATGAGAAGAAGTATCAATGCTTATGATCCCCCAACACCTGATAGTTTTACATCATCTATGTCTATTCATAATGATGTATCTAGACCATAATAAATATATTTAAGATTAATGTCATAGTATCTTGAGGTTCTCATTATAGATTGGGATCTTCTATAACTTTTTGATACAACAATTAATCTATGAAAATTACTATTAAATAATGGACATATAAATATCTACACGATAATGGTAAGATAACATCATTCATAACTAACTGTATACACGATATGGTAATCAAAAGTACTATTTAAGTTGGGTTTAGGGAACCCACTATTACAACAAAAAGATAATAAACATTCATCATATCATAACCCATGAAATGAAATGAGTATCATAAACATTTCATCATATCATAACCTTTTAAAAGAGATAGGTTTCATAATCATTTCATCATAGAATAACTTATTAAAAGAAGCAGGTTTCACAAGAATTTTATCATGGTATAATCCATGGAAGAGAAAAAAGTTTCATAAACAAATTTTCATCTTAAACATAAAATATTAAAATAAATAAAAGGAATTAGGTCCTTGGATTATATCCAGGTTAAATCATAAACTATACCAATGGATGACAGCTTAGATGGAGAAGGATTTTCAAAGATCAGTTGGATAATTTCTTAATGGAAATAAAAATTATTTGAAAATCACTTTTTAAAACATAAAACATATTCAAAATCCTTTTCATTTAAAACCACTTTTAAAACTTATAAAGTAATATTTAAAAATCATTTAAAACATTTCTTGAGGAAAATATCCTTTCGGCATTAAAAATTATTTTTAAAACAAATTTTTTTTTGAAAACCTTTTCATTTGAAAACCAATATTAAAATAAATAATTTCTAGAGTATTAGGAAAAACAATTATTCAAAAATAATATTATAAACTTTTAAAGGATTCTTAAAAGAAATTATAGTCACAATGGTGGATAAATTCGTACATGATGAACAATCCTTTTCCACCATAAAGAGTTTAGAAAAGTGCCTTGAACGAAAAATGACAAGAAGATTACTTTTAAAAACATTTTTTAAAATGGTAAAACATGGGTAAAAATTTCTTTTAAAAATAATATAATAATATTAAAACAATTTTGAAAATATTTTTAGAAAACATGGTTTTGGGAGAAAACATATTTCTGATGGAAGAGAGAAATAAATTTAGATTTTCTTAAAAAAAATTTCTTAGTTATCCAAAGTACCAAGGAGTGGAAAAATGGTACCATTGATTAAAGTTATCATGAGTTAATATAGTATAAGAATAGTCATGATAATTCTTGAGATATTAATCTTAATATTTCATTAATGGAATCATAATCATAAATAATCTTGATAAATGATGAGATTGTAGCTTAAAATTATTACCACTTTGGTAACCTTGAATCATAAAATAAATGAAGGAATAACATAAAAAGGAACTTAAAATATCACAAGTATAGATAAATTCACAATATTATATTTCAAAGGATCTACATATACACTTCATGAAATAATATAGGCGCATATCCTAACATACGTCTCAAAGAAGGCAAATTGTTACAAAAGTCCTCTACCAATTTGGTAACTTTTGAATCGTAAAACCCATGAAAGAGAGATCATAAAATGGATATATAAATAACAATAATTCTATTTATAATAATTATAAAATATATTCATGGACAGTATACACACCACATACAATAAATAGGTGGTGAACATGACTTGTGTCTCATGAAAAATAAAAGTGAGAAGGAAATCCCTTACTACTTGAGTAAATTTTGAATCATGAGACCCATAAAAGAATAGAATAAATTGGAACATTTAATATCACTAAATAAATTAATTTCATGATATAACATTTCATAGGGCAGTATATACCCCACAAAAAGTAACGAGTAGTGAATATGGAATAATTCTCATGGAAATAAAGGTGAGACTAGAAATCCCCTTACCTTTAGTATTGACTTCCATCATACTCGTTAAAACTTACTATATAATAAATATAAGTTTATTATACATCTATAAAAAAACCACATTAATATATATCATATCATATATGATTTTATTATGAAAATTTATTATCGGTTTATTACGAATTCCATGTTAAAGTTACATTTTGGGTTATAATCGCTTTGTTTTTCATATAAGTTTTAATGTGTTATATTTTTTGTCATTTTTATTTGTTCATGATTTAATAATATAAAAAATTATAAACCTGATATAAATATCATATATATTCACTCTATATTTATAGTGATTTATAAAAGTTATAGTTATAAAATAAAATACTCCGTTCATGGAGACGATAGGTCGTATGTATTTATGAACGCTATTTCTATTTTCTTATCGGATTAAAAGCATGAAAATTATATGATATATCATTATTAAAAAATAATTTTAATAAAATATATAAAAAATATTTTTATTAAACTCATTCTTAATATATTCTATATAAATCATGAATTAATCACATCGTTTCACAAGGTGGTAGTTCGCTGTACACACAAACGACATTATTATATTTCCACAAAATGAAAATCATAAAGGTATGTGTGAGATAAAAATTAAAGAATAATAATAACATAATTATTATCATAAATATAATATATAAACTATAAATCCATCATTATTCCCAACCTTTAAAGATAGTAATGGATGAAAAAATGACATTGGTTCGCGATGCGGTTGTCCGCCACACACATGAATGATGATTGTGTATCCCATTTGATGGAAGTGTGTGAAGTTATAGGTCATAAAATTAAAATAAAAAATCTCATTATATTTAAGATTCTGAGGATATTATATAATAATTATATAAAAATAATTTAAGGGGTTTAAGGAAGAAATAAAATAAAAATGTTCATTGATGAACATTACATCTTCTTCAGGCATCTCTTTTTGGTTTGCACCAAAGGACCTATTTGGTTGGATTTATGCCTAAATGATGGATTATATGATGAATTTAGGGAATTTTAGAAGTTATTTTTTCAACTATTTTCCAAGGAAATTTATTTTTAATGTGTTAAGAGAGGAGAAGAGGTGGTGACATTTTATAATTGGGGGAGAGGACACACTTGGAATTTTTGAAAAGAAAGTTAGGTATACCCACATTTTTACCTAAAAAAAGGATTAAATAATGAAAAAAATTAGATAAATGAAGGGTTATGGTCGAAATATGGCTATCCAATTTTATTTGGACAAGTTTTTAGTTCATTTTCCCCTTAAGTTTAAAGTTTAGTCCCTTAGCCTATTTTTCTCTTAATCGCTGTGATTAATTTTAACCGTCTTCACTAATCATTTTAGTCAAAAATTAATTTATAATTATAAGAAATTATAAATTATGATGATTCAAAATATTTAATATATTTTTAAAAATTCAATTCATTGAATTTTCAGAAATTAATTTAAAATTAAACCTGCAGACGGGTTAAAACAACGAGTTTTTAAAGTGAAAATGTTCAAAAGCTCAAAATATTTTTATATCCAATTTCAATGTGAAATTGATTCCAATAAAATAAATTAGATTAATATATTTATAATTTATCTAATTAAACTTTGAAACTAATTTAAAATATAATTTAACTATATAAATAATTCAAAAAAAGACAGTTTTCAATTAATATTCATTATTTTTCGCTATTCATAAAAAATGAATCTTTTCTGAAAAATAAAAAAAATACGCCCTAATATAATATTTATGTTATGATTTAAAAAATGAAGTTTATTTTTTAAATATAATTTAATTTTTTTTAAAAAAATTAGTTTTAAAATAATTGCGCCACTAAAAGGAGGTAAAGCTACTTTTTAGAAAAATATAGTTTTAAGCGTAAAATTGGATTTATTCTTATCTATTGTCTAGAAAACATATAAGATAAATGTTAAAATTTTTATTGAATATAAAATATATAAATTACATTGAAATCATTCATCAAAAGTGTTTTGGTTAATTTATTTAAATAAAACACACTTGTGTGTATAAATTTTTTTTTCAGAGAAAGGTTTCCTTTTATTTAAAAAAGGTTTTATTTTTATTTATAATTAACTGATCCCCATATAATTCCTTATATAAACATGTGTAAACCATATTTTTATAATTTAGTTAATCTTATTCATAAATTTCATTCCAATGGATAGGTGAAACCTATCATATTAAATAATTATATTAATAATATATTTTTGTTTGGTAAAACTCGGTCTTACGTGTAACGTATGCTATCAAAGGAACTTAGTATTGTGTCTAACATAAGAAATACCTAGTGCTGCATGTAACACAAGCTAAACCCAGTCTTTCATGTACTTCAAGATTAAATTTTTGCTTCATATAAATTAAGCTTAACTTGATGTAGCATGCAACAAAAGCCATCAAAGAATTTTAATTTCTTAAAAAAAAGCCATAAAAACTCAAGGTGTTACATTATACCCCCATTAAAATTAATTTCAACATAAAAATTCCTATTTTTCATCAAAGGTTGAATAATTAAAAGTCTCTTCCATAGAAACCCACATCTTAAAAAGGTAAATTTAAAAACATAATGGTTACCCAAAGTTACATTGTTGGGTCCTGAAAATTCTATGTATAAGAATAAGATAATTACGTAATTTGGAAAAGAGTATAAATAAAACTAGAAGAATAATTTGAAGAAAAATGTTCAAAGGGAAGGAAGTTGTGAAGGACAAGTTGATCCCACAAAGTGAAAAACGTTTTTTGGACCACCGCTCTGCATGGCATTCCCCCGATTTGTGAAGCATCTCACAAATGAAGTAGTTATTGGGATGAGATGGGCCATAGATATATGAAAATGAAACCACATTCATTTGTAGGAAAAAATGGTAATTTTTGCCTCTTTGAAAAACCATCCCCCATGAATGAAATAGTTTGCTGGATGGGATAGTACCACTGACCCCCACAAATAAAACCAAGTCATTCGCAGGGCTGAACGATGATTTTCACCCCTATAAATGACCATCCCCCATAAAAAAAATTGTTTACAGGATGAGATGGTACCTTTGATGTCCAAGAAAGACACCAAGTCATTTGTGGGGATAAACAGTGATTTTCATCACCAAAAACAGCCGAACCTTGCAAACAAATTCATTTACGGGCCGAGGAGTCCTTCTTGGGCTCCCGAAAAAGAAGTCACATGGACCACCATGGATAATTGGACATACCAGTTTCTGGTCCCTCCATTATTCTATAAAATACCATCGAGGGGAACTAAAAGAGGGACTTAAGAGACGATTGATGAGAAGGTGACAAAGAAAAAGTGGAGCCGAATTGGGAGAGAACTATCAATTCCTAGCAGTTAAATCCCATTTCATAGAATTAAGGAGGAAAAAATATTCATTAGGTCATATGCAAACTTAAAACCCCTTTGTAGATACTATTATGCAAGGTACAAATGAATGGACCCTTTGTGGACCAACACCTCACATAGAAAAATGCTATGCAGGTGGAACCTTTCCACGCGTATAAAAATTTTACATGAGAGGAACTTGACCCCACGTAGAAAAATACTACGCGGGCAGAACCTATCCCCATGTAGCAACATGTTACGTGGGAAGAACCCAGGTCTGTGTAGCACAGTTCTACATGGACAGTACCCTCACCCACATACCAACATGCTACACAAAGGGAACCCAATCCCATATTAGAACCTACTACATAGATTTGGGAATCCTAGGGAATTTCACTCTCCACATCCCATCACTCCCTTCCATTATATCATTGGGCCCCACTTTGGAACCTCCGTGAACTAGTTAAATAGTGTTAGGATAAGTCCTCTTCTAAGGCCACCTAACATGTATGATCAAATTATCAAGCACATCACCATGCTTCCTTGAGTCTCCATACCCATGGTAAGTGGAGTCACACGTGTAACCTCCTCAACAAGGGGAATAATTAGAATGTTTTCAAGTCAATATTCTAATTGTAATGAGGGTTCTGAACTTAGAGGTTCTCATGTGAACCTCCCTGTTCTAGGGATTGAGGGTAACTACTGGCCTTTCCCTTCAATGAGGTCCCATTTTGGACATTCCTCTCTTCCCTGGGGACCAGATGGGAACCCCTCATGTAGTAAGACCCTAGCCTTTCTTGTGGGAGGCAGTTCTCTTTCCCCTCTTATATAACCCTGTATGTATCTAGATAGATCACAAGATGTGACTATCCTGGATACTAGAATAAAATAGGATATGGGAACATTCAAATCCCTTTCTCTCTCCCTTTGGGCTCCAACATCCGTCCAGTATCAGATAAAGGGGGATTTTGTGATCTTTAGATCTACTACTTCCTATTGTTTCTTACCCCGAGCATGACTCACGTGGTATTAAAGGTTAGTGATGATCATGAGATCCACACAATCCTAAACCTCAAACAGGCATCCTCATAGGTGTCATCCTTAACCTAATATCTTCAAAGGGATATATTCCCAATGAAGAAAGTGGGAATCCTTTTGAGAATAATCTCCACTAATATACACTCAATCAAGACTCCTATATGGTATAATACCCAACCATTCTCAATGAGAATCCTTCCAAATGTAAACCCTAATCATGTCACCTCAAATGAGCCTCTTATACTGTGTAAACCCCAACCCATACCAAACTATGTGGGATTTGATTCCCAACTAATTGGGATACGTAGAAAGCCTCCCTGAGGTCCAAACCTAACACCCAATTTCACCCTAATGTTCTCCAGAACACATTATTGGTAGGGTTATATCCACATGGGATTCCAAATCTCTTCCAAGTCCCTCAGGTCACCTCAGCGTAAGTCCCACACCAAAATTTGACTAGGCACCTTTTTCCTGGACATCCTTGCCACATGATGTTAATCTGCATGGTTCAGTCCTCAGTGCATGAACTTAAAAGGTTATGTATCCTATTAAGTGGCACTAAAATATGTGGTTTATGATTTATCTCACGATGATACATAGGAATACCATATTATGGGTTTGATACCGATATCAAAACAACTTCTATCTCCATGGATGATTGTAAACTCCAGAGTGCCCCGCCATATGGCTTAAAACTAGCATAATCCTAATAAATGATCAAAGAACCTCTTATCCCTATATAAAAAGGGTAACATTGATGGATAACCTTAGATACATATATATCCCTCCATTTATGGAGAACCTTAGATACACACAAATGATTTTGAAACTATTCATGTTCGTAATTGATCATTACCTGAGGGTGAACCGTGTATACATACTTGGGAATGAACAAAGGATTCATGAACATATCTTAAACCTATATGAGATTCCTAGAATAGAAAATAGTTCCCCCCAATAGGGTGTGATGAGCCAGAATTCCCATATTCTAAATCAATGTGAGTTCTTAAGTATAATTGGCCAAGTTCCCCAATGAACACCTACATCTAGAAAGTAGGTCCACGGGTGATGGTGACACCCACCCACTAGGACCCTTTAAATCTCAAAATGAAAGAGGGTAAAACAAAGAAATTAATGGCACATGTACTTGTTTATATAGATTCTACTTTTATGGGTATTGTTTTTGTGTTTGACCCATATATTACACTCACTCTTCATCAAAACTCTCTTAAATCCAATGGCATATCACTAGTTCTCGAAAACATGTGCATTAGACGATGCACATACTGGGTCCTCAACTAAACAGAGGATGCCATCTCCCACCCAGAGTCTTCAACACTAGGTTTAAAATGCATTGGTTAGGGAGTAATAACATAGTGTTTCTCTTCTATCCCTATAGGAAACTCTACAGGCCCTCCAGTCCATGAAGCCTCTCCATACATTCACCCAATGAAGATTAGTGGTCCAGAACTAGATGGACCTGGTCACTATCTCAAATCATTTTGAGAGCCTATCCCTGGAAAATGATAATGAGTTCCTCCCTTACCTTAGAGAGGATGATTAAGTGGTCACCATAAAATTCATCCCAACAACATAGGGGTCCATCTCAAGGGCCCATACTGATAATCATCACTGTTAACACTCTAAAACTCAGTATCCTCACTATGCAGGGTATACCACCTCATGATCCCCCGCCAAAGTCATATAGACCTGGGTCCCCAGGGTGGTTCATAGAGGGTGATGATCAAACAATCTGAAATAGGCCATCATCCTTGTTACTACTGAGGAAGCTCGCCTGGTAAATATGGAAAAAACCCACAGTTAAATATATATTCCTGCTCACTCTTATAAATCCCATCATAAAAATACAACAAAAAATGATCAGATGAAAATTCCTACTAAAAAATATCAAGATCGCCTGGTAAATATAGTGAAAATCAATGGGTAGATGTATATCCCTACTAATGCATATGATGTTCGTCATGAAAATGCGATGAAAAATGAGAATATGAAAATTCCTACTCACAAATATCAAGTCTACCAGGAAAATATGGTGCTAATCAATGAACAGACATATATCCTTGATAATTCATATGAATCCCATCATGAAAATACGATATCAAATGAGCAGATGCAAATTGCTTCTCACAAATATCAATACCACTAGGAAAATATGATGGTAATCAATGAGTATATGTATATTCCTACTCACTCTTATGAAGCCCATCATGAAAATATGGTGGAAAAAAACTATAATAAGATTCAAATTCCTATGAAATCATATCAAGACTACTAAAAAATAATATGGCAATCAATGAGAAGGTTTATATTATTTCCCGTTCACATGAATACCATCAATAAAATACAATGGTAAACCATTAGTAGACACAAATTATTTCTTGAAAATATCAAGACCTTTAGTCAAATATGATGGTAACCAATGAGCAGATGTACATCCATGCTAATTCACATCAAGACCAGTAGTCAAATATGACAGTAAAATATAGGAAGATGTAAATACCTACTTTCAAATATGAATCCCCCCAATCAAATACAATGGAAAACTACATGTAGATTCAAATTCTTACGGATTCATACCAAGAACTTTAATCAAATATGATGATAATCACAAGTAGATGAAAATAACTACTCTAACACATCAAGCCCACAATCTAAATTTGGAAGAAATTAGAGAAATTAGTCGACATATCTCAACTAAAAATTAGGGGAATAATCACGTTCCTGCCCCGAAACCGGAATGAGCATATATTACCATTACCACCAAGGAAGTCTCTCAAAATGTCTTAGAAATGATAGAGGGTTATATATCAACCCCTAATCACATCCTACAGACTTTCCAAGATTTAATCATGTCTAAGGAAATACCTAGGAGTTAGGCCCACAACCCTGCCTCCTCAACTGGGGCGACTCATCCACACAATGGGGTGGTCACTCAAGATTAGACATGAATCCATGCTCTTGTCTATGAGGGTCATCAGTAATATTCCATGATAAATGGACAACATGATTTGGAATAAATACCCGTTAAAAATAGGAGACACTGGTCTACTTCAGTGGATGCTCTAGGGCATGCATATATCCCTACCAAAATTCCCAAATCTTACTAAAATATCTTGGCAGCACCATGGGGCCACTTGAATAGGAACCCATATATGAAGGATGTCACTCACAACAAGCGGCCCCAATCTCCCAAAAAATAGTGTCTAAAAAGAAATCACACTAAGGTAACTAGAAAATGAAGATAATACTTATAACCCTACTCTGATGGAATCTATAGTTTTTGAGGCCATCAAACATCTATCAACGGTGGCTCATGATCCTACCTATTCATTACCAAATTAAATAAGTGGCAGTAGTAGTTGCGAATTTTCTCCATAAAACATTGTTATCGATAGCTCTAGAGGTCCTCCCCTGAGAATATACCACAAAGTATTCCTTCATGGAAATTATTTTATCAATCATAAGAGTTTATATCTTGATAACTGTCAAGGTATCCCTCCTCATGGACAAAAAATCAAATAGCAAGAAATCCACCCCTTAATGTCATCTACCCTGAAATTCCTCTCTAGGTTATAAATTGTATAAATTCTCCCTATAGTCATAAATTTAGCTATAATGGTAGTCATATCCATGATAGCACCCATTATGAATATCCACCCCATAGTAATATCTCATGGTGACAAAAAGGTCCTCCCATTTCCAAGTCAAATACAAGAAAGACCTCATATTTTGAGGTGCTTGGAAATATGGGGCTAGACATGCTAGATACCTTATAGATGATAAGATACATACTTTCTCATCAAAATGATAACCTATGTAAATTATCATCCTATGAGCCACTCCCAAACCATTCCCATGCCAACGAGACCTCCGCTAGCCCTACTACTTGTGACAAAATAGTCAAGAAGTACCCTTGTTGGGTTGATCAAGTAGAGGAGTCTATATAAGAATATAAAAAATATATGTTTCTCATGAGAAGAAAATTGGATATGGATGACATACTAATTAGGTTTTTTTCTTCAACCACTTTAATCTGACATTCTGGAGGCATTTTCAGAAGAATGTGTACACAACATCCATCTAAATATTTGGAAAACTCTCCATCACATGAAATAAAATTTCATCCCTTATGATGGGTATATAGATGATTATATAATTTTAGGAGATATTTATCATCAAATCAACTTGGAATCCCTTTTTTCTACACAGAAACCATCAATAGAGAAGTGGTGAAATGATATTCAATCAGCAAGCCTCAATGTGTTGCATAAGTTTCATCATCTAATTGTCGACACCCCACTTGGTGTTCATATCTTGGGATGGGGGAATATTGATCTTTTAATTTAACCTCATGACCTATTCAACTGAATCCACTAGAAATTACATCCTATAATTTCATTATTCCTAGGTGGATATAAAAAAAAACCATTCTTAGGGAAAATGGAATAATCAATAAGAATCATCCTTGAATAAGTCACAAAAGCATCAGGCCTGATGAGAGAAAGCTATAAAAAAACTTCTGAACTAGTAAATTGAGAACATTCAGCAGGCTTCTCACTTAAGGTAAGCTAATAATCAAATAATGATAATGTCCTTGAAAGAAAACAATTCACATGAAGACTCGACATCATATCCAGATCACACTTGAACAAGGATGTGCGAGATCAAGAGGACGGTGACATAAGCATCATCAGATATAGTATGGGACTAGCCTCATCATGTAGGGATAGGGAAATTTTTAACATAAAATGCACCAGCAAGACCAAAGAATCTAGAATGAGGCACAATAATAAGAGAATAGGAGAAACCCCATCCCACAGAGTTGGGGTCATTTTTACCTCAACTAACCCTCAATAGAAATCAGTATTTTCCCATTTAGGGAGGATGAAAAGTAGTGAGGTCTCCCAGTTCATCCCATCTCACAACCCATTTACCACATAAGGGAGGTGTATGACTAGGTTTCATAGAGGCTCCCTTTGAGCCACTCTTCACCAAGAAGCCCGAATATGATCTAAAAAAAGGGGATAAGTCCATTAAAGGGAATAAACAAACCTCCTACCATTCAGTATCCAGTACAATTCCCACAATTAATTATGTATTAGTGAACATCATGGATGTTAATCCAACAGAAAACATAAAAAATGATGAAAATTAAGTTAATCAAGGATAGGATGGTTCCATCTAAAATATGGTCCACACTTAGAATGAAGGTGTACATACTAGGAACAAGAGAATCACTCTGAATTTGGGTGCTCCCTCGATCAGTACTACATTGCCTCCACAACGAATCTTTACTAAAGAGAAGAATAAAAGAAATGTTTCATAAAACTTTCCTCAACCTCTTGATGAGGAAGATATCCCTATGAACAAAGAAATATTCACTCAGTAGAAGGAATAAATTAAAGAGTTGAGGTGAATCAACACTTAGTTGCTCCAAGGTATCATTTCTATAGGATATGCACCCTAGACAGAGCCTCAATGTACAATTCTAATATGAGTACTTCAATAACAAGGATTTATCCTGGGGACTAAAGTAAGACCAGGATATCTACCCAACTCAATGCCCAGACCATTAATTTACTTGGACCCGATTATGGATGGATATCAAGATTTCCCTCTATTAAGGAGACAACCCGAATGGGTTCAAGAAAATACTTAAAATATGCCATCGACCAGATATCAACCTCAATTAATGGAATAATCGATGAATCATATCCTTACAATTGATACACCTATCCAAGATCCCATTCAAATGAACATGCATCAAAGGATTATAAAAAAAAATTGAGTCATTGGTATCTTGATTGGAATCCGTGGAGGAGTGGAATGCACTCATACAGTTGGAATAGAAACCTTACCCTAACCGAGTGAGAGACACCCCACCGATGCCAAATTTCAAGAGTCCTATGTTTTTGATATTCAACGGCTCAGGATACCTAGAACAATATCTGATTCACTTTTCATCCCATTGTGATCCTATGATGGGAACTCCTAATCAATAAGAAGAAATAAAACTCAAATGTTTCATACAAACTCTTCATGGGATGACCTTCATGCGGTACACTATTTTTATAGCTTGGCCAATCAAAGGATGTGAATACCTCCATTGAAAATTACTCTTCCAGATTAGATCAATGTTACAAAATACAACATTCATTTACCTCTCTAATTAAAAACAATGAGATAACAAGAGATTATCATATTTCATTTTCAGATGGAAATGGATGACCTACTCCCTAAACCAATCGATTCCACAGGATGATATGCTTGCTCTCTATATTGATAACCTTCACGAATAACTATGGACACCATGTATACTGGTGAAATATATAGGTGGATTTTTATATTTATCCACAATTTCCCAAATAATGGAAGAATCCATACAACAGACTAAGATTAAGTATCAGATTACTCCACTAGTCTTAGGGGAAAGAGAAGTAAAGACAAAGGTGGAATCTGTCACACTTAAACCATACTATGAACCTGCTTTAGCTATGAAACATGAACCATATCATGAAGCACCCATGGGGCATAAATAGAAACCCCACCTCTAAAGTATGAGTAGAGAGGACCTAGGAGAAATAAATTTAAGAAACTAATAAATAAAGTTTACTCATTCTAAGGTGATCAAGTCTGTGGCTATTTTATAGTCTCTATGGACAATGATTTACTCCACCTCTAGAGCCCAAGATTCCCGACCAGGTAGGTCTCGAAAAATATATGGATTATTTTCCCTTTCAACAAATATTGGAACATACTATTCAAGAATGGTTCATCTTCAAATACATCCTTTAGAAAATGGAAGATTCTGGGAAAGTAAAGTTAGGAAGGCCACTGAAACAAGTGGTGTGTGTTTCCACTAGTACCCTGAGGAAGGAGGTGAGTGAAAAGAAGTTATTAGAAGAAGGGTACATAAGTTTTATAGTTGGATGAATTAGAAGATAATCAAACTAACTCATGGTATTATACAAGAACCATTGAAACAACCAACTATGTCCCTAGATGCTTCCACTGAAACACAACCAATGTCATCGGCCCCATGAACCTCCAAGGGCTAGTCTTTAAAAAAGAATCCTAACTAGAAAGGAAAGGAGGAAGTGAAGGAGGACGAACCTGTATCATGAAAAAAGTTTTATTTGACACTCTAATATTTTATGTCCTCATATCTAAAACAATGGGCACTGACCCACCAAACAAAACAAAAAAAAATGGTCAGTCAGGAAAAGTCATCATTAGATGAGGAGTTAATTTTCAGCTCCATTAATGTCATCCATTTAATTAATTACTTCTATGATGATGAGTATGACAATGAACCCTAGTTCCCCACATCCATATTGAGGAATAAAAGGAAGAGGCCATAGGATCTGAGGATACTGGGGAAGGCACAACCACAACAGAAACTAGACTTCTAACCACATCCCTACTTCGATTTTCAATGTTGTAGAAACGCATGGAAGATCCCTTTAGCAAGTTTTCTAGGAGAAAGAAAATACCCATGTATCATAAAAAATCCACCCTGACCCTACCACTCTTGAATATCAATTAGAAGATGAATATGTGTCAAATCACCCTTAGTGGGTAGTAGACATGCTCATCCCAACCCACTAAGGACAAGAGTACCTCCAACTCCAGTCTTGAGGGATAATCCATCCACATAAAATACTCAAGCACTGAAAGTACCTATAAAAGAGAATACCCACCTAGGGAAGCATGGGCCTTTAGACCAGAAGTATGACATCCTGAAATAATTATCCTTGGTACTAGCCAAGATATCGATCTTTGATTCTCTGAGCTTGTCAAAATACCTCAAGGAAGCACTCACAAAGGCTTTGCTAAATCCTTAGGAGTTTGAAGATGAGATTTCTGATATAGAGGTATATTAAACAAAGGTTGATTCTATTGAATTCCATGTGGTTATATTCTTTATAGATCAAGATGTAGATGGAGTTATACAGGGACACATCATACCCTTGTAGGTGTCCAACATGATAAGTGGTGTTGATGTCCAAAAATTCTTCATTTACAATGGCTCTAGAGTTAACCTCATTCTAGTATGAGCACTTCTGTAGCTGGAATACAATGATAATAACCTAGAAACTTTTACCATAACACTAAAAGGCTATGAAAAAGTGAGAATAATCCATTAGTAAAAAACAAGATCAAGGATTAATTTGGAGACCTCATAGTCGACTTAGAATTCATAATGATTTGGTAGAACACAACCTTCATCATCTTTCTATGAAGTAAATGGTTGTATCAACAAATAGAAATCCCCTAATAATACCATCAATACATCAAAATAATACATTAATGAACAAATTAGGACATTACATACCGATAAGGCCTCGATTGAATCCTACAAAGCGCACTATATCGATGCATGATTCTATCAAAGGAAAGGTAAACAACTTCTAGTTGATGGTGTCACTTGGGCCACTACCCTAAATGTTCTGAAAATGATCCCAACCAACCCCTTCAAATAGACTATAAAATTGTATGTCTTACCCATCAATTAGGTTGAGTATATGATCCCAAATATAGGTGCATATTCAGAAATCTATATGGTTTTAGTCATGACCACTAAGTATAGCAGTGTTGAAAAATTTGTTGACTCCCCGGGCAGTGGTGAAAGCTTAGATAAAAATGCCTTCATTCTATCCCTAGAGATCTAGGGAATCCCTGCATCACCAGTTGAGGTAGAAGAGGTTTTCTTATCAATCAAAATGTATGGAGACACTCCTTCTCCATCCCTCACACTATCCTTTCTAGAGTTTAAAGGAAATTCCATATTGAAAGTTGGGTTAGAGGAAGTTTCTTCATCTTTTGAATATGAAGACATTGACTCCTCTCCTAACTCTAGTGAACTTATCCCACTACTTGGTCTCCCTATGGAATAAGAGGAAGAATATGAAGATGAGGAATAAGAAAAGTATGAGTACCATAGGGATACCCCTCCAATAGTTGTGTAGGGTGTCTCTACCACCATCGATGAACTCATAATTGTTTTTGGGTACAATAAAAGACCCGCGACCCACCTTGGTTAGTGCGGCCATGTCTCCCAAAGGACAAGAGGAATATAAATCCTTCCTAAAGAAACATTAGGATGTATTAAACTAAAATTACACTGAAATAATAGGTCTTAATCCTGAGGTTTCCACTCACCACCTAGGTCTGCCAGAGGACCATTTAGGCTATAAACAAGCAGTCAGAAGGACGCACCTGACATATACTGCCAAAATCTAGGTTGAATTTGACAAGATAATTAGAGAAAAATTCATTTTGGAGGTATAATATCACCAATGGATGGCCAATATCATCCAAATTAATAATAATAATGATAAAATTATAGTATTCATCGATTTTAGATACCTTAACTAGCACTACCTGAAGGATGATTTCCCAGTTTCGATCACAAAACTAATGATCAATGCAATGGATGGATATTAGGACCTCTCCTACATGGATGGATATTCAGTATATAATCAAATATAAATGGAATAAGAAGATAAATAATCCACCACATTTAGGACCCCCATGGATTATTTTTCTATTGGGTAATTCCATTTGACTTGAAGAATGTTGGTGCTACATATCAACATGCCATGCATCGTATCCTCAAACCCTTCCTAGGGAAATTTTTAAAATGTTACGTTGATGATCTGGTGGTTAAATATAGATATCTCTCTAACCACATGGATAATATTGAGACCACCTTCCATAAATTTTGGTAGCACAACCTGAAAATGAACCCTTTGAAATTCATTTTCAAAATTGCCTTAGGGAAATTCCTTGGCTTTATCATATGCCATCATGGAATCGAATTTGACGTTGAGAAAAAAATCCATCCTTGGAATTTCACCTCTTTTCAACCTCAAAGAGTTGATAGGAATTCAAGGACACTTAGAATACATCAGAAACTTTATAGTAAACCTTGCTGGAAAATGATTTCCCTTCACCAGGATGATGAAAAAGGTGGTTACATATCAGTATACATAAGTTTTTATGAAGCATTCTAGAGTCTCAAGAAATATCTCTTGATCTCACCAGTGATGATGCCTCCTATCGAAGGAAGGAAACTTTTTTGTATGTTATAGACTTAGAGTGATCACTAAGTTCCATCCTCACACAAAATAATGATGCTGACAGCAAAAAAAACATCTTTTACCTCATCCGAACCTTGATTGTTGTTGAGTCTCATTACTCCGATATCAAAAAGAGATATCTAGATCTAATATTTCTGGTCAAAAAATCGAGTCACTACATGCAGCATCATGAGGTCCCCTTGGTATCTTATAGCAACTTGGTCAAATATACTCTCAGTCATCCAATATTGGACAGACGTTTGTCATAGTGGGTGGTCATCTTGCAATAGTTTGACATTCAGTTCATGCCTCAAAAAGTAGTCCAAGGCTAGAAATTAGTAGATTTATTAGATGAACACCCCTCAGTATAAATGAATTCATTAGATACCGAACTACCCAATTAATAGGTCTTATCTATTCAATAAGGCCCCTGATATGGGAGATGTATTTTGATGGGGAATTTAGAATCCCGACAGCGAAGAGGACCGAAGACCCCAAGCTCAACAAAGTGGGGTTAGGAGTCATGTTCATATCTCTAGAAAATTCAGTTTTTTCCTTACTCCATGAAGTTGGAGGGGTACAAAAACAATGAAGTAGAATATCAGACTCTCATTGCAGTGATAGAACTGACACTTCAGGTACAATTCAATCACTTGAATATAAAAAGTGATTCTAAACTGGTCATCAAGCAGGTTAATGAGGATTATTCCATGAAAAAAGAAAAGATAATCCCTATTCTAAGACACACTTGGGGACTAATGGTTGAATTTCATTTGAAACTAACATTGAATCACATCAAGTGGTCACAAAATTCCCAGATAGACACCCTAGAAAGTGCAACCACAACTCTAGTTGATCTAGACCCAGATGAAATAGTCATCAACATTGCGCATCATTGGATGGTCTCAGCGTTCATTCAAGAAAAAATGGAAGAGATAGATGAAATTATCCCCATCCTAGAACTGTATGGTCTTACCACTGAATGGATGACACCCATTATAGACTACCTTTAAAGGGGAGAGATCCCACCGGGCTTATCCAAGAGAGAAAAAATCCAAATACGGGCAATTAACTTTGTTTTATATAATGACACAAATCACCAAAAGTTCATCTATAAGTGGATCCTTCATGGGGTCCTTCTCAGGTTCATATATAGAATAGATCATTAACTTCATGAAGGAAGTGCACAATGGAGCCTATGAAGACCACCACTCAGGCTCTAAGATTTCCCATTAAATATGAAGTCTTGGGTACTATTGTCCCACTATAATGCAGAAATGCACAAAATTCACCAAAAAGTAACATTCCTACTAGGTTCATGAAAAATTCATTCAACAACCCCCAAAGTTTCTTCACACATAAAAATACTCCTATAAATTTTCCATATAGGGAATGAATGTTGTGGGATCACATCCCCCTACTACAACTAATCAGTTCAAGTACATTCTCACTGCAACCGACTTCTTCTCTAAGTGGTATGAAGCTGTACCCTTCAAAGAAGTCGGGGAAAGGAACATTTTTATCCTCATGAAATCTAACATCATCACTATATTTGGTGTCCCTCATATAATACTAATGGAAAATGGCACCAATTTCTATTATACTTAATTGTAGGAGCTATATCAGAAGTATGACATCAAGTCCAACCATTCATCCCACTACCACGTAGCAGCTAATGAACAAATAGAGGACTTAAACAAGACCCTATGAAATATCCTTTAGAATATGGTAGATAAGGATAAAAAATTTTGGCTAGAAAATATCCTACATTCCTTGTGGGATTACCTGACTATGACCCGTACTACCACACATGTGACCCTATACTCATTAGTATATAGGAAAAAGGAAGTTCTACCCATCTAAGTTCAATTTACCTCACTCTGTACTTCCATATACGATTAGTTATCCATAGATGATAAATACTAGAAACAATTGGATGAATTTGAGTGAATATATGAGAAAATATTTCATACCTTAAATAATTTGGAATTCCACTGAAATCGTATTGCGCGAGCCTTTAACAAAATGGTTTGCCTATGATCTTTCCTCAAAGGATAGATGGTGTTGGTCATCCAAACCCTGATGATACCCAAAAAGAAACCTCCTAATTTGGAACCAAAATTAGAGCAACCTTATAGTATACATAAGTTCTATTACAATGTAGATTATTATATAATTTTTATGGATGGAAAACTTACCATGAATCCCACAAATGCAAGGTTCTTGAAGAAGTATTTCATATAATCACACGAAACAATCATCCTGATCACATGAAATTAAAATGCATGGTAGAACATCCTTATCACATGACATTAAACTACATGATAAATTGTATTAACTGCATCATGTTAAACTAGATGGTCGGTATTTTTCATAAGACCTTAAAAAATCACAACACCGTTGTCCATGTCACAAGATAATAAACTATAGGATATTAACATCTTCACCACATGACATTAAATTGAAAATAAATCATCATTTCAATTGAAAATCCACCACACATGAGATAGATCTATGTGGGAGAAAGATAAAATTCCATTACCCTCATGTGAGAGTCATATCCACATAGGGAGTCTCTTTCTCAAAAAATATGTGTGGCTTTATTCTTGTCGTCACAAGATACATAGTAAAGACTAGACCTCTTGCATTATTCCCAAATAAAAATTTCCATCCATTTATAAGATGACTTTCTTATCATCATTTGGCCTCAAGGCCTCTTTTCATGATGAGATTATGTTTCTCATTGGTCTATGAAATCATCCTTTCTATAACTATAAGACACAATCATCCTGATCACATGATGTTAAACTATGTAGCATAATAATTTTCTCACCTGAGATGAAATTACCCTTGGAATTGTTCATATAACATGATGTATTTAAGAACCAAATATGGCTTGATTCCTATCCACATAGGATAGATAATGATGCCTGGATTTTACATCCCGTCCAACCACCCCAAAAGTAAAAAAAATTCCCCCTCCCTATGTATAGGCCAAACCTACATAGGAAGATCTCCATCAAGAACTATGTATGGATTGATTCCTTCCCAGAAAGAATATATAGTAAAGCCTAGATATCTATTAATGGGTCCATTCATATTGATACTTCTTTCACATTGAGTTACCCCCATTCTTACCATAACATGTTAAACTACATGGTTTTTTAAGAACCACATGTTTCTTGATTCTCATTCTATGGGATATGTAGTGATGCTTAGAACTCATTTCCTTGGCCTAACAATAAAACTCAAAGAAAATTTCCCCTCCACTTCATATAATCTAAATCAATGTAGGATACTCCAAATCATATCCTATTTATAGTTCTATTTCAAGAAAAGTTCCCTCACCCTTCACATGAGTTAGATATATGTAGGAAAGTACATTTAGAACTACATGTTTCTTGATTCCTATCATCATAGGATATGTAGTGATGCCCAAATTTCCATTATTGTGTCTAACCTCAACATTACCCCTCTTTGACATCGGGTCACATTTTTTCCTCACTGTATGATGTTAAAATTTAAGGGATCCCACAACTATGTGTGGCTTGATTCCTATTCACACATGATACATAGTGATGCCTGGGCCTCAATCCCAAGTCCAGCCACAACAATCCAAACAATCTAGGAAAAAATTACCCCTCCAAGTGTACGGTTCAAACTTGCACAGGGAGCCAGTTCAAGAACTATGCACGAATTGATTCTCACTATAATGAGATATGTAGTGACACATAGATTTTACATCTTTGTCCAACCACCTCAAATTCAAAATAACCATATCCTTCATTTTGTTGCATTTGTGTGGCAGAATAAACATTTTCCACCCCTTGTTTCTCACATCGAGAAAAACTGATGTTGACTTAAGAGTTTCAATATGATATTCCCTAAAAGACCATTAAGAACTACATATGACTTGATTCTTTCCATTGCAGGATATTTAGTGACACCCAAGTCTTTATTTTTTGGTCCAACCACAATATTTTCGCGTCACATCAGGGAACCTATGTCCTTACCTCATGAAATTAAACTACATGAAGACTATCCTACCCACATGACATTAAACTTCATGGTACTTCAAGAACTACACATGAATTTATTCTCATTTTGATGAGATATTTATTGATTCCTAAACCTCATATCCTAGTCCCACCATACATGGGGTAAATAAAAAAAGGTGCCCATATCCTGTATATAAAAAATATATATGCAGAAGATATCAAGTTTGGGTTCCTCCTTCAGGGATCTATCAAGGAAACAAAAATATACCCCGCATATGAATCAGATCTCTATAGGGAACTTAAAATTACATAGTCAATCATGGAATGAATTTTTATTATATACCTGAACATAGTCCTTCCATCCATCATACTCTATGACCCGAGCAATTTCATATCTCCACAACCTTTCTATGGCTATTGGAAATAGAGGGTTTGTGTTCCGAGGATAACTTTGTTTGAATATGAAACATATTCCCCAGTTGGATCTGCCTAATTCACCCAAAAAAATTGTATGTCAACCAAAGATAAATTCATCCCCAAGATAGGCCTCTTCTATTTTTGTAAACTAATGATTTTTTTCACCATATCATTTTTCCTGATGTGAGAATACGCAGAATCATGGTTTACATTTTATTTCCCCCCTCACGTCTGATTCATGTTGGAACATATTATTTTTATGATCCTCCTATTACTCATCATTTCTATGAAAAATGGTCTAAGCTATATAAACTAAAACTACAAGACCCCATGGAATCCTCACCGCATGATGTTAAACTACACAGATGATGTCCTAGTTGCATGAAACTGAACTTCAATATGCATAGAACTATGTGTGGATTGAATCCTACCATTGAAATATATATAGTGACACCCAAATATCCAATATTAGGTTCAGTAATAGCAATATTTAAAAATTTCCATTCTCCGTGCACAGGTTAAAACTGCATGGGGGACCCTATAAGAACCACGTATGGCCTGATTTTTCCTTTAAAAAGATACATAGAGACACCTAGATCTTATATTCGATACTGAACATAAAAAAATTATCTCTCTCCTATGCATGAGATAGATCTGTATAGGGGGTCCAATGTGTGCCTTGCCCCATTTGTGAGCTTGTATTCAAAAGAAAATTCCCCTTCCCCCACATAATATTTCAATCGATTTGTGGTGGAAACATTCCTAGAACTATGTATGGATTGATTCACATTTGAAAAGATACTAAGTGATACTCAAAACTTATATCTCATTCCCAACCATAATGAAAAAAATCCTTCCTACGTATGGGTCAGACCTTCGTAAGGGAAATGTTTCTACCCATTCCTAGGAATTTTTGACATAAATTCCTCCTTTAA
Organism: Viscum album; assembly: GCA_963277665.1. NCBI lineage: Eukaryota > Viridiplantae > Streptophyta > Magnoliopsida > Santalales > Viscaceae > Viscum > Viscum album. The sequence goes on along the minus strand of OY728129.1, from coordinate 1,859,833,970 downwards.
TGTTCAATAAATATTATTTCAAAAACCAAAATCTATGTATAGGGAATTATAAATCTCTATAAACCTCCCTGGTGATTGAAAATGGAGGGTTAGTGTCCTAAGGACACATTTGTTTGACTATACACAATATTCCCCAGTCAGTTTTGAATAAGTTTCCCACAAAAAAGATTTATCAACCAAAGGAAAATTCATCCTCAGGAGATACTTTTTCTACCTTAGTACACCTTGATGATGTTTTCATCCCATATCACCCCTCAAATTTAGAAACCCCTAGATTACAGTTTACAACCATTCCCATTCATACTTGTGGATAATGGACCATTATTGAGTAGATTAACCTAAAAAAGGGAAAATAATTTATCCCTCAGTCAAAGATAAATGATCTTAAACTGTATCCCTTGAATTTACTCACTGCAAGACATTAAACTACATGGTCCATGTCCTAGTTACATGATATTAAACTACACCATTCTTCAAATATCCTTTACACAATCAAAATTCTCTTAGGAGTGGTTTCTCATTCATGTCCAGTGCTGATATAGATTCCATCATCATTTTTAGACATAATTCCTCTGAAAATACACCCTTCATGGTATTCAGAAATCCAAATTTTCACAAATTACTTAGCCATCAGAAATGGATGGTCAGTTTCTTAGGGAAAGTTTTGTTTTATTATGCAGAATATTCCCCAGTTGAATCTCTATGAGTTTCCCACAAAAAAGGACTATCAACCAAAGGAAAATTCATCATCAAGAGAGACTTTTCCTAACTACATACGCCCCAATGAAGTTTTTGTCCCATATCACGTATCATATTCATAAATCACAAAACTAGGGTTAAGAAAAATCTCTCATTCATGTATAAAAAATATTAGGACATTCTCGATGAGTAATCCCTATTGGGGCCCTCTCCGCATAATTCATGTTCAAATCTGTTCGACCTAAAAAATCATTTGCATTAGTTCAGTTTGCAAGAATCTGAACTTCCCATGAAAAGATAAACAAAACTCACCAGGTGGAAAACCCACAAAGGGAACCCTGGGTAAAAGTCTATTACCATATCTCTAGACCTATGCTTTGCATGGTTTAGGAAATGATCCAGCAATCAAAATATATATATATAAATATATACAAAAATTGTTAGTTTGAAAACCCAAAAAGGGTGGCCTATGAAAAATTCAAGTTATGCCTGCTAAGCCCGAACTATAGTGGACTTAGGAAAATATTAGGGTGGTAACAGAAAAGACACAATGTTTTTAGGGTTTTCCATGTAACCTTAGAAAAATTAAAAACTATGTTCATTGAGTCCCTTGGCTCAAGAAATAATTAGATAATTACTTGATTATTTCAACTTGAATTTCATATATTGTGATTGAGACTGATATCTAGTGAAAAAATCATTCAATTTTTCTAAGGGATTATCTTTTAAAACAAACTGCAAAATATGATTGATCAACACCAAAAAAAGGATAGAATAAAGGATTGACATTGAAGAGGAAACATGTTTTTATTCAAATAGTAATAAAGGAGAAGCATCCAATTCCTAGAATCTCTCCCTAACATTACTAAAAAAGGGGAGGGGAACATAATAGATGAAATTATTACAGTGAAGCTCGGATCACTTTAGTCAGCAAATTGACTACCGCATGACACGAGCCATCAAGGGCTCATTGAAAAATGGTCCTTTTCTCGGCGTTGGTTTTATTTTTTGGGATCATATGTTTAATAATGGAACTAATATCTCTACCCTTCTTATTTTTGGATTTAAAAGTTGTAGTTGTTAATTACACATGTTCCTTCAACCTAGATATATGAGCCTCACATTCTTGTAGCTCTACTGTATGTGCAACCACTTGATCATAATATCTTACTTCTTCAGCAACAAATTGGTGTAACCCAGTAGTAGTATCCCATAAGGATTACACTTGATGATGGGAAGAATTAAACTAAGTAAGGTTATATTCAAAATAATCTAATTCTTATCAAGAAATAAGAATCTGGTGGATAAGGATATACAGGTGCTGGTAATTAAACCCACCCAAACCTATGATAAGGAAAAGATGGAAAGGGTTGCCTTCCCTATCATCCATTTCCATGATGGGGGTCTCTATGATTATAGTAAAAATTTGGTGTCAGGACCATATTCAAACAACCTGGTGTTTGATAGAAATGTTGGGATCCTGATCCCGATCACTCACTTCCACATGCATGGAATCCATAATTGCATCCACAATAGAGATGCTTGTGTTAAAAAATGACTCCAAAGTAGGAAAATATTTAATATCCACCTATTTCCCAGCTTCAGAAACCAATTTGATAGGTCTAAAATAAATTGGAGGGGTTCCCAAGGCTGTTCTACTGGGACTAGCATCAGCAAGACTACTGGAAGCACTTGAAAACATTGGATCTGCATCACCTTTAGTAAGCGGGGAACTGGAGGATGAGGCTCCCTTGAGACTCTTAGAGTTTCAGGGCCTAAGGTTTTCTTCATTTTAAATTGACGAGGAAGGTGTGTCAGTCACCGATTTGGAAAAGTCCAGCAGTTTATGCACCTTTTAGATTTCCTTCCCTAATATCCCATCCATATAACATTCTGTTCACATTCTGGAATAATACCATGATAGATTGATGGGATTTTCCATACAAGGAAATGAAATTTTCATTAGAGAATATTCACGCATCATCATCATCTATAGCTGGATAAAGATAACTGGGTGTGACTCCTGAATCCGAAGAAGGGGTAAAGAGGGAACTCATTGCATGCATCCTAATTGTGATGAAAATTTGTAAGGAGTATAGAGTTTGTAGATGGATACTCTATCTACTCGCACATCTAGAATCCCATCTTATAAAGAGATGATATAATAGAATTCCTATGGATTCCCTTAACTATTATCAACCACCATTCCCAAAGGTGTGGGGTAAGGGATGAATGTGAAGTGGGAGATATTACTCAAAATCGTGACAATGCTGTCAATGCCTAGGGGTTTTGGGCAAACAAAATCAATATTGAGAAATTTAGGGTAAAAGGTGGAGTGAAGGATTATTGTAGAATTTTGATATTCATAGAATCATCAATGTTCCTCCACCCATCCATATAATAATTGGAATGGCCCACATAGATGGAGTGGAGACCCACCTTCTTGCATATGGCTCAATAGTTTATAAATACAAGAAATGGTGGGTACAAATAAGTTAATAGGTTGTCCCTGCGCCAGTGTGGCCACCATAATTTGGGTGAAACCCTAATACTTTTATATGCTTCATGGTATGAGAAGATGCATATACTCAAGAATATGGTGAAAAATCCTTCCATCCCAAAATTTAGAGATATGTTTATTCGGGTTTTGGGACCCCACATAGTGTGTTGGCCTACCTCAAAAGTGGCCAAATATGAACCCTGAATACCCCGTAACTATTGGGTTAGGTGAATCCTAGTACACCAAACCTTAGGCTTTGGACCACCAAACTATATAAATAGCTTTATCCAATCAATGAAATTGAATGAGTGCGGATGTATTAATAGGATGACCTAGGATTTCTCTACCGCAGTTAGTAAATCTCTAGCCAATGGAGGGACTTGTTTAGTATTATCTTAGGTATTAGATATGGAGAGAAATTCATTATACAAATTACTAATAATAGGGATTCTCCTTAATTGGTAGACATCCCATAAGATAATTCCTACCTCACTATATGATAAATGGAAAGTGTTGGTGCTGAAACACCAACAACTAATCAATTTGGGAAACATATTGATCGATGCATAAAACCAAAATTGAGAAACATAGACTACCTAGTATATGCTGTTGACCTCAAATTATTTAGGGAATTCTATGCAATTTTGGTTCACCCAGAATTCCCAAGACCATTCATCTAAGAAGCCTCCTTTAGACCGTAGGTCCCACTTAGAGCTCCATCCTCCATTAGGATTTCCTTGTGAGAGCTTGAAAATGGATGTATAATCTTGAATGGAGGATTTTAAGGATATTTCATGGAAATTTTTATTTCTTTGAGTTCACATGGAACCATTCAAAAATAAATACTCTCCTATGACCTGACCCAAAAGTGCTTTGCCCTTCGACATAAATGTTCACTTGGGGACGATCCTTAGACATTTCCAACTAAGAGGATGAAATATTCTGATCATCTAGTGGAAGGGGAGAATCATATTGAATTATAAATTTATCAAGTGGTAATAAATTTAACAATGGGTAGGTTATAATCTCTGATGAAAGGAGGTTCTTCATAATACCCTCCCAAGGGATGATGTGATGTTAAAGATTGTCTTCAATATTCTCATCTATGGTGGTTCTTCTCCTAATCACAGTCACCGAGGAAGAATATAGATCCATTATATCTATTAAAAGGATCATAAAAATTATGTAAAATTCATTAGAGAAGTATTAAAAATAAATCATAGTGAACTTGGAAAACTATATGCTGATTCGAATGCCCAGTGTAGGCCCGCGAACCACTAATCCATGAGGTATTGGCCTGCGAAGTGTCGGCCCATAAAACATTAGTTTGTGAACGAATTGGACCATGAGGAATTGGCCAATAGAGAATTCAATACATGAGACAATCCATCTGTGAAGCATCTATACACAATATGTGAGATCACATAATTACCGTTTGTGGGTGTCTAAGTTCAGTTCGCAGAAAATCCACCCGCAAAGTAAATGCTATGCAAAATAAGTAGGTGATCAGAGATTTTTAAGAGAAATAAGATTGATGATAAATCTAGTAGAATAAAAATGAGCTAGGACCCCTATTTATAGGTATGTTCTCCTCTTGTGGGTCCACATGTGTACCACAAATTAGTTCAAAATAGGATTGCTTTTTATACTGGAACAACCTTCTCTTCATCCTGTTCAAAAACCATTCCAATGGGAGACGTTTTTTGGGTTTGGAAAATTCATAATACAAGAATAATAGAATTCCATAATTTATAAATGTTTATAAATAAACCCATAATAACAATTTGAAGAAAAATGTTCAAAGGGGAGGAATCCACAAAGGGCAGGTTGATCCCGCGAAGTACAAAACACTTCATGGACCACCTCTCCGCATGGAGGTACAATGATTTGAGAAGAATCCCATGAAAGAAGTAGTTCATGGGATGATATGGAATTCTAGAACACGTGAGAAAAATCATATTCCTTTACTGGGTTATATAATAATTTATTCCATCACGAATAACCATCCCATGTAAACAAAATCATTCAGAGGATGGTATGGTACCACTGGCCCCCACAAACAAAACCAATTCATTTTCAAAGATAGATGGGGATTTATTACCCCACAAATGACCATCCACCATGAGAAAAATTATTATAAGGATGAGATGGTATCACCAGTGACTGTGAATGAGACCAAGTCATTTGCAGGGCCAGGTGGTGATTTCCATCCATATGAATGACTAACCCCTGTAAAAAAAGTCATTCATGGGCTGAGGCATCCTCCTTGGGTTCCTATAAAAGAAGCCCCATGGCACACTACATATGACCTGCCATACCAGTATCCAATCCCTCCATTATTCTATAAAATACCACTGAGTGGAACTAAAAGAGGGACCAAAGAGACGAGCGATGATAAGGTGACGTAGAAAAAGAAAATCCAAATTAGGAGAGAAACATCAATTCCTAGTAGGTAAATTCTACCACATAGTATTAAGGAGGGAAAAAAATTATCTATCCATTCTCAAACTTAAAACCCCTTTGCGGACACCATTCCATGAGGCACAAATGGATGAACCCTTTGCAGACCAGTACCCTGCATAAAAAAATTCTATGTGGGCGGAAACTTTCCCCATGTAGAAAAATTATACATGAGAGGAACTTGAACCCATGTAGCAAAATGCTAGGCGGGTGGGAACCTAGCCCCGCATAGAAACATGTTATGTGGGTAGAACCCAAGTCCATGTAGCACAAAACTACATGGGCGGTTCCCTCACCTAAGTAGAAACATGCTACATAGAGGGAACCTCATCTCATATAAGAGCCTACTATGTGGAATGGAGAATACTAGGGTGTTCTACTATCCACCTCGCATCAATCCCTTCTGTCATATCATCATGCCCCAATTTAGCCCCTCCATGAACTAGTCTAATGATTTCAGGCCAAGCCCTATTCCAAATCCACCTAACATGTATGATATGATTATCAGGAACATCATTGTGCCCCCTCGAGTCTACATACCCATGGTTATTAGAGTCACTTGTGTAACCTCCTCAATAAGGGGGTCCCTGATAATGTTTTCAAGTGTACATTACCATGGTAATGAGGGTTCTGACCTTGGATGTGCTCACATGAACCTCCCTATTCTAGGGATTTAGGGTAACCACTGACCTTTCCCTTCGATGATGGACAATTCCAGACATTTCTCTCTTCCTTGGGGACCAGATGAGAATACCTCCTGGTGTAAGACCCTAGCCTTTCTTATGGGAGGCGACTCTCTTACTCCTCTTATCTAGTCTGGGATGTAGTAGGATGGATCACATGATTTGATTATCATTGATACTATAATAAAATAGGATAAAGGAACATTCAAATCCCCCTCTCCCTTTGGGCTCCAACATCCTTCCACCAACGGATAAAGGGGATTGTATGATCTTCAAATCTACTACTTCCTCTTGTTTTTCACGCTAAGCATGACTCATGTGGGCTTAGAGGTTAGTTTCAATCATGAAATCTGTACAGTACTAAACCTAAAAGGGACATCCTCACATGTGTAATCCCCAAGATGATATCTTCAAAGGGCTATATTTCTAATAAAGTAAATCAAATTGGCATCATCTCGAGTATAATCCCCAACCATATCAACTTAACTAGGCCTCCTATATGGTATAATCCCCAACCACACTCAACATGAATCCTTATGAGTATAATACACAATCATGTCACCTAAAATTCACCTCCTATATGATTTAATCCCTAACACATACCAAAATACACATGCTTTGATTCCTAACTAACCAGGATATATAGGGAGACTCCTTGAGGCCTAAAATCAACACCCAAATTCACCCTATTTTTCTCTGGGCCATATTCCCATGAGGGTCGTATCCATATGGGAGAGCACATCTCTTCTAGTTCCCTTAGGCTACCTAAGTGTGTGTCCTATACTAAAATTTTTCTAGGAACCTTTGCCTGAATGTCCTTGTCACATAACTTTAAATTGCATGGTTTGTTCCTCATCGCACGACCATAAAAGGTGATGTGTCCTGTTAAGTGGTACCAAATTACATGGGTTCCGATTCCTATAATGAGGATATATAGGAATTCCATATTATGGGTTCAATCCTAACATCAAAACAACTTCCTTCTCCCTAGACGATAATAAACTCTAGAGCACCCCACTATATGTATTAAAACCAGCATCATCCTAATAAACGAACAAAGAACCTCTAATACCTGTATGAAAATGGTACCATTGATGGAGAACCTCAGATACATATAGATCCCTCCATTGATGGAGAACCTCAAATACATATAGATGATTCATAAACTATGCATGTTTATAATTTATTGTTACCTTAGGGTGAACCATGAATATATACTTAAGAATGAACAAAGGATTCGTGAACATATCTTAGATGGAGAAGGATTTTTCAAGATCACTTGGAGCATTTCTCAAGGGAAATAACCTTTCTTTGAAAACAATTTTTTAAAACATAAATTTTTTTAAAAATCATTTTTTTAAAAATACTTTAAAAACTTATAAATTAATATTTAAAAATCATATATAATATTTCTTGTGGAAAATATCCTTTCCTATTTGAAAACACTTTTAAAACATAAAACATTTATTAAAACCTTTTTATTTGAAAAAAAAATTAAATAAAAAAAATATAGAATATTAGGAATTTTTTTTATTTAAAAATAATGTCATAAAATTTCAAAGGAAGCTTCAAATAAATGATGGTCATGATGGTGGATAAATATGTACATTCCAAACATTCCTTTTTCATCGTAAAAAGTTTAGAAAAGTGCCTCGATCAGAAAATGAAAAGAATATTCCTTTTAAAACCATTTTTAAAAAAGAAAAAATGGGTAAAATTTATCTTAAAAATCATATGATAATATTATAAAAATTTTGAATACATTTTTAGAAAACATTTCTTTGGGAGGAAATAGATTTCCGACCAAAGATTGAAATAAAGTCAGATTTTCATAAAAACATTTTATTAATTATATTAAGTACTAAAGAGTGAAAAAATGGTAGCATTAACTAAAGGTATCATGAATAAACATTTTAGAATAAAAATCATGAAAATTCTTGAGAGATGAACTATAATATTTCATCAATGGAAGCATAATAATAAACAATTCTGATAAACGATGATATTGTAACATAAAATTAATTCCACATTAGTAACCTTGAATAAAAATCTCCATGAAGGAATAACATAAAATAGAAGTCAAAATACCATGAGGATAGATTAATCCATGATATTATATGTAAAATTGTCTGCATATACACTTCATAAAATAATATAGGCACATATTATAACATACGTCTCAAAGAAGAAAAATTGATACAAAAGTATTTTACCAATTTGGTTACTTTATAATCATAAATCTCATGAAAAAGAGACCCTAAAATGGATATGTAAATCCCAATAATTCTCAAAATAATAATCATAAAATATATAAATAGGATGAATACACTTCACATAGAAGAAATAGGCGGTGAACATGGATTATGTCTCACAGAAAATAATAGTGAGACAAAAATACCTCACTACTTGAGTAATTTTTTAATCATGATCCCTTTTAAATAATAACATAAATTGAAACATTTAATATCACTAAATAAAGTAAATTCATGATATAACATCTCATAGGGTAGTATATACCCCACACAAAATAAATGAGTGGTGAATATGAAATAAGTCTCACAAAAATTAAAGTGAGATCAGAAATCCTCTTACCTTAAGTCTAGAATTCTATCATATTTGTTAAAAATTATTGTATAATAAATATAATTTTATTATAAATCTATCAAAGAACCATATTAATATATATAATATCATATATGATTTTATTATGACCTTTTATTACCTGTTTATTAACAATTCCATGTTAAAGTTATGTTATGGGTAATAATTTATTTATTTTTTATATAAGTTTTAATTTTTTATATTTTTTGTCCTATTAATTTTATATGATTTAATAATCCCCATAATGATAACCATGATATAAATATCATATATATCCACTATATATGTATTTTTATGAACGTTGTTTCTATTTTATTATCAGATTGGAAGAAAGAAGTATACGGGATATTATATTTCCAGAATTATTTTAATTTAATATATATCACTTATTTTTATCAAAATAATCCTTAATTTATTTTATTTAAATCCTATCAAAATAAAATTTCATCACGAGGTGATAGTCCATCGTACACATGAATGACATTATCTTATTTCCAAAAAATAGAAGGTATAAATCTATCTGTGATATGAAAATTAAAAAATCATAATAACATAATAAATATCATAAATAAAATATATAAACTATAAATCCATCATTATTACTAACCTTTAAAGGTATTAATTGAATAATGAACAACATCGGTTCACAAGGCGGTAGTCCACCGTACACACGAACAATGATTACATATCCCATTTGATGGAAGCATGTAAAGTTTTAGGTCATAAAATTAAAATAAAACAATATAATTATATTTAAGATATTTATTTTATTATATAATAATTATATAAAAATAATTTAAGGTTTTCTAGAAATAAATAAAACAGAAATGTTCATTGATGAACATTACCTGTTCTTCAGGTATCTCATTTTGGTTTGAACCAAAGGACATACTTGATTAGATTTTTTACCAAAGGATTATAGGATAAAGGAAGAGAATGTGAGAATTTATTTGGGTATTTATTGGACAAAAAAATTGTTTTTAAGGTGTGAATATAGGGGAAGAAGTGGTGGCCTTTTATAAGTGGGGGGGAGGGCACACCTGACATTTTTGAAAAGAAAGTTAGGTGTACCCAAGTTTTTACTATAAAAAGGATTAAATAATGTAAAAAATTAAATAGATAAAGATTTATGGTCAAAATATGTCCATCCAATGGGTTTTATACAAGTTTATATGTCATTTACCCCCTTAAGTTTAATGTTTATCCCCTTAGTAAACTCATTTTTCTCTTAATCACCATGATTAATTTTATCACTTTTCACAAATCATTTTAGTCAAAATATAAATTAATATTATTAGAAATTAGAAATTATGATTATTATAAATATGGAATACATTTTTCTAATTTCAATTCACATAAGTGATAGAAATTAATTTAAAATTAATACCATAGATGTGGCGAAACAACAAGTTTTTAAAGTGAAAAATGTTCAAAAGTTTAAAATGATTATATATCCAATTTCAATGTGAATTTGATTAAAATGTCATAAATTGTATTAATATATGTATAATTTATCTAATTATACTTTAAAACAAATTTAAAATATAATTTAACTATATAAATAATTTTAACAAACATGTACTTTTCAATTAAAATTTAGTATATTTCACTGTTTATAAAAAATGAATCTTTTCTGAAAAAACAAAAAAATTGACCCTAAGATAATTTTTATGTTTTGATTTTAAAAAAGAAGTTTATTTTTTCAAATATAATTTATAAAATTTTCAAAAACTAGTTTTAAAAAAGTGTTCCATTAAAAGGCGGTAAAAATGTTTTTTAGAAAAATATTGTTTTAAGCGTAAAATTGGATTTATCCTTATCTCTTATCTATAAAACATATAAGATGAATGTAAAATTTTTTATTGAATATATAATATATAAATTACATTAAAATCATTCACCATAATTTATTTGGTTAATTTATTTATATAAAACATAGTTGTTCGTATAAAAATTGTTTTCTAGAGAAAGGCTTCCTTTTATTTTAAAAAGTGGTTTTATTTTAATTTATAATTAATTAGTAACCATATAATTCATTATATAATCATTTATAAACCATATTTTTATAATTTAGTTAATTTTATTCATTAATTTCATTCTAATGGCTAGGTGAGAACTATCATATTGATTAATAATATTAATAGTATATTGTAGTTTGGTAAAACTCAGTCCTACTTGTAACATAAGCTATCAAAGGAACTCAATATAGTGTATAACATAAGAAAAACTTAGTGTTTCATTTACCATAAGATAAAATAAGTGTTTCATTTAGAAAAATATTAATTTTTTTTGTTGCATATAAGGAAATATTAACTTGGTGTAGCGTGCAACACAAGCCATCAAATAATTTCGATTTATTCGAAAAAAATAAATCTTAAAAAGTTGGGTTGTTAAAAATAAAAGGGTAAGGGTGAATCCATAAAAGTATAGTGCTTTAAATTTAAATAAATGGGGCTCTATTTAAACAAATACCCCATTCATCAAGGGAACTTACCACACAAGAATCCATGCAGAGAAGGCTAAGCTTATGTAATTACTACAACCAATGTGGAAGTTCCTAATGATGTAGTGAAAGTTGAACTTATCATTCACTCTATAATTGAAAATGTTTTATTTTTTTCCTACTTATACCCAAAATTTTATATCTAAATAATTTTATAATGGTATTTCATCACCACCTTAATGATTATATAGTTAGTTATTAGTGAAAACTCTAAATGGTATGATAGTCGCACCACAAGTCTATAGTTCATCTTCGATTGAGGTATGTGGGAATGTTCTTCCTTAAAATATTATTAATCTTACTATGGTCAAATTTGATGTTATATTAGTCATGTATTGATTTTATCTACATAAATCCCACATCAATTACCAATAAAGTGAATTCACATTTGATATTCCAAACCAATCTATGATCATATATCAGTTTGAGAGTAAATATAAACTTCAATGGAAATCACATCCATTATATGGGTCCTGATTACTTTTCAAAATGGGTGTTTATATCATATAGGTTTGGAAAATATAAATATCAATGATATACCTATTTTTGGGAGTTTTTTGATTCATTTATGAGAGAGTTTCTTGGTCTTCCACTGAATTGTGAAATTGAGTTTTCAATAGAACTCATTCTTGGTGCTACACCTATTTCAAAGACTCCATATAGAATGTATCCAATTGAGTTTAAAGAATTGAATAAGAAAATCTAGGAGAATATTGAAAAGGGATTCATTTAGTCAAGTGCGTCACCTTAGGGAGAACCTGTTCTTTTTTTTATAAAGAAAGATTGATCAATGCATCTCTGCATTGATTATCAAGAACTTAAAAAGATAACTATCAAGAAAAAATATCCTCTACCATATATTGTTGAATTGTTTGATCAAATTCATGGATCTCAATAGTTTTCCAAGATTTTACTTCATTATAGATATCATTAATTGATTATTAACAAGGAGGATATACCCAAGAAAATATTCTGTATAAGGTATGGACACTATGAATTTATAATGATGTAATTTGGTCTTACTAATTACCCCACTATATTTATGGATTTAATAAATAGAGTCTTTAGATACTACCTAGTTCAGTTTTCGGTAGTATATATAGAATATATTCTTATATATTAAAATAATAAGTAAAATAATTAAGATCACATGAGTATTGTACTGAAGACCCTAAGTAAAATTTTTACGAAAAATTTACCAAGTATGAATTATGTCTACAAAAAGTTTCATTTTTGGGTCACATAATTTCAATAAAGGGTATATATATGGATCCATAAAAGAAATATTTTATTGAAAATTGGACTAGACCAACCACAGTAACTAAGATATGTATTTTCCTTTATTTGGTGAGTTATTATCAACGCTTTGTGAAGAATTTATCATGGCTATCCAACCTACTCACCAAGTTAACTTGGAAGGGAACCAAGTTCCTTTAAAAATATTAATATGAGGAAAACTTCGTGGAATTAAAGATAAAGTTATACAATACACCTATGCTTACAATAATCTATAGTATAGAAGGGTTTGAAATCTATAGATATGCATCAAAGAATGGATTGAGATACATTATCATTAAAAATGATATAGTGATAGCCTATGACACATGCCAACTAAAGGTCCATGAGAAAAATTACCCAACTCATGATTTGGAGTTAGCTGTGGTAATTTATGAATTAAAGATATGGCTCTTAATGGAGAAAGGCGTGACATATATATTGATCATAAATGTTTAATGTTTATTTTCACATACAAAGAGTTGAATATACACTAGAGAAGATGGTTGTATATAATTAAAGAGTATGACTTCTTAATACATTACCACTATAGGAAAGCGAGAAAGGTAGAAGACGCTCTAAGTTGAAAGGATCCTGATAGATTATCTATGATGAGGATAAAAAAGATCCAATATTTCTAGAATTGAAAAGGATGGATCTTCAAATCTTTAAGGAAGGTGATAAATCATATCTTTCTCAAATAACTCTACAACCTTCTATCCATGAGAGGATTAAAGAGGCACAAAAAGAATATGTAGAGCTGTAGAAGAAGGTAATAAACTATCTCAAGTTCAACCTTGATTGTTGTGGAATGATATGATTCAAGAACTGTGTATGTTTCCCATTCATACCATATTTGAAGAATGATCTATTTGAAGAATCTCATAGTTCTTCATTCTCTATTCATATTAGAAGTATGAGGATGGGTAGATATTTTAAAGAGTATTTCTGGTGGGAAACCAAAAAGAGAGATACTGAAAGATATGTTTCTCGATGCTTGGTATATCAGCAAGTTAAGGATGAGAGAAATAAATCTAAGGGGATAATATAACTATTACCTATACTATAATGGAAATGGGAAAACATCCCTATGGATTTTATCGTTGGACTCCCCAAAACATATAAAGGGAATAATGCTGTATGGGTTGTAGTTAAAACATTATGAATTATACACACTTCATTTCCATCAGAGAATACTTCTTAATTGATCAAATTTTCAGAATTTATATTAATGAAGTGGTAAGATTTCATGGAGTACCATATTCTATTGTATCTGATTGGGATATGAGGTTTGCCTCAAAGTTCTGGAAAATTAATCAATGATCATTAGACACAAGTTTGAGTTTTAACATCGCTTATTATCCTTAGACAGATGGTCAGTATGAGAGAACCATTAAAAATATAGAATGAATTTTTAGAGATTTATATATTGATTTAAAGGGGGTTTCAATAAACACATTCCTTTGCTGTAATTTTATTACAAAAATAGGTTTCCCTCAATCATTTAGGTGGCTCGTTATGAAGACCTCTATGGAAAGAAGTGAAGAACACCAATGTTCTGAAATGAATTTGGAGAAATAAAGCCATTTTTATTTGAACTATCTATGTAAATGGAAAGAAATATTATATCAATTCAATAACACATAAGATCATATCAAATCCGACAAAAAGTTTTTCTATAAATCATCAGAAATATCTAGAGTTTGAAGTTTGTGAGAATGTATTCTTATGAATATCTCCCTGTAAGAGGATGATGAGATTTATAAATAAGGGAAAGGAAATCCTTAGGAATATTGGCCCCTTTAAATTTTTTTTTATTGTAATGGGATGGAATATTATCAATTGGTGCTTCCTATAAATCTCTCTCAACTTCATGATGCATTCCATGTATCTATCCTAAAAAAGTACATACCCGATCCTTTACATGTACCAAACTCAGAGGTCATACCAATAGAGAAATATATTTCTTATGATGAATAAACAATGTAGATTCTATATCATATAGATAAGGTGTTATGAAATAATACCACTCACCTGGTTAAGGATTTGTGGTGAAACCATCAATTCGAGGAAGAAACGTGTAGACTTGAGGATGTGATGAGGTCAAAGTATCCCTATAGATTTATAATAGAGTAATAAAATTTTTAGGGAAAAATTATTTTTAAAGTGGTTATAATGTAACACCCTGAGATTTTATAATATAATTCTCTTTAATAAATTTCTTTTTTCGATAGCTTGTGTTACACGCAAAACTGAGTTTTAACAAATCATGATTTTCTATTAATATACTATTTAATAGTTATCACCAAGACATTGGGTTGTTAAGTATGAATAGTAATAACTAAATTATTAAAAATATATGATTTAAACATTTATAAAATTAATTCATTAGTTATAAATTGTTAATAAATGAAAATAAAAATCATTTTGAAAATACAGGAGATGTTTTTTTGAAAAATTATTTTTATTAGTGAAATGTGTTTTTATCCTATTAAATTAGATTTATTATTATGTTTGAATTATTTTAATGAAATTTATATAATATATATTCAATAAAATATTTTATCATTGATCTAATATTTTATTAGTACTGAGAAAAGATTATAAATCCAATTTTATGCTTAAAAACTATAATTTTCTAAAAAAAGGGCTTCATCAAATTTTATTCACTTATATTAAATTTTATTTTTTCTATTTATAGGTATTTAATTTGATAAAATATATTCCATATTTTTAATTATGAGGTCCAAATTTGGTAAATAGGCCCCATTTATTTTTAGGCATTATGAATAGTAACCGTGGTAAAATTTATCTCCTTGGTAAAGGGTAAATCAGGTTAACGTAGGATAAAAATAAGTGATATAGTCATAAATTTTAATCATAATTATTATTGGATGAATGAAATTATACCATTATCACCTTATTATAAAAATTTATATGTCTAATAGACAATTTTCGATGAAAATGGCCGATATAATATTTAAATTAAAGAAAGTTACAAATTGTAATTCTCTTAGTTTTGAATATCTATTATGTTACGAGAGAGGAAAAAAAGAAATATATGGAAGAATATAAATTTAAATTTTGTGAATAATAAAATTATATTCATTATTAAAATTTATTTCTAAGTTTTAGTGATTATATGATTACCTTAAATGCTTGCACAATACTAAAAAATTATTTTTTCAATTAATAGAAAAATAAAATAAGTGTGATTAAAAATATTAAAAGTTATATAATTTGACTGATTTATAGTGTTAAAATAGTTTTTTATATTAATATGACATATTAGTTATGTTTAAATGAATTATATTCTAAATCCAACTTTTTTATTTGAAGTCAAATTAAATTAATAGTTTCAAAATTGACATTAATGAAAATTTATTGAAATAATATTTTATTAAATTATTTAAAAATCATTAAAATATTGAAAAATGAAAAATGGTGTAATATATGGTTGATAATTTCATCCCTTTTCCATTTATGAGTCAATAGTTACTTTATATGTAAAATTATACCCCTTTAAGAGTGAAAAATACATTACCATAGTTTATGTTAAAATATGTTAACTAAGGGGTTAAACAAAATGATAAGGTTTAAAAAACCACAAAACCTATCCAAATTTTATTGGTTAATGATATTTAAACCATATCCTACCATAATTTTGAATCCATATTCATTTTTATACATTTTTATTGAGAATAACTTTATTATAATTTAGTCTTTTAAGAAATTCCAAAATTGTCCCTCACTCAATTATAAAAGGGCACCCCCTCCTACACTTATTTACAACACTTTGAGCCATCTATATCAAAAAAAACTTTCCAATTACTATTATAAAAATAAGTATACAAATTATAGAGGTTCTTTTATTCCAAAATACCTACTCTAAGTCCCTTAAGAAGTGATCTAAAGGAAGTATACCAAAGAAGAGGTAACCATATTTACCGAGTCCTTCAAGTTTATTTCTACTTATACTTCCTCTTAAAGTGTTATAACCATAAAAAGATAATATATAAAATATCATAAATATAATAATATGTTATCCTAATTATGGTAAAACCATATTACTTATCTTTTCCATCCTACGAAATGTGAAAACATCCCCTATGTGTACGTACGACTTACCGTCTCCACATAGTAGTGTCATAAATATAATATATATCAATTATTTCCAAATTTATAGCCATCAAAGTTAAAAGGTGATAAAAAACAAATTACACTCGTGCGTAAGTGTGGACTGCCTCCTCCATGAAGTGATGTAATCCGTTTTTCTATTACACTTTATGTAGAAGGTAATAAGGATGAATTATATGAATATATATGATTTATATTATATAAAAATTATTCTTAAAAGGTAAATTCTTATTTATATTTATTTTGTTCTACCCATTAAAAAATGAAAACAACATTTATGTGTATGCACGACCTTCCGTCTCTATGAAAGGTGCAGTTCATTTTTATATCACTAAGTTTTATGGATTAATATAAATACATATATAATGAATATATATTATATTTATACCATTATTAACTCTATTTAATTGATATAACAATGATCAAAGTATAAGGACCAAGACTTCCAAACCAAAACATACATGGAAAATGAAGCAGTTATCACCCAAAACGATGATGTAAATAAAGAATTAATAATAAAAGGGTGATAAAAGGTTATAAGTAAATAATATTTGGTATTATATATATGATTATAGTTCTATAATATATTTGTAATAGATTTATATTTATTATACAGGAGGTTCAGACCCATACAAAGGAATTAAAACCCTAGGTAAGGGTTTCTCGTCTCACATTTATTTCCGTGAGACATATTCCATATTCACAACTATTGACACTACTTGAGAAAATAACCAAAAAGATTATGAAGAAGAAACTTCAGATATTTCAGATCCCAAAGCAAGGTTCAAAGAGTATAAAGTAAAATCAACGATACTCCCAGAGAGCTTCGCAATGGAGTAGCTTCATAGGCCTACGCGACGGATCAGCGTGGCCGACCTACCCAGTTGACCTACGCAGAAGATCTCTGCACCCGAAGATGTTTTGTACACCTACACAGAGCACCTGCATAGAGAAGCTGTGCAAAGTACCTGTGAAAGCAACATTTCTCCGGCCATGCCTCATAAGTACCTATAAATAGAGCCCTTGTTCTCCCCATTTGAGGATTGAAAAAAATTGAATAGACTCTCTGAAGCTCCCATTGCGTAGCTCTTTCGCTTAGATCCCTCAAATTGTCTCAGGTAGATCTCTAAACTACTAGAGAAGAGATAATTAAATGGGATAAGCATGTTTTGAAAGTCTTTTTACAAATTTTATATAGGTTTGGTTCTCTTATATAAGACATATGTTTTAGTCATCATCCATACCTGCACGATGTACCTACATGCCATACCTACGCGGTATACCTACGTGGCATACCTGTGTGCCATACCCGAATGGTATACCTGTACACCATACCTGTGCAGTATACCTATGCGGTACATCAACGTAGGGTACCTACGTAGCATACTTGCACGAGGGACCTACGTGACCAACTCAAGTACTTTTTTTATAGCAGGGTATCTTCTTCCTTGGTTCCCTTATCTAAAAGTAACTAAGTCGTAACCTCCACCAAAACCTCCTGACTTATCAAAACTTTGGGAAAGGCACATCAGTGTGTTTTCTATTTGGGTTTGTATTTCCGCAGACAGTGGTTTCCCGCATTTGTTTCACAATGGGGTTAGGATTCATGAAATGTATATGGGTTTGTATATCCGCAGTCACATGGACCTTTCTCCCAAAAACAGCGTTGGGAAGTTCCCGGTTTATAGGAGGGTTGGGTCTTGGCCTCTCCATTATCAAAGAGGTAACCCGAAACCTCAGGTCTCTGATAGGGAAGGTACATTTCACACTTACTTTTCTGCACAAGAAAAGGAGAAGTCACCCTTTCCTACTAGGATCAATTTCAGGGAAACCATCCTAGTGTAAGCCCCTTACCTTCATCCCTTCCTCCTTAAATTGGACCCTTGACCAATGTAAATAGAACAGAGGGAAGGCTTGTTGCCTCACCCTCTTCCATGGTCGATGCACCCTCTTCCATCAGTGGAGGAGGAAATGTGTGAAGTATCATTGTTGAATCTTTCACATCCTCTTGTTTCTCACTTGGAGAATAACTCATGCGGGCTTAGAGATATGTGATGGTTACAACATGTGCACAAACACTCCCTCAAAGGAACTATGAGAACTCTAATTCCTGTTCAAACTAGGATATATAGGAAGACGTCTCAAGGCCCAAGATCACTGGGCATCCTCCTTAGGAAATAATCCCCAAATTCCATCTTCAAATCATCAAGGTATCCTTTTTAAGAAGTAATCCCAAACTCATATTTCTCAGAGGACCATACTCGCTTATGAGATTTATCGAACTACTTGGGATTTGATTCCCATTAATATGGGATATGTAGGAAGCCTCCTTGAGGTTCAAACCCAACACTTCAAATCAAACCTGTTCTCCTTGGGCCATATTCCCAATAGGGTCTGATCCTACTTGGAAACTCATATCCTTTCCAAGTTCCTCAGGTTTCTTCATCGTAAGTCCCACACTATGTTTTGACCAAGCACCTTTAGCTTAGAGGTCCTTATCACATGAACTTAAAAGGTATGATGTGTTCTATTAAGAGACGCAAAAATATGAGGGTTCTGATTCCTTTTACAAGGATATGTAGGTATCCCATTTTATGGGCATGATCCCAAGATCAAAACAAACCTTCATCTCTCTGGATGACAATAAATTCCAGAGTGCCCCACTGAGTGGCTTAAAAACCAGTATCATCAAAACGATGATTAAAATAATCTCTAATCAGTATATTAGAGGATACCATTGATGGAAAACCTCGAATACATATAGATGTTTCCATTGATGAAGAACCTTGAATGCATACTGATGATTCTAAATTTTACACATGTTAATAAGTGATTGTAAATTCCAAGGGATACTTATTATGTACTTGGTGAATTAATAAGGATTCATGAAAATATCTTAAATTTTTACAAAGAGAGTCCTGGAGTAGACAATAATTCCCCCCAAAAGGGTGTGATGAGTCTGACCTCCCATCCTCTCGACCAATGCATGTTCTTAAGTATCATAAAGTTCAAACTTAATGAACTAATGCCTTTGGAAGGTAGGTCCCCTTTCGATAAATAACTATTGGAAGTTTCTGATTCCATAAATAAATCCAATGGAAACCACCTAGAAATAGTTATTCTTTAAACTAGAACCCATGTTTCAAGGAACTACGAAACAAAAATGGTGAACACTACGTGAATCCGTAACCAAGTTAATAATATTACCCACATGTTAGGCCCCTATCAATTGATAAAGGAAGTATAGACAAAGGAATTAATCATGGATGTATCCATCTAAAAATATGTTTCTTTAATAGAGTTTGTCGTTGTTCTCATTTTTCCATAGAATTTCCTTTAATCCAAAGAATGGCTTTCTCCAAGACAACATCTGTGAATTTACCGACCGCTGCTCAAACTGGATCTCCATCCACGAGAAGGATGTTATCACCAACCGAACATCTTCAAGGTTGGGTCTATAATGTGCTGGTAAAAGAATATCTCCAGCACGGTATAATCCTGACTTTGGAGGCTGCTCGAAAATCCCTCCAGGTCAACAACAATCTTCGATCATGTAGCTAATGGTGACCAATGATCAAGAAGCAGATAATGCCAACCATTGTCTCCAACCATTTCGGGTCCTTATCCCCGGAACGCAACAACCAGTACCTCCCATACTACAGGGAGGTGGATTAATAGGTCACTCAAGGCCTGAATTCAAGAATGTATGAGTCTTTCTTGAGGACTCCCATCAGCAATCGCCGCCAGCAGAATCATGTGGTAGTGAACCCCCAACATGATGGGGGTGTTGCCTCTGGACGTTAGGCCCAGGTCTCTCAAACTCGGGCACACAAGACAAATCGCCAGGGACAACGTCTGGTCAACATGGAGCAGGTTCTTACATCTACCCATTCTGGAGAAGTCCATCGACCTAACTTGATGGAAAACAAAGAGCGGGTATATACACCTGTCTGTCTTAATTTTGTTGCTTAGCAGGATCGTCTGACAGAAACTCACCAATCCCACCAAATAAACCTAGTGGAGTATCGTGAACAGGCACATACACCTGCTCAAAAGTTATCATCCAGTCATCAGGCTCATCTGATTGCATTTAGAGAGGCCCACCAATCTAATATGGTGGAAACTGGTAAATAGGAACATACACCTGTTTACAATCACCAATTCTATCATTAGTCTCATCTGCCAGTATTGAAGGAAGTATGTCAACCTTACTTGACAGAAAATAGCCAGCAGGCACATACACCTTCCAATATTCATCAAGCCTGACAATAGTCTCATTTGGTAGCACCCTGAGAAGTCAGTTGGAAAGCTCCGACGACAAATTTGGGGCAGACCCAACTCTCTGCCTGTATGCGTGAGTACTGTCAATGTCCATTGACAGGAAAAGGAGGAAAGGAGAAGGCACATACACCTACTCCAGATACAAAATGGACGTATATTCCCATTCTGGCTGCTGAAGTCACCAAACACATCTTATCAATGGTGAAAGGGCAGACGTATATCCCTGTCCATATTCTGGAAGCATGCTAGGATATTTTAACAACTATTTCAGTAGTATCAGGGGAACAGACATATAAATCTATCCTCACATATGGGATGGCACATCGACATGCCATCCCAGAATAGATACAAACCTCTGTTCCAGTCCAAGTGGGTCATGGGTCATATTCCCCCATATCATACGGACAACAGGATCAGGAACATACACCCTTTCCAATTGGAGTTAATCAGTCTATTCTGATAACTACTCCAAGGCAGGCACATACACTTTCCCATTATAACAACTTCTCCCAGTAGGTGGCCCCAAATAAGTATAATATAACATCTAAAAAGAAGTCTCGCCAAACACCATTGGAAAATCAAGAGTCAAGCTATGATTTAGCTCCTATTAATGCTGGAGTTTTTAAATCCATTAGACATTTATCTATTGAAACTCAAGATCCTACCCTCTCATTACTAAATTTTGGGAGTGGTAGTTGTAATTATTAAGTTTCTCATCGGACACTTCATCATGAAGGCTTGCTTCATGAAAATTCAATCAATCTAAAGTTCCCATCTCTAGATGAGAGCCATGGAAACCTTCAGTGTGGCCAGAAGACCAAGGAGAAAGAAGATTCATCCCTTGATGTAATCCACCATGGTGATCCTCCCCATGACAACATTCGTTGCTAAAGTCCTCTCCTTATTAGTATTTCACATTGTCAAGACTATTCCATAATCGACAACGTAGTGATGAGAAAGCCCTCCTATCTTGAGGAACTTGAAAACAAAAGTCCATTCATGTCTGATGCCTTGTCATTGACGGGTGAAACACTTTCTCAACTAGAAGATGTCCTAAGGGAATGATTATTATCATAACCTCCTTTAGGTCATTTATCTTTTAATATAGAGCATCCACTCTGGTCAGATCAAGTGAAGAAACCTCTTGTTAAATATGAAGAAGATGTGTTAAACACGAGGAAACAATTAGCTAAAGGAGAAATCCCAGTCATGTTTTGGCCTTCGAAAAATTCTCAGTTTGATATTACAGAATTGATGACAGAAGATTGCATTCATGAAATTCGTCTCAACTTATAGAAAACTCTTCTTCATTTGAAAACCAAAGTATTACCATATGATGAATATCAAAATCATGTAAAGGTAATAGAAGGGTTACAACGCCAAATTGACTTGGAATCTCTTTCAGTTTCCCAACATCCAATGGTTGAAAAATAGAAGAGAACCCTTCAGTGCACATGTCTCAATGCTCTAAATAGACTACACCAGTTAATTTTTTATTCCCCATCTAGTGTTTGTATTAGAGGATGGAGTGCATATGGATCATTGCATTTCACTACACTCTAAAATTAGAAAAGTCCTCCAAAATTGGTTTCATGCAATGTTATTGCCCACGACCAACCACAATCAATAGGTTTTGTATGTAATCAAATGTATGCTCAAGAACTGAACTCGGCTAGTTCTCATTAGAATCAGGCCCAAAGAAAAGTAGTTGTTGAGCTAATTTTACATCAAGCATTTGAGAATCTTGAACAAGCATCCCATTTAGAGGATATCAGGCATCAGAGGATGCAAATATCTAAAATATCATAGCGATCTTCTGAAACAAGTGATTTAAGTGATTGTCGGATAATGCACCCAACTAATGTCCAAACCAAAATCCACAAAATCAGAAGAGAAATTGCACGAATTTCAGCCATAACATTTTAAGAATCACACCAGCTTTCCAGGATAGGGGCTCATTTAATTCAACCTTCAAATTCATTAAACAATGTTCAAATATTTGAAGAAAAAGAACAGGATCAGCCCCATCTTGCAGGGCTGGGTGCCTTTTCACATATACAATCCCCTCCTTAATGGAAGTCATTTTCCCCCAATTAGGGAAGAAGCCACAAGGAAAGTGTAAAACTGAACTATCCAATGATTCCCTTCATGTTTTTGTCCACCAAACAGTTCCAGGGAATTCTTCATATAGGATAACGAAGTCTCATGAAAGAAAAAAGGGAGATGATCTAGCAGAAACACTAATAGAATGCTATCATTGCATTATGCATCAGTGAATGTTATTAACACCATTGCAGAAGATCCTCCAGAAAATAAGTCTAGTTTAGCAGAATAAGAAGATGAAGTTCTTTTCCATAATACAGTACACACCGAGGAAAATAAAGAAGGTGTTCATACCCGAAATCAGAGGCTTACCCAGAATTTAGGTATGCCTTAAAATAACCAACTCCCCCTCTCTGAAAGGCATCTTACAAGGGGACAGAAAAAAGTTAGATTGTATCTCACTTTTCCACTGGAGAAGGTAAATTTATTTCACTTGAAGAAATATTTTCACAATAAGAAGAGGAAATGAAGGAGTTGAAAAGACTCAATACAGAGTTACTTCAAAAAAACATTTCTACTAGACATACTCCCCAGGAAAGTCATCAACTTGAAAATCCTGTAGGAGATCCTAAGAAAAGTGGATTTGTAGTAACTACAGATGAGGATAATGAATTACCTCCATTGGGTACACAATCAAGGTAGGACCATATACATCTTGATAGACATATTACTGTGGGTTATCCAAGACAAATATCAGCACCACCATCAGTGGTTTTACCAGTCGTTGCACCAGATCAAGCTCCAGTTGCTATACCTGCATAGAATCCAGCTCATCCGAATATTCCCCAAATGCTTATGAACACAATTGAGGAATTAACGAATCAATTGGAAGCTATAGAGGAACAATGTGCACCAGTTCATCTGGAAAAGAGAGATTACCCTGAATGGGTGGATGCAATTCCTCCCCCACCAAATTTTATGAATAACACATTCCCAATATTTAATGGTTTGGGATATCCGGAACAACACTTAACACATTTTGTTTCTCATTGTGATCTTATGATGGGAACTTCTCAACAATAAGAAGCAGTAAGCTTAGGTTTTTTGTGCAGTAATTATAAGGACCATCTTTTTTCTGGTATACAAGTTTGCAATCTTGATCAATTACTGGGTGGAAAGATCTCCATCATAAATTCATTCTTCAATTTAGCTCCACACTACCAATGATGACTGATTTTGATCTTACCAATTGTAAAAAAAGGGAGAATGAAAGAGTTTTAGATTTTATTTCTCCATGGAAGGGATTAACATATTCCTTAAGTTTAGCACTCCCTCAAGAATAGTTGATGCCAATCTATGTGGAAAATATATGTGATGAATTATGCACACCATTGAGCCTTGTGAAATACAAAGGAGGGTTTCGAGACCTCACTTCAATTGATCAGCAGATAGAAGATTATATTATAGAAACTAAGGCTAAAACTTGTATAATTCCATCAGCTCCAGGAAGGAGGATAGGAAAGAAAGAAGCTACTACAATCACACTCAAAAAGGCACCTGTACCTTATTCTACTTCAAGACCTTATCATACAGAAGGGCTTTGCTTCTTGATCATCAATAGCAATGACCACCTCGTCAATATGATCAAAGAGATAAAGGTGGAAACATTTTGAGGAATTAAATAATAAAGTTTATTCTTTTAGGAATGAGTAAGTTTATGGATACTTCATCTCAGCCTTAGAAAATAATTTGGTTCTATTTCCAAGGCTGAAGAAGACAAATAAATATGGAGATGAAGATCGTCCGAACTATTGTCTCTTTCATTAGATGTTGGGACACCCCATTTAGGAGTGATTTTTTTAATAGACCTTCTGAAAAAGATGGTAGACTCTAGACAAGTTAAATTAAAAAGTTCATCAGCTCATGTAGCATGTCTTACTGCTACCAATATAGAGGAATAGGGAGAGTGGAAAGAGGTTAAAAGTAAAAGTGTTCAAAAATATGATGATTGGATGATTAGGAAAATGATCAACCAGACTCATGTTATTTTACGAACATAGTTGAAACAACCAATTGTGTCTTCCACCACTCCTGCCATAGAAAAACCATCTTCATCAAAAGGACATTACTCAAAGAAGAAAAGTGATGATAAATACAAAGAGAATTCAGAAGAAGATGATCTTGTGTCAAGGCCAAAGTTTTCCTTAAACCTGGTAGATTTTATTCCATCTGTTTCAAAATCACGAGCACCACCCTGCCAAAAGGAAAAACCAGAATTAACCTGTAAAGAAGAATATTCATCAGATGAAGAATTGATCTTTGGTTCTGTTAATGTTATCCATTTAATAGATCCTTATGCCAATGGTGATTCTGATTATAGTGATCTAGAATTCCTTGTACCTAATTGGGGAACAAGAGGAAGTGGCCAAGGTCGAGGATACATGGGAAGGCATGGGAATTCCAGAAACCACCATTTTAACTCTACCCCTGCTCAAACCATATATGCACCAAAAACTCATGGAAGGGACCTTCAGCAGGCTCAACAGGAACAAGGAGTTTCTTCCATGAAAGACAGGTTCAGTTCTGACACAATTATTTTGGAAGACTGATTAGAATCCACACCATCTTCTTCTCAGCAAATTAATAGACTTAGTCAGTAAAATTTACCAAAGATAGAAATATTTCCATCTTCTCCTCTGATACTGAGTACATCTATATCAGAAGTGTCAACTTCCAAAGCACCTAAAAAACCATACATCCATGCTGGGAAATGCAGAACTTTGGACCAAAATTATGATGTCTTAAAATAATTGGCCCAAGTACCAACCAAGTTATCAATTTTGGATGCTTTGAATTTGTCAAAAGAACTTCAAGAAGCACTCATTTAGGCCTTGTTAAGTCCTCAAGAATTTGAAAACTAAGTTACTGATGATGAGGTTTACCGTATAGAGAATGATTCTACAGAATTTCATGCAGTCATATCTTTTATAGATGAAAATGAAGACCATGTGGTACATGGACATATCAGAACTTTGTATTTTTCTGGAAAATTCAATGACATAGATATCCGATGAGCCTTCATTGATAATGGCTCCGGGGTTAACCTTATTCCCATCCGTACACTTCATCGATTGGGCCTGACTGAATCTGACTTATCTCCTTCGACTTTAATGTTGCATGCATATGATATGAATGAACAAGAACCTTTGGGCGAGATTACACTCAGAATTGAATTTGGATATCTTGTTTCTAATTCAGATTTCATGGTTGTTTGTCAGGACACAACCTTCAATATTCTTCTTGGAAGGCCTTAGCTGCATCAACATACAACCATACCCTCATCATACCACCAATGGCTGAAATACTGTTTCAATGGTCAAATCGGAACATTGTATAGTGATAAGGATCCATTCAGAACATGTGAATCTCAGTACATTGAGGCCGAATTTTATCACACAAAAGGAACGAAGTCCATAATGAAGGAAATAACCAGATTTAATGCTCAAAATGGACTGGAAAAGATTCCACCAATTCCATTCATGCATTTGAGTATAGATTATGTGCTGCCCATCAATCAAATTGAAAGTGTAAAACCAAATCCATGCACTTATCCAGTAATTTACATAATGTCAATTGTGGAAATTGAGCCTAACAACATGAGAGAAATTATTGATACACCAAGCAATGATGGAATCCTTAATGGAGACGTTTTCATTTTATATGCTGAATTACAACAAGCCTTTACTTCGTCAATCAGAGTAAAAAAAATTGTTGAAATGATATGGGAAGAAAAATATGTTGATTATAAATACATCAATCCCTTTTTATTACCACAGGAATACCCTTCGTCATCATTAGGGTCAGATATGGTGGCCTCTTCTTCGGGATGTTCAAATACTGACTACTCCCCCAACTCTGGTAGTTTTTCCTCGTCATCTACTATGAAAATGAAAATAGAAGTGGTAACACATAATGAATAAGAAGAGGAAGATCTCAAGGATGATCCTCCAACATTTGAAAAAGGTGTCTCTACCACCATGGATGAAATCAGAGAAATAAATCTGGGTACAAAAGAAGATCCATGCCCCACTCTAATTAGCACAACCATGACCTCTAAAGAGCAAGAGGTGTATACTTCCTTTCTAAAGAAACAACGAGATATATTTTCTTGGAATTATATAGAAATTCTAGGTCTTAATCCTGATGTATCCACCCATAATTTGGGTTTTCCAGAAGAACATCGTGGATTCAATCAAGTAGCAAGAAGGACACACCCAAATCATGCCTCTAAAATTGAAGCTGAAGTTGATAAGATTATAAAGGATAAATTTTTCAGGGAAGTTCAATATCCCGAATGGCTCACCAATATTGTCCCAGTGAAAATAAATAATGAAAAAATTATATTCTACATTCATTTTAGAGATTTTAACCGGCATTGTCCTAAAGATGATTTTCCAGTCCTGATTACAGAACTTCTAATTGATGCAATAGATAGTTATGAAGCTATTTCCTTCATGGATGGATACTCAGGGTATAATAAAATCCATATGGCCCCAGAGGATGAAGAATCTATAGCCTTTAGATCCCCTCAAGGTGTGTTTTTCTATTGGGTAATGCCCTTTGGATTAAAGAATGCAGGCGCAACATACCAACTTTCCATGCACCATATCTTCAAACCCTTCTTAGGGAAATTTGTTGAATGTTATGTGGATGATTTGGTAGTTAAATCCAGACAATTTTCCAATCATTTGGATGATTTGGAAACCATATTCAATAAACTTTATCAACACAGTTTGAAGATGAACCTCTTAAAATGTGCTTTCGGGGTAACCTCAGGAAAATTCCTTGGCTTTGTTGTACGCCATCATGGTATCGAAGTTGATCCTTAGAAAAAAATCAATACTTGGTATGTCACCTCCTCAAAATTTAAAATAATTAAGAGGACTCCAAGGACACTTGTCCTATATTCGGCACTTTATCACCAATTTGGCAGACAATTGTTTACCCTTCACCAGATTAATGATGAAAGGAGTCACTTACCAATGGACTGAAGATTTCTAAGAATCATTTAATACCCTCAATAAATATCTCTTGAGTCCATCAGTACTGATGCCACCTGTTGAAGGAAGACCACTTATTCTCTACGTGACAGCCTTAGAGCGATCACTAGGTTCCTTTCTCGCCCAAAAAAATGATGATGGGAATGAAAAAAACCTTTATTATCTCAGTCAAACTATGATTGATGCGGAAAATTGGTATTCAAGTATTGAGAAGTGCTTCTTGGCATTAATCTTTATAGTTTAGAATTTTAGGAACTACCAGCAATATCATGAGGTCCAATTAGTATCTCTCAATAACTCGCTCAAATTTATCCTCAGTCTCCCTATGCTTACAGGACATCTAGCACAGTGAGCAGTTATTTTTCAATAGTTTAATATCCATTTTGTTCCTCAAAATGCAGTAAAGGGCCAATATCTAGCTGATTTCCTTGTTGAGCACCCATTTGCAGAAGATACATCATTTAATATTGAACTTCCTGATGAAGGGGTCTTCTATACTCAAGATAATTTCCAAACATGGGAAATGTATTTTGATGGTGCTTCTAGAAGTCCAACAGGGAAGAGACTGGAAAATGATAAACTCAACAAGGTTGGATTTGGAATTTTCCTTATTTCCCCAGAAAAGGTAGTATTTCCTTATTCTTCCCTATTATTAAAAGGTGGTACCAACAATGAAGCAGAATACCAAGCTCTCATCGTAGATTTGGAATTGGACCTTCAGGTGAAAATGGATCATTTGAAGGTAAAAGGTGATTCAGAATTTGCAATCAAACAAATTAATGGGTAATATTCTATTAGAAAAGAAGAATTAATTTCTTTGTGTGATTGCATTATAGGTTTAATGGATAAATTATCCTCAGAGACAACATTATCTTATGTCCCGCAATAACAAAATGCTCAAGCAGATGCACCGGCTAACGTAGCTACAACCTTGAACGATCCAAATCGGGATGAGACAATTATCAGCATAACCCATTTCCGTGTGGTCTCACCTTTTGTTCAAACCAGAATGGAGGAAATTAATGAAATTTTCCCTAATTCTGAACCATATGGTCATACCAAAGGATGGAGAACATCCATCATGGAATATATTCAAAATGGGGTACTTCCACCAAATAAGGCTGAGAAGGAGTAGATCCGGCGGTGAGTGGCGAATTTTCCTCTTTATGATAGTCCAGACCACCAAAAAATCCTTTACAAGAGAGGCTTTGATGGAATTATTTTCAGATGTATTGATGGAGAATAGACTGCATCTGTCATGAAAGAAGTACATTTAGGAGCTTGTGGTGCCCATCAATCTGGGCACAGACTCTCCGATCAGATCCAAAGGATTGGATACTTTTGGCTTTCAATGACACAATATCGTACAGATTTCACAAAAAAATATCATCCCTATAAAGTGCATTCCAACTTCATTCATCAACCCCCAAATTTGCTACATATATCTAAATACTCCTGGCCATTTTCCACATGGGTAATGGATGTAGTAGGGCCTTATCATCCAACCACAATTAAGCAATTCAAGTATATTCTCACTGTTACTGACTTCTTCTATAAATGGGATGATGAAATACCTCTCAAGGAAGTCAGAGCCAAAATCATTGTTAGTTTTTTCAAAACTAATATCATCACTAGATTTGATGTCCCTCATACTATTTTGACAGATAATGGCACCAATTTTTGTTCTACTGAAGTAAAAAAGTTGTATCAGGAATATAATATCAAGTCCAACCACTCATCTCGCTATCATGAAGTGGAAAATGGATAGATAGAGGCTTTCAATAAGACCCTATCAAATATACTATAGAAGATGGTGGATAACGATAAGAAATCATGGTCTGATAAACTTTTGGATGCTTTATGGGCTTATTGGACAACTACCCGTACTGATACCCAAGAAACTCCTTATTCATTGGTATATGGAACTGGAGAAGTTTTTCCAATTGAAATACAATTTCCTTCACTTAGAGTTGCAATCTGTGATCATTTGTCTACAGATGAAAGATCTTAGAAATGATTCAATGAGTTGGAAAGATTAGATTAGAGAATATTTCACACTTTGCATCATTTAGAAGTCTATCAAAACATAATAGCGTGAGATTTTAATAAAAAAGTTTGCCTTCGTTCATTCCTTTAAGGAGAATTGGTATTGGTCCTTAGGACTCCAGTGATACCAGGAAAGAAACCTCCAAAACTTGAACCAAAATGGGAAGGACCTTATTCCATACATAAGGTCTGTTCAAATGGAGCCTATAATTTAATCTCAATGGATGGAGAGCTCATTACAACTCCAACCAATGAAATATTCTTGAAGAAATACTTTCTGTAATTATAAATCTTAGTCCTCACTGTAAGAATTTAAACTACACAGTACCATGTCCTAGTTGCAATATATTAAACTGCATAACAACCATAAGTGTCCATGCTACATGATGTTAACGTGTGTAGCATCTTTATCCTTGTTTCATGGTGTTAAAATGCATGACATCATTTGTACAACTAACATTTTCTCTATAAGACGTTAGAAGTTTCCATAAGCAAACTTCATTGACGCCATCACTACTCCTTATTAGTAGATGAGTGCCTCTCTTTCCTATGTTGGAGTCATATCTGCATAGTGACCATGTTTCAAGAACTATATATGGATTGATTCTCATTTTCAATGAGATATGTAGAGACACCTAAATCTCCAATTTTGGGCCCAGCCACAATCAAAAAATATTCTTATTTTCTTTTCTCCTCCTGTATATGAATCAGGTATATATAGAGTGTTTCCTTAAGATATATGATTAGGTCCTTATATCATTAAATGTATTAAAGATTTACCATTATATCAAAACATGTTAAAAGCCCTCATTCTTCATGTCAAACTTAGCATGAGGAATGATTGTTTAAAGAACTACGTACGACTTGATTCTCATTTATTTTGAGATACATAGAGACACCTAGATCTCCAATCTTGGGCCCAGACATGATAAAAAAACCCCTTTATTTCTTATATAAGAATCAAATCTGCATAAAAAATGTTTTAAGAATTATGTATGACTTGATCCTTTCCCTATCAAGACATATAGTGAAACTTGAGTGTTATCCTTTAACCTAGTTATAATATGTATTTTCCTTTCAAATCAATTCATCTTCATCCTTACTGCACAACATTAAACTGCATGGAAATATAACACCCCATTCTTCATCTATGTCACCTTTGTATTATGAAAGAGACCCTTACTACTCCTTATTTCTCACACTGAGCATAGCTCAAGTGAGCTTAGGAATTGGGTAAAAGGTTTCTTTATATAAGTAAGGTGTTTCAATTTCTTATAGGGGTAAAAATGTCCTCACTGCAAGACTTAAAACTACACAATATAATGTCCTCACTGCATGACTTAAAATTGTACAGTATAATGTCCTCACTAAAGGACTTAAAACTGCACAGTATAATGTCCTCACTGCATGACTTAAAACTACACAGTATAATATTCATTCAGAGGAAACAAAGAAATTCTCTATTTTACATATGAGTCAGATCTATTTAAAGGACATCAAACTCATGTTCAAATATTTCTCATATTCATTGGGCATAACCCCTTCCTTATTTTACACTCTTAATCTTGAATATTTATAGATCCTCATAATCTTTCTTACGGTTTTTTTGGTGACATAGTTTCTAATACCTGAGAGCTCTTTTTCCTGACTATGTAGCACATGCCCTTAGGAGGCCTTGCATAAGTTTCCTACATAACAGGCCTATCAGTCAAAAGATGCCACTATTTGGATATATAGCATATTCCTAAGTTGGATCTGCATAATAGAACCCCCATAACATGTTTTCCAAAATATGGTAACTTCTTTCTTGGTTATAGTATCTTTTTCCCCTTTAATCTTTGATGACAATATACAAGAATCTGTATTTTAAAATAGTCATTTAAGTATACTTGTCCCATTATCTTTCTCACAATATGAAAGTCTTCAAGACCATGGTTTATGAATCTCCCTCACCATGCATTCGATGCACTATGAAATAATCTTGAAATAACTTGGCCACATGTGATATATTGTTTCCATTTATGGTCCTAACTGTATGACCTAAAACTACAGACACCATACCTATTACATTTGAGTTAGACCTTTATAAAATTATTATTCCTCCAATTCTTTGGACACTCTTGGTTGGAAATACGCCTTCCATATTTAGGTACCTTTCTCCATAAATCAAACTCTGTGCTTTAGAAAATCTGAATCTCCTTAAAATTTCTTCGGCTTTTAGCAATAGAACATTAAAATTCTAAGAGCTCTTTTGTTTGACTATACAGTACGTGCCCTTATGTGGCCTTGTATAAGTCGCCTACATAACAGGCCTACAAGTCAAAAGATTCCACTATTTGGATATGTATCATATGCCCCAGTTGGCCCTGCATAATACAACCCCTATAACAGGTTTGTCAAATAATGGTAACTTCGTTCTGGGAAAATAATTCCTCTAATGTTTTTATCCATTTTCCCATATCATTCCTCGGTTTTAGAAATTCCAAAATCATAATTTACAATTTTCCCTTTAATACCTGATTATGATAGAATATTTCCAAACAAATTATCAAGAAATTTGGAGAGTTTCGTACTTTTGGTCAGAGAAAAATACCTTAAATTAAATCCACCCAATGTCCTCACTGCATGACTTAAAACTGCACAAAACAACATCCTCACTGTATGAATTAAAACTGGACAATATAATGTCCTCACTGCATGACTTAAAACTACATAGTATGATATCATAAATTCCATTTTTTTGATAAATTTTAACTTTTAATCATACACAAAATTTGTATAGATATGGTTTTACTATCCATGACTTATGTTGGTCTAAAATATCCCTGTTTCATTCTTAAAATTTCTTTCCTTGGAAAAACCACCCACTGTGGTCTTGAGTCACTCAAATCTTATTTTCTCCTATCTATCAATAGTAAAGTGTTAAACTTCAAAGAGATCTTTTGTCTAACTATGCAGCATGTGCCCTTAGGAGGCCTTGCATAAGTTTCCTATATAACAGGCATGTCAGTCAAAAGATGCTACTCTTTTTCTATATAGTATATGCCCTAGTTGGCCCTGCATAACACAACCCCCATAACGATTTTGTCAAATAATGGTAACTTCGTTCTTGTAGGATACTCTCCTTATGTTGATACAGGTTTTAAATTTGGTGGCTATAAAAATAATGGCTCAAGATTCCCCTTGGAAATTTTTAAAGAAAATTAAAGCAATTCTTAGTCACAAAGACTTGTTTAGGAACTTATTTCAAAATTTATGGTCAAAGATATTCAACCCTAAATATTATCCCTTTATAGTACAATATGCATGAATATAAACTACTAAACAACAAAAGACTTGGTACTCATTAGATTGAGAACCCATGAAGGTTACTTTGAACAAAAGTCGAGTCCTAGCTCACTAAACATACATTTTTTGTATGATTTAGGTAATATGGTGCAATAAAAAAAGATATCAAAAGATAAAATATTTGTTTGGTTATCCATATAACCCTAGAAACAATAAAATTATGCTCATTAGATCTCTCGACTTAATAATTTTTTTGAGCACTTCATTCTTATTATTATAATAATGATTGTTTAACATAAAGGAATCATTATCATTATTTACTTTTCATATTGCAATCATGAAAAATAGGAATGAAGATTTATATGATTAAAAACAAAATTTCTTTCATTCATATGAAAATAGAGGTGCATTCACAAAATGGAGCTTCTCTATCATGTTTTAGAATAAAATCTCAACATGAATTTTCATTTGTTGGACCGCTTCATAAGCCCTATCAGCTGCTTGTTGAAGTTGAGACAGTTGAGCAACTCCAACCTCCTCTTCCTGAAAAAGTGCTTCCTTAGTAGTTGAAATGGATATTATCCCCTATAATTGGGTTTCTCCTAATGCCTGATTCAATCGCTCAAGATTGTTATGAATAAAATCCAGTTACTGTTGAAGTTATAACAAATCCTTTGTGGTTTCTTTGATTTGTTGGCTAATTTCGAGTGATTTCTTATTATGATTTTCCTCCACCTCAATTACTGTAGCTTGAAATCCCTCAATATTGATGAGCCATTTAGCCTCTTAAAAATCTTTCCACAACTTATGATCATGCTCCCATCAGTGAATAGCCTCTTTCATGGCATCATAGACTGGCCGATAATTAAATCCACCAAATCCCAATTCACAGAATAATGTTGGGAGTTTTAAAAAATGGGACAACAATTTATCTAAAGGATTTTCAAAAATTATTCTCCAGATATGCCGCCATGTCTTCTTATGTTCCATGCCAAGAGCATATTGAATCTCTAAGTCTAAATCTGAGTCACTACCAAGAGGTAAAATGTACTCTGGAAACAAGTTGCTTAAAGAGCTGCCTTGTTCTGCTTCTCTTAGGACAGTAGAAGCTTCACCTTCTGATCTATGAGCTGATAAACGTAAATTATAAATCAAGGTCATTATTAGTTTGAAATGGAGGAAACAAATGTGATTCAAACAACTAATTATATTTACCCAATAATAAGTCAGCTACTTGATTGGATTCATTCCCCGTATTCTCAACTTCAATGTTTTGATCAGATGTTTCTTGAGAAGGGAAATTTCCTTAAATTTTGTCAGTTATGGCATCTGAAGGCTCTGGAACATCTCTTGATGAAGGATCCTTTGTAGGTATTTCTCCAGCCCCAGTGGAAGGATAAAGTAGAATACCCTGTTCCTGAAGATACTTTGTGACATTTTCGGCAGATAAAGCTGCATAAGGTGAATTTTGATGTAAAGAATCAAGTTGAAGAAAAAATTATGTATGGGAAATTCAAGAATAGGAACTTATTCCCTTGCAATTCCTCTTGAAAATCCCCAAAATCTTTGATGGAACCTGGAATATAAATATTTGGATTAAGGGTGTCCATCATTTCAATGTATAAAACCTAAAATGTTACAACATCCTCACCATTTAAGGTATCCAACAAACGTTGGTTGATACCCAAATTGGCTCCACTGACATTTTGTTCCATTGGATCTTTAATTGGTATGACAACATCAGGTATTTCCAAGTTTGGTTTAACATCAGTATTTGTCTTAGATTGCTCTGGATCTTCATTCCATTCTTCTGAAGTAATAGGAATATCAGTGCTGATTATTTTAGGATCCTTTGAAAAAATAAACTAAGGAATTTATTTAATCTTACCATGGCTTTCCTCTCTCTTATTATATTCAGGAGAAGGTATAGCTGAATCTTTTCACTTTTTATCTACTAAAATTTCAAATACGTCAGCATGAACCTGGGTTTCCCCTGGGGTTTCTTTTTCTGGTCTTGAAGAATCAACTCTTAATCCCTTGAGAGAGGATAGAGACATAGATCCTACAAGAGGATAAAACATGGTTACTAAAGTATATTAAGTGATTTATATGTCCTAAGGACAGTATAAATACTTACTCCTTCGATTAACACTTCAGATCAATCTCATTTCTCTCTTGCATTTTTGTTCAAAAGCTTGGGGAGAGATTGAAACACTCCTTTTAGCAGGGTAAAATTGAGGTAATGGTTGAGGATTATCTGTCTCCATTACCCAAATCATGTTTTTTTCTCCTAGAGAAAGTTCTGGCGACCTAGGAGGATCATTCATTACGTCAATAGGAGAACCTGCAGGACCATACTTAGGTGATTCAAGAATTGGTCCAGAGCTTCCTTCTCTACATTCAAGCTGCACAAATACATTTTCATCAAGATTAATGATGATAAATGGTAAAGCAGAGTTGAGACAAAAGAAAAAAAAAAGGAAATACATTCTCATTATTAACATAAATATCCCACTCCTCCTCAGAGTTGATAATTACCCCTTCACGGACTCCTAAGTCAAGTATATGAGATACTCATTTAGAGGTTGGGATTTATTCATTAGTTGCATATATAAAAACCTCTAACACCACAATATACTTCTGTACTTCAGCCAATTTATTATTCAGATTGCAATCAGAAGGTTCCTTGATGTCACCAATATCTGGTATTTGAGTTCCATGCTGGAGAAATGCCCATGTGTCCCTAAGATCACGGGTAGCACTCTCCCATTGATGAATGAATGAAGGTAACACATAATTCAATCTTGTTATGGTTTATTGTGGAGGTGATTCAACACATTTTGATTTGGGAACTTCTTCAAGCCTCCTTTCTTCAGAAAGTTCAACAGATGGAATATGAATCTCTGTTTGATGACGGCGACTGGATCGCCTTAGCATTGAAGGTATTGCTTATCTAGCCCTGGTTTTCCCGGTATACCTCCTACGAAGACATTTTGAGGGCTCTAAAACCTCTGAAACTTCTGTATCATCTCTAGACTTGGACTTCTTACCACGATTTCCATGTTCAACAGTAGTTGTAGCTGCCACTCGATATATTCCTTTTGTCAAATCCCCTTGAGTATATTAAGAAACCCAAGCTTTGGCATACCCAGCTTCTAATCCGATCGATGCATCTGATGGAGGTAATGTATTCGAAAATTTGGATACCTCTAAAGCTGTTAGAATCCACAATTGTTGCACTACCATTGGGTGTTTTTCATGTCTGACATACGCGGGTGGAAAATTATTTGATTGCTGATGGCATCTGAACTGACGAGCAAACCTATAGGGGACATAGGCCTCATAGATAATTTCACCATCAATCCTAGTTAATAATACGCCATCCCTGAATTCCATCATATAAGATCTTAGCTCATAATTATTTTCTTTACCATCATAAATAAATGTTCCAACTGGTGGGTTACAAAAATGAAAGAAGTTGAATTCTCCTGAGATAGTCAATGCATTCAGCACCACGTCAAGTCTTACTTTTGGAGGCTGAATACCAGAAACTTTCTGTAAAAATGGAGTGAATCGACCATTGGGAACTCTGACTAAATTCAACACTGAGTATGAAGAAAAATGTGATGCAATCCATCCCCACAACACTTGGAATAGCCCAACAATTCTAAATGGATCCTTTCCATTGTATAAATGTAGAAAGAGATGGTAAATGCTTGATAATACAGGGGTTGATAGCCCAATATACTTCTCTTCTACCAATTTAGCTACAATAATAAAAGTCCTTAATCTTACACCACCTCTGGATTCTCAGACTGGAAGCAAATAAATGCTTAGCCACATAGAAAGGAAGAAAGCTAAGTGTAATTTTTCATTTATATCGGGTTTGACTTTATATCCCAGTGCTTATAATCACCTCTTTCTAGTGTAGGCCAATATGCTATTAAACTACCTCAGTTATCTGCAGAAGGACAAACAATAGGATGTCCATAGGTTGGACCTTCCTCTGTTTTTGGTTCTAAAAAGGCTTCTATCCACACTCTAACATGGATATCTTTATTTTTTCCTTGGGTAAATTCTTCTCTATCTTAAATAATTCATGGGACAACAGTGGTGTTCTAGTCACATCACCCCATCTTGTAGCAGGTGGGATGAATTAATCATACATTTCCCCAAGAATGAGAATTCCAACTATTTGGTAAACATCCTAGAGACTAATACCAACTTCACCGTGTATCAAATGAAAGGAATTCATTTGTAGACTCCATCGGCTCAGTAATTCATGAATGAAATCATTTTTTTATATAAACATAAGTTTTCCCCATCCAGATAGCTTCGTAGATATGAACATCTGATAACTCTTTTCTAAATTTTTCACAAGTTCGACGTACCCAAAATTCCCACATCCACTCAGGTTTTACACCTCCTCCAGATTGAAGGTCACAATCTTCTTTCCAACCATTATATTGATCTGTTTGAGATTCCCAAAAAGTGGAATCATAACAATGCGTTCTTGGATCTGCAACATGATCCTTCATATCAGGAGTGCAACCACTGTGATGAAGAATGCAACTAATAGGGACTATTCATTCTTGTATTGAAACCCCCTGCACTAATATTCATGCAGTTACAGTTGGAGTATTGAAGAAAACAATTCTTTGGAAAGTACTTCTTAATAGATGGGTCACGAGCATCTTGAAAAAGCACATGCCCATACAAGGGTAAGTAAGGACTTTGTGAATAATCACGCTGGTATATAATTAAACTTTTCCACAAACCTAAAAGAGTACTTTCAATAACGTCATAATAGTCTAGTTCGACGATCTTCATTATTTCATTTTGGAGAGCCTTAGCTTCTTTAGTATGGGTCATCAAATGAGTCATTATTTCCTGCAAAAGAATTACCAAACTTCTAGGTCAAAATTTTAAAAGAGGAAATATTTTTTTTGGCAAAGGACACTGTTCACGTAGGTCCTTCGATGAGGCATGTCGCATAGGTATTTCGATGAGGTACATCACGTAGGTCCTTCACCAAGGATCCTAGCACAACTCCATCAATGAAGTCCTTTGTAATAACTCCATCATGTAAATAATTTTACCTTGAAGAAATTTCAAAGAAATTACATGAGAGCACAACGCGATGAAGCTTAGCGAACGAGCTACGCAATGAGAGTTGCAAAAAAATTCTGAGAAATCATAGGTAAAAAATCACGAAGGTTAAGACCTATTTATAGGAAAATGAAGACCTACACGTTAGGACTGCATGAAATCGCTCCGCGTCGTACCTTCGCGAAGCATCTACGTGGAAAACTGGCGCTGTTCAGCAATCCATCCACAATATTTTTCCCCAAACTTTTCACCTCAGGACTCAAAACTGTTTGGATGTTTCAGATCCAATCCTGAGGGGGGGGGGGGATTTTGTTGACACTACTTGAGAAAATAACCAAAAATATTATGAAGAATAAACTCTAGATATTTAAGATCCCAAAGGAAGGTTCAAAGATTACAAAGGAAAATCAACAATACTCCCAGAGAGCTTTGCAATAGAGTATCTTCATAGTCCTATGAGATGGATCTGTGCGACCGACCTACGCGGTTGACCTACATGGTAGATCTCTGTGCCCAAAGATGTTTTTTACACCTACGTGGAGAACCTGCACGACAGAGCTATGCCAAGTACCTATGCGAGCAACATTTCTTCGGCCAGACCTCATCTGTGCCTATAAATAGAGCCCCTGGGCTCCCCATCACTACTAAAAATTCGGGCTATAGCCACAGTTTTAAACCGTGGCTATAGGTCATCAGACCGTGGCTATAGGTAATAGCCATGGTTTGAGGAACCGTTGCTAAGTTTGGCATGGCTATAGGCCTAGACCTATAGCCACAGTTCCAAACCGTGTCTCTAGGTCTATATCCACGGTTTGAACCGTGGATATAGGTATATAGCCATAGTTCAAACCGTGGTAATATCACTATAGACAAGGTTTAGAACCATGGCTATACAAGAGGACAAACACACTTTATTGAAATAGTTTTAAACCGTGACATTATACCTATAGCCACGGTTAAAAACCATGGCAATTAACCAATATACACGGTTTAAAACCGTGGCTATAGGGTCTGAAAATCCATAAAAAATACCCCCCAACCCCACTGCAGAGACACCCCACCCCCACTCCCCTTGCATCCCCCCTCCCATCTGCAGCCCCCCACCCCCTATAAAGCCCCCCTGGATAGCCCCCCCCCCCACTCCCCTTGCAGTAGACAACCCCCCCTACAACCCCCTCCCCCCTGAAAAGCCCCCCCTGGACAACCCCCTCCCCCTTGTAAAACCCTTCCTAGACAGCCCCCCTTCCTAGAAAACCCCTCCCCCCCCCAAAAAAAATAGCCCCCACCCTCTCCCCTGCACATCCCACCCCCCTGTTGCCCCCTCCCCCCTACAAAGCCTCCCCTGGACAGCACCTCTCCCCCCTGAAAAGCCTCCCCTGGATAGCCATCCCCCCTGCAAGGCCTCCCCTAGACAGCCCACCCTCCTCCCCCTGCAAATCCCCCTCTGGACAGCCCCCCCAATTTAATAATAGTTTAATCATCTTATGACAACATGGGAGATTGATGAGTGGTTTTACAAATTTCAAGTGATAATGATATTTAAGTTATAGTGGAGCTGAATAGAACTATGGTTCCCAAAAATTGGTATGTACTGATTGATGTTGAATGAAGAGATATATGATGTCATTACAACAATCAATATGTGTAGTTAAGAAGTTATTCTAAATGGAATGAAGAAATCATCTAATGTGGTAGCCCACCCCCCCCCCTACAGCACCCCCCCTTTTGGACACCTCCCCCCTACCTGGACAGCCCCACCCTCCTGGACACCTCTCCCCCTACCTGGACAGCACCCCCCCTCCCGGACACCTATCCCCCTGTACACCCCCCTTCCTGGACAACACCCCCACCTCCCTGCTGGACACCTCTCCCCCTGCCTAGACAACACCCCCCCTGCTGGACACCCCTCCCCCCTACCTGGATAGCACCCCCTCCCTCCTGGACACCTCTCCCCCTCCCTGGACAGCACCCCTCCCCCCTGCCTGGACAACACCCCCCCTCCCTCCCTCCTGGACTCCTCTCCCCCCTGCCTGGACAACACCACCCCTGCTGGACACCCCTCCCCCCTGCCTAGACATCACCCCCCTTGCCTGGACAACCCCCCCTCCCTCCCTCCTGGACACCTCTCCCCGCCTTCCTGGATAGCAACCCCTCCCTCCCTCCTAGACACCTCTCCCCCCTGCATGGATAGCACCCCCCTCCCTGCTGGAGACCCCTCCCCCCTTCCTGGACAGAACCACCCCTACTGGACACCCCTCCCCCCTGCCTGGACAGCACCCCCCCTCCCTCCCTCCTAGACACCTCTCCCCCCCTGCATGGACAACACCACCTCTACTGAGCACCCCTCCCCCCTGCCTGGACAGCCCCCTACTTGGACAACCCCCCCTCCCTCCCTCCAGGACACCTCCCCCCTTCCTGGACAGCACCACCCTCCCTCCCTCCTAGACACCTGTCCCCCCTGCCTGGACAACACCCCCTCCCTCCTGGACACCCCTCCCCCTGCCTGGACAGCACCACCCCTGCTAGACACCCCTACCCCTGCCTGGACATCACAACCCCTACTGGACACCCCCGCTGCCTGGACAGCCCCCCCTCCTCGAAACCCACCTGGACAGACCCACCCCCATGACAACCCCACCCGGACAGCCCCCCCTGTTGGACAACCCTTGCACCACCCCTGCTGGACACCCCCCTGCTGGACACCCCCTCCCTCCTGGAAACCCCCTCCCTCTTGGAAACCCCCTTGGACCACCCCACTCGGACAGTAGCCCCCCCCTCCTATAAACCCTATACTGTTGTGATGCATTTGGGTCCATTGTGGGTTTTTGGTGATGGATTTATCCGTTGGAAAGGGATAGGAATGTAGAGTGGATTTTTTGGCTGGTTCTCAGCTTGTGTGGGTCATACAGGCGATGTTCTTGTGGGGTTTTTTGTTTCTATTATGGTGTTGGGTGGGTGTGGAATTTTTATAGTGCAAGGATCCTGTGCAGAGGATGCCTGATTTTAGTGTGTGGGGATGATTCTAGAGGGGCTTCTAGTGTGGTGCGGATAGAGTCACATGTTATTATTCTAGGTGCAGTTTTAGAGGATAGGGTTCATGGTGTGGGTGATTCAAGCGGGTATTTTTAGTTTTTGGTTGATTGGTTTCTTTTTGGTTTGTGGTTTTCTTGCTACTTGTCTACATGTAGGGGATTTTTTGTGTATGTTTGTGGTTGAGTTTGTGGTTGACTGGTTGGGCGTTCCTTTGGTGGATGGTCTTTTTCATATGGTGATGTTAGGATATTGTTTTCTTGAGTCTTTGAGTGGTCAAATGTGGTGGTCTGGTGCCATGATATTATAGAATGTTTCCTTGGCTTCAAGTTTCATGAAGTAGTAGGTGGTTCAAGTTGCATATGGACTAGTACTGTTGTTCCTAGAGGAAGGTTTTCTTTATTGGATGGGTTCTTTCCAGTAGCCTTTTGGGGTTCAGTAGCTATTCTGGTGTGAGTGTCTAGGAGGGTTGGGTTTTGTTTGGTGTTGGGTGGGATTACTGCAATCATTGGTGTTTAGGGGAGAGGTGTTGTGGTTGGGTGGTAGGTGGATGGTTTGTGGTTTTGTAAGGGTACAATATGGTGGGTTTTATTGATGGTGATTATTGTAGGTGAGCTGAGTGGTCTATTGTAGGGATTATGTGATTATGAAACTATTAACTTTTGGTGAACAATACCAACAAAGATTGGGTCATATTTCATAGGAGGGGTGAGGGATTTTAGGATCTGCACCTTCAGTGCATATTCAAGAAGAAGATAATTCAATGTCCATAATAGATTGCAAAGTTCAAGAAAAGATAAAAATAATTAGATACAACTTCTCTAATATAAAACCTAAAATATATTACCTCAATATATAGAATAACATTTGGGGTAAACATAGTTTTAGGCCTTTGTAATATGGCATAGTTAGAGGAACAAACCTACATTTTAGGGTACTATAGTTCTTTCACAAAACATAGTGGCTTCAGTATCTAGTGAAATTACTCAACCATAGAACAGAGAATAAAAGAGGCTTTTATTATCAATCATGATGAAAATAAGAATCAAAGGTCTTTTACTAAAGAAAAAGTTAAATACAATGATAAAATAAATCATCAAAATCAACTAGTAGTCTTTGACACTAAAACGATAGTCCAAATCCAATCAATTTCTATCATAAATGATTACATAGACACAGAACTGTTTATTCATACTGATATTAAAGTGTTTTTTGAGACTACATTCTTTTCCTCTATTTAGAAAATTGGAGATCAATCCCATCCCACTGTTGATAGAGTCCAATCATCTAAAGAAAAAGATGGACAATATTTTGATTCATTGAATACATAATCAAAGGAGGTGGTGTGGCTTCTGGGAGATTTCCAAAATATTGGGTGATTATTTTTGGTGCTACAGATACTGGGATATGTTGTTGAGTAGTTCTGTGAGCTTCTAGATAGGAACATCAATATGGATGTTCGGTGATGGATGGGTGTAGAGGCTAAAGTTATGGCTAGTGTTGGATTAGAGGTGCTGGAGGTTCTGTTTCCGTGGACTGGATTTTTAACAGAGATTGGGTGCTATTGTTGACTTTGAGTTGGTAAATGGGTTGTTGGATGGTTTTTTTTGTGTGGTGTAGGATGCCTCTTTGATGGGGTGTGTTGCAGGAGTGGCATAGGTTGGTGTTGGTGGCTTGGGATGTAAATTTGAGTACATTCCTAGTGGCTGGACATTGCTGTTGGCTTATAGGTGTTGGTGCTATTACTGTTTAGTGGGTTACTGCTAAAACTCTGATTGTTATTGGGTTTTTCTATAGTACATGTGCTATTGGCTAGTGTTATTGGATTATAGTAGGTTTCTTCTTGGTGGGGAGTGCTTCTGGTGTCAAGCGGGCTACTACTATTTCCAGTTCCACTAGGGGTTGGCTGTTGATTGAAAGCTGGGAGGTTAGGGTTTAGTGGTGATGGAGATGATGGGTTTACTGGTTTTCTCGGTGGATTTAGGATGTTCTCTTGGATTTCTTTATGCTTACTCTTTTCTTAGATCATGTTTACCAATTCACCCAGCATGAAAGGCCACTCAAACCCACCTTTGAGTCTGGAAAAACATTCAGGTACTTCACATGACAACCTTGCTACAAATATTTCAGGTACATCTCCTCCCCTTTTTGTCATTCATACTATTGGTATTTCTCAGACTTCAGATAACATTAATATGCCTACTAAATCTAAGAAGGAACATACAGCAATGCCTTTTCATGGCCTCTGAGAGTGTTAACCTCATGCAAAGGAAGTCAAAGGAAGGGAACTTTGCTCTTAAGATTGATATCTCTAAGGCTTTTGATACCCATAAATGGAGTTTTCTCATTGAGATACTTCACAGGCATGGGTTCTCGAATAGATTTCTGAACCTGGTTAACACTATTCTTGGATCCTCACGGATGTCAATTCTTGTGAACAGTGCACCGAGAGGGTTCTTATCTTGCTCATGGTGTGTACGAAAAGGTGGCCCCTTATCAGGACTACGGTTTGCAATTGCAGAGGATTACATAAGCCGATGCATCAATGAGATTGCTCATCTGGGTATTTATAAGAGGATTAGAGCTGGTTTTAATGATCATGCCCCACCCCATCTTCTCTATGATGATGACATTGTATTGATGGGGAAGGATTCAAA
This sequence comes from Viscum album, assembly GCA_963277665.1. NCBI lineage: Eukaryota > Viridiplantae > Streptophyta > Magnoliopsida > Santalales > Viscaceae > Viscum > Viscum album. The sequence goes on along the minus strand of OY728129.1, from coordinate 1,859,789,598 downwards.
GAGAACCATATCCTATATAAAGGCTCTTTTCACTCAATTTGAGGATGTGGCTGGACAGGCCATAAGCTGGGACAAATCTTCAATTGTTTTTGGCAATGGAATTCCTGTTGAAAAAAAAAACAGGATCACTTGATACCTTGGGGTGAAGAGGGGATCCTTGCCCTTTCAATATCTTGGGGTGAAGAGGGGATCCTTTCCCTTTCACTTGATACAAATGGTCATGAGGGATTATTAAGGAACATCAAAGCCTGGTGAGAAACTTTATATGGATAGGATCAATCTTTTAAAGGAAGTTGGTCACAGTGAAGTGGAAAGAATGCATAAAACCTGTGGAAATGGGAGGATTAAGGGTCAAGGATCTTCGTACCATTAATGATGGTATGATTGGAGAATTCACTTGGAGGATGCTCTCAAATGATGTTGATGATGAGTTTCTGTCGAGAAGGTTCACAAAACGGCTATATAATGGATATAAATACTACCATGAATCCTTGGTATGGGCTTCCCTTAGGCAATCCTATGAAATGATGATGCAGGATACTAAATGGTTGGTCAGTAGAGACTCCAATCATAGTTGCTGGAACACCTTATGGCAGGATCAGCCCTTGCATTCTATGAATGTCCCATCTAAAGTTAATAATTATGCATTTATGGATTGTGAAAAACTGATCTGGCTTCATAGAAGGATTTGGATTTTTGACCCCAAAGAGTTTTACATGATTTCATGTGGTGGTACTGACCACACCCCAACCTGGCTTATGAAGTTCAGGGCTCCATTCATTTGGCCATCCCGGTTTCTACTTCTTTGAATAATCTGGAAAAATAGACTTCTTACCTCTGAAAATTTGAAGTGATTTGGATTTCAGATGGCCTCCAGATGTGCCTTATGTAGGGCTGCAGAAGACACCACACAACATGTGTTTATGGAGTGTGGCCAGGCCCGACAACTCTGGAGTTATCTGGGAATGTTGTTTGGGCTTGCGGTGGACTCTGGCATTCTACTTACGGATCTGATGCCTGGTCTACTGCATATGCGCTATAGTGAGTAGTTGGGAAATCTCCTCACTACTGCTATTGTGGAGGTCATTGTGTCCTTGTGGGATTTGATGATCATGGCTCTATTTGATAGCACACATGATGCTGTCTGGAAGGGAATGATCTCCATCCACAGGGACGTGTACGCTGCGTCAGTGGTCCAGGATGGTGAGACGTCTAACACCATTTCTGGATTGCAAACTCTTAGGTTGCTTGGAGTTTCAGGCTAACCACTCAGACCTCGAATACTTAAGTATATCAGATGGATACCACCGATTACCAGAAAGGAATCCCCATGGTCGCACCGCGAGGCCGATGGCCGCTGCCCCTGTATCTGCACAGCAAATCCGTTTTCTAAAAAATAATATCCCCCTTTATTATTCCCCCTTCTAAACAACATCTCACAGAAGCGTAGAGACATGTCATCTAGGTTAGCTATGAAGTTATAAATGTAAGAAAGGTTCCCCTAGAGCCCCCTCAATTCTCTAAGAATTTGAGGGATTGAAATTGATAAAACTGAACTTGTTTTTTTAGATTCAAACTCAATTTCATGGTATCACACCACAAATATATCGAATTTTCCTAGCGTTACCCTGAAAACACATTTTACCAGATTAATGTTTAGGTTGTGCTACTGCAACTTGTTAAATATTGTTTAAAGATCTTTGAAATAATCACATCTCTATTGAGATTTGATAACCATGTAATTAACAAAATAATTCATCTATTATTTCTAAGAAGGTGTTAATGATATAATGTATGTAGTGTTGGTATGTAGTGTTATCATTATTTAATCCAAAGGGCATGACCTAAATGGTGCGGGCTGGATTTCAGGTGGTTGGGGGCTGGTGCGGGCTCGAATGCAGGTGGAAGGGGGCTGGAATGATGGTGGAAGGGGGCTAGTTGTAGGTGTTGGGGGGATGGTTTGGGCTGATTCGAAGGTGGCAGAGGGGGCTGTTGCGGGCTGGAATGCTGGTGGCAGCAGGCTGAAATGAAGGTGGAAGGGGGATGGTGTAGGCTGGATGTGGCTGGATCAGGGCGAAATCACGGCATTACCACGGCATGACTGAGGCGTGACCGTGGAGTGACCGCGGTGTGACCGCGGAGTGACTGCGGCGTGACCGCGGTGTGAATGCGGCGTGACCGCGGCGTGACCGCAGCGTGACCGCGACTCGTTGGCCTGGTCTAGCAACATCCGCGGGGCAGCATCTTCCGGCCATGAGCGAAGGGAACGAGAGGAGGTGGGGAAACATTCCGGTCGTCACCCCACCGACAAAAATTGTGATTATTCAGTCTCAACATTGATCACAAGACTCATAGAATACTATCACTGCGAATCGTCGTAGGGTTCTGTTCTAGAGCAAGGCCAAATCACGGCGTGATGGCGGCGTGACTGCGGCCAAATCACGACATTACCACGGCGTGACTGCGGCATGACCGCGGCGTGACTGCGGCATGATCACAGTGTGACTGCGGCCAAATCACAACATTACCATGGCGTGACTGCGGCGTGACCGCGGTGTGACGATGGTGTGACCGCAGCATGACCGCGACATGAGGGTGGCGTGACGGCGGCGTGACGGCGGCGTGACGGCGGCGTGACGGCGGCGTGACGGCGGCGTGACCGCGGCGTGACCGCGGCGTGACCGCGGCGTGACCGCGGCGTGACCGCGGCGTGACCGCGGCGTGACCGCGGCGTGACCGCGGCGTGACCGCGGCGTGACCGCGGCGTGACCGCGGCGTGACCGCGACGTGTTGGCCCGGTCCAGCGACATCCGCGGGGCAGCATCTTCTGGCCATGAGTGAAGGGAACGATAGGAGGCGGGGAAACATTCCGGTCATCGCCCCACCTGAAATTTTTTTGATTAGTCAGTCTCAACATTGATCACAAGACTAATAGAATACTATCACTGCGAACCGCCACAGGGTGTCCTTCTGGAGTAGGGGCAAATCACGATGTGACCGCAGTGTGACTGCAGAGTGATCGCGACGTGACCGCGGCATGACTGCGGCCTGACCGCGGTGTGACCGCAGTGTGTTGGCCCGGTCTAGCAACATCTGCGGGGCAATATCTTCCACTTAGTTTCAAATAGGATGATATAGATGGAATGAGAGGATTTTTTCTCAGAAGATTTAAAGAAATGAATGCTAATATGTGATGACTAGAGGATTGGATGACCCATGATATACCTAATTCGGTGAGGGCTCGAATGCAGGTGGAAGGGGGCTGGAATGTTGGTGGAAGGGGGATGGTTGCAGGTGCTGGGGGGATGGTGCGGGTTGATTCGAAGGTGGCAGGGGGGGCTGTTGCGGGCTGGAATACTGGTGGCAGTGGGATGAAATGAAGGTGGAAGGGGCTGGTGTGGGATGGATGTGGTTGGAGCAGGGCCAAATCACGGCATTACCGTGGCATGAACACGGCGTGACCGCATCGTGTTGGCCCGGTCCAGCGACATCCGCGGGGCATCATCTTCCACTTAGTTTCAAATAAGATGATATAGATGGCATGAGAGAATGGTTTCTCAGAAGATTTAAAGAAATTAATGCTAATCTGTGATGACTAGAGGATTGGATGACCTATGATATACCTAATTCGGTGAGGTTTGGAGATCTAGCAGTGTAGGAATACCTAGAGGAATACCCCATGGGATCAGGAAAATCACAGGTTACATAACATGTAATCTGACATTACTGGTACTGTGGGACCCCTAGGCTATGGAACTGGGCTTTTGGTTGGATTTAAATATCACATGCCATGTGACATGGTCACACAACATGGGACCCATCCTAAAAGTCTAACACCACTTAAAGAGTGTCTTGGTTCAAACAACCGTTTTAATAAAAAGATGGAAACCCCCTACAAGGATATAAAAGGGTCAAGTACGATGTGTGCTTTATGATTAACAATGACATCAAGTATAAGGAAAACATCAATGCAATAATGTTAAGCAAGGTATACCACTGTGAGTTTTCGTAGACAGCGCACCTCCGTTGGAGGGGTTTTATTACAAAACCATGACTTATTTATCAAACAAAACAATTATCTTAACTAACACTTATTCAAGAATTGAAATTTAATATAAACATGAAAAATTAAGAAGGAAACTAAATGCAATTTAAAACATTCTTGAATTAAATAGGCTAGGAGAGGGACCCTACCTCAACCTCAAGGCGCGTTTGCTTTTAATGACGACAACTTGAATCTTCCTTTTTTCCGCTTTCATGCATATGAAACTTAACATATATATAAGGACACCTATCCCCTATGTACATATTTTCATGGACAAATATGTACAAGAGGGTCCTTAGATATATGTTTATACTTGCGTATATCCCTTTACACTTACACGTGTATGCATTTTTCATATCAATATATAAGCACACCTATCCCAAATATATATATTCATACTTCCATGAGTGAATATATATAAAGGGGGAACTTATATATGCATATGCCTACCTATGCATACACATGTAAGCCTTCTTCAACGGTGACTCAAATCCACCTCAATGAAATCCAAAACACACAACAAAAATATAAGGAACCCAAAAATCAAAAAATCCCTAATTAAAATTGGGCCAAAGAATAAAAATGGAATAAACCTTACCCAAATCTTGAACTCATTGTCTTAGATGGTGGTGGATAGAACCGGTCTTATCATAAGAAACCACCTATAAAAAATAGTGGGAAAAGAAATGAGATATAACAACTTCTTATATATATGTGATCAGTGTGTCAACTGTACATGATAAATGATACATGAATCCATAACCAGAATGAACAAATAATATTCAAATTGATATGTACATCACAATACTAAATAACATGATAATTAATAAATCTCTTTATTTTTCAAACATCACCTTCAATTTCCTATTCAAAAATAAAAAATCACCAAAATATGAGAATAAAGTAAACCTCCATGATCACTTAAAAGAAAGAAATATGGATTAGACATTGTTCTTAACCTAGAAAATCCATTCCTTGAATGTATAAAATACCTAAAACTCTGCATGCCTATATCCTTCTTAATTTTCTAGATTGAAACCTCATTTTTTAGCATGTTATTCTTCTGGAATTCACCTTTATTCTTAGTTTATATAGGTTTATCAATTTTATAATGTAGATAATTTTCCTTCTTTTATTCTTAATCAATCTGCTTGGATTTTTCAAACCAGTTTTCTAATATGATTAGATAATCTTTTGGTGCATGATCTTCCTTCTTCTTGATTGTATATTCCTTATTTGTAGAAACTATTTCCGAACATGCGATAATTGGTTATTTCCTTTTATCTTTAAACAATTATTATTGTTATGGAATCTATGTAATAAATTCTTAACAATTTGGACTACTTGGTTTCCCTTCCACACACACTTTCAACATCCTTTAGAGTACCCTTTTTAGGCTCCCTTTCAAACTCCACACTAGAATTGTCAATCACTAGCCCACTATAATATCAAATATTGATACTTAACCCAACACATTGATCTGAGTGACATCTTAGAAATAAAGAAGCTCTAAATAGAATATTTACCAATATAAACTCCTCATAATTAACTTAACACACTGAATATACCAACCACTATAGGTAAATCATTAATTTTGGTGTGGTCTTGGAACCAAATATGGTTCATCCAACATCAATCTCCAGACACTAAATTCAACCATTTACTATCTAAGTTCATACATTTCACAACCTTATAATGATCACCATCCCTTGATATGGATTTCACTCAAAAAGGACAAGTATGAATCTCCCCACTATAGTATTATCGATACCATCATCAATCCTACATACACATGTCTAGTGCCTCATATCAAATTATGATCACTATAGAAGATCCTAGCCCAATAATCTCAACAAAATTTCTTCATTTAAAAACTATAATCTTTCAAACACACATTATATCCAAAAAAAATAATACATTAAAAGATATTAGATAGGGAAATCCAAATTATAGAAAAAAATAATAACTTTAGGAATACCTCATTAAGTATGGTACTAAAAGTCACTTCACCTAGGATAGCTTTTCCCAATAAAATAATATAGAAACCCACATCTCGACACATACATGAAACCTATTTTTCCCATCCCAATACTAAGGGAATGCACACACATTCTTGATACATGAGAAATAGACCAAAGTTCATTTATTTTTCTAATATTGAGCTGAGATATTACTCATTCAATTTACTTTGTCACCCTCATACTGAGGCTCACCAACCAACATTCATTCCTACCCGGTTTCCATCCTTCTCCGTGCACCTTCCTTTGCAATGGATGTATCTACATAGATAGCTCAGTCTTTCTTGAATATCTCCTAGTAGGTGTCCAGATAAAAGGAAGCTACTCATGCCCACAATGAGTACATAAGACCATTTAAAAACTAGAATTCCTTTATGAATAAATTTCATTTGAAGGATGGCATGAAATTAATAAACCTTTCAAATTTAGTGGCATACTCCATTACTGATTCCCATAATGATATATCTCCATGAATCCCCAAAACATGCTCTTATTCTATAAATCTACCATAGCCTCTCATAGAAGAGGGAATGAAACTCGATCCATAAAACCTCCTAATTCCTTCTTTTATGGTCAAATGTATTTATCCATTCTGATTCATCTCCTTTGAATTTAGAAACTTCTAGTTTCACCCATATATCCTCTAGAGTTCCAATCCTTTCAAATAGGAACTAAAATTTCTTCAACATATTCTAAACATCCTACGATCCCATGTCACTACTGAAAATTAGATACTGTTACTCCTAGAACTCATGGATAACTTAGAAAACCATTGCTTTTCCTTTTCGAAGGCCTTGGTCAATGGATCAAAGTAGTTGTAACATAATATGAGGGAAAAAACCACTTGAGCACATTTCCCATGAGAACACAATGTTATCCTAATTAGATGCTTTATTGATGAATTTTGACTCAACATCATCTCGTAATAACAACATTACTAATTAGAAACCCATCACGCCACAATCCTAAGCATGCATTATTACCACAAAATCATGAAACTACCTTTAATACTTACTTCATAACAAAATATAATTTCCAAAACACCAAACCCTAAGGTTTATCATAATAATCTAAGGGTTACTCTCCTATACACCAAGCATAAAAACCAAACCCCACACATTCACCCTTGATAATAATAAACCCTCCACCCCCTTAACTGATCTAACAAGAAACTTCCTAATAAAAATACACAATCAAATCACCCATAAATCACCAAAATTCCCTATATCAAGAGTTTTACATCAAAACATCAAGAAAAACCCCAACAAGAACCAAAAAATTGAGGGATTACCACCAACCCAAACCCCCAAAGAAAAATCCAAACCATACCCAACACATATCCATCATACTCCAAACACCACCCTAACACCCGAACTCAATTGCATGAATAGCGATAATCTTCTACCTGAAAATGGTGAGTCCACTGAGCAGAGGTCTTCGGGGAGGAGGGCGCCGTTGTGGGAGAGTTCGTCGGGGAGGAGGGTGCCATTGTGAGAGAGGGCTGCATGGTGAGATCATCGGGGAGATCGTCCAGAGGAGTATACGTCATCGGGGAGGAGGGTTGCGCGGTGATATAGATGCGAATCGGGGGAGGAGGAGGAGGGTTACAGTGAGGAGGAGATGTCATCGGGGAGGAGGGATGCGCGGTGATAGGGCTATGAATCGGGGGAGGAGAGGAGGGATGTGGGGAGGAGGAGACGTCATCGGGGAGGAGGGCTGCGCGGTGTGCAAATCAGGGGAGGAGGAGGAGGGTTGTGGATCGGGGGAGGAGGAGGAGCTCAATACAGATTGAAAAAAAATGACGCTCGCGGTGTATTATTCATTTAGCCACAGAGATGGAATTTAACCGTGGTAATATAAAATCTATAGCCACGGACCTATAAAACCGTGGCTCTAGGTCCGTGGCTATAGCCCAAATTTTTTGTAGTGTATATGAGGACTGAAAAAAATTGAAGAGACTCTATGAAGCTCCCATTGCATAGATCTTTCGCTTAGATCCCTCATATTGTCTTAGGTATCACTCTAAACTACTAGAGAAGAGATAATTAAATGGGATAAGCATGTTTTAAAAGTCTTTTTAAAAATTTTACATAGGTTTAGTTCTCCTATGTAAAAAATATTTTTCAGTCATCAGCCATACCTGCGCAGCATACCTACGCATCATACCTGTGTGTCATACCTATGCGGCATACATGGTATACCTGTTCGCCAAACCTATGCAGTATACCTACGAGGTGCATCAACGCGGGGTACCTACGCGGCATACTTGTGTGAGGGACCTATGTGACCAAATCAAGTACTTTTTTATGGTAGGGTATCTCCTTCCTTGGTTCCCTTATCTGAAAGAAACTAAGTTAAAACCTCCACCAAGACCTCCTGACTTATCAAACCTTTGGGAAATTCACATCAGCGTGTCTCCTATTTGGGTTTGTATTTCCGCAGTCAGAGGTTTCCCGCATTTGTTTCACAATGGAGTTAGGATTCATGAAATGTATGTGGGTTTGTATATCCGTAGTCAAATGGACCTTTCTCCTAGAAATAGTGTTGGGAAGTTCCTAGTTTAGAGGAGGGTTGGGTCCTGGCCTCCCCTTTCTCAAAGAGGTGACCTGGAACCTCAGGTCTCTGGTAGGGAAGGTACAGTTCACACTTACTTTTCCACACAAGAAAAGGAGAAGTCTCCCTTTCCTACTAGGATCAATTTCAGGGCAACCATCCTAGTGTAAGCCCCTCACCTTCATCCCTTCTTCCTTACATTAGACCCTTGTCCAATGTAAATAGAATAGTGGGAAGGCTTGTCGCCTCACCCTATTCCACGTTCGACGCGCCCTCTTCCATCAGCGGAGGAGGAAAAGTGTGAAGTATCATTGTTGAATCTTTCACATCCTCTTATTTCTCTCACAGAGCATGGATAACATGGGCTTAAAGATATGTGATGGTTACAACATGTGAAAAAACACTCCCCCAAAGGAACTACAAGAACTTTGATTCCTATTCAAACCAGGATACGTAGGAATTCGTCTCAAGGCCCGAGCTCACTGGGCATCCTCCTTAGGAAATAAGCCCCAAATTTAATCTTCAAATCATCAAGGAATCCTTTTCCAGAAGTAATCCCAAACTCTTCTTTCTTAGAGGACCATACTCTCTTATGATATTTATCGAACTACGTGGGATTTGATTCTCATTAATATGGTATATGTAGGAATCCTCCTTGAGGTTCAAACCCAACACTTAAAATCAACTCTGTTCTCCTTGGGCCATATTCCTAATAGTGTCTGATCCTACTTGGAAACTCATAACCTTTCCAAGTTCCTTAGGATGATTCAGAGTATGTCCTATACTAAGTTTTGACCAAGCACCTTTTTCTTAGAGGTCCTTATCACATGACTTTAAAAGGTATGATGTGTCCTATTAAGCGACACCAAACTACGAGGGTTTTGATTCCTTTCACAAGGATACATAGGTAGCCCATTTTACGAGCATGATCCCAAGATCAAAACAAACCTTCATCTTCCTGGATGATAACAAATTCCAGAGTGCCCCACTGAGTGGCTTAAAAACCAGTATCATTACAATGATGATTAAAAGAATCTCTAATCAGTATATCAGAGGATACCATTGATGGAAAACCTCGAATACATACAGATGTTTCCATTGATGAAGAACCTTGAATGCATAATGATGAGTCTAAATTTTACACATGTTAATAAGTGATTGTAAATTCTAAGGGATACTTATGATTTACTTAGTGAATTAATAAGGATTCATGAAAATATCTTAAAGATTACAAAGAGAGTCCCGGAGTAGAAAATAATTCCCCACAAAAGGGTGTGATGAGTCCAAACTCCCATCATCTTGGCCAATGCATGTTCTTAAGTATCGTAAAATTAAAACTTAATGAACGATTGCCTTTGGAAAGTAGGTCCCCTTTGTATAAAGAACTATTGGAAGTTTCCGGTTCCATAAATAAATCCAATGGATACCACCTGGAAATAGTTATTCGTTAAACTAGAACACATTTTTCAAGGAACTAAAAGAACAACTTATTTCTCTTATGTGGTGTATATAATACTCATTTAATATATTATATCATGAATATATTTGTCTTCATGTTATTTAAAGTTTCATTTGAATATTTTTCTTTCACAGGGATTATGATTAAAAATATACCCAAGTGGTAATAGGTTATTTCATAATCTCATCATTATTTCATATTGTTTATGTTTAAGTCACCACTAGGGGAGTATTTTTCTTCATCATCCATGTTTTATAAAAATATTTTAAAAATTGATTTAAAATATTGTCCATATTATTTATTATAGACATTTTAACACATTTTTTACTTATTAAAAAAATGGTTTGAAAGGAATCTTCTTATTTTTTTCTGAACGAGGTACATTTTGATAATTTAAAAAAAAAGTGAAAGGAATGTTTTTTAATTTATACGCCATGAAAAAAAATTTCTTCCATTATGAATAATATTTTTTAAAAATATTACTTTTAATGTTTACTTAGTTTTTTTCAAATAAAATATTTTCCTTCGTATTTGTGAAGTCTTTAAATAAATGATTTAAAAGTGAAAAAAGTATTTTCCTCAATAATTTTCCCATGATCCTTTTAAAGTATATTCATCAATTTAAACTCCCTTTGTTTAATATTTTTATTTACCGAGGTTGTTATCTTTTTTTACTATCAACCATATTTTTATATGTGGTTTATTATCATTTTTACTAGAGAAAATATTGAAATTCTGTATGCTAGCTCTTTCAATATGAACAATTATTGATTTTAAAGTAGTTGATTATGCTGTATTATTTATTCATATGAGAAATGAATTTGAATTATTAAGTGATGGGTGGGTCCAAAAATAACATAGCCCCTTGATGAATTAGTGGGTCTCATGTGATAAACTAATTTGGGTTTTTGGCCAATGCCTTACCCATTTATATATAATGTCTTAGCATGAAGCATTTATAGTATGTTTAAGATGTATTGGCCTGAGTTCTCAAATATAAGTTTTAGATGTCCAAAATTATACATTACATCATCATAAACTCATTTATTTATGTCTATGTTATTATTTTGAAAAGTTTTTATATCCATGGATATTGTTTTCTCATGTGATTATTTAAGTGGTATTATATGATTATAATTAATTTCCTTACATATTATTCATGAGTTATTTATATTTCACTGTATGAATACCCTTATTGAGAATATGAGCTCAAACATTTCTTATTTTTCTTTTACCTAGGATACTAAGAAGTTTTTTATGATTACTATGTAGGGATACTCTAAAAGGTACAATGATGTTCTCGAAGAAAATAATTCGTTGTATTTTAAGTTTTCAAATGTAAATGTGAAATTCAAGTATGTATATAGTTCTCTAAGAATACTAAACTTTACAGTCCTTTATTATTATATTTCTTGTATTTAGTTATAATTTAATAAAGTTGTAAAACCTCGAGATCTTGTGAATTATTATTTTTCAAATTAATTTAATGTTTTTGATATTTTTCATTTCACGCAACACTAAAAATTGTTTATTTTATATCAAAGCACTATGTTTGGATTGTGTATATGAAACACCATGTTAATAGTGTACTAAAAAAACATAAATTTTATCTTTATTTACACGAAACAACGAGGTTAGATTTCATTATACACAACAATGAATTTATTTTATGGCTTGTGTAACATGCATGACTGATTTTTACTGAACAATAGTATATCATTAAAATGTTATTATTTAAAATAATATGATATAACCTAGCCTATAAATTAGTCGTTATGAATATTATTAACTAATTTATGAAAATATATAGTTTTAAAAAAGAAAAGATGAATTCATAGGTTACCAATTAATTAGAAATGAATATGAAAACCGATTGAATATAAAAGGAAATATTATTATTTTTATGGTCACAAAGATGTTTTACCCTAATAAATTAAATTAAATAAAGTTTTTGAGTGATATTAAATTAAAATATTTTTATATATTAGATAAAATATTTTTGATATCCATTCAATAGATTTGATAGACATAAGATGAGAACAAACCCAATTTTTTTTGTTAAAAACCTATATTTTTATTTTTAACGCCTTTTAACGGAGAACCCATTTTAAATAATTTTTTTTCACTTTTTTAGATTTAATATGTTAAAATAAACCTTATTTTATGAATATAAACAAAAATATTATTTTAGGATAATATTTTGGTATTTTTCTGTAAGGTTTTATTCTTAATGAATAGTTAAAAATACTAGATTTTAATTCAAAACTGTTTTTTCATATAATTTATTTATAAGGTAAAATTATATTTTAAATAGGTTTAAAAGTTTAATTACATAATATTTTTATCTATTAATACAATATATTTCATTTTAACTAATTTAACATTGAAATTGGATATAAAAACTTAGCAAACTTTTGATCATTTTTTACTTAAAAAAACACAATGTCATCCTGTCATTGAGAATAATTTTAAATTAATTTATGTCACTTAGGTGATTGGAATTTGGAAAAATGGATACCATATTTGTAATAAGAATAATTTATAATTTATAATAAGTCTAACTTGGTTTTTTTACGAAAATTATTAGTGAAATTAATTAAAATTATTTACATCGATTAAGGTAAAATTAAGCTTAACTTAAGACTAAACCTTAAATTTAAGACTCAAAAATACCTATAAACTTGTCCAAGATCCATTGTATGGATATATTTAGACCCTATAATCCATTTTATCTAATTTGGTAAATTATTTTATCCACTTTTAACATAAAAAATATGGGTGAAATTATCTCTTCAAATACTTACAAGAGCGCCACTTCTCCTCCACTATAAAAAGACCTCCGCTCCTCCCACTTCCTCACACCTCTCAAGCCCCTTGGATAACCCAAAATCTAATCAAATAAGATCCAAAAATCCCCAAATTCCTTTTATAAGCCTCACCTAGTACAAAAAGAAAACCAAGGAATCCTTTTGGCCCAAACCAAAAGAAGTTACCTGATCAAGAGGTAACATCTTCTCTCAAGCTCCTTTCTTTTATTTTATTTCTCCACACCATCCACTATATTTATTACATGGTTGTATGAAAAAACATGTCTCATAAATATACTAGGATACTTATATGATAAGGTTTTTACCTACACTTACACTCACCTCCATATAATGGATAACGAGCATACTGTTTATGTGTACGGCGAACTACCACCTCACTAAACAAAAATTGTTTATTTTTTCTTTTACCACCGCTCATGGTGGAAATTATGATGTAAAATATGTTTATATATGTCATATATTATATTTATTATGTATTTAAGCTTCTTTATTCCTTTTATAACACATATTTTGTTTTACTTTTCATTTGGTGTAAATACGATAATTTCATTTGAGGAAGTGTGGACTATCGCCCCATCAAAGCGATATGATTCGTTCAAACACTATATGAAATGTATTAAGGATGGGTTTAGTGAAATTATATGATATATATAAAATTATAATGATATTTTAATTATATTATATACATATATACATATATGTCATTTTGTTTCTTTCTTTCAATATGATAATTAAAATGAAAAAACGTTCATGCGTACATACAACTTTTTTTTAAAGGCAATGTCTTGGTCAATGAGCAAGACAAAAAATATTAATAAAAAAGGAAGGTAAAATTACAAGGGTCTGAAAGAGGAAGTTTTATTACAATATTTTTCATAAAAAGGAAGGAGCTCAACCGGTAAATCGTCACACCGCGTAATGTCCTGGTTGATACCTTTGTTAGCTAGACTATCAGCCACAACGTTTGCTTCACGATAGGTATGTGTGGCAATGTATCTAATATCCTGGAGCGAGCTGAGATAGTTCTTCCAACGCGCTGTGAGAGACCAAGCAAGGTGACCCACACCATTCCAAATAGCTTGGATAATGGTGGTGGAATCACTTTCAATCCAGATATTGTTCCAACCTTTAATCTTAACAAAGTTGACTGCGTGAATCACTGCCATCATATCAACCTCCAGGGCAGAGGTAGATCCACAACCACCAAATAAGTAGCCATGAATATGCCCATGAGAGTCCCTGAAGATGGACCCACAACCTGCAGGACCAGGATTTCCTTTAGAAGCACCATCAACGTTGATTTTAATCCAGCCAGGAATCAGAGTTTTCCAAAAAACTTTAAGGAAGCGCTTTGGTTGATTATAGATCCCATTGATTCTAAGCTGATGAAGGATGACAAAATCACCAACCGAGTTAGCGCAGGAGGCTTTCTGAAGGGTGGATGTGTCTCTGATTGCAATAAGAATTCTCGCCCGCCCTAAAACAAGATTGAGTGAGGCTCTATTGTGAATAATATCATTTCTATCATACCAGATAATATGGATGAGCTCTGCAACTGCAGATAGAAAGAGATTTTTAATCTGAGGTGAGTGCTTTAGCTCCACAAAACCTTTGAGTAAAGATAAAATAGAGTCAACAATTAACCATCTGCAGTCAAAAATGTCAGCAACAAAATTCCAAAGAGCAGTGGTTGTAGAACAAGACAAAAATAAGTGATTGATGTCCTCTCTATGTTGATGACATAGGTGACATCTAGAGTTGAGATGGATTCCAAAGGTTTGAAGGCAAACCTCCATAGGAAGGCGCTTGTGTGCAATACGCAAACTAAGATTAAGTCCGGATGGTCTGATCCAAGGTTTATCAAAAGGCTTCAACCAGGAAAACTTAGACTCAGAATCGGAGAAAAAATTATTGTAATAACTTTTGGAATCAAGGATACCATTAAGAGATGGTTCCCAAATAAGACTGTCATCATCATTCGAAAAGATGTAGTCATCCACTATATGTTTTATATGATCAGGGAGATATGAGTGGGGGGAGGGCATAACTTCATTTATGGTATAGTTAATGGAATACAGAACAACATTTAAAGGAAGCATATAATTGAGGTGAAATCCAGCTCAGTTGTCAAGCTAGAATTTCAGGGTTGATTCAGTGTTAACCATCCATCTAGAGTTGTGCATGATATTGAAAAAGGAGTTTCTAATGGATGACCATAAGGAAGAATTCACATAAGTCAAATTATTGTACTTGAGTTTATCCAGGAAACAATTTTTAAGAAAAGAAATAAAGTCAGATTTTTTATTTATTATATTCCAAGTGAGTCTGGCCTGGAGGGATTCATTAAAATACTTGAGGTTTTTTATACCAAAACCACCCTTATCAAGGGGTTTGCATCATTTGGACCAGGAAACAGCGACAAGCTTACCATCTCCATGAATGGTGTATTCCATTTTCTACTTCTATATTATATAGATTATTATAATACACATATACTGAATATACATGATATTTTTATTATGTTTTACATTATTTAATCATTATATAATTATAATGACCAAATATATAACAAATTAAGACTCATGTGAAGAACAAAGCGGATATTACCCGAAGTAAAACATTAACATAGGATTGTCAAAAAGAGGGTAATATAAGGTCATAATAAAAACATATATGGTATTATATATATAAAAATATTATTATTTAAAATATTTATAATAAATTTATATTTATTATACAGGTGTTTTGAATGAGTACGATGAGATTCAAGACACAAGGAAAGGGGATTTCAACTCACTTTTTATTTTTGTGAGATACATGCTTTATTCACCACCTATTCATTTTATATGGTGTGTATATTACCCATGGATGTATTCAATTCATATTATAATAAAATTTATGGGTATTTACATATCCATTATATGATATTTATTTCATGGGGTTAATGTTTCAAAATCTACCAGATCGGTAAGGCAGTTTTGTCTCAATTTTCATTCTTTGAGAAACATGTTTTATTATGTACCTACATTCTTTTTAAAGGTGTATATAATTACATTTTCCATGTTATATCTTGAATATAATTAATTTCATTATATTTTAAGCTTAATTTAATTTCAATTTCTTATATGGGGGCTATGGTTCAGAGAAACTAAGTGATAAGATGTTATTGAAACAATCTCGTCACTTTTCAAGATTATTTATGATTATGCTTTTTTTTTTGAAATATTATAATAAATATCTCAAGAACATTCATGAATTTTATCATCCTATAGTTATTCATTATATATTCATGTATCGGTACCTTTATTCTCTTTGTTACATAATATATTTAAGAAAGTGTTTTTAAGAAATCCTAACTTTATCCTCTCATTAGTTAGAAATAGGTATTCCTTCAAAACCGTGTTTTCTAAAAAGGGTTTCCAATAATATTTGACTATTAGACTATGATATTTAAAATATATTTTTTCCCTTTTTCCTTGTACAAATTCCTTCAAATTAATCTTCTTATTGCTTTCCAAACTAGTAATTTTTCTAACCATTTAGCATGCAAAAGGAATGTTCTTCTTACCCCGTATGTCATTTTCGGATTTATCCACCATTATTTCTGTGAAGATTAATTTTCATGTTAAAAAGGTTAATTTTTAAGATTTATTTTAAAAAATAAATTTTAAATAAATGGGTTTCAAAACATTTTCTTGATTTATTTATATGTTTTCAAAGTATTTTTCAAGGAAGGTTTTTTTCAAAAGGTTTTTAAGATTCTTTTATATGTTTTTAAGGAAAATGATTTTCAAAATATTTTGAAGATTATTTTATAAGTTTTCAGGGATTTTTTTTTCAAAATGTTTTAAGGATTATTTTATAAGTTTTCAAGGAAAATGGTTTTCAAAATGATTTCAAGCCTTATTTATAATTTTTCAAAGTATTTTCAAATAAATGGTTTTCAAAATGTTTTCAATATCCTTTAATAATTTCTCAAGGAAAATGGTTTTCTAAAAATTTTCATCCTATATTTATATATTTTCAAAATAAAAAGGTTTCCAAAATGTTTTCAAATCTTTATTTATAATCATTCAAGTTTATTTTCAAGAAAATAGTTTTCAAAATATTTTTATGTTTTAAAGACATTTTTTCAAAGAATAAAGGATACTTTCCTCAAGAAATGTTTTCAAAATATCTTAATAAGTTATTTTCCATCTAAGATGAAATTATTTGATGTTACTAATTTTCTTATAAGAAATGATCCAATGTTTCCATTCATATTCATCTTGAATGGTTTATGTTTTGATGCAATACTGCTTATGACAACCGTTTCTGTTCCATGGGTTATATACTTTTGAAACCCGATTCTTTCATGTGTTATGTTTTTTATGAAATGATTATGAAACATATCTATTTCAATAGGTTAAGATACTATTACATGTTTATGAAACCCATTTCATTTGATCGGTTATGATATGATTGTTTTTTATTTTGTGGAACATGTATGTATGAATTAATTATGAGATGGGTGGGACATGTATCTACCTCCAATGCATTGGGTAATGATAATTGTTTTATAAGATCAAAGGGTACAAGGGAGGAAATCACAAGCATGAAACAAGAGGGTACACAAGAAGAAATCCCAATCCTGAAACAAGAGGGCACACGAGAGGACATCCCAAACCCAAAACAAGAGGGTACACGGGAGGACATCCCAAGCCCGAAACAAAAGGGCACATAGGAGGAAATCCCAAGACCAAAAAAAAGAGGGTACATAGGAGGTAATCCCATGACTAAAGGAGGTACACAGGTGATTAATCCAAGACAAAAATGTTACAAAGGCCTTGGTAGCCTACCTTAAAATATGGGTTTTATATACTTATGTGTCTTCCACAATTCCATGTCTTATTCTTATGTTATGATTTCATGACTTATTCTCTTAATTATCATATGATACATATATTATGAAATTTTAATATTTATTATGTTCTCTAATATGCAAGGTATGATCTTGAAATATCGTGTTCAAGTTCCATACCCTTTTGTTTATATTATGCTTATGCATTTCATTTATTTACCATTACTGAGCATTTGAGCTCACTCCTTTCTTAGGTTTCCTTTCCCCAAGTTATGAAGAAAGGTTTTAGGTAGAAGTACTAAAGGTGGATATCTTTATGGAAGTTATTGAAGATCTTTCACTAGGATATAAGATTTTGTTTCCAAGTTTCCAAATACACTGAACTATTACAGTCCTCATGCATGTATCTTTGTAATGTATTGAATATTCATCTAAAATGATGTAATATCCATGTATGCTAAGCCTGGGTCACTATAGTTAGTGTCAAAGTAAAGTTTTAGTCAACCTTTAGAAACTAGGTTGATAAAACTTTAATGATACCCCTAGGTATATTTATAAGGATATGTCTAGGGATGTTTCTAAGGTTAAGTATAAGGATGAGTTAATGTTTAGGATAATTTCTTGGAATTTTGGTAAAGGATAGATTGAGTAGACTCCTAGAAATAAATCTCTATCTAGATTCTATAAGTGGATGTGGCTCTAGAACATTTTTACCTAGGGGTAAAAACACTAAAAATATGTTTTGGGATTGACTTAGGGTAATCTGGTACAAGACAACAAACCTTGCTACAAACCTGGTTTGATAGTCTTGGGTGATATGCTTTTATAATTCATAAACTCATCATGAACCATCATGAAGGATTTAAATATAAGTTGGATATTAATAACCTAGGATAATCCAATGGTGTCATAGATTAAGAAAAGTTTTATGATTTAGACATACTATAAATAATTATTTTCTTAACTATGTGGTTTTATACTATGATAAGTAATGCTCACACTATACTTTGGGATTTTGTAAATGGTAGGAATCAGAATGAACTGGATTAACATTGAATATGATGGATTATTTTCTGATCAAAAGTCAAGGGGAATTATCACTAGTGTGAAATATATTGTGATCATGCCTAATCAGTTTTCACGAAACATGATTAACAATGTGTACCTTAACCAACTTTTGGACTCACCAAGGAAGATAAAGAAGGAGTTTGCTGAGAGTTTGAGTAATGGAGACAATAGAGGAAAGAAGGTTCGGTTTTTCTTATGTCAAGAATGTAGAAATAATCACCCAATTGAATGTATTATAGGAACAATAAGATGTTTCAACTATGGAAAATAAGGACACAAATCAAGTGACTACATGATAAAAATGAAGAGTTTGGTTAAGAAAATGGATGGTGATGTTGGCCTCCCTAATGTATTATCAATTGTTGACTACATTAAATGTGGAAATTATGGGCATTATGAAAATTTATGTCTTATGTGGAAGACTCATGAAGAGAATCAATAAGGTGGTATAATTAATGGTTTTTCTACTGATGATGAAGAGACCGCAAATGAAATGTGAAAGGTATGTGATGATCTTCCCATATTATGTACATTAAACATAAAAAGAATGATTATATTGAGGTTGAGGAACCTTAATACATGATTCATATTTCATATTCTAAGAAAGAGGCATTAAGGAATAAGTTAATGAAGCCTAAGAAACATTTTAAGAATAATGTATAATTAATAAAGTATTTGTGTTTTGGAATTCAAAGATTATGAATCATGAAATGTAAAAGAATTTTCAATATAAGTTTTCATTAAGGATTGAAAATGAAACATTGAATAGTGATGAATACATAGAAAATTTATTTCAAGGAAGTTTGATATTTTTATTAAGGTAAGGTAACCCTTAATTAATTCCTCAAATTGAGATATTAATCTTTGGATAATAATATGTTGGATATGAATAAGTAAATTGGATGGTACAAAATACCAAAGAACTAATTATTGAAAAAATGTCTATTTCATCTAGGATGAAGTTTAAAACTCCTTGGATTTAAAGAATATATCCAGTAATCATTGGAATAAGTAAGAATACATATTCTCCAAACGGATTTATAGTAATTAAGGTTTTTACCATGTTTTAAGGGAATATACTCTGAGGTTATTCATATGTTTTAAAACAAATAGGTGGTACTTTGTGATATATGGGGGGGGGTCAATGTTAAGCTGATTTCATGACTTTATTTCTAAATCTTTTAATTTTCATCTCTTGGAAGGGTTGAAAGGTTAAAAATATATGGAAAATACTAAGTTAAAATTCAGATGAAGTCGGTAAGATTTATGTCACAAACCAAATCAGGTCTCCATCCAATCGACGCCCAACCATGTCCACGGAAATTCCTAAAGGGAATTATTTATCCCCACAGGCTGGCATAAGTGACAGGGTATAAAAATGTAAAGTTAGGGATGATTTACATGAAATAATAAACACAAAACAACTGACAAGATAAATAAATTAAAACAAAAAAATGGAAAAACAAACAAGCCCATAAACTATGATCAGATTTAAAGTTTACAACTTGAACCAAAAACTCAAAAGAAACTACAACAATAGAAAAAAAAAACTCCAAATAAATCCTCCGTGCAACATGAGGAGACACATCCACAAGCCACCAACACCAACCCATGCAAGAACAATCACTAACAACCCAGACCATTATTGCTAATCCTGATGCCTCGACCTAGAATACATAAGGAACAAGATCTACATACACCAAAGGTGTATGTAGGGTGTGATCCAAGAGCCCAGTAGGATTCCACCTAATAAAAAGATTCCATGCCATAACATCCAAGTGATAATTTAACATGCTTATTCAAACTCTTAATTTTAAAAAAAAATTTAAGGAAGACATTTACAAGTTAAAAATTAAAAGGAGAACTTAAAGAAAAATCATTTCACAAACACTAATTTAAAGTGGAAGAGAAAATTCATAAAGAACACACACACACACACACTCAAGTGGTCCTCCCTATATCGATATAAGGCATCATGTCATGAATAATATAGCATCGTGGGTAAACCCCCCAAGGTAGCTAGAACAAAAGGGACCCTAGAGAAATTGTACCTCGGTGTAAACATGGAATATGATCCAAAACGATCTATGTTCTTGTGAACGATCCACTATTAGGGAGAACACCCATAACCTAATGGTATCCAATCCTCATAAATGTTTAGTTAGTGTCATATTATCAATCATGCTAGACAAAACTAGGATGAACCACTTCTATATCATCTAGAATACTAGTCCTAGTATTCCCAACTAGATACCCAAAGTTTCCCCTATGATCGAGTTAAAGTTCACATGAACACACACCACATATTTCATATCAAATACCAAACATTTAAAATAAAACATCATTTCTTTCAAAACAACTCATTTTCATTCAAACACACCATTGAAAAGTGACTTTCAAATACTTTGGTCATCACCTAAAAATAATTCCCAAAACCCTTTTTATAATCATAAGAAAATTACACAATAAATCTCAGAAAAGGCAATGGGCCAAGCCCCTTCTCAAACATACTAAATATTTGAAACCATTTTTAAAACCATTTTTACATCATTCAAATAGTCTACAATTTATACAAAAAACAAACAAGGAAAATATTCCCAAATGATTCATTTTCTATTGCATATATCCATTTAAATACACACACTCACCACACCACTATATTCACACAAATGCCAAACATTTTAATGAAATCACCCTTCTTTAAAAACAACCCTCTTTCTATTTTAACACACTGTGTAAAATTCCCTTTCAAATACTTTTTCCATAACTTAAAAAATACCAAAATTTTCTTTTTATAACACAAGAAAAACAACCCATACAAACCAAACCAAAACAATGGGCCAAGAACCTTCATGAAACCAATCATACTTTAAGATATTTTTAAAACAAGCTTTTCTCCTTTAAAACATTTCACCGTTTGTACACTAAATTCATAACAAAGCTATCATGATTAAAATGATATGGTTTTCCCTTGGAAATCCCAATTTTAACATACACAGCTCAAATTCCCTTAAAAATATAATTTGCACCTTCCGAACAACCATTAAAACCCATTTGAGAAACATTACACCAAAACACACACAAAGAAATAACCATTTCCTTTGTTAAAAATTCATTTCTAACCTATAAACACACAAATAATTTCAAAAAACCATACAAACACATAATTAATCCAAAGAAAACATTTATAAGCTTAAAAAAACACATTAAATTCATCTAAAGGTGTTAGGGAATGGAACAATTAAATAATTAATTTTTAAACAATTAATTAAACACATTAAATAATTAATTAAACACTTCTAAGAATTACCACATCAAGACCCAAATGAAATACACAACAATTTCTAAAATAAAATAAAATTCCATCACACATGCACGTCAAAACAATTATAAAACACATTTCACGTCACCCAATTTAACCATAGAACATGTAAAACTTAATTAAATAAACAAATTTGGTATGAAAAATTGATCACAAACCAATCGCATATCAAACGAAATAATTAAACCCTAAAATAAGGTACCAAATCAATTTCATAAAAATCAAACCAACCAAAACCTAAAACCCTAACTGAAAATCTACCAATTGGATGAACGAAAAATCGCAGAGGAACGCACCTTTGATAGGGGATGCAGGAGGATGTCAGAACGTAAAGGAGGGGTGTCGTAGGTGTATTTCACCAGAAAACTAGCCGAGAGGGAAGATCGGTGTGAGGGGAGGGCTGTGTGACCTAGGGGATGTGTGTGGGCTGCATGGGCGGCATGTGGATGATGTGAGGGAGGTAGGGGCGGTGCTGTGCGGCTCACCGAGATGGGAAGAGGTACGCCATCCGGATTGTTGGAAGAGGAGTGGAGCACCGACCGAGGGAAGGAGAAAATGATGCTAGGTTTAGGGGAATTAGGTAGTGTGCTACAGGAGAATGGGAGGGTTCAGGTTCACCGAAGAAGGCCACAGTCAATGCAAATCGATCACCTGGATAAGGCGGAGTGGTGAGGTCGAGCGTAAGTGGGTGGGCTGGTCGACAAAGCTCGCAAGAAGAATAAAAGAAGAATGATGGTAGAACAAATGATAATTCTACCCACCACAAATACTTTTCCCCCTAGAAAGTCACCAAGACAACAGTTAACACAACTCGAATCCATGTCCAGACCTAACCAAAGGAAACCGAGAACCTCAGGGTGACCATTCGCAACACACATCACACCCGACCAATTCAATAAGAAATTACAAAATAAGAATGAGGGGATAACACGAGGGGGTTCTCCCTACCACCATAATTCTACTTACACAATAACCTTGAAACTTGAACACACCACCCCTAGGGGGGCCAACACAGGAACTCCCAATCTGAACTCATTCAATTTCTCCACATGGATCGAATAATATTCCAGAGATTTAAACAGAAAGCTTGCTATAAAACGAACCAACAACCTAAGGATGATAAATTAACTCAACACCCCCCAAAATGAGCAAATAAAAACCCCCACTGCAATCGGAGACCAGGGAATTCTTAGTCCGAACTCAACCCAGTTTCTCAATGATAACGAAACAACTTCACCACTAGGATTAAAATAATTATGGGGAAAACCGGCACACCGGGACACTGGGATGGAGGAATCCACTACAAAAACAAAATACACTAGAGTAAAAACCCATGGAGAGGTGTCCGAACTAAGAAAGGGCCCTGAAATTCCACCCATTAATTTCATGAAACCAAATATCCCTGTAACCAACACAGCTAAAACTAAACCCAAAACAAGAATGGGTCTGTACATTCATGGGTCCAACACCCCTCAAGGAATACCAATGACTTAAAATCCAAATTTATAGTAGATAAGGCCACTTGGGTCATGGTATAATGAGCTTATCACTCCACCAGAACAAGAATTAACTTATAATGGTGACAAGAATAGAACAAGAAAACTATGGATATTTCCATCCCAAATCTAAAAAAATACCCTGGGCCGAGGTTCCACATACCCCCTGGAAACTCTTGACTGTGTGCGAGCTTCACCCCAAGACCTGTGTTTGGGGCCTTGATGGATGAAATATCTCTTGTCTCACATTTAGGCACTAGCATCCCCCAGTGAACCAAACATCCATAATGATAGAATAACGTTGGAAGGATGTGACATGACAACTTAAAATGCACGAACTGGCTATAACAATTGCACATAAAAAGATGGTCTGGTGAAATAGATTTCAGAGCTAACCAGGAAATATTCATGAAAATAGGTTCCTTTAGAATGCACTCCCTATCATATGGATAACCTTCATGAGAGCCATCTACCATTAACCACACCCCAAACTTAAACGATGGTGAGACATCCCATCTTTACTAGTCTAGATCAGGACCCTCAAATAAACCTAAGATAATACAAACCTTAACACCCTTGGGAGTTCCCCGCTACCCAAAGGCACACTCTATCTGCATGAACCACACATCTTCCTCTAACGGACTTCGATTAATTCTATAAATAGGAAAAAATGAAAATAATTGGGAGTTGGGAATGACTCATTGGCAACCTAGGGGGACTTTCTAGGTGGCACATCCTAAACAACATGAAAAACACTACCTGAAACCAGAATCAATCACAAAACAAAATCAAAATATAATACCCCAAGCTCAAAACAACCGAATCAGAAGCCAAAAAAACTCAAACAAAACCGAAAATACCCTTTCACAATTCCAATTTCATATTAATTTTCAAAATCACTACATTTTAAAACCACTTTCAAAATACTGGAACCCTCCTTTTAAACCAAATCCAGCTCCCAAAATTCATTTACCCTTTTTTTTAAAATACCATTCCCCTTTAAAATTTAAAACACACCTATGGTATCTTATGAACCATCACATGTGAGTTCATCCAATCCCTCTTACATCATCCATGAACAAGTGTCCCCATGCACTCCCCATACATACCCACACACATGTGACCCTCCATAAAGAATTCCAAGGTCCAAACATCCCTTTTCATTATCAAATACAAGAACATTCCAATTTTTCCAACTCATAACAATTCCTCTTTAAAAAATCACTTTACCCATTTAAAACCATTTGAGGAAAGCACTCACATTCTAAAACCATTTTTAATTTAAAAGCTTAATTTCAACTTCAACTGTAAGGACCTAGAAATTTCAAAGAAATTTCTTCCTTAAATTCTTTGGAATTTTACGAGTCCGTAGTTTCTGACGGCACCTGATTCCGAGGCCCAGTGTGCCCGAAATCAATTTCTAAGTTTTCTTTGGGTATGTTCAGTAAATGTACGTGCATATTTTTCTATCTTTTGAACCAGTGCTCGGAATTAAAATCTGAGGACACCGATGAACTCACAGCACCAGTATTCGCTTAATAGGACCATTACAACAGTTGTGTTTGGTTGGGTGTAGAAGTTATATTTTGGGGATTCATAATAAATTAAATAAATTGTTGTGTTACACAATTTATTTAGTTGGTGGTTATTATCTCCAAAGGGAGGTTGATGGTGGGGACCACCCCCACATAACCTCCCATGGGAGGATATTGTGTGGTGGGGCCCACAAGAGTCCCTAACCCTTCAACTCCCCCTTTAACTCCTTGAACCCCCTTTAAACTCATGGACTCCCCTTGAATTAATGAGGCCACCACACCCCTAATTTATTTTGGTGGAGCCTCTTCATCTCCCATCCCATCAATTGTGACAACACATTTAATTAATGCCTTCAATAATTAATTTGAATGTTTAAATTGATTTGAAATGCATGGCATTATTAGGGGAGCCTTCTTATTTTATTTGCCTTGGCAAATTTGTTGTGAGAAGGATTTTGGGAGAATTCACCCTCTACAATGAAGAACATGAGGAACAATATCCTCTCGACAACTGAGGCAAGAACGTGAGGTGACGCTCATGAGGAAAGCCCGTCATTCTTTCTCTTCTTCCTCCGCATCAAGGGAGAAGACGTTGTCCGTGAGGAACATCGACTATGCTTCTTCTTCAGACGTTTCCCGACATCAACGAAATTGATGCCCGACTTTCATAACACCGCCTTCCGCGGCTCGTTGACAAGTGAACATCAGAATCAAGGTAGTGGGATTTGTTTACTTTAAATTATTCCCATGCTCTTCAACGCATACCTTGTTCATCGGTAGCCTTTTAGTTATCATATAACACGGAGGGCGCGAGCTGAAAAAACATGGCACAACATCCCTTCATTTGATTATTGTTGATTGACGATGGAGGCGAATTGAAAGGGTGTGGTGCCGTCGCACCGCGCTGGGGGAGAACCACGAGACGGAAGGGGCGGCGACGACTGGGGGCAGTGGTGGCAACGGCAGCCACGCGCCATCCGCTTGGAGGAAAACTGCAGCCCACAACCGCGGTCCGCTCGGCCGAGGAAGAACCGGTCGGCCTCATGCCGGCTGGAATAGAAGAACCGGCCAGCTAACGCCGGCCAGACAGGAGGACTGTGGCGCCTTGTGGCGCCGCGCTGCGGAGAAACCGTGGCCCGAACTGGGCAGGCCTCTTTGGTGGGCGAACCGGCCAGCCGCCTACCAGACGGGATGAGGGAAACCACGACTCCTAAGGGTTCTACTTTCGGAGGATCAGTGGCCCACTGTTTAGGCCACTCACGTAGGAAAAACTGGCCGGCTTTGGCCGGTCGGGCTGGAGAGGCGGCGCCGCTCGGCGTCGCCATTACAAGAAGCCGGGGGGCCACAGCCAGCCATGGGCCGGGCCGCCTGCCACTTGATGTCGGGCTGGGCCGCGCCCCATTGGGCCAGGCCGACCTGGTACGGGCCGACCCAGGGCGGGTTGGGCCGGGTCGGACCGGACCCAGACCCCCCTCTTCAGACCGCTTTTGGTTTTTTGCTCATATCTTAAGCTACGGACCTCCGATCGACGCACCATCAGTTGAGTTGGATTCCTTGGATCGAGACAGTCGTTTCGGTATATCACACTCAAGGTTTTGGGAAAGTTTGGGAATGTCTGGGTTGGTTCGATCCCGTAACCAACCGGGCCCTCGGAGTGGAAACACTTATAACATAAGGACCGGACATCCGATTGATGTGTCATCAACTACGTTGGATTGATTTTGATGAGACGGTTCTTTTTGCATAATCTAATTGAGGTTTAGACGTAGTTGGAGTATGTTCGGGTTGGTTTGAGCCTAAAAACCAACCCGGCCCCTAGAACAGAAATGTTAATAACTCATAGATCGGGCGTCCGATTGACGCGCCGTCTGTTGCGTTGAGACCCCTATGATATGGTGGTCCTTTGAGATACTTCCACATGAGACTTTGTGACACTTGGAGTATCGAATAGTATCTCATGAAGTAGATCCTCCCAGAGATGAGCAGACAGAGTGCAGAGACCTAGTAGGTGTAGACCTGACGACTACTTGAACGATTCGACTCGGAGTGATTCGACTAGCCCAGTGGACGTAGCACCCGCTTTGGTGGCATACCCATGGTGGACGGAGCGCTTGGTTTGGAAGAAGACCCACGGTACTCGATAGGAGGAGTACCTCTGACGGCTATTAGGGGGAGTGCCTGGTTTGGCGGCAGACCCACAGCGGAGGAGCGCCCGGTTTGGCAGCAGACCCACGGTACTCGATAGGAGGAGTACCTCAGCAGTCTAAGGTTAGTGAGTAGCGCCTCAAAGTCACGATAGGGCCACTGTACTTGACAGAGGAGGATTTCTCCAGTATCCATGGTTTCGATAATAAAAATCCTGGTTTGAGCTTATTTAATGACCTTTGTGTTTTCCTCATGATTAAGATGGGTTACTTGATAAGTTAGGTATATGTATGAGTATATACCTAAGTAATGGTTATCTGTTGATTTCATACTTTTTGGTTTATCCTTGTTTGATTTTGTGAGACCTTGAGGGTCTTGGGTTCCCTACTGAGTATCGTTATACTCACCCCTGCATGGGTTATGCCTGTACCTCGTTGTGTTGGATGCAGACGACGGACAATGCTGACGGAGGCCGAGAGCGCCAGGACTGGATAGTACCCAGAGGTGGACCACTCGGCGCGACGGAACATGAAGCGGACCGATAGACGTGAAGTGCTAAGGAGGACATCTCTACCTACCCTTCAGGTAGGAACCTGGAGGACGATCCAGGAGATGCTTTCTCCATTCAGTAGTTTGTCTTTTTCAGTTGCACTTTCTTTCAGTTGTAGTTGTACCTTTTTGTTGGCTTGTATTTCCGACCCATTTTTTACTTTCATCACTCTTGTTATACAACTTTACTTAGTGGTTTCTTCCTCTTTTACTCTGGTTGTGTGTGTTTATGTTTTATAAAGGCAATGCCTTCCAAGTTTTTGGGAATTACGCCTTTGGTGCTAGTCACCAGCCCCTGGCCTATGGAAGGCGGGCTTGGGGTAGTCACGATGCGGGCCCTGGGGGACAGGTTGTGACAAATTGGTATCAGACGAGTCGGTTCTAATGTAGAACTTAGGACTTTGATATTTCCTTTCTGTGAAGTAATAGTGTTAAGGGTACCAAGTGTGGTTTTCAGTTCAGGGAGTCCGATGTTGGTGCGGCGGCCGACGTATCCATACACCAGGACCCTGACTTCTGATTTCCAACTCAGTGCACAAAAACACTGATTGTGTGTGTGTATTAAAAAGTTTTCTTTAAGTTAGCTCATCCAGGTCAGCTCACCAGGTATAGTTTTTTGACCGCATCACATCTGTTCAGGATGCCTCCACGCTGACAACCAGTTGGAGTTCCGAGAGAGTACCCGATGACAGCCAACCAAGCGATGAGGCTCCGGTACAGGTCCCCCTTACTATGTTGACACCTTCGGGTGGTGTACTAGCAACACCACCACCCATTGGGAAGCAGATACCACCAGCCGCACTGGCGGACGGTGCACGCCGACTGAGCGCATTGCATGAGTCCCAGCAGCATAGGCCTCCGAGGTTTCGAGGTGAGACAGATTCCCAGGCAGTAGAGGACTCGATGGAGGTGATTTCTAGAGTTTTCCTCCTAGTTGAGACACGAGTAGAGCAGATGGTGATCTTAGCTACTATACTTTTTCAGTGCGTGAACATAAAGTTGGTCCTCTTAGTGATGAGGCTTTGGTACGCGGACCGATGACTGAGATAGTACCTTCGAGTAGTGTGTCAGCTATATCACTACCCTTTGATCAGTAGTTATGACCGGCAGTACCGGTAGAGGAAACTTGTAGGCTTAGTACCTTACATGTGTTTCAGCATCAGATACCCCTCAGGTTCCGAGGTGATCCCGACTCATAGGGGGCTGAGGACTGGCTTGAGGAGGTGGCTGAGAGTTCTCTAGAACTTATAAAACTTTGTCAGGATGACATGTCAGTAGCTAAGTATTCATCTAGGCATACCAATCATTCCACGTACTCAATGAATACGATGTGATCAGAGCTTTGGGGATTGGACTATCGAACAAGGTGTGTTTATTGGATATTCGAGCCATCACTTTTCCTCTATGTATTCCTACTTATGATAGGGTTATAGAGAGAAACTTTGTGTTTGAATGATCTTTGGATGAACGAATACAGCTAATGAATGTTAGCAGTGGGAAAGCAAGGAATTGATGCCAGTCTCAGAGACTTGGGCGTGTAAAATATTTCAAGAAGAGGAAGTGTTAAGGACATATGAATCTGCAGAGTAGCAGATATGGAAGTAGAGCTAGGAGGGCAGCATGTGGTGATGTACATTTCGACATGTTACAACCACCCGCCTTTGTAGTCCCCGCAAGGCTCAGGGAGCAGGAGGTTAGGGGAAGAGAATAACTGCATGCGGTCAAGGAGTGTGACCCAAGGGCTCTAGGAATGATTCAAGGTACGGTCTGTGTCTACTACTTGATGTTGTATCAATAGACATAGGTACCAATAATTCCTTCTTACCACAGATCATGTCCCAGACCAAGAGTTTCCAGTTCAACCGTTGACTTGACCCTCACGTATGGAGATACCTTTGGGAGG
The DNA here is from genome assembly GCA_963277665.1 of Viscum album. Taxonomy (NCBI): domain Eukaryota; kingdom Viridiplantae; phylum Streptophyta; class Magnoliopsida; order Santalales; family Viscaceae; genus Viscum; species Viscum album. The sequence continues at coordinate 1,859,759,837 of OY728129.1, read as the reverse complement.
AGACTCGATAATCACACTTACGCCGACAGTGTGATCTGACCCTTGAGGTGAGAGTTTCGGTTGGAACCTCTTAGTGGTAGTGTCAAGTTCTTACAACATTAGTTTGGGTATGGACTGGGCAACCACAATTCATACACAGAGTGACTGTATTAGGAAAAAAGGTTGTGGTTTACCTACATTGTTGGGAGGGGGTTTTCCTTGATCGGCGAAAAGTAAAACCCAGGTATCACATGATGGAATCATGCATAAGTGGGTGCAGTTGATTACTCATGAGTCAGATAGACTTTCCTTGGTGCTAGAATTATCCAGAGTTGCAGCATCGCTTTCAGCATTGACGAAGAAGGGGAAACCCTTCGTGTGGTTAGAGAGATGCCAGTAGAGCTTTTAGGAGCTGAGGAAGATGTTGAATAGTGCGCCCATCTTGAGCCTATCGGAGGATGGTGTTGGGTACATGGTTTACTACGACGCATCAGGGACCGGACTCAAGTGTGTCTTGATGAATGAGCGAGCAGTGATCGCATATGGTTCTCGGTATTTAAGACAACGGCGATGGCTTGAGTTCCTTTAGAACTATGACTTCAATATGATCTATACTCCTGGGAAGGGGAACATTGTAACAGATGCTCTCAGTAGAAGATCAGGCATTCAGCTGCTAGGAGAGGCGACAGAGTAGCTGGCCGCATTGTATATATCCTTTGTGGGTAGAGATGGTGCAAACTATCTACAGTCTCTTACAATATCTCCTCCACTTCTTCAGAAGAGTAGGTGAGGTGGCTTATTGCCTGACCCTTCCACCTCAGTTGCACCGGGTGCACGATGTCTTCCACGTATCTCAGCTGAGGAGATGCGTGCATGACCCGTACCACATCATTGATGACGGGGTGACTTTCACGGAGGTTCTAGGGGAGATTGAAAATCAACAGAAGTGGGTCCTATGTGGATGGTCTATTCCTTTGGTGTGCATTCGCTGACAGCACAGGAACCTCCAGGAGAGCACATGAGAGTGGGAGGATCAGATGCGTTCTCAGTACCCCCTTTTTGTTTCCCTAGTGTGTGTTATAGCATTACAGGGACATAAAGCCCTGAGGTGGGGGTAATTTAAAGACCTTTAAATTTCAAGTAAATTTTTTTCTAAAATTATTTGGAATTTTATGAGTCCGCAGTTTCTGACAACGCCTGATTCCGAGGCCTGGTGTGCCCGGAATCAATTTTTGAAGTTTTGTTTGGGTACGTTCAGTAAACGTATGTGTGGGTTTTTCTATCTTTTGAACCAATGCCCAGAATTGAAATTTGAGGACACCAATGAACTCGCAGTGCCGATATTCACTTAATAGGACCTTTACTGCAATTGCTTTTGGTTGGGTGTAGAAGTTATATTTTGGGGATTCATAATAAATTAAATAAATTGTTGTGTTACACAATTTATTTTGTTGGTGGTTATTATCTCCAAAGGGAGGTTAATGGTGGGGACCACCCCCACATAACCTCCCATGAGAGGATATTGTGTGGTGGGGCCCACACGAGTCCCAAACCCTTCAACTCCCCCTTTAACTCTTTGAACAAATTTTAAACTCATGGACTCCCCTTGAATTAATGAGGCCACCACACCCCTCATTTATTTTGGTAGAGCCTCTTCATCTCCCTTCCCATAAATTATGCCAACACATTTAATTAATTCCTTCATTAATTAATTTGAATGTTTGAATTGATTTGAAATGCATGGAATTATTGGGGGAGCCTTCTTATTTTATTTTCCTTGGATAATTTGGTGTGAGAAGGATTTGGGAGAATTCACCCTCTCCAACGAAGAACATGAGGAATAATATCCTCTCGATGATGGAGGCAAGAACGTGAGGTGACGCTCACGAGGAACGCCCGTCATTCTTCTTCTTCTTCCTCCATGTCAAGGGAGAAGACGCCGTCCATGAGGAACATCAACTACGCTTCTTCTTCGGACGTTTCCCAACATCAATGAAATCGACGCCCGACTTCCACGACACTGTCTTCCGTAGCTCGTCGACAAGCGAACATCGAAATCAAGGTAGGGGGATTTGTTTACTTTAAATTATTCCCATGCTCTTCGATGCATACCTTGTTCGTTGGTAGACGTTTTGTTATCATATAACGCGGAGGGCGCGGGCCGAACAAACACGGCCCGACATCCCTCTGTTTGATTATTGTTGATTGACGACGGAGGCGAATTGAAAGGGTGCTGTGTCGTCGCACCGCGCCGGGGGAGAACCACGAGATGGAAGGGGCGACGATGACTGGGGGTGGCGGCAACAACGGCAGCCGCGCGCTATCCGCTTAGAGGAAAATCGCGGCCCGCAACTACAGGCTGCTCGACCGAGGAAGAACCGGCCGGTGAAAGATGGCTGGACATGAGGACCGCGATGCCTTGTGGTGTCGTGCTACGGAGAAACGGCGGCCCGCGCTGGGCGGGCCTCTTCGGCGGGCGAACCGGCCGGCCGCCTGCCGGCTGGGCTGCAGGAAACCGCGGTGCGAAAGGGCGTCGTGTGCATAGGATCAGAGGCCCGCTGTGCAGCCCGCTCACTCTTGAAAAATAGGCTGGCTTTGGTCGGCCAGGATGGAGAGGCGGCATTGCTCATCACCGCCATTACAAGAAGCCGGGGGCTGTGCCCCCCACTCCGCTCATCCAGCAGGCCGAGCTGTGGCCAGCCGCGGGCCGGGCCGTGCCCCGCCGAGCTGGGCCGCGCCGCACCGGGCCGGGCCGCGCCCCATCAGGCCGGGCCGCGCCCTACCAGGCTGGACCCGGACCCGGGTCGGGTCGACCTGGTACGGACCGACCCAGGGCGGGTGGGGCCGGGTTGGACTGGACCCAGACCCCCCTCTTCAGACCACTTTCGGTTTTGCACCCATATCTTGAGCTAAGGACCTCTGATCGATGCACCGTCTATTGCGTTGGATTCCTTGGATCAAGACGGTCGTTTTGGTATATCACACGCATGGTTTTGGCAATTTTTGGATATGTCTGGGTTGGTTTGATCCCGTAACCAATCGGGCCCTCGGAGCGGAAACAATTATAACTTAAGGACCGGACGTCCGATTGATGTGTTGTCAACTACGTTGGATTTCTTTTGATGAGATAGTTATTTTGGAATAATCTACTTGAGGTTCGGACGTAGTTGGAGTACGATCGGGTTGGTTTGATCCTAAAAATCAACCGGGCCCCTGGAACGGAAATGCTAATAACTCACAGACCGGGCGTCCGATTGACGCGTCGTCTGTTGCATTGAGACCCCTATGATGTGGAGGTCCTTTGAGATACTTCCACCTGAGACTTCATGAAACTTGGAGTATCGACCAGTAGCTCGTGGAGTAGATCCTCCTGGAGATGATTAGACAGAGTTTGGAGACCTAGTAGCTGTAGACCTGACGACTGCTTGACCGATTCGACTCGGATTGATTCGACTAGCCTAGTGGACGGAGCGCCTGGTTTGGCGGCAGACCCATGACGGACAGAGCACCTGGTTTGGCAGTAGACCCATGGTACTCTATAGAAGGAGTACCTCTGATGACTATTAGGGGGAGCGCCCAGTTTGGTGGCAGACCCACAGCGGAGGAGCGCCCGGTTTGGCAGCAGACCTGCGGTACTCGACAAGAGGAGTACCTCAGCAGTCTAAGGTTAGTGAGTAGAGCCTCGGAGTCGCGATAGGGCCACTGTACTCAACCGAGGAGGAGTTCTCCAGTAGTCGTGGTTTCGATAATAAAAATCCTGGTTTGAGCTGAGTCAATGACCTTTGTGTTTTCCTGATGATTGAGATAGGTTACTTGATAACTTAGGTATATGTATGGGAATATACCTAAGTAATGGTTATCTGTTGATTTCATACTTTGTGGTGTATCCTTGTTAGATTTTTTGAGACCTTGAGGGTCTCGGGGTCCCTACTGAGTATCGTTATACTCACCCCTGCACGGGCTATGCCCACACCTCATTGTGTTGGATGCAAACGACGGATAGCACTGACGGAGGCCGAGAGCGCCAGGACTGAACGGTACCCAGATGTGGACCACTCGGTGTGATGACACATGGAGTGGACCGGTAGACGCAGAGTGCTGAGGAGGACATGTATACCTACCCTTCAGGTAGGAACCCGGAGGATGATCCAGGAGATGCTTTCTCCATTCAGTAGTTTGTCTTTTTCAGTTGTACTTTTTTTCAATTTTAGATGTACCTTTTTGTTGGCTTGTATTTCCGTCCCCTTTTGTACTTTCAACACACTTGTTATATAGCTTTACTTAGTGGTTTCTTCCACTTGTACTCTGGTTTTGTGTGTTTACATTTTATAAAGGTAATTCCTTCCCAGTTTTAGGGAATTACGCCTTTGGTGCCAGTCGTCAGCCCCTGGCCTATGGAAGGCGGGCTTGGGGTAGTCACGATGCGGGCCCTGGGGGACGGGTCGTGACATCAACACACACTCAAATCAACTGAAACCAAAATAAAACATACCCAACCACTGGCTATTGGAATGAGTAACTAGTGTCTTGTCTAACCCAGCGACATGTTAGTGAGCCATGCCCCAAGTAAGGCATGACAATTAGAGGACCTTGAACTGGGCACTAGGATTCCACTTGGCTCACTACCCCATGTGAGGCCACAACATAACCCAATTTTCCTTCATTGTTATCCATCAATCCAAAAAAACCCAAGAAAAAAGACTCAAACCCCGAACTACCCCTGGTGACTCGAGGATCAGTGCAAAAAAGGGTTCATGATTCTCTTCCCGCACCTACCTCTAGAGTCATAAAAATACTAATATACTTCTAACCTAACTCATCCCAAATAATAATATAACCCGAAGAGATTAACATGGTCTGATACCATTTTTTCATGAACTAAAATGGTTCTCTATCCAATCGACGACTGACCTGGTCCGAGGTAAGGCTTGATGGGCGTTCCTAATCCTCACAGGCTTGCACAAGTGCCCGAGTATCAAAATGTAAATTTGAGGAATGATTTATCTAAAATAATAAACACAAAAAAAATAACAAGATAAATAAATTAAAACTAAAAGTAGACAACCAAACAAGAACTAAAACTATGATCATATTTAAAGTTCACAACTTGAAAAAAACCTTAAAAGAAACTACAGCAATAGAAAAAAACCAACTAAAATCTTTGTGAGACATGAGGAGCCACATCCCCAAGCCACCCACACCAACCTGCATGAGAAAAACCACTAACAACCCATCCCATCATCACTAAGCCTGATGAATTAACCTGGAATACACAAGGAATAAGATCTACATACACCCAAAGGTGTATGTAGGGTGTGAGCCAAGAGCCCAGTAGAATACCACCTAATAAAAAGATTTCATTCCACAACATAAAAGAGATAATTTAACATGCTTATTCAAACTCTTTCTTTTAAAACACTTTTAAGGAAAAAATTTACAAGTTAAAAATTAAAAGGAACACTTGAAGAAAAACCATTTCACAAACAATAATTTATCATGGAAGAGAAAATTAATAAATAAAACACTCACACACTCAAGTGGTCCTTCGTATGTTGATAGAATACACCACATCATGAATAATAGAACACCGTGGGTAAATCCCCTATGGTATCTAGGACAAAAGTAACCCTAGAGATATCATACCTCGGTGTAAACATGGAATAGGATCCATAAAAATCTATGTTCTAATGTATGATCCACTAGTAATAAAACCAAACATAACCTTGTAATATCCAATCATAACAAATGTTTAGTTAGTGTTTTAGCATCAATCCTGCTAGATGAAACCAGGATGAACCACTTCTGTATCATCTAGTGTACTAGTCCTAGTCTGCCCACCTAGATACCCAGGGTTTCCCTTGTGCTCAAGTTAAAGTTCACATTCACACACACCACATATTTCATATCAAAGACCAACCATTTAAAATAAAGCATAATTACTTTAAAAACAACTGATTTTCATTCACACACACCATTGAAAATTAACTTTCAAATGCTTTGGTCATAAAATAAAAATAATTCCCAATTACCCTTTTTATAATCACAAGAAAAATACACAATAGATCTTGGAAAATGTAATAGGCCAAGACCCTTCTCAATCATACTCAATCTTTGAAACCATTTTTAAAACTAGTTTTCCATTGTTCCAATAATCCACAATTTATACAAAAAATACACAACAAGGCCAATATGACCAAATGATTCATTTTCCATTGAAAATATCCATTTAAATAAACACACACACCACACTAATACATTCACACAAAGGACAAACATTTCAATGAAATCACCCTGCTTTAAAAACAACCCACTTTCCATTTTAACACACCATGGAAAAGCCCCTTTCAAATACCTTTTCCATCGCTTAAAAAATACCAAAATTTCCTTTTTATAACAGAAGAAAAACAACCCATACAAACCAACCCAAAATAATGGGCCAAACCCCTTCATGAAACCAATCATATAATAAAATATTTATAAAACAAGTTTTTCACCATTCAAACATTTCACCATTTATACACCAAAATCATAACAAAGATAACATGCTCAAAATGATCCATTTTTCCCATGGAAATTCCCATTTAAACATACACACCTCAAATTACCTTAAAAATATAATTCAAACCTTCCAAAAAAACTTTAAAACCATCCATCCAACATTAGATTTTTATTATTAAAAAAAAGAGATAACAACCAAAGAAGACCGTCAACCTTAGCAACTCAGCTAAGGAGGTTGAAAAAAATGAAGGCCGAGGGAATCCCCTCTAACCAAATCCACCCCCTCAAGTTTCAAGGTTTGCACATTGTGTATGAAAATAGGGTCAGAGCCGAGGACGTCAAGAGATGCAAGATAATCTGCAACTTGGTTCCCCTCCCACCATGAGTGAAGCACTTTGGTGTTGTTATTTAAGATGCCTATACACTTTCAAATGATATAGGTAATCGACCAGGGGGGAGTGCACATGTTGTTCATTGCATCATAAAGGATCTTTGAGTTAGTTTCCACTTTCTCCAGTGGGATGTTTTTCTATTGGCACAGGTTTAGACCCAGAAGCATGGCATTCACCTCAGCCTAAAGAGAGGAACTGTGTCCGAGACGGGAGGAAAACGCCAAAATAACTGAACCATGTGAGTCACAAACAACCCCACCTCCTCGGATCACCCCCATGCTGCACGACCCATCCGTGTTAAGCTTAAGACCTTTCATGGGAGGATTCCATCTTACCCAATGGTTGCCAAAGTTGCTGGCACTGGTCTGGAAAGGGGAGGATCTCCCTTGAAGACACCCAAAGGAGGGGTCTTCCCGCCGGTTGTTGATGATCCCAGCCATGTCAAAAAGAATATTTCTAGTCCTGATGATGATTACTCTACCGGATGAGAGGACCCCATTATGCCTCTCCTTATTCCTAGCCTGATAGATACTCCAACACCCTGCATGTAAAATCATGGTACATGCCAACTTCTCAGGGCCCCTATCACCCACACCGTGATACCACTTATCCAGAAACGGTAAGGTTTCTAGGTTGGGGTCAAGGATAGCTGTAAAATCACCAAAGTCTCTCCAAACTGTAGCCGCCCAATCACCCTTGAAAAATAAATGATCTGCACTCTCCTCTTTATGATTTTTACAGGAGGAACAACATGACACCAATGGAATTCCACACTGCTTAATGTTTTTAATGGTTGGGACTGCTCTGTTTCTAATTATCCAAGACAGGAAGTTGTATTTCGAAGGAATGACTTTGGACCACAGGGTTTCGTTACAATTATCAGCACCCTCCTGCAGGACCCGGGTGTGACGGAAGTCCCTAGAGGTGAAGGCACCTGAGGAAGAAGGAGTGTAAACGCATTTATTGGGGTCAGGGGACATCTCAATAAGGTTGAATGAGGCCTACTAGTTTTCATCCAGCACTGCATTGATGAATGCCGGGTAAAGTCTGGAATCTCGAAAAGAAATTCCAGGTGCAAGACAACCTAGAAAACCAAGAATATCTCCAGCCCAATTATGATACTAGAAAGATAACTCACCCCTTACAATGATCCAGTGCACATGCGGTTGAAGGTCGGAGATCAGAGGAGTGATGTTGGACCGGAACATAGAGTTGTGCCCCTCCGTTCCGTTCGAAAACACGTGCTGAGATCTGTGCATGGTTTTTCCCCAAAGGGTACGCTGCTCAAGGACTTCCCATGCCAACTTGGCATGCATGCAGAGAAGGGTTTCTTCTAGGTTGCGGACGTTGATACCGCCCTCCCTAGCAGGCCTGTCCATTCTCCTCCAGGAGACCCATCGACATTTCCCTTCCAGCATCGGGTCCCATATAAATCTGGATAAAACCTTGTCAATGTTTCTGATAACTCCCTTTGGTGTTTTGATAGCAGATAAATCATGGACGGGAGTAGGCAATAAAACACTGTTAATAAGAGATATGCAGCCACAAAAAGAGAGGTATCGATTTTTCTAGTTGAGGATTCTGTCTGTAATCTTGTTGATGAGGAAGTCAAAATCACATATACGAATTCTGCCCGGAGAAATGGGGGCCCCGAGCTACTCCATGGGAAATTCCCCTCTTTTCATGTTGAGGTTGAGCTGAATTATAGATATCCTGCTGGTTGAACAATGATTAGAAATGTATAAATGGATCTTATTTTTGTTGATGACCTGACCACTCCATTGGAAGTATTCCTCCACTACCCTTTTCAGACCTATGATCGATCTACTTCCAGCATTCATGAATATGAGGGTATCATCTGCGAACATCAAGTGAGATATGGATTGAGCTCTCATACTCCTTCTAAAAGTCATGATTTCACCATTACTAATTCTCTTGTCCAGTAGGCGGCTGAGGATATCCTATGAGAGGATAAAAATTCTTGGAGAAATCGGGTCACATTGTCTTAGACCTCGAATGGCCTTGAAAAAATCATAGGACTTCCCCATAAACGAAACCACCAACCATGGGGAGCTGAAACATCTGAAGATGAGATCAACATTCTAGTTTGAGAGGACCATACTTGCAAGCACCTTATTAATGAATCACCGCTCAATACAATCATAAGATTTGTTCATATCCAACTTAATGGCCATGTTGGACCCACACGTCTTATAATTAATATAAGTGATCATCTCTTGTGAAAGAGCCATTGCACCTTGGATGGTTCACCCCTTCACAAAACCCATGTTGCTCCATGGAGACCCACCGAGAAATATGAAGGGAAAATCTTGTATTGAGGATGTTGGCCAGAATTTTATAGGGAAAGTTATACAAACTAATCGGTCTATAATGCAAGATGGAGGAAGGGTTCTTGGTTTTAGGTAGAATCACCATGGTGGTGGCACAAGCAATCCGCAGATGGATCCCTCCCCAAAAAAAATCTTGGAATGCTAAGATGATTTCCTCCTTCACCACTTCCCACAAGGACCTGTAGAACGACCCTGGGAAACCATCTGGTCTTGGGGCACTATCCAGATTGAGGCTGATCATAGCCACATGAATCACCATTACATTGGGTATTGAACCAAGCCTCTCATTGTCATGCTCCGACAAGAGGTTAGGAATCACCTTGAAAGTCCCTGCATTTTCTCCCGGAAACCCATTGGGCCTCCCAGGGATGGAGCCCGCGAGAAGGTACTTGAAGTAGGTGTGTGCCAGGAGCCCCACCATATCCCTATCATCCATGTAGGTACCATTGTACAAGAGGATATTAGGTTTACTTGGGTGATTTATCTCTGTGATGCACACATGAAAAAATGCAGTATTCCTATCTCCCTCCCTAATCCATTTGATCCTCACTTCCTCTCTTTCCAAGCATTCCTGTTTTAGGAGCAGTTCTGCCAAATGTTCCTTCCTGGTAGATAACTATTCAAGAGACTGATCATACCACTCCTCTTCCAACCTATGCTCAAGGCGATCAACCTCTTGCATGTCACCTTCAACATCGTTATCCATGTTTGGCATAACTTTCCCCCACTCCTGTAGTCGAGACTTGAGACGCTGAAGTTTATTATGGATCGCAACCCATGAGTACCCCTGAGGGGGTTCTTTCCATATTGCACTTACCAAGTCCTGATACCCTAATATTTTTGACCACTGGTGGTAATATCAGAATCTTCCGTGCAGATCCTGTCCAGAAGATAAAGAGAGTAGGAGTGGAGAATGGTCTGATAGACCTCGAACCAAGTGACACACCTTAGCATTGGAGAACATAGTAGTGGCCTGCATGTTGGCCAGACACCTATCTAAGAGACTCCATGAATGATGGGTCCCCCTTTGTTTGTTGCACCATGTGAAATTATCACCTGTAAATCCAAGGTCAATGAGTCCTTTACCATCCATGAACTGTGAAAAATCCATACTTTCTTTACTCTAAAAGGGACCCCTGCCTTTCCATTAATCTGGGTTAGAAATAACATTAAAATCCCCAACGACCACCCATGGTAGGAAGCTAGGGTCAAAACCATTGAGGTCACTCCATAATGTCTTCCTTTGTAGGGAGTCACAGATCCTGTAACCAAAGGTCATGAAGAATGATATGTCACCCTTTGTCACCTTGGGGGTGATAAATTTGTTGTCTGCTTGAACCATGATAACATAGTAGCTCCTTTTCCAGAAAACCCATATGTGCCAGTTAGAAGGAATAACATGCATAAAGGCATGCATTTTGATCTTCCATGCAAAGTCACCAATGATGGACGTGTTCTGCTTATGCTCAAGGATGCCAACAACACCAGCTTTATGTTTATTGACTTCTAAGGCGAGGAAATATGTCTTTACCTGAGAACTGAGCCCTAGGACATTCCAAATAAGGATAGGTATCACTGATATGATAGGGTTTTGGCACTGGCTCCAAAACTAGTATCCTTCTTGAGATGGGAGGATGATCGCTCTTTAGGGACCTGGATTTTGAATGGGTACAGACCCCCACTTTGCTGAGCAGCAGCATAGAAGAGGGAGGGGAGGAAACCATGGGCTGGACTCAGACTTTGGAAGGGGGAGTTGAAGAACACTTTGTGGCCTTAGCACTGAGGAGCAAGACACCCTCCCTAGCTTCCGAGTGCGGCTCTGTGGCAAGCAGAGGAACAAAAATTTCAGGGAGGACTCCTTGAGGAGGAATAAAATCTGAAAAGGCATGTTCGGGGATGTTGGCTGGGATGCAGGACATGGTAAGGGCTGGGGGTGGCCGGGCTAGGCATCCAGACTTGCCAGGCACCAAGTGAATCAGACACTTCTCTAGACGTAGACCCTGCGACAACACTGAGAAGAGCAAGGGAGGAACTGCCAAGCCAGATAGGGAAGGTAGGAAGCCCCTTGGCATGAATGGGACCAGAGCCTTGCTAACCACCGGGTCACCCTTGGAAGAGGAATCAAACACTGAAGCAGGATTAGGGAGGGCTTTCAGAAACAATGCAGAGCCACCATCAGACGAGGAGTCATCCCTATGAGAAGCTTCAGGAGCAGGAGCACTAGCCTACGGAGACCCTCTATCACTAAAAACAGTGATCTTGGGATGTTTCCATCCTTCTTGCTACTTCTTCCTATAAATTTGCATGGAGTGACCCTGTAGGAAACAATGAGAACAAAATCTGGGGTAAATTGGGTAAATGATCTCCTGATTCTAGTATAAGCCATCCTGCACCCGAAGCAAGAGCCTGTCCGGAAAGGAGAGGGAGATATTCATATCCACACAGATGTGAGCCACCAAAGCGTCCTCACACCAGCTGGTTCTGACATCATCACACAGAAATCCACTGAGGGCGTCTCCGATCGACCTAAGAAATCCACCATTCTGAAAGGGGAGCGGGAGTCCTGGGAGATGGATCCAAATCGCAGCCATAGAGCTCTCCTTACCCCTATGAATACCCAAGGACCATCGGGATAAGCTGAACTTCCAGCGGTTAAAGGAGGGAGGATCCCTACACCACACATGAGTGAATTCTTCTTCCGAGGCCATGATAAGGCAGAAAGATTGCCTGTGCACCTCAGAGATCTGAGCTGGAGATCGGAGTCCCCAGGAAAGAACAAATTGCCGAAAGACAAAAAGTGGGGGATTTGTGGACCCAAAATAATCAACCAGGGTCCACTTTAGACACACCTCCGCCTCAGCAAAGGCAGACGCTGGGAAATCCAGGGAGATGCAGTCGCCCTCCCGTGAAGCCTCTGGAGCCGACACACAAATCTTCGGGAAACAGGGCCGGGGAGGGGCTCGAAGTGAGCCGCAAAGGGCATCTTGGAAGGATCCAGGTCGGGAAGCCACATGGGGGAAAACAATGACTGGGGAGGACGCACTAGCTACGAGATCAAGGGGCCGATCAGAGGCTGGGGCCAGGGGTCCAAGAGCTGACACGACCCCAGCATCAGGGGAGAGGAAGGAACACAAAGGGGCCACCAGCCCCTGGGGAACAGAAAGACTAGGATCAGAGCCCGGATCAGAAGCCGTTCGAGCAGGAAGCGAAGCCGAAAAACGAAGAGGCGGGCGTACCTCAGACTGGAAATTTGAAAATGTCGGGGGCGCGTAAGGCACGTACTCATGGGACATAGCGCTCTACATCCCTCCTATAAACTTTAAAACCCATTTGAGAAAAATTATAGAAAAACACACACAAAGACATAGATATTTACATTGTTAAAAATTCTTTTCTATCCCAAAACACCATACGCACCACATAATTAATCTAAAGAATGAATTTATAAGAATAAAAAATACATTAAATTCATCTAAAGGGGTTTGGTCATGGAACCATTAAATAATTAATGGTTAAATAATTAATTAAACACTATAAAAAATTAATTAAACACTTATAATAATTACCACACCCAGATAGAAATGAAAGACACAACCATTTTTAAAAGAAAATTCTATTTCATTACACACACATCAAAATATTTATAAAACACATTTCACATCACCAAATTTAACCATAAACATGTAAAAACTAATTAAATAAAAAATTAAATCATCTAAGAATCTTAGGGCACAGAAACACCTACCTCGGTGCAGGAAAACTTCACAGAGTTGGTGCACAAAATCTATATTATGACAATAGTGCCTAAAATGACATAATTAGACCCTAAAAACAAGGTACAAAATCAGTTGCATCAAAATCGGAAAAATCAAATCCTAAAACCCTAACCGAAAATCTACCAATTGTAAAAACAAACAATCGAAAAGGAACACACCTGTGGTGGGGGTTGTGGGTAGCTGGGCGACCATAAGGGAGGGCTACTAGGGGTGCACCATGCCGAAAAATGTGACAGAGAGGAAAGATCAACATGATGGGAGGGATGTGCAACCGAGGTGGTGTTTGTGGGTCACAAGGGTGGTGCACAGATGATGCGAGGGAGGTAGGGGTGGTGCTGTGTAGATCGCATGGATGGTAAGATGCGCATCAGCCGACTTGCCAGAAGAGGAGCAGAGCACCAGCCAAGGGAAGGAGAAAATAACACTAGGATTAGGGACATGAGGTGGTGTGCTAAAGTGGAAGGTGAGGGTTCGGGTTTGCCGGAGATGTCCACAACCAAAGAAAATCGATCGCCTGGAGAAGGTAGAGCAGCAAGGTCTGGCCCACCGACACAAGTGGGTGGGCTGGTCGGCACAACTCACAAGGTGGGGGGTGGGGGGTGGGGGTGGGGGTGGGTTTTTCTGTGCTGTGGAAGAAGGGGGGGTGACTCCCCCTTATGGTTTGCACTATTTTTTTCCTTTTTCTTATTATAATAAAAATAATTATTACAATAATAATAATAATTATTATTATAATAAAAATTTCAATTATAATAATAATAGTTTCAATTATAATAATAAAAATAATAACCACAATAATAATAATAATAATAATCATAAAAATAATTAAATTTTTTATTCATTTCATTTTAAACCATGATGATATTAATAAAAAATAATAATAATTATATTAATAACAATTTTAGTGGTAATAATGTTATTAACAACTTTTAATAATAATAATAATATAATCTATGCAATAATAATAATATTATTATCATGTTTTAAATATTTACCCCATTTTATTCTCATAAAATCTTATTATTTTAAGAAGATGGCAACCGCAAGAGAACCCGGGCCGACTGCACTGTTACCTCCAACCATACGGTGCCCACACAATGATCCGAAAACCATAAATATTATTAAACTTAAAAAATTTCAAATTGGGACCCCAAACCAAACTTTTATCCAAACGACGTGAGATCACGAGAAGAATAAAATAAAAGAGCATCTGAGGTCAGTGTATGACAATTAAAGTGTTATATCTCCATATAAGGATTTATGAATATTGGATAGCATGTTCAAAATACCTTGTGTTTATGGTAACTAATGACAATGGGATGACATATCATGGGTCTCATGATCTGTTAGTACTTCAGGAATGAAAAAGCAACCTTTCTTTTTAGAGAAGGAGGTGAAGTGGATCAAGGAAAAAAAGGGCGAGGTTGTCCCGAAATCATGAAAGTATATATTTTAATGAAAATTATTTAACTCTAGGAAAAAGTATCTTGATACCAAAAAAATGTTATCCTAGTACCCCCGTTTCCAATGAATTAGATGATCCCTTATTTCATCGTGGATTTATGTCTTTCTGATTGTTAACTTTCTCCTAAACTTTTTCTCTATCACTCTCCATAAGAACTTGATAGTTATATTTTTCTTACATTTCCAAGTTTTCACTTTCCAAATATGTTCTCCTATATGTAAATCGAGTTATATGTTACTTTGGGTAACCGTTATGGTTCCAACATTACCTTTTAAATAGAAGTTTTAATATTCATTTTTACAATGTGGGTTTCTATGAATGAAACTTTAAACTATTAAACCTTTGATAACCCAGAAGAATTTAAACCATGAAATTCATTTTAAGGGGGGTAGAATGAAATAACCAAAGATTTTGTGAATTATTATTTTGTGAATTAATTTAATCTTATTGATATTTTTCATTTCACACAACACTGAAAATAGTTTATATTATATTAAAGCACTATGTTTTGATTGCATTATACACAACAAAAAATTAATAATGAAATAAAAAAAACATAAATTTTAGTTTTCTCTATAAAAAACACCGATTTTAGCTTGCATTACATGCAACAATGACTTTACTCGATGGCTTGTGTAACACACATGACCGATTTTTACCGAAGAATAGTATATCATTAAAATGTTATTATTAAAAATAATAATATATAACCTAGCCAATAAATTAGTGATTATGAATATTATTAACAAATATATGAAAATATATTATTTACCAAAATATAAGATGAATTCACAAGTTACTAATTAATTATAAATGAACGTGAAAACCAATTGAATATAAAAGGAAATATTATTTTTTTATGGTCACAAAGCTGTTTTAACCTAAGAAATTAAAATAATATATTTTTGAGTTATATTAATGTAATATATATTTTATATATTCAATAAAATATTTTTTATATCCATTCAATAGATTTGATAGACATAAGATGAGAACAAACCCAATTTTGTGCTTGAAAACCTATATTTTTATTTTTATCACCTTTTAATGGAGAAACCATTTTAAATCCATTTTTTTCACTTTTCTAGATTTAATATGTAAAATTAAACCTTATATTTGAAATAGAAACATAAAAATTAGGTTAGGACATTTTTTTGGTATTTTTCTATTAGGTTTCATTTTTAATGAATAGTTAAAAGTAATGGATTTTAATTCAAAACTGTGTTTTAATCTAATTTATTTATAAGGATAAATTATATTATAAATAACATTGGATCACCAAATATATGCTCAAATAATCTCCAAAAATCCCTCCCTTAATCCTAGAATAATACCCATGTACATAAAGAAACACAAGGAAGTCTTTTGGCACAAACCAAAAGAAGTTACCCGATTAAGAGGTAACATCTTCTCTCCAGCTCCTTTCTTTTATTTTATTTCTACACCCCATCCAATATATTTATTACATAATTATATAAAAGAACAAGTATCCTAAATATACTGTAATTTTTTATGTTAAGTTTTATACCTACAATGACACACACCTCCATTAAATGGGTTACGAACATACTGTTTACGTCTACGAAAAGCTACCGCCTCACTAAACAATGACTGTTAATTTTTCCTTTTCCACCTATCATGGTTTAAATTATGATGGAAAATATGTTTATATATTTAATATATTATGTTTATTATGTTTTTAATCTTCTTAATTCCTTTTATAACACATACCTTTATACTTTCCATTTGGTGTGAATATAATAATTTCTTTTGAGGAAATGTGGACTACCGCCCCTCAAAGCGATTTGATTTGTTCCCACACTTCATGGAATGTATTAAGGATGAGTTTAGAAAAATTATATGATATATATAACATTATAATTAGACTTTAATGATATTATACACACATACATACATACATGTCATTTTATTTCTTTCTCTCAATATGATAATTAAAACTAGATTCAACATTCATTCATACGTACGACTTACCGTCTCCATGAACACTGTATTCAATTTTGTACTTATATATTCTATATATCATTATAATACAAATATAATTAATATAAATGATATTTATATCATTTTTTACATTCTGGAATCATGATGTAAGTATAATGACCGAATCTATAACAAATTATACCATATATGGTATTATATATAATAATATGGTTCTATAAAATATTTATAATAAATTTATATTTATTAAATAGGAGTTTTGAATGAGTATGATGAGAGTCAAGACACAAGTTAAGGGGATTTCATCTCACTTTTTATTTCCGTGAGATACATGCTTTATCCACCATCAATTCCTTTTATGTGGTGTGTATAATGTCCATATATGCATTAAATTATTTTTATAATTAAATTTATGGATATTTACATATCCATTTTATTACATTTATTTCATGGGGTTAATGTTTCAAAAATACCAAATCAGTAAGACAATTTTGTCTCAATTTGTCTTATTTGAGACACATGTTTTATTATGAACCTATATTCTTTTTAGAGGTGTATATACTTACAGTTGACATGTTATATCTTGAATCTAATTAATTTCATGATATTTTAAGCTTCATGTAATTTCACTTTCTTACATATGGGGTATGGTTAAAAGTTACTAAGTGATAAAAGTTTATTGAAATTATCTCATCACTTTTGGAGATTATTTATGATCATGATTCCTTTGTTGAAATATTATAATACATCTCTCAAGAAAATTCATGAATTTTATTATACTCTGGATATTCATGATATATTCAAGTATTAGTACCATTTTTATACTCTTCGGTACATAGTACAATTAATAAAGTGTTTTTAAGAAAACCCAACTTTACCCTCTCTTCATTCAAAAATTTGTATTCCTTCAAAACCATGTTTTCAAAAAGGGTTTCCAAGAATATTTTACTATTATAATATAATATTTAAAAGTCATTTTCCTCTTTTTTTCTTTTACCAATGTTTTCAAAAGAATATTCTTGTCACTTTTCGAATAAGGATTTTTTTTCACTTTTTATCGTGGAAAAGGAATGTTATTCTTACCTCATATAGCATGTATAGAATTACCCACCATCATTTCTGTGAATATTCCTTTGAATGTTTAAAAGTTTAATTTTTAAGAATTTTTTTTCAAAAATAATTTTCAATGAAATGGTTTTCAAAAAGTTTTCATGATTTATTTATAAGTTTTCAAAGTATTTTTAAAATAAAGTTTTTTTCAAAAGGTTTTTAATATTATTTTATATGTTTTTAAGGAAAATGGTTTTCAAAATATTTTCAAGCTTATTTTATAAGTTTTTGAGGAAAATTGTTTTCAAAATGTTTTAAATATTCTTTTATATGTTTTCAAGGAAAATATTTTTCAAAATGATTTCATGCCTTATTTATAAATTTTAAAAGTGTTTTTAAAGAAATGGTTTTCAAAATGTTTTCAAGATACTTTAATAATTATTCAAGGAAAATGGTTTTCTAAACATTTTCAGGATCACTTTATATATTTTTATAGAAAATGGTTTCCAAAAGGTTTTAAAAGATTTATTTACAATCTTTCAAGTTTACTTTCAATAAAATGGTTTTGAAAAAGGTTTTTATGTTTTAAAGATCATTTTTTATGAAGAAAGAATATTTTCCTTAAGAATTGTATTCAAAATATATTACCAAGTTATTTTATATATAAGATGAAATATTTTGATGTTACTCATTACATTCTAAGAAATGATCCAATTTTTCCATTCATATTCCTTCTTGAATGGTTTATGTTTTAATGGAATGATTCTTTTGACACCCATTTCTCTTCCATGGGTTATAAGGTTTTGAAACCTTATTCGTTTCACAAGTTATGCTTTTGATGAAATGATTATGAAACCTATCAATTTAAATAGGTTAAGATACGATTACATGTTTATGATACCCATTTCATTTCATGGGTTATGATATGATTTTTTATGATTTTGTGGAACATGTATGCATGACTTCATTATGAGATGGGTGAGACCTATATATACCTCTAATGCATTTGGTAATGATAAATGTTTTATGAGCTCAATGGGTACATGGAAGGACATCTCAAGCACAAAAAAGAGTGTACATGAGAGAAAATACCAATACCAAAACAAGAGTGTACACGGGAGGACATCCCAAGCCCAAAATAAGAGGGTACATGGGATGAAATCCCAAGCCTAAAACAAGAGGGTACACAAGAGGAAATACCAAGCCCAAAACAAGAGGTTATACAAGAGGGCATCCCAAGCCCAAAACAAGAGGGTACATAGGAGAGAATTCCATGCCCAAAGTTGGTACAAAGGTGATTTACCCAGGCCCAAAATATTACAAAGTCCTTGGTAGGCCACCTTGACATAGGGTTTTTATATAATTATGTGTCCTCCAAAAATCCATATCTTATTCATATGTTATGATTTTATAACTTATTCTCTTAATTCTATTATGATCCATGTCTAATGAACTACCAATCTTTATTATGATCTCTAATATTTAGGGTATGATCTTCAAATGTTATGCTCAAGTTCCATACCTTTTTTCTAATGTTATGCTTATGCATTTCCTTTATTTAACCATACTAAGAATTTAAGCTCACTCCTTTCTTATGTTTCCTTTACACAGGTTATGAAGAAAGGTTTTAGGTAGAAGTACTAAAGGTATAGATCATTATGAGAGTTTTTGAAGATCTTTCACTAGTATAATATATTTTTTTTTCATGTTTCCAAAGAAACTAAACTATTACGGACCTCAGGCATGTATTTTTTTAATATACAGAATATTCATATAAAATGATGTAATATCCATGTATGCTAAGCCTGGGTTTCTATAAAAGTAACCACCACTAACTCTGGTCTACTAGGGTTGGGGCCTTTACAGTTGGTATCAAATTAAGTTTAGTATAAACCTTGGGAAATATATTTAGTAAAACATGGATTAGGGAACCTAACCCTATGAATGGATGATATTATTCCAAAAGACACCATGTCTATGATTATGAGATTATCTATGCATACATTTTTCAATTTATGTTAAGCGAGTCAATAGTTTTAGAATTATACATTATATTTCATAATGTTATGATATAATCATGTTTATGCAATTATTTAGAAATGGTTCCTAGAAGAAGGAATGTGAATCATATCAATACACATAATCCATATAGGTATTTCTACCCTAGTAAAGATAATGAAATTGAATTTGTAGTTACAACTGGAGATAAAAAAATTATAACTATATTGGGGAATCTGACTCAGGTTTTGAGAAATAACCCTGCCTATATGGAGTCACCCTCTGATCCAAAATGTGTTATAAAAATGTTATACCACTTCAAACATCAACAACCTCCATCATTAAATTAAACTAAAAATACATTTGTTGCTAAGAAATGGATAAGTTCCTTAGAGAAGATATTCCTTTATTTGGTAAGTAATGAAAGGGAGAATGTTTTCAAGGAATTTTATCATCTCTCAGGGGATGCATATAAATGGTGGTCATTGGTATAAAACACTAAGGATGAGGAAGAAATTGGGATCATGGAATGGAAGGATTTTTAGGAACTTCTCTTGGAAAATTTCTTTCCTTGCAAACAATGAGTGAACATGAAATGATAATTCTTGTGTCTAAGAAAGAAGGTAGTGGGAAATATCACTAAGTATGAAGATAACTTTAAAAAGTTAGAGAGGCATGTTTCAGACTATATATTAAATTCAAAGAAAAATATTGACCCTTTCTTTGATGGGATTAATCTAATCCTTCAAAGGGAACTAGTCTCCAAAATATTCTCATCATATGAGAATAAAATATCATGTGATATCAAGAAAAAGAAATAATTATCCAAGTATTATGGATTAAAAGAGAAACAAGAGAAGAAGAAGATGGTAGATAAGAAAATATATAAGGGGAATATAAGAAAGTGTAATTTTACAACTTATGATAATTTTGGAAAGAAACAACATGGTACATGCTTAAAAGGAAAATAAGTTTTCTTTAAGTTTAGAGAAAATGACCATCATCCTCATGAATTCAAGGGTAAGGGAGAATAAATCAAAGTATAGTTCTTTAATTGTAAATATATAGGGAAATGTTCCAACTAATTACACAATAATCAAGGGAACTTACCATAAAATTTTTAAAGTGGAGAAGTCCAAGATTATGAAATTACTAAAACTGATGTGTAATTTCCTAATAACATAGTGAGAGTACAATTATCATTCTATCTAGAATTTCAAATGTTTTTTTATTCTTATTCTACCCAATATTTTATATTTGAGGAATTTTCTAAGGCTATCACATCACCACCTCAATTATTAGAAATTTATTTAGCAGTGAAAACATAAAATGGCACGATGGTCTCTTTTCATGACTATAGTTCCTCTCTGATTGAATTATGTATAAATGTGATTCCTAAAATTTTTTTATTCTACCTCTGGTCAAATTTGATGTTATATTAGGCATAGTTTGACATTATTTTCATAAATCCCACACCAATTTCTAAGAAAGGAAAGTAAAATTTGATATTCTAAACCAATCTATGTCCATCTATCTTTGTGACGGTAAATATGAACTTCAAATGAAAACCACATTCAATATATGGGTCTTTATCCCTTTTTAAAATGGTTGTTTATCTTATATAGTTGGGGAAAAACTAAATATCAATGATATTCTTATTGGGTGGGAGTTTTTTGATGTATTTTTGAAATAGTTTCCTGGTATTTCCACAAAATCATGAAGTTGAGTTTTCAATAGGAATCATACATAATTCTATATCTATTTTAAATAATCCATATAGAATGAATCTGATTGAGTTCCAGAAATTAAAGTAGAAAATATAGGATAATATTAATAAGGGATTCATTCGGCCAAGTGCATCACCTTTAGGTATACCCATTCTTCTTGTTAGGAAGAAATATATATCAACACATCTCTGCATTAATTATCAAGAAATTAACAAGACCAGTATTAATAAAAAATACCATCTACCCCATATTGATGAATTTTTTGATCAATTGCATGGAGCTCAATGCATTTATAAGATTGAAATTATTTCTGGATATCATCAATTGAGAGTTAAAAAGTAGGATATACCCAAGACAAAATTCCACACAAGGCATGGACACTATGAATTTATAATGATTCCATTTGGTCTTAATAATTCCTATGCTATCCTTATGTATTTAATGAATAGAGTCTTTAGAGAGTATCAAGATCAATTTTTGGTAGTATTTACTGATGATATAATTATATATTCAAAAATATACTAAAATCATAAAGTTCACTTGAGGATTGTATTAAATAACCTAAGGAAGTAAAATTTGTATTAAAAATTTACCAAGTGTGAATTTTGGCTAAAAAAGTTTAATTTTTGGGTCACATAATTTCAAGAAAGGGTATATATATAGATACATCAAAGTCAAAAGTTATTGAACATTGGACCGAACCAACCATGGTAACTAAGATATATAATTTCCTTGGTTTGGATGGTTATTATTGATGTTTTTTGAATAATTCCTCACAACTTTCCAACCATCTCACTAAGTTAACTTAGAAGGGAGCCAAGTTCCTTTGGACAAGAAAATGTGAGGAAATATTCATGCAATTGAAGAGAAGGTTAGTCAGTGCACCTGTAATTACACTACCCTATAGTAGAAAAGGGTTTGTAATCTATAGTGATACGTAAAAATGGTGTTGGTATGATTTTTCATGAAAAATGATACAATGATATCCTACACCTCACACTTACTAAAGGTCCATGAGAAAAATTACCAAACTCATGGTTTAAAGTTAGCTGTGGTAAATTTTTTATTAAAGATATAGAGGCATTATCTTTACAGAGAAATGCATGACATATATACTGATCATAAAATTTTAAAGTATATTTTCACATATAAATATTTGAATATGCACTAAGGAATATGGTTGGATATAATTAAATATTATGAATGATCAATACATTATGACCATGAGAAAGAGAACATGGTGGAAAATGATCTGAGTCAAAAGGATCATACTAGATTACTTATGATGAGAATCACAAAATATCTAATATTTATATACTTAAAAAGGATGTATCTTGAAATCTTAAAGGAAGGGGAGAAATAATATCTTACTCAAATGACTGTACAACCATATATCGATGTGAGGATTAAAGAGGAACAAAATAAAGATGTGGAGATATGGAAAAAGGTGAGAAATGTTTCTAGTTCAACCCTAATTATGATGAAATGATGAGGTTTGGGAATCGTGTATGTGTCCTATCCATACCTGATTTGAAGAAGGAACTTTTGGATGAAGCTCATTGTTATTAATTCTTTATTTATCATGGAAGTATAAAGATGTACAAAACTTTTTAATAGTATTTATGGTGGGACAACATAAGGGGATATATTTCAGAATATGTTTCTCAGTTCTTGGTGTGTCAGAAAGTTAAGGCTGAGAGATATAAATATAATGGGGTGTTACAATCATTACCCATACCATAATGGAAATAGGAAAACATCCCCATGGATTTTATCATAATACTCCTCAAAACGTCTAATGGGAATAATGCTAAATTGGTTGTAGTTGACCACCTTACAAATTCAGAAAACTTCATTTCTATAAAATAAGACGTATTGCTTGATTAGTTTTCCATAATTTATATTAATTAAGTGGAAAGGTTTCCTAGAGTATCATATTCTATTATATCTGATCAGGATTTGAGTTTTACCTCAATGTTCTAGAAAATACTTCAATGATAATTGAACATAGGGTTGAGTTTCAGCACCTCTTATAATCCTTAGATATATGGTTATTCTAAGAGGACTACTCAAACTGTATAAGTTAGGTAAAGATATTTCTATATGGATTTCAAATGTGTTTGGGATTTACACCTTCATTTAGTGGATTTTTTTTTATAATAATAGATTTTCCTCAAGAATTTATATAGATCCTTTTAAATCATTTTATGGAAAGAAGTGTAGAAATCCAATGTGATGGAATGAATTTGGAGAAATAAATATATTGAGAGTCAAAATAGTTGAGTAAATGGAACAGAATGTCAAAGCCATTCAGCAGCACATAAGATCATATCAAAACCGAAAAAAAAAAGTTATTCTAAAAATTATCGAAAATATCTAAGTCTGAAGTTAGGGATAAGGTATTCCTACGAATATCTCCCCAGAAGAGGGTGAAAAGATTTATAAATAAGGGAAAGATAAACCCTAGGTATATTGGTCCCTTTGAAATTCTTCATCTTATTGGGACAATAGCTTATCGATTGACATTTCTACTAAAACTCTCTCAAGTTCCTGATGTGTTTCATGCATATTTCCTGATGAAGTATATACTTGATCCTTCACATGTAATGAACTCATAGTTTACACTATTGGAGAAAGATATTTCTTACAAGGAACTACTAGTGGATATTCTGGATCATAGAGATAAGATGCTATGAAACAAGACCACTCACATGGTCAGTGTTTTGTGACAAAAACATCAATTCAAGGAAACTACATGGGAACCGAGGATGTGATGTGGTAGAAGTATACTCATCTATTTGTATCAGATTAATGAAATTTCAATGGTGAAATTAATTTTATAGGGTTATAATGTAATACCATGTGATTTTATAATATATTTCTCTTCAATAAATTTTATTTCTTCAATAGCTTGTATTACACATAACACCGAGTTTTAACAAAACACAGTTTTCTATAAAAAAAATTATTTTATAGTTATCAGCTAGCCATTGATTTGATGGGTATGAATAGAAATAAATAAATAATCAAACATATATATGTACACATGTATAAAATAAATTCATAAATTATCAATAAATAAGAAATGAAAATAAAAAATCATTTTGAAAATAAAGGAGTTGTTTTTCTAAAAAACCATTTTTATGCATGAAATGTGTTTTTATCCTAATAAATTAAATTTATCAATATGTGTTAATTATTTTAATGAAATTTATATACTATATATTCAATAATTTTTTTATTATTCATATAATTTTTTAGGGATGAGAAAAGAATATAAATCTAGTTTTATGCTTAAAAACTGTAATTTTCTAAAAAAATAGGTTTCATCGCATTTTGTGAAATTATATTAAAATTAATTTTTTCCACTTGAAGTTATTAAATTTTATAAAATTCATTCCATATTTTTAATTATTATGTCCAAATTTGGTAAATAGGTCCCTTTTATTTTTAGGCATTATGAATAGGAATCGTAGTAAAATTTATCACCTCGGTAAATGGTTAATTTGATTAACCTAGGTTACAACTAAGTGATAAGGTCATAATTTTTCATAGTAATTCTTATTGGATGAATTTAATTTGACCATTACCACATTATTCTTGAAATTGATATATTTAATGGATACTTGTCCATGAAAATGACTAATATAACATTTAAATCAAAGAAAGTTACAAAATTTCACTCTATTAGTTTTAAATATTTATTATGCGTCCACATAGGGACAAAATAAAGTTATGAAAGAATATAAATTTAAATTATGTGCATAATAAAATTAAATTAATTATTGTAATTTATTTATATTTTATAGTGATTATATAATTATGTTAAATTCATGTGCAAAGCTAATATAATATTTATTCAATTAATATAAAAATAAATAAGTGATATTAAATATTAAAAGTGATAAAATTTGAGTAATTTATAGTTTACATTAAATTTGTAGATTAATATGATGTATTAGTGATTTTTAAAGGAATTATATTAACAATATAACTTTGTCTTGTTGTATTTAAAGTCAACTTAAACGAATAGTGTAAAAATTGATATTAATGAAAATTTATCAAAATAATATTTTATTAAATTATTTAAAAGTAATTAAAATACCGAAAAAGGTCAAATTGGTTAATATATGGTAAAAACTTTCACCCCTTTTAAATTTATGAGTCAACATTTACCTTATATGTAAAATTATAACCATTTAAGAGTAAAAAATACATTACCATAGTTAATGTTAAAATATGCTAACTGAGGGATTAAACCAAATGATAAGGTTTAAAACACCACATATACCAATCCAAATTTTATTTTTTGGTTATATTACAATCATATACTACCCTAGGTTTGAATTCCTGGCCATTTGGATTGAGAATGACTTTATTATAATTTAAGATTTTAAGAAATTCCAAAAGTACTCCTCACCTCAATTATAAAAGGGCGCCTCTTACTTGACTTATTTACACCACTTTAAGCCATGTATATCGACCAAAAATTACCCATTACTATTCTAAAAATCTTTATAAAAGTTATATATGTTATTTTTATTCTATAATACCTACTATAAGTCCCTTAAGAATATATCTAAAGGAATCTAACTGAAGATGAGGTAATCGTATTCAACAAGTCCTTCAAGTTTATTTCTTATTATAATTACTCTTAAAGTGTTATAACCATAATAAGATAATAGATATAGTATCATCAATATATTTATATGTTCTTATGATTATGTTAAAACTATATTCCATCTTTGTTCAATCCTATGAAAAATGAAAACATCGCTCGTTCATATGTATGATTTATCATCTCCGCATTACGGTGTAAATCATTTTTCATGAACATTTACCTTGTATGTTTATAAAGATGGAAATAATGAATATATATGATATTTATGACATATATATGATTATGAAATTAAAATATCACCTATACCTTATTACCCTTCAGTCTTTTGGGAAATGACAATGTCACTCGTGCATATGTGTGGACTATCAGCTCCACGAAACGATGTGATCCATTTTTCATTTCTGCTTTAAGTTGATGGTAATAAGGATTTATTTTATGAATATATATGATTTATATGATATAATAATTATTTTATATAGGTTAATTATTATTTACCTTTCTTTATTTTCATCCGTTAAAAAAGGAAAACAACGTTAATGCGTATGTACGTCCTACCGTCTCCATAAACAATGCAATTCATTTTTCTATAAATAAATTTTATGGATTATTATGAATACATATATAATGAATATGTATGATATTTACATAATTATTAAATTTATTTATATGATAAAACCATGGTCAAAGTTCAAGGACCAAAACAACTGAACCCAAACATTCATGAAAAACAAAGCATTTATCACCAAGAATAGTGATTTTAATAATGAATTATTAATAAAAATGTGATAAAAGGTTATAGGTAAATCATACAAGGTATGATATATTTGATTATGATCCTTGAATAAATTTATAATAAAACTATATTTATTATACAGGAGATTTGGTCACATACAAAGGAAGACAAACCTCAGTTAAGGGCTTCTCATCTATCTTTTACTTCTGTGAGACATATTCCATATTTACAACTTGTTTCTTTTATGTGGTGTATATAATACCCCTTTGATATATTATATCATTAATATCTTGGTATTAATTATATTTAAAGTTTCATTTTAAGTTATTTATTTCATGGGTCTTATGATTCAAAATATATCTAAGTGGTAAGGGTTTATTTCACAATCTTATCATTATTCAAAATTATTTATGTTTAAGTCACCACCGGGGGAATATTTTTCTTCCATATACATTTTTTATAAAAATATTTTCAATTTTTTTTAAAATATTATCCAGATGATATATTAAAGTCATTTTTACTATTTTTTACTTTTTACAAAATGGTTTGAAATTAATCTTCTTATAATTTTCCGAATAAGGTACTTTTTGAAAATTTTAAAAAATCGTGAAAGGAATGTTTTTTATTATATACTACATGAAAAAAAAATTCCACAATTATGAATAATATTTTTTTGAAGATTAATTTATAATTTTATAAGTTTTTTTAAAAGAAAATATTTTCCTTTATATTTGAAAATACTTTAAATAAGTGATTTCAAAGTGAAAAGGGTATTTTCATCAAGAAATTTTCGATGAAAATTTTAAAATATTCTCTTCTATATCAACATCATTTGTTGAATATTATTATTTACTGAGATTTTTATCTTATGTTACCATCCACCATATTTTTATGTATGTTTTATTATCAATTTGACTTTGGAAATTATTTATATTTCATATTCTATTTCCTACAATATAGATAGTTATTGATTTTAAGGCAGTTTATTATTCTGTATTATTCATATGAGGGATGAATTGAAATTATTAAGTACTAGGTGGCATCCGAAATTATATATCCAATTGATTCATCAATAAGTCTCATTAGAAAAACTAGTTTGAGTTTTGGCTGAGGCATTACCCATTTATATATAATATATATTAGCATGAGGACTTGATAGTATGTCTGAGATGTATTGGAATGAGGCCTCAATGGTAAGTTTTAGATGTATAGAATTATGAATTCCATCATTATAAACTCATTTATTGATGTCTATGTAATTATTTTAATAATTTTTATATCCATGGATATGTTTTAGATCATGTGATTATTTATGTGGAATTATTTGATTATCATTTATTTCATTATATATTATTCATGACTTATTTAGCTTCTATTGTATGCATACCCTTAATAATCATCTGAGATCATCCCTTTATTATGTTTCTTTTAATTAGGATACTAGGAAGTGTTTTATGATTAATATGTAGGGATATAATAGAGGGGATACTGATGTTCTCAAAGAAAATATTATGTTTTATTATGTTTACAAATGTAAGTGTGAAATTCAGTTCTGTATCTATTTAACCATGAAAACTAATCTATTTAGTAATTTAGGATCAGATTTATTATATATAGTGACAATTTAATAAAGTAACCACCAGCTCTGGTCTCCTAGGATTTGGGTCTTTACATATGTTCTCTTTTTATGGTGGTTCTATGAGCTGAAAGAGATCAAAGTAGGGCATGGTTACAAATTCTACTATATATTCTGATAATATTACAATTTTCGAGGAAGCTAAAGACGTAGTATGGATATGAAAATTCATCTAAGAGATTAGAATGGTACTTATCAATAAAGATCATATTGCACTTTTTTGTGATAATACTGTAGTGGTGGCTCTTAATAAGGAGCTAAGGTCACATTTGTAGATGAAGCATATACTTTATAAGTATTATCTTTTGAGGAATTTCTCTCTTAGAGGTGATGTTTACGTGAGAAGAATATTCTTAAAAGACAACATGGAAGAACTCTAGACTAAAACCTTGGCTTATCAGAAACATGATTATCATGTGAGGTCTATTGGAATGAAAATCATAGGCAGTTGGCTCTAGTCTAAGTGGGAGTTTTTTTGGGATTGGTGTTCTAGAACCAACTGCTTTTACTTTGAATTACATGTATATTCAACAGTTTTAATATTAATGAAACATATTATTACTTATCCTATAAGAATTTGATACAATAATGTTCTAGTATATCTGCCACATTGATAAGGTCATACTTATTCCTTGATATATATGATGAGAACCTTGAAGTTCCACAATGATATTTAAAAATACAGTTATATAGTTAAATAATGTACTATGATAGGACACATAATATATAGAATTCAAGGTATGAGTACTGGTAAGAAGATGAGTGTCTCACTCGTGATTTATCTTTGAGGTATTTTTATATTTATTTTTGGTCTATATTTTTTAGTTTGGGTTTCCCTTGAGTTTTTGGAGAAAAATGATAAATATGGAATTGGCAGTAGGTGGCACACGGTTTGTGCATGCTTAGGGTAAACCCTTCAGCTTGACCAGGAAACTATGCACCAAGGTGTCATTTTTGGATAGATCCAAAACACACAGTTAGTGCATGGTTTTTCAAACCATGCAAATAATCATGAGACATTTCCCTTGTGGAAAGTGGTGACCACAAAGCTTCCGTATGGTTTGGAAAACCGTGGAGGAAAACTATGCGACCTATCCAGGTATTTAAAATTTAGAATTTTCTAAACTACCATCCTTCAAAATAACCCAAAAATCACCCAAAATCACCCCCACTCAAGATTTCTACCATTGAAAAGCCTCCCCCTTCCACCTTCCTCCCTTGGACTCCATTTTGGTGGGATATTTGTCTTGGATTATTCAAGAAACCCTCAAGTAAATCCCTTACCTCATGGTTTCTCTTCCTTTTCTAGGGTTTTCTTCCTCTTTATTTGGGGTTTCACTTATCTAGTGGTTAGTATTTCATTTTTAGGATTAGATCGTAATTTTTTGGGTCTAATATTGATGTTTAAGGTTCGATCTTGCCTTTAAAGTGTGCGATCGAGGTGTAGTTGAAGTTTTAAACTATTTTCTGAAAGTTTCTTTACTCAAGGTAGGTG
This sequence comes from Viscum album, assembly GCA_963277665.1. Lineage (NCBI taxonomy): Eukaryota > Viridiplantae > Streptophyta > Magnoliopsida > Santalales > Viscaceae > Viscum > Viscum album. Next base: position 1,859,730,157 of record OY728129.1, on the reverse strand, counting down.
GTTCCTTGATTAAACATTATTTTACAAATTTGATATGATTTATTGATTGTTCAAATACGTTTTATGATTTATGTGTGTGGTGAAAAAATTGTTTTTGAAGGGGTTTTATATGTATATGGGTTGAAAATGGTTTTTATAATTGAAATTGGGTGTATTTCATTGGTGAACCCTTGTTGCGTTTCTTGAAGGTATTTTATAAATTATGTAAGATGTTTTATAAATTTTGAAAGTGGTGAGAAATACATTTTGGGATGGTTTTGGTGTATTTTTGGATTTTAATGTTTTTTTAGTTGTGAAAATAGTGATTTATCATGTGCGTTTTCATTGTTTGGAATGTGCGTATGTGAATTGTTGTGACCCTTGTGACATGTGGAATGTAAATTGAACATAAAGGGGAATCCTAGGTATCTAGGTGGACAGACTAGGAATAGTATGCTAGTTGAATCAGAAGACCTTCTTCCCATATTCATCTATTAGGATTGAGGATGCAACACTAACTAAACTATGATTGTTGGAGACCACTAGGTCATTGGGGTGTCCCCTACTAGTGGTTTGTGCATGAATATTCTGTTAGTTGTGGTTACTATACCACATTTCACTGAGATAATATGTACCTAGTGTCCCATTTCTAGATAGTTCCTATACGGTCTTCCTATGACTTAGTGATCGATGGTGATATTGTACTTATCATCATCATACGGTATACTTTGTGGGTTGTTTAAAAAGAAAACATGTTTTGTTTTAAAATGTTTTCAGTAAAATGTTCCTATTTTTTCTTTTATAAAACTTGAATGTTTATTTATCTTATAATATTTATAGCATGGAATCCATTTGTTGGGTGATATCCTATAAGGATTTGGCTCACACCCTACTTACACCCTTGGGTGTAAGTAGACTTGGTTATGTTTGATGCTAACAAAAGGAAAGATGTTTAGAGATGGTGGTTCGGGATGCTAGTAGTCCTCCCTTGAAAATGTAATGGTGGTGGCTTGAGGATGAAGTTCCTCTCTTTGCATGGAGGTTTTTGGGAGGGTTTGGTTGTTACCCTTTTATTGTATCCCGTTTTGGTTTTTTTAAATTTTATAAACCATGAATCTAAAAATTTGATATTCCATGTTTGGTTATGATTGTTCATCCTTGGGTTATTTATTATTATTGGTTTTTATGTTTATGTAATCAGGTGAAATCATTAACAATTTATATTTTTGATACCTAGGCACTTGTTGCCTTCCCTTGGGGATCAGGAATGCCCTTCAGGCTATGCCACAGATCGGGTTAGGTGTTGGGTTTTGTGGAAACCTAGTCTAGTTAATTATAAAATGGTATTAGGGGGAAGTTACTCTCTTTTGGTTCTAGTTATTTTGGATGAGTATGGATAGACTGGATCTAGGATTGTTAGGGCTTGAGGTTTTTGGTTGTGAGTAGTGTGCCTAGCCAGCACTTCTCATGACAGGTCTTGAGTCTCCATGGGACGTTGGGATTTTTTTGACTTCTCCTCTAGGTGAGATGTGCAGGTTGCCTATTGTATGGGGATGCTAGGTGGGGGTGAAGTGGTTTGTTTATAATGTTATTATGATGGGTTTTATTTCTTTTGATTTATGGGATGTTGGTAATTGTTTCCATTGGTTAAAATTTTCAGAATGGTTATGTTGATGATTTTTCTTGTGGTTCTTTCTTATTGTAGTGCCTATAGGGTCTTCCCATGACATAGTGCTCTATGGTGATATCATACTCACTATCAGCATATAGTATACTTTGTGGGTTGTTTGAAAAGAAAACATATTTTATTTTAAAATGTTTTTAATAAAATGTTCCTAGTTTTTCTTTTATAAAACTAGCATTTTTATTTGTCTTATAATGTTTATATCATGGAATCATTTTGTTGGGTACCATCCTACTGGGCTTTGGATCACACCATACTTACACCCTTGGGAGAAAGTATACTTGGTTATATTTGACATAGGTAAAGCCAAGATGTTTGGAGATGGTGGTTCAGTATGCTAGTTGTCTTCCCTTATAGGTGTTGTGGTGGTGGCTTGAGGATGAAGTTAATCTCATTGCATGATGGGTTCTAAGAGGGTTTAGTTGTTCCCCTTTTGTTGTATCATGTTTTAGTTTTTTGTAAATGTTGTAAACCTTGAATCTAAAAATTTGATATTACATGTTTGGTTATGATTGTTTAGCCTTGGATTATTTATTATTGTTGGTTTTTTATGTTTATGTAATCGGGTGAAATAATTCCCAAGTTATATTGTTGATACCTGGGAATGTTTTTCTAACCTGTGGGGATTTAGAACACCCTTTGAGCCATTCCATAAATTGAGTTGGGTGTCAGGTTTCATGGAAACCCGATCTTGTTCTTGATAATGAGGCTTCTTCTCATGAAGTTCGCACTTGGTAATATCCAAGATGATAGATTATGAGAATATACTTTCTAGTTGGAATTACATATGTTTCAATGTCATCAAATATTCCTATCTTCGAGTGTGTTTAATGGTCCTTAGAATTTAAGATTATTATTGATGCATGTCATGACTGAGGAACTTAGATTTACTGACCAAAATCACGATACTACATATTTGTGGGAAGTAGGGTACTTTGGGAGAATCATGAATGATATTTTATTAATAGATATGTTGAGAAAGGATTTTTACCTTCTATATTTATGGAAATTAATATCTCAAACCTTTTATTGGAATAAAACTGTGATATTAAATTCCCTGTCCATGGTGTAATAATGTGTTTATTTTAGATAGTCAAAGGAAGATGTATCATGCTTATAGGTTGATGGAACATATGTGTAACCTTCTTGATGAGATATTGATATAAATGGATTATATTTCACAATGAACATTCATAAGTGGTTTTCAATGTTGTGACATTAAATTATTTATTTTTGGTGCCTTTACCCATTTCTAGATAGTAATCTTGAACATTAGGCAAGCCTGCCTAATGCTAATGAGAAAGAATCCTAAGGGATTACACACTAAGTGTTTCTGTTGATCTTGAATAGATTATATTTGAATTTAATTATTGGAATAAATATTATTTTTAAATCCAAGTAATAATTTTATTCAATATTTATTGATATCTAATATTCAAAAGGAAATAAAAAATTATTTATTCATTAATTGATAAATTATTTGATTATGTGAATATTTAATAAATATTTATTCAATGGATTATGAATAAAATATTTATTTATTGATTAATGAAATATTTAATTAAATATTTATTCAGGTATTCAATAAATGTCAATGAGTTGGAGAAAACCAAGATTGTATCTGATGATGAATATTTATTTGCAAGCTGGTAAATAATATTTATTGTTGCATGTGTTGGCACATGCTGTAAAATAATAATAATAATAATAATAATATGGAATGAGGTTTGATAATGATTATTATATTATTTAATGATCTATATGCAATTAAATAATATTTAACCTAAACCATAGTTCTATAAATAGATGGTTATGTACATTGTGTAGGTTTAATTGAGATTTGAGAATCATTACACATAGAAAAATTCTCTCTCCATTCCTCGCCATATATTCCTCTCAAGAATGAAAAGCACTAGAGATATTACTTCAAGATTGAAGGTACTAGATATGATTAAAACGAATAGAAAAATACAATTGATTCACCATGCTAGCACCCGAAAATCAATTGGTATCACTCAAAGATCAAATGAGAACATGTGGATTATCACAAGAGGGATTCTACACTTGGATCCCCCCTATTCAATGAAGGTGATCAGAATAGGGTTTTTTTAGGATGATCAACATTCACATTAGAGAAAGATCCTAATATAAGGTAATTCTTCTTCCCATAATAAATAAGTTAATTATAAATTTAAGATGAAAATAACCTCTCTAGGATTCTGGGTTTCTTTATGTCAATATTTGGTGGAAAAATTTAATTGTTCATGGTAGTCACATCATGTACAATATTTTGAATGATCCACTAAATCAAAAAACTTCATAGTTATTCACCCACCAAGGTACTTATGCTCTTCCCAGAACCTACATAGATATTTGATGAATTTATTTTCAGCTTTGGTAATAAGAGTTGTTACTTTTATAAAGATAACATATATTATGGTATGTCATAGATGAATAAAATATATTTTCAATGAATTATGAAAACTTAATATTGGAAATTGATAATGAATCAAATACATATGATTTATATAACACCCAGTTGTGGCATCACCATGTTGGAAACATAATTGAGAATTATTTGAAAAAGATATATCAAGATGGTTATTTAGACTATTTTGAGCTTAATCCACTTGAAAGATGTTATATTTGTTTATAAGGAAAGATAACCAAATATCCATTCGGTGGTCAAGGTGAAAGGGTCATAGAGCTTCTATAATTGGTACACATGGATGTGTGAAGACCTTTTTAAGTAGAAGCTAGAGGGGGATTACCATACTTTATTACTTTTACAAATGACTTGAGTAGGTATGGTTATATATGATTGATGAGGTATAAGTTTGAATCCTTTGAAAAGTTCAAAGTGTTTGAGAATGAAGGTTAGAATCATCTTGGTAAGAAGATAAATAAAATTTATTTGGATTAAGGTGGTGAATAGCTTAACCAAGAATTTATTGAGTTTGTATGGGAGTGTGGGATTATATATCAAATCACTACACCATATACACTATAGTAGAATAATGTTAAGAAAGGAGGAATCATACACTACTAGACATGGCAAGGTTTATGATTATTCACACAATTATTCCATTATCCTTTTGGGGATATGAATTAAAAACAAATATTACATACTAAATTGAGTACTAAACAAAGAGAAAAACAATATTCCCTTCTGAGTTATGTAGTGAAAAGAAACCCATTTTGTCACATGTTCATGAATGGGGTTATGGGGAGTTCATTAAAGTTAGATCAAGTAACAAAATAGCATACTGAGGTATGAAGTTCGTCTTTATAGGTTATCCTAAGGAAACAAGGGGGTAATATCTATAAATCCCTTCATACAAGAAAGTAACTATCACAAGATATTCCATATTTCTTGAGAGGGAGAAAATACTAAAGAAGGATAGAGAGAGAGATATTGAATTTGATAAAGTTGATGCCCAAGATACAAAAGGGTTATTATAGGAACATATTAAATAGGTACCCAAAGAAGAAGTTGTTCCTAAAACACAAGTACATTGTAGGAGATCTAGAGAGGTTACAGAACTAAGGAGATATGGTTTTCTAATAACCGATGATATTAAATCATTATTAGTTAAAAATAATGATACTATGTTATAGAAGGAGGTAGTAGAGAGATCATAAGTATTAATATGGAAATAATACATGGATTCTTAGATAGATTTCATGTATCAGAACTATGTTTGGGTTCTAATCAATCTGTCAGCTGATGTAAATACCATTGGGTATAAATGGGTATTCCAGAGAAAAATGGACGTGGAAGGTAATGTAAATACCTATAAAGCATGAATAGGGCCTAAAGGGCTTAGAAAATTTCAAGGAATTGACTATGAAAAAACATTTTCTTCAGTTTTCAAGATTAAATTTCTTATAATAACAACTTACCATGATTATGAGATTTGTAAAATGGATGTCAAAGATGCTTTCCTTGATGAGAATATTTAGAAGGATGTGCATATGACAAAATCAGAAGGGTTTGTGACTAAGAAATTATGAAAAGTTATTTAGGTGGTAAATATCTATTTATGTATTAAATTAAGCATCCAGGTCATGGAATATTCAATTCAATGAAGCCATAAAAGAATTTAGTTTCATTAAGAACAAATGTAATCCATGTGTTTACAAGATTTTTAGTAGAAGTATGATTATTTTCATAATAGTACATGTTGATGGAATATTACTAATTGTAAATGAGATACCGTCCTTTCAATAGGTTAAGGAATGGTTGAGAAAGTGCTTCCCCATAAAGGACTTTGGTGAAGATGCCTATATTTTAGGGATCAAGATCATGTGTGATAGATCCAATAGGTTTTTTAGACTAAGTCAGAGTATATACATTGAAAAAATACTGAAAAGTTTTTGTATGGAATAATCAGAGAGGTGATTGGTTCTAGTGTCACATGTTATACATCTTTCTAAGAACATGTGTACTTAGACACAAGAGAAAAGAGAGATAATGAGTAAGATCCCATACACTTCTATGATAGGATCTATAATGTATTTTTTGCTATGTATAAGTCTTAATGTTTCCTATGATTTAAGCATGGTAGAAAGATATCAAGAAGATCCAGGTGAAAAACATTAGAGTATTATTAACGATATACTTAAGTATCTAAGGTGAAATAAGGATATATTCTAGGTGTATAGAGGAGATGAAGAGATAGTCATTAGGGGTTATACAGATGTGTTGTGGATCTATTTTTACATAGTTTTGCCACATCCTTTTTACTTAATTGTTAATGATTTAATTAATTATTTAGTCACTTTATACTAAATATTTTTACTTTTTTATTTTTATAATTAATCAATTTTTATAATTATTTATGTATTTTTAGTCTTTAAATTAATAATTTTAACCTTACTTAACTTTTCTAATTTAATTATTTCTTAATTAGTCTTGTTAAGTGAAATCTCCTTGACTTTTTAATAAGTTAATATCTATTTTAAACAATTATTTAATCACCATAATCCTATTTAATTAAGTTAGTCTTTATTTGAATAATTTATCTTTTAACTTAGTTTCATTAAAATATTTTAACATTATTTAATAATATGTTTTACCATCATGCTAGTTAATTAAGTTATGAATTTTAGTTTTAATTAAACAAAGTAGTTCTCTTTTAATTTTATGTATTCAAATAGTTGTTTAATTAATTAATTAAGAGTTTTAAAATGTTAATTTTTTAATTTTATGTATGAAGTTTGATTATTTATTCATTTTCTATTGGTTTTAGTCTACCAATGAGGTAGACTATAACAATCGGTAACCAATTGGGTCACCAATACTTTTCATTTTCACTTTCTCCTACCCTATAATTATTTATATAGTTATTTTAATTTAATTATTTTATCATTTTAGTTTATCAATTATTCAGTTTATAATTTAATTGATTTCAATTAATATTTTTAAAGTTTAAAGTTTAGTAAAAATCATGTTTTTAATTAAGGGTGTTTAGCATTATTTTAATTTATTGTTTTCAATCTTTTTATTTTAAGATCAATTACTGCATTTATATTTTTCAAAAGTTCACCGTTAGTTATATAATTTTTTCTTTGTTACGGTGACTCCCTTTTATTTTTATTTTATTTGTAATGGCGATCCTTTTATTTTTGTTGTGCAACGATGGGTATTTTATTTTATTTCGTAATGATGACTTTATGTAGCTTACCGGTAGCTTTCATTCAAGTATACCAGTAACCTTTAATTCTATCAGTGACCTGGATTTTTTATACTATCAGTGACCTTGTGCAATTCACTATTGGTTTTTGTACCTCACTTTTAAACTACTCTCGCGGCACCTCACTGATACTACCATATACCAGTGACTCCCTACGTTGCTTCTTTCCTTTTATTTTCTATCAGTAACCCCCCTTTTATTTCTAACGATGACCCCTTTTCTTTTTTTTATCGATAACCACCTTACCGATAGATCTCTCTCTACCTACAGTTACCTTTAAACCTCATCGATATACCACCTCACCATTATCCGTATGCCTATGCTCCATTCTCTTCCACTGATAGCTTCCGCCCCTACTCACCTCTCTTCTTGGTACCTCACCAAACCCTCCTACCGATAGTTTTTATGCATTCACCTATTCCACACTTTTGGTGAGTCAATCCCATCTTCCTCCTTCACCATTAGTTTTTCCGCCATAAACACAACCACCAGGAACTTATCATGTCGCCGTGTTAGAAGCTTTTCACCCCCTTCCAAATCAAAGCACTGGAAAACTAGGGGGATTCCAGAATTGCATCACTTAGAGAAGCCGAAGATGGTGCCGCTCCTACTGGAGCCGCGACACCCCTGCTGTGCTGCATTCGAACCAGAGGAGGTCCGCCGCTGCCCATTTCTAAAGACCGAGCTGAGATCCGCCGCACCCTGTTCAGCTGTGGATAAAGAGAGAAAGAGACACCACGTCGCACTATGCTAGATCCGAGGGAAAGTCGGACCGCTGCCGAAGATGAACAGAGGAGTAGCAGGTCGTGCGCGTTTTTTTGAAGGAGATATCCATGCCGTTCCGCACCTGTTGGAGGCTTCTCGAAGAAGCCTAACCCCTCACCTTTCCCTGTTGTGCACCGATAATTGGGGGGGGGGAAGAAAGAAGTTAAAAAAACAACTTAAAACTTAATAAAAAAAACTAACTAATGAATTAAAAAACAAAATTAAAACAGAAACTTAAACTAAAAACAAATAATAATCAACATTAATAATTACAAATAAATAACTTATATAAGATATTTATTAAAACATTTTTTTTAATTGATAGTTTTTTTTAAAATCAAGTTAGAATAGATTATTTAAAAAGTTTATTAGTTATAATTTAATATTATGTATTAATAATTATCTAATAATAAATTTTGTTTATAAAATAAAATACTAATAATAAGTTATAAATTAAAGTTAAACTAAATCAGTTAATTTAAAATGTTAATAATGTAAAATTTCAAAATAATAACAAACTTAATGTTTATAATTCACTTTAATAATGTTAATTAATTAATTAAATATAAACTTATAAACACTTTAGCATCAAAATTAATAATTAACAAAAAAAATTAATAATACTAATAACTCTTTTATTAACAAATTTGATCAACTTATAATTCGTAAATTATCATAATTTATCTTTTATTGTTAAATAATAACTATTTAATAATAAATTTCATTTCATTATAAGTAATTAAAATATAGTTACTTATTATTAGAAATAGTAATAAAATAAAATAATTAATAACATTATTTAAAATTTTACTAATTCTTTTAAAAATACTTTTTATTAAACTAATTTCTTAAACTATAATTCTTTATTTCCTTAGAATTTTAACTATTTTGTTTGTTTTTCTTATGCATGTTCATTCAAGAGTCAAAAACATGTCCAAGTGCTTCCAACTAACTCATCCAGAGTTAGTTACTGGAGAAAAACTAGCACAATGTGCCAGTCGTGAAAAAAATAATGTGAGCCGTGCACTTGTGAAGATCCTTTGAGGTCGGTGGAAAATGTTCGGTGACAAGAAGCTTTCAACAATAGATACTTAAAGAAGATCAAGCAGCAGAAGGAGGAAGGGGATTCACACATTAAGTGATTGATTGGAGATATGAGAGCTTCTCTATCATCAGGAGCATAGAGATTCTGGAGGGCGACTTTGGAACCTCTACCTGGAGCTGGAGAAGCATAGGAGAAGAGTATCTTCGGGGAGTTTGGTTTCCATTGTTTTTGAATACTTACACTTTTTTTAGAATGTCTTTAATTACTGTTTTGATAATATTCACGTTTTCTGGATAAATACTTTTATTTTAGGGATGAATTGAAGTTCTACTGGTTACTTTTAAGTCTCATTTCACTTAACCAATTGAATGTATTCAGTATTGATCGGTGAGATCAATACTGAGTTCATAGAATTGCTTGTACCACTAGAAAATAATCTCAAAATTTTACAGTCAGTTGGAGAGATTGATTGTGGAAACATTTTTCAAAAAGAATAATAGATTCAAAAGACTTCAAGACTTATGGTGAGTTTGTATTGTTTTTAATTTTCAAAATAGTTCGCAGTTGATTAATTTTGGAGTGGAAAACTCTTTAATTAGTTGGCTTGTGTGACTCAATTATTGGTGAGGGAGGTGAGTCATACTTTTTACAGTGGTACTCTGCAATAACCTATTAGTGATTTGGAACACCTTCAAAACCAGTAGAATGGAGACTACTCCCCAAGCGTTTTAATAGATTGTCTTTTTATCAGTGTTCTAAATACCTGTTATTCCATGTTTTCTACTGTCTCTAGACTCAATCTAGTTTAAATTCATGTTTTCCAATGTTCTATCACTCTACTACTTATAAACAGTAAAAAGATAATAAAAAAAGGTTAAAAAATATAGAAAAATCACTTCACTGCTGACAATAGTGGAGTTTATCAAGGTTTTTTAGAGTATTAGTGGCCAAATTTACCTTCCCTATGAGTTCGACCCTGATTTCCACATATATAGTAGTTAGTAGGAATATAAATTTTAGACTTTTACCAACTTAAATGATAGTACAGGTCAAGTTTTTGGCACCGTTTCCGGGGAAGGCACAAGCCATTGCAGTAAAAAAACATTTAAAAAAATCATATAATTTTTTTTAAAAAAAAATCTTAAACAAAAATTGAAAAATGTGAAAACTGTAAAAAAAATTGTTACTTATCATTCTGAACTGTAACTGGTGAGTGCTGTTATTGTTGTTTTCATGAGCACAAGAAATTCCGGTGCTAGATTAGAGCCTCTGAACCTTGAATTAGATAGACATTTTACTTCTCTAAGAAGGAAGAACAAAACCGAAATGGAGAACATAGATAATAGAGTTCCTGCACCTAAAAACTATCAAAATCAACCAGAACATTTAGATGAACATGAAAGGCCTAGGATGAAGGAGTTTCAACTTCCTCAAGTTTCAAGCAATCCATCTTCAATTAGACTATCTCCTAGAGCGAGAAATTATGAACTTAAATAGTCACACATCTCATTGATGCCTGCATTTAATGGGATCTCTAATGAGGACTCCCTTGCCTTCATTAGAGACTTCTATAATATTGTGCAACAATTAACTCTTCTAGGACTCACAGAAAATGAACTAAGAATGAGAGTATTTCCCGTTTTCCTTAAAGGGAATGCTAGGAATTAGTTTCTGAGTCTAGATGAGAACATTTTTGAAAACTGGGATCAAGTGTATAATTATTTTATAATGAAATTCTATACTCAAAGATTTAAAGGTGAACTTAGAACAAAAATAACTAGTTTTTATCAAGAGGATGGAGAAGATTTTCATGAATCTTGGGATAGATTCAGGGATCTGCTTAGCCAATGTACCCATCATCAACTCCCATCTTACCTTCTTATGGATAATTTTTATGAAGGGTTGTCATCCTCTGGACATAATCTAGTTGATCAAGCTGCTGGGGGTATTTACAATGATAAAACAGATGAATAACTTTGACAAATTTTTAATAATCTTTCTATGAATTCACAACATAAAAATTCAGGAAGAAAAAGAGTCAATAGAAATGTTAATTCAAACACTAGTTCAATGAATGAAACTCAAGCTCAACTGGATAAAATCACCAACCAACTTCAATCCTTAATGAACCAGAATTCAAAGTAAACTGTTAACCAACTTGGATGTCAAAATACCAACCAATATTTAAGATAATAGTGTGTCCAGTTTGGTATGTTTGGGCATACTGAAAACTTCTACCCTAATTTTGATATGCCATCCCAACAACAAGAAAATTTGAAATTTGTTAACTATGGTCCTTGAATGCCTCCTAAAGAAGATCCATTTTCAAATAGTTACAACCAAGGCTATAGGAACCATCCGAATCTATCCTGGAAAGATAAAGGCTTAATCAAACAATCCACTACCCCTAATTACTCTAATCAACCAAGAACAAACTTTCAAAATCAACAGAGGGGCGAGTCTTCTAATGTACAAGGAAACAATGACAATCACATGTCTTTTAAACTTGATCTAATTTTGAAAAAAACCAACTCTCAAGAAGAAAGATACATGAATCAATTGTCCAAACATCAAAATCAATATGAGTCTGATAAAATTCAAACTGATGTTAGAATGTAGAACATAGAAACACAACTAGGTCAACTTTCTAGAGATTTTTCATCTAGGTAAAAAGGTAGACTTCCAAGTACCACTAAGCTTAATCCTAGGGAGAATTCCATGGCTGTTGTCACTATAAGTGGTCTTAATAAACAAACTGTTATTGAAAAATACCATGAAAATTCCCAAAATGAAAATCTAATTAAATCTGGTAATAAAAATTTTCTATGCACACATGTTGGAAATTCACAGAAAAGTCTTGAAAATGATCTAGATCTAAATTTTTCACCTAAAACTCAAGTTGAAACTTCTTCTAAAAATCAAAAGAATAAAGAAAAAGAAAAAGTTGAAGAAGAGGTGAGGGATATGCCTACTATCCTTAAAAATTTTTCCCCACCCATCCCTTTCCCTGTGAAGCTGAAACCACAAAGTAACACCAAGGCTGAACTTCTTTAGTTCCTTGGTCTCCTTTCTAAACTTTAGGTAAAAATTCCTTTCAATTAAGCCTTAATTAAAATCCCATCTTATTTGAAATATCTTAAGAAAAATGTTTCAAACAAAAAAACTCTAGAGGAATTTTCTACTTACAACCTCACTGAAGAGTGTAGTGCTATACTTCAAAAGAAAACCCCACCTAAACTGAAAGACCCCGGTAGTTTTGTCATACCTTGCACACTAGGAAACTCTTACAAGCTAAACTGTTTGTGTGATTTAGGTGCTAGAATTAATCTGCTCCCATACTCACTCTTTCAACAGTTGAGGTTGGGTGACCTTCAACCCACCACAGTCATACTGCAGTTAGCTGATAGATCATTCACCCATCATGTGGCTAGGGTAGATGATTTGCTAGTTGGGGTTAGGAAACTGTTTTTTCCTGCAGACGTTCTTGTCTTGGATATGGAATGTGATCACGAGGTTCCCATCATCTTAGGTAGGACCTTCTTGGACACATGTTGTGCTGTTATTTATGTTTCTAAGGGTTCATTAATTTTTAAAATTGTAGAACAACAAGAAGAGTTCAATGTGTTTAAAAATGTTAAAGGATCAATGTTTTCTAAAAACTATTTAATGATAGAGTCCTTAGAAAATGAGAACTCAACTAAAAATGTTGGAAAATCTGAAGAAAATATTTGTGAAGTTGAAAATATTTGTGAATATGTTTTAGAAATTGAAAATTATGCTCAAACACCAAAACTGGAAAATTTTCCAGAACTGGACAACTGTCCAGTTTCTGCTGTAGAAGGGTCCTCTATTTCTAAAATTAGGATCTTTTTGAGTGAATTTGAGGGTGTTTCTATTAACACCAACCTTTCTGAACACTTTGATGATATTGAGGGATAACTTATAAGACAACTTGATGATTCTGATCTGATTAATTTATTGAATTATGATATAGAAAATCTGGATAGTGTGATGCCCACGCTGGATAGTGACACTGTTACTTCTGAATATGAACATGAAATTGAAAATCTTTCATCTTTAAATACTCCCTATAAGAGGTATATTGAAGATCTTGGACCTCTCAGGCCTAAGAGTCTTCTTTCAAGTGTGGAAACACACATTCTTGAATGGAAAACCATCCCTACTCATCTTAAATATTTGTTTTTGGGTGAGAAATCCACTTTGCCTGTAATAATTTCTGCTGAAATTAATGAAAACCAAGAGGAAAGACCGTTGAATGTGTTGAAAAAGTTTAAATCTTCCATAGGATGGACAATAGATGATATCAAGGGTATTATTCCCTAATTCTGTATGCATAAAATACCTATGGAACCTGACCATAAGCCTAGTGTAGAGTTTCAAAGAAGGTTAAATCCTAACAGGAAAGAAGTTTTGAGAGAAGAAGTGATTAAACTGATAGACACTGGAATGATATATCCCATTTCTGATAGTGCTTGGGTCAGCCTTGTCCAGGTTTTTCCCAAGAAGGGAGGTTTCACTGTAGTTAAAAATAAAAAAAAATGAAGAAGACCAAGTTAGGAAAGCCCCAAAATGGAGAGTCTGTATAGATTATAAGAAGCTTAATGCAACCACTAGGAAGGAACATTTTTCAATGCCCTTCTTGGATCAAATGCTTAAGAGTCTTGCTAGAAATGAGATTTTCTATTTTCTGGATGGGTATTATGGTTACAACCAGATTCCTGTTGATCCAGAGGATTAGGAAAAGACCACTTTCACATACCCCTTTGGAACATTTTCCTACAGGCGGATGCCCTTTGGGTTGTGTGGAGCTCTAGCCACCTTTCAAAGGTGTATGATGGCTATCTTTTCAGATATTATTGAAAGAATCATTGAGGTTTTCATGGGTGACTTTTCCATTATGGGTAGTACTTTTGATACTTGTCTTAAAAATATTGAGTTAGTTTTGAAAAGATGCATTGAAACCAACCTTGTTCTTAATTGGGAGAAATGTCAATTCATGGTTACAGAAGGTATAGTTCTTGGTCATAAGGTTTCAAAGAGAGGTATAGAAGTTGATACTGCTAAGATTGATGTTATTCAAAAATTTCCATCTCTTGTTAATGTCAAATGTGTTAGAAGTTTTCTAGGGCATGACAGTTTCTACGGGAAATTCATAAAATATTTTTATAAAATAAATAATCCCTTGTGTTCTTTGCTGGTCAAGGATGCACCTTTCAATTTTGATGAAAACTATTTGAAATAATTTAATTTTCTGAATGAGAAACTCACTACATCACCTATCATCACTGGACCTGACTGGAAACTACCTTTTGAACTAATGTGTGATACTAGTGATATGGCTGTAGGTGTTGTCCTTGGGCAGAGGAAAGATAGAGAATTGCATGTAGTGTATTATGCTAATAGACTTCTAGATGATGCCCAAAAGAGTTATACCACCACTGAAAAAGAATTACTAGATATTGTGTTTTCTCTAGAGAAGTTTAGACAGTATCTCTTAGGTTCAAAATTTATCATTTTCACTGATCATTTTGCTTTAATGTACTTTCTCTCTTAGAAAGAAACTAAACCCAGGCTGATTAAATGGATTCTGTTGTTAAAAGAGTTTGATCTATAGATTAGGGATAAATAAAGAGATAAAAATTTAGTTTCTGACCACTTGTCTAGGCTTCCTCTTACTCAATCTGAATCTGAAGACCCTAGGGAGATAAACTCTTCCTTTCCTGATGAGAAGCTGCTTACTATTTCAATCATGCAATCTTCTTGGTTTGTAAATTTTGCTAACTTCCTTGCAGTAGGTGTTTTTCCCAAAAATTTATCCAATAACCAAAGAAATAAATTCATTTCTGAACTTAAGTATTATCTTTGGTATGATTCTTTTCTATTTAGGAGATGTGATGATGGTATTCTTAGGAGCTATATACCTGAGGAAGAGATGCTTCCTATCTTAGAAAGTTGTTATTCCTCACCTTGGGGAGGTCACCATGGTGGTGAAAGAACTGCAAAAAAATTCCTTCAATCTGGTTTCTATTTCCTACACTCTTGAAGGATGCTAAAAGTTTTTTGGTTGGCTGTGATAGGTGTCAGAGGCTGGGTAATGTGGGTAGGAAGCAGGATTTACCACAAAAAGGAATTCTGGAAGTTTAAAATTTTGATGTCTGGGGTTTAGATTTCATGGGTCCATTTCCATCATCTCATGGGAATGAGTATATTCTTGTTGCTGTTGACTACGTTTCGAAATGGGTTGACACTACAAGAAAACTATCGTTTAGTGGCGGTTTTTTCACGGCGGTTTTTAGAACCGCTGCGAAATGCGTTTCGGGCCGGCATTTTGCGGCGGTTTTAAAAACCGCCGCGAAAAAACCGCCGCTAAACGGAAAAAAAAAATTATTTATTTATTTAATCTTTTTTTATTTTTTTTAATTTTATTTGATGATTAGCGGCGGTTTTTTAAAAAACTGCCGCGAAATAGCGGCGATTTCAATAAAACCGCCGCGAAATGAAATGAAAAAATAAAAAAACACGAGAAACCCCGAAATCACTAAAACGACCATAACTTTTTATCCGAGCGTCCGTTGAAGCGCCACGACCAGTCAAATCAAAGCTCATGAAGAGATCTAGAGGCACATATAATCAAAACCGTGAGACGGTCTAAGGTGCGGAAGATATTAGAGTTATAAGAAAGTTGAAAAAAGTTCTCCAACTTCAAACGGCAATAACTTTCGCTCCGGGTGTCCGTTTGGGCTCTATCACATATCAAATCGAAGCCAGCGAAGAGAGCTACGTACTAGATTGATAGAAGAAATCTTCTCTTGTTTTTTCGACCCCCAAAACCCCTCTGAAGGCCTCCAAAACCCCATTTCTGTCACCGGTGTCCCGTCGAACTTGTCCTCAAACGGACGTAACTTTCGATCAGCATGTCAGTTCGGCCTCCTCCACCTTCCAGATCATAGCTCGTTCTATGAGCTTCAGTTTGACTGGTCGCGGCACCCACATGCACTCCTAGATCATATGTTATGGCCTTTTTAGTGGGTATCGGGTTTGTTATGTTTTTCAATGCCTCGTTTCTAGCACTCGTTCCCCGTCAGCTTTTTTTTAAATGGTCATAACTTCCGATCCGCCTGTCCATTCAGACACTTTCACCTTTTAGGTCGAAGATCGTTTCAGGATCTTTGATTTGACAGGTCGCGGATTTAAAACGGACTCTCGGATCATAAGTTATCTCCGTTAATGTGAGGCCAATGTTTTTATCTCTTTATGACTGTTTTGACGGGTTTTAACGGTAGCTCCATTTATTACTGTTTATTTAGGTTTCCATGACTTGTTATCTTTATCAATGGTTTTTTGTGTGTTATTATGATGATTATGTTGAATTATTAAGGAGTTTTCCAGAGTTGTCACGAGTTTTCATGTGTTCTCATTCTTTCTAATGCCTCATTCTTCATATGCTTCTCCATCCTTTTTCATGCGTTTTCATGATTTTTCATCCCTTATCACGTCTTTTCATATATTTTCATGTGTTTCCTTTATTATTTATTATTTATTATTTATAATATACTTTAATTTATTTATTATCTATTATTTGTAACTGGTTATTTATTATTTATTATTTATTATTTATTCTTTATTCTTTATATTTATTAATTATTTATGTTTATTTATTATTTATTTTTTATTTTTTATATTTATTTATTAGTTATTATTTATTATTTATTATTTCTTATTTCTTATTTATTATTTATTATTTATTATTTATTATTTATTATTTATATTTATTTCTTATTTATTATTTCTTACTTGTTATTTATTATTTATATTTATTTATCATTTATATTTATTTATTATTTATTATTTATTATTTATATTTATTATTTATATTTATTTATATTTATTATTTATATTTATTTATTATTTATTATTTATTATTTATTATTTATTATTTATTATTTATTATTTATTATTTATTATTTATTATTTATTATTTATATTTATTTATTATTTATTATTTATATTTATTTATTATTTATTATTTATATTTATTTATTATTTATTATTTATATTTATTTATTATTTATCATTTATTATTTATATTTATTTATTATTTATATATATTTATTATTTATTATTTATTATTTATTATTTATTATTTATATTTATTTATTAGTTATTATTTATTAGTTATTATTTATTATTTTTTATTTATATGTATTTATTATTTATTATTTATATTTATTTATTATTTATTATTTATATTTATTTATTGAATATTGAATATTGAATATTTATTATTTATTATTGAATATTTATTATTTATTATTCATTATTGATTATTTATTATTGATTATTGATTAATTATTATTAATTATTTATATCTATTATTTATTATTTATTATTTATTATTTATTATTTATTATTTATTATTTATTATTTATTATTTATTATTTATTATTTATTATTTATTATTTATTATTTATATCTACTTTGTATTTATTATTTATTATTTATTATTTATTATTTATTATTTATTATTTATTATTTATTATTTATTATTTATTATTTATTATTTATTATTTATATTTATTTATTATTTATTATTTATTATTTATTATTTATTATTTATTATTTATTATTTATTATTTATCTTTATTTATTATTTATTATTTATTATTTATCTTTATTTATTATTTATTATTTATTATTTATCTTTATTTATTATTTATTATTTATTATTTATTATTTATATTTATTTATTATTTATATTTATTTATTATTTATTATTTATATTTATTTATTATTTACTATTTATTATTTATTATTTATATTTATTTATTATTTATTATTTATTATTTATTATTTATATTTATTTATTATTTATTATTTATTATTTATTATTTATTATTTATTATTTATTATTTATTATTTGTATTTATTTATTATTTATTATGTATTATTTCTTATTTCTTATTTGTTATTTATTATTTATTATTTATATTTATTTATCATATATATTTATTTATTATTTATTATTTATTATTTATTATTTATATTTATTTATTATTTATTATTTATATTTATTTATTATTTATTATTTATTATTTATTATTTATTATTTATTATTCATTATTCATTATTTATTATTTATTATTTATTATTTATTATTTATTATTTATATTTTTATTATTTATTATTTATTATTTATTATTTGTTATTTATTATTTATTATTTATTATTTATTATTTATTATTCATTATTCATTATTTATATTTATTATTTATTATTTATATTTATTTATTATTTATTATTTATTATTTATTATTTATTATTTATTATTTATTATTTATATTTAGTATTTATTATTCATTACTGATTATTGATTATTGATTATTGATTATTGATTATTGATTATTTATTATTTATATTTATTTATTATTTATTATATATTATATATTATTTATATTTATTTATTATTTATATTTATTTATTATTTATTATTTATATTTATTTATTATTTATTATTTATATTTATTTATTATTTATATTTATTTATTATTTATATTTATTTATTATTTATATTTATTTATTATTTATTATTTATATTTATTTATTCTTTATTATTTATATTTATTTATTATTTATATTTATTTATTATTTATTATTTATATTTATTTATTATTTATTATTTATTATTTATTATTTATATTTATTTATTATTTATTATTTATATTTATTTATTATTTATTATTTATATTTATTTATTATTTATTATTTATTATTTATTATTTATTATTTATTTATTTAATATTTAATATTTAATATTTAATATTTAATATTTAATATTTAATATTTAATATTTATTATTTATTATTGATTATTGATTATTGATTATTGATTATTGATTATTGATTATTGATTATTTATTATTTATTATTTATTATTGATTATTTATTTATTTAGTATTTATTATTTATTATTTATTATTTATTATTTATTATTCATTATTCATTATTGATTATTTATATTTATTTATCATGTATATTTATTTATTATTTATTATTTATTATTTATATTTATTTATTATTTATATTTATTTATTATTTATTATTTATTATTTATTATTTATTATTTATTATTTATTATTTATTATTCATTATTTATTATTTATTATTTATTATTTATTATTTATTATTTATTATTTAATATTTAATATTTATTATTTATTATTTATTATTCATTATTCATTATTTATATTTATTATTTATTATTTATATTTATTTATTATTTATTATTTATTATTTATTATTTATTATTTATTATTTATTATTTATTATTTATTATTTATTATTTATTATTTATTATTTATTTATTAGTTATTATTTATTAGTTATTATTTATTATTTTTTATTTATATGTATTTATTATTTTTTATTTATATTTATTTATTATTTATTATTTATATTTATTTATTATTTATTATTTATTATTTATATTTATTTATTATTTATTATTTATATTTATTTATTGAATATTGAATATTGAATATTTATTATTTATTATTGAATATTTATTATATATTATTCATTATTGATTATTTATTATTGATTATTGATTAATTATTATTAATTATTTATATCTATTATTTATTATTTATTATTTATTATTTATTATTTATTATTTATTATTTATTATTTATTATTTATTATTTATTATTTATTATTTATTATTTATTATTTATTATTTATTATTTATTA